>OX352289.1:26210274-28710274 GCA_947086415.1 Pammene aurita
CTGTGGTGATCATTGGTGATTTTTTCTTGACCCCCTCCCCCCCCTAAACAATATGACGCGATTAATGGACGCCCCCCGTGCCACATGAAAAATCACAACTTTTAATTAGGTTTGAACTTCGATATTGCCCCTACTCATCCCATTTTACGGTACTAAAACAAATTTCGTTGCGCTAATAATTCGTATGTAATATTATTTTACGTCACACCTGGCCAAAATGTGAGTTTTAGTACTACGCGTACGGTAAAACTCGCATTATGGCTAGGTGGAGACGTAAAATTGTGTACTCACCACGGACAGTAAAAAATAAAGCCCTCTATCGCATATTTACAACCCTCGCCTGCGGCTCGGGTCACAAATACCTGCGATTTCGGGTTTTCTTTCTTTTACAGTCCTTGGTAAGTAATGTACTATTATAATATTTTTATAATATCATGAATTAAACTGAATTATCAAAATAAGTTACCCATTTCAAAAACGCCCGCGCCATATCGTTTACCCAGGAAGCATTACTGTGACTCATGAAGCCGTGCACGATCATGATGGTTCTGCGGGTCGGCTTGAAGTCCACCCACTCCAGCCCGAACTGCTCTCCCAGCAATACCTACAGCAACACAAACAATTGGTAATTTAATTACCATTTTAATATGTAGGTATTTTAATATGTACCTCATGTACCTACACTATTCCAAATGATAAATAAAAATGGTTTAATATAATAACACCTACTTAAGTACATACAATTATGGGCCGAGCCGGAAGGTATGTGTCGTATTTGTTCTTCAATATTCTATCGAGCGAACTTTATCGTCAGCATTTTACAATTTCAGGTCTCTACATTAGGTTCCCTTCCCGCACTAAATGTTATAAATAGGATACCAGGATCATCAGGCTGGACCCACCTCGTTTTTATGAATGAATGAATGAATGAATGAATGAATGAATGAATGAATGAATGAAAGGTTTATTCATGACAATTACAAAAAACATAATAAACAATAACATATACAACCCGAAACATTAATTGCCACGAAATGGTCGCAACTCAGCGTTAAATGCCGGCAGGGCCAGCGCTGGTCTTCCGTTGCAACCATTTGACGACACGGCGCATTGACGCCACGATCACATCCCCAAAGTAAGAATATCCTAATCAAAACAAGAGAAAAAAAAAACAATAAAAACAGGAAAAAAAAAAAATTATAAACATAAACACAAAAACAATTTAAAACTTCGAACGTTTCCTAATTCCGTCCTATGGAGGCCGCTTTAATACGGTCTACAGATTGACTCAGATAATCGCGCGACAAAATGCCACGTGTGTAGAGCCCCCCTAGGTTGGATTTTGGAACAGCCGTGGCCATCGACAAGCGTCGATGACAAAGGAAGCGAAGCATTTATAGCCTGTGGTTTACTACTTTTTACTACTATGATATCGTCCATGTCATTCATCCCGACATAGACGCCGACGCCATATTACGTCATGCAGCAAAAAGTAGGTCACGGACACACGACCAAACTACTTTAAATTACACTTATAACAAACAAAGTAAGACATATTGCGAATTTACGACAGTGAAACCAATAAAACTAAACAGGATCATTTTTAACTACAGTAAGTACCCAAGTATCTTGAATTTGCAACAAAGCGAGTTTATGTCTTAAAATTACCCTTAAAAAATAACAGTGTCACAATATCATCTCCAGGTCCAAAGAGGGAGTATACTAGGAAGGAACTAAAGCCAGCAATAAAACACCACAGTGATATGCCGCGGGATACCTCCGATGTATAAAAAAAAATGGGACTTTTTCTCTGAGCTCCGATGCCTACGGGACGCAAAACGCAGGTGTGTAAACACAATCTCGTATTGTATATGAATAAATACTATGACTATGTACGTACTCATCAAGTTTAGAAAACAAGTGAATTCTTTGCCCAATACTTTAGAAACAGGTTGCGAGCATATTGAATTAATTGATTCAAAACATGGGTTATCTTACCGTTTGTTGTATAAATAAGACTTAAGTAATAATTAATAAATATATAAGTAAAATGAGATAACTGTGACGGCAAATATCTTACCGCTGTTTACTAAAGGGTTCGAATAAGGAGATGCCAAAAGGTTAAAAACAACTTGTATCGTGCCTTAGATTTTCTTGCCTCAGTTGGTGCTTGAATAAAAAATTTCTAATATTGACCCTAAAACTATGTCTACTTTTTAGGTCCCGAATAGGCGGAGGCAGGTTGTTCCAGCATTTGGTAGCAAGATATCTGAAACTCCCGCGGAAGGCAGCAGAGGAATGTTGATGAGTGAGAAGCTGCGGCCCACATAGTCTTATACCACGTGGCTTCCGAAATGACAATTTCTCAAACAGATATGAAGGGATCTGATAGTTTATAACACCGAAGAGAAGGCATGCTAGGTGCATCTTGCGTCTGTGTAGCATCTTTAAGGTATTACTGTTGTTCAAAAATGGAGTGACATGGGCCCTAGGCGGGATGTTGAAACAAAATCTTGCACATGCATTTTGAACTCTTTGGACCAGACGTTTGGTTTTAGAGAGCAGACGTGGGCCATATACAAGGTCCATATAGTTTAATTTAGACATAACTAGTGATTCTACTAACTGGATTCGCAAAGTTTCACTCAAAAAAGGTCTAATCTTGTACAACACTTTTAATTTATAAAAACATCCTCTTACTGCGTTTAGAATGTGTTTTTCGTAACGTAGTTCATGATCAATCAAAAGGCCCAAATTACGCGCTTCCCAGACTCGTTCTATGGGCTCACCCATCAGCTCAATCTGTACAGATGGTCTAAGTTTAGTCAACTGCTGTTGGGTGCCGAAAATTAGGTACTTTGTTTTAGTTGGATTAAGGATATTTATGGTTCCGTAGCCAAAATGGCAAAAACGGAACCCTTATAATTTCGTCATGTCCATCCGTCCATTCATCCGTATGTCACAGCCATTTTAATCGGAAACTATAAGACGTATCTTAATAAAACCATAAGTGTATATTGTATGCCGCTACTTAGTTTCGTGGTAAAATTGCTGAATAATAGTACATTACTTACCAAGGACTGTAAAAGAAAGAAAGTCCGAAATCGCAGGTATTTGTGACCCGAGCCGCAGGCGAGGGTTGTAAATATGCGATAGAGGGCTTTCTTTTTTACTGCCCGTGGTGAGTACACAATTTTACGTCTCCACCTGGCCATAATGCGAGTTTTAGCGTACGCGTAGCGTGCGCTAAAACACACATTATTGCCAGGTGTGACGTAAAATATTTTTCAACACACCTCCTCGTAACGAGGTTCTTATTCCATCGCTTTTATGCTCATAATCCTAGATATTAAACACGCGTGCATTTCACAATAATTATCCAACTAGTGAAATAATTTAATAATCCGATGTACTCTAGTACCAAGTTGTACGCACGCAAACGAATCGTTGTAATTTAGTCGGGTATTACCTTTACTTTTTTTAACTCTTTATGAGTCATTCTAAAAAAGTAAAAAATAAGTAAATATACACATTTACGATAGAATACAAATTATACAATCCTGATTGTGAATAAGAATCATTTCAACTTATTATATTACTCATAATACACAATAAATTACGTTTTAAACACGAATTGTCTGTTTTAATATTGGCTGTTTGGCATTATACGTCCGCGCCTTTGCCTCAAGCTGCACGCACATCCAAAAAAGAAAATTGCGCGCCATTTATAAGTTAACCTCAAATAATTGTTTATTTGTTAGATTTTTCTCGTCGTGTTTTATTAATTTAAACAAATTATATTTTCAATGAATAAGAAGACAACTTTAGCGTTAATTTAACCTCTAGATATATTTCAAAATTGTAATACATACTAGTAAAATGTCATCATAAAAATCTAGTGAGCAATACGTAAGAAAAAAATACTATAATTTATTGCACAATAAATGTGAAGTTTTTAATTTTATGAAATGATTTGATAAAGAGTTCCAGATACTCAATAACATCACAAAAACGGTTAGTTAAATTTAATTATCTTAGGTTCGTAAGTACCTCTATCCTGTAAACATTCTGACAATTAATGTATTTATCAAAAGTTATTAATTATACTATTCTGTTATTTCCTCGCAAGTGTGTTGAAAAACGTCGTATGAAACGCGTGTGCTTGATCATTAGTATCATTACATAAGCTTAGCTTCCTTATCCTACTCACATGCGTTCGTGCGCACAATATCGCTTCGCATGTAATGATCAACTTAGCACACTTGTATCATAATGTACTATTTTCATACAGTTGCTCAAAAAAGTGCTTTATTCTTGTAGTGGTTTAGCGTGCGGAAAATTCGATTTCTCGCACTAGTGCTTTTGACTTTTCCAGCCAATCACGGGTCAGTATCACGACCTGACAGCGATTTTCGACATATTTATACGATTTCAATTCAGTTTTGGATTCAACAAGTGATAAATTCGAGTTATGTGATGTATAAAATACTCAACGCACTCCGAGATTTTCCAAGACAACAAAAAGCAACAGATAGTATATGCGGGGACGGCAAGATCTGCTAAGTTACGTGATACAAAGATAAGCCCCATGTGGACTAAGAGCTGGCCACGTCAGATATGATATGACACAATAATGAGAGCAATGAAACCTGCCTAGTTAGATTGCTTTACCATCCTTATTGCTAGATCCGGGCATCTGGCAGCTTTTAATAGGTGGAGGTCAGAGTGAGAGACCAACAAAGTTTTTCAGTTGGAAAAAGTAATAAGTACCAAAATATGTAAAAACTGCCAAAGTTGCGTCATTTATAGAGGACAGGGCCTATATTTTAACATTAGAACCAAAAACATTTTGTATTATTGCCGAAACAAAAACAGTAGGCGATTGACTATAAATTGCATTATACATCATTTAACACCTACATCATTTAGTACTTTCCCCCAACAAAAACTTTTGGATATGATATAATCTAATTAATTACATAATTTCCCATAATATTGCATCAAACCCAGAACTCTAGGATTTTATTTCTTCAAGTAATTTGCATTCTTTTACCTTCACCGCTATAGCACCAGGGCGCGATTCGACATGCCAAACTGCGAGACGTGGCTCTCACACAGTGTTGGCCGTTAATTTCAATTAGAATTGAAAATTGATCAATAAAATTGAAGATTAATTCCGTAACTAATCAATTACACTAACATCAATTTTTACTAACGTTAGTTCGCATTGATTTTGTGACGTCGTTAATTACACTAACCGTCAATAAGAATTAACCTATTAGTTACACTAACGTCTCGAAAATTTAATAAGATTAACAGTTAATTAGATTAACGTTAGTGTAACTAAATTAATCCTGTCTTACACTAATAATTAATGTTAAAACTGCATCTCGGGTTTGGAAGTTGGGACCAATATCACAAGATGGAGCTCATGCTGGACCCTAAGGCTACCTACTGGATCTCGGGTTTGGCGCATCATAAACTCATGCTGTTTGGGCTCATTCGACTTGTACTGATGAGCAGTTGGTACCGGTATCAAAATCTGGAGCTCATGCTGGACCCTGGCGATCCCTACTGGATCTCGGGTTTGGCGCATCATAGACTCATGCTGTTTGGGCTCATTCGACTTGTACTGATGAGCAGATGGTACCGGTATCAAAATCTGGAGCTCATGCTGGACCCTGGGGATCCCTACTGGATCTCGGGTTTGACGCATCATAGACTTATGCTGTTTGGGCTCATTCGACTTGTACTGATGAGCAGATGGTACCGGTATCAAAATCTGGAGCTCATGCTGGACCCTGGGGATCCCTACTGGATCTCGGGTTTGGCGCATCATAGACTCATGCTGTTTGGGCTCATTCGACTTGTACTGATGAGCAGATGGTACTGGTATCAAAATCTGGAGCTCATGCTGGACCCTGGGGATCCCTACTGGATCTCGGGTTTGGCGCATCATAGACTCATGCTGTTTGGGCTCATTCGACTTGTACTGATGAGCAGATGGTACCGGTATCAAAATTTGGAGCTCATGCTGAACCCTGGGGATCCCTACTGGATCTCGGGTTTAGCGCATCATAAACTCATGCTGTTTGGGCTCATTCGACTTGTACTGATGAGCAGATGATAGGGGGCGTCCATTAATCGCGTCATATTGGGAGAAGGTCAAGAAAAAATCACCAATGATCACCACAGGGGGGAGGGGTGTCTGGACACATATCACGTGTAATTTTTTTGTTCCTTGTGCTATACTGTATTATGGTCAATAAAATAAAAATTATCAACTTTTAAATGAATCAATCTGTCTGAAAGCAGAGTCAAATTGCACTAGCACTATGATTGTAAATAATTTTTAATGGCATTTGACATATTATTTTGTGAAGTAGGTTTTTAGGGTTCCGTAGCCAAAGTGGCAAAAACGTAACTCTTATAGTTTCGTTATGTCTGTCTGTCCGTCCGTCCGTCCGTATATCACAGCCATTTTACTCGGAAACTATAAAACGTATATCTTAATAAATATATAATTATTTTACATGTTTTTTTAAAGTGGGGCATTTCACTCATACAATAGTATGTTATTCAATCAAATACAAACACTGAAAACATTGAAAAAATAATCAACCCAGCAGGATTTGAACCTCGCATCGATACGCCTTGCCGGGGCTCGATCGCTTTACCAATTAAGCTATGGGTTCAGTTACTGAGTTGACGAAATTCTCAATGCCTTCAATCATCTTTTTGCATTTATTTTTACATCGACTTTATAGCAGCCGTAAGCGACATCTAGGTGCTAACTACTAGAGTTAGATACCCTTCCCGCCGACCCTTTTACAAGTGTCACAACGGAAATAATAGATGGCGCTGCTATCAACTCATAATTATTTTACATGTTTTTTTAAAGTGGGGCATTTCACTCATACAATAGTATGTTATTCAATCAAATACAAACACTGAAAACATTGAAAAAATAATCAACCCAGCAGGATTTGAACCTCGCATCGATACGCCTTGCCGGGGCTCGATCGCTTTACCAATTAAGCTATGGGTTCAGTTACTGAGTTGACGAAATTCTCAATGCCTTCAATCATCTTTTTGCATTTATTTTTACATCGACTTTATAGCAGCCGTAAGCGACATCTAGGTGCTAACTACTAGAGTTAGATACCCTTCCCGCCGACCCTTTTACAAGTGTCACAACGGAAATAATAGATGGCGCTGCTATCAACTCATAATTATTTTACATGTTTTTTTAAAGTGGGGCATTTCACTCATACAATAGTATGTTATTCAATCAAATACAAACACTGAAAACATTGAAAAAATAATCAACCCAGCAGGATTTGAACCTCGCATCGATACGCCTTGCCGGGGCTCGATCGCTTTACCAATTAAGCTATGGGTTCAGTTACTGAGTTGACGAAATTCTCAATGCCTTCAATCATCTTTTTGCATTTATTTTTACATCGACTTTATAGCAGCCGTAAGCGACATCTAGGTGCTAACTACTAGAGTTAGATACCCTTCCCGCCGACCCTTTTACAAGTGTCACAACGGAAATAATAGATGGCGCTGCTATCAACTCATAATTATTTTACATGTTTTTTTAAAGTGGGGCATTTCACTCATACAATAGTATGTTATTCAATCAAATACAAACACTGAAAACATTGAAAAAATAATCAACCCAGCAGGATTTGAACCTCGCATCGATACGCCTTGCCGGGGCTCGATCGCTTTACCAATTAAGCTATGGGTTCAGTTACTGAGTTGACGAAATTCTCAATGCCTTCAATCATCTTTTTGCATTTATTTTTACATCGACTTTATAGCAGCCGTAAGCGACATCTAGGTGCTAACTACTAGAGTTAGATACCCTTCCCGCCGACCCTTTTACAAGTGTCACAACGGAAATAATAGATGGCGCTGCTATCAACTCATAATTATTTTACATGTTTTTTTAAAGTGGGGCATTTCACTCATACAATAGTATGTTATTCAATCAAATACAAACACTGAAAACATTGAAAAAATAATCAACCCAGCAGGATTTGAACCTCGCATCGATACGCCTTGCCGGGGCTCGATCGCTTTACCAATTAAGCTATGGGTTCAGTTACTGAGTTGACGAAATTCTCAATGCCTTCAATCATCTTTTTGCATTTATTTTTACATCGACTTTATAGCAGCCGTAAGCGACATCTAGGTGCTAACTACTAGAGTTAGATACCCTTCCCGCCGACCCTTTTACAAGTGTCACAACGGAAATAATAGATGGCGCTGCTATCAACTCATAATTATTTTACATGTTTTTTTAAAGTGGGGCATTTCACTCATACAATAGTATGTTATTCAATCAAATACAAACACTGAAAACATTGAAAAAATAATCAACCCAGCAGGATTTGAACCTCGCATCGATACGCCTTGCCGGGGCTCGATCGCTTTACCAATTAAGCTATGGGTTCAGTTACTGAGTTGACGAAATTCTCAATGCCTTCAATCATCTTTTTGCATTTATTTTTACATCGACTTTATAGCAGCCGTAAGCGACATCTAGGTGCTAACTACTAGAGTTAGATACCCTTCCCGCCGACCCTTTTACAAGTGTCACAACGGAAATAATAGATGGCGCTGCTATCAACTCATAATTATTTTACATGTTTTTTTAAAGTGGGGCATTTCACTCATACAATAGTATGTTATTCAATCAAATACAAACACTGAAAACATTGAAAAAATAATCAACCCAGCAGGATTTGAACCTCGCATCGATACGCCTTGCCGGGGCTCGATCGCTTTACCAATTAAGCTATGGGTTCAGTTACTGAGTTGACGAAATTCTCAATGCCTTCAATCATCTTTTTGCATTTATTTTTACATCGACTTTATAGCAGCCGTAAGCGACATCTAGGTGCTAACTACTAGAGTTAAAAAAACACTTTAAAAAAACATGTAAAATAATTATGAGTTGATAGCAGCGCCATCTATTATTTCCGTTGTGACACTTGTAAAAGGGTCGGCGGGAAGGGTATCTAACTCTAGTAGTTAGCACCTAGATGTCGCTTACGGCTGCTATAAAGTCGATGTAAAAATAAATGCAAAAAGATGATTGAAGGCATTGAGAATTTCGTCAACTCAGTAACTGAACCCATAGCTTAATTGGTAAAGCGATCGAGCCCCGGCAAGGCGTATCGATGCGAGGTTCAAATCCTGCTGGGTTGATTATTTTTTCAATGTTTTCAGTGTTTGTATTTGATTGAATAACATACTATTGTATGAGTGAAATGCCCCACTTTAAAAAAACATGTAAAATAATTATGAGTTGATAGCAGCGCCATCTATTATTTCCGTTGTGACACTTGTAAAAGGGTCGGCGGGAAGGGTATCTAACTCTAGTAGTTAGCACCTAGATGTCGCTTACGGCTGCTATAAAGTCGATGTAAAAATAAATGCAAAAAGATGATTGAAGGCATTGAGAATTTCGTCAACTCAGTAACTGAACCCATAGCTTAATTGGTAAAGCGATCGAGCCCCGGCAAGGCGTATCGATGCGAGGTTCAAATCCTGCTGGGTTGATTATTTTTTCAATGTTTTCAGTGTTTGTATTTGATTGAATAACATACTATTGTATGAGTGAAATGCCCCACTTTAAAAAAACATGTAAAATAATTATGAGTTGATAGCAGCGCCATCTATTATTTCCGTTGTGACACTTGTAAAAGGGTCGGCGGGAAGGGTATCTAACTCTAGTAGTTAGCACCTAGATGTCGCTTACGGCTGCTATAAAGTCGATGTAAAAATAAATGCAAAAAGATGATTGAAGGCATTGAGAATTTCGTCAACTCAGTAACTGAACCCATAGCTTAATTGGTAAAGCGATCGAGCCCCGGCAAGGCGTATCGATGCGAGGTTCAAATCCTGCTGGGTTGATTATTTTTTCAATGTTTTCAGTGTTTGTATTTGATTGAATAACATACTATTGTATGAGTGAAATGCCCCACTTTAAAAAAACATGTAAAATAATTATGAGTTGATAGCAGCGCCATCTATTATTTCCGTTGTGACACTTGTAAAAGGGTCGGCGGGAAGGGTATCTAACTCTAGTAGTTAGCACCTAGATGTCGCTTACGGCTGCTATAAAGTCGATGTAAAAATAAATGCAAAAAGATGATTGAAGGCATTGAGAATTTCGTCAACTCAGTAACTGAACCCATAGCTTAATTGGTAAAGCGATCGAGCCCCGGCAAGGCGTATCGATGCGAGGTTCAAATCCTGCTGGGTTGATTATTTTTTCAATGTTTTCAGTGTTTGTATTTGATTGAATAACATACTATTGTATGAGTGAAATGCCCCACTTTAAAAAAACATGTAAAATAATTATGAGTTGATAGCAGCGCCATCTATTATTTCCGTTGTGACACTTGTAAAAGGGTCGGCGGGAAGGGTATCTAACTCTAGTAGTTAGCACCTAGATGTCGCTTACGGCTGCTATAAAGTCGATGTAAAAATAAATGCAAAAAGATGATTGAAGGCATTGAGAATTTCGTCAACTCAGTAACTGAACCCATAGCTTAATTGGTAAAGCGATCGAGCCCCGGCAAGGCGTATCGATGCGAGGTTCAAATCCTGCTGGGTTGATTATTTTTTCAATGTTTTCAGTGTTTGTATTTGATTGAATAACATCTTAATAAATATTTAAATATAAGGTATGTTTTTGTATGCCGCTACTTAGTTTTGTAGTAAAATTGCTGAAAAAGATATTTTAAGGAGGGGCACTACTCCATACATGTAATTATTTGTCAAAAAAAATTTTTTTTACTAAATATCGTCATGATGCACATCACTCGATAAGTCCTTCAAAATAACATTGAGGTCTGTTTGATTTTTTTTTATTTACTGAATATTTTAAGAAAAAATCACCCCGTAAGTCTAAAAAACTTGTGTCCCCCCTGTCACTTTTGAACCGGAGATAGAAAAATATGAAAAAAAATGAGAATATTATTGGTTTAGGAATTATTGAGTATATCCTAAAAACTCATTTCATACGAAGATACGACCTTTTGATATTACTTTTTGGCTACTGTATAAAATGAGCTGTTCTGTATTATTTCTGCTTTTATTTATCGCTTACTTAATGAGAAACATTTTCAACTTTGTGACGTTCATGTAAAAATTCGTGACTGTTGGTGTAGTATTAAAATAACCTCAAAGGAGATCGTCAATTCTGGGCCCTGATATAAACCGTATACAGTTTGTACTGCAATATAAAATAAATACTCATTTTATTACTAAAGTAGACAAAATATTGCAAAAAATTAAACGGGAATTAGAAATACTAAATAAATAAACATTATGTTGATTTTTCCGCGATTAAAATACAGCAAGACAAGTTGTTAACGTCCTTATGGCATGACATAAAGTTTAACTTCACCCTGGCCTGAAACGGGATTGTTTTTTGGTTTGACACTGTCAATGTATACCGTACATAATCTGCGTTTTGATACTGCTCGGTAAGTTGGAACATTGTAATATTAAAATAGTATCTAAGCCTACGAATACGGAAGTTTAAATTAGAAATCGACTGTATTAAAACGTCTAAAGATTGAAAATGCGTATTTTTGCATTTTTGATCGGAGTTTGAATATTAAAAGTGGGTTTCATAATGGCATAATATCATGCTCCTTCGAAAACGAAACGCATCTTTTTTTCAATTTTGTAATGTCAGATACTAGTGCTATCGCACTTAACGGTGCCAAACCTTGTCCCTTCGCAATAGGTGTTAGGAATGTTCAGTTAATAGTATCAACGATGGTTTGACAGCAGTCTTTGTTTACCGAAATAATGCCGAAATACAGGATCGTATTTATAACGATCAAAATATGATTTTTATTATTTCATCATGATTCCCGTTTTGTTTTCAAGTCCGCTTTTGTACATTATCTTTAAAAAATCGGTACTTTTTTTACATAAACATATAAATCGTAGGCAAGCACGCTTTCAAATATTGTCCTTGTCAGATTCAAGTTTTAAATGCATGATTTTTCAATTTTCCCATTAGATTTCGCAATATTTTTACCACCATCCTGATCTAGAAATTATGACGATTCTTTAAAAGTAAGAACCATTCCTAAACGGTCCTAAATAATCTGGGCCAGATCACCTAACAAAAATTGATGATCTCCTTTGAATTTGCAATTTTTCGCAACTATATTAAAAACGTCTTCTATACACGGACGAAATGTCATTCTTAAGTCGTCCCGAGTTTTGCCGGTTCATATGCTCGTGGCCAATTGTCTCGGGACTCGTGCAATAATGACATCCTTACCGACCTTGTATCGAAATATACTATTTCGGGGGGGACACTCCATATATGTAACTAACTGTAAAAAAAATACCAAATCGCTGGCCGAATATTACAGGGTAGTATGTTTCACTTTTATCGAATTGAAATTTGAACATTGTCATAGTGACACTAAGTCTAAATTTAACTACCCTGAAAATGTAACATGGAACCCTGTAATATTGGGCCAGCGAAATATTTACACGTTGCAATTCAATCGATAGTTAAATAATTTGAGGTTTGGTTTGAACATATATATTTGTAATAAATAACAGGACTTAAGCGCGTATATATTTTTTTAATTACCTTCAACATTTCGACTGTTTCGAGGTCGGCATTGTTCCAGTAGTACCGAAGAAAAACTGGTTAAGTCCCGTTATTACAAATGTGTAAAAACCGTGAAAGTTTAACATTTTTTCCATAAATATTTTTTTATATTTAGTGAATATTTTCAGAAATAATAACCCCGAAACATTAAAAAATGTGTCCCCCTCCCCCTGAACCGGATATCCAAAAAATATTTAAAAAATTTACAAGATACATTACATCCTTGTATGTTCTTTCAAGGAAAATTATTTTGAACATTATCGGTTAAAGAGTTTTCGAATTATCTCCAAAAAAACCTCTTCCATAGGAAGATACCTTTTGGTATGTATTTTTTATATTCCGTTGAAGGTACGGAACCCGTCCATTATGCGTGGCCCGACATGCACATGGCCAGTTTTTTATTACTACGAGAAGTTACCTGAGCCCTAAATGGTTGCTTGCGGGAGTAAAAGAAGAAATGCGTTCTGACGGTATCAGAGGAGTCGGGTCGCATATTGAAGAGCCAGGGCAACTGCTTAGTGAGAGAGCCGAGGCCGAAACAGTCCACGATGTCCGGGACGGCGTGCGGTGTCTCATCCTACAAACAGTACGGTCACAGGTCAGAGGTAGGTATCTACTCGAGTAAATAATGGAATATGTAACGTGTGTGCATCGTGATGGGCCGGTATAAACTACAAACTACAAACGGTAGTAACTACAAAGAGCATGGCCCTTAAAGCCCTGTTACACTTTACTTTTGTTAGTGTCCTAGCATCCTAATTAGGAACCTAACTTTTTTCAATAGTAAATTTACTTGCTAAATGCGGTTACACTTAAAAAATTTAGAAACTAAAACATGTAGGAAGCTAACTAGGACAAGTGTAACAGGGCTTTTAGTTCGGTTTTTTGCCATCTTTAAGGGGTTCTCTGTGGTCGTGCATGATACTAAACTTAAACGAATCATCTTCAAGTTCGGTATCATTACATTGATAGTGAAAAAAGTTTGGAGATAAATTTTATTATAAAATGCTAACATTTTGTTAAGAAAACTATTTATTTGTACTCAGATCATCTCTACTTAACCCTTTGAGCCTATATAACTATGACAACTTACATCGATGGAGCCGTAGACCGCTGGATCTGGATCCACATTCTCAGGAGCGGTCGTGGAAGACGAAGAGCTTGTGTTACGGAGATTCAATAACTCGCGGAGATCATCAGGATTTATGTGATTCTCCACTGAAAGAAAAAGTGGATAAACGTATTTAGTTTGTCGTAATTGATTGTATTTTATGTTATAGTAGAAACGATAAACCAAATTTTTTGGACCCACGGTTCAAAAGTTAAAGAGCGCAACGCACTTTTTTAAACTTTCGGAGCTATTATTTACGAAAGAATTAGTTTTATCCAAAAATTGTATTATATAAGTATATTTGAAATACCTATCCAACGATACCCCACACGATAAAGGTTGGAGCGAAAAAAACACTCCTCACTTCATGCGTACGGGAGATACCCTAAAACATTTTATTTTTTCAGATTTAGTTTTACCACTTTGTCGGCGTGATTAAAACAGATGGTCATACCAAATACCAGTTTTCTAGTACTAACCATCACTGAGCAAAGCCGCGCACGGACAGACGGACGGACTAAAAAGGCTGTTTATGTCACCAAGACAACCATTCGGTATATTCTTGACCTCGGACAACAGTAAAGTAGGGCGCCCTCCTCGTGTGGACTGGGAACTTTATATTTCGGTATCGATAGGTCGATCAGACGGGGCGAGCCATGCCGTAGACTATCGTACACCAAGCAAAAACCAATTTTTCAACTAAATAATCTTTATCATACGAATTAATACGAAATAAATTAAATTGTAATGAAAAACAATAGCGCATTTATTTCTTATTTGTCTTTAAAACAAGTGTGTTTGCAGAAGGCACCAAGAACAATATCTTCATCAACATAGTATAATGAATGCAGGTAAAGAACTAGCTCGATTAAGGTCTTCAATATACCCAGATTCGAACAGAAACTTCGATAAAAACGAGAGTATTTTTGATTTAGCTAAATGAAAAAAACTAAATTCTTACGATTTAATTATTTCCGAACTATAACTTATATTTTAGAAAAATGTTAGTGGGATATTATTACTTAAGATATTTGGGTCTTTTGAGCTATAACTATCAATTAATTTCATACTACTCGATATACATACTTTTACCCTTTCAGAAAAAATAATAAGAAGTCTAGAGTCAAGCGTGAATAGGATTTTAGAAAAAAATATTGTTAAAATTGTGTGTACATACGGAAAACTCATCAGGACATAACGGAATAAAATTCTTATTATTATATATGGTGCAAATCTATTACCGCCATGGATTACTAACCACGGCTTATACTTAGATATAATATGCTGCTTTGTATTTACCGGTTGTTATTAATACTAATATGTTTTCACAACTGATAAATATTGTAATATTGTTAGGCACATTGGGACAAAATTTATATTCACCTGACAGATAAACTTTTTCACTTATTAGATAGGTGCTGAATAGACCGTCGTCACATGATCACTTGACGGAGATTTATAGTAAGTAAGTACTTAAGTATTTCTTTATTGCAATCATGGTATTTCTACAGTTGTTATAATTAGAGCAACAGCATCTCGTGGACACCGACTAGGGTATAGCAGACCTACCTAAATACTAATTAACATATTATACTTAGACTATTTATACATAGTACCTTAAATCATTTACTTTCGACCCGGTCAAATAAAATCATATTCATAATAACAATATTTTTTACCGTGACGTTACTAGTTTAATATTTATATTATTTTCGCTTACATTCATCCGTAGTTACCCAGGATCTTTGAGCATTTCCATTCCTGAACAATAACACTGCACCTGTCAATACCATCCACAAGTACCCTCGGAACATGGTTGAAATTACTTTTATTATTTTACCTCAAACTTACACAAACACCGTATTATATCATAACGTTTGAATGAGATAGTTTGTTAGTACATAATTTAAAAACAATAATGGCAAATATGAACTTGGCTAATGATTAAGCTACAGTGATTCACTATAACCAAAGTTGGCGCGATGACTGCGATGAGGTACGCGGTCGCGGACTAGTCTCGCTGAATGACAAACGCATAGAACGTCACATGCTACGCCAACACTCAGTAAATACTGAACCTCCCCGTTTCGGTTTTCCATCGCTTCGCCCGAATAGCCAGGATAAGTGTGACCTAACGATTTGTATTAAATATTCGTGGTCAGAGTCACATTAATACTTGTTCACCAGACAGAAGCACCTTGTAAGCAATGACAACAGCAGCAGGATGCGCTCGCGCTGCGCAGATAAAACCTTTATCACTCGTTTGTGCCATCGGAAAAATCTGCTCTACCTTCCAACTATTCTTATCAATAATACTTAAACAATAGTACTACTAAGCGCTTATGACAAGGGCACTACGGACAAGTATTTAGACAATTAGCTAGTTAATGAGGTAATAAATAAAAAAGCCATCGGACTACCTGAGTATCTGAGAATACTACATTTTGTTGATATAGGCATTTTATTTATTTGGGGTAGTAGGTCAAGATGCTTATTTGCATACCTTGTCATTTAATACCGAACTCAACCGATCTGTCCATGAATTCCGAGAATAGTACCTACCTTAGCACTTTATAAATCACATACATACTTAAGCAGTAAGCACTTCATTATCACATGGCGCTTAGTTGAACTAGCAGTTCGCCCCAAAAGGAGAACTCACGATTCGCCCTAAAACGAGTAAATTTCAAGGCGGTAGGCGGTGTAAATAACTATAAATAAATGTAGAAATTGAAGATGGCAGCCGTTTTTTTCAAATTGCAATGGTTTCAATATAAGGCCTCTCGAAACCTCTGCAGATATAAATTTTTATCAATCACCAAATGATTGGACCAAAATTGAAAAACTAATAATCATTTCAAGCATTTTGAACCTTGTCTACGGATTAATATTAATATAAGGAGCCTTTTTCGGATCCTCAGATGCAACTTTTAAATTATTTTTCATGATGATGGACCCTAAAATGAAGAAATTTTGACCGTTTGTTCCAATTTTGTCTAGTGATTCATATAATACAGTCTTTCTAATTATCAGATTATCGATTTTCGATTGAAAAATTGGTCAAATTGGCAATAAATGTTTTGGACATGATATATACTTACAATTACTTTTTACGAAAGAGCAGCATACCTACTTGTTGCACTCTTTTAAATTAAAAGTAATACATTTAAGACTTAATTTATCGGCTATAGTCGGGCCAGCCAACGAACGCAGTAGCAATGTACAGCGAACAAAAGTATGCCAACACTGAGAATCAGTGAAAAAAGCAGCAATGATCATCAAATTTTATGTTTTCAATTTTAGGTGGTATTTCCTCCCCTTTCATTAGGTGACATTTACGGTATGTAAAAAGGAGACGGATATATTTCGTCTGATCTGTCATCAACTGCAACAGATAATCTGGTTGAGGCAATTGACATATGGCTTAAAAATGAATTAAAATTTAATTGGGAACGTTGCAGCAGTTCTATCTCACTCGCGCTTAAGATGAGAGAGTGAAATGCACTAGAAACAAATTCAATGTGAATTGAAATGTTCGTCATGAAATACGGTGTCTCATCACAAAGGGTTGCCACATGTACGTATTTTGAATTTGCCGCGCGTTTCTACTGACAGAAATGGTTTGCCAAACTATAGTTTGCAAACTTTACGTACACACAGAGCTAGGCACAAGACTCTGTTAATCAACAATGTTAACATTTCGGTTAACGGATTAATTTATAAGTTAACTTTTAAAATCTTTAACCAACTCGTTAATTCCCATGCTTTCCATAAAGTATACTCTGATGTAAAAATTAACGAACTCGTTAAAAGTTAATTCGACCCACTTTTTCCCAAATAATAGTTCACTAAAAAAACCTATTGTCTAAGAGCTGGCCACGTCAGATATGATATGACACAATAATGAGAGCAATGAAACCCATCTAGTAAATAGCCATACTATCGTTATTGCTAGATCCGGGCATCTGGCAGCTTTTAATGGGTGGATGTCAAAGTGATAGACTAGCAAAGTTTTTTAATTGGAAAAAAGTAATACCAAAATAGGTAAAAACGGCCGAAGTTATCTTATTTATAGAGGACGGGGGCCTATATTTTAACATTAGAACAAAAAACGTTGCGTAATATTTCGGAAACAGAAACAGTAGGCGACAAACTATGAATTACATTATACTTCGTTTTGGACTACTTTCCCCAATCAGAAACCTTTGGCAATGATATGATCTGATTATATATAATTTTTCATAATACTGCATCAAAACCAGAATTCTAGGATTTGTAGTCTTAAAGTGATTTGCATTTTGACCTCCACCACTTTACATGTGCCAGATCTCCGGATGTCCGGATCTAGAAATATAAAGCATAGTATAGCAAACTATTTTTTCTATGTTTCGTCGTTCTCATTATTGTGTCATATCTGACGTGGCTAGCTCTCCGTCTACTAGTATAGGTGCGATCACCAACACAATGCCATAAATTGAGCTGTCAAGTGTTAACGAATTAACGATTTAACTTCCGTTAATTCTTTAGTAATTGAATGATCCCATCTCACGATAGCAAAAAATACTAATTCATAATACCTAACTAACCAAACGAAATTACATAATACATCCATAGTCATTAAAAGCGGGTCACCTTGAATGAAAATGTCCATGCAAGATGTCTCGGTTTTAGTGCTCTTGAATTTACCTATAACATATCAAAGGTCAAGGCTCTCGTGGGATGAAGCAGGTAGCTGTACTAGCTGTAGATATGCATTTAGTTATGTAAACATTAGTACAAATTAACTTGGTTTCAAATAAGTTTGTGTAATGGGTAAGTAGGTATAACACAAAATTGTTATTTTTATTTTAGAGCGCACTATTCGCCAACAAACTGTCCTCAGTTTGGCGAAAAAAATATGTATACCTACGAGGGCTGCCTTTTAAGTTGTGTCGTTTGCCAACCTCCCGCGATTATTTAAAAAAAAACATATGGCATTTTCATCCTTTTGAATTTAGAATTCGAAAACAAAAGAATGTTTTCAAATTGGTCGAATAGTTTTATTACAGCGTCTATTCAAAGGTGACAAGTCGGTTGTAAAAATGGAAATGTCTAAGGAAAATTTGCGTGCGATAATTTTCTACAACTTTAAAAGGGGATTATCGCGACTTCAGTGCTTTGAGGAGATCACATCTGTGTTTGGTGATGCAGCACCGTGTCTTAGGACTGTAGAACGCTGGTATTTAGAATTTCAACGTGGGCACTCTAGCCTCAGTGACAAGCTTCGTGAAGGTCGTCCAAAAACCGCCATGACGCAAGAAAATATCGAAGCCGTGCGGCAGCTAATACTCGAAGATCGTCATGTGACATACCGTGAAATAGAGGCATCCGTGGGCATTTCAGGGACCACTATCCAAAAAATCCTGCACGAAGAACTTGTTGTAAAAAAGTTGATCTCTCGTTGGATACCACATTTGCTTAGCGACGACCAAAAAACAGCCCGTGTTAGTTGGTGTCGCAAAACTCTGAAGCGATTCAGCCGAGGAGAGTCAAAACATGTTTATGATATGGTTAGTGGTGACGAGTCTTGGATATATGCTTACGATCCAGATTCCAAACAGCAGTGAACTGTCTGGGTCTTCCAGGACGAGCCAAAACCGACCAAAGTCATACGCTCTCGGAGCACTTAAAAAAAAATGGTTGCTTCGTTTGTGGCAAAGGGTGGTCACGTCGCCACTATTGTACTAGAAGATCGCAAGACGGTTACCGCCGACTGGTATACCACGGTTTGTTTGCCACAAGTCATCACCGAATTTCGAAAAAACAACTCGGAACGTCGTATGATACTGCACCATGACAATGCAAGTTCGCACACCGCCCGCCAGACAAAGATGTTTTTGAACACCCAAAACGTGGAAATTTTAGATCACCCACCTTACAGTCCTGACTTAAGCCCTAACGATTTTTTTACGTTCCCCAAAATTAAGCAAAGTCTTCGTGGTCAACGTTTCAGCTCACCCGAAGAAGCTGTTGACGCATACAAATCGGCCATTTTGACTACCCCCACTTCGGAGTGGAATAAATGTTTTAAAAACTGGTTTGAACGCATGCAAAAGTGTATTAAATATCGCGGCCAATTCTTTGAAAAACAATAAATGGTAATAATATATTAGATTGTCTATACTTATTTCAAACGACACAAGTTAAAAGGCAGCCTAAGTTTTATCTTGAAATAAATAAATTGAAATTGAAATTAACAAAGCTAAGTTTTTTAGTAACGGATTCACGAAGTTAATTAAAAGCCTTGTTACACTTAACTTTTATCAGTGTCGTAACTAGATTCGGCGTCAATAATAAAATAAAATAAATAAATAAAGGGAAACAAATATGGCTGCGTTGCAAGGCAAAAAAGCTTTTGACATATATCATGAAAGAAATACGTTTCTACTCAAATATAAGTTTTACAGGTTTTTTTTTACTAAAAATGAATATAAATGACAAGTTTATGTGTGTTCTTTAAAAATTCGTGATTGCGAAGAAATGAAGGTAAATGCGTTTGTTTACATTTTTTTATTGCTCTGCGTGTGCTGTGCAATACAATAACGCGTTTATAGTACTGGAGCCCGCTATACATTTTAAGACCGGTTGAAATTACGAAAAAAATACGTAATTTTTTCATTGAGCTTACCGCTGATAAGTTGCGGAAGCACTTGCGGCTAAAACGGCTAGTAGACATGGCAATTTGTAGGGCCCAACATGTTGTGTTGGGAGGTGTAATAAGAGGTTGGGCCTGTAGGGAGCTGAAGGAGGGTGAGGGAGAGGCAGGGTACACAACATGTTGGGCCCTACAAATTGCCATGTCTAATAGCTGTTTTACCGGTCGTTCAGCTGCAGTGCGGCTAACCGGCCAGTGCGTGTAGTAACCGTCGTGGTATGTGGTAAGATGTCGACTTAAGTTTTTATTAGAATATTCTGTTGATTTACAGTTCTAAATTAATAAACTAACGCAATCATTTTTTTCTTATTAAAATTCAAACCATATATGCATTAAATATTTGCGAAAAAATAAACAGACGATTTTTTTCATTTTGTTATTTTTACATGCAATAAATAAGTAATAAATATCAGAATTATCCCACTACAGACGTAAATTATAGCACACTCAAGTATAATTATAGCTTTTTTTTATATATATATAAAAAAAATTGTTGCACCAAGAGAAAATTTGCATCAAAAAATTTACTAGCTCCCCTTCTTAAATTAATTCTATGATGCGGGCAAGTTACGTATTTTGAAAAACGAATTAATAAAGTTTTGAAACTTATAAACAGTGTTGGCACTACTTTCTCCGAATCGCAACTTTTTGCAATGATATAACCTAATTATTTCTGTAATTTCTCATAATATTCATGATCATCATTTCTTGAAGTGGTTTGCATTCCTTTGACCTCCACCACTTTACAGCTGCTAGATTTTCAGATCTAGAAATAAGCATAGTATAGCAAATTGACTAGAGGGGTTTCGTTGCTCTCATTATTGTGTTATATCTGACATAGCTAGCTCTCCGTCTATCTCCCCTTATCTCGGAAATAATAAATAAACTACTACTAGGTCAAGGGTGTGTCGGACTAACGATAAAAAATATTGTTATAATTGTTTAATGTAAGGAACCCTCGGAGCGCGAGTCCGACTCCAACTTGGTCGGTTTTTCAATCGACTTCAAGATTTCGAAGGAGGAGGTTATCAATTCGTTGGGATCATTGTTTTTGTTTGAAAGAGTATACTTCACAGTTGGTGCCATTGTAACCAGGTCAGGATCTGATGATGGGATCCTGGAGAAATCGAGGGAACTCTTCAACCATTATAGGCACTACATATGATTTGAGTATTTTTTACAGCAGCTCGAGCATTTGCTGTTGGAAAGGTGGATGCTAAGTGAAGTCGGTTCTTTTTTGTTTAACATTATTTGTAGTTATGATTTAGTAGTAAGTTTAGATAAAATAACAACCTTTTATTTTATGTATTACTTTATTTTAATATCTATGGTAATTTAGAAAATAACGAGTTGATTCATTGGTTCAACGACTGAGTTTTGTCGAACTTTACCTAGCTCATATATTAATACGGTAAAGCCCTGCCTCTCCCTAAAGGCCCTGTTACACTTTACTTTTTTTAGTGTCCTACAGTGTCCTTTAGGCTTTTAAGCCTTGTTACTAATGTAACAAGGCTTAAAAGCCCTGTTACACTTGTCCCAGTTGGCTTCCTAAATGATATAGTTTCTAAATTTAGTCAAGTGTAACCTCATTTAGCAAGTAAATTACTATTGAAATAAGTTAGGATCCTAATTAGGATGCTAGTTAGGACACTAAAAAAAGTAAAGTGTAACAGGCCTTTTAACCCCTCATCCAACTCCCTAAGGGTCCTAAACTCTTATTACACCTCTCAACCGGACAGATTGGGCCCAATCTGTCAGATTGGTAGGTGTAACTACACCTAGGGAGTAAAACCGGTATTAGACATAGCAATTTGTAGGGCCCAATCTGTTGTGTACCCTGCCTCTCCCTAGCCCTCCTTCAGCCTACAGGCCCTAACTCGTATTACACCTCCCAACCTGACAGTTTGGGCCCTACAAATTGCAATGTCTAATACCGGTTTATCAACCATATAAATATAATAATGTGGCCGCCCATTTGTCAATAAATTAACACTTTTAAATGCAAAATACGCGACAATCCGAATTTTGCCCGTATATGTCGTCAATTCAAAACTATTATTTTGTTGCGCTCATTCATTTGAGCATAATTTCATTAGGATTTACCGTACCCCTCGTATCGACGGGTATATTAATATAGAAGATAGGTTTGTGACGGTAAGGAAACCGGTTCTTGTTGGATGGTTGGCAACTTTTGGCAACAGCTGTCATTCCAATAAAATGGTAGTATTTTGTATGCTATTACAGGCAACATTGATTAAAAAGTCAAATTCTCATTGGTCAAACGTTCCAATGTTGCCTGTTTAACTTCAAAAAGTTGTAACTGTAGATTCGTGTAGATTCGTGAAAAATACCGTTGTTTCAACTGTAGAAACTTTTAAAATAAAATTTATCAGCCGCAAATCCCTACTTCGACCCAAAGTCCCTTCGAGAGTCCCAAATTTAATATTTATATAAATCACATATATTTAATTCTATTACATAACATATTAATTCACGAATATATACTACACTTTAGGCGCTCCGCAGACTTGATCTGAATTTATAAATTCATACACAATAGGGTTGCTTCCACCTACAAAAGTTTGGGTAGAATTGTAGCGCATTAAATTCGTTTGGATAATAAGAACACGTAAAATTACCTTTTATGGACCTCTAAAGGCCATATTTTTGAAAATTATAAATTTAAAATATCTTTTGACAAGCGTCACGTGCCCCAAGTCGAAACGCTGTTGAAGATGCTGATGACATCACAACTCACGGTTTGACACTGTTAACAATTACCGCGTTTTAAAATTTGTTCTTTTGTTGTTGTTCCTTCTTGGGCGAACGCGTGTTTCAACTCTAGAGATACTCGATTTGAGAATAATTATGCTAACACGGAAAAAAATCCGCTTTTGTAAATGAAATAGTTAATTAACGACTTTTTTACCATTGATAAATTATCAATTTACTTTTATAAGACTAATTTGATAGATTTTTGTACAAATTACATATATATTTTAAATTCAATGAGATAGTTAAAAATAACATCATTTTATTAACGACAAATTTTGATATTAATAATAAAATGTAGTATTTTTTTTTAATATTCTGGTATCATTTGGAAGAAAAAGAAACGTATTTAATTGCCTTGGTAGAAAATGTATGTCTATGATTGGAGCAACCGCAACGCCGTTCCAATTTAAATTTTCATTGCAACAGTCACTATTAGCGCAGCAGTCGGTCGCTTTCAAACGGATTCTTTGTGTATAATTTAGAGTATTTCATTCTTTAATCGTTGTTAGTGTATAATTTTTACGCAGTTTAAAATGTCGTCTAATACAGAAGATGATAAGAAAACCATTCCCGACATAATTATCGACAAAACCAGGAACTGCAGCTATCAAAGATTACGGTTCTTTGGAAAAGTAAGTACTGATATAATTCTATGTAATTTGAATATAATTTTATTTGCACACAGGAAGTGTGCAAATAAAATTATATTCAAATCTTCTTATATGTATTCTCTGCACAATCCTTTCGTGACTCCATGGAACCATTGAGGGTCCTTAGAATCTATAAGAAGCCCAACTAACTCGAGGGATATCGTGACGGGTAGACATTTAAAAGCATACCTACTTTACACTAATTGAAAACAGGCAGAGGAATAGGTGAGATAGAATAGTACCGAAAAACAAATCAAATTATTTTAATTAATATTTAGATTTGTTTATCTTTTAAGTACTAAACTAAGATGTCATATACAAAGGAAAAAGTTACCTAGGCCTCCGGTGCCCAGGGCTGGGATCGAACCAGCGTCTTCTGCATTCGCGGCAGCGGGCAAAAAGCATACCTACTTTACATTAATTGAAAACAGGCAGTTGAGATAGAATACATCTGAAGAACAAATCAAATTATTTTAATAAATATTAGACTCACTACTGTATAAATTATAAACTTAGATAGATGTTATATACAAAGGAATAAGTGACCTAGGCCTCTGGTGCTAGGATCAAACCAGCGTCTTCTGCATTTGCTGCAGCAAGCACTGGAGGCCTAGGTCACTTTTTCCTTTGTATATTTCTAGCATTCGGAGTAGCGGTGGCAAATTTATAATAAATAAATAAATAAAATAATAAATATTATTGGACAATCTTACACAAATCAACCTAGTCCCACAGTAAGCTCAATAAGGCTTGTGTTGTGGGTACTAGGCGACGATATATATAATTGATAGATACATATAAATACTTAAATACATAGAAAACATCCATAACTCAGGAACAAATATCCGTGATGAACACACAAATAAATGCCCTGACCAGGATTCGAACCCGGGACCTCCTGCTTCATAGGCAGGGTCACTACCGACTAGGCTAGGAGGCCGTTATTTAACACAGAGGGAAATGTAGTAACCTAAGTATGTTCATGATTAAACGAATAACGATTAAATGATTAATTTTGCATAATACTTCCTATAATTATCTTGCTAGCATTACCTATAGGTACCTAAGTTTATAAAACAGTAATATGATTTTTTTATCAAAATATTATTCACATTTTTTTAAATAAAATTACTAGATTAAGAAGTAAAACCTGCCATATATATTCTTTTCTACGCCATTGAACTACAATTGGTGACTGGGAGTGTTCGAGGTCTTCCTCACTGTCTAAATTGGTTTCTTAATTTATCGAAGACCCAATTATGTGTGGAAAATGATCAACAAGTACTTGCAATTTACGAGTAATGATATACTACTTCAGTTAAATAGATAATTTATTCATTCAATCGAGACTCCATTTCCCTCCGTGTGAAATTTGCCACCGCTACTCCGAATGCTATATATTACATATTGATAAGTTTATAAGATAGTATAGCTAAAAACAGAGTGTTTTCAACTAATACTAAATAAATATTCCAAATTTAAATGTGTGCAGCAGTGGAGCTGCATTAAACAAAACTAAGTTACCAATTTTCTAAGTTGATCATCAATTGTTATCATTATCAACTACAATAATCCGCAACGTAACATATGGACTTCCGCAAAGTAACGCCTGATTCCATTAATTACATCAATTGTTAGACCGTTATTGTGAACTAAATACATTTTAACATATGTAATGCTTTTAACCAAAGTGTTAGTCCTAGTTGTACTTCCACTAAGTTACATCTGCCTATGTTTTTTACTAGTAATATAGTGTAATCCAGCCATTTTAATACACAAAGGTCCATTCCATGACATTGGACAATATCTTCATTAAAACTTAAATATTTGTTAAATTTTAGGGAGGTTTTGCAAAATGCTACGAGATCCAGCACATTGGTACCAAAGAAGTGTTTGCAGGCAAGATAGTGCCCAAGTCCATGATGACAAAATCAAGCCACAAAGAGAAGATGGCCCAGGAGATATCCATCCATCGCTCACTGTCCCACAAGCATGTTGTAGGGTTCCACAGCTTCTTTGAAGATTCTTCCAACATTTATATAGTGCTAGAGCTGTGCAAAAGGCGGGTGAGTAAGAAAATGTTTTAAAACAGGTGCTAATTTTTCATAGTAAAATTAAATAAATATTACTGTTATTTAAGGAAAATGGGACCTCGGGGATAGGATGGTATGTCTTTAAACTACGTCCAAAACACAGGTATGGGTACTGCAAATGTCATCTCGCTATGTGTGGGAGGGCACAGCACATCAAATGTCATCTCGCTCAAATCTGGAGCAGAGCCCGACTGGGGAAGTACCTCCACCTTACAGAAAACCACAGCCAAATAGCACTAGACCCTACTCATAGTGTTGTTTTCCTGCTGGTAAGTAAGGTTGCCAAAGAGGTCAAAGAGGACCCAGTGTGTTGACGATGAGGGACCCTCATATTCCTTTAGCCATCAACAGCACATGTGACACCTCTGGAGTTGCAGGCGACAATAGCCTACGGTAGCTGCATACCATCAGGCGGGCCGTATGCTTGTTTGCCACCAGTGTGATATTTAAAAAAAAAATTGAATTATTTGATAATGGAAATATTCTGTTCTTGTTATGTGTTTAACATTAACATGTGTCTGTATGTCTGTCTGTGGTTTAAATTGATTTACGCGTAATTTTTGGAGTTTTCGTGTTTTTTCTTAGTACCATCAGCTCTTCAACATTGCCTATGATGCAGAACTGTACCTGGCTCGAAAAACAATGATTTTCTATCTCGAATTTATATTTAACTCTTAATAATTACCATTTTTCTGCATAGGTAAAGTAAATATACATATATCTGATTTGTGGAGAACACAAGGTTTTTAAAAGTCAGGCAAACTTAAGCACCATAGGCAATGTATAGTACATATAGGCAGTAGGAGAGGTAGGAGTTGTTGGTATATGTTTTAATTCATTAGCCATCTAGTCAAAGTGAAAACAGCTCCATAGCTGTTATCATTTTGTCAGAAGTTTTTAATTTATTATTGAAATATATAAAACTAGCCTTTTCCCGCGGCTTCGCCCGCGTACTATAAGTACTCCAAAAGGATACGATACCCATGTTGATTTTCAGACTTTGTGACCACATTTGCCCCTTTTAGGGGTTGCATTTTCAAAAAACCTGAAACACGTGTTTTCTCATTTATCGTTAGGAATACTCATGTGAAGTTTCGAATAAATAGTCTAACAAATCTTGATTCGCCATACAAACTTTGGACCCCCATTTTACCCCCTTAGGGGGTGAATTTTGAAAAATCCTTCTTAGTGCATCCCTAGACCTTATAGGGAACCTACGTGCCAAGTTTGTAATCTCTAGAACCAGCGGTTTGGGCTGTGCGTTGATATGTCAGTCAGTCAGTCAATCAGTCAGTCAGTCAGTTTCTTCTGTTATATATTTAGATAATTTCTCATGCATTTTACTGTTACTAGTTAGTAGGTACAAGATTACTTTCCATGTGCATTTGCTTGGTATCCCTGATAGATAATAATAATATGTAGGTTAGTTATGATGCTCCGGAACCTCCAAAGTATGGCCTGTAGGCCAGGAAAAGAGCTAAATCACATAATTGGCCCTTAAAAAGAACCGCTTGGTCTTTGCCCTCGGGTAAAAAAGTTTGGAGAACCCTAGCTGCTATAGCTACATATTATTGTGACTATAAGATAAGAAATTCAACTAGTGGCTATAAAAATGAGCTACACAATTATACCAAAAATATTGTAAGATCTACTTGTGTTACTAAAGCACACTTCGTAACAATTCTCTAAAACACAAATCTTTATTAGTTTGTATAAGGTGCCCTGTCCAGTGCCATTTCAATTTATTGATACAGTGTTTTATGTCAGTAACTTTTATTTGTTGCCTTATTGTTTTCAGTGGTATCATATCTTGTTACTTAATATTTAGAATACTTCTCCCTACTCCTATATACTCTGTTGGCACATTTGTAAAACTTTAATATTTTGGACTGTTAACTCCATGTCTGGCAGGCATTCATCCTACTTTGTAGAATGCAGGTATCAAATCCTTTTTTAGCTTTTATTTGAAATCCAGGGTTTGTCATTATTTCCTTAAAGGAAAGTATCTTTACCATAATAGGATAAGTATCACTTGGAAGAGATTTTTTTAAATACACATTACTGAAAACAAATGAAATTAAAAACAAAAATATATTGGCCTCAGGACACCTCTTTCATGATAATCTCATTATTATGCTAAAACAAATATAAAATTATCTATGATAACTATATGAGTCCTTAGTTTATGTAGTAACATAGTGCTGTAATTGTATCTTGCAAAGCGAAAAGTGCTTTATTCTACTATATTGCAAAGCGAGTAATAAGCAGCTGATGCCAGCATGTTATAGTAGCATAGTCCTGTGTGTAGTCAGCTCTAAAAGTAGCTAAGAAGGAGGTGCTCAACATTATTTTGGCACCACTTTTGTTAAGAGAAATATACCATATAAAGGTCATTTTGAACATCATGTCAACGAAGCTACTTCTGTTCCTGATTGTACATGGATAAGAACAACCAAACAACAGTTACAATTCCTAATGCACATTCAATTATTCCTACAAACAATAAACAAAGTATTGCTCGTAGAACCGATTCCTATAATTTATAATATATCTACCTAAGTGCATTAGGAAAATAACTATTAGTAATTTGAATGACCTGGCATGTGAGAAAACTGATGTATCTTTTGGAAACTGCTGGTTCGTCCGCATACTAGCAGTAAGAGAATTACGTTAAGCCTGTAAAAACTAGATCATTTTCTAAGAAACCTGTTGTCTCTCTTCTTACTAACAGAATCAACATTAAAAATAAACAGTCACAGTCAATTGGTCAGCAGACAAATACAAGCTACCTTCAGAATAGACAATATCAAACTGGTATTCATTGTGGTATGTTAAAATGCATAAGAATTGTTTACATTATACAGGCAATATTTAACACAGTAATATTGGTTGGCAGTCAATGATGGAGCTCCACAAGCGGCGGAAAGCGATCACAGAGCCAGAGACGCGGTTCTTCATGCACCAGATCCTCGAGGGCTTGCGGTACCTGCACAGCCACTGGATCATCCATCGCGACCTCAAGCTGGGCAACCTGTTCCTCGATGACGAGCTACATGTCAAGATTGGCGACTTTGGACTTGCTGCTAGAATTGAATTTGAGGGTAAGTCGTGAATAGCTACTAAGTTAAATGTTCAATTGTAACAAATAACTTATCAATGCTAAATAAAATTTACTTATTACCTAGGTCATGCTTTTATAGAACTGATTACCAGGAATATAAAATGTCATCTAAGTATTGAACAGGCTACATAACGGAAATAACGTAATTGATACTTTTCAGGAGAGAGAAAGCAGACTGTTTGTGGAACACCTAACTATATTGCCCCAGAGATACTGACTAGGAAAGGCCACTCTCTGGAAGTGGACATTTGGAGCTTGGGATGCATCATGTACACATTGCTCGTCGGGAAACCCCCCTTCGAGACCTCCTCTTTGAAGGACACCTACAAGAGAATAAAAGATTGTGAATACAGGTAAAGAAGACACTTGAAAAGTCCACTAGTTATTAATACGTATAATTTTAAACAAAAGAGAACCAACGACTTCACTTAGCCTCAACCTTTCCAAATTAGTGGCAGTTGTGGCAGACGAAATAGGGCTTTTAGTGAACCGAAGATATCCTTTTCCCGAGGAGGGATTTGAGAAGTGGAGCCAGCAGCATTTTTGATGTAATTTTTTTAGGGGGGTGCTTCTCAACTTATCTTGGTATCGACATCGGTTAACTACTAGGCCAAGTTTGATCCACTTCTTAAATCTATCCTTGGGGTCCTAAGGAATAATCATGCTAAAGATAATCTTCGGTTCACGAAAAGCCGTATTTGACCTTTTATGTCGTGTGGAAACGCAACTAAAAGCAAATGCCCGAGCTACTGTAAAAAATACTCAAATCAGCATAGGTGTGCCTATAATATTTGAAGGGTTCCGTTGATTTCTTCAGGATCCCATCATCAGATCCTGACCTGATGACGATAGGACCAACTGTGCAGTATACTCTTTCGAAACAAAAAAATATTTTCCAAATCGGTCCAGCCGTCTTCCTATTTAAATCGGTGAACATACATTTAAAAAAAGATCCTGAAAGCTTGTAGTCGGTTGATAAACGCAAGTATCTGTATATACGAAGCTCCTAAATCATTAAAACTATTAAATTTTGGTTTATTGGTTTCGAAAGGATTAATTATAAACGCAGTGTTATTGTGTTGTTGACAATAGCGAGAGCATATACCGCGCCGTGGTCGCGTGCGGCGCGGGCGGCTGGCGCGATGCGCACGCGCGTGTGGCGCGGGCACTGGTCGAGGACAATACGCTCAACCATCGCCTCAGGTGGTACCCCGCACTGGCACGGTGGCGGCCGCGCAGCCCGCACAACACTGCTGTGTCCGTGTTGTTTGGCTTCAAACATCTCTTGCGTCCGGCTACCTGCAATCGCTCATTTTCTTGTTTACATAGTTGTACAGCTTTTACATACTCATTTCATTTGTAATGTCAAATAACTGTTTATGTTTCACTCGAAATATTTTTCTCCCTCATATCATACAACTCAACTTAAGATTAACACGACAGTGCTGCTGTGAGTTATGAAAGCGTTTAATTATGCTCTCACTACTCTACATATGTATATAGTGCTATCATGCTGTGTAATTAAATTGTATTGTATTGTAATTGTGAACTACTACTCACTACAAGAAATTATGGTATGTAAACCTGAATATACATCTAGTTTTATTATAAGTATATACCAGATAATAAAAGTTTTGAGCATATGCACTCACAGTGAAATAAGAAAATACGCTATTATATACATTAAAAGTTGGAGTCGCGCGTGATTCGCAGCATATGAGGTCTAGGGTCGGTTGATGTGCATGACGTGGCGGTTGCAGAATCCCGTCGTCGTTGCGCAAGCCGGCGGTGGATATGATCGTGACGCAGCTGCAGGAGGACCCGCTGAAGCGTCCGTCTGTGCACAAGCTGCTGCAGCACCAGTTCTTCACGTCGGGCATCATGCCGGCCGCGCTGCCGCTCTCCTGCCTCACCACCGCGCCGCGCACGGACCAGCTCGAGAAGCTCGCGCTGCAGCGCCGTCCGCTGCATGAAATCAATTCCAATGGTAAACAACCAATCACTTAAACTATCTATAATGTTTCCATCACCGTACACTAATTTCCCTACTCTTTCATTGCATTATAAGGTTTTAATTTTTTGTACAATATTTTGACTTGTTTATAGAGGACGGACGTCGCGATGATAAGATCTCCGTGCCCATAGGACTTGGGGAGCAACAATCAAATAGACTACACCTGTTGTCTCTACGAGAGGAGCTTTTTAAATTGCTGTCTAAGCAGGTATGTGGTGTGGCATCTGTTTATTTATTTATATTTTATTCTACGTATTTACAAGCTAAAGGCTGCCGCCAACACGCTTATACTAATGCGGTTTAAAATTTAGTATATTATGTTGATAATGTTATAAAGATTATAAATTATAATTTACAGTAGTAGCTGTTCAGGTGACTATTTACCCTTTAAAGAAGTCAAGTTGTCTGCAAATCACCCAGTTCTGCTCCACTCCCGCTCTACTGTCACTAAATTTCCGCCACTTTTACTGACATCCGCAACAATTCCACTAGTTCTGCTCCACTTCTACCCAGATCCGCTCCACTGCCACTCAGTTCCCGCCACTTACTGACTTTCGCTCCAATTCCACCAGTTCCGCTCCATGTCCACCACGTTGCGCTCCTCTTCCGCCCTACTTCCACTGACTTCCACTCAATTCCCGCCACTTCTACTCCACATCCACTGACTTCCGCTCCAATTCCGCACAAATATCTGTGATAAACACACAAATAAATGCCCTGACCAGGATTCGAACCCGGGACCTCCAGCTTTGTAGGCAGGGTCACTACCGACTAGGCTAGGAGGCCGTGTTTGCTTATCCCGTCACCTTAATTGCGCTAGGTGACCAATGGGATAGCATTACAGGCTGAATAATTAATTACAGAGCGCAAGTAAGTCTATCGCTTTGGCAAACCAGTGTAATTTTGCTCCGAGAGCCTTTGTGAAGAAAAAATTGTGACTTTGAAGAGTGCACTGCTACTGGTTCGTTAAGTGATGTTTTCACAGAGTGCGTCTCCATCATAAATTAATAAAATAACTGAAACATGTGCACACGCAGTGAGTTCCTTATGGGTACTGAATCGGTAAGGCTAGTTAAATGTCGTTTGGCTGTGTGGGGGAGGGTGAAAAACAAAGTCCAAGTTGGGTCAGTTCGGGTTGTACAGGGCAGTTGCACAACACTTCGGGAGCTCAAATACCGCGAGCTATCCGATTGCCTCTCGGATACTGTAACTACGCGCCATTGCTTTAACTATATGAAAGATAAAATTAATTACTTATTCATAAGTGTAATAAATTTGGACTTAAACCGTCTAGGTATATTCGAAGAAAATGATCCATTACGTTCCATTACAACTGCGAATAAAGCTAACGCATAAATATTGACTTTCCTATGCTAATTTTAATACCATAGATTTCTTGTAGGTTTTCCTGTAATTAATAGGCAAAGAACTATTTTTTGTATTTTTTCCATAATTTTCGGCCCTGTAGTTTCGGAGGTAAAGGGGAAGTGATCAATTTCCTTAAATACAAACTTCAAAACTGTTAAAATTGAGATGCTCACGATGAGTCCACATTCCATCATTTGATATGACAACATACTTCGCAAAACTTTTTTATCTAATTAATAACGGGCCCCAAAAGTGGCCCCAATGTTTAAAATTCATTAATATACGTTCGTCTTTGGGTCACCGACTTACCATGTGTACCACATTTCAACTCAATTGGTCCAATCGTTTTGGAGTAAATTGGCGGTGACTGACCTAACGCACAACCAGACACTCGAGTAATCCTATAAGGGATCCGTTATTTTCCTTTTGAGGTACGCGAAACCCTAAGAATTGAACAAATATTAAAGTAGACTCTCGGCTGTCGGTTGATGTCACTTGCGCGATTATTGTTTCTTTGAGAGTATATTTATATAGAGGAGCTTGATCGTAGTGTAAGTTGTGTGTTGGTTGTTTGCAGGTGACGACCCGGCGACAAGTGCTGACAGACGAGCTGAGCGACCCGGCCGCGCAGCCGCTCGTGTGGATCAGCAAGTGGGTGGACTACAGCGACAAGTACGGCTTCGGCTACCAGCTGTGTGACGAGTCCGTCGGCGTCATGTTTAACGACACCAGCAAGATCGTCATGCTCTCCAATGGAGTGTAAGTTACTAACTCAAACTTACCCCCTTGTTCATAAACGTCTCACATGCGTTATTTAACTGATAATCGTTTGTCGAAATATTAAGGACTGTACCGTAAAGAAAGTAGACAAGACAAAAGTCATATAAATTTTAAACTAAGTAATGTTTGGGTATAAAACAAAAACTAAATTAAAATACTCAACTCATTTCCTAGAACTAGTTTTCACGGAGCCCATCCCCAAGTGAAAACGATGAGCGAAATGAGTGTTATCGATTTTTGAAATAGTTTTTGATTTTTCTGCAAATACTTTTTAGCAGAGGGGAAATAGACCCAAGGCCTCTCCAGGAATAGAGCTTTATGGTTTGAACCTCGGACACCGTGCCATCTATCGTCTTATGTTAGCATACAGTCATAGTGCTAGCTATACCCACACATGGGAGGGGAGTACCCACTGAAACCCCTGCGGCGTTTCCGTCCATGTCGTTAAGGGGGGTGGAATGGGATCGTGAGTACGATAGTTTGTCAAGCGCATCCCGAGGCTCCATTGAGCCGTGGCAATAAGGGCCGGAACAAAGAGAGGATGATGGTTTCTTGCTCTTTTTTAACCAAAAACGATTACTAAATCGCTGCCCGTGTTAAGGGTGTCGAGGATTTCATGCCCGCGTTTAATACACTTTTTAGTAAGCAAATTCTCTATTTTGTATGTATATGAAATACCCATTGCTGGTTCGCGAAAATTTTAAAGTTACTGAACTGAGGATGTGTTGTTTTGATATAGACAATTCGATTTGACAGGAATGTGCACTTCATCACTCGCGAAGGTCAAGAAATTTATTTATCTATGGACGAATACCCGCCTATACTCTCTAAGAAAATGAAGCTCCTGAGTTACTTCAGGAGATACATGAGTGATTATCTCATGAAAGCAGGTATGTAAAGTATACATATTTAAAAACTCTTCTGACATAAGATACGTTTGATTTAACTACAACTTTCGTTACATTAACATTATTGTGGAATTACACTACTTATTGTTTTTTTGTAACAAACTGCATTGTGTAAACATTAAAAAGCTGGACCATTACCGTTACCGCTTATTTGCGGAGGAGGTTAACGAAACAGTAAAAATGTATTTTATTAATATTTAATATCAAATGCAGTTAAAAAATTATGACTTGAGTTCTATATTTAAAAATTCAAATGTCAACTATCCAGTCAACTGTAACAAAAGTGGCGTCGTTTTGAAAGGAAATGCAAGTAGGTAATGTGATGATGAAATGATGTGTTGTGCAGGCGCGTCGGCGGTGGTGCGCGAGAGCGACGGGTTGTCGCGAGTGCCGCACCTGCACCAGTGGTTCCGCTCCACGATGGCCGTCATCATGTTCCTCAGCAACGGCACTCTACAGGTAACAGGCAACCCATCCATGGCCCAATAGCCCACAGCGCCTACAGTTTCATGTTAACCTTTTGACCGCCAAGCATTGAACAAAAATGACGCGCCACCGACGCCACGTAATAGCGTTTTGTCAAGCGAAATTGAACTTTGCGGAAGCCCGCGTAGGTCCCTATTGCATTACAAAGCCTGTCGGCTGTAGCCGTCGTTGGCGTCCATGGCACAACTTTTTGATGTCAGCCACAACCGACTGTGGCGGTCAATAGGTTAACAACTACTTGTTATTGCTAACTGGGAAAGCTGTTTTATATCATAGTTTCGCGAGTGTTGCATTAATACGTGCTAAAGCAATACCCGTGCTTATAGTAGATATTACAGTAAAAAACCAAAGATATTCTTGCTTTACCATTTCGCATTTGAGATAAAACTTATATTGGTTAGAGAATCTTCGGTATCATCAGTTAAAATGAAATGCAATTATATCATTCTTATTTTAAAAGAAAAAAAGGGGCAGTTAGTTAGTTATTTGTTTTTGTTTTTTAGATAAACTTCCAAGACCACTCAAAGATAATACTTTGCCCGCTGATGCAAGCCGTGACGTACATAGACGTGGACAAGAACTTCCGGACATTCCGCTTCAGCACCATCGATAAGTACGGGTGCGACCTGAAGCTATACAACAACCTCACGTACGCTTTAGAGAAAATAAACTCACTCCTCGGCTTGCCGAAGACCATGACCACCTCCTTCGGCTAGATGCTGCCGGTCCACGCGCGTGGCCACGCTACATACTGACCGTGAACGACGAGCGAGCCTTTTATACTTGGGAACAATGTTAGTCACATGTTGCTGGCCCAATATTACAGGGTTTTATGTTTCACTTTTATTTAATTCAAATGTGAACATTGTCATAGTAGTGGCACTCAGTCTAAATTTAACTAAGTACCCAAATAATGTAACATAGAACCCTGTAATATTGGGCTAGCGATGTGCTACTTAAAAAGGCTTCCGAAACATTAGTTTATGATATTGTTTTTTAACCACTTGAAAATATTTAGTATTTTCTCACAAAATCAATTTCGCTACCAACAAGTTATTGTTTTCTTATGATTGTTGCATGGTATTATTCTTTTTGTTAGCTATATTTTGTTGATTCGCTTTCTATATGGCAAGTTTCCATTGACATAAGCGCTCGTTTAGTGGCCAGTATTTATATTATATTTAGGTAATGTTGATATTCAACACAATAAAATGGGTTTGTAGATGTTAGCAAGTTTTGTATAAAAAGTTCTGAAATTTGCTACGGCCTAAGCCCGCCGCATTCGCCCTCTTGCTCATTTTTATAAACACAGTACGGTTACGGTTAGAGCTCGTAGTTACATTTGTATCAGATGTGGAAAATATCTCGTTCTATTATCGAATAGTCGTGATATGTTATTGTACGGTGACCGGCAGACAAATGTACCCACGCCTGCATACAAGTTGTTGTATGCAGGGGTGGGTACATTTCTATGCAGCTGACTTTACTATCCTTATGGCCTGTTTCTCAATCTCTAGTTAAAGCATATCTGTCAGATAAATGTTTGCTGTCCTTTTCTTTTATATGACTGGAGAAAAGGATAGCAATAATTTTAACTGGCAGATAAGTTTATCTGGAGATTGTGAAACAGGCCCTTAAAGTTGTGCTCTTAATTAGTTTCATGTAGGTACATTATTTTCGGTATAGTTTTTCCAAAACATTGGTATCATATTTTTTTTTTCTAAATCTCATTTAGAAAGTTATGCTGAAAATACAACTGAACCCTAAAAATCGATTACATTTATTTAGTACGGTTTGTACTCGTTTACAAACTATTCAAGCAAATATGACTAGAGAGGTATCAACTCTCGTTTCCAATCTCTGTAGTTACGGGGATCGGTAAGACTCGATCGAGTTCTCGGTGTAGATACGATTGTTGTTTTTTTTTGTAGATTTTTAGATTTTACAATTTCGCATGTATTTTACGGGGGCGTCATGTCCCCTATGACCCCGTATTTCGGACCGCGCCTAGATGTTTTTGTGGACTGACTCAATTTGTTACAATTTGTCGACCCCCGAATATGTTGTAAGAGAGGATAATAAATTCTGACCTAATTCTAATAGGTCACATTTTTATTTCACGAATCAATATGAAATTAGCTGACACCTCCTATTATATAGGTACAAGATAAGTAAACAACATCTATATGTGAATAACTAAATCCTAGAGACTATTCTCAAGGATTTAGTTCTTATGAACCACATCCAAATGTATTCTAAACCAAGGTGTAAAAGTGGAAGTTTCTATTGTTCACTGACAATCAAGGGCCCTTTACTTGTACATATGACTGTATACTTGTAAACATGTGACTTTTTCTATTTTAAAATAAATGTCTGTTCCTTGCGTATATGAAACTAAGGTTTTCAAGTATTATTTAACTAAATTACTTCTATATATATTTGGTGTGAAACAACGATGGTAATATTATGCAAATAGCATATAAATATAGGGTGTTAGGTAACAAATGGCAATTTCGTGAGTCATTAAGTCTTTTAATTGTAAATGTACGCTTTAGTAATAAAACTAAATCATTTTTAATAGTTCGTCTCGACGTACGTATAATCAGATTTAATCATTGTATGAATCATTCAGCCTTCCAGATTAACAGATAGATCTATTTTTAGGGTTAGGACACCATCAATTTATTTATATTTTACATTCTAGAAGATATTTTTCCCAAGTTCTATATACTAAAGCTAACAAATAAATAATGACAATTATACACTTATCTTGAAAATGGTGTAATTTAACTTGTCCTAAATTGTCGAGTTCCTTTAAGCAGCAGTTTATATGTATATCCGTTCGTTACCTAGCACCATGAGTTGTCTCGCAGTGGACTACTGAAAAATACTAAATATTATAAATAAGTATTTTTTCTAATCTATCGCTAGGCTGACTATGACGATGCGTTGACTCGTAGCAGCATATTTATTTTTGTATTTTTTGTAACCTATCCAGGAAAATACGTAATATAAACTGCCCTAACATTTTGTATACATTATACGATAATATAAAAATTTGTCTTATTTATTTGTCCTGTCCTCCTTATTACAATAGTAGTTTATGTAACTGTTACGTAATGAGGGTCCTTAAAATACGAGTGTGGTGTTATGTAACGAGCCGCAGGAGCACACGAATGGTTTATGGTCTAATTACGTACAGTTGCATACACTGCTTTATCTACACACATATTATAAATCCTAAATGACGTGTTCGGAAACCATTAAAATGACCGCCATTGCACCGCCATGGCCAACTGGATTGTGCCGGCAGTCGGGGAGGAGGGCTGGATTTTCATTACGTTACCAAAATCGATGTTCCAAATTTGAAACTCGTTTGTTCGAATTTTGAACACATTTTAGAGGACTTACAATGTGAGTGTAGATAAAATAGCTAATACACTCGCGTGCAAAAGTATCGAATCACTTTGCATTTTTTCGTCTGCATCCGGTATCTTTGTAATTTCCCATTTGAATCTGAAAATTATGGTATTAAATGAAAGCTTACAATGTAACGTTTTGGAAAATGTGCCAATTCAATAATATTTCAGATCCAAAGCTGGAAAAAACTCGAATACCGGAAGTAACTCCAAAACGGCCTTTAAATAAACAAGGGAAACTCGAAATAAAAGGCTTGTTTAAAATAAAATTCTATTTATTATTATTACGTTAGTAACGGGTATTACTACCCCTAGCCCTACTGACACAACGTAAACGATTTTTCATGGATTTTATTAACTTCCTGATGTAATTTTGAGACCTCCCTACTGATTTTGCGGTATGTTTAGGTTTTTGTTCCGTCATTAAAAAAAAATCTTATTGAATTAATCGATTCATTATAATCAGGAAGCACATATAAAGTTAAAATAAATATGATTCAACAATATATAAAAATGTCCTCTTAAGCTTAGGTGGCGTGAAAAGCAGTGTGTCACATAGTAGCAAAACTATTTTCACCTTGGGCGTTAACACTTGAATCCCTCACTACGCTTCTGAGCGTAGTCTACTCTATTATAGACTCCATCGCTTCGTTTGGGATTCAATACACGCCCTCGCCGTTAATATTTCAACGTGCTTCATATATCCGTGTCCTGTTTGAAATATTTCTTACGCATATCATAAACACTGGCTGAATTGATACTATTTTCGAACGCACCCATAAGGTGATAAGGATAAGCGATGTGCCAACCCTTCCCTCATTAGCCCTCATATGCGGTAAGCGAAACAGCAAAAACGGGTACAATGGAGAAAGACATAGTGAAACCCCCATGGTACCACTTCCTCAGCTAGAAGTATTTGAGGTGTTGGAACCCTACCAGCTACCACTTCCTCAGTTAGAAATATTTGAGGTGTTGGAACCCTACCAGCTACCACTTCCTCAGCTAGAAGTATTTGAGGTGTTGGAACCCTACCAGCTACCTCTTCCTCAGCTAGAAGTATTTGAGGTGTTGGAACCCTACCAGCTACCACTTTCTCAGTTAGAAATATTTGAGGTGTTGGAACCCTACCAGCTACCACCTCCTCAGCTAGAAGTATTTGAGGAGTTGGAACCCTACCAGCTACCACTTCCTCAGCTAGAAGTATTTGAGGTGTTGGAACCCTACCAGCTGCTACTTCCTCAGCTAGAAATATTTTAAGTCTTGGAACCCTAGCAGCTACCAATTCCTGAGCTAGAAATGTTTGAAGCATTGGAAGGAACCCTATCAGCTACCACTTCCTCAGCTAGAAATATTTGAAGCGTTGGAACCCTACCCGCTACCACATCAACTAGAAATATTTTAAGCGTTGGAACCCTACCAGCTACCACTTCAACTAGAAATATTTCAAGCGTTGGAACCGTACCAGCTACTACTTCCTCAGCTAGAAATCCTGCAGGGGCCGCAGGGCTCCAGCATGAATAGTATCCTTCTAGCTTTAATAATAAGAAAACTCGTGTAGTCCGAAGTCAGGATTTGATCTAAGTTAGAAAATAAAAGCGAAGCTTTCACTACACACCTTTATCATTTATTTAAGTACTTGTAATAGTTATTAAAATTCCATCACTTTCAGAATAAGTTTCTTAACAAAACGTCTTTACAAAATTGAAAAATCAATATAGAGCATACAATTAAACACAGCTTATGAATAAATATCACATATACCTTATGTCTGATTATTTTGGAATGAGCTTGATGATTATACTAAAATCATAGGAACTTAATTCTTGTGACAGAATTTTCCTCCAAATTACATCCATGCTGCAACGAATGTCCAGGGACAAATCCTTATAAACAAAGAAAGATCACACGTTCCTAACAGAAGCAAGTTCCGCCATCAGTAATGAGTATAATAATAATATAATAACTCATGAATAACTCTCTTTTAAATTCGGTAGGCGTGTACCTATACGCAGTAGGCATACTACCTAGTTGCTTACTAAGTTCTGTTACTAGAGTTTACACTAAATAAATGGTTTAATTATTCATGTAGGTATATAAATCTATGCCTGTGTAATGTTTTTATTTGGAAACATATATGTACACAATAAGACTACAAATAAATATAAACCTACATATAAAAAAAACTTATAAATAAAAGATGCTCCCCAAGTCGCCTTCGTGGGTTATGTTATGTGTACCCAAAAGGCTGGCAGCGTTACCTCTTTGGATAGCCATCGCATCTATGCCTTGTGTGCAAAACTTTAGTCTGGTAATAATTTGAAAACGAAAAAGGCACGGCCGTACCATCCTTTTCCCGAAACCATTCAGGCCATTTTCGACCCCTCTAACTCTGTTGTGGATAAAACTAGAAGTCTGAATGTCTGAATCTCATGGAACAAGAGGCATGGCATAACACAAGAAATATATATTCGCCAAAAAAAACCAATAAAAACAAGGATCCCGACGAATTGATAACCTTCTCCTTCGAAATCTTGAAGTCGGTTGAAAATTAACTTATAATTTAAGAATTATTGCAAGTCAAAGTTCCTTAGTTTTGTCACTGACTGACATATGAATGATCAACATAATTCTAAGGTTCTTCTAGCTGATCCACAAGCTCCAAATGTTGAATACATCTAGTATTAGGGCTATAAAGCCACGGAAAACATAAACATACCGCAATATCAGTTGGGCTGTTTGGTTTTACAAACCGCACAGGTACCATTGCAATCCCATATTATAAATAAATATATGAGATTACAGTTACTTTTTCAGTTGTTTTTTATTTTTATTATGTAATTATATAATATGTACCCATTAATAGGTCATTATATTTATTATATAGTATAGTGTAATACCAGGGTTACAATGACATGTTATTAAAATCCAGTGGGGATTGAATTCAATGAACACCGGCTGGTTTTACGAGTACATTAGATTTCAATACTTTTTTGCAGTAAGAGAACTGCATTGCGAGACTGGCATTTTTGAACCTACATGTAATTTTTTGATAGGATATATTATTATGTACATACCTACTAGTCCTAATTACCCGAAAACCCAATTCTTACACAGAGCTTGTATAGTGAGGACATTGATATGTGTAAAGTCGCTTGATTTTTTATTATATTTTTTATGCCCATTAATATGTTTTATCTACATACACCCATATCATAAATCCTCTATTCTGCGTTCGGAAATCGTATGTAATTAGGTAATTACCACCATTATAACAACCAGTAATGTAAAATTAGTATATTATCTGTGCCAGTGTCGTAATAATTATACAATAATTAAAAAATGTAAATCTCTGAAGTAGAGTAACACATCAAGCCATACGAAAAAAAAAAATTATGTTCGATAATTCATAACCACATCGATTTTGGTAACGTAATGAAAATCCAGCCCTCCTCCCCGACCGTTCGTAAAATCGAGTTGGCCATCACATCATTTAGGATTTATAATATGTGTGTAGATAAATCAGTGTATGCAACTGTACGTAATTAGACCCTTTAAAACAGTCGTGTCACACTTGTGATCTTGAAAACCGCACGCGTATTTTAAGGACCCTTATTATTATTACGTAACAGTTACATAAACTACTATTAACTTTAACATAATATTAATCATTAAACTTCGTACTTTTTTCACCTATCAAGCATTAATCTAGGAACTGCTGTTAGATTAAGGTGTGGTAAATAAAAAAAAATGTTCCGCTTATGCAGTTTCAAAAGAAAACGATCTTTAAAAATATGTATACAAAGTTATAGAAGTCTTGTTCGTTACCGCAAAATGGTATCGAAAAGTTGAGCGAAATCGAAAAAAAACGTTATCGGTCGGACTCTTAAAAATATGCAATGCTTATGGGAATATCTGTAGCATAAACTCACAAGAAAACTAAATGGTGGTTACGAAATTACCTCTAATAAACAGATTTCATACAAAAAAACAGTGGAACCTTCTAAACACTTATTTGACACATTTATTTGATGCACTTACGTGAAGTATCATTTTCATAAATTTACCGCGTGTTTGCGTCGTCAGGCAATCTTGATCTTATAATTCTTATACAAGGATTTTTCAAAACATGTAATATCTGGTTTGTATATTATTATACCATATTATGATGATGTTCATTAGAAATTAAGCTATTAAATAATTACTATTATTTTTATTACAAATTTTATTTTTAGTTTTTATCAGTCAGAAACCTGGTAACAGAACTTAGTAACCAACTAGGTACATTTTGGTAAAGCTACATTTTTATGGGACTTAGAGGTCTCTGCAGCCAACTGTTCGGCGTTTTAGGGCTTTCAGCATTCGTGTCGTATTTCCAGATCTACCTACTATACATAGTGTATGTGGCCACGGCTTAATGCTTCTGTTTGAACCTTGATTCCCAAATGGTGTAACAAATGCAGCTTATACTCAAATAACATGTATGTCACTTGTATGTTTGTAGACCATATTGCTATTATAATAGATACATATATAAATATTTTTGTGCAGGCAGGCGCGGACACGGGGGGGGGAGGGGGTTGGCATACTATGTGTGCAGGTAAGTACTGAACAAGTATGACAAACAAAAGGAAATTAGTTAAGCTAACAGAACTGACTGATGAATTAGTTGCAGAAATATCTATGGATACTTTATAGCTATTTCTATGATTACAATAATGATTTTCTCAGTTTTGGAGGAGGTAGGAATAACTAGTTTACCATTAATAAATAGAAGAAGGTAACAGAATGAGATAAATTAGATTAGGCTTGACATTATAATTCTGTGTGGATTGCATGCTGCATGGGTAGTGGGTCACTCGGATGAACAAACAAGCCCTCTTTAGCTTGCCAGTCAGTGTAAGCCCCATACTGTGAAGTGACGCCCACTATCTCACCCTGTCCACTGATAGGCCGACCAAATGTGCGTCCAGAACCAGCCAAAAATCTGCAATGAACATAAATAACAATATTCATCAAATCCACATTAACGTATGTTTAAGATTCACTGTGTGCATCAATTAATTTATTTCACATCAAAGAAAATAAAATACCTAATTGCTCTGTAATAAAAAAAACATGTCACTTACGCAGCAGTGTCAACATGTCTCAACTTAATTGGAGAGTCTCTTCTCCAGTAGTCATTGTTGCAGATCACAGTCCAGTGATCTCCGCTGTCCCCTTCCCCTCCATCATCACCATAGCAAGATACCTCTTGGTTGCCAGACAATGGAGATGAGAAATAGTGGGAGTGTAGATTCTTCTTAGAGGATACATGATGGAGACGGATGTTGGAGTTGCATTTAATGGGCTCCCTGCAAAATTAATGAATAGGGGCGTTTATATCGAATGATCAAAGAATTAAAACAATTTGAAAGGAATTTTGGTACGTAAATTTTTACCCTCTTTTACATGTTTCGGCCATCGGAGCGCGCACCAGCCAGTGGCTGTTGTAGTCGTCCGCGGCGTCAACAGCGGTGACGGACTGCTGGCCCGAACCCGAGCCGTACTTCACGTCGTGCGAATGGAGCCTCAGACGCAAATCCACGTTCATTATTTTTAGTATGGTGCCACACGTAACAAATTCAGCTTTAGAACCTATGTAACAAATAGTAAACATAAGTTTAAAATGAGTTGTAAATCGCTTGAAGAGTTACTATCCTCCCGTAAAATAAGGCCACGTAATTCCCATTTCGGCTAGCAGCACCGATAATAATCACAATATGACAACATTTTACCTACCTTCTGTTACTTGAATTATGAGAAGAATCCATATTAATATTAACATTAAATAGTTGGAAATATTGTTACGCATGATAGTGTACTTTTATATACTTTATTTCAAGTAAGAATCCAAAAAAATAATAAGAACAGAGTCACAACCGATGCGGTGTGCAGTTGTCGGGCACTCTGGTAATGGGCTATCGATGACATTACATCTGTTCTGTCACTGTCAACACTGTCCGTGTTGCCAGCAAATTAAACGACGCCACCATAGCTCCCTATACACACCAGAGACTTGTCATTAAAAGGAAGACTAGTCGCCTAGAAAAAGCGAGCCAAGTGAGATGGATGGCAGGCGGACCTTTGTCTCTTTCTATTCGGGTAAACGCGTTAATTTTTTATGTTATAGTGCTGGAGCCCGCCTAACTGGAAATTTATCAAAATCCTAACCAATTTTCTTCCATATAGCGTTGTAGAGCCCATCTCGGAGATCATGAAAACATAAGTCTTAAAGGTCTTAAATGGCCATAAGTATGTATGGCGTCAAGTTGAAAATACAATTTTTTGGCCTAAATTTATCAACGAGCCTACCGCTCCAAATTTTGAGACATGATACTCTCGTCAAATAACCTACATACCAATTTTAAGACCATTCTGGTGGGCACATAAGATTTTAAGACCAGTTGAAGTTGCAATTTTTTGGCCTAAATTTATCAACGAGCCTACCGCTCCAAATTTTGACAGTAGTTAAAGGACCAATTCAACACACCAAATCCCAATTTTAAGACCATTCTGGTGGGCACATAAGACTTTAAGACCATTTTAAGAAATAGTCGACTTCATAGAAAAAATAGCAAATTACTATAAATTCCTTAAAAAAAATTTTGCTGGCACAACACAACTACATATTCATATATAAGTGTCTTGTAATTAAAAATGCCCTAAAAGTATTCCGCAATAAGTCGAAAATTTGAGAAATTCGTCATAGCATTACTTTAGTCACGGGGGTCTTAAATCACTAAAATTATTATTTATTTTAATCTTAAAGTCACAAAATATGATTTGAAAAGCCAGACGTAATGCCTATAAACATTTTCTACCAGTCGCTCATAAGTCGAAACTGATAAGCGTCAAGTTAGGTGCACTGAGAATATATTACTAACTGAAAAATTACGTAAATTTATTTTAAATCCTACCGTTCTACATTTTGACAAACGGCTTAGCCCACATCAAATAACCTACATACCAATTTTAAAACCAATCCGGTGGGCCATGAGATTTTAAGACCAGTTGAAGTTGCAATTTTTGGCCTAAATTTATCAACGAGCCTACGCTCCAAATTTTGACAGTAGTTAAAGGACCCATTCGACAAACAAATCCAATTTTAAGACCATTCTGGTGGGCGCATAAGATTTTAAGACCATTTTAAGAAATAGTCGATTTCATACAAAAAATTGCAAAATACTGTAAATTCGTTAAAAAAATATTTAGCTGGCACAAGCACAACTGCATATTCATATTTAAGTGTCTTATAATTTAAAATGCCGTAATAGTATTCCGCAATAAGTCAAAAATTGGAGAAATTCGTCATAGCAGTACTTTTAGTCACGGGGGTCTTAAATCACTAAAATTATTATTCATTTTAAAATTAATGGCTCAAAATTTGATTTTAAAAGCCAGACGTAATGCCTATAGGCATTTTCTACCAATCGCTCATAATTCTAAACTGATAAGCGTCAAGTTAGGTGCACTGAGAATATATTACTGACTGAAAAAATGACGTGAATTTATTTTAAATCCTACCGTTCCAAATTTTGACAAACGGTGTAGCCCACTCCAAATAACCTACATACCCATTTTAAGACCAATCCGGTGGGCGCATAAGATTTCAAGACCAGTTGAAGTTGCTATTTTTTGGTCTTCATTTATCAACGAGCCTACCGCTCCAAATTTTGACACTAGTTAAAGGACCCATTCAACAAACCAAATCCCAATTTTGAGACCATTCTAGTGGGCGTATAGGATTTTAAGACAATTTTAAGAAAGAGTCTATTTCATACAAAAAATTGGAAATCACTATAAATTCGTTCAAAAAATATACTTAATTGGCACAAACACAAATGCATATTCATATTTAAGTGTCTTATGATTCAAAATGCCGTAAAAGTATTCCGCAATAAGTCGATAATTGGGGAAATTCGTCATAGCAGGAATTTAGTCGCGGGGGTTTAAATCACTAAAATGATTATTTATTTTAAACTTAAGGGCACAGTTTATATTCTCAGTGCGCCTAACTTGATATGATGCTTGTTAGTTTAGGGTTATGTATGAGGGACTGGTAAAAAATAGGTATAGACATTACGTCCAGCATTTTAAATCATGTTTTGTGCCATTAAGTTTAAAATAAATAATAATTTTAGTGATTTAAACCCCCGCGACTAAATTCCTGCTATGACGAATTTCCCCAATTATCGACTTATTGCGGAATACTTTTACGAATTTCTCAAATTTTTGACTTATTGCGGAATACTTTTACGGCATTTTAAATTATAAGACACTTAAATATGAATATGCAGTTGTGCTTGTGCCAGCTAAATATTTTTTTAACGAATTTACAGTATTTTGCAATTTTTTGTATGAAATCGACTATTTCTTAAAATAGTCTTAAAATCTTATGCGCCCACCAGAATGGTCTTAAAATTGGGATTTGGTGTGTCGAATGGGTCCTTTAACTACTGTCAAAATTTGGAGCGGTAGGCTCGTTGATAAATTTAGGCCAAAAATTGCAACTTCAACTGGTCTTAAAATCTTATGGGCCCACCGGATTGGTTTTAAAATTGGTATGTAGGTTATTTGATGTGGGCTGAGCCGTTTGTCAAAATGTAGAACGGTAGGATTTAAAATAAATTTACGTAATTTTTCAGTTAGTAATATATTCTCAGTGCACCTAACTTGACGCTTATCAGTTTCGACTTATGAGCGACTGGTAGAAAATATTTATAGACATCTGGCTTTTCAAATCATATTTTGTGACTTTAAGTTTAAAATAAATAATAATTTTAGTGATTTAAGTCCCCCGTGACTAAAGTACTGCTATGACGAATTTCTCAAATTTTCGACTTATTGCGGAATACTTTTAGGGCATTTTTAATTACAAGACACTTATATATGAATATCCAGTTGTGTTTGTGCCAGCAAAATATTTTTTTTTAAGGAATTTATAGTAAATTGCTATTTTTTTTATGAAGTCGACAATTTCTTAAAATGGTCTTAAAATCTTATGTGCCCACCAGAATGGTCTTAAAATTGGGATTTGGTGTGTTGAATAGGTCCTTTAACTACTGTCAAAATTTGGAGCGGTAGGCTCGTTGATACATTTAGGCCAAAAAATTGCAACTTCAACTGGTCTTAAAATCTTATGTGCCCACCAGAATGGTCTTAAAATTGGTATGTAGGTTATTTGACGTGGGCTAAATCATGTCTCAAAATTTGGAGCGGTAGGCTCGTTGATAAATTTAGGCCAAAAAATTGTATTTTCAACTTGACGCCATACATACTTATGGCCATTTAAGACCTTTAAGACTTATGTTTTCATGATCTCCGAGATGGGCTCTACAACGCTATATGGAAGAAAATTGGTTAGGATTTTGATAAATTTCCAGTTAGGCGGGCTCCAGCACTATTAGGAAATCCATTCATATTACGTTATAAAACGCGTGTTTTTTATATTATAGAGAATAATTTTCACTTATCTGCCCAATCTAACTGTTTTCTTAAAACAAAACTAGACGAATGTTTAATTTAGTAAGTAAGTACTTAATTTGTCGTAAGCCGAAAGGAAAGGTACATACATCATGGGTACATCATAGTTGGTACTTTGTAAATAATCTGACATCTCTCCTTAATGTATTTTATCCCTATGATGGCGAAATAAAAATGATTGATTGATTTACTTACGTAATCTGCCTGCTTCAACTTTTATTTTTAGTAAGAAACTATCTAGAATAGTTAGAAATTATGACACTGAACTTTGAACTGTTATTTTAGTCTCTGCAAAAAATATACTTGATGCACAGAATGCATATAATATTTTGTATAATACTACTCAAACTTAACTAGTGACTAAATAATTTAGGAAGCTAACTAGGATAAATATAACAAGGCTTTTAGGGACCTATTATTTTTATTTATATGTAACCGTTCAATATAGTCAAAAAGTATATTATTCTATTCTATATGGTTTCGTGTTATCTTGATTTGTTTACCTGTTAGCTTTGAATGTTGATTTGTAAATGTTTCGCAGCGAAATAGTTTTATTTCAAGCAGTTTATTACATACATTATTTACAATGTTTTCCTCTTGACTTTGAATAGTTTTGGGCATTTTTACTAATGAGTAAAAATGAGTAACAATAAATGTATTGTTTAATATTCAACACTTTACTATTATTTAAGTAAACCGCCACAATGACACTGACAACAATGACAACCTATCATTAAAATAAATTCCAGTGTAAGAAATTAATTCCAATGAAATTCCTAAACATGGCGCATGATTATATATTTCTGGTCAGGCTTTATAAACCTTCTTAATGTTTCTTTTTATTTGCTTTTGAGTTATACGGGACATAACTCTAAAAAAAAATTATAACATGTATGTAAACATAGTTGACAAAATGGAATTTGCATATGCACCTATCGCTTGAACAACTTGAGTAGCGAATCGGTGCAGATTCCTGGACTATACTTATAAAGGAAGTTAATTTAAGAAAAAGATTTAAAAAAAAAGTGAGTTCTTATGAAAAACAAAGCCCAAACTCAAAACTCATCTCATTAGTCACACGAACTTGGACACCTTATTTCAATATTTAAGATCTTTAAAGATATTTTACTTACTTGTAGAATGAAATCCCACTACCAGCTTAAGATTGGCTGGAGCAATATTTGATGCAGCAAGTTTTCATTCAAATGTGTCCTTTACATTATATTTACAGTGTGTATTTTATAAATTATTGTTCGTGAAAATGCTTTATGACAACTTTCATATAAAACACCATTTAAAAAATTTAAACATTTAAATTTAAAACGACTAGATGACGATTAAATCCCTTCCGATCAGCACAAAACAAAACAATTTACCATTGTTTTCCTTAGCCGACACAACTTTCTAAGAAAAATATCAGGTTTTCTCCTAGTAAACACAGAAATTCTTGAAGTAATTGCAAATTATATCTGTTTGTGACCCCCCACTACTACATAGGCTGCTATTTATATATCCGGAAACCGGGATTACAATCTTCTTAAATAGCATATTTGACCTCCATGGTAAAATTTGAACTTTTTTAAGTACTGGCCGGTATATTTTTTCTTTCTTATTAACGCTCGTGTTTTGTTTTTGACGGGTTTTAAATGTCATCTCGCAGCAAGAATGGAACTCACTCGTGAAAATATTCGTGCTATGATTTATTATGATTTTCGGCGTGGTTTAACGCAACAACAGTGCATAGATCAACTAACTTCAACTTTTGGTGATGAAGCCCCATCTAAAACTACTGTGTATCACTGGTTTAGTGAGTTCAATCGTGGACGTAGTATGCTTACGGACGAAGTTAAGGCAGGTCGCCCGAAATCGGTCGTTGTACAACAAAATATCGAGGCTGTGCGAAAACTTATAATGGACGACCGACATGTTACGTACTGCGAGATAGAGGCGACTCTGGGTATTTCTATGACCAGCATTAATAGCATATTACATAATTATTTGGCTGTAAAAAAAATTTGTTCGCGTTGGATACCCCACAACTTAACAAAAGAGCAAAAAGATGCTCGCGTCGAATGGTGCAATAAAATGTTAAAAAAATATAACCGTGGTGACTCAAAAGCCGTTTATAACATCTATACAGGTGACGAATCCTGGATCTATGTATACGATCCCGAAACGAAGCAACAATCAACGGTATGGGTGTTTCAAAATGAGCCGAACCCTACGAAAGTTACTCGTGCAAAAAGTACATTGAAACAAATGGTGGCCTGCTTCTTCGGTATTAATGGCCATGTAGCTACAGTGCCACTAGGAAACCGTAGAACGGTTAATTCAGAGTGGTGCACGACCATTTGCTTACCGGAAGTATTTGAACAAATTCGTAAAACTAACCAGCGACGAAGAATCATTCTTCATCATGACAATGCCAGCTGTCATACGTCACGCGAAACAACTCTATTTTTGGAGGGTCAAAATGTGGAATTAACGGGTCATCCGCCGTACAGCCCTGACTTGGCACCCAACGATTTTTATTTATTTCCAAATATAAAGAATAAATTACGCGGTCAACGATTTTCGACCGCTGAAGATGCTGTCGACGCATTCAAACAACACGTTATGGAGGTACCTCAGGCGGAGTGGCAGAAGTGCTTTAAAAATTGGTTCACGCGAATGCAAAAGTGCATAGATCATCAAGGGGAATACTTTGAAAAACAATAAAACCATTTTCAGCCGTGTACGTTTGTTTGTTTTTTTGTTTCCGGATATATAAGTAGCAACCCTCGTATAAGTAATGTCGTGGAGGGTAATAAAAAAATGTGAGACTATGACAATGACCAACGATAATAGCACCTTCTCTGTCGTACCTATTGAAGTGTAATAAGACCTTTCCGTTCGATCTTGGTATTGTTATTACCATGCCCCGTCTATACCTTTTATCCTGTGTCTATGTATAGAGTCATATTTTCTCTGAATGACAACTTTTAGAAAGAGATAGATGTCTCCCGGTTTGCATCTCTCTCGGCTCGTTTTCTTCCTTGACCTATGTCGAGCGGATATGAACCTTAAAATAATAATGTTACAGTACATTTTACTTATTTATATTTTTGGCTGAGATCGCTCGTTTAAAATGATAACTTCATGACGTTTGTAGAGCGCCTAAGTTATACTAAAATTAATTCTGTTAGTAGTTAAATACAGTTCATTTTTAGTATAGTCCAGTTGTTGAAAGGTAGCCTGTTAGTGGCGAATTACTCTACCCCAATCTTATTTACTGCTTTATTTTCCTTTTACCTTCACACTGCTTTATTTTCAATATTTTCCAATAATTACTATTCGACCACGTTAACGATACATAACATTGCAGCGATGGATAATTCTGTAAATGACAGCAAAGGTAATTAACATTTCGTAGCATTCAGTACTTTTTGTTATTGATAATGGATTTGGATTGAATTGATTTGTTGTAAATTACATTTCAGAGTCTTTTGACCCCGGTTGGAATGATCCACCAAAGATCTCTTTTAACAGTCAACAAACGCCTTCAAATCGTCCTCGTAACTTTCTGAACAAAAGAGTGGCCTTTCCTTTGTCAGGTGCTAACACAAACCCTGTTAGTGCACCCCCCGTGAACTTACCGCCCCTGCCACCTGGTGCGCCCAGGGCAGTGTTGCCTCCAAGTATACCTCAAAAAATTACGCCCAGTAATTGGGATATTAACATTGACAGTGAAAGGGTTCTGGTAGAAGTAAAGACCCTCCTACTAGAGTTTTTAGAAAGCAGCAATGAACTGGGAGCCAAAGCAAATGACATAAAAAGAAGGTTAGATGTAATGGAACAAATGTGGGCGGATGGCAAATTAAATATTGAAGTACAAACTCAAATGAAGTGTCTTGCATGTGGTAATAACGACAATACTAGTAACTACATTTTGTCTCCCTATTTACTACATTTCAGTAATTTGTTATATTTTTTGTTAAAAAAGTTAAGGGGATGCCACACAAAATTAAAGGCTATATTTTATGATCTTATCATAGGGAACACATCAAAATAAGCATGTTTTGTATGGACAACTTTTTGTAAATTTAATAATTTCGATGTCAGTGGGCTCAGAAGATGAGGACGGGACTCCTACTACTAATTTGGTTGCCTTTGGTTTAGTAGTACAATAAAAGTTTGTTCTGGCGGTCACTGGCCGCTGCCGTGGCACACTCGCTTTGCTCGCTTGGATTCTGGCACTGTTTGGTCGCAGTTCACCTAACAAACTCCTATCCCGTCGTCACACCTATCTTGACTCTATCACATGTCAGTTTTCCGTGATTTACCGCTGAAATTTTCAAAACCGCTTTCCCCTCATCTCCGTAGTGGTTGATTTTATAGAAAAGTATAATTTTACAAAATATGCTTATTTTAACATATTCTATACGATAAAGTAATAATTTTATATTGATACTTTGTTTAATTCCACACAGAATTTTTTTATAATAGATATTTAAGTTTTCTAATTATCTTGTATACCTCACCCCCCCTTCGGGTAAAAGTCTCCTCCATGGCATTCCATTTCACTCTATCTTTAGCAATCTCTAGCCAATTTCTTCCTGCAGCTGTTGCTATTTCATTTGCCTATCTGGCACACGGCTTGCCTCTTCTTCTGGTACCTTTAGGCCCATGCCACTTTAAGGCTCTTTGGATCCATCTGTCATCTTCATATCTGACTAGATGGACTGCCCACTTCCACTTTCTTTGTGAGAAAATAAGTGCGTCCTTAATTTTGTTTTTTTTTGCAGATGTTTGAATTCCTCATCTGGTCTTTTAGTTTTATGCCCAGGTAGCTCCTTTCTATTCTTCTTTGAGTGGTCTCGATTTCACGTTGAACGTCCACGTTTGGCACCCGTAAGTGGTAAATAATATTTAGCGGCAACTGTGACTTGAATATTTCCTTACGAGCCCAATACTTCTTCCAAGTAATCGCTACTCTCCAGTCTATTTCTTCAATGTTTCTTTCCTTGTTAAAAGATCTCTGTTTGCCTAGATATATGTATTTGTCTACGGACTCGAAAGAGATGTTATTTACTAAAATAGGCGTCAAGTGGTGGTTTTTCATAACTTTCGATTTGTCAAGATTCATTTCCAAGCGGAGCCTTGTACTAGCCTGATGTAGATTGTCTATCATGATGTTTAGTTGAGCTGCAGACTCTGAGAACAGAATGATGTCATCTGCAAACCTGAGATTACTTAAATACTCTCGTTCAAGTTGATAGCTTGATTCGACCATAACAAGCCCTTCATTATGAACTGTAAAATAGCTATAAAGATTATTGGTGAAATCGGGTCACCCTGCCTCACTCCTCTTTTTATGCTTATTTTCGCACCTACCCACCCTATCCAGCATGACTCTGGTGAAGTCGGGTGCTATTGGCATAGATGTCTTTATAATGTTTATGTATTTGCTGTTTATGTTTAGTGATTGTAAAGCAAATGCTGTCCCAAAAGTAATAATAATAATGTTTAATGTAAAAAAAAAAAAAAAAAAATTGAAAATTCTAAGATCCATCTTCTGGGCCCAATAACTTCGAAAATATAATGTTCACAAATAAGTTGTCTATACAGAACATGCTTATTATGATGTATTCTGTACGATACAGTCATAAAAACATAGCCTATGACATCACACTAATGAAAAAAAAAATCTAAGTGTGGCAGCCCCTTCGCTACAGGCCAACCATTTAGGTCCATGGTAACCTGACTCAAGATAATAATTTTTTACTTATAAAGGATAGTTGTTGTTACACTATTTTACAGCTCTACGGGATGATGAGCCAAGAAAAGCAGATGACATCCACAAAGTGCTGATGGTGAATGAAGTGAGCCAAGTGGGCGCCTGGATGCCAGGAGTCAAGCAACTTATCCACCACTCCATAGCTCGATCTGAGCTGCTTTCTATAGATAAGGAGTGACATTAAACAGTCTACCATTTTATGAACAGAAGTATCTATAGAAAACACTAAACTTGAGGAATCAAGACAAGAGTGAACTTTAGAGTGTTACTAAAAACATTATGTAAATAATTAAGTTGTATTATTGTAACAGATTTGATTTTCGTATTATGTTACCAAAATTCCTGTTTTTGTTTATGAATATTAATAAAATACTTAAAAATATATAAACTTCAGATTAAATCTTTTTTGAGCAAAGTAATCTACAATAACATTAGTAACAAGACAGAAAACTTGAACCCGTCATTACTTATTTTTTTAAATGTTTTATCAATTATCATTGAGAATTGTGTTTTATAGAGCTATAAGTGCAATAAAGATACCATATTATTATTTTAAATAGATATTCAATATACCTAATTGTTGAAACAATCATTTCAAACAAAAAAGAACAGACTTCACTTATAGATTAATCATTGGTGCATTTTGCCTTACAAAAGGTGGCGTAGAAAATGTTTTAATGGTTACTATGGGGTGGTTATTAACACTTTGACTACCGAGAACCGGCCTAGTAGGCACTCGTAATGTTTGCTCAGATGCCGGGCACGCGGCGTGCGCCATTGCGTTGCACGTCGTGGCCCGCCTGGCGGGTTCTGTCGGTTTCTGGGGTATTGTTCAAAATTTTGCCCGGTTGCGAAAGTGTTAAAATACTAGATTCGAGACCTTGAAAGGGAGGGGGGGGGGGGGGGGGGGGGGGGTTGGCCAAAAGTCAGTTTTTTATCCTCAAACTCAAACTCAAACATTTATTCAGTAAGTAGGCCACAAGGGCACTTTTACACGTCAAAGTAAAAGAGAGAGAAAAAAAATCAAACTACACCGGTTCTAACCCTACACCTCTGACCCGAGAAGAATTATGTCCGGCAAGAAACTCGGCGGGACTTATTTTTTCAAAACAACAGTACATCAAAACTAAACAATACATATAGTGCGTTGTTCTATAAGAAAACATATCAAACCAAGGTTAGATTAACCAACAATAGGTTATAGTTTAAGAAAAATACCAAAGAAAAAAGATGAGTCCAAATCTGACTATTGAAAATAAATTACATACAAGTTTGATATACTTTCTTACCTGAACTGTGTCTTCTACATAAATTTCCAAATTATAATAATCCATCATCAACAGTTAGAAACAAACTTTGAATTTAAATACTATAAAAAAAAGTACTTAAGTGATTCTAGTATACAATTAGCATACTATTTCTAAATTATACTTAGAGATGTATAAGGTCTCCAAGTGTCTTGAATAAAAAAATATGGATAATCAAGCACCGAATGTTGTGTCTAAAGCCAATTAAACTAAAATTAAATATGATTAATAAAAAGTTACGTAAATGTGTTGCCCCAGTTAGCCTAAACAGACCGGTCTCCACAAACAGCACCCGTTCACGAGTATGACGCATATCTCAGCCATCGCCTCCCTCAACCTTTCTTCGGGAAAGTGGCGACCCGATCAACGACGCCACCATAAGCAGAGCCTTTTAAGCGAGCATGACATGTTCAAGCTGGCGGGCTTTATTAATTAATAAAAACTAGCCATGTTTAGTCTGGTGAGAAACAATATTCTGTGCTCGTATTTTACATGCGTGAACTAAATTACAATATAAAAGTGACATAGAGATGTACATGTCTCTAAGCGTCAGGATCATTAAATATATATCTATACATATAAATATTTGCGAATGCAAGACTTAGAGATGTATAACGTCTCTAAGTGTCCAAATACTAAATAAAAACAAAATAAAATAAAAATGAAAAACAGGTAATACTGGACACTAGTAAAGCTGCTTCATAGAGTAATGTACCTAATAATTTCTCAATTTGTATTGTACTAACTATATCAAGCTACAGGCTTAAAGGCATCGTTATCCTCAATGAATTCCTTTAAAGTATAGTACTCTCTCCTCAACAAATAGCGCTTAACATAAGACTTGAATTTATTTAGTGGCAAATTCACTACATCAGCGGGGACTTTGTTATAAAAACGTGTACAGTTCCCAGCAAAAGACGTACGAACCTTACCGAGGCGGTGGCCAGGCTCAGCAATCTTATCTTTATTTCTAGTGTTATAGTTATGGATATCACTGTTGAGCTTGAATTTATGGATGTTTTTCCGCACATACATAATGTTTTCAAGTACGTATTGAGATGCTACGGTAAGAATATTTGCCTCTTCAAATTTTCCTCTTACGGATGCTCGACCGCGCATTTTATAAATGCCACGTACAGCTCGTTTTTGTAGCACAAATATGGTCCCAATATCAGCTGCTTTACCCCACAACAGAATTCCATACGACATAACACTGTGAAAGTAACTGAAGTATACCAGCCTGGCAGTTTCACTGTTTGTTAGATGGCTGATTCGCCTCACGGCATAGGCTGCAGAGCTAAGTTTCCCAGCTAGGGTAGCTATATGTGGATGCCATTGTAATTTCGAGTCTAAAGTGACTCCTAAGAAAACAGTTTGATTTTCGAATTCCATTATTTCATCATTTATTATAATCTTGCTGCTGTTAATCTGCTTGACGTTGGGAAGTGTAAATTTGATGCACTTCGTTTTCTTGGCGTTCAAAAGTAGGTTATTAGCCGTAAACCAATTTACTACTTTGGAGAGTGTACTGTTAATACTATCGAAGCTGTTTTCTTTTCTGTCCACTTTAAATATCAGAGATGTGTCATCAGCAAATAACACTATATCATGTTTATCTTGCACAATTTTAGGTAGGTCATTAATGTACACCAAAAACAGGAAAGGACCAAGTATTGAGCCTTGAGGCACTCCGAGTGCCACAGGGGACCCAGAAGATTGAGTTCCATTAATAACCACTCGTTGTGTTCTATCCGATAGGTATGATGAGACGAGGTTAAGGGCACCAGCTTTGATCCCGTAATGGCTTAGTTTTCTCTTTAGATTTTCGTGATCAACGCAATCAAATGCCTTCGATAGGTCACAGAATATTCCAACAGCATCTTGTTTTTTTTCCCAAGCGGCAAAGATGTGCTTAAGAAGAACAGCACCTGCGTCAGTAGTCGAGCGACCTCTGGTAAAACCAAATTGATTTCTGGCGAACAATTCGTTTCGGTTAAAATGTGACACAAGTTGATTTAGAATTAGTTTCTCGAAAACTTTGCTCAGTGCCGGCAGTATTGAAATTGGTCTGAAATTGCTTGGTTCTGTTCTCGATCCTGATTTGAACAAGGGGATGACTTTGCTGTGCTTCATTATGTCTGGAAATATTCCTGTATCAATACATTTGTTAAATATATCAGCTAAATGTGGTGCAATCGATTCAACAATGGAATGTAGAACTTTAACAGATAGGCCCCAAAGATCTTCAGTTTTCTTTAAATTTAGGGATTTAAATGTTTTAATAACTAAGTTCGGAGTAACATATGAAAATTTAAAGAAATCTGTACACTCTGCTATATTTGTTTTCAGTATTGCCTCAGCGACGTCAGGCGATGAATGAAGAGACTTTGTTGTTTCTACCGGTATATTAGAGAAGAACTGCTCAAAATGATCCGCAACTTCAAGGTCCGAACTCACTAAATTATTATTAATACGTAGGTTGTAGTGCGGATCTTTGATTTTACGTTTCCCAGTTTCATCGTTGATTACTTGCCAAACAGTTTTTACTTTATCCTTGGAATTTTGGATCTTTCTGGACAGATAATCAGCTTTAGCAGCGGCACACATCATCTTAAAAGATTTAGAAAAGTTCCTGACATAATCTAGGAATTCCGGACTTTTATTAATTCTTCTCAAGTCATATAAATCATAGAGCCGTCGTCTTTTCTCATGAATATCCTTGGCGCTTAAACGACTGTCAGTATGACTAAAATGTCTATGGAGCATACATATTAGTTAAAAACGTGACGAGAACTTATGGACGATAATATTGAAAATTTCGGCGCGGCCGAAACCGAAACTTCAGTCGGACATTACCATGTTTTAGACCCCGAGTAATATGTCCTTAAACTATGTCCAAAAGAGAGGTATGGGTAGGTACTGCAAATGTCTTCTCGCTTCTCGCTCCCTACTCACAGTGTATTATTCCTGCTGGTGAGTAGGGTTTCCAAAGAGCTCAAAGAGTACCAAGTGTGTTGACGACGAGGGACCCTCTTGTTCCTTTAGTCGTCGACACAGTGAATCCTCCTTGTTGTAAAGGGTGGGTAACGCGCAAGCGACACCTCTGGAGTGGCAGGCTTCCAGAGTCTACAGTAGCTGCTCACCATCAGGCGGGCCGTATGCTTGTTTGCCACCGTCGTGGTATAAAAATAAAAGATTTTGTGGTTGCGCAAATATAGCTATACTCGTATCACTTCGCTTGCGAACTGTAAACCTACTGAATCACTAAATAATTGATTCTGCATTTCTTATGATCTTCTATAAGTCGTATGGGAGAGAAAAGCATGCGTTAGTGACATATGTATGCCTACAAGGAACAGGAATATTATAAAACTAAAATAAAACCGTTAAATAATTGTATAAATTCATCATCATTCATCAACTTAAATGTTACAACTTTTTTTATCAGTATATAGTTACGTCGGCCAATTCGGCGCGGGTAAACTTAGAAAACTAGATTAAAACTAATTAGGACTAAACATTGCTTTTGTGTTTAAAATACTTAGATGAAAGTTCACATCCTCCAATCATACTGAAATCACAGACTTGCAATCTTACTGGCGTTTTAGTACTTTTAGTATCTCGAAACTATTTTAGGCGGTTCTGACACTGGCGCCGCAACTGGATGGATAGCAATATCTAGTCAGCATCGCACACTAGCGGCGCCAGTGTGAGGACCGCCTTATGGTTAATTACAGTCAGCATACGCTCGGCTCTCTGCGGCAACAGGGGTTCAAGGGGGGTTCTTGGAACAATAATAAGTAAGGAAGCGTAATCACCGCTCAAAACCTGCACCAAAACAGCGGAGGGGGTGGAGCTAATCATTGTGGTGCCCTAATGTCATGTCAAACGTTTAGACATTATCATTTTGTGAAAACAGTTTTCTCTAGTGGTAGAAGAGCTCACGATACTAAACCTAGTAGACGAAGAGCTAGCCACGTCAGATATGACACAATAATGAGAGCAACGAAACTCCTCTAGTCAGTTTGCTATACTATGCTTATTTCTAGATCTGGACATCTGGCAACTGTAAAGTGGTGGAAGTCAAAAATTGAAAACCACTTCAAGAAAACGAATCCTAGAGATCTGGGTTTGATGCAATAATATGAAAAATTTAATAAATAATTACATAATATCATTGCCAAAAGTTTCTGTTGGGGAAAACTAGTGATAAACGACGTATAATGTAATTCATAGTTTGTCGCCTACTGTTTCTGTTTCCGCAATAATAAACAATGTTTTGTTTGAATGTTAAAATATAGGCCCTATCCTTTATTACTAAGACAACTTCGGCAGTTTTTAAACATTTTTGTATTACTATTTTCCAATTCAAAAATTTTGCTAGTCTGTCACTCTGATCTCCCATAAAAAGCCGCCAGATGGACGGATCTAGCAATAAGGATAGTTTAGCAATCTAACCAGACCGGTTTTGTAGCTCTCATTATTGTGTCATATCTGACGTAGCCAGCTCTTAGTCCATAGTTCTTCTTTTACCATGAACCTAGTCAACTTTTACCATGGGACTAACCCCAAAATCGTGAAAAAATGTATGGGTTCCCCATAGAAAACGATAACATGTGATCTGCCGAAATGTAAGAAACAGACAAAAAATTTAAAACAAAAGGCTTGATATTTCGATACATCGCTATTATAATACCGGCTTGTACCATGTATTGGTGCAGGAGCCACACAGACGCCAAAAATGACAATATTTGTATAATCGGTAAGTACTCATAAATATTAATACATTACTGACTTGTCAAACTTGGGCGTATTTATTTTATTATTTGTTAACTTGTCATAACTCATAAGAGTTATTTTAATTTGAGAATCTGCTGTCGAATTAAACTTTATTGCCAAATTGATTTTGACCACTCACAACACGTTTACTTTTCTTATTAATGAAATGGCATGAAACTGTGGGCATCGATACCGTTGTAAAAAGGGTTTTAAAAGTTTTATGATTTTATGTTTATACTTTTCTTTTTAGAGTTTTGTGCTTTACAATTTGCTGTTTTATTTAATTATGTTTATTATGAGAACTGAATATTTTTTTTTTTCAATATCATTTCGACTTGGTCATGTTTGAATTGAATTTTAATTGTCAGTTGATAATCACTACATAATATAAAACAAAGTCACTTTCCGCTGTCTGTCTGATGCGGTTTTTTTTTAATAGATAGTGATTCAATAGGAAGGTTTATATGTATATTACATCCATAATATAGTAAAGAAACACTGATCATTTTTGAGGTTTCTAATGTGATGTAAATATACACATTTTTTTCCGCTTACATTGCAATCGCTGGATGAACCCTACGATATAGATCAAAATAATGTACTACAGTATTGTACACCTTAAAAAGGTCTAAAAAATGTCCGCGATGGTATATACGTCTATCTCTTCACTATCATCATCATCACATCACTATCACTTCACTACATAGTATAAAACAAAGTCACTTTCCGCTGTCTGTCCATATGTATGCTTAGATCTTTAAAACTACGCAACGGATTTTGATGCGTTTTTTTTAAATAGATAGATGATTCAAGAAGAAGGTTTATATGTATAATACATGCATAAAGAGTATGAAACACTGATAATTTTTGAGGTTTGAACTCTACGAGATAGATCAAAATAATATACTTAAAAGGTCTACAAAAAGTCCCGTGCGAACCCGGGGCGGGTCGCTAGTTATTTATAATAATTTTAATTGTTAATTATTTCGTTTTTTCACACGAGCTTTGCTTGACTTAACTCGTTTTGGTATTGTATGTCGATGGTCGTACTAGAACCCTTTTTGTGCTGATTGTAACTGTGACATCCACATTGACAGGGACCTTACGGCGGCAGGTGCTTACGTTGTAGTCCTTGTACAGTCACGTCTGAAAATATGGATACATTTAATGTGTCAAAAATATGTAGCCACGATTCTATTACCAAGGCGTAAGGTCTTGGATACATGTTTTTGTCACATTAAATGTATCCATATTTTCAGACGTGACCGTACAGATTCAATATAATTTACAAGCAATAAAGGCGCAAGCGCAGGCCTACATGTCATAAAGGCCCTTTCAACATGGATTCTCACATATGAGTTCAATAGAATATGAGTGTTCTTTTTGTATAAAATTGCGGACGTGAAATAGTATATGAATTGTTTTGTCAGTACATAATGGGGAAGGCAAGGCAACTGCATTTTAATTATATATTTAATAAGTCACATTTCCTACAAAAACAAGTCTGTCGTCGCGAGCGCCATCTAATAATTGCTAAACCAACCTTTAAGATTAGTAGCAGAATTCTGCTTGTATAGGGCAATGCACGGTGAAAAGTTATGTATTTTAGTACTTGGTGTCCTGAGCTAAACTTGAAGCAGTGGAGCAAGAAATATCATTATAAAATCTACCTCATCGAGTAGCAAATTGAACCTTATGCCATTCGAAAGTACTAATCAATCCGGTAATAACAATAGTACATTGTTGTAGAGGCTTGAAGTAAGCTATAAGTGGATCGAGTTAGTTCGAGGGCCGACCCGCCAGGGGAGGCCCTCGAAGATACGAGTCCACCTATAGCGCTTTCGGCCGAGATATTACATAATGCTTTTCACGACTACTGTAAGGAAATAAAAAAAAACATTTGTCATAATAATATAAATGCTTTAATAGAATATCCAATTCAGTATTCCATTCCCGCCTTTTTACTTTTTTTTTCACTTTCAAGAAGCGTTTTTCTGTTGTTTGCTTCAAACCGACTCATTACTTAGAGGCGTTTTTGATGGAAAACCACAAACGGCTAAAAAAGTAAAAACGCCTGAAGGGTAAATAAATGGTTTTGAGGTTTCTTTTTTTTTTAAACAGGTAGTTTGGCCCGATAAACAACCTTATTTTATTTAAGAAACAAAGTTGTGCCAAAAAAAGACCTTTTAATGTTTTTAATGAATGCAATGACATAACTGGACAATTTACTTTCCAACTAATGACATTTCATCGCTACAATAACATTGCTGTAGTGGTGGTTTAGGTGCTACAGCAAATGCTTACTTTCCAGCTTGGTTTTTGACCACCTTTTGTCACATTACCGAACAGTAGCGTGAAAAAAATAGTAGCCGACCTTAAACCTGGAGCGTTTTTTTATTCAGCCAGGTTTAGTGTTTTAAGGTGATAATCGACTAATGCAAGTACATCGTGTAAATGATTTCACGGGATGACTTAAATGCAGTTTTACGCGGTACATAAGACACTGATCATCAACAAGTGCCAAAAATAAGAGGTAGCATTGCCCAAACCTTTCAACTTCATGATTTAAAATTATTGAAATAATTAACCTAGTAGAACATAAAACTTGTGCCATTCGAAAATAATGCATCAACTTTTAAAGAAAAAGAAAACCTAAATTTTCATGAACACTATCTACATGGAGCATAGCACTTTACGGCAGCGAGACATGGACACTGACACAGAGGGACAAGAGTATACTTGAGGCGTCTGAAATGTGGTGTTGGAGGCGGATGGAGAGGATTAGCTGGACTGAGAGAGTGACGAACGAAGAAGTGCTGGAAAGAGTGGAGGAAAAGAGGCAGTTGATGGATAGCATAGAGTCGAGAAGAGGGAGGATGATGGGCCACCTCATACGACATGACAACTTTATACAGAAGATAGTTGAAGGAAAAATGGAAGGAAGGCGAGGAAGGGGAAGACCTAGAATTAATTATATAGACCAAATTAAAAATAATGTTAAGGTCAGGTCGTACCAAGAGATCAAAGAGGAGGCCTGGGACCGAAGCAAATGGAGAGCCCACTTTGAGTTGCACCGACTAGAGCATGGCTCTTAAGTGTTTGATGATGATCTACATGGGCCACGTGCCCAGTCACTTGCTAGTCAATGAGGAAGTTTTTATCAAAAAATAGAGTCATATTTAGCTGACTGTACAAAATACTCCAACTTTGGCTTAGGCTACCAGGTACTGAAATACATAACATTTTACCGTGCATTGTACTACATAAGCTCAATTCTGGTACGCGATGAGGTAGGGCCGCCTACGGCCTACGGATCTGATACCTTCCAAAGACCGTCGTCGACAGCGCTGTGTAGTCAAATGAGGGTTTCCGCGATCGAGTTTTTCACTAGATGGCAGCACCGTGGCGACAGGTCTAGCTGTCACAATCCACCAATCATGTTTAACCATATATTTTTTGATTGGTGGATTTTGACAGCTACTGCCAAAAAGACCTGTCGTCACGGTGCTGCCATCTAGTGAAAATCTCAATCGTGGAAACCCTCATTAGACCCCTAGGCTACTAGAATCTTGTCATAACGGGTGTTACGCCGTGGATACGTATAATAGTAACTTTTCACTACTAAACAAGCTTAGGAGTCAAATTGGTTGAGCTGGCCACGTCAGATATGACACAATAATGAGAGGAACAAAACCCGTGTAGTTAGATTGTAATACTATCCTAATTGCTATTTCCGGGTATCAGGTTGATTATAGTGGGTGGAGGTCAGAGTGACAGAGTAGAAAAAAAAATACCAGGTTAGGTAAAAACTGCCGAAGTTATGTCATTTATAGAGGACGTAAACAAAAACAGTACGTGACAAACTATGAATTACATAATACGTCATTTGGCACTACTGTCCCCTAACACAAACTTTTGGCACTGATATACGCCGAACTTTAAGATTTGTATTCTTTAAGGGGTTTGCATTCTTTGGCCTTCACCAATGAACAGCTGCCAGATATCCGGATATAGCAACAAACATAAGTTATATTATGCTATATGAAGTAAACTAACTAGACGAGTTTCGTTGCTCTGATTATTGTGTCATATCTGACGTAACCAGCTTTCCGTCCTATATATAGTCAAAGTCAAAAATAGTTTTTTAATACAATTGCTCAAAAAGTTTAGTTTATGTAGCTGCAAATCGTGCGTAAAGTTTGATTTTTTGCACTAGTGCTAAAAAGTAATCTGATCTGCAAATCGTGCGTAAAGTTTGATTTTACGCACGATTTGCAGATCAGAATTTCAAATAAATGAGTAGTATGTGAGACCCGCTTATAAATGACCCACCTGAACTACGCGCGATTGGGCATAAAGGAGTATTATGCGAGACCCAATAGTATTACTTGAACAACGCGCGATTGAATGAAGTCTTTCGAATATAAATGTGATTTTATTTCATTGTAATTTTTTTGAATTGTATTAAAAAACGATTTTCGACACACGTGCGGATGTGTCATTTTTACTCGTCCCGAGTCTTGACCCACGCCTCCCGGCTCGGGTCAAGTAACTTTGGTACTCGTGCAAAATGACATACTTCTCGCGCTTGTATCGAAAACTACTATTATGAAGTAGGCCTAGCCACAAGCACTTTCGGAATACGATATATTTTGATTTTGACCGGCCTTCCCCATTGTGTTGTGTGCACACAACTACACTGAATGTCTTCTAGCGGGGCGCTGGAGCGGGAGCGGTCGCGGGAGCGGGAGCGGTCGGGGCGGCCGGTACTAGAGCCCGCGCTTGATCGGCTTGGGCGCCACGGTGATGCGCACGGGCCGGCACAGCTCCACCAGGCCCTCGTCCACGGCCAGGCACACCGACACGTCCACGCCGCACGACTCCGTCCACACGCCGTGCGAGATCAGCACCTTCGTCAGCAGCCGCACGTTTACCGTGCCGTCGTCGTCTGCACAGATAGATTGACAATGAAGATAAAAACCTACACATTATAATTAGTTCCAACTAAACAAAACAAGTCTATCATATAATAGTCTAATGGCATATCTTCCACTTCACCATTTTGGTACATACTACTCTCTGCCATAAATTTAAAGTTGTCTATACTAATCATACTTCATTACAACAAGACATTGGTGCTGTTCTATATACATCTGTAATCCCAACACTAGTAAAACATGGGTCCGAAGCGACTGCAAGGCTATCTGCTTAGTTGTTTGTGTATATATTTATGCTATGCCTCACCAGCGTACGAGTACGCTCTCAGTGGCGAGCGTGCAGCCGGCGGCAGCGTGGCGTCAAAGGATCCAACCGGCATGCACTGAGGCCCTATTTACCGATAGTTTGAGGGTTTCCGCGATTGAGATTTTCACTAGATGGCAGCACCGTGACGACAGGTCTTTTTGGCAGTAGCTGTCAAAATCCACCAATAAAAAAATATACGGTTAAACATGATTGGTGGATTGTGACAGCTAGACCTGTCGCCACGGTGCTGCCATCTAGTGAAAAACTCGATCGCGGAAACCCTCGTATTAAGTGGCATTTGATCCATTTCATAGCTACAGCATAATATTATTAAATAAATAAATAATAAATAAATATTATAGGACAATCTTACACAAATCGACCTTGGCCCACGGTAAGCTCAATAAGGCTTGTGTTATGGGTACTAGACGACGATATATATCATAGATAAATATGGATAAATACTTAAATACATAGAAAACATCAGGAACAAATATCTGTGATAAACACACAAATAAATGCCCTGACCACAATTCGAACCCGGGACCTCCTGCTTCGTAGGCAGTGTTACTACCGACTACGCTAGGAGGCCGTTATTATATTAGAAGACGGTAATTACTGTATTTGACATATGTTGATGCCGTTGATGAAATATAGATGGTTGCGTTATGAGCCTAGGTTCAGAAACAATTTAGTAAGAGTGATGGGGTCTAGGATAAAATTACATAGTTTAAGCCCACACGCCATGACAATTATAATATATAATAAGTTAAGTGAAAATTTTAAAGCAGAAAAAATATCGACAAATTTTTAAAACAATTCAAACAGACATTACTAGAAAAATGCTATTATGACATAGATGATTTTCTCAAAGACCAAGATATTTAATTGACATTGTTTAGTAAAAATTATTTATTTGTATATATATAATTCTGTAAATATAGTTTTTCTACTCCTGTACTTTTATCTGTCATTTATACATTCGTTAACACCTTTATAAGAACATATATAATACACTCGATGAAAAGTCTATCTAGTCTATTCCCCAAAATAACACTTGTTCTATAAAAGCGCCAAAATAATATCGCGGAATCGCGTGCAAACACGGCTATTAATATAAAATAAATTACTGCCAACCTAAGAAACCTAAATAAACCCAGCGTTTTTAGAAAAAAAACTTTAAAAAAGAAAAAAATATAAGAACCACAGACCTACTTCGTAGTTTTTTACGTTTCCCGTTTGTTTGTTGGGGCGAATTGCAAACTTTGAAAGTAATTTAGGTATTTTTACTAATCTCTGTAGCTCTTTAATAATTAATCAAATAACGACGGTGTGTATTTGTGTTAGTAATGTTAGTATTATTGAAAAATAGTGTTTTAAAAGGTAAAACTTAAATGATTGTTGATTGTGTTGACAAAATAACTGCGATATCCATGAAGATTTCAATTTCGCATTTTATGTAAAAGTAAGTGTAGTCGTAGAAAAAGTGTTGTATGCAACGTCGTATAAGTACGTAAAAAAATGTTCGTGGCGTTTTTCTTAACAATTTTCGCCTACGGCTCAAATTGTTACCCACGCCACTCACCTTTTTTGACCCCTCTTATACAACTGTTGCATAAACTACTATAATAGGATATGTTAATAGTTAAGCTCTAGTTTGTAAGTTTCTGCCATGCCCTTACAGGGTAATATGTGACATGTATTTTAATATGTAACATAAAAGCATGAATAAATGAATATGAATATGGTTAAGTGTAGGCAGGTGAGGTGAGGTAAGGTGCGGTACTGACTGGTAGTGTGGTGGTCGAGCGGGCGCAGATGGTCGCGCGGCGGCGCGAGCGCGTGCGCCTGCCGGTCGGGGTAGGCCACGCGCACGCGCAGCGCGGCCGGGTCGTGCACGCGCAGCACCTCCGCCTCCAGCGCCGCGCCGCCCGCCAGCCCCGCGCTGAACCGCAGCACCGTGTCGCTGTCGCTCGCCGGCTCGATTATCGTCGCCGTGCACATGCGGATCTGAAACACAGTTAGGCTTCGTTCACACGTTATTGTCCTGCACGTTTTTTTGCAGTATACGTCTTAACGGATAAATAGTGGCACATACTTTGTGCATAGAACCATTCACACGGCGTTTGTACTGCAAAAAAACGTACATTCTTTATACGTTTAAACGGATACTCACCGGACTTGTCAAGCAAATCGAATAAACTTTAACGTATTCGGTTTGCAGTGGCGCGTAGTATAGTTCTGTTTCATTCACACGGCATATAGTTTTGTTTCATTCATGCGTTTTTAAACGCATGAAAATCTACCGTGTGAACATCCGACAATTTGTACGTTTAAAATCGAATACGTGAAAAAACGTGCAGGACGTTGCCGTGTGAACCTACTCTTACAGGTACTGCTCTTACTAATGATACGAGTACATTGTTTAGCAATTATACATATTAACGGAATATATCATTGTCAAATTAATGATTATTCATAATAGGCACGGTGAATTTTTTTCATGTATGGTATCAATCGATTCATTTTGTTGTGAGGATCAAATGTCTATATGCGGCCAATTGCGTCAAAGCAACACAAAAGTCAGAAATTAGACTTAAAGTTTGAGATTTGCATTTGTTCCTTGAAACGCTCCTAACAAAATAACGTGCAAAAGTGACGTCACGAGTACATTAGTCGGCATGTTTAAATAATAGAAAAATTATGAAATTGCTATTTTTACAGTGAAATGTTGCGTTTATGTATATGGTTACCATACAATTTATTTTACAGTAAAATGTTAAAAATCGAATGGTATCATTGTTTTTTTTTTTTAATTTCGTACTTTAAAAATTTCAAAATTTTTAAGCATGATTTCTTTGAACCGTTTCAATATTTTTTTTTAATTTTCACTTTATTTGGATATATTGGTAATTCTGCATCCTATCAACTTAATTTTATTGCATAATTCAACATGTGTCATCATCCCTATTCACGTCATGAAAATAACTTTAAATTCATTAATGCTACCCTAACGGTTAAATAAACACATAAAAGCTCGATCTGCCCTAATCCCACTCAACACTATCATTTAATAAGTAGAAATTGAAAAATTAACTGTCACTTTAATATCTGGCGTCAGAAGCGCCACGAACGAGACATTTGAATTGCTTTCTTGCAATATGTGTCATAAAAATATTTGATCTTCACAACAAACTGGATCGATTGGTACCATCACCATCTATAAGATAATACAACACGCATTAATATTAACACTCTTCTTTCAAACCTATAAGCACAAGTGCTTATAGGGCAAGCCATATATTGTTAACTATCGTAGAGTACCTAATAGCTCGTAAAAACTGTCAAAAACATACATTGTAGTTTCAAATGTATGTGACAATGGGCTGTTCCGGCCGTTACCTCGACGCTGGGCGGCGGGATGAGTGGCAGCGGCGCGGCGAGCAGCAGCGGCAGCAGCGCGCGCGCCAACGCCAGCGGCTTGTTGTCGGCGCCCAGCGACAGCTGCTGGAACACGCCGATCGTAAACGGGTCCGGCTCCACGCCTGTCAGCGCAACATACTATATTAAGGCCCTTCGAACGATTTCATTGAGAGCGTGATGGTGTCGAGGAAATCTCCCTGAGCTTAATGTTGTTCATAAAGATAATGGGTAACAGAGGCGAAAAAACTCAAATATACGATAAATGGGCGGTATAAATACAAATGTGTAATATATACAACAAAACATCAATGTATCAGAAAATAAAATTTATTATCTTGTTTTTTACTTTGGTAAGAATGAAAGATGAATGAAATTCACCACTTTAGCTTTTTATTTCGTTCTGTACTTGCTATTATCTTCGAATACCTGACATTTGGTATCGCAATCAGCAGCAGACGACATGTTAAACGGGTGAAATGTAAAAATTACTTTAAAAAAAACTTATTTTAAACTTTTAAAAACTTACTTTTTATTTGCCACTACTTCGCCATTCATATTTTTTTTAAATTATGATACAAACAGTCTCATAAAACATATAAGTATTGTCTAGCTCAACCCAAATACGGTTATAGTATTTTTTCTACTCCGGTACTTTTATCTGTCAATTATATGGTCCCGTAAACGAATATAAAAGCATGTCTTATGCAATTTCAAAAAAGTCTATCTAGTCTATTCTTCATAAAGACCCTAGGGTTATTATGCGATATAATGCAACTGCTAACAGAGGTGCCCTGTGAACCCAACAAATGAATATTTTTTGTTTATCTATCATTTATACATTCGTATATCATCATGTATATAAGAACATAGATAATATACTCGAAGAAAAGTCTATCTAGTCTATTCCCCAAAAAAATAACTATTCAATAAAAGCGCCAAAATAGAATCGTGTGCAGAGTGTTAGAAGAAAATAAATTACTGCCAACCTAAGAAACCTAAATAAACGTAGCGTTTTTAGAAAAAAAAACTTTAAAAAAGAAAAAATGAAAAGAACCACAGACATACTTTGTACTTTTTACGTTTGCCAATCGTTTGTGGTGGCAAACTGAAAACTTTGAAAATAATATATTTTTACAAATCTCTGTCGCTCTTTGATAATTGATTAAATAACGACGGTGTGTGTTTGTGTTAGTATTGAAGTACTTGAAATACAGTGTTTTAAAAGGTGAAACTTAAATTATTGTTGATTATGTTGACAAAATAACTGCAATATCCATGAAGTGTTCAATTTCGCATTTTTTTTAAAACTAAGTATGTGTAGTCGTAGAAAAAGTATTGTATGCAACGTCGTATAAGTAGGTCAAAAAATGTTCATGGCGTTTTTCTTAACAATTTTCGCCTCCGGCTGCGCCTACGGCTCAAATTGTTACCCACGCCACTCACCTTTTTTGACCCCTCTTATACAACTGTTGCATAAAATACTATTATGCAACAATTTCAGCCGTAGGCGCAGCCGGAGGCGCAGCCGGAGGCGAAAATTGTTAAGAAAAACGCCATGAAAATTTTTTGACCTACTTATACGACGTTGCATACAACACTTTTTCTACAACTACACATAGTTTTACAAAAAATGCGAAATTGAACACTTCATGGATATTGCAGTTATTTTGTCAAGATAATCAACAATAATTTAAGTTTTTTCAAGAATACTAACACAAACACACACCGTCGTTATTAAATCAATAATCAAAGAGCGACAGAGATTAGTAAAAATATATTCTTTTCAAAGTTTGCAGTTTGCCATCACAAACGAATGGCAAACGTAAAAATTATAAAGTATGTCTGTGGTTCTTTAAATTTTTTCTTTTTTAAAGTTTTTTTTTCTAAAAACGCTACGTTTATTTAGGTTTCTTAGGTTGGCAGTAATGTATTTTCTTCTAAAGCTGCACGCGATTCTATTTTGGCGGTTTTATTTAACAGTTGTTTTTTTGGGGAATAGACTAGATAGACACTTTTCTTCGAGTATATTATCTATGTGTTTCTTCGACGATATAGATGATGACGAATGTATAAATGATAGATAAACGGGAGTAGAAAAAAAAAATTGTGTTCACAGGGAACCTCTGTTAGCAGTTGCATTATATCACATAAGAACCCTAGGGTCTTTATGGAGAATAGACTAGATAGACTTTTTTGAAATTGCATAAGACCTGCTTTTATATTCGTTTGCGGGACCATATAATTGACAGATAAAAGTACCGGAGTAGAAAAAAGACTTTATCTACACCAATATCATAAATCCTCTATTCCGCGTTCGGACACCGTATGTAATTACCACCATTATTGCAACCAGTAACGTAACATTTCTGACAGTGTGGTAAACGTATGAAAATTCATTACCCACGGTAACGTAACGAAGATCCGCGCTCTCCCCGACCGCTGGCACGCGCTCGCGCGACCGCCGACACAATCGAGTTGGTCATGGTGGTGCAATGGCGGTCATTCTACTGGTTTCCGAACACATCATTTAGGATTTATAATATGTGTGTAGATAAAGCGGTGTATGCAATTGTACGTAATTAGGCCTTAAAACACCCGTGTGATCTTACCAACCACACTCGTACTTTAAGGACCCTTATTACCAGAGATCGGAAACTCGGGAGCTATTATACCTAAACTTCGGGCTCAGTACCTACGCCGCGTCGATGTTGACTAGTATGGAGGCGGACTCAATTTAATTTTACTAATAAATTTCCCGGGATTTCCCGAAATTTGCTCGACATGTTTCGGTCAATTTACGATTACGTGAGTAACCCGTCATATATATTTTTAATATGTTAGAGTCTCACGAAAATTTTATAGTTCAAATTCTGTATGTCGTTAAAACGGCTTGTATGTTGACGAAATTCGCTAAAAAAGGCATAACCCAACGACAATTGATACGTATTAGCCATTTTGTGACGTTGCATACAATCCCGGGATTTAAATAATAAAAAATATTATTTTTAAGAAGCCGACTCCATACTTGCTTAGCTTTTTCCGGAATTTTGCTAGTTGTAGGTATAATAGCTCCCGAGTTTCCGATCCCTGCTTATTACGTAACAGTTACATAAACTACTATTATGTATAGATTTCACATATCTTTGCATAACCAACAAGATGATTTTTTTAAGACTGCAACGCCATCCGTTACTCGTTTTTGTTGAATGTAGCAAAGATGTTGTTCGCATGTACCTGCCGCCGCCAGCTGGCGGTCGAGCAGCTCGGCCTGGTGCGTGAGCGCGGCCTGCGCGGAGAGCGCGGCGGGCGCGGGCGCGGCGGGCGCGGGCGCGGCGGGCGCGGGCGCGGGCGCGGGCGCGCCGCCGGCCGCGCACAGCCGCGCCGCCGTCACGCGCAGCGCCAGCTGGCCCACGCACGCGCTCGCCTGCTCCGACACGCCGCTGAACTGGTGCTGCAGTCTACACATACATACACTTACAGACTGTTGTTCAAATTGGGTTGGTATACAGAACTAGCTTTTGCCCGCGGCTTCGCTCGCGTTAAATTCGGGGTAACACGGTTCCCCTTTCCTGATTGCCCCCCGGAATGCTCCATACAAACTTCCACCCCCCATTTTAGGGAAGTGGGGGGTTAGAAAGAGACAAAAAGTAGCCTATGTCACTCTCCATCCCTTCAACTATCTCCACTTAAAAAATCACGTCAATTCGTCGCCCCGTTTTGCCGTGAAAGACGGACTAACAAACACACACATACACTTTCCCATTGGATTAGTATGAATCCATACTACTACTATGAATATATCCTTACTCTTCTCATCATGTAAACAAACGTGCACCAATCAATACATCGTAATGTCATTTATATTTTAGATTATTCATTTAGAAATGATATTGTAAATGGTTATTACCTTGCGAGTTACTTTAAGTATATAACAATATTTTAAATGATAATCACATAATATGAATAAAGTGTGATAATCTCATTGAGAAGTGTTTGTTTTTATGATAAGATTGATAAGACAAGTAAGGATGAATTTTGTATATAGTAAATCGGAAACTACAACAACACTCGTCTGAGAGGTTACCACTCAATGCTAAAAAGGCATAGGTCCCACAGTAACTCACACAATTTATTCAGAGCAACCGACTAGTGTGGACTTAGACCAAACTCCAAGAAGACGTGATTTCAGCACAAAACTTGAACCAGTTTAAAATAAATTAGACAAGCACACGTCTACTATTCGTTAATGATAACTGTCATAATGATAGATACAAGCAATATCAGTTGTCATAACTGCCTGCCTGCTATTTAAATAATTATAATAAATATGGTGTCCAATAGTTATGTAAATATTTAAGTTATAAAACCGGTCAAGTGCGTGTTGGACCATGCATAATGGAGGGTTCCGTACCTTCAATGGATTAAGAACTAAACTAATACCAAAGGGCAAATCTGATGCGAGTTTTTTGGAGATAACTCAAGAATGGCTGAACCGATAATGTTCAAAATAATTTTCGTAGAAAGTATGTGAGAATGCGATAGAACCCGCGTGTTGACTCTCTTTGACGCCGTAAGTCACGCACTGTCACTACTTGCTCCTCGCTCTTGTAATGTAATTAATGCCATTTGCTACATTAGCGACTAGTCTAAGACAAATATTAATGTAATATATGACAATATCACTTGAATTGCACAAGTTGATTATGTTTGGACAGAATTTTTATTTATTTATTTGACTCGGAAAATAAAAACAAATAATATCACATAAAAAGTTTTATTAATTTCTGTTTAAAATTAATTGTTTCGATGAAGTTGAAACTATTTTTAATATTTGTACTTCATTTGTTAGCACCTTATTGCCTTATACATTTAAGTAGAATAAGAAAGGATAAGTTTGACATGTGGTTTTTTACGTTAAAGGATTTGATTTGACTACATTTTTTTGCAGGAGTAGCTAAGCCGGATTTAGGATACCCGATGGTTGTCATAACTTCCTGCCTGCTATTTAAATAATAATAAATACGTTAAATTTATTGCAGGCACCTCTAGGTCGGTTTTAAGAGCACCCCTTCGGATAGGAAGGCCTATGAAAAATTCAAAACAGTTGTAAACTCACCTGAGCGTGTCCTGTGCGAGCGCGGTGAGCGCGTGCGCGGGCGGGCCGGCGGGCGCGGCCAGCGCGCCGTGCAGCGCGCGCACGCAGCGCGCGAACAGCGCCGAGAACACCGCCGCGCCCGCGAACAGCGGCTCCATCTCCGCCAGCCTACCACGACACCTCCATTCATTACTCTATCATTAACGCACCCTATGAGCGTTAACGGTCGACCGCCAAACGTTAGTTGAAACACTTTACACAAAGGTTATATGTAGGTATTGATTTTATAAACAGAAATAAAACAAAATGCGTCTCAAGTTTGACAGCATTATTAGATTGCTGTGTATATATAGCCCCGAATATTATGCTAGTTTTAAAATTGTCGGTTATACATTACTCTTAGCAAATACATACATGTCGGATAACCGCGAAGAGTACTTAGAATGTATAGTGAATGCGCAGGTGACTGGCGATACGTCCATCGAACGAGCGAGCGCAGCAAAGTAAAGTTTTTACAGATAACTTGGGACCTACGGAACTGTTACCTGGCCACAGGGACGACCGCGCATTTCGGTGGCTTTTAATTTTGAATAGTTGTTCCGCGATAATAAAACTTTACTGATCTGTATGCAATTCGTTGCGGTTGTAACAGAATATAATATGATCAGGATCGATTAAGAAGTTATGGAGCTAGGAAGGCGCAAAAGCGAACGTCATAAAGGTCTTGTTATATTGGTAAACTCGTTTGCATGTTAATCGCGAGTTCTCAGTTCGAAGTGGACTACTAGTGGTAACAAATGAAAACGTCAGGCTGTGGCCTCAGTAAAAGCTGCTCAAACCCTTGGAAGCTCGACACTAAGCTATTCGGGGCGCACAAAGGCTACACTAAGGGCGGATTGTCCCACGCATAGTTAACGGACTGATCAATGTTAACTATAGCGGCGCAGCTGAGAGTAAATTTGAACGATGAAGATAACGTTAACAGACGGTCTGAGGCCCTAGGGGCCGTTTCACAAAACCATCTGTTAACGTCAACGTCATCGTTAAAAAAACTTGTATGTAAAGTTTGTCAATTTTCTATGGGATGACAGCCCCGTCGCCATATTTAACGTTGATCAGTTCGTTAGTTATGCGCGGTGCAACCGACACTTAGGGCCGGTTGCACCAAACCGTCTGTAAACGTCAACGTCATCGTTAAAAAAATTCTGTATGTAAAGTTTGACAGTTTTCTATGGGATGACAGCTCCGTCGCCATCTTTAACGTTGATCAGTTCGTTTAGTTATGCGCGGTGCAACTGACACTTACTCTTACTGAAGGTTACAAATTGAGTGAGGTATATAGTCAGACGGAGCAGAGGCCTTTACCCGATGAGGGGTCCATATTGAATTTATAAAAAATAAAAATAAAAATAAATTTAATCTTTATATGCAATGAAAATGTAAATTAATTATAACATTTCAATCTAATAAGTATTGTAAAAACAAATATATTTTGCATGCAAAAAAATAAAAAAACTTAATGTCTTGTAAGTCATTCATTATGGAAATAAAGAGGCTTTAATAATAGTCAGACGGCGGTCACCTGTCGAGCTGCTGCTCGGCCGCGCGCAGCATGTCGAGCCGCACGCGCGGCGACAGCGCGCCGTTGTCCGTGTGCCGCAGCACGGTCGCGAAGAACCGCCGCACGGCGCTGTCGTCCAGCCCCGCCTCGCTCTTCACTCTCCTCACTTTTGCTTCGCCTGACACGTTATAAACGGCAGCATTAAGAACAATAACGACCAGTATTGGCAACTGTGGAGCACTGCGTGATTTCAACGCGGCGCTGTAAGATCTATACACAAATATATATGTAGATGTAAAGTGATAGAGGATAGGCGTGCGTCGGTCAGGAACGAAGAAGTAAAATGAACTAGTTCCCTCGAGAGACCGATATGTATATCTTGAGTATCTTCATCAAACACTCTCAATCGGTCTCGGTCCTTTAGTTCAATACTAGCGAACAGCGATCTGTGAACGTGAGAGTGAGATGGAGCGACAATCAGTGACGCGCGCGGATCGAACGAGATGAATAGTATTGCTTGTAAGCGAGTCGTACGCAAGTGCGAATGTGATGCATAATTGTACGTTGCCACGTCGTTACTTTTTTTAAGCCTTATTACGTATCACTCAAGTCAGCAATGGCAATGTTATTTGACAGTATTAAGCGTTACTCTAGAGCCATACATGATAGCGATTCCGATGACCATAACGCCATTTTATACGAATTACAGTCCTAAGCCTGAGAAGTGTGAAGGAAAATCAAATGATTTTTGTAAATAACTAGGTACTACTTGAAATAAAATAGTATGAAATTAATAGTTCGAACGTTCGAATACCTATGCAAGAGCGATACGATGAATTGTTCGCGGTAGACCATCAGTTACTAGTTTATCTCCTTCCGAGAGACCCCAATATGATAATTTCCCCCTGAACTGAGGAAAAGAAAATACCGATTAGTCCGAATTAGTTCCTTTGACGGAACGACCGAGATCGGAGCGCTCCCTGTAAAGAACTAATAAGCACAAGCCTAATAGAGAAAGTGGAAGGTGGGCACATTTGGCATACCTTGACATGTGTTTTTTCACCTCAGCAGCTCGAACAAGCCTACTTCCCTGCGAATACACAGTGACGAAAGTCGCACTTTCGTCACTCCCTGGAGTGACGAAAGTGCGACTTTCGTCACTCCAGGGAGTGAGGCAAAGTAGTCTTTTAATTTAGTGAAGGCCATGAACTGTCACTTCATATTTCCGGGTTTATTACAAATTCGAAATACATATTTTTAACCTTTAATATGTTCTCACTACTGAGGTGAAAAGTTCTGTGTCACACGAGAGCAAAGTTATTTTACATCTCGTGTTTTTGAGTCCCTCGCTACGCTCAAGATTCTAACTTAGAATAATAACTATATTACTACCTACCTATGGGTAGATGCGGCACCAGATGCGGCATCGTGTCGCGCAGGTAGGTGTAGTGCTTGATGGTGTGTTCCTCGAACAGCGGCAGCATGGTGGTGCACTTGGCCGCCGCGTTAAGCGTCAGGATCAGCACGCACATGTCTTCATAGCTCAGGAATTATATTACAGTGGATGATGAAGATGTTCATACTCCGGATTTTATTAGGAACCACCGATTTTGGGATTGACAAATTATAATAACTGTCTCAGCTTGGCTGGCATTTTGTTTGCAGCACTGTTTAAATATACTTATATTATTCATAGAAATTAATAAAAATGCTTATCATGCAGTTTTTGTTATCCCCTCGTGGTTGCACAATGTTGGCTAGAAAGTAGAAACACACTTCGAATCGTTATGGTTTGCGTCGGATGGTTGCGTAACTTCCGTTTTACATATCGAGGAAACAGTTTCGAACACCGCTACCCGATTACAAAACGTTAAATTAATTGCGAGGGTAAACGCTCATTAATTTACTTTATCTACACCTTTCATAAATCCTCTATTCCGCGTTCGGAAACCGTGCAAACAGTAACGTAACATCTCTGACGGTGTGGTAAAACGTATGAAAATTAATTACCCATGGTAACGTAACGAAGATCCGCGCTCTCCCCGAGCGCCGGCACGCACCCGCGCGACCGCCGACACAATCGATTTGGTCATGGCGGTGCAATGGCGGTCATTCTACTGGTTTCCGAACACATAATTTAGGATTTATAATATGTGTGTAGATAAAGCAGTGAATGCAACTGTACGTAATTAGGCCTTATTACGTAACAGTTACATAAACTACTATAAAATGTCATTGCTTTTGATCATTATTAATTTACAGCATGATATTGAGAGTTGCAAGTCGATTAGGTCGCACGAGCGATGTAAAGGATACAAGCCGGGTCCTCGACGTCGGGCTCGGGCATGTGGAAGAAGGGATGCACGGCCAGCAGGCGCGCCGTCAGCGGCAGCACGAGCGACGCGTGCGCGCTGCCCATGCGCTGCATGCAGCGGAACGTCGACCTCTTATCCTGCACACAACACGCCTCTCCGTCATTCTATAGAAAATGATTCAACAAAAAGAACAGACTTCACTTAGCCTACTCCATCTTTCCAAAAGAGAATGCCTGAGCTAAATTTAAATATACTCAAATCACTGCAGGTAATACTTGTAGAGAGACTCTAATAATTGAAGAGTACCCTTGATGTATACAGGGACCCACCATCAGATCCTAACCTGATGACAATGGGACCAGCTGTCATGAATAATTTTGAACAAAAAAGAACCGACTTCATTAGCCTCCTTTCCAAAAGCAAATGCTTGAGCTGCTGTAAAAAATACTGAAATCACTATGAGTGTGCCTATAATAGTTGAAGAGTTCCCTCGATTTCTCCATGGTCCCATCATCAGACCCTGACCTAGTTGCAATGGGATCAACTGTGAAGTGTACTCTTACAAACAAAATAAGAATTTTCCAAATCGGTCCAGCCGTCTTCGAATAATCGGTGAACATACATAAAATAAAATAGCAAAAATCTTTTGAAAAAGAACAGACTTCACTTAGCATACTCCATCTTTCTAAAAGAGAATGCCTGAGCTAAATTAAAATATACTCAAATCACTATAGGTGTCCCTATAACATTTGAAGAGTTCCCTTGATGACTCCAGGGTCCCACGATCAGATCCTGACCTGATTACAATGGGACCAGCTGTCATGTCACCCTTTCCTACAAAAATAATTTTAAACAAAAAAGAACCGACTTCACTTAGCCTTTCCAAAAGCAAATGCTCGAGCTGAGGTAAAAAATACTTAAATCACTATAGGTGTGCCTATAATAGTTGAAGTGTTCCCTCGATTTTTCCATGATCCCATCATCAGACCCTGACCTAGTAGCAATGGGATCAACTGTGAAGTATACTCTTTCAAACAAAAAAATAATTGTCTAAATCGGTCCAGCCGTCTCCGCATAATCGGTGAACATACATAAAAAAAATAGCAAAAACAAAGATCCCGACGAATTGATAACCTCCTCCTTAGAAATCTTGAAGTGAGTTGAATATTGCAACTGAACATGCTTATACAAAAGTTACTAACAGTCTTCGAAATCTTGAAGTCAGTTGAATATCGCAACTGAACATGCTTATACAAAAGTTACTAACAGTCAGTCAGTAGAGCGCGCGTCATGGACCGTTTCCCTACACGCTCAGTGCTTGAAGATGGAGACCTAGGCTCGCTGAAACTAGTGTCAAATGTGTCACGCGTACTGACACTACTGACTAACAAACACTACACGTGAATTATTTATACTGAAAACTGAAAAAAATACTTGTATATTTTGTAATATATATGTCTCACGAAAGTTCAGTATAGATATGATTTTCGAGTAAACTGAATTAAAACTGGTTTCGCCGGAGACGCGAATACGTTTTCCTCAGGAATGTTCGCACAGCTACCGGGGACAGACGAAATAAACCTAAAATAACAGTTTCTAAACTTAGCTTAATTTCAAGAGAAGCGTACCTGTGGATATCTTTTGAGATTTTCCAATATTTTATCGATACACATTTCGAGACATGTCTTTGAGGAGACGCTGCAGGCGCCGAGCATTCTGTGCAATCCTTCACGGACGTCCATTGAAAAGTCCTTAAAAGCAAAATTGTACATACTTAATACAACTTCAGAAAATGCAACTACATATCTGATTTTACTCACTGTAGAAAAGATTTTGTCAATAATGTAAAATTTAATAGTACCTATTTTATTCTGGAAATCAATTAATAGTCATAGTCAATTATTTATTTGCATTGAAATGAAACACATAACAATGCATGCAAATACAATTTTAGGCAGTAACTTACATAAGGCAAGTTAAATAGGATAATTAATATAGAATAATAATCATTATAATCAATGTGACAAAAATAAAAGCAAACAAAATAATAATAATTATTTAACCAAGATGTCAGGTACGTTACATTGATCAGTAAAAAAATAATAATTATGTAACAAAATATGGTCAACACGGCGAGGTTCCAGAAAATTGCAGGGTCCTTGCTTGGATAGCATAATAGATCATCATCTTTGGCCTAAACCTAACTTATGTGTAATTGGGACGTGCCGGCTGGGAATGAGGTCCCTGTCGACGTTTCCTCGTGGGACTACGTACTACAGTACGCAAACAGTTTTCAGCTTCGATAGCTCACAAGTGCGATTTCCTTTTTTAGTTAGACAGAATAATCTGAGTACTAATAGCGAAAAAATATTTTCTAACAGTTTTTGATGTAGCGGTATTATATAGGTAATTGTTAATAACGCCAAGGAAAGATTATACAAGCTTTATTTTTCTCTACCATAATATTGCAATCAACTATGTCAACATCACCAGTCATTTTATAACAGTTTAGTTAAGAGCTTATATGAGCATAACCGAAAACAGTTTGTAAAAATATAATATAAGTGACCTTGAACTTTAAACGAATGGCTAATACGGCATATGCTCTTGACAAAACCGTTATAAAATGTGAAGTTGTAATAGTTAAAAGTGATAGTCTGGTGGAGTGAAATAACACTTGCACTATCTTTCCTTTGTGTAGCAAACAAATACATGTATTATGCTTAGCGCAATACTAAAAACTTGAGTTATCTTATTTTTATAGGTTAAAAAGGCGTTCCTGGGATAACAGGATGGTCGTTGAGAAAAACATTTTGATAGGATATACACACCCAACTAGCAAAGTGATCTTATAATTCAATATTATTAGTAATTATCTACTAATAACGATCTTATAAAGGGCTTGTCGTAGAGTATTTTACTTATAATAGCATGCGACAAGCTGTAACATACTCAAGAGCATACATTTTTATATTTTAGTCCTATAGTTTGCTAAAAGACAAGCACACAAAACGGTTACAGGATAATGTTACTATTAGTAACATTTCACAAGCGTAAATGCTCTCAAGACCATTTGTTCTTATTTCACAGTCCTATAGTTTGCTACAAGACAAGCGCACAAAACGGTTATAAGATACTTTTACTAATAGTTACATTTCACAAGCGCAAATACTCTTAAGATCATTTGTTTTTATTTCAAAGTCCTATAGTTTGCTACAAGTCAAGCGCACAAAACGGTTACAGGATAATTTTACTTATAGTAACATTTCACAAGCGTAAATACTCTCAAGATCATTTGTTTTTATTTCACAGTCCTATAGTTTGCTACAAGACAAGCGCACAAAACGGTTATAAGATACTATTACTAATAGTAACATTTCGCAAGCGCAAATACTCTTAAGATCATTTGTTTTTATTTCACAGTCCTATAGTTTGCTACAAGACAAGCACACAAAACGATTACAGGATAATTTTACTTATAGTAACATTTCACAAGCGCAAATTCTCTCAAGATCATTGGTTTTTGTTTCACAGTCTTATAGTACGTTAAAGGATTATCTTAATAAGACTCTAATAAGTATAAGTATCCTATAATAGTCTGCAGAAAGATTAAATAGTCCTGAATGGTATTTGATCCTGTAGTAGTATTTTGGAAGAGAACAAGATATAGTAATACACTAAGCTTAGGTTACTATAAGCTTGCATCATTCTATTCATTAGAATGTCTATTCATTGACATTAGAAAGAAAACCTGCTACGTCAAGTGCAAATACAGATGACGTCAACGAGGGTTCCGTGACGGAATTATTTATTGACTCCGATAGTGAAAAAATTGCAGAAGCGTTCAACTGTGACATTGAAAAATGCAAGAAGTATTAAAAAATAGTGAATTACGTGAAAATAAAACACTGGACCGTAAAATATAATGTTCTTCACATAGCCCTGAATGAATTTTCTACTATTTTAAACAAAATATTAAATAACGTTTTACCTAACGATGCACGAATTTTATTTTAATGGCAGGAGTAAAACTCATCTTCCAAGTAGTGATTGTACACTAGCATATAAGAACAGACTTGACACCACAATTGTTGAATCAGTGGATCGTTCACAACTAGGTATAACACTTCTCTGATAGGATGAAGTGTATTATTGACCATTTTGATTTTGACCAATTGACCATTCACATTCGTTGAGATTTATAAAGTCATCTTGACTTAAAAACAGTCAACGTCTAAAAATATCACCATCGCGTAAAAAACTAAAAAGATTAAAAAAATTGTTGCGATTTATAGATTTTAGTAGGTATGAGTAGGTTTCGCGAGGAACCTTAATATATTTTAATATGGAGGCAAGTTATCTGGGTTGAGACTGCTATAAGTGCAAATTTACCTTTAAAGTTCCCATAAGATACTTAATGCAAACAATTTTTAAAACATGGCGAATGTTTTCAATAATTGTCGAAATATTATTTTAATATACAATTCTCTGTATGCTTTTTTCAAAGGGCATTGTGAAATTCAACATATTTTGGTAGACGTTTACAATAAAAATTAATTCCCCGGCGATTTCACCCACTAAACACACTATATTTTAGAATACTTATATTATGTTCTACAATAAAAAACATTATTACAAGTTCATAAAGTTTTTAAGTATTTCTTTATTATTATCACGTCACAAAACTACGAGATCCACCGGCCGGTACAACGCAAAATGTTTATGAAACGTATTTCTAACTAAGAACGTTAATAGCTCATTTTAAACAGTATTACTCTAGTAAGATACTTATGTCAGATACTTATAGGAGAATTTGTGTTTAAAAATGTGGTTTCTCAGAGCATTATAGAAGTAATTGTGCTTCTGAAAGTGTATTATAGGACTTATTGACATTCTGCGAGTTGATTATAAGATCGTTACAAGTAAACAATGCTCCTATAACTGCGCCCAAATCCAGGTATGTAGCAAAGCACAGGTATATTATAAGTATAAAACAAGTAGGCTTGAAGAATACTATAAGTATTGATTTTGCTAGTTGGGCAACGACGGAGAGTTGTACGGGTTGTACGCTAGTTTACCACGGTCGATGATTAAAAAAAACTTGCAGCCTCATAAATAGCGTTGATAGTTACCTCCAGTGCCCCCAGGATGGTCTCGAGCTGGTCCTCGCGCAGCACGATGTGGTGCGCGATGCGCGTGAGGCTGTCGATGGCGCGCAGGCGCACGTCCTCGATCTCGTCGTTGAACATGTCCACCAAGAAGTCGAGCGACGTGGTCGCGAACACGGCGTTCTCCATCGACAGCTGGCACACCGCGTCCACTGCGGCCGTGCGGACCTCTGCAGTATATTCATCGCATTAATTTATTAAATTACTTCAAGGAAAAATTTATACAGCAATACTTCGATGACGACGAGTGTGTGACACCCTCGGCGGTCTACATAGGTTTATATGCCTTGCCAGAGCTGACGCAGGCTCCTTCTTATATCTATGAAGGTGTATTATATTATTGGCATAGACTTGTTTTTAATCGTAATAGGGACACATGTTGAATTATGCAATAATATTTAGTTAATAAAATGCAATATGATCAAATAAAGTGTAAATTAAAAATCTCACAACAAAACGAATCGATTGATACCATACATGAAAAATACATGAAGTTAAATACAATCTGGAGGTCATACTTCGACCACAGTGAGGCCGAAAGAGAGGGTAATGTAGGGGGCTGCATCTCATTCTAAGTAGTGACCATATGTACTATGATGTATGTGGGATTGGGATAGTATGAAGATAAATATAAAATAAAATATGCTTGTCGTCTAGTAAGTATTGTCCAGAAAGAGAAGTCACATAGTTCATATGGGAACTTATACATTCTACTGACTTAAGGAGCTGGCCACTTCAGATACGTTGACGCAATAGTGAGAGCAGAGAACCCCTCTACTTAGTTTACTATTTTAAACTTATTGCTAGATCCGGGCATCTGGCAGCTATTTATCGGAGGACGTCAGAGTGACAGATCAGCAAAATATTTCAGTTAATAGGTAAAAACTGTCGAAGCCTATCGCTAATATAATAAAAAAAAGTAAAAACATTGCGTATCGCTACGGGAAAAAAACAGTAGGTAGGCGACAAACAATACATTAACGTAACGTCATTTTGCACTATTTTCCCCCAACAGAAACTGCTGAAAATGATATAATCTTATTAATTACATGATACTGCACTGCATCAAACCTAGAACTGTAAGATATTTATTTCTTACAACTCGTTTGCATAACACCGATGAACAATTGCCAGATGTCCGCGTCTTAAAATAGGGGTAGTTAGTGTAGCAAACTAAAACTAAGTAAGTACAGGGGGTTCGTGGGTCTCACTATTGCGTCATATCTGATGTGGACAGTTCTCCGACTTTAATATACTTAAAGGTAAATAATGAAAACATCAATACATCAAACTGCTCAATGTTTTCTATGTATTTAAGTATTTATATGTATATATCTATTACATATATCGTCGTCTAGTACCCACAACACAAGCCTTATTGAGCTTACTATGGGACTAGGTTGATTTGTGTAAGATTGTCCCATAATATTTATTTAATATTTATTTATTTATTTATTATACTGCCACTACTACATTTTTTTGTATGGCCTTGTGCCATTTTAGGACCCTTTCGAAAGGGCCTAAAAAAAGCCGCGGGCCACTCCTGTCCTGTAGAAGTAATACTTAGGAACAGACCATGTACTTATGTACATTTCTGTAAAAACAACAAAACCGACCCGTAGCTTGCCGACATCATAGTCACCCTATTGTTTGACAATCTTAACTTGTTGTTAAATCGTAAAATTGAATGATTGTGGATTACCGGTGAAAGGAAAGTCTACTTTATTGTAAAGTCTCACCCCTGCACCCTTTTACGCAACATACCTTGACCATTTTTACTTAAAAATGGTGTTACGAAATGTTGTTGAGCTGGGCGGCGTCATTTGAAATAATATCAGTGACATATTATGTCAGTGATGGGACTGATGGGATGGGGATACGAGACCGTATTTTAAATATTACAATACTTACTACTGTCTGCAATATTAATTGCAATTCTTTAATTTAATGAATGAATAATATTTACGTCGTAAAAAAATTCAAAGCAGCTAAAAGGGAATAAAGTATTAATTCAAATCTTGCAATAAATTATTATAAGTAGGACGGAAGTAAATTCTAGTGTGTTACTAAAATAAATGTATATAAATAAAACCACATTGGTAAGTTTCATAAGTTGGCAGCATTGTGCGAGTGAGGCACCGCCCCCTACATTATGCTCTCTATCGGACCGTTTTTATTACTTTTTACTAGTGACCTATGAACGACTGTTTTGCTCGGTAATAAGGTTCAACTGTGGTTAGGGAAATATAGTAAAAGTACTATCCGGATTGTCTTCTGATCCGTGGAAAAATATTAATCATAGGCATGATTCCCTAGGCATAGGCTTTCATCATAGGCTTTCTTCCCTAACGAGTGAAACCAGATAATCATTGTGAAACGACAAAACAATGTATTACAAGAGTTACATCTTTTATAAGTTTTGCTCATTTCAAAATAACAGAAAGCATAAAAATATGGTTAGTACGGTATTTGGTATAATGGTACAGTTTTTCCCGTGTATTTTAATTTCACGACTATAGGAAAGTTGCCAACTGTCCGCGACAACAAGGAGTGACTCGGCAGAGTTATTGGCCTAAGTATACTCTCGGCTGACCCATGAGCTCGTCCTCGAGGCCGTGCACGAAGGCGCCGGCCGCGCCGCCCGGCAGCAGCTGCACGGCGTGCGTCTCCACCAGCTGGCCGGGCGCGTCGTCCGCCCAGCGCCGGCCGCTCGCCCACGCGCCCGACCGCACCAGCTCGGCGCCGCGCTCGTGGGCCGTGCGCTTCCTCTGTCGGGAAACCACTCATTTAGACCTCATATTAGTAGTTTATGTAACTGTTACGTTTTAAGGCCTAATTACGTACAGTTGCATACACTGCTTTATCTACACTCATATTATTTATCCAAAATGCCGTATTCGGAAACCATAGAATGGCCGCCATTGCACCGCCATGGCCAACTCGATTGTGCCGGCGGTCGCGCGGGCGCGTGTCGGGCTGTCGGCGGATGCGCGGGAGGGTGCAGGTGTACATTATGTTATCAAAACTCATAGCACATCAATAATTGAGCATGAAAAGTTAAAATTATGTTACTGCCACGGATAAAAAGCTTATCATAGTAAAATCGGTCGTGGTAATGCTAGCCATTGCCTACCGTTTTCGAACACGTTTTAGAGAACTTACAATATGAGTGTAGATAAAATATTTATTTGGCGACGAACCCCCTTATTCATAAACGGCCACTAAAGTTAAGAGATCGCTGATAATCGTTTATCCCTTTCCCTCATATAGGTTGGACTGAAAGGGACAAACGATTATCAGAGGCCTCTTAATTTTAGTAGACGTTTATGAATAAGGGGGTTAGATGTTTCATACTTTTCAACCGACTTCAAGATTTTGAAGGAGGGGGTTATCAATGAGTGTTTCCGCGATCGAGTTTTTCACTAGACGGCAGCACCGTGGCGAGGGGTCTAGCTGTCATAATCCACCAATCATGTTTAATCATATTTTTTTTGATTGGTGGATTTTGACAGCTGCTGTCAAAAAGACCTCTCGCCACGGTGCTGTCATCTAGTGAAAATCTCGATCGCGGAAACCCTCATTCGTCGGGATCCTGTAAGGGTTCCGTAGCCAAATGGCAAAAAACGGAACCCATGGATTCGTCATGTCTGTCTGTCTGTCCGTCCGCATGTCACAGGCATTTTACTCGGAAACTATACGACGTATCTGAATAAAATTTACACATAAGGTGTATTTGTATGCAGCTACTTAGTAAAAAATATTTTTAGGGGGGCGCTCCATACAGGTAACTAAATTAAAAAAAAAAATAACCAAATATAAACATGTGACACATCAATCGATAGGTCTTTCAAAATAACATTGAGGTTTCTTTGACTATTTTGTGATTAAGTGAATATTTTCTGAAATAATCGCTTCGAAAGTCAGAAAAGATGTGTAGCCCCCCCCCCCGTAACTTTTGAACAGTAAGTTCAAAAAATATGAAAAAATTTGAAGAGATGCGCCTTATCATATACTTTAAACGAAAATTGTTTTGAACATTATCGGTTCAGCCATTTTTGAGTTATCTCCAAAAAACTTCTTCCATAGGCATCAGATACGACCTTTTGGTATCAGTTTGGTTCTTATTCCATTGAAGGTACGGAACCCTCTTATGCGTGGTCCGACACGCACTTGGCCGGTTTTTTTTATGTAGTTATGTTCACCGATTATTCGAAGACGACTGGACCGATATGGAAAATTCTTTTTTTGTTTGAAAGAGTATATTTCATAGTTGGTCCCATTGTAACCAGGTTAGGATCTGATGATGGGATCCTGGAGAAATCGAGGGAACTCTTCAACTATTATAGGCACACCTACAGTGATTTGAATATTTTTTACCTCAGCTTGAGCATTTGCTTTTGAAAATGAAGACGGTTTTTTTTTATTTAAAATTATCAAATACAATCTTGCACCAAACGCGGTATTGTAAATGCACACGAAAGGATATACCTACCGCTACCGCTACAAGGTCCTTGAAACGTATTTCCTGACTAGGGCAAGAAACCATTAGTGCGCGCAGGCTAACTTAACCCTTTCGCCAACACCAACATAGTCACAGACGGACGTGGTTTTATAAATCAGGGCCAATTTCGGACCGGATGGTGACACATCACGCTACAATACCTTCATGTTACTCATGAGCTGCTTGTCGAGCGTCTGCAGCAGGAAGCGGTCGGACACGCCGCGCGTGGTGCCGAGCAGCGAGCAGGCCAGCGCGCGCACCTGCATGCACAGGTCGTTCACCGCCGAGCAGATGCGGATGAACGCGTCATCCACCATGCGCATCTTCGTCTCGCCGTCTGACATCGTGATTGTGCTGCCGAAACATTACTGTTAACTCGTGTCCAGTGTCCAGACCGGCAATGCCGGCGGCTTGTTCGACTCAGGGATCGGAAACCGTTTGGCTTGGCTCTATACAAAACTACTGGTATTTAAATGTTCTTTGATCGACACTCACATTGTAAGTCCTCTAAAATGTGTTCAAAAACGGTTTTACTATGATAAGCTTTATCTGTGGCAATAACGTAATTTTAACTTTACTTGCTCAAATATTGTTAAGTTATGGTTTCAAATTTGGAACATCGAATTTGATAACGTAATGAAAATCCAGCCCTCCTCCCCGACCGCCGGTACGCGCCCGCCCGACCGCCGGCACAATCGAGTTGGCCATGGCGGTGCTATGGCACTCATTCTAATGGTTTCTGAACACGCCATTTAGGATTTATAATATGACCCTAGTCCCTAGACCCTACTCCTAGTGTTGTGTTCCTGCTGGTGAGTAAGGTTGCCAAAGAGCTCAAAGAGGATCCTCCTATATGTAAAGGGTCGGCAACGCGCATGTGTCGCCTTTGGAGTTGCAGGCGTCCATAGGTTATGGTAGCTGCTTACCATCAGGCGGGCCGTATGCTTCTTTTCCACCGTCGTGGTATAAAAAAAAATGTGTGTAGATAAAGCAGTGTATGCAACTGTACGTAATTAGGCCTTAAAACACTTGTATGATCTTATTATGAAACTCGTATTTTAAAGACCCTTATTATTCAATCCAAAAAATAAATAATTAACCAAAGAACGAAATAGTAGTTTATGTAACTGTTACGTAATACCTAAGTTATTACGTAACAGTTACATAAACTACTATTTCGTTCTTTGGTTAATTATTTCTTTTTTGATTTGACACTGTAATAATATGGAGTTTGACATTACCTACTTAAATGATGGAGTTCTACATAAGGAGCATAAATTAATTCTGAATATTGGGCTGTTTTACGGTTTTTACAAAGAACGGCGATCCCTGGTTTCACCGGAAAACCAGAAAACATGTGTGTACGAGTATTTTCAAGCTGCCTCGCGCGGCAAATACGATTACGCGAGGTTGTGTAACGCCCGTTGTAGGGCAAATCAAAAAGTGTATGATGTGAATCTATTCTAAACCTATGTTCATATTGCTAAATTGAAACGAAAGCTCTTTTTAATGTGGTTCATAATATTAACACATTCAGTGCCGAAAACCCGACTATCGGGTATTTTATGATTTCGTTCCCAGGCCGGACGACCCGATAGTCGAGAGTACTACAGCTTAATACAACGAAATTTTTGTGGCCTGGCGCGGATGTCTTGTTTGGCTGGGTGGCAATGAATGTGTCAACATGTGCAAAACTGCGTTCAAACAAGTCATTTATGATTGAAATATATTAGTAATTAAGTATAAAGGAGCGTACTTTTCCGGGTACTTGTTTCCCAGCAGCCAGACGAGCTTGAGCGCGACCTCGCGCACGATCTCGTAGTCGTCGCTGAGCGCCTGGCACGCCTGCTCGTAGTGCGCGGCGCTCAGCGCGTGCCCACGCTCGTGGAACGTCAGCAACGACTGGAACGCTTCGCACCGAACGCGCGCGTCCTACAAATTTACACTTTTCTTAACTTTGTCATATCCATTTAACACTTTCGCAACCGGGCAAAATTTTGGACAATACCCCAGAAAACGACAGAACTCGCCAGGCGGGTTACGACATGCAACGCAATGCCGCACGCCGGCATCTGAGCAAACATTACGAGTGCCTACCAGGCGGGTTCTCGGTAGTCAAAGTGTTAAGAGTGTATAAAGATCATTTAGAACACCTTATCCTACGCTAGTTCTAAATTTCGTGCAGATTGTACATTCAGTGCAAAATCTTGTATTTTGCGTATTTTTAATATCAACCAAAATAAACGCAAAAAATTGTTTAAGTTCAAAGAAGGTTTTAACCGGTGTTAGATAGGTAAAATCTTTATTCAACAACAACTTACATGCATAGTGAAAGTAAACGATCAAATAAAATTACATTAAACTTGGATGAACTATTTATAGCTACATATTGTATATACATGTTCCATGGCTTTTTTTAAAAGCAACCCTTAGTTGACATTATTTATCAAAGGTATTTCTTTCCAAAAAATAATCACTGGAGGATTAAGAGCCACCATACTAACATGCTTTGAAATTATGAGATGAGATTGTTGTATGGGAATAGAATAGTTTGCGGCTGTTAGATGAACGTATGCAAAATATAATTCTTATTTCTCTTCTACTTAAGCATCTACAGCCATTTTACAAATTCACAAAACAGACAATACTATATGTACATACATTAATACTATACTGTCTGAATCATAGCATTACCTCTGCATTAGAATATTCTGCAAGTAGTTTGACTAGAGCATCAGCCTCGGCGATGGTTTCTAATGTCCTGTCCATTTCCGGGCACAAGGGATACAGCTCGCTGATGAGCTGCAGGCAGCGGCACTTCACCTGGTGACTTGTGTCCTTCAGGTTCTCACGCGCCACAGACACTAGGCGCATCATGAGGATCTTGTCCTCTGACAGTTTTCCTCCCAATTTCAGTAAGGTGGCTAGACCTTGAGCTATCACCTGCAAGTGAATTATTTGAATTAGAAAATGCTAAACAGGATATTTGAGTTTTCATCTTTCCATATCCAACGAATTACTGCCTTATTATAAGAGAATGTATTATTTTAAGAACTAGCTATCATCATCAATAGTTGATCAGTAGTGCACTTGGTTTAATTTGCTGAGATTCATTTAAGTAGCAATAAAGACAAGTGCGGAATAATTTGAAAGCCAGCAGTTTCTCTTCAAATGTACAATGTGATTTTAAGTTCAAAACATTCATCACAATATCAAAGTTAATATAATAACATACGTTAAAACAAGTCAATACCTTGTGTGATGTCTCATTCTTAATGAGAAGAGTTGTCAGATCAATCAAGTTGTTGAGGTTAGCAACGGGGCACTCAAGCCCGATGTCACAGAATAGCCATAGTATCTTCACTCTCACAACAGAATCTTCTTCTGACTGAAAGTGCTCGGACAGCTTCTTTATGGCCTCCTCCACGTCCGACTCCTGGAACTGCAGACAGTCAGAGATGCGCAGCAGCAGCTGCAGGGCTTCTTCACTAGATTTACATTTCTCTAGTAAACCTACAAATGCTGCAGCGGAACTTCCTATAAGTGGCTTCTTAACTATGTGCAGCTTTTTAGATGGTGGGACATCCTGAAAATATACGTTGGTTATTTACAATTATTAGATATACCGCAACAGCTTTATTTTCTCGAAAATACAACAGACAATTACCTGGAAAGATTTATTGTATTCAGCTAAAGCCCTCTTCTTAAGCAATGCCGCCATCGTAATTTAATTTATGGATTATGATAGCATTAATAAATTGGAAATAAATGGACAAGTAGCGACAGCAGTACCACAATTTTAAATGACTCAATATCACGTTAATATAATACGTGTTGTGACGGGCGACGCGAGCGACAGACGACCGAACCGATTGACGTTTTTAACAGTGACTTGACATTACAACCAGTGTTGCCAGGTCCAATCTGAAAAAATCAGTAGATACGAGCCCTAAAAAACAGGAGATTAAAAATAAAAACAGTAGACAAAATTTCTTTCATAAAACTTACCAAAATGCAATAAATTAATATGCTATTATGCTGATTATTTTCATCCTCACTTGAATTGTATCATCTTATTTACATAGCTGTCAATTTTCTTATCTACAGGGAAAGGTTTCTTACTTATCTAACCATAACCACAGAATAATATAATAGTATTTCATACAGAAGGTCGTCTTCCGTACGAAATCAACGTTTGACAGAACTTTGACAGATGAACGGTGACACATGACGTCTCCATACAATTTTACCTTTCGACGTTGTAGGGTTGACAAGTACGTAATTAGTATAATTGCTGGACCTGCCCCAATCTGCCTTAATCTACGTAATCTATCAGTAATTTTATTACAATATTAGATAAATGTCCGATTTATTACCTTATTTGCCCAATCTAATTATTATTTTAGTACAAAACTACTACTATAAACTACTTAAATACTTTATCTTGTCTGTGGTCAATGGTCATACCGCGAATAAACGGAAGGGATTTTGACAACCCCGAAAACGTATCCGATACGTTCCAAGGCAGTAGCTGTCACAGCGTGGAGATAGACACCCTTGCCATAACCACAGACCACAGGGTCCACAGATTCATCGTTCTGATCGTTCATTTCGTAACATCAGAAATTGTGACATTAGATGTTATACACTACGATTGAATTTAAGGGCGTCTTACACTCACTTCGATAACTTTGACAAGTTATGCGTACATTATGGTTTTTTTTCTTGATTATACGAGTGAAATTCTTAAATCCAGTAGAATTTGAGAGAAAAACAGTAGAACAGTAGACACACCCTAAAACCAGAAGATCTCCTGTAAAAACAGGAGATCTGGCAACACTGATTACAACTGTCGCAATTTCGACGCAAAAATCACCGGGAATTTCGATACGTGGCCGTCTAGATCAGGTCTAGATAGGTGCAACGAAATCAATCGATGGATCAAAAACCGCAATGTATTAAAAATCGCAAGTGATTAGTTGCGAGGTCAGTAGAGCGCCTCAGACTTGTTATTAAGGCCTCTACAGAGGTATTGCTCTCTACAGACATAAGCGGCTAGTCAAACAATTAGAACGAGATGGAACTATAGTTAGAATGAGAGTTCAGATGTCAAAATGGTTGTGTTGATGTTTTGTTAAACCGGTATTAGGCATTGCAATTCGTAGGGCCCAATCTGTCGTGTACCCTGCCTCTTCCTTCCCTCCCTCACCTCCCTAATTGCACTAACTTATATTACACCTCCTAAACCGACAGATTGGGCCCTACATGTTGCAATGTAAAATACCGGTTAATAGGTGATACTGATAATCTACGGTGATAATGATATGATTATAAGGGTTCCGTATTCAAAGGGTAAAAACGGGACCCTATTACCAAGACTCCACTGTCCGACTGTCACCAGACTGTATCTCATGAACCGTGATAGTGCTACGTATGGCGGTGGAAATTTTCACAGATCATGTATTTCTGTTGCCGCCGTAACAACAAATATTTAAGGGGGCTCCCATACAACGGACATGATTTTTTGCCGTTTTTGTAGATGGCACGGAACCCTTCGTGCGCGAGTGCGACCCGCACTTGGCTGGTTTTTTGACAAACGTCAAAGTCAAATCAAATCAAACGTCAATGATGATAGGTGAGCTGAGCGAACGGAGCTGCGCCCTAGAGCGCTTTTGAAGTGATAGCTTTTATTAATTTGTATGGAATAGTATTACAAAACAATACATACTACTGTATATTGAAAATTTTTCGCATAATGTATGCTATTGTCCACGGGATTTAGTAAATTGGAAAACAGAACCTTAGAAATTAAATTTCAGTGACGTAAAGTATGGCATTGACATCAAGGAATTAGTATTTTCTATTTTCCACGTAACGATTTACATAATTAATTGTTTTCGTGTCTTATTTTTTGCGTAAACTGTGTCTACAAGAGAGCAACAAGCAACGAATACACTTGTAAGTTGAATATATTTCCTATACATGCAGTGGAGTATAAGGTGGTGTTTTTAATTTCTTCGGTTTCCTATGTTAACCTCCCATGTGATGTGTGATTTTAAACTTGTATCCGTTTGTCGTACAGATACAAGTGGCTGAGATTGGAATGTAGCTATGTGAGAGAAGGCAAAGAACAATGACGGGGGTGCAGCCTTTAGAAACCAGCTGTGATGGTGCAGTGCCACTGCCTGACGCCACCCACTGGAAGGAGTTCGTGTGCGGCGGTGGCGCCGCCTTCTGCAACATCATCATCAGCTACCCTCTTAACAAACTCATATTTAGACAGGTACTATTTTATTACTTGCTTTCTGGCAAGTGACTCATGAAATCTCTTAATCTCTGAATAAATTTTAATCAAACGGTGACTGTTGTCTGATAAATGGTGTGAGTGTATGTATGTTTACCTTGTATGTATGGACACCTATAGAGAACAGTATTGTTTTCAAGGAAACAATAAATAGTTTTTAAAAAACTTTTCACTTAGGTTAACCATACCTTATTATTATTATTATTTAATAAAAAATGCCAGCCTCTAGGGCTCCCGCCAGACTTCAGTGGTGCCTACGGTAGAGGCCTTGCTTTTTGTGGGGAGATAACTGCTCCCTACAAACAACCCGCGCTGGCCGTGGCGGGATAATGGGATGTCACAAAAACAGTGGTTACACAGGTTTTGAGACCTATTCTTCATTAGCTGCACGCTTGTTTGTTAGATCACCACACAATAAGCTATCAATTATGAACTGAACAACAAAAATAAACACAATAAAAAACTATTCTCAAGATGCAGCAACCATGTTGGCCATCATCAGCCTAATCATACCTTTACACAATATATTGTTGCTATCAAATTTGACAGGAGGCATCATATTTTTGGCAATTAACAAACAATTTAGTTTAACTCTTTCACATCAAGTACTTCAATGAAATTACATTTAGCCCTAATATGACAATGTCAATAAATGTTGTTCGCCCGAGAGTGTTAAACATGTCTACACAACCTAATTGCCATAGTATATTTCCTTATGTATACATATTTATTTATGTACTTTACTGATTTGTCTCACTCAGACCTTAATTATTCATACCACCCCTCTGTTTTTGCGTGGGGGGTTTATAAAAAGGACTTTGTACTTTTTGAGGCCTTCTCTTTTAGAAAATTATGCACCGTAATAAACATGCATTATTCCTTCTTTCAGATGATGCACGGAGTGGAAACTACTTTTGCTCTACATCAATTACAAAAAGAAGGAGCAGCGTTTCTGTATCGTGGGATGCTGCCGCCCCTCTTGCAGCGCTCCGTGTCCATGTCCCTCATGTTTGGAGTTTACAACGAAGTGCTGCAACCGCAACTTAACCAGTGTGTCAACCCATATGTAGCCAAATCTATAGCGGGCATGGTGGCTGGCTGTGTTGAAGCAACTCTCATGCCATTTGAAAGGATTCAAACTTTACTAATTCATCCCAAATTTCACAAGGAATTCAAAAACACAGCGCATGCAACTCGTCACATTGCAGGTCAGTATGGGATTAAAGAGTTTTACAGAGGACTAACTCCCATATTGATGCGTAATGGACCTTCAAATGCAATGTTTTTCATAATACGTGATGAAGTAAGGCTGCTGTTGCCCCCGCAAGAGCGAATGCTATACAAAACTCTTCAGGACTTCCTGGCTGGCGCATCTATTGGTGCTTTTCTGAGTACTTTATTTTATCCCCTCAATGTCATTAAAATCGCAATGCAATGTGAATTAGGAGGTCCTCATAGGACAGTGGCATATGAATTTAGATATATTTTACGCAAAAGAGGCTCTAAGTTTGCGAATTTCTACCACGGAGCTCTTCTTAACATTTCTAGAGCATTCTTGAGTTGGGGAATAATCAATGCTTCTTATGAAGTGTTTAGAAAAATGCTTTATGCCTAGTCAGCTGTTTGTATTATTTAGTATGTGTTGGATGCTGGCAACTTTACTAAAGCGCAACATAAATCAAAACAAATCGATTATTAAAAGTTATTATATGTAACTTCAAGTTCTATCATCAATTTTGCTCTAATAGCAGCACTTTAGTTTGTGTGGTTGACCTATCTACCTATACTAGCTACTGTATTTATCCTTATTATTAAAAAGCAATCATTTGATTAGTAATATATGTATATACACAACATTGTTTTAGTGCTGTGTCAAGTAAAGTATAGTTCATATAGAAATGGTACGCAATCAAATACGTAGCATTTTCAACTAAATTAAGACACGTGTATTTTAAGTGATAAAAATTAAATAATATTTGTTTATTTAATAGTATTTAATGAAATTTTACACATTTATTATTGTTACAAGCGAACTTACGGACTTTTTTCTTGATGGATGTCATTATCTTCTGAACAAGACTTATTTCAACTTTTTTAGCCTGTTGTTTCCACGTGGAACGCAGAGAATTGATGTCATATACCGTTTTGCCAGTTTTGCTTCATATAGCCTTCATTTAATAATGGGTAATCCCAGTAGTTTTCAATTGGACGAAACTGAGGACACTTTGGAGGATTCATATCACGGGGGTATAAAATCGATGTTATTTGAAGCATACTACTCCAAAACCCTTTACTAGGCCATAGTGCTTTTTAATAAAAGGCAAAAGTCGCTTTTGTAAGTACTCTTTCATGTAAACCTCGGACGTCATTGTTGATGATGTAATGAAAGTGTTGGTCTTAAGACCGCAACTGCAGATACTTGCTGTATCACATATTTCTTGGCTTTTTTTTTCAAGTTTTACAAACTTATATTTTTCCTCAACATTCCCTCTATCTTTGGTGATATAAAACTTGGTACTCGGTAGTTGATTAAAATATAGCTTGAAGTAAGTTTCATAATCCTTAAAAGGCAGCCCTTGAATTTTGTCAAAATTCGGTCGTATAAGAGTCTAGCACGTGTTTTTGCTGTTTTGTTCTGTTTCACGGTTCGGTTTGGCTGTTATATGCCTTTATATCTCTTACCCAGCTCGAAGGCGTATAAGTCTTACAGTACTGCGACTTTTTTTTAATATGCCAGATAGATCATAATCCGATATACCTGGATTTTGTTTAATAGCTCTTAACACTTTTTTTACCAAGTTCTTGTCCTTAGTGCCAGACCTTTGGTTGAGTTGGGGCTTTCTATCGAAAGACAGAAAACCCTGGTATTTTTTTAAGACCCTACATACCGTGGTTTTCGGTAAATTTAGCGATATTCGATCCGGACGAAGAGGCATTTTCTAAGTATTGGTTCACTGTCAATTTTCGTCTTTCAACTTCCATCGTCTAAAATTTGGAAATTCATAGACCTATCCGAATCAAACTTTTGGCGCTAAGACTTCAACATATTGACTTTGAATTGCGATCGTCATTTTTTAGGGTTCCGTAGTCAACTAGGAACCCTTATAGTTTCGCCATGTCTGCCCGTCCGTCCGCGGATAATCTCAGTGGCCGTTAGCACTAGAAAGCTGAAATTTGGTACTAATATGTATATCAATCACGCCGACAAAGTGGTAAAATAAAAGGTGAAAATTTTTTTTTTATTAGGGTACCTCCCCTATACGTAAAGTGGGGAGTGATTTTTTTTTTCATTTCAACCCTAACGTGTGATATATTATTGGATAGGTATTTAAAAATGAATTGGGGTTTCCTAAAATCATTTTTCGATAATGTAAATATTTTCGGAAATAATCGCTCCAGAAGTAAAAAAATATGCGTCCCCCCCCCCCTCTAACTTTTGAACCATAAGTTTTAAAAATATGAAAAAAATCTCAAAAGTAGAACTTTATAAAAACTTTCTTGGAAAATTATTTTGAACTTGATAGGATGAATAGTTTTGAAAAAAAAATACAAAATAATTTCTGAACTAAGTTTGTAATTTAACCGTATAAGCAGGTGTTTATTGTACCTGTAATTTCTACAAAATTACAATGAAATGACGTGCTTTCAAATAAAGTAAAAACGGTGAAAATCGGTTCACGCAATAAAGAATTATCCCATAAAAATCATCTTCCATACTTTATGCTCGAGCGCAATAGTTTACTCAATTTGCCGATAGATGTCGCTGTACATGGAACTCTCATATCATATCCTACATGGCGGTGTTATTAACTCTTAAGTGGGGACACTTACTGTGACGGACGGAAAACTACGGAACCCTACAGTGAGCGTGGCCCGACACGCTCTTGGCCGGTTTTTATTTTTGACATCAAATATTTTTTTTACTTTCCACAACTGCGTGCCATTTCTATATGAACTATACTTTAACGTAAGTGTAACCAACCAGCACAGTACATGTAGCACGTCTGAACGGCAGGCCGCGCGAATAATGAGAAATGGGTTATGCCGAGGCATTGTGATAAATAATCTGCTGCTAATAGAAGCAAATATTACACTTGTGCAAGTTAATATGAAGTGACAGAATTACTGTCATTTTATGATTTTATCTTAATTTATTAATGTTGTATAATCTAAGCAAGACCTTTTGGTGCTGTTGTGTAAATATTAATGAGGTGTGTTATTGCACATTTTATATTAAGTAGCAATTTTTTTAACAAGAGGCATTTATGTTGTTATATCGTCCGTTACTGTTATTCATAAATAAGTTATGTACCTAAATCAAAAATTATGTAAATAATTTAATATTGTAGATCAATTTTAGCAATGTACTAAACATGGTGACATTTCAGCCGTGAAGCATATATCGAACAAAAGGGTCTACCGCGAACATCGAAAGTAGAAACTTGACTATTTGCCTCTTTATCACTCTTGCAAACTCGAGCGATAGAGAAGATAAAATGAAATTTTTATTTTCGATGTTTGCGATAGGCACTAAGCTTTATCCTGGGGAGCTAACGCAAAGGTCGAAATTCGTTGGTCGACAATCTCTCGATATTGTAGTAGGAGAGCCCATGATGCTAAATTTGCAGTCACTCGAGCGTCGCCAGGACTTTAGGCCTAGACCATTTTGAAGACTACACCGTAAAAAGAAAAAAAGTTTATGTAATTGTATGTACTTTCATCTGTGTGGGTAGCTTCTATAGGCTTTCAAAGATTTTAAACAAATTAAAGGTCACATGTCGACGAACTCGAGCGCGTCAGATATTGAAACTGGAGGTTTCAACGTGTCACTGATGAACTGATGATGCAGTTTGATAATCTGACAAAATGGATGATAGGATTGAGATTTACGATGGTCTTCATACAATAAGCTCAAAGTTATAATTGAAACCGTCAGGTAAAAAAAATCCTAAAGGTAAATGTCAGATTATGTACTAGCACAATCAAATCAAAGCATCGACTTGGAACAAAATGACCGCATCCACAATGCACCAATCAATTGTTTAACTGCCCACCAACCAACCCACCAAAGGCGCCGGCTAAAAGTGGTTAAGGGAGATTTCCACGGTTATAACATATCAACTTATCTTAATACTGACGGACTCGAGTAATTGCAAAAATCCCCTCTTGGGCTCCCCTACCATTGAGCGATATTTTAGTAGGTAGTCTTACTAGTCTAACTTACCTACTGCATTATGCTCGTACCTACCTATTCATGACTTAAATTTCACCTGTACAAAATGCGGCCATTCCATATATTCACCTATTATTTCCCAAGGGCGATTAATCAAGCGCTCCAATTAATAAAACGCCGGCTACCCGGGCTCAGAAACAAAATTTAGTTCCAATTTGTCTTTCTTGTTTTTTAATAGTTAAAGAACATTGGATCGCTATGAGACCATAACTACAATGGGAATGGTTTTTGTCTCAACTGGAAATAGACTAAGAGCTAGTCCCAGAAAATTGTACATAGAGTAGGGTATTAAAAAAGACCAACAAACTCTCTTTCGATAGTTTACTAAACTACACTTAAATACTAGATTCGAGCGCCTGACAGCCGCCCATTGGTTAAGATATGTCAGGCTAGCAAAACTTTTCAGTTGAATAAAAATAATGTGAAAGCGCCGAACTTATTAATTTCTAAGAGAATGTGCCCACATTATTAAATTAACAGACTTCAAGATTTCGAAAGGAGGAGGTTCTCAATTCAGTTGTAGGTTTTTTATGTTTGTTACTCCATAACTCCGTCATGCCTGAACCGATTTTAAAGGCATACTTATAGTGATTTTAGTATTTACATCAAGAAATCAAGCATTTACATGATAGTGATATTTGATAAAGTGGAACTGCTGATGATGATCAGAACGGAACTCTTCAACGACGCATAGTTCACGTTTGCCATTTCTGTGCGGTTTGGCCTTCGGCCATTAGAAGATAACTAACGAACCTAAGTTCTAAGCGTTCTAGACCTTACTGGGAAAATAGGGGTGGGTCTACGGGGAAAATAATTACCCGTGGTCCCCTTGTGGTACAAAAGCCGTGGTACCACGGTTAACAACCTACTATGTTATGTAGAGATGTTACTATGCTCGTACAGTTTGAAGTTTGATACCTTTTTTGTGGTCTAGCTCTCCGTCTAAAATTAGGCTGAGCTAGAATACTAAGGGTAGGTTGCACCAAACCCTCTTTCACCGTTAAAACGTTCGTTAAATTTTATTGTATATAGATTACCATAGTACCCTGCCGGGACCAGCTGATGTGTGCGTCAAAAATGTGGTTGGTGCAACTGGCCCATAGCATTCGGAAACAAAAGAGTTGCAATTTTTGTGATTATATAACAGAATTTCAACATGCTACCCTAAATTACAAATTCTTAAAGGTACAAAGTACGACAGGGCGCAACAAATGTGGCATTTCATCATGCGTGATTACGTAAGCCGTTGCGTATAGCCATTATTTGTCGCGTCAACATTTGCTTCATCACGTTTCACCAATGGTGTGACCGATGCAAAGAAGGTCACCGTGTCAATGTCATAGCGGTAGGTACAGTCGCCATCATATATATCGGAGCGGTCAAGGTCCTCAAAATTATCTGAACATGCACTATATCGCCTTGAGAATAGAGGCGTTGTTCAGATATTTGTGACCACCTTGGCCGCTCCGATATATCTGATGGCGACTGTACCACACTGTCAAGCGAATACGCTTGACATACAGTCTGTGGTTGACGCCAAATGCACATCGCCGCGTTCTAAAGAAAAGTTGCTATCACTCCCTGCAATGTGACGCTGTGCGCTGCGTCCGACGTCAACCGCAAGACTGCAGACCACGGCATCCCGAGGACTGCTGCCTCCTTGGTGGCCGAGAAAGTGTCCATTAATTATATTATAGGCAGGATTTCAGAATGAAACACATATTTACATTTCGACATATCGATTTGTAATAATAAGTCATGGCAGGTTATAAATGGATAAATAGTAGATTAAAACATTATCTATATATTAGAGCCAGATTTTGCTAATAGTTATCTCCCGCCGTCACATTACCAACATATTTTTAAAATGCTCTAAATACCCGAATACCAAGTTTCATTAGACACACAATGGTTGTACACCGCAATTACTACATGTAAAATCTGAGCGGATAATACAGTAGGGAGAGTGTTTTATAAAATTCATTCAAGATAGAAATATGATAGGATCAGTTTATCGTGATCAGCTGTTAGGTACTTACTACATTAATAAAAGGATACCATATTACCCTTAGAAATTTGGACAATGTTATGCTTATGTATGATACTTTAATATGCCAATAATGTACACATTACCGCAGTTTACTACCTCCCCCTGGCAGGGTGTTAGTACAAAATGTATGTGCAATAATTAAAATATTAAATATTGTTTGAAACAAAACTGACATTTTATTCACTGTTTACGCCGAGGTCCTCCGAGAGCAATCAAACTGTTGGGAAATTGTAAACAACACATTAAATATTTTAATGTGGTGATCTGTATTTCTATTATTATTGTAAAAGAGACATTCTTTAAAAAAATGGACATATATAGATATAAACATATGTTTTGCCTTAAAACTGTACGAATACTATCTAATAGGTACTACCCATTTACCTGTCCTTGTAGAGCAGATTGTAAAGCAGTGGCGTAATTACACTAACTGGTGAGGCCCCTAGCATATTCATCGTTTAGAGCTCCTTTTACAGAAAATGTTGCGATCCACTTTTGTTCATGGTCATGGCCTATCAGGCCCCCCCGTGGTATTTTGTAAGCTCTGCCATCCTATAGTTACGCCACTGCTATAAAGCATTCGTTTACAGACAGTTCGATACCTATTGAGAGTGCTTAGTTGCTGGGTAGGTATGGGTACGATATAATTTGTGGTTTCATACAATTTGCAATTTCTTTCTTCATTCCACTTAGGGTGGGTTGCACCACGCACAGTTTAACGAACTGATCAACGTTAAATATGACGGCGCAGGCGCAGCTGTCATCCCATAGAACGTGTCCTGTCAAATATTTCATACAAGAAATTAATAAAATATATAATCAAATCCCAGACCACCTACGAATTAAAGAAAAATGTGAATTTAAAAGACATTTGAAAATGTATCTAATTAGTAAAAATTATTACTCACTTAACGATTTTTTTAATGACACATAAATTGACATAATGTAATTCTATTTTTTTATTTTTACCTTTCAAATATTATAATTACCTATATCTGTTTTTTGTAATATGATGTTGAGTTAGTTTTCTGTATATAATCCTTCTAATAATATATTTAAGATAAATTTTGTATGCCAATAGGCAAAACACAGAGCTCTTTTGTAAATTAGACCCTATTTGTACCACCTGTGTTATACAAATAAACATTTCACTTCATTTCAAAAAAAATAAACGATAATGATGACGTTAACAGACAATAGACAATGACGTGTGCAATGGTGAAACCGGCCCTCTCTCGAGTCTTATGTTAACAGGATACCCTTACCAACGCATTAACTATGACTTGGACTCGAGTTTTATATCTGTGTCGTGGCATCGTTGAACAAGGTCTTCTCGTAACTTTAGAGTTGCTAAGGTCACCTTCCAAAGTTTATCGGCGTAAGCGTCATTTTGGCTATATTTTGACGATGGTGTTACCGCACAGTCACTGCAAAGGAAAGTTTATACGGGATGTAAACGTTAAGTGTAGCCAGGCGATTAATCCGTAAATATAAAAGATATCAAAAAACTGTAAACTGACATCGAAAGTACGAGTACGTTACCCAATGAGTAAAATCACATCAATAACTTTTTCTTACAAAAACAGAAAAATCACGAATATTAACTTCAAACCCTCCCATACATTTAGCACCTACGCCGTTCGTAGAGAGGCTTTTAGTTTAAAAGGCCTAGTTATTTCACCATTGACATATGATTCATGAATTGTTTTATTTTATCCACTTATCCATATCAATCAATTATCATTACAGTTTATTCATGTCAATTATGAATCTTAAACAGTTATCTCTTACGGTTAGGGAAATTAAAGCATCAAGGAACGTCGTACTAAATATATGGGAGCGTTTAGCTTAATATTTTCAATAGTAATATTTTGAATTAAAAAAAGTAATAAATGTGATTTTACTCATTGGGTTCCTAACGTACTTTCGATATCAGTTTAAAATTTTCTGATATCTGTTACATATATTTACGGAATAATCGCCTAGCTACACTTAACGATTACAATCTGTACAGAAGTAAAAAAGGGGTACCGCATCGTCAGAGCAATCATTTGGAACAGAATTTGTCACAATAATATGTTTTACCATTAGTAGATCAAATTGCCTTAATTATTAAGGTGTGTGTGATAAGATAATACTTTCACCTATAGTTAAAATTAACAATTATATTCGAATAGAGTAGGTAGGTAAAGGTTTCTTGCCTCAAAGTAGCCTCGTAATGTATCCACTATGCAGTTGTTTCCCAATACTTGCCTTTATTTCCTATGGAATTTAAGGGTATAAGATGATGGATCGATTTAGTTAATGTCTTTACCCCCTTAATCCCTTTTGCTGGCGTAAGTAATAGATACTCGTACAGATAGGTAACTAAGCTGAAAGTTAGTCATGCTAGAAAAACATAGTCATTTCAACATTAGAACAAAACGAAAATAACATAAATATTAACCTGTAATAAAGTCCAGAATCGTTGGCGCACTTCTCATCCACGGCGCAGTACACGGAGGTCTGCGCGCCGCAGCGAGGAGACTTGCAGAACCAGAACAGGATGTTGTTGAAGATCCAGGTGGTGCCGCGGAGGAAGTTGTCACTAAAGTGGCGCCCGATCTCCGTGCTGATGACCCCGGGGTGCAGGCTGTACGTGTTCACGTTGGCTATGTTGTGCTCCTGGCCACAGAAAATATCGTTACTGTGTAAGTGCTTTACCTACCTATTATTTGCTCATTGGTAACCACAAACCGCAATACAACTTGTAGTTAATTTACTTCGTCATTAAAGCGCCTCGAATAAAGGGTACCTATGACCTAAGCCAAACTAGGAGCGGGTTGCCTTCCGCGGTTTATATTATACTAGCCTTTTCCCGCGGCTTTGCCCGCGTACTATAAGCACTCAATTATTTTTAAGAAAAAAAACCGACTTCCATGGGGGTAGCCGGTGAAGCATTATTGTAGACGGTGCACTTAGATTCCATACAATGAAATAACTTGCTTAACAAACGGAGCGGAGAGGACAAATCGCCAAACGTGAACTATTCGTCGTTGAAGAGTTCCATTCTGATCATCATCAGCAGTTCCACTTCATCAAATGTCACTCTTTTGAATGAAAATGATGGATTTGTTGATAAAAATATAAGAATCACTATATGTATGCCTTTAAGATTTGAGGAGTTCCCTCGATTCCTCATGGATCCCATCATCAGAACTGCGTTTTGACAAAAACGGGACCAATCTGTATATATATACTTACTTACAACCAAAAAAAGAATTTTCAAAATCGGTTCAGACATGACTGAGTTATGGAGTAACAAACATAAAAAATAAAAACAAAAAAAAAAACACACGCCGAATTGAGAACCTCCTCTTTTGATATTTTGAAGTCGGTTAAAAAGGATACGATACCCATGTTGATTTTCAGACTTTGTGACCACATTTGCCCCTTTTAGGGGTTGAATTTTCAAAAACCTGAAACACGTGATTACTCATATATCGTTAGGAATACTCCTGTGAAGTTTCGAATAAAATAGTCTAACAAATCTTGATTCGCCATACAAACTTTGGACCCCCATTTTACCCCCTTAGGGGGTGAATTTTGATAAATCCTTTCTTAGTGCATCCCTAGACCTTATAAGGAACCTACGTGCCAAATTTAGAATCTCTAGAACCAGCGGTTTGGGCTGTGCGTTGATATGTCAGTCAGTCAGTCAATCAGTCAGTCAGTCAGTCAGTCAGTCAGTTGCTTCTTTTATATATTTAGATTGGCGCTATTTTTATGGTAACAGATTTTTCTCTATTCCTTCTAACTTAGTTCAAATAGGTATTAATATGTATTTTATTCTGCAAATTCTCTCAGCGTCACGAAACCTACTGGCACTTCGTTTCGTGTCTCAGGTCTCAGTCGGAACGAAAAAAAGAATCAAATAATAAAATAGTTGGAAGACCGCCGTTGTCATCATCTTACTTTTTGTGGTTTTATGGAGCCTGGGGTTCGCTTGGTAACCTAATCCCAAGAATTGGTGTAGGCCATCTTGCCTTCTAACCCGGAAAGGAATGTAACTGGGCCTTGTGGGAAAAGGTCCGGTCTGTTTTCCTCACGATGTTTTCGTTGATCAAAAGCGTCGGTTAACTATCAGATTGAAAGTCGGATGCCGTGTTACCATTAAGCCACTACCACTAGTGCTCCCCGTTCTCTGTTGTATGAAATTAATTTAATATTTTGATTTACCACTTTATCGTAGTTATAGTCTGGCCAGCCAACGAACGCAGTAGCAATGTACAGCGAACAAAAGTATGACAACACTAAGAATCAGTGAAAAAAGCAGCAATGATCATCATATTCTATGTTTTTAATTTTAGTTGGTATTTCCGCCCCTTTCATTAGGTGACATTTACGGTGTGTAAAACGGACGGATATATTTCGTCTGATATGTCATCAACTGCAACAGATAATCTGGTTGAGGCAATTGACATATGCCTTAAAAACGAATTTAAATTTAATTTAGAACGTTGCAGGAGTTCTATCTCACTCGCGCTTAATATGAGAGAGTGAAATGCACTAGAAACAAATTCAATGTGAATTGAAATGTTCGTCATGAAATACGGTGTCTTATCACAAAGGGTTGCCACATGTACGTAATTTGAATTTGCCGCGCGTTTCTACTGACAGAAATGGTTTGCCAGACTATATTTACGAACTTAATAGTAATTTAACTACGTACACTTACCATAGGTAAATTACTGACGGACATAGTTAAATTACTGACGGAACCCCGAGAAAAGAGTATCACAAACTTACCCGCAATTTTTGAGAAAGAGCTCGAGCAAACAACACATTTGAGACCTTACTGCGACTATACGCCCGTAGGGGGTCATATGTTGTAGTTTCAAAATTAATATCATTGAAATCAAGCTCTGCACCTGAAACTTTAAGTTTGTATGTTGGTACACGCGGTAAGGGTGAAATCACATCTGTCAGCAATCTATAATCCTAAAATGGAACCTTGTCCTATCAACAGCCCAGACATACCTTACCTACAGAGGGTGATAAAGCTATGGGCACACTACCTATAGGTGTAGTAAAACTAGGTAAGGTAGAATTTTGCTGTATTTAAGAATTTTTGCCAGAAAAAAACACAGATACCTACACACTTAACGTCTCTTAATGAATTGGCATCTGTAGGCTACAGGTATATAATTAAAGGGTTGGTACTTTATCAATAAATATGACGGCTACAACGTAGTCCAGTCCGGAATATACCTACTCGTACTATACCTACTTATATCTTACTAAGCAATTGGCTACTTTCCTAAAAAAAAATATTTAGTCCGTCAGTTAGATTATCAAAAAAAAATTGGTTGTTTGTAAAGTAGGTTTACGATCGAGATGTTTACGTGATAACGTCTAACCGCTCGTGAGGATTCCGCGTGACAAGTTTCACGGAATGACTGGCAGCGCTCGAGATGAGACGGGAGATCGGTCCGTCTCTCTCTCGTTATACCTGCGATCGCGCTCGTGAGGTTTTGGTGTGACACAAGTTTCTGAACATGTCACCCGACTAAAACGATTTTAAAGACGTTATCACGTCAAAAATATTGGATACGTATTTTTTATTTTGTCAATCAAACAAAAATTGGTGAAGATATAGCCCGTTAAAGTTCCGCGTGACGTCACATTTCAGTACAATTTTTAGTATAATGTGACGTCACGCGGAACTTTAACGGGCTATACCTTCACCAATTTTTGTTTGATTGACAAAATAAAAAATACGTGTCCAATATTTTTTGATAATCTAACTGACGGACTAAATAGAATTATATTTTTTTTACCCAGGAAAGTACCCAATTCCGGTCAATCCTACTCATTACCTATACGGTGTAGGTAAATAGGTAATGTATGTATGTAATAGGTATATCCCGAATGAACTTCGTTGTAGCCGTAGCCAGTAGTAACCCTTAATTAAACTTTTATAAAACATGATATTTGATATAGATCAGTGAAATTAGATATTAATTTACAACGCGTGATGTAGTTGAGATTTTTTAGTATGTTGCTAGGAATGGTTAGGACAGTATTTGATGACATTTGCTACAATAAGTGTCGTGAGCTAGCTGAGAAATTTGTGAATAACTGACAACTTTATGATATTTCCTGTATAAACTCAAAAACTGTTCATTTATTGATAAAGGCTGCTATTGGAGTTTTAAAGAGAATTTAATTATCCATCGTCATTACATTCAAATCTCTATCTTTTATAGTTTCTGAGATAGCGCCTCTTGATTCATTGATAAAATAAAATAAAATAAAATACTTTATAGTTTATTAAGGTTTACGTTAAGGAACTATAATCAGTTGGACGTATTTGAACTAAATTGAAAATTTCTAATCAGAAGTGTTGTAAATATCTACCAACAATCACTAAAAACAAATAAACTCGTACTGCATTTTCAAAAGAATGAACCCGCTTTTATTTGATTTGTGTGTACTATTTCCATATCGCCACCTATTTATCTAGTTTAATATACTTCACGTAAGAGAGTCACAACTTATATGCTGACATTCACTTCGAGATTCGGAATTGGGCATTGTATTTCTTGACTCACCTTTGTTTGTGAAAAGATGAATCACTATTTCATAAAATAGGACCATTTGAGTCTGTGGCATTCAAATTAAAATTTTCTGTGGTCTCTCGTCAATGTATCTGCATTTTTTTTGCAATTAGCGCGCAAGTTGATTGTAATATATTTTAGTTTTTAAACGATATAAGTAGCTGTATCATGTAAAATAATTAAGTTAGACAATCGAATTTAGACTAAAATTGTAGCAAATTAAAGGGCCTTAAAAATCGCCAAAGCAACCTTATCAGTAAACTTATAATTTGTAAAATAAAAAAGAAAACAAAAAATCTGTAGTTTATAATGTATTGCTCGGCCAGCACAAATAACTAGTTGTAGCAAATATAGATGTAAATAGCCTTCAAGAGTCCCAACAACATATCAAAAATCCAGAACTACATCACGATTTGTTATTTTAACAATTTTGATTGTTTAATTTCACTGCCGACCGTAGATTTCTTTCAACAATCATTAATTACTCATAGTAACAATGAGAGATGCCCGGATCTATTTATAGTAATGGATTATTACCTACAGCGAACTAACTGGAGGGCTTTGGTTACTCTTAAAATTGTATCACATTTTGCTTAGCTTAGTCTACAACGATTTAAATTAAATGAAGAGCTTAAAAATAGATATCAACAGGTTCCAATATGCGTAACAATATAATTAACATAAATGATCCTTACGCTCATGTACCCTTGACGACACGAATACGATTCTAGCTTGTTCACAGTCAACAAGCTTTGGCAGCAACAAAAGGGTTAAGAGAGCGTGTCCAAAGTGGTTAGTCGCCATATGCGTTTCCAAGCCATCCGCCGTGATCCCTTGGGGAGCCATCATAACCCCAGCATTATTAACTAAGATCTGAATCCCTGGTTCCTCGGCCAACATGGATGCTGCGCACTCGCGCACAGAACTCAGGCTTGAAAGGTCCAGTTTCTTAACAATCAGACTTCCTTTCCCTTCAGTAAGTTCGTGTAATGATTCCATTTCGGTTTTGGCCACATTTGCTTTATTTGTATCGCGACATGCCATAATAACTCGGCACCCTGTGAACCAAATTATATATAAATACCTAAAACACTGTTAATTTTGAAAACGAGCGGAGCGTAATAAGCTAAGTGCAGTTCTTTACAGACAACTTCGGACACAATGAAACTGTCAGCTGCCTACTAAGGATTTTTTCGCGCCTTCAAGACGCCTTGCTCGATCCTGCTCATATACGAACTCTCAAATTATATGTATCTCTGCTACAACCCCAACAAAAAGTTATGGCGGAACAAACGCACAAAATCAAAAAGCCATCGAAATGCCGAGACGTCCCACTAGCCAGAAGTTGTTCGTAAGTAGGTAATTGCTTCGCTTACGCTCCGCTCATTCGATAAATGTTATCGCGGAAAAACATTCAAAATCAAAAAGCCATCTAAATGCACGGACGTCACAGTAGTCGTAGCTGTCCCAGTAGCTGACAGTATTGTTGTATCTGAAGTTGTCTGTTAAAACTTCGCTTCGCTGCGCTCGCTCGTTCGATAATAACTTGTGACATAGCGATTGGAGTGGAGCCCTGTTACACGTACTTGTCCTAGTTTAGCTTCCTCAATGATGTAGTTCCTAAATTTAGTCAAGTTTAACCGCCTTTAGCAAGTCAATTTACTATTGAAAAGTTAGGATCCTAATTAGGATTCTAGTTATGACACTAAAAAAAGTAAAGTGTTACAGGGCTTTTAGTTCAACTGCCATTTTAAAGAACGATAACCGTTAGATATCACCGGAGAACTATTCTTAGATTTAGCACCATACATATTTCAACACCAGAATTTGGCCCCATATTTTTTTCCCTAAACGTCGATAGGTAATTATGACAATGTCGATATGTAATCGTCAGTAATAATAACAATTACTATACTGACATAGAGTACATAGAGCATCCGTCCCTATCGAAATAAAAACGATCCAAAAGGAACGTTATTTTTATCACCTACCTCTCAAATACAAATCTAAAGCCGTTTCTTTGCCGATTCCCGTGTTGCTGCCGGTCACGATGGCCGTCATCCCGTCGAGTCTCCTGCCGCTCTTGCACCATCCACTAAAGTAATCCATAACTATAACGTATTTCTACTTCAGAAAACAGAAGAACAGTTAGCTCAATTCTATTTGTTCACCGCTAATTTTAACTAACGTGGGTTGTAGTTATCTTAAGGTTTTGAAAAAGTTAACACCGCGTAAAATTGTCTATTATTGATTAGGCTAGCGCTAATCGAATAAATGCTGTTCACGTGGCCACGAGTGAAGCGGTATAAGTCTGACCTCCGACTAAATAGACAAGTAAGTATCTAAGTCTACCGGCGAGCACAATGTACCTGAGCACATATACATGCACAAAATTTATTATTTAAATAAACTGGTTTTCGTACTAACCTGTGACACTAGCTGGAAATCCTTGATAATGTTGACCCCATCAAAAACATAAATAGTATAATTTTTCTCCTTCCTGTAACTTTGTATCTATAAGACGTACAGAATAATTACAAATACAAAAAAAGTAGAGTCTGTATACTTCTCGACATTTTTGTCATAAAGTCTACTGTTCAAGCATTGTGTAAAAAATGCTAAAACCTATACGATATTTTAAAAATAACTTGGCAGTTATATGAAGTTTAAAAAAATAAAAATATTTTCAAGAACTTTATTTTAAAAAACTTTTTTTTAATGAACGTAAGTTTTTTGTCAAATTTAAATTTATTATACCCGAATTGATCGATAGCTATACCTGACAACGCCTAGTAGTACTTTATGATGAGTAATAGAACATTGATTTTGTGTGTGAGACTTACTACTTTCACCGCCTCTATAAGCGCTCAGGAGTGAATTCAACTTTTGAGTATCTTTTAAAAGAATCATTATAAGATGACAAAACTGTGGTAGAGACTTCATTTCCTTATCTCGAAGCACAGAATTTTGAATCTAATAAATAAATTTCTCATGATTTAAAGAAATGTACACTTTTTCACCCCCTGTATCTTTATCTGATCTGTAAGACTTCCAGATCTATTGTGTATGGAATTATTGTAGACAAATTTATCTTCTTTATGCGTTCCATAGACATTTTAGGCATACTGATAACCGTTTAAGCGCCAAGGTTTAAAAACGGACTTTTGGCACCTAAAGGTGCCAAGATGGCGGTCTACGTACCCCCTCGCCCTCAAATCTAGTATTTAATAACCACCATATAGCCTACCATTAAAACATTTTCTACTCCACCTTTTGTAGGGCAATGTATGGAGATGATTCCCCAATTATTGGATTATTTGGTCTATAAGTCAATACGTGATAAAAAAAAGTAGATCTAAATAACAGTATAAAATAAAACACACCTCAAGGTGTGCTTATGAAATTTGGAGAATATATGTATCTCGCAAGTTTCAATTTATGAGCCTGACATAAATATGTGCAATTGTTTTTGAGTTATGAGGGGGTCAAAAGTGGCTCCAAATGATTCATGTAATATTATACACGGTGCTGCTCGCCAGTTCTGTTATAATACTTGAACTTGGCTTGACACGCTACCGCGTGTCTAGATGTTATCCAGTTCCAGTATCCAGCAAAAATGTCATAGTTTACTGACAGTGTTTGGTGGCGACGCGGACAACTATCTAGAAAGATAAAAAACTATAAGAGATAGGTTTTTAGCTAGATTGAAGCTTAAGAAATAGGTATGATGACCAGGGCCGGCCTTATATAGCCCTCCTGGCGCCTCGCCGCCGCTGCACCCGAAAAAAAATCACGCTATACTACCGACCCATCTTAAGAAATTGCGTGGGAATTCCGTCACACCCAGGTGCACTGCGGGATTTAAGTGACATAACACATAAGAATATTTTCGACTTCTTGAACATCAGTATCTAGAAGTACAAAAGAAGAATGGTGTAAAGTTGTTACTTGTAATACTTACAGTTGTAGTTTACGTAGTTAACATACTCTGAAGGGGTTTTCATAAATTTTAATAAGTGGTTATAGTGCGTTAAGAATTTATAATATACCAACTTGTTGACTATGGTATTACCTCTTAAGTTTTTTAATAAAGTGATATTCAACATCTTATTTTTGGAATCAGCACTAAGTTTAAGTTGCATTTTGTTTCTATTATTCCAGGAGTTATCCAGGGTTTGATTTTGCGACGACTCCTACCCATATAACCATTCTGGTCGCAGGATTTTCAAAGTAGTAACATAAACCCAGAAGTGTCGAAAGTAGTCGAAACAGTTACTACACTTCGCGTCTGTGTTGACTTTTGGTTTCTTCGTGTGGTAACAGTGTGCACACAATGCGACCAGATTTTTTTCAGTAACTAAGAGTCGACGCAGTGTTCACACTATTCGGTCACATTTGTTTCGAAACATTTTTATACACCTTGCGTTCAGTTTGTGACCAGATGTCAAAACTAAGAACGAAAAGTGGTAACGTGTAGTAACAGTGTAGTAACTTCGTTACCACTTTATATTAAGTATACACAATGTGTCGTAACGTTACTTAACTGTGTAGAAACATTGTAACCAAAAATTAACATAAAATACCAAAGATTGTCAAACTGTTCCATTGCTTTGATGCGTGTCATTTCTTACTTAATTAGTGCCAATGTTTTTAATCGAATTATTGAATTATTTTTCATACTATTACTCAATTAAATACCAAAGATTGTCAAACTGTTCCATTGCTTTGATGCGTGTTATTTCTTTCTTAATTAGTGCCAATGTTTTTTAATCCAATTATTGAATTATTTTTCATACTATTACTCAATTAAATTAGGCAGACCAAAAAATGGTTGAAAACATCAGCTAAAGGCCTAGCGTAAAAAACTAGGGTAATTAAATAATTCGATCCAAAAATATTGGCACTACTTGAGTGAGAAATGTAGGTTTTAGACAACAAAATAATTTAATCATTAAACATTTTATCAAAAAATGTAACCTATGCTACACCAGTGCCCTCACTTCTCTATAATGCCACCACCTGTCAGTAAGCTAGTGATTATATTACGAGTGATAAAAAATATAGTTAACGACCATTCTTCTTGAATTCCATCATCAGATCAGAACCAAAATCTAGTGGGACCACTTTGGTGGCAGTATTGGGTTTACCTAATTAATTACTTTTTGTGATTAAACACCAATAAAATAAATAGGCAACGTAATTCCGAAAGGTGGTCTGATGTACGCACGGGTTCCTTCCTGGCGAAAAGCTTGTCCATCGCCACACATTTAAGACTGTTGTTAGAAAAATTTCATAAAAATAGTGTTAAAGATTAAATAAAAAGAAAATACTGAAGGGCCATTTTAAGTCCTATTTGTTTGAATCATCTTACATATTTAAGCTAATTTGGAAAACAACATTTTAAAAATATATTTTATGAAAAAATTAAATTTTTAGGTAATTGCTAAAGTAATTAATTACGAATTATAATTACAAAATGTTATTTGTAAAGATTACAAATTTGATTTTGTAATTGCAATTTTTAATTGGAGCTTCAATTTGCTTTTTCATCGTGTAACTGCATTATATTGAGTAATTACAATTGTCAATTTGTAATTTAGTTAATTATTTGCCCAACAATGCTTGGTAGTATTTCCATTCAAACAAGAAAATAAAAACAAATTCTATTCATAATTACTGGAGTACGTAATCGTATAACGAACGTTTTTTTTTAAATGGGCCCATCCAGAACATTCCAAAAATGCACATAAATCAAACACCAGTGATTACTGTCAAATAATGTACAAAATTTTATTTCAGAAAATAGATATTTGAAATTTAAAAGTGTTATTACAAATTAAGAGGTCTCTTCATCATAAAAGTACATCATTATTTAGTAAAAATTATTAGGTCCCAGTTATACGATGAAGTAACTAGCTTCATCGTATAACTGGGACCTAACATTTTTTTGTAATCCTCTTCCGTGACAACCAGTGACTGACGAAGGGATGCCTCGAGGTAAACTTTGAGAATATCTGGAAACAGAAAAGTACAAGGTGCCATTTTGTAAATCTAGTAACATCGTTTCTACTTTTAGTAACAACTCGACACATGTCTACACATTCCGGTAACTATGCGACTAACTACTTTGTGACTGCAATATTTGTTAATCTTAATAACAATTTAATAGTTAATTATAATTAACACGTTTCTATATTTATTATGCGTTTTTATTACTTTTAATGCTACAATTCTGCCTAAGAATATTTCAGACCACCAAAAATTCATGAAATAAAGCAGTCGTGTACACTTGCACAGAGCTCTTAATTATTATTTTACTGGCTTAACTTGAATAATGAGGTGTCGCGTTGATGAATTCAGACTAAGTTAGTAAAATCACTCGAGCAGTTTAATTGCCCATTATAATCTTGGCAATATTGATATTAAAAACGAATAGTAAATACTTACGTCTAAGGAACTACTTAAAGCGATGGCAACGATGGCGTCAACGTCACGTATGTTAGTCGTTTTTAAGTATTTATTTCTCCACTGACACTGGTGACACTTCCTCAATGGAAACGAACAAAATGAACGATTGAACGAATGATTTTTTGGAAACTAGTCGCAAACAGTGAACATTGGTACTACACTGTGTCGACACCGTGCGACCAAATGTGTCTGCGTCGACTCTTCGCCATTTCTGGTAACGGCGACTACACGGCGACCACACGGCGACCGAAATTGTTACTAGAAAAGAACAGTGTCGACGCGAAATGTGTCGACTTGTGTCGTAACGGCGACCGATAATGGTTATATGGGTAGGTTCATTATTTACAGTTTTTCTTTCATTTAGAGATTCTTAAAACCCCCGTTACACTTTACCTACTTTTTTTAGTGTTCGAACTAGCATCCTAATTAGGATCCAATCTTTTTTAACCGACTTCAAGATTTGAAAAGAGGAGGTTCTCAATTCGGCGTGTATGTTTTTTTTTTATTTTTTTATGTTTGTTACTCCATAACTCCGTCATGTCTGAACCGATTTTGAAAATTATTTTTTTGATTGTAAGTATATATATACAGCTTGGTCCCGTTTTTGTCAAAACGCAGTTCTGATGATGGGATCCATGGGGAATCGAGGGAACTCCTCAAATCTTAAAGGGATACATATAGTGATTTTTATCAACAAAACCATCATTTTCATTCAAAACAGTGACATTTGATGAAGTAGAACTGCTGATGATGATCAGAACGGAACTCTTCAACGACGCATAGTTCACGTTTGGCGATTCATCCTCTTCGCTGTGTTTGTTTAGCAAGTTTAATTGTCAGAACAAATGTTCGTCAAGCTCAAGTTCTGATGATGGGATCCATGAAGAATCGAGGGAACTCCTCAAATCTTAAGGGCTTACACATAGTGATTTTTGTATTTTTATCAACAAATCAAGCATTTTCATTCAAAAGAGTGACATTTGATGAAGTGGAACTGCTGATGATGAACAGAACGGAACTCTTCAACGACGCATAGTTCATGTTTCGCGATTCTTCCTCTTCGCTATGTTTGTTAAGCAACTTAGATTGTCGGGACCAATTTTCGGCAAGCTCAAGTTCTGATGATGAGTTCCACGAGGAATCGAGGGAATTCCTCAAATCTTAAAGGCATACATAAAGTGACTTTTGTATTTTTATCAACAAATCAAGCATTTTCATTCAAAAGAGTGACATTTGATGAAGTAGCAACTGCTGATGATAATCAGAACGGAACTCTTCAACGACGCATAGTTCACGTTTGGCGATTTGTCCTCTCCGCTGCGTTTTTTAAGCAAGTTATTTCATTGTATGGAATCTAAGTGCACCATCTACAATAATCCTTCACCGGCTACCCCCATTGAAGTCGGTTTTTTTTTCTTAAAAATTATTTAGTAGTAGCATTACTAGCTAAATGCGGTTACACTCGACTAAATTTAATGCCTAAATCATTTAGGAAGCTAACTAGGACAAATGTAACAGGAATTTAAGAGTATTTCAGAAGCCTGAGAATTATCCTTCGAGACGAAACAGTGAGTTATTTTCGCTAAAATAAATAAAAACTACTTCCCGCCCTTCCCGCCATACAAATTTAGCTTTTCTCAAGGACTATTGTTGGAAATGTCATACAGTTGCCTTCCCCACACCATACGGACCAAGAGAGAATCATCTTGATTTGTTTACCTTTCAGCTCTGATGTTAATTTCAAAATGATTCACAGCGAAATAGTTTCATTACCCGTGCATATTATTTACAGCAGTTTATTTATTATATACACTATTTACAATGTTTCGCTCTTGACTATGGATAATTTTGAATTTTTTTTGACGTTTATTATTTAATATTCAACACTTTATTATTATTCAAGTAAACCGCCACAATGACACTGACAACAATGACAGCCTATCACATGCATATCATTCTGTCATTAAAATGATTGCCAGTGTAAGAAATTAGTTCCAATGAAATTCCGCAACATGACGCATGATCATATATTTCTGGTCAGGTTAGGAAGGTTATAGTTAGGAAGACTAAAAAAAGTAAAGTGTAAGTGGCTTTTTCATCTTTTGTCTCTCGTTGTATGGAATCTGGAACAGCGCCCTCTACAAAATGTTTTTCACCGGCCTGCCCCAATCTTTAGGATTCAACCAACCGGAGTCGCCATTGACAGGCGTTCCCCTCTGCCGAAAACATATGACCAGTGGTCATACACATGTATGGACTGACGTTTATCTGACGTAGCTATTTGTACGTTACGTACGAATAGCCATACATTTGACGTTCCCCTCCCTCGCAAAAATAGACAGACTTTTTTTCTATCGGAAATGACAGACATGGCTACTCCATCCGGGTTGAATTCTCTAAGGCCCCAATACATCAAAAATTTCAGGTACCATAGACAAAGTGTATGAAAAGCAGATTTCAGCGCTGAATTCAGTACAAATCTGTGGTGACCGTTAATCTTTATATGTTTATGTATGTGTATTATTAAAAGCATCGTAAATAATATTTATTTTATTTTATTCAAATGTCTTTATATCCGGTATCCGAAACCGTATCATTGTTTGACAATTTTGACATTGACAGATTGAAGACGTAGCAGTAGAGGTAGAGGTACCGTTAACTTTATTTTATTAACTTTTTCCGAAGTTTCTCTTATTTTAGTTAGCTTACTGAAATAAAGTTATTTTTATTGTAAGTGGTTTAACTACCTAGGCTACTAGAATTCAGTATAGAGTGAATGCTACTTGAACTTTAGAAATATAATATAATAATATATACTTACTTAAATGAACTTTACATTTATTAAGCTTCTTCTTTACAGTGAACTTGCGCTCAGAAAAATAAAATGCCTTTCTTTAGTGGACGCTGCTTGAGCACGGCCAAGTTGGTTGGCAAGACTGCTGTAATTACTGGATGTAGTTCAGGAATAGGCAAAGAAACAGCATTAGACTTCTATAAACGAGGTATGATACTCTTCGGATTCCAAAAGTTTACAGTTGGGACCCGGGTATGTTCTTAAAATACGTGCAAAAGAGAGGTATGTGTACTGCGAATATCATCTTGCTATGTGTGGTAGAGCACAGCAAATGTCATCTCGCTCAAATCTGGAGCAGACCCCGACTGGGGAACTACATCCATCTTACAGAAAACCACATCCGAATAGCAGTAGACCCTACTCATAATGTTGTGTTCCTGCTGGTGAGTAAGGTTGCCAAAGAGCTCAAAGAGGACTCGGTGTGTTGATGATGAGGAACCCTCTTGTTCCTTTAGCCGCCAACACAGTGAATCCTCCCTGTTTGTGAAGCGTCGGCAATGCGCATGTGATATTCTGGGGTTTCAGGCGTCCAAAGGCTACAGTAGCTGCTTACCATTGGGTGTATCATATTTTTGTTTGGCACCGTCGTGGTATAAAATAAAATAAAAACATGTATTGTGCGTAGAGTATTCAATTGTTTTCTGTTTCAGGAGCAAGAGTAATAATGGCTTGTCGAGATTTAGATAAGGCAGCAGCTGTCAAAACTGAAATAGAGGAAAAATGCAAGAATGTTGCGGACACAGGCAAGCTGATATTGGTGAAATGTGATCTTGCTTCCTTGAAATCTGTCCGGGAATGTGCTCAAACAATACTAGACACTGAAGCACAAATCAAAATCTTAGTTAACAATGCTGGAGTGATGATGTGCCCCAAGAGTTACACAGAGGACGGGTTTGAAATGCAGTTTGGAACAAACCACCTGGCTCACTTCCTGTTGACCTTGCTCCTTCTGCCGCGCATGCGAAGCAGCACCCCCGCAAGGATTGTGACAGTCTCCTCAGCTGCCCATACCAGTAAGTCTTATAAACACACTGTATATGTACGAGTATGTGTACACATTATAGTATTTAAAAAATTCAACCAACACATTATTTAATTCATACTAACATTTGATAATGCTCATATTAACCCAAATGTTCAAAAACCCTACTATGTTTTTTTTGGTTACTATGTAGTGATATCACTCAGGCCACTAAAACAAATCAACCATATTCATGAACATTGGCTTAGTAGACTTCAGCAGAACATGCAATAGGCTACTTTCCTATGAAGTCAAATCAGCTATCAGAAATGTCAAGATTTTTTACTATGGAATTTATATGGGAGACTGATGTTGTAATGTCACAATACTATATTATAAATACATCTCCTTTAAAAAAGTTTAAACCGTTATTAAATAATTTAAAGTGCAAACTTATGTTAAACCTGGATTCTCCCGCGTATTTTTTAAATTTTGATTTTATGCATGCAACAAAACAATGAAAGTTTATCTATTGGAAAGTACCCAATTCAAACAACTTACGTAATAAAATATCTGTATTATTCTCAGGATATGATATCAACTTTCATGACTTGAATTATAAAAACAGGTCATATAGTCCTGCTGAAGCATATTCTCAAAGTAAACTTGCAAACATTTTGTTCAGTAAGGAACTGGCTTCTAAACTGAAGGTAAGTCTCTTTAATCAAAATACCTATTAATGGTCTAAGAGCTGGCCACGTCAGATGTGACACAATAATGAGAGCAATGAAACCTGTCTAGTTATACTGCTTTACCATCCTTATTGCTAGATCCGGGCATCTGGCAGCTTTTAATGGGTGGATGTCAGAGTGACAGACCAACAAAGTTTTTAAGTTGGAAAAAAGTAATACCAAAATAGGTAAAAAGTGCCAAAGTTGTGTAATTTATAGAGGACAGGGCCTATATTTTAACATCAGATTAAAAAGCATTGTATATTATTGCGGAAACAAAAACAGTAGGCGACTAACTAAAAATTGCATTTTACATCATTTGGCACTACTTTCCCCCAACAAAACCTTCTGGATATGATATAACCTAATTAATTACATAATTTCCCATAATATTTCATTAAACCCAGAACTCTAGGATTTGTTTTCTTCAAGTTATATGCATTCTTTGACCTCCACCACTTTACAGCTGCCAGATGTCCGGATCTAGAAATAAGCATAGTATAGCCAACTAAGTACATGGGTTTCGTTGCTCTCATTATTGTGTCATATATGACGTGGCCAGCTCTCCGTCTATAATATCCTGAATGCAACATGTCTATTAATATGCATATTGGTCTTGTTAGTTAAGATTCGATTACACACTGGTTAACAAAAAAATATTTCATTTACAATAAAAGTAAGATTAAAATTAAAAGTTCAGCAGATATAAACTTGCACCCTTTTCCAGTAATTTAAAGTCCATTGTCAGGGCCGGCATTAGACCTCCTGGTGCCCAGGCTGAACTGCTTTGAGCGTCCTGCCGCGGCAACCCCTGCACCCAGTTAGAATTCAGACTATAAGAAAACTCACGCTATGAGGTCCGGGTCGTCCTTTGGCCCCGGCGTCACCGGGTAACCGCCCCCTTCGCCCTACCCCCTCCCCCGGCACTGGCCATTGTATTTGGTGATGGGACACTTGAATAATATTTGTTTGTTCATTTTGCAGGAACGTAATATTAACGGTTTACATACATACAGCTTGCACCCTGGTGTAATCAAAACTGAATTGGGCAGACATTTGGATGACAGCTTATTTTGGGGAGCTCGGCGACTAATTGGCATCATGTTTCTGCCGTTCCTAAAGTCGCCTGAACTTGGTTCTCAAACAACTATTTATTGTTCAGTTGATGAAAAATGTAGCGATGAAACTGGACTATATTATAGGTATTGTTGTAATAACAAATTCTATGTATACAGATATGGCAATTTAATTGTTAAAATGTACTGAAACTAATCTAAGGTTATATAATCGTTACCTTTTGCTAAGAGCATGTTGAGCCAGATGTCATAGTTACTAGTCTATTTAAAATAAGTTTTTATTTCGTACATTTATTGTTCCAGTGACTGTGTTGTGAAGGCTCCTGCCAGGAAGGCTCTAAACGACGAGTATGCTAAGAAACTATGGGATACTTCAATGGAAATGGTTGGGCTAAAGAATTATGATCCATTTGCAGCTGAGGAGGCTGGACCAAAACAGAATTAGTAGAAAACTAGACAAGATAAATAAATGGTGATGGGTGCTTTTAATTGGGTTGCGGCTATAATTTACATATCAATTGCATTTTCATTGTAGGAACTGCGTTTTGGTTGTCAATAAGGAGTCTTATTGAATCTTAATGAATCCGCCCCCTCCCCCCTGACGACTGTCCGCCCCGCTGAGACGCTCCCCGCTGGGCATTAGCAGCCGTGGCCGATCTGGAAAGCCTTAAACAGATTGCATTCCCAGGTCGGCCGTAGCAAGGAGAACATGCTGACGTGGAGCGCTCTAAACGGCTCGGACGTCCAATGTACATGTAGAACGACTACCCAAACGATGGAGCACATGCTATCCTGTCCAGCGTGCCCCCATGCTTGCTCCGGGCGGGACCTCCGTGATGCGACAGACAGAGGGTAAAGTGTAGCTACCTTCTGGTCCCACACAGTCTGCAACCATCGACACGAGAAGAAGAAGAATACTTAATGACCTGTAATATTGTAACATATTGTTAAAATGACACGTAGTGTGTCTTGGGCAAAGCTAAATCATATTCAGAAACTTCAGGCAAGTACCCTATGTTACTGTTTCACTATATTTGAGGCCAACAAATTGTTGATGAATCGTTGAGAATGTTTATATGTATGGCAATCGGATCGATCTCCTAAACCTGGCATGATCCGAATGAACTACTGGAGCAAACTGAGTGGCGACCGGCGGAGCGTTCGGCGCAGCGTCCATGGTAACTAAATTAGTTAAATGGAAACGTATGGGAGTGGCTTCGCTGCTTAAATCCCTTGGAAGCCCGACGCAACTCTGGTTGCATCGCCAACCGTGTCGACGAATGCTCGCCACTAGCGTTCAGGGCGTTCACAAGCGTCAAAATATATAATGGGCAGATATATATTTAGATTTAGATTTTTTTGATGTCCGAAATCCGAATGTTACTTAAGAGTTAATATTTTAGTTAATATTAGTAAATAAGTTAAGAGTTTTGTCCTGATTACACCTACCGAGTACAGTGGCGAGTCAGTGCTGTCGACCGAGTGCTCGGCCGTGAAAATGACCAAGACAGTCACTCACTCGCTCCCCAATCATTTTACTAGGTCGAGTGCCCACCCCCGCGCTCTCCGCACTGGCTCGCCGACTCACTCGCCTCGCCGGGTGTAAACCGCGCGCTCGCCCGCCGGCCGCACTCGCCACTCGCTGCTAACCGACTTGTGCTTCAGTTTCAGTACATGCTACCCAACATGTGATTTTATCTTCATGATAATTATTCATCCCAAAAGACTAAAATTCACTGCTACGATTCTCTGATTACAATTACTTTAAAACGGTAGGTACTCGCAGCACCAAGACCAAGATCATCTCAGAATTCCAAACACGACAGTTTTTCTACTCCAACGATTTCAAAAATTCCTATTTTAGGATAAAAATCTCCATATATTCTAAAAAGCGATATCGTATTCCTATTTACAATTGCGTAAATTAAGCTTTGACGCACGAACAAACTGACTGACTCGCCACAAAATTCAAAAACGCGTGTAACGCGATTGTACTCGGTAGGTGTAAATGGTGTAACAGTTCTACAGACTTTTGCGAGATTATAGTATGGCTAGTATTTAAAGGTAACTTCTAAGTATGTATTTACCTACATTAAAAAAAACAACAACCTAACGTATGCGGAATGAAATCTGGACAAAGTTTTAAAGACGTAGTAAAGAAATAAACTCAAATTTTATATAAATGCCAATTTAAAGCTTATACATCTGTTAATTAATCCCGTACTTTTAATGGGCATCGGATTCTTTATCTTAAAATTATGGTTAATCGAGGAGAACAACGTCGCGAAACAGTATGTAATTTCTACAGTATTAATTACTTATGGCTGAAAGCGATGACCGTGGAAAATTTTGTGGAAATAGGATAGAGCTAAAGAGCTATTTATAATATTTTTGCGTCCTTTTTCTTTGCAAAAATTGCCACAAGAAGGCCTGGTTCAGGAAAACATTCCAGCATTAGCCAGTTTGCAGAGAGAGTTCGATAAAAAAAAATGACAGCCTGCTGAGTCACAAAATCTTATAGAGAACTCAGGAAGTCATTCAAATGTGGCAGTAAAACCGTTTTAAAATATTTTGAACCTAGGTATCAGTTATAAAACTTATAAATTAAGAAATGTTACGCCCATCGTCTCCAAAAATTTTTTAAAATAACCGAAAATACGGACACGTCGTTTGGACAAAAAAATTTAAAAATTCATTTTTGGATTTTTAAATGACTAATATTATGTTGTTTAAAATGAAAATTCGTGGCAAGGTAACTATTATTTTGAGAACACCAATAATCTTACGGCCAACAATGTGAAAAATGTCTAGTATACGAAGCCTCCTTAAAAAGTTATCCGATGGAAGATAAATTTAGATCTTAAAAAATCTGTACATTGTTGTTGTCGACAGCGATGGACATAAAGTACCACAACTTTCGTTTGAAACCTCGCATTGGAGTAAACTTACTCTGGCGTTTAATATGATTAAACACAATATTAAAAAACATGAAAGATTATAAAAAATAACTGTTATATTTATCTATACATATAATAAAGCTGAAGAGGGTCGAAAGTCTGTACATGGAAGATAATCGAAAAAAAGTTGGCTGGGGATACTTAGAATCGATAACAGAACACGTTACAACAATTTTTAGAATTTTTGTCTGTTTGTCTGTTTATCTGTTTGTCTGTTTATTTGACCGCGCATCACGTGAAAACGGCTGAACGGATTTTGATGAAATTTTGTATAGAGATAGTTTGAGTCCCGGGTAAGGATAATATATAGTTTTAATCTCGAAAATCAACCCTGGTGGGGGTGAAAATGGGGTTGAAAGTTTGTATGGAGAATTTTTAACCGCTGAAACGATTTAGATAGAAATGAGTATGAAGATAATTTGAGTCTCGAGAAACGTCATACGATAGTTTTCAAACCCTTGTGGGGGTGAAAAGGGGGTTGGAAGTTGGTATGAGAAATTTTTTACCGCTGAACTGATTTAGATGGAAATGTGTATAGAGATAGTATGGGTCTCGAGAAAGGACAAAGGATAGTTTTTACCCCAAAATCAACCCTAAAGGGGTGAAAAGGGAGTTGGAAATTTGTATAGGGAATTATTAACCGCAGAATCGATTTAGATAAAATTTGGTATGGAGATAATTTGAGCTCTGGAAAAGAAAATGAAATAGTTTTATCTCGGAAATTATCCCTTAAGCGGATGCAAAAAGTTTACATGGGGAAGAAACAACCAATAACCGCTGTACGTATTTAGATGAAATTTGGTATTGAAATAATTTGTAATTTTTTGGTCAAGGTGTTCATATTTATAACATGTTACCCGTCGATGCTTTAAATTTACCTTTACCCGCTCTTAAGAAATATTTGAAAATGTCATGAATGTCAAAGGGTTATTCCAGGTTCGAGGACTATATTGACAGACAAAGATGCATGGCCCAAACCAAAAAACTACTACAAAATCATCTAACATTTATAGGACACCGTTTAGGTAGGAAAACATATCAAACGTTTTGTGAAGCAGTCAGATTAGGATTTATTTTTCTTTATAATTAAACAATGGGTACATTATCTGTCTCTCAAGCTGTTTTGATATGTCTTCTTGAAGAACTACGCATTATTTTGTATCTTTAGGATCTAATAATGTATTACTTACTGTTTTGAAAAAAATAAGTCCCGTCGAGTTTCTTTTCGGTCATAAATGCCATAATACTTCTTGGGCCAGAGGTGTATGTAGGGTTAGAACCGGTGGTAGTTTTGGAACGAAGTTCCTTATCGGACGGTTCGCGGATGGGAGGCTAGGCGAAAAAAAGTCACGAAAAAGCGTCACGTCACGAAAACGCGACACCCATACGATTGAGAAACATGTAAAATGGAATGAAATAAAAAATATATAAAATAGAATAAAGTGAAGTGAATTGAAGTGTAGTGAAAAGTTAAAGTGAGAAGTGACAAAGTGATAAAACTGAAAAAAGTCGGTAACCTAAAAGTAAACAATGGCAAAATTTTCAAAAAATTTCATAAATTTCAAAAATTTCAAAAACTCCAAAAACTTCAAAAATTTCAAATAATTTCCAAAATGTTATAAATTTCAAAAATGTCAACTATTTCAACTATTTCAAAAATTTCAAAAAAATACAAAAAAAATAAATTTCCAAAAAAAATTAAAATTAAATAACAGAACTTCGTTCCAATCGCGTGTTCCACGACACTCACGTATTTTATTTTTCTCTGACGTTAATTAGTGCAGTGTAATGTGCTTACATTGATAAATCAATATTTTGATTTATCTGTGACAGTGTGGTAAAAACGTATGAAAGTTCATTACCCCCGACCGCCGGCACGCCCGCCCCCCCTGGATTTTTAATATGTCTGTAGGTAAAGCAGTGTATGCTTCTGTACATAATTAGGCCTTATTACGTAACAGTTACATAACTACTATTTATCTCTTTTTAGGGTTCCGTAGTCAACTAGGAACACTTATAGTTTCGCCATGTCCGTCCGTCTGTCCGTGGTCTAGCTCAGATACCGTTCGCACTAGAAAGCTGAAATTTGGTGAGGCCTGATAAGAACTCTCAATAAAAACTATATTGAATAAAATCGGTTCAGCCGTTTTTGAATTATCAGTCAAAAACGCATAGTGAAAGGAAGTGCCGAATAGTAAAATGACGTAAGCGCCGCCAAATATCCCTTAATAAACGACCTTTTGAACGGATGTTTTGTAACAGGGCGGCCTCTACGAAACTCTACACATGAGCATCGCCCGACATGCTCTTGGCCGGTTCTCATCTCATCATGCTCAAATTCAACGTCTAAAAGGGGGGGGTAGCCTCTACACTCGATTGAGTTAAATTTGCATGGATCATGGACCCCCTCCCCGCTCCAAGTGCACCTCAAATTGAATGACCCCCCCCCCCTCCCCCCCAATTTCAACCGCGCCTGTTCTTACCTTTCATGCTTAGACTGATTTGACGGGAGGATCGATTTGGATGATATTGGCCGTGGACATGAACGTATAAATACAAAAGTGGTCCTGTATCGTCCGATATACACCTACTACTCTATGTCGTTTAAATCATGCCAAAAAAAAAAATGATAAAAAAAGTATTCATTTTTGAGTGTATTTTCATTTAGTGGTAATTGTAAAATATTTTATTAGGACTACTGTCCTCTAGCGTCATCTGTCAACCTTACTTCAAGTTCCGCCTCCAGGGTAGCGGGAGAGAAATTAGGGGTGAATTAGCCGCTTACTGACACAGACCGAATTCCACGCGGGCGGAGCCGCGGGCACAGCTAGTTTTATAATAAATTGAATGTTGTCCAGATTTCATTCCGCATACGTTAACTGAAATGCTGATTGCACATTAGAATATACAAAAAAAAACATTGCGTCGATGTGAATTTTATTTTTTTTGATGCCTAAGGCAGTTTTTATAATCGATTTAATATTTCTCGTATAGTACCTATTTATATGTATTAATGTATAGTTAAGTTAGACTTCTACTATTTTAATACAAGTGCCTTAATTAGATAATGTATCACAAAGGAGATCGTCAATTCTGGGCCACCTGATATAAACCGTATACAGTTTGTACTGCAATGTAAAATAAATACTCATTTTATTACTAAAGTAGACAAAATATTGCAAAAAAATGAAACGGGAATTAGAAATACTAAATAAATAAAGATTATGTTGATTTTTCCGCGATTAAAATACAGCAAGACAAGTCGTTAACGTCCTTATGGCATTGACATAAAGTTTAACTTCACCCTGGCCTGAAACGGGATTGTTTTTTGGTTTGACACTGTCAATATATACCGTTACATAATCTGCGTTTTGATACTGTTCGGTACGTTAGAACATTGTAATATTAAAATAGTATCTAAGCCTACGAATACGGAAGTTTAAATTAGAAATCGACTGTATTAAAACGCCTAAAGATTGAAAATGCGTATTCTTGCATTTTTGATCGGAGTTTGAATATTAAAAGTGGGTTTCATAATGGCATAATATCATGCTCCTTCGATAACGAAACGCATCTTTTTTTAAATTTTGTAATGTCAGATACTAGAGCTATCGCACTTAACGGTGGTAAACCTTATCCCTTCGCAATAGGTGTTAGGAAAGTTCAGTTAATAGTATCAACGATGGTTTAACAGCCGTCTTTGTTTACCGAAATACAGGAACTATAAATACGATCAAAATATTACTTTTTATTATTTCATCATGATTCCCGTTTTGTTTTCAAGTCCGCTTTTGTACATTATCTTTAAAAAAATGGTACTCTTTTTACATTAATATATAAATCATAGGCAAGCACGCTTTCAAATATTATCCTTGTCAGATTCAAGTTTTAAATGCATGATTTTTCAGTTTTCCCATTAGATTTCGCAATATTTTTACCACCATCCTGATCTAGAAATTATGACGATTCTTTAAAGGTAAGAACCATTCCTAAACGGTCCTAAATAATCTGGGCCAGATCACCTAACAAAAATTGATGATCTCCTTTGCAAAGTTTTTAATAAATAGTGTTACATTGAGAAAGCTGTATAAAATGACCCTTTAACGACGCGTTATGGACCCGGGGTATGTCCTTAAACTACGTCCGGACCTGGGTATGTCCTTAAACTACGCCAAAAAGAGAGGTATGGGCACTGCGAATGGCATCTCGCTAAGTGTGGTAGGGCACGTTCAGCGAATGTCATCGCTCAAATCTGGAGCAGAGCCCGACTGGGGAAGTACCTCCACCTTACAGAAAACCACAGCCAAATAGCACTAGACCCTACTCATAGTGTTGTGTTCCTGCTGGTGAGTAAGGTTGCCAAAGAGCTCAAAGAGGACCCAGTGTGTTGACGATGAGGGACCTTCTTGTTCCTTTAGTCGTCAACACAGTGAATCCTCCTTTTTGTAAAGGGTCGGCAACGCGCATGTGACGCCTTTGGAGTTGCAGGCGTCCATAGGTTACGGTAGCTGCTTACCATCAGGCGGGCCGTATGCTTGTTTGCCACCGTCGTGGTATTAAAAAAAAAAAAAAAACCCTTCTAGGTAAAATGATCTACTTGTAACATGGTCGTGGAGAACTCATTCATTAAGATTAAGTACGGATTCTGTGTATAATAGATTTTATGTTGCTTCTTATTCGAGTAAATACAAGTAGGTATGTATATACAATTTATTATTTTATACGGCTCACCTCTATCTACTCGTACATACTAACCCGCTTGCCGATTATTCATAAACGTCTTGCAAGCCTCATTTGGTTCAACTTAAATTATGTTTTGTCTGTTTCTATTTTCTACAACAAACGCACCTATCAAAGTCACAGATAAGGACACGATTCTTTAGTGTAATGAGGTTTGTAAGACGTTTATGAGTAAGCGGGTTAATATATTTTATGTTTTGATTATTTAATAAGTGAAACTTCTTATAATTCTATTTGGGTACATATTACTTGGGTAATAGACGCGTCACATTTCGTCACTAAGAGAGACATACATATAACTATGATAAACTATGGCTTCGAAAGAAAAATAACGGTACATATTTCTACTTTAGTAAATGTAGTACGATAAAACTAACGTATGACTACGCTTATTATGGCTTTTCGCCGAGCACTTCCTAACACTTAACAGAAAAATACAAAAAGGATAGTTTAATACATATTGTAGTAGGCCCAGAACCTGAAGATCCTACCTATCTACTCGTAAACATACCTAATACTGTAAAATATTTAACCCAGAATTGAGTGACACCTTAGAGAAGATGTCAGCTTCGTCACATTGTATGTTAATATAAATATGTATAATAATAAAAATGTTAATTCCATCCATAATATTGTCAACACATGCACACGTGACTGTAAAGCCCCCATTCCCGAAGTTACAGACGTTAAATTAAAACGCACGATTTTCGTGTCCGCGACGGGCGCCGCCGGCAGGCCTAAAGACAGACGATTTGACGAACGAGGCCAGGGGGCCTAAAATCGCGAACCACTTCGTTCATCGAATCGTCTATTTGCATCACTGTCTTTCAAATGTGTAATCAGAGCGATAGAGACGAATAGACGGAGAGCTAGCCAAGTCAGATATGGCACAATAATGAGAGCGACGAAACCCCTCTGGTTAGTTTGCTATACTATGCTTATTTCTAGATCTGGGCATTTGGCAGCTTTTAATGGGTGGAGGTCAGAGTGACAGACTAACAATTTTTTTTAGTTGGAAAAATTGATACCAAAATAGGTGAAACTGCCGAAGTTGTCTTATTTATAGAGGATGGGGGCCTCTATTTTAACATTAGAACAAAGAACATGGTGCATTATTTCGGAAACAAAAACACTAGGCGAAAACTATGAATTACATTATACGTCGTTTTGGACTACTTTCCCCTCACATAAACTTTTGGAAATGATATAATTTAATTATTTCCATATATTCTCATAATACTGCATCATAACCTCTGGGATTTGTATTCTTAACCCTTTGAACGCCAAAGCCGTTCAAACACGTCAATTAAAAGTCGTGCCCTCAGCGCCATGACGTGTTAAAACGTCCAAAATGAGAGATCAAAATACTCCTTAATAAACACCTTTATAGAAATATTTTTGTATATTTATTATAGCTCTACCATTCACCTATCTTTTTAGTTAAAATTTCATTCAAAATAACCCGTAACTCAAGAAAAAATTAGAAAATACCTCAAAGCTATTTAAAAGAACAAAAAGGCACTGCCCTCCTCGCCGTTGACGGGTAATCACGTCAAGCGGCGTGACGTCACTTCGAAATAGTGTTGTTCGTTTGAAAGCAAAGTGGTCGATGTTGATTATTGTATGAACATTAACCAAACACTGTAATTATGAACGTTTTTCGCATTTTAAGCTTTATTATATAATAAAACTAATTATTAAACTGTGATTTGTGTAGAAGATTAGTTTTAGGAACTACATATCGTAATGTTAAAAACCGGCCAAGAGCGTGTCGGGCCACGCTCAGTGTAGGGTTCCGTAGTTTTCCATCCGTCACAGTAAGTGTCCCCACTTAAGAGTTAATAACACCGCCATGTAGGATATGATATGAGAGTTCCACGTACAGCGACATCTATCGGCAAATTAAGTAAACTTTTGCGCGCGAGCTTAAAGTATGGAAGATGATTTTTATGGAATAATTCTTTATTGCGTGAACCGATTTTCACCGTTTTTACTTTATTTGAAAGCACGTCATTTCATTGTAATTTTGTAGAAATTACAGGTACAATAAACACCTGCTTATACGGTTAAATTACAAACTTAGTTCAGAAATTATTTTGTAATTTTTTTTCAAAAACTATTCATCCTATCAAGTTCAAAATAATTTTCCTAGAAAGTTTTTATAAAGTTCTACTTTTGAGATTTTTTTCATATTTTTAAAAGTTATGGTTCAAAAGTTAGAGGGGGGGGGGACGCATATTTTTTTACTTCTGGAGTGATTATTTCCGAAAATATTTACATTATCGAAAAATGATTTTAGTAAACCCCTATTCATTTTTAAATACCTATCCAACAATATATCACACGTTAGGGTTGAAATGAAAAAAAAAATTCCACTTTTTATTTTACCACTTTGTCGGCGTGATTGATATACATATTAGTACCAAATTTCAGCTTTCTAGTGCTAACGGTCACTGAGATTATCCGCGGACGGACGGACGGACGGACGGGCAGACATGGCGAAACTATAAGGGTTCCTAGTTGACTACGGAACCCTAAAAAAGGTATATATTTTAAATTTTTACTTTAATATATGCATTATTAAAAAAGAAAGAGTTTTATTACAGTCGCAATGGAATAAATACAATGCGTGTTATAAGGGCCGTATTTAAAACCTAACAATGTGTATGTCGTTTCTTTTAATCTTATTGCTTCGCCGCGTTCTTGTAAATCCTTAAACAATGATAAATACCACGACACGTGGGCTTTCGGTCCATTTCATTCATACCAAATAAGTAAAAATAATGAAATGGTATTTTAGATAAAATGTCAACCAATATGAATGTTATCGGTGAGAGACCGAGTTTGTGAACAAAGAATATGTCATTATTAGGGATATACCAAGTTTCTTTAGGTACAAAAGAATGAAATGTGCGCGAGGTGTTTCTTTTACCTACACACCCGTTCTGTCCGATGTTCATTAGTTTTTATCATAAAATTTATTTATTTGATGATATTGTTAAACATTTTTTTTACTCAACTAAACACTTAAAAAACCTAACGTATTTTCCTTCATACAGTTACACCACGGAAATATCGATACAGAAATGAATGAATATCTCTCACCCCCATCTCTAACATTCATAATAAGTTACGGTGCCACCAGCGCCAAAGCCGTCATAACACGTCAGCGCGTGACGTTATCACTTAAGTAGTGCTGTGGCTATATTGACAGAATAAAATAAAATTGTATATTAATTTGCATATTCTTGTAGTTTATTTTAGATGTATAAGAAAAATAGGGAATGAATAATCTTTACTATTATGATTTCTAAATATCTAAAGTGATTTTGCCTAACTAAATCCACTATTAGGCGGAAAGAAATGTTTCGTCGATATGTTGTTTTCTAATCACTACGGTATCTGAGTGCGCTCGTGCAAATTTCGCTCTGGCGCTGGTGGCACGATTTTTCTGTCCGATGCGTGGCGTTCAAAAGGTTAAAGTGTCATACATATCTGACGGGGCTAACTCCGTCTATCCGTCTCTATCGCTCTTGCATATCCGAAAGAGAGTGATGCAAATAGACGATTCGATGAACGAAGTGGGTCGCAGTTATAGGCCTGATTCGATGAACGAAGTGATTCGCGGTTAAAGGCCTGATTCGATTAACTAAGTGGTTCGCGGTTATAAGCCTGATTCGATGAACGAAGTGGTTCACGGTTATATGCCTGATTCGATGAACGAAGTGGTTCGCAGTTATAGGCCTGATTCGATAAACGAAGTAGTTCGCGGTCATAGGCCGGATTCGATGAACGAAGTGGTTCGCGGTTATACGCCCCTTGGCCTCGTGCGCCGAATCGTCTGTTTGCATCACTCTCGAATATAAGCGATAGAGACGGGGACAACGACTATTCGTTGTCCCCGCTACGCTACGCTACCGTATACGCTATCGTATTACAAAATGATCTATGAAATGATAGTTATTTATATTATTGACTTTCGATTATTTTACTAAATAAAATTAAGTTGTATTTTATTGGTGTTTTTCATTTTTATTTAGTGTGGTCATGATATGATAACATAAAGGATGGCTTTTTCAAATGGGGTCAGTGAGAGCAGCTACGATATTTTTTTAATTATGTAAGCAGTCAGCGATAATATCTTACTATATTTTTCATCAAATGTTTGATGCCATTCGATCCTGTTATTCCTGTTTCTATCAGGGATCAAAATTATTTTACAGACCAACCTAGGTTTAGAGCAGTAGAAAAGCTATAAAAATAAATAACGTTTTTCATAGGGTGATTGTGCTCATTTCCCGTCCATGGTCAGTTTCCGTCCACCTGACGGTTCTGCTACAAATATATGGAGAAAACTTGAACGTAAATGAATTTTCCTGCGGAAGTTTGGTCTTGTTGCGATCCATAATATGTAAGAAACAATTCTACTATCATAAACAAGTAATTTGACAAATAGTGCCTTTAAAAATAAAACATTAATAGCCGCCTCGAATTCGGCCCTAGCAAATGTCATCGCAATGAAGAAAAAAACTTGTGGCGGGAAAAGTTTATGATGAGTTTTATTAATGATTTAGGCAGTGCACTAAATATGTTTGGCATGAATTATCTATTGTAAAGTTAATTGTACAATATTTTAAGTGGAGATTAAAGTTTTAGAATATAATTAATATATAAACTTTGTGGACCAAAACTAGCAGAGCAATTTGGTATAAATTTCAGTTTTGCGACCACCTGATCCCGGAAATCTAGACAGCTAGGTAAATATTTCTAATGGTTATTTTACTTCAAAATACTTAATTAATACGTAATATTATAGTATATAGTAGTATGGTAATATTATATTTGATTACCTACACACTTTAGTTTCTGTCCATTCCTCATATAATGTTACGTAAATAAATGTAATAAATAAAACATTTAAATGACTTGAGCAAAGACTAAAACTAGCTCTTCTGTTGCATTGTTATCGTTAATATACGAGTTATTTGTGAGAAGACAAAACTATAATTAACATTAGAATGACCAAATGGTAGTAGAATAACAATTATAACCTCCATACTATGGCGTGCTCTGCTTATTTCACTTCAAAAGAAAGCTTTATGATCGTGCCATTGCCATCGTCCGTACACACACGCACGCACACACACCCGTACATCTTTCACAATGAATATTATCCGTTATTTTCACTAAGCACTATCACATCATCTTTATCTATTTACCGGCAATTAAAACCACACGAAAACAAACAAACAAAAACATGCGCTATTAAATATTTGAACAAATATGGAAGTCTCGTGTTTTGATCTGATTACTATGAAAAAAGCTACTTTTTTAAATAGTCTCATAACCTTCGGATCTGATCGGAACCAATCGGAAACCTTTCCGGGTAATGCACGACCCTTAGAGAATTTAACCGACCGGAGTCGCCATTGACAGGCGTTCCCCCTTTGCCGAAAACATATGACCAGTGGTCATGCTTACACCTATTTGTACGTTACGTACGAATAGCCACAGAATACACTTGACGTTCCCCTCCCCCGCAAAAATCGGCAGACTTGCTTTGTAAAGAAAACGGCAGACATGGCTACTCCGGGTTGAATTCTCTAAGGAACGACCCAATAATGAACGATCCAATGCGCGGTTGACTACGCTAGTCGTGTCAATTGCATTAAGCCTTGGTCAGGCAGCGGGCGTGGCGCGGCGCCGCGGTCGCGCGGCGTGACCGCGGCACATGTTAACAGGTTAGCGACGTCAAACAGACTGCGTCCCGCCGGCGCCGCGCCCCGCTTCTGTCGCGCCCCGCGCCGCGCGGCCCCCCGCGTCCACGCGGCGCGGGCGTAGCGCTGCGCGGCGGCGCGCTGCGCCGCGCTGGGTCACATCAGTCGGACGTTAGGCAGCGCGGTGCGTCGTGCGAGCGTAGCAATATACTGTGATTGTGATTATGGATATAGAAAAAAATATCTTCTCTTCGAAAAAATAATCTTGGCTTCGGAAGGAATGAGCGAGTCACGCCCGCATCGCGCGCGGCCGCGCCGTGTTCACGCGCGCGCAATGAGGGCGTGTTGAGAGCGCGAGGCCGGCGCGATCCGCGCGCGCCCTGTTTGAACAGTCATCGCTTCGGCGTCACGCGGCGCAGACGCGGCGCTGCGCCGCGCTTGCTGTTTGGCCAAGGCTAAGGTACAAACAAGTTGGAACCCGACCGCAGGCCGCAGCAGTACGTTCGCGTATGAAGTTCTATTCAAAGTCAGTGACACGAAATCAGGCGATATGTCGTCGCACGGCAGGTCGCGCCGCGCGGCCGCGGCGCTGCGCCGCGCTTGCTGTTTGGCCAAGGCTTTATAGTACAAGCAGTGCCAAATATCATTGTTTGGTGATAAAATGCCTTAGTTATTATAATATTCGATTGTTTGGTTGAGTTAAATATAATACCGTGATCGATTTAACAATACATACTTGTATGGAAAAAACAAATTTATAAAAACTAACTACGCCATTTCGTTTCCTTAATCGTACCTAACTGTATGCTAATATTAACGGAAATAAAGAAACACGGTGTTAATCCTTATTAACATTAGTTTTTAGGATTCCGTAGCCAAAATGGCAAAAACGGAAACCTTATAGTTTCGTCATGTCCGTAGTTCTTCCGTATGCCATGGCCATTTTTTATTTGGAGACTATAACTAATATTCATGAAATTATAACAGAAGGTGTATTTGGTATACCCCTACTTAGTATTGTAGTAAAATTGCTGAAAACATTTTTTTTAGGGGGGAGCCACATTGAAAACCCCTGTTTTCAATACATGAAACAATTTTTTTTTACCAAAAATCATCATGTTGCACATCAATCGATAGGACTTTAAAAATAACATTGAGGTTTGTTTCATAATTTTTTGATTAAGTGGATATTTTCAGAAATAATCATCCTACTCAGTGGACGAAAACTAGCAGAGCCCAGGAGTGCGATTTTTGAATCTCACCAAGTGACTAATTCTCACCGATGTGAGTGATTTCCGATAGTAAATCAGACTAAATCACTCACATCGGTGAGAATTAGTCACTTGGTGAGATTCAAAAATCGCACTCCAGGACGGAAAACTGACATTTATGGACGAAAACTAACGAATACCCCACTTTTTCAAATAATATTTTTATACAAAATCTCGCAAGTATGGATAATTATCGCGTAATATTAACATAAACTAGACTTATATAAGCTATAAAATGAAATATAATACATTTAAGTAAGGGTACTTTAAGATATTCTTTTTGTATCACAAAGCTGGCAAAATCGATAAGTGGACGAAAAGGAGCACAATTACCCTACATTTACGAGGGAAATAATTACAACTACAATTAGATTATTATTTTATATGGAGGAATGGAGGCATCACAATCGATTTTATCGATTCAGGTACAAGAAATACAACTGGAAATACTGGAATATGTAAAATCAGCCTTTATTTTTAATTGAATACAATTAAATATGACAATTTTATCAGATGTGGCCTTAGCACAAGAAGTAACACGTTCGAATTTCAAATATTCTTTGCACTCTTATAAATAAAATGCAGTTTTGCTATCTTTAAAGATAAAAACCGGCCAAGAGCGTGTCGGGCCACGCTCAGTGTAGGGTTCCGTAGTTTTCCATCCGTCACAGTAAGTGTCCCCACTTAAGAGTTAATAACACCGCCATGTAGGATATGATATGAGAGTTCCACGTACAGCGACATCTATCGGCAAATTAAGTAAACTTTTGCGCGCGAGCTTAAAGTATGGAAGATGATTTTTATGGAATAATTCTTTATTGCGTGAACCGATTTTCACCGTTTTTACTTTATTTGAAAGCACGTCATTTCATTGTAATTTTGTAGAAATTACAGGTACAATAAACACCTGCTTATACGGTTAAATTACAAACTTAGTTCAGAAATTATTTTGTAATTTTTTTTCAAAAACTATTCATCCTATCAAGTTCAAAATAATTTTCCTAGAAAGTTTTTATAAAGTTCTACTTTTGAGATTTTTTTCATATTTTTAAAAGTTATGGTTCAAAAGTTAGAGGGGGGGGGACGCATATTTTTTTACTTCTGGAGTGATTATTTCCGAAAATATTTACATTATCGAAAAATGATTTTAGTAAACCCCTATTCATTTTTAAATACCTATCCAACAATATATCACACGTTAGGGTTGAAATGAAAAAAAAAATCACTCCCCACTTTACGTATAGGGGAGGTACCCTAATAAAAAAAAAATTTCCACTTTTTATTTTACCACTTTGTCGGCGTGATTGATATACATATTAGTACCAAATTTCAGCTTTCTAGTGCTAACGGTCACTGAGATTATCCGCGGACGGACGGACGGACGGACGGGCAGACATGGCGAAACTATAAGGGTTCCTAGTTGACTACGGAACCCTAAAAAAGGGTTTTCCGAGCTAGTGAGGTGAAAAAATATCAACAATCCCAATTTATTCCGAACGCTACGTGTACACAAATATGGGTAATATCCGAACGCTCCCTTATTGTTCAATACGATATCTGTCAAATTTGCAAGGCATGAAGGCAACATTAGTAGCAGTGTTGTTCCGGATACGGTAATTGCCGTAATATACGGCAATTCAGGGGCATTACAGTCAAAAATACGGCCCACGGTAGCGGTCCCATTGCCGTATCTCCATACATTTTTTAGACACGTTTACGCCAATTTTCTGGATACGGCAATTCAGCGGCAATTATTTTAAGAATTTGTATAGGGATACGGCAAATTACGCCTCGCAATACGGCAACCCCAATATTCAACAAGAACAACACTGATTAGTAGTCAGTCCAGTCAGTGCATTATTTATCGAATCTTGAGTGCATGAGTTAAATGATCGGAGTATGTAATATATAAACCCAAATTATAAATAAATAGTGGTTTGGTCAGCTATTTCGTCTTACTGATAGCTCAACACTGATTTTTACTTTGACCGGAAAATGGAAAACGAACACTAAACAATTCAAGGCGCGTACTAAATATTTTATGTGATTTACTGTATCACTCTAGTGGCTTACAAACTTGATCGTTACTGAATAATGGAGTACGACAATGACGACAATACGTGGCGGCGACCTTCCGTGCCGAAGGTGGACCGGTCGAAGTGCAATCAGATCCCGAAGCGGTCGACCACGGTGGCCGTGGTGGTGCTGGGCCTGGCCGTGCTGAGCTGCCTGCTCGGCTACTGCGTGCTCAGCGAGACACTGCCCTACGAATCGAGGACTCTACGACTTGTTATCATTGTAAGATTCTAATTTATGTTCATATTTATTTACTTTGCGTAATCTGATTAATGAATAACATATAATGTTTGAACTTTGTATTACTTTACAGTTTTTTCGACATGGAGCTAGGACTCCAACTACAACTTATAAGACTGATCCTTTCAAAGCATACCAGTGGCCAGAAGGTTTGGGAGGACTGACTAATGTATGTACCACTTAGCCCTTGCAGTGGAGCTTACCAGCTCTAGTATGATTAAGTCACTCCAATTTGAAATTTTATTAATGGGAATTAAGTTGTCTTTCTAACAACTCAAAAATGAAAAGTGGCAAAGTTGAAGCGGTGCCACGCGAAGTACTTATTCGAATCCACTTATGACTGAGCTGGTGGATATTGAGATAGCCGGACGCTGGGGACAGATGCGCTCAGCTTCTTCAAGGAGTAAGGGCGTCATTTGCGAGAGAGAGGGTGCGATCCTAGCTTGGGGTTGTATCTGGTTCAGCAGGTCTCCATTGCTGTTCAGCGGGAATAATGGGGACCTTTGAGCCGGGTACGATTGGGAGTGGACTATCTCTAAACAAATATTACTATGTAATTTTACGTTTTCTTAAGTTGTGTTCTGTTAAGTTGTGTGTTATTTTATTTTTGTAAGCAAGTTTATAAGTTGACTTTTTGTGTTCATAATATTGTATGTATTTCATAATTATTTGTGAAAGGGTACATTTATTGTAATAATATTAAATTGCTATATGATAGCATACATTAAGCCTCAGCTTGAGCATCCACAATGCGTTTCAGACTGGGAAACTTCAACTGTATGAGTTGGGAAAGAAATACCGCAGCTATTATGCTCATTTTATTGATGAAGAATACTATGAAAAAGATGTGCAAGTACGAAGCAGTGACAAGTCTCGGTGTCTGATGAGTGCTGCTACATTCCTGGCCGGGCTGTACCCACCTGCGGAGCGGCAAGTCTGGAACCCCGAGCTGCTGTGGCAACCAATTCCCATTCACTCCTTACCAAAACACTTAGATAATGTAAGTGAATATAAGTAAATATGGTTAAGATTAAGGTCATAAGTTGTTTTGTTTAACATTGAATGGTAACTAATTACATTTTTAATCTTTCAGATTGTTGCTAGTACTAAACCTTGCAAAGTTTGGAAAGCTATGTATGAGGAATTACTTGAAAAATCAAATAAAGATGCAAAATATACAAAACTCTTTGAATACTTGAGTAATCACACAGGTCAGAACATGCACAGTGTGCTGGAAGTTGACTTCCTGTATAGTACCTTCCTTTCACAGCAAGAGGCTGGGCTGAAGATCCCGGAGTGGACCAAAAACTACTTTCCCAATCAGATGAGGTCAGCATTCATGAACAGCCTGGCCCTGCTGTCACATAACCAAACTTTACAAAGATTCAAAGTAGGTAAGCAGCTACCACCATATTACCACTTAGCTTAATCTTTGTTTCCAGTTCACATATTTGGGTTATTTATTAAACAGGTGATGTCATTTGTATTAAGTTTCCTTTTTCAATATATGATAAATTATGTAGCTTCTTAAATCACGCAATGACAGATAAGTATTTATAAAAATTTGATATTAAGCCGAGTGGTATGGTTTTCTGATCTTGTATGTAATAAGAAGGTAAATGTAAAATATTAAATTGTAGACTATATTTGCTGATACAAAACTGCAGCAAAATGCTATTGTTTAAAATATGTTGCTAACATTTCCTAAGGTCCACTATTAAGCGAGATGCGTGAGAACCTGGAGCAGTGCGTGAGGTACAGCAGTGAGGGTCCCGCGCCGCGCTCGCTGCTGGTGTACTCGGGGCACGACGTGAACGTGGTGGCGCTGTGGCGCGCGCTCAACCACACCGACGACCTCGAGCCAGAGTACGGCGCCAGCATCGTCGTCGAGCTGCACGAGGAACTCGACCAGGGCTTCTTTGTTAAGGTTGGTGATGCATACACTTCATTTAATGTGATACTGATAGAAATGCTGAACTATCCCTGAATTGAGCACAACAAGCAGGGGGAAGATAGGAAGCTTATATGAGTTATAAATATGTAAGTCTTATATTATAAGCTTTTATATTTATTTGGTTTCACATGTTACAAGTCAAATTTGTCCCTCTTCCCGGTTTCCGTTTGAGCTGAAATTTTGCATGCATATGTATAACGTGCGACAATGCAATATTGTGATTTATGATGATAGAGCTGATATGGAGCTAGAAGGTGGCCATAGGAACTCGTCAACTACTCAACATTATGCCCTCGTATTTAGGCTCGTTGCATTTGTGTTGGTGCTCGCCACAACACATTGGTGTTGGTGAGCAGTTAGGGATTGTACAAAGAAAAGTAAAGTTAGCATAATATTGCTACACAAAAATATTATAAAAAAAACTAGTGGATAATACACCCAGCAAGTGGACATGCAATTTATTTGTTCTTAAACCAATATTTGTATAAGTAAGGCCTGAGTGGACGCTCGAGTTGGACGTTCAGCGGGACGGGGCGTGCGGCGTGCATGTTAAACAAATGAAACTCATACTGGTGTTCTGAGTCGACGCTGCACAAAGTGAATGCACGCTCGCTCGCACGGCTCGTCGAGCACTCCGCTTCAAGCGTCCACTCAGGCCTTACACTAACTGCACGGCTAGCACGTCTTACGCGCGACAAGAGACAGATCTGCGCGACTTCATGCGTGTCGCTAGTTGGCAGCACAACTTGCGCGTAAAGGTGGGACAGACTCGCGACGCATTTCACTGTCATAAAATGGCAGTGACTCGCGACTGTGAACTAAAATCCTAAGCACAACTTTGAGTTCTCTTCGCGTCAGTTGCAGCCGCGGGTGCATGTTATGCTACCGGAAAGCGAGAGCAGGCGCGAGGTTTTCCCTACTCGCGGCTTTACTCGCTCTTGCAAGACGTGCTAGCCGTGCTGGTACATATAAGAAGTCATCAGTCTGTGCGTGTTACTTTATTTTAATCATATATATATTTTGGTTCCCTCAGGTGTTTTATAGAAACAACACAAAGATAGAGGTACCAATGGAGTTGAAACTTTCGTTTTGCGACGATCCGTGCCGTTACAGCGACTTCCTGCAATACGTAGACTCGCTCATACCCCAGGACTGGGAGGCCGAGTGCCAGAACACCCCGCACTGAACGACATCATCCCTCTACTTCAAGACTGCGCTACACGCCCCTACCAATCAGGTCAGGACATTCTTCTACAAAGTGTTGCCAATGATAGGTACTCACAACGTAGATAAATATCGTATGAATGATAGGTATTTGTTGATCAACTTTTAAAAATAAAACATACTCTTTGACCGCCAGTCGGTGCTAGTCGACATCGGTTACAGCTTATAATTTAACCTCCGTCCATTCCAATAGTACTTTTGCGCGGTTTGTAAAATAGTTGTGGCGTTTGAATGCACTGACTTTTAATGAGATAGATATTAGTCCATATTCTGATTGTTACATCAGCGATTTTGAGAAACCCCGAAACACGATAGATACATAATTTGTACACCTTGCGCGACGGCAGCGCGTCGTGTCGTGGAGACGCAGCTATTTATCAAAACTAGATATGATTTAAGTAAGTAATTTTGACAATCGATAAATAAAAATAATTAATTGAAGATTTTAGGTTTTCGAGAGTTCTACTAGTGTAGTAAGGTAGTCATGTCAGAGGCAAACAGCAATTGTAACTTATAGCTTTCAAAACTGCGACCCACTTGCACAATGGGGAAGGCAACTGTCACCGTGACATTTCCAACAATGGTCCTTAGAAAAGCTATATTTGTATGGCGGGAAGTATTTTTATTTATTTTAGTTAAAACGACTCTGTTTTGGTTCCAATTAGGAATATGCATGGTTTTTTTGGAAGACGTCATTCGATTCTATTTCCCTGTAGATTCAAATGTCTCTAATAAACCTACTATCTATGATAGCCCTGAAACGTCAAAAATGTGAAAATACGTTAGGCGTCTGCGCCGCGCGTCAAAACGCCCCATACAAAAAGTGTGCGGATTGTGACGTCACCGTTCACAAAGTTGCAGAAAACTGTTTGGAAGGAACAAGTTTTTGTAAGATTTTTGTAATTTTAGGCACGAAAAAATGCGTTTAGCTATATAGTTGTCATACATTTTTTTTCTTGTTAGGACATAATTAATCGAACTGTAGTTTCGAAAATACATTTGATGTATAAAAAAAAATGCCTAAAATTTAACGTTTTCAAACCGCAATATCTTTAAAAAACTGTTAAAAATTATTACGGATTTCCACTTATTTATATTAGTTTGGGGTTGTTGAACGTGTTTATGCAACAGATTCAATTAAATATTTTTCATGCATGTTCTCTATTGGTCCCAAAGGAAAATTCACCGGTTTCCGAAGTACTCTAAAATTAAAATGCTGTAGAATAAAGCTATAGGACAGAATTTTGCCTAAGAAAATCCTTCTGACTGTATACAGGTGGATTTTGTTTTTGGGTCAGCTAACTGACCTCAGTCAGCTACCAGATCCCGCTACACGAACATGGTCTTGGGAGACCTTCCCTCGGTTTCAAATTAATGAAGTTTGGCGTTTACAGCTTTTGGAAAAAACTACAGGATGCGATCGATATCCTATTCCTATCCAAGATCAAAATCTTGTATGGGACTAAAAAAAAATATCCGTCTAGTAAAGCCACCTTCCCATACAATTTGTATGAAAACTTATTTTTCACATGCTATCTTTTTATGCCAATCAATTCCATTTCTATCCAGTATTCCTGTGGGTCAACTTACGGTAATGTACCAAAATATAAAAATAAAACTTTTTCCATACATTTACTATGGAGAAAAAGTGAAATGTTGAATGCTGTAACTGTAATGTTTTCATACAGTATTATGGTCCTTAAACGTTAGGTACAAGACTGATTGGCGAGATAGAAAAATGTGAATAAAAAATTTCTCCATAGTAAATGTATTGAAAAAAGTTTATTTTTACAATCTATATGTTTTTTTCCAAAATAAAACGCCAATCTTCATTAATTAAACATTGAGGGAAGGTTTCCTAAGACTAATTGTCACGTACAAGCACGGGATCTGGTAGCTGCCCTCACTGATCCAAAAAGAAAATCCACCTGTGTAGTTTCCGAACATTGTTACGGACCATTCATTTTTTGGAATCTGGAGAAGCGCCCTCTACAATAAGTTTTCACCGGCCTTCCCCATTGGAATAGTTACAACACGCGCGATACACTTGCTCTAAACGAAGGTCACAGCGCTACATAAAATACAATTCTACAGTGGAGGTGCTAGACAGTATGTTGGCGTCAGCGACATCAACTTTAGAGGCCTACAAGCTCGGTGTTAAATTTTCAGTGACGCGCCTTCAGGAGTCTCAGGAAGATAACGTTAAAATGAGTGTTTGCGAGGCTATGAGAGGCGCGAGCGAGGTTGTCGGCGTCCGCCGCTCTGGGACGCCGCCCCGCTAGGGGACAATAGCTGAATATTAACATCAGCTTATTCAACTGATAATTGACACAATTCACCATTTAACCTTGTTGAAGATGATTTAGGTTTGCAAGTATGGAATGCATACTCTATTTACATGTGTAAGTGTTATTAATATAGCAGATTGTGCCAAGAGGCAACTCAATTAATATAAGATTATTTCTAAGAGATTTGCTTGTATAGAGGGTGTAATCGTTAAGTATTCCACACACACAACATAGCACAGCAAAGCACAGGCGATTATTCCGCAAGTAAAAAAGATATCAAAAAACTTTTAATTAATATTGGAAGAACCCAATGAGTAATATTACATCAATAACTTTATTTTTATATACACGGTGCTCGTGAGCATTGCGAGAGATTTTAACCACGAATTTCTGAGGTCATAAGGAGTAATAAATGTTATATAAATTTAGGTCAATTTCGCCAAAAAAAATTTTTTTTTTTCGATTTTTTAATGATTTTGAACATGAAAACATAAATGTTATTGGTAAAACTGTCGATTAAAATAAATTAGTACATTTTTTTCGTAAAAAATAGTTTACGTAAAGTATTCCTTGGCACTTTGATATCTGTCAATAAGAATGTCTAGACTAGACCCCATAAAGGGTGAAATCGCCATCAAAAAAGCGTTTTGCACTGAGTCACAATAAAAAATATTTTTTTATTTAATTGATAGTAACTCTGAAACTAGGCGAATTCCAGAAAAGTTTATACGACATTTTAGTCTCCAATTATGATCAGGAATGCACTGTTAAAGTCTCTCGCAATCCTCACGAGCACCGTGTATAACATAAAATATCCAAAATTATATGTTAAAACGCTCCCATACATTTAGTAGGCAAACGTTTGATGAGTGGTTTAATTTATCTTCAGTCACCATCCTCCTAACGTTTTTCCCAGCTTTTTACTACGGCTCAGTAAAATCCGAGGTCCGCTTGGCAACCTTATGTCATAAATTGGCGTAGGCACTAGTTTCTACGAAAGCGACTGCCATAGGCCTAATGAGGGTTTCCGCGATCGAGTTTTTCACTAGATGGCAGCACCGTGGCGACAGGTCTAGCTGTCACAATCCACCAATCATGTTTAACCATATATTTTTTGATTGGTGGATTTTGACAGCTACTGCCAAAAAGACCTGTCGTCACGGTGCTGCCATCTAGTGAAAATCTCAATCGCGGAAACCCTCATTGAGAATACGTTTAATTCTTCTCGAATTATTCGATTGCAACCTTGCATCCCGGTTGTAATGCAATACTATTGCAGTTGGAATAACTGCACAGGAACGACAATAGAACTGCGTTACAGCTGCATTGCGACTGCAATGCTGCTGCCGTTTTATTTGCCTCGTGCTCTAGTTTAGTTCCTCCAACTGCAATAGGACTCCATTACAACTGTGCTGCCAGCTTGCAGGCGGCGTGCGGTCGACAGGACTGCAAACCAACTACTCGGACTGCGCAGTTGCATTTTGCAATTTTCATAAAGTTGCGTCAACTGCATCAGAACTGCCCTCGAACGAATTTTGCTGTTTGAACCAGCCCGCAGTTGTTTTCGTAAAAACTAGTGCCTACTCATTTCATGAGTTTAGGTTGCCGAGTTTAATTGAGCTTGGGCAAAAAGCCGGAAAAATGCTAGGAGGATGATGCAGTAGAGAAATTAAACCACTAAGGCTGCGTTTTCACCAGAGATGCGCGAGGAATGTGTTTGTTAAGCACTAATAGAATCACTTTTGTTTATTCTCTCTCGCACAGCTCAGCTCTAGAATTGGTTTTTAAAAAACACATTCCGCACGACGCATCCTCGCCTATTTCTAGTGGAAACGCATCATTAACGAACGTCATACTAAATTGTATGGGAGCATTTAAAATTAAAAAATTGGATTATACTTATTTTATAAAAAAATAAATCATCATCCTCTTGCCCTTATCCCATTTACTTGGGGTCGGCGCAGCGTGTCTTTTTCTTCCACACATCTCTATCACCCGTCATCTCATCACTCACATCCTTTCTTTTCATATCATCTCTCACACAGTCCATCCACCTTTTCCTAGGTTTGCCTCTTCTCCTACATCCTTCCACATTCATTCTTAATACCTTTCTCGTAACATGACTTTCATCCCTCCGCATAACGTGCCCGTACCACGCTAGGCGATTAGCCCTTAATTTGTCAGTTATGGGTGCGACTTTCAGGCTTCCTCTTATATATTCATTCCTTATCCGATCCATTCTCGTCACTCCACACATCCACCTTAACATTCTCATCTCCGTTGCATGCAATCTCTTTTCATCCGTCACCTTTAGGGCCCAACACTCTGATCCATACATGACGACAGGTCTTATAATGGATTTATAGATTTTCCCCTTCAGGCGAAGGGGCATTCGGGCGTCGCAAATGGTTCCCGTGACCTGTCGCCATTTCATCCATCCTACGCTAATCCGGTTTTTGACGTCCCGGTCAATATCGCCATCGCACTGCACTAGCGAACCGAGGTATTTGAAGTCGGAGCAGATCGGCAATAAAACGCCATCGAGTTCTATGGCTGCAGAACTCCAGTTTATAAAAAAATAAATATTTATGTGATTTTACTCATTTAATAAGGCTCTTTTTAGCATTACGTAACAGGAGATGAGATCCCTAAGAATTTTTTTGCCCCAAAAGTTGTAGTGAAAATCACTTCTAATCAATGGTTTTTTGATATCTTTTTATTTGCGGAATAATCACCTGTAAATAATTAACGATTAGGTACTCCCTGTATAGAAAAGAACATATACCTATATATTACGATATGTTATAATAGCTGATTGCTAAACGTTTTTAATTATATATCTAAGTATATGTTCGCGAATGTTTCAGATAATATTAAGATTGTTAGTAGTGATCTCACAACGAAGTTTAGTAACTGATTAATGTTTTAGCCTACTTCACATTTCGCACAATTTATGAAATTAAACTGACACACAATTTATGAAAAAAAAAAATGAAATGGATTTAGCAAGTTGGTAAGAAACAAGATATTGTATCTTTTGTGTTGTTCCTAAAATACGTACCTATGCGTAAATATGAATCCCGCTGAAATATTTAGTAGTTCTGCCAACTGCCAACAACACAACGTGTAGTAACTAAATATAAGACAATGGCAGCTTTCATCTTTTATTTCTTTATGGACTAAGAGCTGGCCACGTCAGATATGACACAATAATGAGAACAACAAAACCCATCTGGTTCGATTGCTATACTATCCTTATTGCTAGATCCAGGCATCTGGCAGCTTTTAACGGGTGGAGGTAAGAGTAACAGACTAGCAAAATTTTTGAATTGGAAAACAGTAATACAGAAATAGGTAAAAACTGCCGAAGTTATCTCAGGTATAGGGCCTATATTTTGAAATTAGAACAGAATACATTACGTATTATTTCGGACACAGAAACAGTAGGCGATAAACCATGAATTACATATGTCGTTTTGGACTACTTTCCCCCATCAGAAAGTTTTGGCAATGATATTATCTAATTATTTATATAATTTCTCATAATACTGCATCAAAACCAGAACTCTTGGATTTGTTTTCTTCGAGTTATTTGCATTCTTTGACCTCCACCACTTTACAGCTGCCAGATTTCCGGATCTAGAAATAAGCATAGTATAGCAAACTAATGAGAGTGGTTTCGTCGCTCTAATTATTGTATCATATCTGACGTGGCTAGCTCTCCGTCTATTATTTCATTCGTTGCAAATTGGTTTTCTTGTAAGCGAAACCGTTTGTCATCGTCGTTTACGAGTATACTCTTGTTACAATCTCTTGCCATAGTCTTTGTACGAATATTTGTATTAATATGGGTACCTGGGTACCTGGTAAGTAAATTACAGCCAATCTTAGGCTACATTGTTGTTTTTGTATTGTGATTGTTATAAATATATCTTTATATTTTATGTGGAAAAACTTGTATGAATGTAACTACCGCCTTCCACCTCTGACCCCATCCTGCCAAGCTAACCTAGAGTAGAGATGGGCGTCGACCCCTAATATTGCGTCGGCGGCGGCGTCACCTTCACAGCGTGGTCGATTTGTTGTTAGGGGGCCTCGTATTGATTGATTCTCCGGCCACAACCCTAATACCTTCAATACATCATCTGTGAAAATTTCAACTGTCTCACTATCATGGTTCATGAGATACAGCCTGGTGACAGACGGACAGCGGATTTTAGTAATAGGGTCCCGTTTTTAGCCTTTGAGTACGGACCTAAAAATGCCTTCCAGAGTTACACTGTTCAATCACAGGCAATTAACTCTTTTAGATCTTGGATTTAATTTTTGTTCAGTGCCTATCACTTATAAATGAAAAATGGTAGTGTAACTTTTACCACACGAAATCATTACACCAGTTTGCCTCTGTCCGCGATCGCCAGTGACATGTCGTCTACATTAGCAATCGCAAAGGTTGCTCATGCTTATGTTGTTCTCTAATGCTGTCGGGCACATTGTCTAATAGCTTGCTGAACAGAAAGGGCCTAAGGACAAGGCTTTGGTAGAACACAACAGTGTGATTTGGGTAGAATTGGTGTCGCCATTAAGATGAAAACTGCATAATGTTGTAAAAAATTCGCTCACAAGGTGGCGCTGATCACACCGGGGCAAAATTTGCCGGTGGCGCTGATCACGCCGGGGCAAAATTTGCCGGCGGCTGCGCGCCGAATGTGGTCGGCGCGGCGCCCATAGCTAACCTAGAGGTTCCTCCGATACCCATGGTGGCGCCGCGGCCTAGTCACCATCACTACTTATGTAAAATCATTCCTTGATAATGATAATACTTATTGCTAGTACAGATATTCTGACAAGGCATTTATGTTTTTAATTTGTTCTGCAGTTCTAAACAGAGGAAACAAGGATAGGTCGGTGTCTTGTAGAATTTAGGGTGACAAATAAAAAGCTATCAGTAGTGTATAGTTTAAATTAATTATTATCATACAGTTGCGTGTTAATAAACAACGATAATCAAAAACTCGATACAAAAATAGTGCATTGATATTATTATGCAGGCAAAATATGTATATCTAAACGTATGTCCTAATTCCTAACAACTACTGGACGGCACAAGGATATGGAATGTCAACTTATAACTATAACATATACTTACATTGCTAAGAGTACCTATACATTATTATATCGGTGGTTTTTACGAAATATTGCATTGAAATATAGCAAAGTTTGAAAATATCGCGCAGCAGCAACTAATTAGGTAAATAGGTATTCTACAAATTAAAGAATGTGATCAATTTTACTAACATACTTGTAATGTTCGTGGTTTTATGACTATTATACAAATACCTGCCTACTTATTAGTTACCTACTTAGCACTTGTTCAAATTTAACTGCCACTATCATTAACTACCTCTATTTCGATGTCATGTCTATATAACTCTATAAATAGTAGGTATCAGAGGTATGGCCGCTGTGACAAAACTCACGAAACTGACTTCATGACAAGCCGAGTGCGCCGAGTTCACACAGACGTACTCACTTCGTGTTTGAGCCAATCACCGCTCAGCGTTCAGTTGTGATGAATGTGTATGCTGTTGCGCGACGAGGAAAGCGGCGCGTTTTGTCTTGGCGACCATGAGTTTGGTAATATATTTATATCTGACTTTGACACGAATAATTAGATATAATGCCTACCAATAATTTGATTTAAGTATCTATTTGTGTCACGGAAAAGAACTATCAAGTCATCTCTATCATATTGAATTAGTCGAAGTTTACTTAGTGGTTTGTTATTGCGTTGCGTCGCTGCGTCACTTGCCATACTCACCCGATAACAAATTACAAAGTAAAAGATAATGAAATCACGGGGTAACAAATACCCTGTATATTGTCGGCAGTGAACAAATTGCTCTGTTTCTAATGAAGTCTGGTTAGTTAGTGAGAGCATTTTTGATCATGGTCTCCTGACAGTGTTTGCATTGTGGACTCGCCAAGTTGTGGTATCTTAACGATACCTAATGGTAATTGGTGTTGGTAACCTAGTATTACTCGTAGGTACATGCGGACGCAAAAAAACACAACCTGTTAAAAATAAAGTTATAAACATACTTATATATTACATAATGAACACACTTTTTGTTTAATTCCATACGATATATTCAAACGCACAATCTGACTAGACTGAAATACAATGTAGATCACATGGATCGCATTCGTGGTTCTTTTAAAATCAATTCAACTTCAAACCACAAAAAAGAAACACAGTCGTGCAACAGGCGGACTATATGCTATAGAGCATTCTCTAACAGTCAACCTTCGGTCAAAGCAGATTAGTTGTAGGCGGCGCAACATAATGTAAAAACAATCTTAAACTATGGCATAGAAGCAGGCGCGGATCCAGGTTTCGTTGGGGGGGGGGGGGGGGGGGGGGGGTTATATACGAGTCATATTTTCGGTAAGTCTTGTTTGAGTCTGTACCTCCAGTATACACGGTGCCCGTGAGCATTGCGAGAGATTTTAACCACGCATTTCTGAGGTCAAAAGAATGAAAAAACATTATATGACTTTTGTTGTAAAACGCCAAAAAAAAATTTTTTTTTTTACTTTTTTTTTCAATTTTTTTGAATGCTGTTCTACATAAAAAGTAAATGTCATTAGAAAAAAGTAACGGAAAAAGTAAATTGCTACATTTTTTCTCGTAAAAACTAGTCCATGCAAAGTGTTTCTTAGGTCTTTGATATCAGTCAATAAGAGATGTCTACACTATGCCCCATACCGGTGAGATCGCCATCAAAAAATCATTTACACTGAGAAACAATTCAAAATGCAATTTTTTGTAAGTAGTATTTACTCTGAAACTATGGCGAATTTCGAAAAAGTTTAAAGGACATTTTGTTCTCTAAATATGATAATGAATACACTGTTAAAGTCTCTCGCAATGCTCACGGGCACCGTGTATACTTTAGTCTATGTGGCGATACCTTGTTATCTTCTTTCATGTCGTGTCTTAAACAAAATAAATGAAATACAAGTTTTTTAAAGAATTGCTCACTTAGCTTGCGTTGAAATATATCTTTCACCTTCTTGGTTCTAGTATAGGGTAAAGTGGCATGATTTAAAAAAACAAAGTATTATATTCCAAAGGGAAAAAATGGACACATTTAGTATATGAATGGATAATACCCCGCTACGCTTGCGTGAAATACCGCGCTTTATAAGCAAGTACGATGAAAACGTTTTTTAAACCAGTTAGAGTTACTATGCTTACTCCTTCCTTATTAAATGATTTTGTGCGAACGAACCTAATATGATGACCAGTAATGTAAGTATCGTATGGAATTATATTTATTACTACCCTCCGTGTAAGAAGTTCAACGCCAATATCATCTGTTAAGGGTTGGATTATAAAGTTTTTTGTTAGAGGAGCTATCCTAACTTCTTGTCGTACTACCTTTGAACTAGGTCCTGAATACCTCATTCGCTGACGCGTAAAGGCGAATATGACCTGACCGTGTGTTCAAGGCAATCAAAACTAATATTAGTTGTAATAAATAGTGATACTCTTCAGTTATTAAAATTAGGTACTTAAATAACGTGGTAGTCATGTACAAACAGCAGCAGCAGTCACTAAGCGAGCGATATTTTCTGAATGCTCCTAACACGAACTTATTGTGAAGAGAACAAGAGGTTCTGAGGGTTATTTGGAACCCCGCGCTCGCTTAGCCACGGCTGCTATTAACTGTACATACCTACATGATTACGATAGAACAGATAACCAGCAGTTGGTAAGTTCTCTAACCCACTGAAGGCGTCCCTTAAAGCCGAATAATAACTAACATTAGACAGTGCTCTGTTCGAACAAGTAGAATTTGATCAAAATGACTGCAGGAGACGCGCTTTTCGCATATCCAGTAAAAATTAACCAACTTTACTTAGCTGTAATATGTGTGGCTTATGAGTATCGTTCGGCTTTACATTCTAATCTAGGATGTGGAAGTTTGACGTAGTTCACGGGAGCTGCAGGTGTCGTTAATTTCAAATCGTTGCAAAGCCATTTTAAAATGAATTCCCACTTAAAAGCTGTTTGTAGATGACGCTCTCGAAAATGGCCCCTATTACGCAGAGACCACACCGTATGCATAATCCGGTACGGCTCTTGATATGGCTACCCGCATAGTACATCGCTTGCGTTGCGTGCCCTACACATCAGTTGAAGGGGTGCAACGCAAGCAACGTATATTATACGTGGTGCAGCGTTTGTCGAAAAAAGAGAAAAATCAATAATTACTGGCCGCAGCACGTCAGCACGTGACGCTCTCTGTACGCCCGCATGGATGTGAACACGACCACCGCCACCCAGATGCCCACAGACACCCAGGACGCGATGATGGCCAACTGCAGGAGCAGACCTGTGTTTATGTAATATTCCCCTTGAGTCACTATGCCGTTAGGATTTTTCTGGATGTAGTCCATATAGTCGTAAATGGCTTGACAGCTGAGACGGAAGTGAATCGCAGTAGTTTGGTCTCCAGCAGCTCGTAGTTCCTGGAACATTTTATTTTTCGTTAAAACTAAACTAAATTATTATGTTAAGGTGGATTCGAGTATGTGCTTGTAGGATAGCGGCCTATGCCAGACCAAAGTTGTGAGCATTTTTTAACAACAGATCTTAACATACGGGAACTGAAACTACCTATCAATAAATGAATGAGTTGAAACTTTAGTTATAGTAAGTCATTAGTTGTTTGATATCGGTAAATTAACTAACACTTAATGCAACTGTAGTTGGTAGCTTAGGTAAATTTAACTCAACAATGTATAGTTTAGGCTGAAATCCGTGTGTGGAACAAATTCAGGTTTGTAATATACATTTGGATTAAATGAATAAACCCCTCTTATTCATAAATACTTAATAAAGCTGTGTTAAATTTTGTCTCTTTCTAATAAACACAAAAGTCGAACAAGGTCAAATTATTATTTAATGTCATATACCTACTTATATGTTAACCCTTTGACCGCCAAAGAAGTCATATCACGCGCACGGAAAGTCATGCCCTCAGCGCCAGCGCGTGATATCACGTCCAAAATATAACTGGTTTGACTTCGCGCGCTGCATGCTGGCGCTGAGGGCACGATTTTTGCGTCCGATGCTTGGCGGTCAAAATGCGGTCAAAGGGTAAAAGCCAACGAGCAACAATGTAAAGGAGAAACAGACTCAAATAAAATTTACTGAAATTATGGCTCGTGAAAATTTGTAACCGGCCAGTGTTATACCGTAATAAAGTCTTGTGCTGCACGAGTCGTTCTTGCGGCAGTATTTGGAGCCATTTATTGGGCTGATTGACCGTGTTGTGTATCCCTAGAATTTTTGATCGGTGGTTATAGCCATATTACAAACGTTTATTACTAGTAGTCCGCTTCGAACTCAGAACTCGCGATTTCCTTGCAAACGAGATGACCAATATAACAAGACCCATATGATGATTTTTTCGCGTCTTCTAGCTCCATGATCTCTTGGTCGATCCTGCTCATATACGAACTCTCAAATTATATGTATCTCTGCTATAACCCCAACAAATTTCATGAAAATCAGAAAAGCGTTACTAAAGTTATCGCGGAACAAACTCTCAAAATCATAAAGCCATCGAAATGCTGAGACGTCCCACTAGCCACAAGTTGTTTGTAAGAACTCACTTCGCTCGTTCGACTAACGTCGGTAAAGCATAGACTTATGTGTTCTGTTAGCAACGTGGTTCTTAACTATAAACACAATATCCGCGCTAAAGAAGATATTGCTCGACGAAACTCTAAATGACCTTCGAGTTTCCGTGTTTCGATCATAGACATATACTAGTAGTCCGCCTCGAACTCAGAACTCGCAATTTACTTGCAAAAAAGCTGACCAATATATCAAGACCCATGTGATGATTTTTTTGCGCCTTCTAGCTCCATAACTCATTGACCGATCCTGCTCATATACGAACACTCAAATTTTATTGATCTCTGCCACAACCCCAACAAATTGCATAAAGATCAGAAAAACGTTACTAAAGTTATCGCGGAACAAACTCTCAAAATCAAAAAGCCATCGAAATGCTGAGACGTCCCAGTAGCCGAAGTTGTTTGTAAGAACTCACTTCGCTCGTTCGAAAATACTTAGCAACCCGCCCCAGCTTCGCACGGGATAAAAAATGGTTATTGTGGATTATCGCTAAGAGTATGGATGGTACAAGAAGGATATAAATCTGTATGTTACAAAAGTGTCCGTCAAAAGGCGATAAACTGATGGCGCCGCAATAATATTAAAATTAAATTAAAAAAAATTAAACCAAAATAATTATTTGCGTAGATGAAAAACACTCTGAATATTAATTTTATTTAGAAAGTGATATAAGTATTAAATATCGGTAATTCATTTCAAGTGCTGAACTATACCTAGCGCCACCCGGAGATATTTGGACCGCTGGACACTTTTTCGAGCGTTTTCCTATAAGAGAGTTCCATCCTTCCTATACCATCCATACCTAAGAGATAGACATATACCATCGCGGACTTTTTTGTAGACAATATGTACCATTTCATGGGCGCGCGAAACTGAACACCGCTGAACCACTGAGTAATGACACGGTGTCGTGAATGACGCTGCTACGCCAAAATTGAATGTATGGCAGCGCGTCGTACATGTTTCGAGAGATCGGGCGTAGCGGTGAATGGGTTAAGTTGTACAATACTGTAGTACATTATTTTGATCTATCTGGAAGGGTTCAGCCAGCGTTTGCAATGTAAGCCCAAAAAAATGTTTTTAATTACGACATCACACTAGAAACCTCTAAAATTATCAGTGTTTCTCTACTATATTATACATATAAACCTTCCTCTTGAATCAAGCTATCTATTAAAACCGCATCAAAATCCGTTGCGTAGTTTTAAAGAGCTAAGCATACATAGGGACAGATAGCGGAAAGCGACTTTGTTATATACTATGTAGTGAAGAAGACGCGGTGCCGTGAAGACCATACCTAGTGAAGACAAAATTGTGATTCATAATAAGCCGATTTCCTCGTGTTTACGCGCGACACGCACACATATACAACTCGTGGATGAGCGGTGATTGGTCAAACGTCAAAAGTGAGTGTGTGTGCACGAGACCGTGTTATTATGGAATCACAGTTCTATCTTCGTGGCACCTCGTCTTCCTATTTTATATGTCTAATGGTTTCGATTGCGCCGAAAGGGTCAACAGTAGGTTTATAGTTACATAGGCTGCTATTTATATATCCGGAAACCGGGATTACAATCTTCTTAAATAGCATATTTGACCTCCATGGTAAAATTTGAACTTTTTTAAGTACTGGCCGGTATATTTTTTCTTTCTTATTAACGCTCGTGTTTTGTTTTTGACGGGTTTTAAATGTCATCTCGCAGCAAGAATGGAACTCACTCGTGAAAATATTCGTGCTATGATTTATTATGATTTTCGGCGTGGTTTAACGCAACAACAGTGCATAGATCAACTAACTTCAACTTTTGGTGATGAAGCCCCATCTAAAACTACTGTGTATCACTGGTTTAGTGAGTTCAATCGTGGACGTAGTATGCTTACGGACGAAGTTAAGGCAGGTCGCCCGAAATCGGTCGTTGTGCAACAAATTATCGAGGCTGTGCGAAAACTTATAATGGACGACCGACATGTTACGTACTGCGAGATAGAGGCGACTCTGGGTATTTCTATGACCAGCATTAATAGCATATTACATAATTATTTGGCTGTAAAAAAAATTTGTTCGCGTTGGATACCCCACAACTTAACAAAAGAGCAAAAAGATGCTCGCGTCGAATGGTGCAATGAAATGTTAAAAAAATATAACCGTGGTGACTCAAAAGCCGTTTATAACATCTATACAGGTGACGAAGCAACAATCAACGGTATGGGTGTTTCAAAATGAGCCGAACCCTACGAAAGTTACTCGTGCAAAAAGTACATTGAAACAAATGGTGGCCTGCTTCTTCGGTATTAATGGCCATGTAGCTACAGTGCCACTAGAAAACCGTAGAACGGTTAATTCAGAGTGGTACACGACCATTTGCTTACCGGAAGTATTTGAACAAATTCGTAAAACTAACCAGCGACGAAGAATCATTCTTCATCATGACAATGCCAGCTGTCATACGTCACGCGAAACAACTCTATTTTTGGAGGGTCAAAATGTGGAATTAACGGGTCATCCGCCGTACAGCCCTGACTTGGCACCCAACGATTTTTATTTATTTCCAAATATAAAGAATAAATTACGCGGTCAACGATTTTCGACCGCTGAAGATGCTGTCGACGCATTCAAACAACACGTTATGGAGGTACCTCAGGCGGAGTGGCAGAAGTGCTTTAAAAATTGGTTCACGCGAATGCAAAAGTGCATAGATCATCAAGGGGAATACTTTGAAAAACAATAAAACCATTTTCAGCCGTGTACGTTTGTTTGTTTTTTTGTTTCCGGATATATAAGTAGCAACCCTCGTATGAGGCGTTAATTGGACAGTAATCATTTCAAATGTATGTCTTTTGTTGCGTTGCGTAACTCCGCTTGTTGCGCCAAGCAAACTGCTAGTGTTTGACATTCGTGACTAAAATATTCAAACTTGTTGTTACAGCAAACAACGCCATTTGATTAGTCAATATTACGAGTGTTCAGTCGGTGGCTGTAGTGTCCGGCTGAATCATTGTTTCGGGTACGGCCAAAAACTGAATTTGAGTTGTGGAATGTTCGAAACTTCAGTACTTATTTAACACTCTTGACTTGTATGATATTGAAAGTTCTAATCCTAAATAATCGTAATAAGTAAAGGCAAATAAGGTTAGTAAGGGTAATAAGGTTCTTTGTAAAGGGTCAGCAACGCGCATTTGTCTCCTTTGGAGTTGCAGGCGTCCATAGGTTACGGTAGCAGTATTGTAAAGTTCTTATGTGCAAAAGTTTATTTAGTAATTTAAATAGGTTAGTAGAAGTTTTGGTTTCAGACCAAATTACTCTAAAATTCGGGTTTCTGTCAGACACTAGGAATATAACTCGTAGACATGATTTAGTCCAATACGCTGATGGTCCATGGCTTCTTCAAAAATATGAAATGCTCTTTCCTTAAAATGTCAAATGAAAGCAGCGGCAGAGCAGAATAACAAAAATATGCCAGCATAAGTATATATATTTTTAGCAAATGGAACCTACTACCTACATATTTTTACTGTTATCGAACGAGCGAAGTGAGTTCTTACAAACAACTTCGGCTACTGCGACGTTTCAGCATTTCGATGGCTTTTTGATTTTGAGAGTTTGTTCCGCGATAACTTTAGTAACGTTTTTCTGATCTTTATGAAATTTGTTGGGGTTGTAGCAGATATCAATATAATTTGAGAGTTCGTATATGAGCAGGATCGGTCAATGGATTATGGAGCTAGAAGGCGCGAAAAAATCATTACATGGGTCTTGTTATATTGGTCAATTGTTTGCAAGTAAATCGCGAGTTCTGAGCTCGATGCGGACTACTAGTTTATCGAACGAGCGAAGTGAGTTCTTACAAACAACTTGTGGCTAGTGGGACGTCTCAGCATTTCGATGACTTTTTGATTTAGAGAGTTTGTTCCGCGATAACTTTAGTAACGCTTTTCTGATCTTCATGAAATTTGTTGGGGTTATAGCAGAGATACATATAATTTGAGAGTTCGTATATGAGCAGGATCGACCAAGGGGTCATGGAGCTAGAAGACGCGAAAAAAACATCATATGGGTCTTGTTATATTGGTCATCTCGTTTGCAAGAAAATCGCGAGTTCTGAGTTCGAGGCGGACTACTAGTTATAATTTTGTCTGCATTTTTTGAGAATTTTCTTGAGAAACCATGTTGTTTACTATGCCTCAGCCCCACTACTATACTATAGACTATATAGGTAGAGTTCTATTGCACTGTTTGAACTTAAAGAAACTCTAACAGCTCTCTTAATTACATGATTGACATGCGGGTGTAAATGATGTATCATCTAGAACAGCTAATTAGATATTCCGGCCCTTATTACCACAGCATAAGGTTCACTAATGGTTACTTGAGTGAGATCTAGACAAGGTTAACTGAATTAGGTCCAATTAAAACTACTCCGAGTGGTATGTGACTTTCGCAAGATGTGGAACTTAAGTTAGTTAGTAGGACCAAAGAGAATGTATAAATAGAGACACAGTCTAAGAAGTTTTTCTGGCTCCAAGTTTGATAGCTTTACTATATGGCACTGTACGGCCCCATACATTATGCAGTAACTCTGAGGCGACATTGTACCAGAGTTACCACGTAATGTATGAGGCTGTACAGCGCCATCTAGCAAAGCTATCAGACTTGGAGCCTCAAAAAATTCTTAGACTGTGCTCCTCTATTTATGAATACATTCTCGTTGGCATAGGCGGGAAACAAAAAGTTAGACATGTTTTTACACTACTGTAGGAAAATAAAGTAAGAGAACAGACAATAAACAAGACGTTAAATATAAATACCTGTACGAGGTAGCCCCGATACTGGTTACAGGTTTTGACAAATCCATCAGTAATAATAGCTGCATGAACGAGGTTGTAAATACAAAAAATACCACCAATGGTAGCAGATGGAACCCAGCAGTAGATTACTGAATCATTGCGTTGAGACACTCTAGCCCTTGACTTCACCACTATTGATTGACCCTCTCTGTAAAATAGCATAGATAATAATTTCATAATAACATAGTTATTTCATCACTACTCTGAAATATAGGTAGGGTGATAGTGCTAGTTTCCCGTCCAGGTCCAGTTTACCGTTCACTTGATTAATCAACAAATTCTCTGTGTTTATATATTATTCTTTAGTAGATTTTTTCAATTTTAAGATTTTATTTTGGGAAAAACTTTAATATAAATAAGTATGGACGGTAAACTGACATATATGGACAAAAACTAGCACAATCACCCTACATGTACCTTGTTCTGTCAATCAAAAGAAAAATTTGGTAACTATGTATGAGATACATACAAAGTTACTGCATTTTAACTTATTACTTAGCATTGTGAGAAACAAGATTTATTCAAACTAGGGATAATTTATTATACATTAAATAGGTATATTTCCACTTACATTTCCTGCATAGATGTCGATTTTTCATCCTCATATCTACCAACATTGCTTATACATACTCTGTACATGTGAAACAATGCCATGATTATAGCATATATCAATATAGGCACTGGTGCCAAAGTGGCATACAAGCACCTGGAGTGGTGGCCCCCATTAAAGTTTCTATAAGTAGCAATCCCATAAAATATACAACCGCAGTTTGTGTTTTCAAAATAATTCCCTGGGCAGACGTTAAGCGTCGTGCGCCAGTGGTTGAAGGGGATGGCGATGAACACCACCGCCACCGTGAGCAGCAGCGCCAGCAGCCCGTAGCATATGCACAGGCGTCTCTCGATCACGTACTGATTCATTGTGACGCCCTGAAAGTTATCACACATTTGTCAACCGCACCGCACACACATTTGAGGGCACTGACTAATAGGATAAGGTCACTGACTAATAGGATGAGATAACGATTTACTATTAAAATGTTAAAATAATGCGTTCTCCCACGAATATTTGGGCAACCTGCAATTATACTTCAGAAGAATCTACGTACCTTATACTTTGTGCAACCACTAGTAAACACTAAATGTGTCTTTCGGAACTAATACGTTCTAAAATGAAATTAGGACAACAAATAAAATAACTTTCTTATAAGTTTCGCAACTTTACTGACAACTTGACAAGTGTTTACGCATAGAACAGATAATGCTCTCGTCGTATAGTGTAATAGTATTGACAGAACCAAACACACCCAAAAGTTCCACAGATATTTATAGAAATACCTTGAGGTGGGTGTTATGTGGTGAACTTTCACAAATAGACCTTTCAAATAGTGATATTTTGGAGGCAAATATGTACATCAATGAAACTTTGTTTATTAACTATATCTTTGAAATCACAGGCTCAATCCTTCAAGGAAGAGTGTTGGCTTAGAGTGCGGCTGTCATCTTTTTTTATTATACATAAACGACCTACCCAAAAGAAATCGATGTAAGAAGTACCCTATTTGCAGATGAAATCTCCCTCCTTTTTGATTTTAATAGTAAAGAAGATTTCAATTTAAAACTAACACAAACCTTAGATCATATTCATCAGTGGATGGCCAACCACAACCTTACAATAAATTCAAACAAAACTAAATTGATTAATTTTTACCCATATCAAAAAACGCCTTTACAACTAAAACTATTTTTAAATAACACAGATATTGAAGAAGTAGATAATTTCAAACTCATAGAAATTACTCTTGATAATAACTCACGTATTATACTCAAAAACAAAAATATCTCGATTTATACGTGGTCTGTTTGTTCTCCACCAAGCAACTAGCTTCAATGCAGCACTCTCCGCCCACTATGCTTTCGCAAATTCTTGGTTGTGATATGGGATTTCAACATGGGGCGACAGTACGGATGTACAAGACTTGTTTTTGCTACAAAAGGACTGTGTTCGGTCATTGGTGGGTATTCGTTTTTGGGATACTTGCAAACCTTATTTCAAAAAACATTGCTAACTCACTCTCACATGTGTCTATATTCGAGAATTAAGCATATATGTGAGAAAAAATAAGCATATGTTTAAAGACTTACCAAATAGAATACTAAAATCTAAAATATAAGCTGGAACTTCCCGTGCCAAATTTAGAAATATACCATGCACGAGCTGTATGCAGCAGTCAAATTACATAATCACCTTCCAAATTATATAAAGGCAGAGGACAGAGAAGCAGCATATGTCATGTCGTGTCTGAACCGATTTTGAAAATTCCTCTTGATTGTAAATATATTAATAAAGATTGGTTTCGTTTTTATCAAAACGTAGTTCTGATAATGGGATCCATGAGGAATCGAGGGAACTCATCAAATCTTAAAGGCATACATATAGTAATTTTTGTATTTTTATCAGCAAATCAAGCATTATCATTAAAAAGAGTGACATTTGATGAAGTGGAACTTCTTATGATGATCAGAACGGAACTCTTCAACCATACATAGATCAAGCTTGATGGGATCCATGAGAAATCGAGGGAACTCCTGAAATGTTAAAGGCATACATAATATAGTGATTTTAGTAATTTCATCAAAAAAATTAATCATTTACATTTAAAGAAGTGATATTTGATGAAGTGGTACTGCTGATGATGATCAGAACGGAACTCTTCAACGACGCATAGTTCACGTTTAGCGATTTGTCCTCTCCGCTATGTTTGTTAAACAAGTTATTTCATTGTATGGAATCTAAGAGTGCACCATCAATAATAATCCTTCACCGGCTTCCCCCATTGAAGTCGGAGTTTTTTACACGCGAAAATCGATATTTAGTTATCTGTTTGTCCGCTCGAACATGCAAGAGTTATAGACTGACAGATAACGAAATTTAGATTTTCACGTTTTGCGGTAGGCCCTCTGCTTGTGCTAGTGCCACCCCCTACGCACAGTTTTGTGTAATATTCCCTATTATATCCTGCTAGCGCCACTGTCGCGTATATACCTCCACGATATGTGATGCGGCTATGATCTTCGAATTGTGTATTTATCTGTATCACTTCACACGATTGACACCAAATTTACACCAAAAATACCAAAATTGACATGACACTCAGTGTTGCCAGACCGTACCTTTTGGTACGATTTTACGTACTATTTTGGACCTCTGCGTACCTTTAACGTACCCTGCGGAAAACCGTACTATTTGGCCTACCCGGCAAAATTCCGTACTAAAAATCGTACTTTATAGCGTACCCGGCAAAAGCATACTAAAATTATACTTTACAGCGCCAATTAGACGTATTGATCCTAGTTCATGAACCAAAAATATCTAGAAATCCTAAATTTAACGAATATATAATCTAGAATGTCACTATAAAATATAACGGTTACACTCACGTCACTTTAGTGACTAAAGGGACGTGAGTGTAACCGTTATATTTTATAGTGATAGTAAGTCTCACGAAAGTTTAAATTTAATGATCTAGAATGTCCGTCGTAATGAATATCGAGCGTGTTATTTATTAGTTAATATGTGGTCACTGTATTCAATCATAATTATTTTATACTACTATAACGCCACGTGTCAAATCAACTGTCACAGAAATATAGGATCAAAGTAGCAGAAATAGTCACCAATGCCACTAATCTGTGTCCTCGTGCGGGTTGGCCGTCACTTACTTCCATTCACATTGGCCCGAGTTTGCCATGAGAGTATTCTAGGCATCAGCACTCGATTAATATCGTTACCAGAGGCCTACTGCGAACTTCGGAACCTCGCTATTAGCGTCTCTTGCTCGTATAAGTCAGTACGATAGACAGGGAGACAACGAAATTTCGAGTATTAGACATTGCAATTTATAGGGCCCAATCTGTTGTGTACCCTGCCCTCCTTCAGCTCTCTAAGGGTCCTACCACTTATTACACCTCCTAACCTGACAGATTGGGTCCTACAAATTGCAATGTCTAATACCCAATTAGATAATTCAACCGGGATGGAGTAGCCATGTCTGTCATTTTCTATACAAAAAATAAAGTCTGCCGTTTTTTACGGGGGAGGGGAACGACAAATGTATGGCTATTCGTACGTACCGTACAAATAGCTACGTCAGATAAACGTCAGTCCATACATGTGTATGACCACTGGTCATATGTTTTTGGCAGAGGCGAACGCCTGTCAATGGCGACTCCGGTTGGTGGAATTCTCTAAGTTCGCGGTAGGCCCGGTGATCGTGGTCCACAGAAGTTACCTTTACAATTTCAATGTTTAGCTATTTCTAACGAATATGGTTGTTAGAATGATAGACAAATAGCTAAATTATAACTCGTACATCAATAAAACACCACCCTGATCTTATTTGTGGCGATTTTGTAGAACTAAATAAAAATCGTACCTTTTGGCCAAAATCGTACCATTTTTGACACACGACCGTACTTTTAGCTGGTAGTGCTCTGGCAACACTGATGACACTTCAAAGCAAGATTGACACGATCTTCCATTTGTTCCACTCCGTACTTTTTATTTTAATATTAGTAAGCATTTAAACTTCTCAACTAGCAGAAATGAAGTTAAACTCTGATATAAAAATTCTTGGAGAACATGTCGTATTAGTGCCATATAGAGAACATCATGTCGAAAAGTAAGTATTTAATAGTATTGAAGAAATATTTGAGTTACAGAATGTTAGTTATACTAATAAAATGTACTAGATCCTTGTATTTTAGATCCGTATGATTTAAAGAATAACAGTTTTACTTATTGTGTCTAACAACTTTCTTTGTCTACCTCTTTTCACTTCTGCCATCCACTCAAAGGTTAACTGGAAAAGTTCCCCACATTCATTGCCACCCAGCCAAACAAGACATCCGTGCCAGGCCACAAAAATTCGTCATATAAAGCTGTAGTACCACGATCCCGACTATCCGGTCGTCCGGCCTGGGAACGAAATCATCAAATACCCGATAGTCGGGTTCTCGGCATTGAATATGTTAACCCTTTACCAGGCCGCGAAGAACAAGTGTGTCTTCATAAATTCATTATATAGATTTACAACCGTATTGAGTGTTTTGTACAAAATGCATTTGCAAAGGTATTCCAAGGGATACCTTACAACCATACCATACCGTTATACCATATAAGGATATGACCTGTCAGAGTAATGAACTGGCATATGAAATTTAGTGTAATTTTATTCTTGATCAGGTAAAGGGTGATATATGTCTCCCACATAGTATATTGTATACCATAGTCCGGTTTGAACTCCAAATCTCATGTTTAAGTATTTAATTGAATTCCTAGTTATAGGTTGAACACAATAAGAATTTTATTACTTACCTGACACAACAAGATAACCTTGCTATGGGCAGAATAGTTCCCACAGCAGAGAATAAATCATTAACAATGGGCGCTGATTTAAACTAAAGTAACGCCAATCAACTAAAGACTGATCATATTACAAAAATGCATGAATATTTAGCAAAGTATAGGATTACATTACCTTACAACACTCACAATATACAAAATATCAAAATATTGTCAGAATTATCTGCTTTTATTTTGCTGAAATTAAGTAAAGTGTTCATATTTTTCACAAATCACTGAAATTACTGGTCAAGTGAATTCAAGCGGCTGCCAAAGATACAATATTGGAGTTAGCTGTGTGCTGTGAATGGAGATCATGAAATCGAATCGTATTTTCAGGGATTGATATAATGTTGGGAGTTGAAACCGGACAAACAACACAGAATACTGTGTGGGAGACATATATCCCTTAACCTGGTAAAGGGTTAAAGGGATAAGTTCGGCTTTGTAGTTGCGTTTTCCTGATGTATGTTGTATTTGTCTTAGTTTTGTACAATAAAGAGTTTACAAACTTTCAGATACCATTCATGGATGAAATCGGAAGAGCTTCAAAAGCTCACAGCATCAGAACCTTTATCACTAGAGCAAGAGTATGAAATGCAAAAATCCTGGAGAGAAGATGAAGACAGTATGGGCATTATTTAATGTTGTTAGTTGCATTGTGCCTCTTGCAATGGACTAAAAGCTGGCTACGTCCATGAAGTTATTATTTTAAACTAAAGTATAAGTATACTCCAGTATACTCTTCGGCCACAAAGTGGGGCCGTAAGAGGAAAGAGAGTGTAATAGAGGGAGCTGCTTCTCTTTTTGACTAAGGAGGTAATGACGTCATCATGCAGACAATTAAAATGTCAATTTAGTAACAAGTGAGACACCGCTCCCTATATTATGCTCTCGATTGGTCCATTTTAACTACTTTTTACTATGAACAACTGTTCTACTTGGTAATAATAATAAGGTTCAACTGTGGTTGGGCAAATAGAGTAAAAGTACTGTCTGGTTTCTCTCCTAGTCTGTGACAAATGAAACCTGTTTAGTTCGATTGCTTTACCATCGTTATTGCTAGATCCGGCATCTAGCAGCTTTTAATGGGTGGAGGTCAGTGTCAGTCAGACTGACAGTTTTTAGTTGGAAAAAAGTAATACCAAAATAGGTAAATGCCGTAGTTGTGTCATTTATACAGGACAGGTCTATATTTCAACATTAGAACAAAGAACATGGTTTATTATTGCGGAAACAAAAACGGTAGGTGACTAAAATAAAAATAAAATTGCATTATACATCATTTAGCACTACTTTCCCACAGCAGAAACTTCTGAGTACAATATAATCTAATTAATTACATAATACTTTCCCATAATATTGCATCAAACCCAGAACTAAGATCTGTTTTCTTCAAGTTATTTGCATTCTTTGACCTCCACCATTATTGTGTCATATCTGATCTGACGTGGCCAGCTCTCCGTCTACAATATGCCATTAATCTGGTGATTTTTCATCCACAGAATGTACTTTCATTATCCTGGATAAGGTCACGTTCCATGAGAATGCTGATGAAATAGGTATGTCTCTCTTTATATACAACTTTGTACATTATAGTCTCTCCTTTTGTTCTTATATGATTGCGGGATCTGCCTTCTATACATAATATACACATCATTTCCTTTTCATAGTATTGTGACTGACTTTGGAACATATGATTGTTTTAGGTGCCATGATTGGCGACACAAACATATTTATAAAAGACTCGTGCACTTCTACTGGAGAAATAGAAATAATGATAGCTGAAAAGTCATCCAGGGGCAAAAGGCTGGGATGGGAAGCCGTCATTCTAATGTTGTTATATGGAATAAAAAAAATAAAGCTGAAATACTTTGAAGCCAAAATATCAATTAATAATGTAATAAGTATAGCAATGTTTCAAAAGTTAGGATTTAAAGAAATTTCTAGGAGTGAAGTATTCCAGGAAGTGACGCTAGAAAAGACTGTAGGCGAGGAGTGGACAGAGTGGTTACACAAGCAATATATGTATCAAATACAACCTTATTAAAATGCTGTACTGTGTTTTTTCTTTGTTAAAATAAATTTACGCTCCATCCTCTACACATACAGTCTGTAGTCTAACAGAACTCTTGTAACTATATCAGGTAAGTAGGAAACCTTTGCATATTTTGTAGAATAAATAGTCTTTCAAGTTTGTTTTATTGTACCGTAAGACCTATACCTATATTGTATGTGCTCATGCTTGTAGTGAGTATTCTTTGTGCTTGTACCAATAAGTAACTTTTTTTCGAAGAGTAGATAGACATGGCAAGGCATAGAATAACACAAGATGTGCATCTCATCTATGTAACTTTTTTTTTAAATCAATGAGAACTTCGAATTTGTGCTTTTATATATGATGAATTGATGATCCTCTTGACTGATTTCGGCCACAGCGACTGTGCTTTCTGGAGTGAGATAGTCTTTTTATTTACAATTTTTCTTTTTATATCTACACTCTGTTACGAGAGTGTTGCTGTTCTACCTACTCCCTGGTGCGTCCTTACATGGCTTGCGTACCCTCTTCCTGTGTAACTATCAATATATCAAAGGTATAATAATGGGTGTTAATCATGTTTCTTCCACCAAAATACTTACCAAACAATGTTATTGGTACACACTTGATAACTAATTATACCTAGTTGTTAGGCATTGTCTTGTAAATTACGAAAGAATAATTTACAGCTCAATCCGACGCCGAGAAGTAGTTGAAATGTAATCGACAAGATTAGAAGCAGGAATGGGGCCAAACTAAATAAAAGTGCGTAAAAACTATTAAGCAACTGCGAATTAACTTTTTTATGGAGAATAGGCAGACGTTTGACCGCGATCTCACCTGATGGTAAGTGATGATGCGGTCTACGGTGGAGCACGCTTACCTATGAGATACCTATTTACTCTCGCTTTAAAGAGATCTTACTACTAGAACTTATACTCTTATCGTAATAGTTGCAAGTTATAATATGTAATTATGTATACGTTGTTTCATACATTACAGTTGATACTATTGATCATATTGCTAATATAATATGCTTTGCTTAAAGGACTAGGTATACTTACAAATATGAGTGTCTCATTTCTTGTTAATTGATTTGGCAATTGAGTAGAACGTAAAATTTAGCATAACGTAACTAAGGTTCCAAAAAATCATAGAATCTCTAAAATTTTTGAGTTTTTACTGTCATTGTTTCTATGCCTTAGCGATTGATCTATATTACTGGTATATATATTTTCTCACATATTCTCTTAATTGAAACCTTTTGTGCGAATGCGAATATATAGCTCATTCATTTAGATAGGGCCATGACCATGCCTAACATGTACCTACAGTGTTCAAGGTAGGTAATGCTATGATTCCGCTGATGTTTTTGTCTTGTTTTTAATTACATATTTTTATTTTGATCTGGCAACTGCTACAAACTTACTACACAACTCTGTTGTACAGCGCAGCGTACGAAAAGCTAGAGCGATTTTTTTATTTCAGTGTCTTGTTTAATTTAAAAACTTGCAAGTGTTGCAGCCGATTACCGCACCTGCCTCTCCCTCACCCTCCTTCAGCTCCCTACGGGCCCAACCTCCTATTACACCTCCCAAAACAACAGGTTGGGCCCTACAAATTGCCATATCTAATAGCCGTTTTAGAGGAGTGCTCCTCTTCTTAAAAAGTTCCTAAGACTGCAATGTGCAGTCTTAGAAACTTTTAGTGACTAAAAGTTTGATAGCTTTACTACATGGTGGAGTACGGCCCCATACATTATGCGCCAGCCAGGCGCGGATCCAGGATTTCGTTCAGGGGGGGCACTTTCAAGAATTTCGTTCGTGGGGGGTCCGCACCTATGGGCCCCGTATTATACGAGGTTTGCGTTTCAGGGGGGGGGGGCGGCAATTGACCCTGGAGAGATTTTAACCACGCATTTCTGAGGTCAAAAGAAGTAAAAAACATTACGTGATTTTAGTTGTAAAACGCCAAACAATAACTATTTTCACTTTTTTCGAACACTGTATGCTATGCTACAAAAAAAGTAAATATCATTGAAAAAAAGTAACGGATAAAATAAATTGCTACATTTTTTCTCGTAAAAACTGGTTCATTCAAAGTGTTTCTGATCTTTGATTTTTGTCAATAAGTAAGAGAGGTCTAGACTAAATATGCCCCATACTGCCCAAGTAGCAAAATTTGGCACTATAAAAGTCCTGAGAACATTTTAGAACGTGCTAATTAGTGTTCATGATTAGCACTATAATAGTGTCGTAAACCTTTACCTAACCCCAAATAGGCCCTAGTTTTATCACTGATTTATTCTATAAACATTACATAAAGGCTCTCACTGTGATAAATCAGCTCTATAATTGAAATGTCTGCAATGTTTATGTCACAATTAGGAACTATTAAAGTAACCAAAACATGTTTAGAGTGCTAATTTGCGCCGTAAACGATTCCAGTGTGCTTTTTTATCACCAAAAGCCTCGTGTTGTGTGCTGTCGTCGTCGTGAGTTTATTTCACAAGAAATTAAACAAATATATCTGTAAGTCATTGTCCATGTCCCTTTAGTTCCTTAAAGTGACATATAAAGGTACATACTAAAAAACATTCGTGAACCGTAATTCTGCCGGTACTTTCACTTGCGAAAATAATTGTATTGACAAAATCATTATGCTGATTTCAAATTTGACAATGCGCCTTCATAATTTTACTGTTTTAATTAAATTTTAATTAATAAAATTAGGACTTGTCCCGACTGTGGCTGCTATAGTACACATGGGCTCCAGTCATGCTGCTAATGTGCTATCACTTTCAGAAAACGGCAGCCATATTTTAATGGATTTGGGTAGCCCTAGAGCGATGTTGAGGGAGCATTTAAAAAGCTAAAACGTTATGTAATGGTCGTGCAAAGTCCTTTTATAGTGCAGATTGATCCTGTAATAGTGTTTGCGATACTGCTACAATACTAGTACTATAAAAGTTAATTAGACGCATTATTAGTGCATAATAGGTACATAAAAGTGTCAGTAAAGTGTCTATAGTATTAAATAGTACTATAATCGCTTTTTGCAAATCTATTACAGTGCAACACTTTAAAGATTCTTTTTTATGGTCCTTTAAGCGTTCTAAGAGCTAACTAACTAACTTATAGAACTAAATTGCTCTTTAATTTATAGAACCAAAACGCTCTATTAAAAACCTTTATAGTACAAGCAGTCACAATGGTTACCATTATAGGCCTACTATATCACTGATTGGTGATAAAAGGCCTCAGTTATAGAAACTTTTGTTACTTGGGTGGTATGGTGAGATGGCCATCAAAAAAGATTTTACACTGAGTAACTTTAAAAAATGTTATTATGTGTAAGTAGTATTTACTCTGAAACTGGCTAATTTCGGAAAAACCTATAGGACATTTTGTTCTCTAAATATGATCATGAATACACTGTTAAAGTCTCTCGCAATGCTCACTGGCACCGTGTATATTGTTTTTTGGCACTTATCAGTCATCCTCCTGGAGTTTGCCTCGGTTTTTGCCACGACTCAACTGAGCCTGGGCTCCGCTTGGCGAGCTTATGTCGTAAAGGGGCATTCCACGAGCTGTCCCGTACAAACGTGTCTATCTCTATTTATTAGAGGCAGTGTTGGGCAAATTGTAATCTAACTACTGATTACTAACTACGACTACATTTTGTAGTTAGTAATCATAATAATTAATTACATGAAGTAATCGTATAAAGTAGTTAAAAATTTTGATTACTAACTACTAATTGTAGTTGCAATCACGGTTACGTGATTACTTTTTATAACTACCTACCTACGGTTAGGTACTTCAAATGAAAAGACAAAGTCCGGCGCGCGAGTCTAACTAAGAGTGAGCACGTTCGTTTGCTATGTTATGTACAGTCATGTCTGAAAATATGAATACATTGAATATGACAAAAATATGTAACCACGACTCTATTACCAAGGCGTAAAGTTTTGGATACATGTTTATGTCACATTAAATGTATCCATATTTTCAGACGTGACCGTACTATACCGTAGTTCAATAAAATCTTTGACAAATCAAGAGCATGTCGGGCCATGCTGAGTGTAGGTTCCGTAGTTGCCGGCCCGTCGGGCCCGTCACAATTCACCCATTTAAAAGGTTGTTTTTAGGGTTCCGTAGTATATACTAGCAAATACAATACAATACAATGTGTCATGAAGTTCTGTTGATCATTTCCACCATGCCAAGACCTACTTCACCTTTCCGAGAGCAAATGCCCGATACTAGCTCTATTGCTCATCAAGATGAGTCGAAATAGCCAGAAAGGACACATGTCTATGTCTGACCAATGAGACCAATCCTGAGAACCAGTAGGCACTTCAAGGGTATCAGATCATTGTTATCATCACCAGAACTCAGGTCCAAATAAATAGTTGTGCTGTGCATGAATGTATATATATATATAATATACACGGTGAATCTGAGTAACCCGAAAGATTTTAACCATAAATTCCTGAAGTCATAAGGAGTAATAAATGTTGTATGAATTTAGGTCAATTTCGCCAAAAAAAAAATTGGTTTTTTTTTTTCGATTTTTTAAATGCTTTTGAACATAAAAACATAAATGTTATTGTTAAAACTAGCGATTAATAGTTATTTGTCATACAAGGGTGCAAAGTTGTATTTTAACCGCGAGTGTGGAATTGAAGCACGAGTTAGCGAATGGATTCTAGGGTTGAACTGCGAGGTAGCGAATGGATTCTATGGTTGAACCGCGAGCGAAGCGAGTGGTTCGAAAATAGAATCCTGAGCGAAGCGAGTAGTTCAAAAATAGAATCCTGAGCATAGCAAGTGTTGCAACACACGAGACGTAAAAATAACTTTGCAGCCGTGTGTAACACAAATTTTTTCACCTCACTAAAGCGAGGAAAATATAGTCTGGCCAGCCAACGAACGCAGTAGCAATGTACATCAAACAAAAATATAGCAACACTAAGCGAATCGAACAGCAGCATTGCTTCATAGAAAAGCAGCAATTTACATCAAACAAAATTTAGTATTTTTTGGACGCCTGTCGCGCGCTTTTGTACGTCATTTCAAAAATTGTAATTCTGCATTGAATAATAAAATAATTGATAATTCTGATATATTTATGACTTTACAATGAAAAAGAAGATGCGAAGACATTAAAATAACAACATAAAAATGACAGAAGATTATACGGTCAAAATACAATAGTTGACATCCAGGAAGGAATGAAACATTGATACTTACAATGATTGCTAAAATCATAAGGCCAGTCGAGGGAAACGAGTAACTACCTACATCTACCAGAAAATACAACTTTTCAGTTTAGAATGGAACAGGATTAGCTTCATTATCTGTATGAATAAGAGAGTCATGTTAATTTACATATATTATATCACTCAGTATACTCCTACTTATTTATTATGATTTCTCCTTTTATCATTTCGTTTGATTTTTGAAGACTATTTTAGGTAGGCACTTATTTAATCTAATGTACGAATTGTATAATTGAATAATCAATAAACGCACGTGAGGTTTTGGTGTTTATTTATTTTATACATAGCTTAGGTACGTACATAAAGGAAAACATTTCAAAGGCTTGATAAAAGTCTGTTGTAGGTAGCGGGATGCTTGGTGCTTAAACCTGTTAAATTGTAGTGTTTTCTTGCTTTGTGACAATATGCAGCACTTGCTCCTATGCAACAAACGATCTTGGACTTCATTGAGCACTAGTTTTCGCTTCAATTATTCGATTTTACACTGAAAGAAAGAACTTGAAATGATACTTCGATACAAAACTCTACATAACCTCAAAGTCACATATATCACGAAAAATGTATTACTTACACCTGTCGTAAGTACCTACATAAATACCTCAGCTGGTCTTTGCGTTGATTTAATACATTTATTGAAAGGTGATGGCAGATATTACATTAATAAATAATAAAAAATCGCAATCTGAAACTTAAAAATATAAGTAAACAAAACTAACTTTTTAAAATTAAAAAGTTACATGTCACAGATAAAGCAAAAACAATGCACAATTTTCGAATTATTCTGAGACAGGTAGTTCATCATTCATCAATTAAAATGGATCGAACAAAATGGTCTGGTGCTGGTACCGTATAAGCTCCTAACTATGGTCCAAAACTAGTGTAAGGTCAGATTTACATTTTGTAAGTTTTGCTTACGTAAGTAGGAATGCAGCTATAGATCAGAATGAGAGACGAATATCACTATTTCATTATAGCCAATAGTTTCGTCCCTTTTTATATAAGCAAAACTTATCAGTGTGAATCCAGCCTAACTACATTATTAGTTTAAGTACGCAACAATAAGGCATACACTTTTTTATAAATGGTAGAAAAAACTCAAATTAAACTGAAATACGCAATGAACTTGTAGACCATAGTTGTAGTAGTCGTAATCACTAGAGATCTTGGTGACTTTTTCTTAGTGTCACGCTGGTAGCCTATTTTTATTGAGCTGCATTGATGTTTTTATTAAAGGAAACGAGTCACTAAACATTTTTTTCTTAAATATTTGCAGAAATATTATACACCGTATTTTTTTAGGGTTCCGTACCCAAAGGGTAAAAGCTATTTTTTTCCTATTACTAAGACTCCGCTGTCCATCTGTCCGCCTGTCACCAGGCTGTATCACATGAACTGTGATAGTTAGACAGTTGAAATTTTCACAGATGATGTATTTCTGTTGCCGCTATAACAACAAATACTAAAAAAACAGAATAAAATAAATATTTAAGGGGGCTCCCACAACATGCTTTTTTTGCCGTTTATATAGATAATGGTACGCAACCATTCGTGTGCGAGTCCGACTCGCATTTGGCCAGTTTTTTTATTTACGTTAATTTTATCATATGGCACGATGAAGGAAACGAACTGGCAAAGTAAATTAAAAATAAACGTTTTTTTTAACTAGCAAAGATGTTAAATCGGTCACTAATGTAACTGTGGTGACGAAATTTTGTTCCTGTTGTCCCATAAAATGATGTCGCATAAACAGTTTTTCACATGTCAATGATCTTAAATGGAAACTTCTAGGTCTTTCCAGCCGAGACCGGCTTAGCCTACATCTGTCTCAACTTATCGCCTCTTTGTATTGCGGGTTGGGGGGAGGGGGACGTTCTGACATCCTACTGCCAGTAGATTGCCAGCGGGGACTACTTACATAAGTGGTTATCCTGTCTTCGGAGTAAGTGTTCGATTCAATCCATATAAATACAAATAATTTATTCTTCAGTCACCGGAAATAGTATCTTCCTACACGAAGGCCGCAAAAATATGTGACACGCTCTTATGGCCCTACAAATAAGAGCGTGTCACATATTTTTGCGACCTTCATGTAGGAAGATACTATTGCCGGTGGCTGTACCTACGAAAGTGAGTATTATCAATGATGTGACATGTTACACAAAGTACATGACAATAGCCAGTGTTTGGCGTATATATAATAATGTTGATTCTATTGCATGTAATATCATTTATCTACACCAATATCATAAATCCTCTATTCCGCGTTCGGAAACCGTACCACCATTATTTCAACCAGTAACGTAACATCTCTGACAGTGTGGTAAAATCGTATTAAAATTCATTACCCACGGTAACGTTACCAAGATCCGCCCTCTCCCCGAGCACCGGCACGCGCCCGCGCGACCGCCGACACAATAGAGTTGGTCATGGCGGCGCAATGGCGGTCATTCTACTGGTTTCCGAACACATTTAGGGTTTATAATATGTGTGTAGATAAAGCAGTCTATGCAACCGTACGTAATTAGGCCTTAAAACACTCTTATGATCTTATTATGAAACAGTCACATAAACTACTATTAATGTCTGTTATGTTTAAGTTATATCAACATAGGTGAATGCAAAGAAAATGAATTTAAAAAATCATACAGGTTGTAATAAAAATACTGGTGGTCCGTTTAAGGGCACTATTGATTTCGTATTGCGACTAACAAAAAGTACGATAAAATTTTTTTTAGTGCGAAAATATTTTTTTTTGATGGGGCATGTCGTTTCGACCGGCCAACCCTCTATACGAAACCATTTTTTTCCAGTTTTTCATATTTAAGAAAAACTAAGGAATTATTTTTTTTCACGGGAAAAAAATTTGTGGTGGATTATAAAATATTAATGTATGTCTATTGTCTATTTCATCTGTGATAACTGTAATTTTTTTTCTCTGTATGTAATATTTAATTGTTTCTTTGTTATAAGTAAACTGAAATATGTCATATGATAGAAATCATTTAAAACAACAAAAGAAACAAGAGAGATAGTGCTGCCTGCTGGTCTCGGACACCGGAGGACTTGGTCATTTTTTCTGAAGCATATGACATCTATTTCAGTTCACTTATAACAAAAAAAACAATTAAATATTACACACAGAGAAAAACATACAGTTGTCACAGGTGAAATAGACAATAGAACAGACAATACCTTAATATTATATAATTACATTTACTAAATGTTCATGACATTAAAGTACATCTTATTTAAGAGTCATTTATAAATACAACTTATGTTAAATAAATATGTTTAAATTCGCGGAAATCAAGAGTCTACATAAGTCATCTGGCAAATGCGCTGTTTCGCATATACCTTGATATATCCATTATGAAGAAATCTATAGTTGTAGAGCCGGGTGGTGGGGGGCGAAGACAAAGAGTCGCGTGTAGCTGATAAAATTTATTGTTTTAGAGATTTACATGTACTCTGTCGTCTCTCTAGTGCTTACTTGTCGAGTATTACCCAGCTAGGTAGATGAGTACTAGGCCAGTAATTTATCGTAAGGATATATTACTGGCCTAGTGGGTTAGTGTCACAACACTAAAATGCTGAAACTTGGTTGAAGCATATAGCATGCGTGCCTTTAGACCCTATCGCGATTCTCAAATATTCCTCGGCAAGGCGCCGAGGGTCATGTTTCTGCGTTGAACAAACGTTAATGGCATCCAACTTAATCACTGCGCCATCTGTTGGTAGGCGGCTTGACTAGTGTCGAAGCGTAGTTGTATCGGTGCGTGCGGCTGCGCGGTGATGCGGATTGTGTGCATTATGATTATGACACTACAAACGTGATCTGTCGGCGAGCAGTGGTGATGGTGTTCTGTTTAGTAAGGTTATGATACTCTGGTGCTTCAATTTAATACTAAAATGGTTACTTAATAATACGCCATCACAATATTTATTAAAATTATAATGATACGAGTTAAATACAAATATCAAAATAGAAAATTCTATAATTGAAGTAACTTACTCCACTTTTTTCACTATGACGCAAGCATAGCCGAGTCGTAGTTGCGCATGCTAAACTGGACTCAATAGCTGACGCACGACGACAACTGCATGTTCACTCGCTTTAAAAGGCTAGACAAATTTAAAATTTCAAGATTTGACGTATTGTATGTGGATTATTTTTTGGAAATGTTAGTTTTGGCTGTTTAATTGACTACTTAACATGAATAAAAAACAAAACTGGGCTGAGCAATTTTCCATGAAGTATATTAAATATACTGTAATAACAATTTTTCTTTAAGGTTTTTTTTTGGAAATTCGTGAATATTATGCTAAAATAAGATTATCATAACACCCACTGTTACAAACTTGACTGAGAAATTTTCCAAACAAAATGACGAGTGTAACCAATTATTTTTGAATAAAAGTGACAGTTTTATTTGGAATATTTTTTTGAACTTTTGACAGTATCTGTCAGGAATCAAAATAATTTGTTTAGTGAAAAAAACATACCCTGAGGAAAATTCCAGTACAAACATATAATATTAAGGTTTTTGTACATTTTGGTAAAAATACCAAAACTGACATAAGTTTGTTTTTGGAAAAATAGTTTTTTGTGTTTGTTATGACCTATACTACATCCCAGCAAAAGAATTATCGACTGAGGAATTAATGCGAGGTCTCCATACAACGACCCGGTAGATTTCCCACACTAAAAAGTTTATACGACATTTTAGTCTCCAATTATGATCAGGAATTTATGGTTAAAATCTTTCGGGTTACTCATATTCATCGAGTATATATATATATATATAGTTCGAAAATATCAACGTAGCGGTATTGCTATAGGGTAAATCGCCAGTTACTGGCCACTGTCCAATAACTGGCCACCTCATACTAAAAACGAACTCTGCGTACCTACAAACAAAATTCATTTTAGTATAACGTGGCCAGCTATTGAAACCCTTCAGTTTCTACTTCAGCTTTGTTTGTAGGTAAACAGAGTTCATTTTTAGTACGAGTATCAGGTGGCCAGTTATTGGACAGTGGCCAGTAACTGGCGATTTACCCTACAATGCTTACGTCAGAAGCAAGTTGGAATTTGCGGCTATAGTTTGGGACCCCAGTGAGGAAAAATATAAGATGATGATAGAGACAGTCCAAAGACGGTTTGCAAGATATATATACAGGAGAATGTATGGGTACTATCCGCTCAATAGTGGATACAATTATCCCTCCTTATTTGTCCTGGGGATGGTAGGGCTTTATGCTCTGGAATTGCGGAGGGAACTGTTGTTGTTAATGCACTATTATGGTGTCATTAACAACACAGTAGGTAAATAATCTCAGTGTGCTAGAGAGGCTCGGGCTCTTCCCCATATAACCATTTTCAGTCGCCGTTACGAAACATGTCGACACATTTCGCGTCGACACTGTTCTATTCTAGTAACAATTTCGGTCGCCGTGTAGTCGCCGTGTCGTCGCCGTTACCAGAAATGGCGAAGAGTCGACGCAGACACATTTGGTCGCACGGTGTCGACGCAGTGTAGTAACAATATTCCCAGTTTGCGACTAGTTTTCGAATAATCATTCGTTCGATCGTTCATTTTGTTCGTTTCCATTCAGGAAGTGTCACCAGTGTCAGTGAAAAAATATATACTTAGAAATAACTAACATTAGTGATGTTGACGCCAACGTCGCCATCGCTTTAAGTTATTCCTCAGACGTAAGTATTTATTGTACATTTTTAATATCAATATTGCCAAGATTATTATGGGCAATTAAACTGCTCGAGTGATTTTACTAACGTAGTCTGAATTCATCAACGCGCCACCCCATTATTCAAGTTAAGCCAGTAAAATAATAATTAACAGCTCTGTGCAAGTGTACACGACGTGTCACGACTGCTTTATTTGATGCATTTTTGGTGGTCTGAAATATTCTTAGGCAGAATTGTAGCTTTAAAAGTAATAAAAACGCATAATAAACATAGAAACTTGTTAGTTACTATGTATAAATATGTTTTAAGGTTAACAAATATTGCAGTCACAAAGTAGTCGCATAGTTACTGGAATGTGTAAACATGTGTCGAGTTGTTACTAAAAGTAGAAACGACGTTACTAGATTTACAAAATGGCTCCTTGTACTTTTCTGATTTCAGATATCCTCAAAGTTTACCTCGAGGCATTCCTTGGTCAGTCACTGGTTGTCACGGAAGAGGATTACAAAAAACTATTAGGTTCCAGTTATAACAATACGATGAAGTAGCTAGTCTATACATATAATAAAGCTGAAGAGGGTCGAAAGTCTGTACATGGAAGATAATCTATACATATAATAAAGCTGAAGAGGGTCGAAAGTCTGTACATGGAAGATAATCGAAAAAAAGTTGGCTGGGGATACTTAGAATCGATAACAGAACACGTTCCAACAATTTTCAGAATTTTTGTCTGTTTATCTGTTTGTCTGTTTATTTGACCGCGCATCACGTGAAATCGGCTAAACGGATTTTTATGAAATTTTATATAGATATAGTATGAGTCCTGGGAAAGGATAATATATAGTTTTAATCCTGAAAATCAACCCTGGTGGGGGTGAAAATGGGGTTGAAAGTTTGTATGGAGAATTTTTAACCGCTGAAACGATTTAGATAGAAATGAGTATGGAGATAATTTGAGTCTCGAGAAACGTCATAGGATAGTTTTCAAACCCTTGTGGGGGTGAAAAGGGGGTTAGAAGGTGGTATGAGGAATTTTTACCGCTGAACTGATTTAGATGAAAATTGGTATAGAGATAGTATGGGTCCCGAGAAATGACAAAGGATAGTTTCATCTTCAAACCCCCCTCCCCCCATCTTACTTTAGAACCGTAGGTCCAAAAAATAAAAAAATAAAATGGAAGTGAAGCCTGAAAGGTACTTTTTATAAAAACTATCTATACATGTAATAAAGCTGAAGAGGGTCGAAAGTCTGTTCATGGAATATATTCGAAAAAAGTTGGCTGGAGATACTTAGAATCGATAACAGAACACGTTCCAAGAATTTTTTATTAGTTAACGGCTGAACGGATTTTGATGAAATTTTGTGTAGAGATAGTTTGAGTCCCGGGAAAGGACAAAGAATAGTTTTCATCCCGAAAATCAACCCTGGAAGGGATGAAAAGGGGGTTGAAAGTTTGTATGTTGAAAGTTGGTATTAAAATAATTTGTAATTTTTTGGTCAAGGTGTTCATATTTATAACATGTTACCCGTCGATGCTTTAAATTTACCTTTACCGGCTCTTAATAAATATTTGAAAATGTCATGAATGTCATAGGGTTATTGCAGGTTCGAGGGCTATATATGACGGACAAAGATGCATGGCCCAAACCAAAAAACTACTACAAAATCATCTAACTTTTATAGGACACCGTTTAGGTAGGAAAACATATTAAACGTTTTGTGAAGCAGTCAGATTAGGATTTATTTTTCTTTGTAATTAAACAATAGGTACATTATCTGTCTCTCAAGCTGATAATGCGTAGTTCTTCAAGAAGACATATCAATGTCTTCTTGAAGAACTACGCATTATTTTGTATAATTAAGATCTAATAATGTATTACTCTTTTGAAAAAAATAAGTCCAGTCGAATTTCTTTTCGGTGATAATACTTCTTGGGCCAGAGGTGTAGCGTTAGAATCGGTGGTAGTTTTGGAACGAAGTTCCTTATCGGACGGTTCGCGGATGGGGGCCTATGCGAAAAAAAGTCACGTGACGAAAAAGCGTCACGTCACGAAAACGCGACACCCATACGATTGAGAAACATGTAAAATGGAATGAAATAAAAAATATATAAAATAGAATAAAGTGAAGTGAAGTGTAGTGAAAAGTGAAAGTGACAAAGTGATAAAAGTGAAAAAAGTCGAGAACCTTAAAGAATAACCTTAGTCGAGAATTTTAAAAATGTCGAAAATGTCAAAAATTTCCAAAATTTCCTAAATGTCAAAAATTTCCAAAATTTTCAAAATTTCCAAAATTTCCAAAATTTCCAAAATTTCCAAAATTTCCAAAATTTCCAAAATTTCTAAAATTTCCAAAATTTCCAAAATTTCCAAAATTTCCAAAATTTCCAAAACTTCCAAAATTTCCAAAATTTCCAAAATTCCCAAAATTCCCAAATTTTCTAAAATTTCCAAAATCCAAAATTGGCAAAATTTCCAAACATTCCAAAACTTTTCAAAATTTCCAAACTTTCTAACATTTCCAAAATTTCCAAAACTTCTAAAATTTCTAAAATTAAAAAAAAAAACTAAATTTACGATAAAGTCAAAAATGAAATAAAATTAAATAACATAACTTCGTTCCAATCGCACTCGATTCACACACTTTCCTCGACACTCACCTATTTTATTTTTCTCTGACGTTCATTAGTGCATTGTAGTGTGCTTACATTGACGAATAAATATCTTGATCTACACCAATATCATAAATCCTCTATTCCGCTTTCGGAACTGTATGTAATTAATTACCAACATTATTGCAACCAGTAACGTAACATCAGTCATTCGTTCATCAGTCGTTGGTCATGGCGGTGTAATGAATGAATGAATGAATGAACGAATGAAAGATTTATTCATGACAATTACAAAAAACATAATAAACAATAACATATACAACCCGAAACATTAATTGCCACGAAATGGTCGCAACTCAGCGTTAAATGCCGGCAGGGCCAGCGCTGGTCTTCCGTTGCAACCATTTGACGACACGGCGCATTGACGCATTGGCTTGAGTAATGGCGGTCATTCTAATGGTTTCAATGGATTTTTAATATGTGTGTAGGTAAAGCAGTGTATGCTTCTGTACATAATTAGGCCTTATTACGTAACAGTTACATCGCCATGTCCGTCCGTCTGTCCGCGGTCTAGCTCAGTTACCGTTCGCACTAGAAAGCTGAAATTTGGTGAGGCCTGATAAGAACTTTCAATAAAAACTGTATTGAATAAAATCGGTTCAGCCGTTTTTGAATTATTAGTCAAAAACTCATAGTGAAAGGAAGTGCCGAATAGTAAAATGACGTAAGCGCCGCCAAATAAACGACCTTTTGAACGGATGTTTTGTAACAGGGCAGCATCTACGAAACTCTACACTGAGCATCGCCGGACATGCTCTTGGCCGGTTTTTTTTGCATCGTTTTTCCGGAAATCACCCCTTAAGGATTACTAATTCCAATTCAAGAAAATCCCCAGCCAGGTTATACGTAACCTATAAAAATTCAACGTCTAAAAGGGGGGGTAGCCACTACTTTCGATTGAGTTAAAATTGCATGGGTCATGGACCCCCCCCCCCTCCAAGTGCACCTAAAATAGAAAAAAACATTTCAGCATTTGTGATCCCCCCCCCACTTCCAACCACGCCTGTTCTTACCTTTCATGCTTTAACTGATTTGACGGGAGGATCGATTTGGATGATATTTGCCGTGGACATGAACGTATAAATACAAAAGTGGTCCTGTATCGTCCGATATACACCTACTACTCTCTAAGTCGTTTAAATCATGCGAAAAAAAATAGTATAATAAAAAAAAGTATTAATTTTTGAGTGTAGTTTCATTTAGTGGTAATTGTAAAATATTTTTTCCCCTAGCGTATCCATCTGTCAACTTTACTTCAAGTTCCGCCTCCAGGGTAGCGGGAGAGAAATTAGGGGTGAATTAGCCGCTTACTGACACAGACCGAATTCCACGCGGGCGGAGCCGCGGGCACAGCTAGTTACTAAATAATGATGTACAGAACAGCCCTCGTAATTTGTAATAATACTTTTAAATTTCAAATATCTATCTGTCTGAAATAAAATTGTATACATTATTTGACAGTACTCACTGGTGTTTGTGTTCCCTGTAATGTGCATTTTTGTAATGTTCCCATGGGATGGGCCCATTTAAAAAAACGTTTGTGATACGATTACCTAATCCAGCAATTATGAATAAAATTTGTTTTCGTTTTCTTGTTTGAATGGAAATACCACCAAGCATTGTTGGGCTAACAATTAACTAAATTACAAATTGACAATTGTAATTACTCAATATAATGCAGTTACAATCACAATAAAAAGTAAATTGAAGCTCCAATTAAAAATTGCAATTACTAAATCAAATTTGTAATTATAATTCGTAATTAATTACGTTAGCAATTACCTACAAATTCCTTTTGCGTCATATCTTTTTAAAATTTGGTTTAAAATTTGGCTTAAAAAAGCAAATAAGTAAGGCGATTCAAACAAATTGGACTTAAAATGGCCTTTCAGTAATTTCTTTTTATTTTATCTTTAACGCTATTTTTATGAAAGGTTTCTAACAATTTCATAAAAATTGTCTTTAATGTGTGGCGATGGACAAGCTTTTGCCGGGTAGGAACCCATGCGTACATCAGGCCACTTTTCAGAATTACGTCGCCTATTTATTTTATTGATATTAAATCAAATATGTAAGTAATTAATTAGATACACCCAATACTGCCACCAAGGTGGTTCCACTAGATTTTGGTTCTGATCTGATGATGGAATTCAGGAAGAATGATCGTTAACTATCTTTTTTATCACTCATCTATACATATAATAAAGCTGAAGAGGGTCGAAAGTCTGTACATGGAAGATAATCGAAAAAAAGTTGGCTGGGGATACTTAGAATCGATAACAGAACACGTTCCAACAATTTTTAGAATTTTTGTCTGTTTATCTGTTTGTCTGTTTGTCTGTTTATCTGTTTATCTGTTTATCTGTTTGTCTGTTTATTTGACCGCGCATCACGTGAAAACGGCTAAACGGATTTTGATGAAATTTTGTATAGATATAGTTTGAGTCCTGGTAATGGATAATATATAGTTTTAATCCCGAAAATCAACCCTGGTGGGGGTGAAAATGGGGTTGAAAGTTTGTATGGAGAAATTTTAACCGCTGAAACGATTTAGATAGAAATGAGTATGGAGATCATTTGAGTCTCGAGAAACGTCAAAGGATAGTTTTCAAACCCTTGTGGGGGTGAAAAGGGGGTTGGAAGGTGGTATGAGGAATTTTTTACCGCTGAACTGATTTAGATGAAAATTGGTATAGAGATAGTATGGGTCTCGAGAAATGACAACGGATAGTTTCTTTTTCAACCCCCCCCCCCACCCCCCATCTTACTTTCGAACCGTAAGTCCAAAAAATTAAAAAAAAGAATGGAAGTGACGCCTGTTACCCGTCGATGCTTTAAATTTACCTTTATCCGCTCTTAAGAAATATTTGAAAATGTCATGAATGTCAAAGGGTTATTGCAGGTTCGAGGACTATATATGACGTACAAAGATGCATGGCCCAAACCAAAAAACTACTACAAAATCATCTAACATTTATAGGACACCGTTTAGGTAGGAAATAGTAGTTTATGTAACTTACGTAATAAGGGTCCTTAAAACATGAGTGTGGTTTTCTTAATAAGATCACACGAGTGTTTTAAGGCCTAATTACGTACAGTTGCATACACTGATTTATCTACACTCATATTATTTATCCTAAATGCATTATTCGGAAACCATAGAATGGCCCGCCATGGCCAACTCGATTGTGCCGGCGGTCGCGCGGGCGCGTATCGGCGGCCGCGCGGGAGCGTGCAGGTGTACATTATGTTATCAAAACTCATAACACATCAATATTTGAGCATGTAAAGTTAAAATTACGTTACTGATACAGATAAAAAGCTTATCATAGTAAAATCAGTTGTGGTAATGCTAGCATTGCCTACCGTTTTCGAACACGTTTTAGAGAACTTACAATGTGAGTGTAGATAAACATATCAAACGTTTTGTGAAGCAGTCAGATTAGGATTTATTTTTCTTTATAATTAAACAATAGGTACATTATCTGTCTCTCAACCTGTTTTGATATGTCTTCTTGAAGAACTACGCCTTATTTTGTATCTTTAAGATCGAATAATGTATTACTGTTTTGAAAAAAATAAGTCCCGTCGAATTTCTTTTCGGTCATAATACTTCTTGGGCCAGAGGTGTAGGGTTAGAACCGGTGGTAGTTTTGGAACGAAGTTCCTTATCGGACGGTTCGCGGATCCGGCCAAGGCGAAAAAAAGTCACGTGACAGTCACGAAAAAGCGTCACGTCACGAAAACGCGACACCCATACGATTGAGAAACATGTAAAATGGAATGGAATAAAAAATATATAAAATAGAATAAAGTGAAGTGAAGTGTAGTGAAATTGAGAAGTGAAAAAGTGAAAAAAGTCGAGAACCTTAAAAGTCAAGAATTTTAAAAATGTCAAAAATGTCAAAATTTCCAAAATTTCCAAATTTCCAAAATTTCCAAGATTTCCAAAATTACCATAATTTCCAAAATTTCCAAAATTTCTAAAATTACCAAAATTTCCAAAATTTTCAAAATTTCCAAATCATCCAAAATTTCTAAAATTTCAAAAAAATGCAAAATTAAAACCACAAAATTTACGAAAAAGTCAAAATGAAATAAAATAAAATAACATAACTTCGTTCCAATTTCCAATCGCACTCGACTCGCATACTTTCCACGACACTCACGTATTTTATTTTTCTCTGACGTTCATTAGTGCATTGTAATGTGCTTACATTGACGAATAAATATCTTTATCTACACTAATATCAGAAATCCTCTATTCCGCGTTCAGAACCGTATGTAATTAATTACCAACATTATTGCAACCAGTAACGTAACATCAGTGTATTATCTGTGACAGTGTGGTAAAAACGTATGAAAATTCATTACCTACGGTAACGTAATGAAAATTCGCCCCCCCCCCCCCCGACCGCCGGCGCAATAATGTTGGTCATGGCGGTGTAATGGCGGTCATTCTAATTGTTTCAATGGATTTTTAATATGTGTGTAGGTAAAGCAGTGTATGCTTCTGTACATAATTAGGCCTTATTACGTGACAGTTATATCGCCATGTCCGTCCGTCTGTCCGCGGTCTAACTCAGTTACCGTTCGCACTAGAAAGCTGAAATTTGGTGAGGCCTGATAAGAACTTTCATTAAAAACTATATTGAATAAAATCGGTCCAGCCGTTTTTGAATTATTAGTCAAAAACGCATAGTGAAAGGAAGTGCCGAATAGTAAAATGACGTAAGCGCCGCCAAATAAACGACCTTTTGAACGGATGTTTTGTAACAGGGCAGCATCTACAAAACTCTACACGGAGCATCGCCCGACATGCTCTTAGCCGGTTTTTTTTTGCATTGTTATCCCGGAAATCACCCCTTAAGGATTACGAATTCCAATTCCAGATAATCCCCAGCCAGGTTATACGTACCCTATAAAAATTCAACGTCTAAAAGGGAGGGGGGGGGGTAGCCACTACACTCGATTGAGTTAAATTTGCATGGGTCATGGAACTCCCTCCTCCAAGTGCACCTCAAATAGAAAAAAATCATTTCTGCATTTGTGACCCCCCCCCCCCCCCCCCCCCCAATTTCAACCGCGCCTGTTCTTACCTTTCATGCTTTGACTGATTTGACGGGAGGATCGATTTGGATGATATATACTCTCTATGTCGTTTAAATCATGCCAAAAAAATTTAATAAAAAAAAGGATTCATTTATGAGTGTATAGTTTCATTTAGTGGTAATTGTAAAATATTTTATTAGGACTACTGTCCTCTAGCGTATCCATCTGTCAACTTTACTTCAAGTTTCGCCTCCAGGGTAGCGGGAGAGAAATTAGGGGTGAATTAGCCGCTTATACTGACACAGACCGAATTCCACGCGGGCGGAGCCGCGGGCACAGCTAGTAACATAATATAATAATCACTATCATAAGGACATGTAGTGGCATTATTGAAAAGTGAGGGCACTGGAGTCGCTTAGGTTACATTTTATGATTGAATGACTAATGATTAAATGATTTTGTTTTGTTGCTGCCTACATTTGTTGCTCAAGTAGTGCCAATATTTTTGGATCGAATTATTGGATTCCCCATCGTTTTTTACGCTAGACCTTTGGCTGATGTACCCAACAATTTTTGGTCTGCCTAATTAAATTGAGTAATAGTATGAAAAGCAATTCAATAATTATCATCATCAATCATTAAAAACCATTGGCACTACTTAAGTAGGAAATGCCGCGCATCCAAGCAATGGAACAGTTTGTCAATCTTTGCTATTTTATATTAATTTTTGATTACAATGTTTCTACACAGTTAAGTAACGTTACGACACATTGTGTATACTTAATTTAAAGTGGTAACGAAGTTTCTACACTGTTTCTACACGTTACCACTTTTTGTTCTTAGTTTTGACATCTGGTCACAAACTGAACGCAAGGTGTATAAAAATGTTTCGAAACAAATGTGACCGAAAAGTGTGAACACTGCGTCGACTCTTAGTTACTAAAAAAAATCTAGTCGCATTGTGTGCACACTGTTACCACACGAAGAAACCAAAACTCAACACAGTCGCGAAGTGTAGTAACTGTTTCGACACTTCTGGGTTTATGTTACTACTTTGAAAATCCTGCGACCAGAATGGTTATATGGGTCGTCCCAGTTTGGCGCCCCTGTCCCCCGCCCGGGCCTGGCGGCGCTGCTCCCGCGGCGGCTTTAGCGCCTGTTCCCGGGCTGCCCCGCGCGCACCCGCCGCGCCGAGAACGCGCCCACGGCTCGAGAACTCTCTCTAGTCAATATCGTGTCCATTGATACTCCACAGACTGACATATTTGCAGATAGTGTTGATGGATTTGGCAGGAAGATTGTAGTGTTCCTGAATGAATATTTTAATCTTTTGTAACTATTTTGTCTGTGATTTTTAAGTGTTTTATTTATTTTTACTGACCAGTAAGAGCAATGTAGATTGTAATTTTCCTAATAATTTATAATTTAGACATTCGATTTTACTATTTACTTATGTTAATTTTAATAATTTAATGAATACTAGTGTTTAAGCGATTTGGTGATCTGTAAACTGTTATGCTTGCATGTGTTTTAATGAATAAATATATTAAATATTTTTCAGTCCCATACAGGTTTTTGATCTTGGATAGGAACGGGATCTATTAGCGTCATAAAAAAGTTTGTCAAAAATGACCTTTTTCTCGTACCCTTGTATGTTTTTTTCTAAATTCTGTAAACGCCAATCTTCATTAATTTGAAATCGAGGAAATGTCTTTTAAGACCATTTTCGCGTAGCAGCACGGAGTCTGGTAGCTGCCCTCACTGACCCAAAAAGAAAATCCACCCTGTAGGATCCACCATGTTACAAAACAAGATATTTGTAGACTTAAAGTAATCAGTAGTTATAACAACTCGATTACAGTAATCAGATTAATGACTACTTTATGTAACTTGATTATTGTAGTTAGGTTACATGTAATCATAACTACTTGTAGTTAACTACATTTAGTCGTAATAAATAGTTAGATTACAGAATAGTAGTTAACTACGCCCAACACTAATTAGAGGTAACTTTGTACTTTTTTGGAAGATCATAAATCTGACCACATTTTGACTCTTTTGTCGCAGAAAACACTCCAAAATCTACCAATTTTCGTAAAATTCGCGTTCGTACGGGACAACAGTGGACGTTTCCGTGATATGCTCCTGAATTGGCGTAGGCAAAAATTTAAAAATAACTTCTGTTTTTTAAATAAATAATTTAAGGAATACCTCCGGTACTGATTTTTTGTGACGAGTAGACAAGCGCTGGGAGCTCATCTTATCTAAATCTAAACGTAGTGAAGACGACTGTCTGGCTTGACACGTAGGTAGGTAACGGTACCCAGTCCGTACGTGTGAAACTCCCAGGCACGACCACGGAGCCTTTTGTAATTTCTATTGCGGTACAAAATCATGAAAAAAATGTACTATTTTGTACTTTAGGAAAAAAAAATTGTACCCTTACGGCTTCGGCACAGCGACATAGGGGTCGTGGTCGTGCCAGGAAGGTACTCCCTGGCACGACCACGCGATATTTTTGCTTAATTTATAGGTCAAAGTAACGAAAATTAAATGTACTCAATTAGTACTTACTCCAAAAGTTCATTTCTTGCACTGGTGGTGGAAAAAAGGCATTTGAAGTCTTAGGCATACAGAAGAAGGTGACAAGTCGAGATGACAAATTTAAGAAATTTGAACTTAAAATAGAAAGACAATAAGATTCAAATTTCTTAAATTTTATAACTTGAGTTATCAATTTTTTCCCGCCGCGTACCGAGTATACCTAAATAGTCGGTGTTGTACATGACAAAAACAGTTCATTTTTTGGACCTTGGTGATAATGGGATCCAGGGAGTATCACACGTCCGTACGCACAGGCCAAGATGTTGATCGTACTGACTTAGGACCACTGAATATGTGATCTGTGCTTATGTGCGTGTTTGTGTGCTTCCTGCATTTTTGCAGCACGAGTGAAATGTGAGATGCCTGGTAGGTATCATTTGGGACTCCAAAATGCCGATCAAGCTTAAAGGACTGGGCTGGAGGCCTAGCATGCAGATAATAAAGTTTATGGAGTATATCAAATGGAGTCATCTAGAAGTAGGTACGCACAGAATCGAAGAAAAATCCTTGATACCTTAATTAGGGGTAACATGTTGCCGGAGAATCAATGTGATGCCTTCGTCACGCCCGGGATAGATTTATCGGCTCGGCGCCGCCGCAATATTAGGGGTCGACTCCCATCATTAGTACAGTCAGCATCAAAAGCAACTACGCAATCGAAGACGTCAAAAGCTCTTATTTCCTTTTAAACAGGACTTTTGACGTCTTCGATTGCGTAGCTACTATTGATGCTGACTGTACTAATGTGTCACATAATATTAGCGTTTGCTGACAGCCTTCGCTGCAAACAAGATAAAAACAAAGGAAAACAATAAAACTATAATTTGTTAATAATAAGCACCTTTTAATGAACTGACCGAAACGGATACAAATAATGTTTCATGGTGCTTAAAACTACAGGTGCCCTTTACATACCTAACGGTACGGGGTTATAAAGAGATTGTTTTATTAAAGACTCGTAAATAATACGTTATTAAGACTATTAGGATTAAATACATTCACTCAATTGTACTCAAACAGTACTCATACAAAATTTCCAGATGTAACATACTCTATAAAATAATTTAAATAACAGCTCAAAAATTCATTAATAGTTGTAGTTCAATTTGTAACAACTCTCTCGAGCAGCGGCGATGTACATTGGTCAAACATTTTACAGGAAAAACCTATTTAGTTCACAGTTCAGTTCAACTTGCTTGCCAACTTTTATGGTTTCCTTATTGTCTTAGCCACAGATCAACTTAAGTTTGATTATGCTGCAAATGGTGACTGACTATTAATAGCTACATATATTGTGTCTTAAATAAAAGTAACAATGTACTTTAAAGCAAAGCGAGAAGAAATGTTTTGTAAGTGCAGATCACACAATATCAAGTGATGCACACTAAATGTTCTGACATGCATAACATTTGTTTTGTATATATTGAGCACCGCAATTGGTATCAGTACCAAAAGTCTTACATAAGTAAGTTAATTTGGGCTTTCTGGCATTAATCTTATGCCAGTCACGAGACGCTAGGCGTATCTTATTAATGGTATATTGGTATATACAACGTGATGGACAAATGCATTACTTGGTCATGCGAGGGAACCCGCGAGGAACATTTTGCAGCTCATGGCGGTGTCGTTTATTTACTACTTCGTTTACTTTTTTCTGTATAGAAACTGCGTCACCTATCAGAACACCTGTCCGCGAAGCAAAATGATCGGTACAGTAGCGCTTTATAAGAGAACGCCGGTGTCCTCCCGCCGCGCCGTTGATTATGAAAAACTATACATTAGAGATTCGTATATGTAGAATCAAAATTGTAAAACCAAAATGTAGTCTGATGACCTATTTTGAACACCCGTAGAAAAATATTGTATACAATAGCAGCATAATTAAGCTTTTCACACAAGCAAGTTTGGTGGCCTAGACACGGTGCTCGACTTGTAAGCTGTTCGTTATGTCACGATTGTATACAATACTACATTAGACTACATGACGGGTAAGGTAAGGTAAGGTAAGGTAAGGTAACGACGGGTTTGGATACAATGTACATCGGTCCCGGTCGGCGTCGGGGCTGGCTGCGGGCCTAGAGGTAGGCGCTGGTGTCCTGGTAGTCGTCGTCGCTGTCCGAGCCGTCGTCCGTCAGCTGGCGGAGTAGTGCGGCCGCTTCCGCCGACCCCAGCCCTTCAGAGCTTGACGCATCTGTCACAGTACAAAACCATTCTTCAACAACGCACTCACTCTATGACGACTTTGCCGAAAGTATATACATAAGAATATATATATAGGGTGGAAAGATAAGTCGGGCCCTGGAGGGAAACTACCTTAAAACCTTGAGATAGCTCAATTCGCTCAAAGGAAACATGCTTTTATTTTTCCTAAAAACTGCATTCACAGTTTTTTTCTTAATTTTCACTTTTTTCCATACTAATTGTATGAAAAATATTATTATTATTATTTATGGGTTCTCTTGTGCCCTAAACTTGGTTGGTATTTAGAAGGTATTTTATCCTCGTTGGAAACAGGATCGATTGGCATCAATTGTCATAAAAACTATTTATGGCAAAAATTACAAAATAAATACTTTTTTTGAAAACTGTACTCTTTTCCAAAAATTTGTAAATGCAGTTATGTATGTCCCTTTAAAGAATGTTTCCTTTCAGTGAATTGGGCTATCTCAACGTTTTAAGGTAGTTTTCCTCCAGGGCCCGACTTATCTTTCCACGTGTTCCAAATTCCCCACTCTTCAAGCATTCAATTGGACAAAATACATAATATAGTCTGGCCAGCCAACGAACGCAGTAGCAATGTACAACGAACAAAAGTATGGCAACACTAAGAATCTGTGAAAAAAGCAGCAATGATCATCATATTTTATGTTTTTAATTTTAGTAGGTATTTCCGCCCCTTTCATTCGGTGACATTTACGGTGTGTAAAAAGGAGACGGATATATTTCGTCTGTTCTGTCATCAACTGCAACAGATAATCTGGTTGAGGCAATTGACATATGCCTTAAAAGTGAATTTAAATTTAATTGGGAACGTTGCAGGAGTTCTATCTCACTCGCGCTTAAGATGAGAGAGTGAAATGCACTAGAAACAAATTCAATGTGAATGTAAATGTTCGTCATGAAATACGGTCTCTCATCACAAAGAGTTGCCACATGTAAGTATTTTGAATTTGCCGCGCGTTTCTACTGACAGAAATGGTTTGCCAGACTATATTATATATATTCTTGCTGGTGTCCGACTATAGACAAGATGAGATGAGTTTTTGTGCTTCACTTGTGAAGCGTGCATAACCCATCTGTAATTAATATGACAAAGATGAGTGACTTCACTCATCTCATCTTGTCGGACACCAGCAAACGAGAAATGCAGATGTGCTAAGTCACCAGTGTGAGAAAGACACAAACTGTATTTTTTTACAACGGGTGTGCCAGGGATATAATAATTGTCAATGAAATAAATTTGGAAGTAATCTAATTCTTATTAAGTCATTACGTTAGACTTGTTACCCATCCGTAATGTGTAAATGCATTGATGCTAAATAAAAGTGTAGACAAGTATGAACAAGGCACAGCAGTGAGGCGAGTGTGTGTACTAAGGCTAGGCTAGCTAAGCAGAGCGTATTACCCAGTTACCTGCTTGTGGCTCCCACAGTGTCTCAAAGCGGCGCGATTTCGGTGGCGGCGGGGATGCTGAGTTTCTGCAAATTAATCACATTTCATTGATAAAATGTTGTCAATTGGACTATATCAAATGTCAGAGTATTAGGACGAATGCACATCACCCTACTGTATAGTATAACTTAGGCTTGATACGGACAGAGACTATAGATATTTAGACAGCCACAGTCTAAGAACTTTCTGTGGCTAGTAATGAGTAGCGTTACTACTGTACGCTACTTGTTACTAGATCGCGCTGCAGTGCAAATGTCATTTTTGATATCTCTGGGCTGTTCTCGTTAATCTCGTTCAGATGGCGCTTCAGAGTTGGAGCTTCAAAAAGTTCTTACACTGTCCCGCTCTATTAAATATGTATTCTCCGATACGAATATGGAGCGTGGGCAAAATAAAATGGACAAAATATGTGCCCTTTATTTGTGTGAAATATTAATGCCAAGTTAAAGTTTGCAATTCAGGTCACATAAAGGCAGGTCACCTTGTCTCACCAATGATAATACATAGATACTAGATAGTCGGTATATTAATCATGAGTATCATGACGTACTTATAACCAGCATAATGCATGCATGAGCAGAAATTGTGTATGGTAAACAATGCTTTATGTCGGAGTTATTGTTCAATGTTTATTATTGACCTGTGCGAGCGTGCGTGTGCCAGAGCGCGCGCGAGCGCGGGCGCGGGCGCGGGCGCGGGCGCGGGCGCGGGCGCGGGCGCGGAAGAGTGTGCGGAGGCGAGCGCGAGCGCGCGGTCCTGGGAGTCGTCGCCGTTCTCGCTGGGCGGCGGCGAGGAGCGCGGCGACGGCGGCTGGCTCAGCGCCTGCATGAGCCGCCCCTTGGACTCGTTCCAGATGCTGGACAGCCGCCCGTCCGGCCCGAACAGCAGCAGGAACGCGTCGATCAGCTCGCGGGACTTCTCTTCCCACTTCGTCAGGATGTCGACGCGCTTCTCACCGATGTTTGTCATTACCTAAAAAACGGACGAGTTATTAGTAACTCCCTTTGGAATGCATCAGTCGCTAACGATACATGTCGCATTCGGAAACCTAATCTTCTAAAGCCTGACCAGTAATATATGATCATGCGCCATGTTGCGGAATTACATTGGAACTAATCAACCGACTTTAAAATTTCGAAGGAGGAGGTTATCAATTCGTCGGGATCTTTGTTTTTTTTTTTTGCTATTTTTTTAAATGTATGTTCACCGATTATTCGAAGACAGCTGGACCGATTTGGAAAATTCTTTTTTTGTATAAAAGAGTGTACTTTACAGTTGGTCCCATTGTAACCAGGTCAGAATCTGATGATGGGATCCTGGAGAAATCGAGGGAACTCTGCCACTATTATAGGCACACCTATAGTGATTTGAGTATTTTTTACAGCAGCTCGCGCATTTCCTCTTGGAAAGGTGGATACTAAGTGAATTCGGTTCTTTCTTTTTATTTTATTATTTTGGTAATTATTTTTAATAACAGAATGATAGGTTGAAAACAGATATCATATACTTCAGAAAAAGTGACCAAACCCTTGTGTCTTTGTGTGTCTTTTTCTGAAGTATATGACATCTATTTTCAGTTTATATATAGTAGTGTAACTACTTAAAAATTGCAAATCAAAAATATTGAACAAAATAATTTGATTTGCTTCAAGATTCAGAATGATAGGTTATCATCGTTGTCAGTGTCATTGTGGCGGTTTACTTAAATAATAGTAAAGTGTTGAATATTAAATAATAAACGACAAAAAATGTCCAAAACTACTCATAGTCAAAAGCGAAACATTGTATATAATAAATTGCTGTAAATAATAAATTGCTGTAAATAATACGCTCGGGAAATGAAACTATTGCGCTACGAAACATTTCCAAATTAACATCAGAGCTGACAGGTAAACAAATCAAGACATGACATACCATGGAGAATAATACACTACGACTATACTGAACTGTTGCCATATAAATGAAAGTAATAGCGCCCTCTTGACAATGATCTTGATCATATATTTCTAATCAGGCTTTAAGAGGGTACCAGGTACCAAACATCAGACCGTATCATATTGTTACTTACTTAACACATTCAATGCCGAAAACCCGACTATCGGGTATTTTACGATTTCGTTCCCAGGCCGGACGACCCGATAGTCGGGATCGTCGTACTACAGCTTTATATGACGAAATTTTTGTGGCCTGGCGCGGATGTCTTGTTTGGCTGGGTGGCAATGAATGTGTTAAGATCACAAAAATGCGATAAGTTAAGTACTAACTTGCGTACACTAACGCAACATTCATATCACACAACGCTAAATAAAATCATAGTTAATCAATACAAAAAATAATCTTTAAATATCAAAAGTTTTGAATATCAGAGTAGAAAGTATCTCAATTTCTCACTTTAGAGTGTACTGTCTTACGTAATAATATTAAAAAGGGCGAGGTGGTCAGCCGATTCTTATTTTTTCTTAGATATGTGAGGGGGGTCAAAATTGGCGCCTTAGCCTTATCCACAATCAATTCAGTAATAAGGATAAACATAAAGAAACGTACATTTCTCCGGATTTGCGTATCCTAATGTTGCTTCTACACTACAAGTAAGAAGTATTTACTCAGAACATTTTTTTAACCACCTAATCTATAAACCGCCAACTCCTGACCATTTTTATGTGCAATCAGCTTTAGGCACTGGTCCCACCGCGGGCGAGTAACTATGAGCTATCGGCTATTTTCTAGCCCAAGAAACGAACAAAAGATAATCGTTCCCGTGTAAATAAAAGAGAGAGATGTATATTTATAGTTCATCGCAGTGTGAACAGCCAGCGATGAACTATAAATATATATCTCTCTCTTTTATTTACACGGGAGCGATTATCTTTTGTTCGTTTCTTGGGCTAGAAAATAGCCGATAGCTCATAGCTTACTCGCTCGCGGTGGGACCAGTGGCATAGTATTGTGCCGTACCTTCTTGCCCTTGTCCTTGAGCTCGTCCATCTTGTTCTGCAGGCGGAACTTCTTCTCGTTGAGGAAGGACACGTTGAGCTCCTTGGCGGAGTAGCCGCGCGCCAGGTTGCGGCGCACGTAGATGTCGTAGTCGCGCACGATCCGCGCCACGATATCCGACGTCGACACGCCTGCAACAACCACGCAATCCACTATAGCAATAGCTATGTATCGATACAGCTCGAGATAATAGCTCTAACGTGTACAGTCACCGGCACAAAAATATGTGACACGCCCTTATTTGTACGGCCAAAAGAGCGTGTCACATATTTTTGCGGCCTTTGAGTAGGAAGATACTATTGCCGGTGACTGTATGTACCTGTTCACGGCTGTGGCATAGGTAGACACTGTGCGGGGAGACAAGTGTCTTATAAATCTTATAGTGCAACAGTTGTTTAAGAGAGGTCAAAAAAGGCGAGTGGCGTGAGTTATCGTTAAGGTAGACGGCACGAGCATTTTTCGACTCAGTTATACAACGTTGCATACAATACTTTTTCTACGACTACATACGTACTTACTGACTCAATTTTACTTAAAATATAAAATTGTAGATAATCAATATTCGTTTACCTCTGGCTATTGCAGATATTTTATTAACAATAATTTAAGTTTCACACTTTGTAACAATGTATTTCAATTTCAAGTATACTAACACAAACACACGCAGTTCTTACTAAATCGAAAAATCTTAATCTAGCTCAAATGCAAAGAAATATAACTGAAACTTAAATTTCAATGGGGTTAAAGCGAACCTTGAAAGCAAAAGTATATTATCTACGCCTATCTCACTCAAATGAGTAGAGAGAGAGATCTCTCTCTGAACAAGCGAGAACGAAAAATCGGCAAAGTAATGTCTCTGATCTTTGTTAACTTTTGTTTTTTAACGTTTTTTTTTCTAAAAATGTTTCGATTATTTAGGTTGTTAGATTGGTAGCAAATTGCTAATAGCAATTGATTTAGTTGTTAAGTGTTATTTACACGAAATACGTTTTACTGCCAAAACGATACGTCGTAATGCGTTTTTAGGGGAATAGATTTATATAGACTTGTCTTCAGATTCCATACAATAAGAGAAAAGGACACTAACGTTATAAATAATCGTAGACATAATTACATTACTAATTGTGTAATAAACTGCGTCATATCATAACATACAATTCTAAATAATAGAAAAACAAAAGCCAATTCAAATCTATAGAGAAGAAAATGACGGTAGACTTTGGAACTTTAACAAAATATTTCTTTTTGTTTTACATTTATCTAAGATGTTCTAGTATAAAAAAGGGTACACGGAATGAACATAATTATCTAGTCACTTTGACAACATTTTTGAGTACCTAATAGTGTTTTTAATTAATTCGATATAGTGCGATTCAATTAATAATACCTTTTTCATAATTACATACATTTTTTCGCACACAGAGATGTGTGCGAAAAAATAAATTGATGTTAATAAAAATTCTAAACAAAGTCCTAACCTATAAATACTGTACACATTTTTTATAACACAGCTGAGGCCGATGAGTGACCGCGAGTTTCCTTAACGCTTCATAAAGTAGTTTTTCTACTCCTGTACTTTTAACTGTCATTTATACATTCGTCAACACCTTTATAAGAACATAGATAATACACTCGATGAAAAGTCTATCTAGTCTATTCCCCAAAATAACACTTGTTCTATAAAAGCGCCAAAATAGTATCGCGTAATCGCGTGCAAACACGACTATTAATATAAAATAGATTACTGCCAACCTAAGAAACCTAAATAAACGCAGCGTTTTTAGAAAAAAAAACATTAAAAATGAAAAAATTAAAAGAACCACAGACCTACTTCGTAGTTTTTTACGTTTCCCGTTTGTTTGTTGGGGCAAATTGCAAACTTTGAAAGCAATTTAGGTATTTTTACTAATCTCTGTAGCTCTTTAATAATTGATCAAATAACGACGGTGTGTATTTGTGTTAGTAATGTTAGTATTATTGAAAAATAGTGTTTTAAAAGGTAAAACTTAAATGATTGTTGATTATGTTGACAAAATAACTGCGATATCCATGAAGTTTTCAATTTCGCATTTTATGTAAAAGTAATAATAAATAATAATAATAATAAATACTCTTTATTGCACACCTCATACAGTTACAAGCACAAATTTTACAATTAGATAAATTTAGGTAGAGGTAACAACAGGCGGTCTTATCGCTAATGAGCGATTTCTTCCAGACAACCTTTGGGTAGTGGAGACTAGAGAAAAACAATAAGCAGTAGGTGGTGCATAGAAACAAAAGAGACGAAATAGATAACACAGCACATTCATATGAATATACATACTTAAATAAATACAAAATAAACATACATATACGTACATATATACATATATAATTAATACATATATACATATATAATAAAGTAAGTGTATTCGTAGAAAAAGTATTGTATGCAACGTCGTATAAGTAGGTAAAAAAAAGTTCGTGGCGTTTTTCTTAACAATTTTCGCCTACGGCTCAAATTGTTACCCACGCCACTCACCTTTTTTGACCCCTCTTATACAACTGTTGCATAAACTACTATTCTGGGTGGTGGTTTATGCACGAAAATTATTACATGATATGGTCGGTCCCACTAAAACAACGTCACAATGGCTCCTGAATCACGAGCATACCAAATTGTTAACTATCCCGTGCCCTCAGATATTTTGACAAATTAGACTAAAATAATATAAGGAAGCGCATACATACATAGATAACACCTTATCATGTATATCCGTTTAGGAAGTGACATTCAGGGCAGGGTTTGTATTTATATTGCAGCTCGGTCCATCGCTCCAGCAAACCAGAACAAGTGATATCTCCCACTACGCATACTTATTACAGATTAAAAGGCCAAATAATATTGGGACGAGTTCACCGTCGAGATAAAATTTTTAGTCAATTAGTTGGCAGGAAGAAGGTACAAAGGGCGATAAGGGTGACGCAACCGGCGATCTGCGGCCAGCAAGGACACCAATCTTGCACAGTGTATTATGTTTCAAGATCGGTTCCACGTTACTTATTTGATAGTAATTAGAAATATTATTGACACGTAGATTTTTAGAGAAGTAAAAAAGTAGGTACGACATTTCATGAACTGCATGCAACCTATGAATCTGTAACCCCAATCTAATGTGGTAATGAAACATTTAGAAACCAGTTATATAATCACTCATCACTTCATGTAATTTATTTTATTCTGAGGGTCGGAACTAACATGCTTGCGGAATGAACGTCGCGCTGGGCCCAGTGAAATAAGGAAATTTAACCTTTAGAACGCCAACACACACGCACGCAAGGCTGGCCAAACTCTGATATAAGAGAACTATTAGGGTGTACTTACTAACAGAAGTAATATGTATCTTAACCATAGTAGAACTGTGGCTAAAGTCATGGGGTGAAGACAACATGACAGACATTCAATACAAGTTTTTCCCTTTGAACTTAATGTATTAGTGCGACTGCTGGTTTTTTTAGTTCGGTTTACTTAGCACTGTTATTTTAACACTTTCGCAACGGGGCAAAATTTTGAACAATACCCCAGTAACCGACAGAACCCGCCAGGCGGGCTACGACATGCAACGCAATGCCGCACGCCGCGTGCCCGGCATCTGAGCAAACATTACGAGTGCCTACCAGAGGTTAGAGAGACCGACCTTCGGTGCGCTCGGTGGCGACGAACATGTCCTTAGCCTTGATCATGGCGTACGTGTCCTCGCAGTCCTCGGTGGTGTAGGGGATGTCGTCGTGCGCCACGAAATCTATCTTGTGCTTCTCGATGAACGCCTCGTCGTACTCCCAAGGCGCGTCTCGCACCACCTGCGGCACACAACACGTTGCACTCAAGTCTACACTTATACAAATATAACAAACCCGACATGCCCGTTTGGTGACAGTAAGAATGTAATACTGAATTATAACCCTCTTTCTATCTGTTCATGGTCAGATCATACGGCGCACGACCAGAAAAGAGTCAGTTTTACTTCGTTTAGTTTAAGTACTATAATCTACAGACTCGTAACGGTCTAAAGCCTAGCTAAAATTACATTAGAAAGGAAAGATATAAAACAGAACAGCGTAGTTTTTGGTATCAAGCATATCATATTTAGCGTTTTTTTTAATTAATGAGAACCTAAGAACATTTGAAGATAATTGTTGTACTGCCACAGTCTTGAATACTACATATATAACTACTCGAGTATCGTGTAATATAATGTACTCACACTAAGCGTACTTTTACTTTTACTTTTTACCGAGTTCAAAAGCTTATAATACACACCCATTTAAATGCTTGGCGCAGACAGCGTTTCAAAAGGATATGTACTATATTATATGTACCATCAGGTTCAAAATTGCATGGTCAATTTATCAATGAATTCATTCATAAATTGGCCATGCAATTCTGAACCCGATAGTACCTAGTCGGTCCTTAAGTCTGTCAGAAGGGTTTTAAGTGATAAAATATAATACAAAGCTTTTATTTAAAAAAAATAGACCTGATTAGAAAGCTTATTTCATACAGATTAAAATATAATATGATTAACTTATAATCAAGATCGCGTATTTTATAAATCCTTGTAATCTTGAAGATTGTTGTCAGACCCAAACACGCCGATGATTTATGAATATTGTACTTCACAAAAGTTGGTAAAGATCATTGTTATAGTTGTCCAGAGTTACAAATTGTTATTTTTATGAAAGTAGATGATTAAGGCATATTTTAAAACCAATATTTAGTTGACTTACAAGTCTGTGCTTCACAGCTATTCTTCTCCTGAACCTCAACGTATTTTTCAGTTTTGAGCAAAACACGATGATTTTGATGCCATACATCAAGGTAGTCTTCCAAAATTGTGTATACTAGCCTTCTTGTCAGTCAGACCCATGTTAATTATATATTAAAATGAAGGTAAAAGATCAAGCTAAGCAGTATGCAAGACTGAAGCCTCTTAAAATTGAATAAAAATAATTATGGTCAAAATCAACTCGAACAGGGCGCGTGTTTTTGACGTGGTTTTTTATTGCGCTTATTCGAATGTTACAGGGAATTGTGTAAAACTGCCACAACTATTTGCCTTAAATAATATCGTAAATTAATGAGTGTTAAATAGGCTTTTTAACCATATATTGAAATAGTAAGCAACCTCTAACAGTTCCTATTTTACCAGTCCAAACCCTAGTGACAGTACTTATGAACCGACTAAGTATATTACATTTGATACATACGTAACGCTAATAAAATTGCATGCGATTGTCGTATTCAACTAAGTCAAAATTGAACTTGTGGTCGATATGTCGCGAAGGTCAAATAGGTAAAGCGATAACCTTTAGCTACTCATAATGCCAAGTTGATTAGCGACTCGCATTCGAGTAAATTGCTACCTATTGGTACCTAGCTATCAACATAAGAAGAGTATTAAAGAGCAATGTCATATGTAAAGTGTAAGTGGCTAATTTGAATCGGTACAATACGAAATACTTGTCCTATTAGTCTTTCTCTGTGTCATATGTTTCAAATGCAATTTGCACACAATCGTCATCAAAATACTGTAATGTTATTGAAATGTATACCGATATACAATCCGAGTAATGAACACAAAAGTTTAATTTAAAAAAATACTTTTACTACTTATACATTTAAGAGTTCCAAATTGTATAGCAAAGCCTAAAAGTGTTTGACATTTTATTAAAGAAAGGTGTGTTAAGTGGTGGGCATGAAAAATGGAAAACGGGAAAGAGCAATAGCGACTCAATCAATTTCGGTGAAGTTTCTTATTTAAACATATAAATGTTTGTATTGCTGATGCAAGATTACAATTTTTTCAAAACTAAGTGATTAATGTGGAACGAACGTGTCGTATTGAGAATGAATTGAGAGTATAATAAAAAAAAATTAAGTATATTTATATAGAATAGGAAACCCAAATAATCATGAACAGTTTATGTCCAGAGATTTATATAATCACTGGCAGGAACTTGAACTATAATTTAATGGAATTACCTAGAAAATATCTCATGTGATTCGATTGGGCGCTAGGCGTCTTAGATTGCAAGGAGGAGATGGTTACCTCATCGACGTAGCGGCAGTGGCGGACGGCTTCGTACCGCTCGTCCTCGGTCATCACCGTGCGGCCCTTGCGACTGTGCGTCAGCTGGTCGTTGCACACTGGAAGTACAAATGTCGGATTACTATTGCGCTCTTATACATACTACATACATACGACATGGTACACCACACTCATGGCAGAAGAAAACAAGGTATCGGCATCACATCACTACGTCACGTCACGTCACGTCGTTTGGGGTAATTTTAACTAACTAAAGCAGGGCCAGGTTTAGATTAACTTGAGTTACAGAATCCACTAAGCCGCATCCACTAATTCAGTTAAAATTATCCCAATATTTAACCTTGGATAGTCAAGGTGGTGTCTGCAACGTGGTGATGATGATGTGATACCTTGTTTTCTTCTACCGTGCATGCATACACTACACCTATATAATGTAATAAGACCTGACCAGAAATATATGATCATGGTCAAGACGGCGCTATTATTCTCATTTATATGGCAACAGTTCAGTATAGTCATAGAGCGTATTATTCTCTATGGTATGGTGACATCTTGATTTGTTAACCTGTCAGCACTGATGTTAATTTGAAAATGTTTCACAGCGAAATATATAGTTCAATTTCCCGAGTTTAATTTATTATTTACAGCAGTTCATTATATACACTATTTACAACTCTTGATTATGGATAATTTTGGGATTTTTTTGTCGTTTATTATTTAACATTCAACACTTTATTATTATTCAACTAAACCGCCACAATGACACTGACATCAGTGAAAGCCTATATATAACATACACTCACATATGCATATCATCTTGTCATTAAAATTATTGTCGTTAAAATTAGTTCCAATGAAATTCCGCAACATGGCGCATGATCATATATTTCTGCCCAGGCTTTGCATATATACATAAATAGGTATACAAAGGTTTATATCGGAGATTCGTCAATCCGTCATACCCGATCGAGTACACCACTTAACATTAATTAAAACAGTTACTTAGTTTCAAATTTCAAAGCCATCTTTGACCTTGCTCGCCGTTTAACTACCTCGCGCATTTGTGATGGAAACACAGTTTTACACACTTCCAATTGTAATTGACCTTCGCAGCAGAGCGGCAGATTGTAGGTAGGTACAATAAATATATTATTACTTCATCAAATCAAATTTAAAGCATCAAGGTAAGCTGATAATATGGAACGTGTGGTACGTAAATACTCGATAGCTCTGATAAGGGGTAATGAAGGTAATTGTGTAAATTGTACACATTGCGAGAATGTTATCTTCATACTTGTTTTGATCTCACGATTAAATCGTGCGACATATTCTATCCAATGAGTTTGTTTTTTATTATTTTTATTTAGTCACGCCATCTGTTAATCCGGCAGGCGGCAGGCACGATTAATAGAATGGTTCGATATTTATTATCGCAACTAAAATATAATTAGTGATAGATGAATCGTAATGATGAATGCACGCGATAAGGGAAAACACTCGCGCAGCTGGAAATAATTGCAATGCACATGATTCAAATGTACACCTTAGAATATTGTACTGTACCTAAATGCAGTTACAAGAACCTCTGTCCAGCAGCAAAGCGGCGGAGAGTAGGGAGAGAGAGAGAGAGAGAGAGAACTGTATATGATTTTGAATCGTGATCGAAGTGGAAGCTGACCACAGTGCTGTATTGATGGTGCTGAATCATTTTGTGTATTGGGTTTAAGTAGTGTGTTTGCGTCACTTTCATTTGCCATATGAAGAGATTCAACTATGTTTGGGGAAATCCCAATAACAATATCTACACGGAAATGAATTGGCGCCATGAAATCAGTGTCAGTTTACAAAATAGTTTAACCAAGAGGTTTCGTGCAGTGCAGTCATTAGTTTAAGTAGGCAATGTTACCCCCAATGGCTAGAAGCGGTCGTGTTCTGTTTATTGACTAACGTCCTACAATAGGCCCGGCGGTTAGTACAACTTACAAAAACATGTATTTTTTGCTTTAAAAGATAGAAACGCCTTATGATAATAGCTGGCTAGCTTGTACACGTAAAAGGGCCGTATCAAAGTCTTGCGTATATAAATTATCCCAAGACAGCTAACAGGAACGGGAAAAGGAACCGTCTTCTGTTGATGAGCGAGGCAAAGGGATTGTTTAAGTGTGAAAGATACTGACCTCCGACGATGAGGTATACATTAGGAAAGACTGTCTTGGCCTGCTGAAGCTGACGCGCGTGGCCCTGGTGGAACATGTCGTAGATGCCGTCCGAGTAGACGCGCACGCGCCTGCCCGCCGTGCCCGCCGCGGCCGCCGCGCGCGGCACACGCCCGTACGCGCAGCGCTCGCGCTCCGCCACCGCCATCGGCTCCGAGCTGAACGGCGCCGCCAGCCTCAGTGACTGCAACAACCACACACTAACTGTTACACTACTGTACATCCCGCATAATATTGTCATAACTAAACCGACTGATAAAAATTGCTTGTCTTGGAGGAGGCACTGCTGTTCTTCAGTTACAGGTTTATTTAACACTTCGTATTCATATCACAAGGGTTTCCCATCTAGATTTTGTTACAAATGTCGAATAATTTCGTTTGGACTCTACTTTAACCGATAACAACGACAATAGTGCTACAGCGAAAAAAAAGTGATTTTACATACTGATACCAAATTTCAGCTTTTTATTGCTAACGATCACTGAGCTAAGCCGCGGACGGACAGACAGACAGACAGACGGACGGATATGGCGAAACTATAAGGGTTCCTAGTTGGCTACGGAACCTTAAAAACAAAAAAAACTAAGTTTATATTATGTTATACATATATCCCTTGTTGCATCCCATAACATAAGCAATGGGCTGACCGGTACTGTTCTTGGAATCTTAAGCGAGTTCAGAACTCAGAAGTATGATAACGATAAGCAAAGTCCAGTCACCCAGCAAAGCGAAAAACGTGTAACATTACAATGAATGGAATTGTCAGGCGATGTGTCAAGGTTCAGCTCCGCGTCGGCGGTTACCAGCACCGCGTGCGATAACGGAGTGGCGCGATGTGACGTCATGCCGCGCTCGTCTTACTCATAAGGCACATTCATGTAACCTGCATTACGTGTCCGTTATTATAATATAGAAACAATTCAAATGCGTTAGCAGGGCATTTGTAAAGTGCTTTGAGGTCCTAGTTATTTTACGAACGAGTATAAGGTGATACTTAATCGATTACGATGCAGAGATATTTATACATAAAGTAAAATAAAAGCAAATTATTGATACGACGTTTATAGCATTGACATAAAAGGTTTACTTACAAATGATAAGGTGTGTTATATTGAAATAGGTATGTAGAGGTATAACACACTGAGTACTTATGTATACTTCCAATTTTGTAAGAGATTTTCTCAACATTAATGTAGTGGGATCGGATTTAATGAACGGTGACGAATTCTATTTATATTAGTTCTCTAAGGTGATCGGCGGTAATGATACTCTAAGTAGCAAACGCAACCAACCACGCAACAAGAGGTAGTTCCAAGCAATTCGTGGCACGGTAATTAGCGAGCTCTTTACATGTACCTTTACGGTTTAGACATAATTTAAAACAATCTTGACCTACAAAAATATTCTAGAAACATATTAGCCAGATACTACCAGCATTTTAACGGACTGGACTTCGACGCGTTGCAATGTAGAACGAAATGCATCGCAAGCATATCGCAAGCAATCCAACTATATTACCTATTTCTAAATATCGCTGAATATTTTTGCACTTTACGCTCAAACCGCACGTCACGTTTTATATACTTCCTTTATATTAGCATTTTGTCCCGTTAAATACGTGTTAGGTACGAATATTGTACATGTTTATGCGTATTTGCTCGTATTTTTCATTGACGTGATTGACCAGAATTAAATAGATACATTTTGTTAACAAATTACAATGAGTTTGCGCATGAAATCCGTGGATTTGGAGGCTGATGAAGCAGAAGTGTATGAGCTGCGATCATAAACATGGTGCAGGTGGCTAGAAACGATTTATTATGCATCCTTGGTATTCGTGCGCGAACCATAGATACGGTACGTAAACAAATATTTTAGGCGTGGCGGTGAAAGGCTTGTCGTAACGTTGGGGACATTTTTTAGCAGACTGCAGTTGGCTGTCGCGCTCGTATAACAAGTGTATTATTTTGTATAAATTTAGCACCTTTGTATTATTTAAGGAAACTGTAGGTCTTATTTTTACTGTCAATATTGTATATGATTAATTTTTGTATATGACCGTTCTTAATAAAAAATATATAACTAGAAGTAAGTACTAATGGGGAAGTACTAACTGTCAAAGTGACATCTCCAACCTTGTTCCTTTGAGAAGTTAAATTTGTATGGCGCGAAGTAGTTATTATTTATTTTCGCGAAAATGAGTCAATGTTTTGTCTAGAAATTGAAATCCATCGGTTTATGAAATACACTAAAATTTTAATCTTCGTCTCTTTCTCTTATTGTATGGAATCTGGAACAGCGCCCTCTACAAAAAAAATTCACCGGTCTTCCACATTGCAAATAAAATGTATACCACTTTTAAAGTGGGTACATTAATTGCGATCACTTAAAAAGTAATACTAGCGCGGACAACTTGTTTGTGAAAATAAGTCCATTTTCAGACGTGACCGTACCTACCTACTTAATTATAATATAAAACTTTATTGGAAGTGCAACTCCGCCGTGCTTACGTCCGCCTGTCTAATCCGAAAGTTTACAAAGGGAGATAAAAATTAAATTTGAAATATCTGAATAATGTCGACCTTCTGAAACTTCAGTAGTAACACGCCTAACTGTAACAAATGAATTGTCGAACTTAACCTTGGAGTTGTATTTATGTTATAACGTAAGCGTGAAATCGTCGAAACAAAAATGCATTCCTATTCTGATTCAGTCACTAATAACCATGTCGTGGTTGTGATGTTGACGTGTAACGTATCAATTTACCTAGGTAATTAGCTAGGCATTATCGCTAAGCATACATGATGTGTTTGAGAGTAGGAATTAGGTCGTCGAGAATAACTAAAACCTTGCAACGCCGTCTGCGACAAGCGAACTGCCTGCCGGCTGCCGGCCAGAACTAGCTATGACTACTTACATGTACATGTAACACGAATCCACTAAATTCATTCACAGATTTATGATGTGTAATCGTGTAATATAAATTAATAATTATTCTTTTAGCCTCTCCTCTTGGCGTGAGGTGTCGTGCTATCGATTTTTGTGTGTATACAATTGTTTGTGGCTTCTTCGTTCAATTAGTGGCAAAGTCAAGAGTTTGTCAGAAGTAGAAAAATAAAACCTTCTAACCTAGAATTTTCCGGGGTTATTGATGGTAAACTATCAGTATTATCGCATACCAAAGTGAATAGCAAAACCGAAACAAAAGCTGTCATTCCTTTCAGACTATCAATAATAGGTGTTAGAAATTCCATAAGAAATTCATAACAATCGGTATGAAAACAATATGTTGAGAAAAATTCCACGTGTTATAATATGTAGGTTTACTTTTTTCCACGTGTAATTAATTACATACATGCACGAGTAGGACGTAAGAAATACGACCCATCCTAAGTAACGAACACAAACACAGCCGTTTATGAACCCGTCCCGTCCGGTCCATAGCTCCTCTGGGGTATATATATGTACTTGCTGAATTAAATAACTTAAATTGACAACAGTTTGATATATAATGCATCATTTGTTTAGGGATTTTTCGTAGAAATAATAAATGAGATGAGGACTCGTTGCTGAATTAAATAACTTAAATTGACAACAGTTTGATATATAATACATCATTTGTTTAGGGATTTTTCGTAGAAATAATAAATGAGATGCGGACTCGTAGGACCCATAGACTAGACTAAATAAAAATAAAAAACTGGCCAAGAGCTTGTCGAGCCATGCTCAGTGTAGGGTTCCTTAGTAGCTGGCCTGTTACAATACATCCGTTCAAAAGGTCGTCTATTAAGGAATATCTGGCGGCGAGTGATAACTCAAAAACGGCTCAACCAATTTTATTTAATATAGTTTTTATTGAAAGTACTTATCAGGCCTCACTTCAATGAATTAAAAAAAATTTGGACCCACGGTTCAAAATTTAGATGGCGGCCGGGGGGAACCGCGATAATATTTTTCAAATTTTTATTCTACCACTATTTTATTCATACCAAATCTCAGCTTTCTAGTGAACGGTCACCGAGCTAGACCGCGGACGGACAGACATGGTAAAACTATAAGGGTTCCTAGTTGACGGAATACGGAACCCTAAAAACCCCTATGTTTTAGTTCATCTTTACTCTGTCCACTATTTTGGTCTTTATATTAAAGGGTCGGCGACGCGCATGTGACACTTTTGGAGTTGCAGGCGTCCATATGCTACGGTAGCTGCTTATCATCCGGCGAGCTGTACGCTTGTTTGCCACCGTCGTAGTATTAAAAATAATAATTTGATACAGCTCAAAACTACGATTAATCATTACCGATTTTCAATTATCATTTTAGTGATTAGGAGTCTGAACGAGAAATTAGGTTCTAGTATATTATTCTTACGTACTGTTAAAATAGTTTCATAAATCTGTGAAACGTAATGAGAATCAGTATCTATAATTAAGGCGTCACGACGACAATTTTGTCTAGGATTCCAGATTACGAACTATTACATTTTGTAGGCCTGCTGATTATGTATGACATAGATTCACCCTAATTCTATGTGACATATGCACTAGCCGACACCCGGATTTAGGTATTTTAAAGTAGAGTTTGGCTGGAAAGAAAGGTGTCGTAGTTTAATATGGGAGCTCATACCTACGACACCTTTCTTTCCGGACAGGCTCTAAATATTACGTCAACAATGACTGACGTCAACATAAGCCATGAACAAACTTGACGAACACGCTTTTACAAACAACCCGCGCAAATTCTTGTACCCAGCCGCAAATGTATTGTAATAGTTAATACATATTGTTAATAGCAATAACGTCTGGTTTTTCAATTATAGAGATATTTAATTCATTTGTAGGTATAGTTGACAAGTCTGTGTGAGTTAGTATTTATTTGTTAGTAGGTAAGAAAAGTATGAAATGACAATGCATTTTACCGAATATTGTACCAGTACGAGGTATTGTACTAGTACCAGTACATGGTGGTTTCTAATGTCACCACATAATTTTGGAAACAATCATAATTATACATTTACAGAAATTAATTGCCGTTCCTAGTTGAGACTCGCTCAAACTGTAACTGGATGAATAACAATAGGTTTTCCCGTTGTTGCCAAATTGCCGATATGCCTAGGTATTATGCCTGCGTCGAAAGCGTAAGTTAGCATGATTTTAGTGGTCATTCATAACATAATATATACTTACGGAGGATTCATTTCATTTAGAACAGAAGTAAGTAGTTTATAGTTTCAGATGAAAATTAAGGGGTGTTGTATTAGGTCGGGTCATTATTCTTGGATCTCGGTCTCGGCCTCGGCATTCTCGGCCTAAAATCGAGGCCGAGATCTCGGTCTCGGTTCTCGGCCCAGATAGGGCCCAGACCATGAAACGAGTTCTCATTGGTCGCTTGGGGAGTTGTTGTGACCCTACCCACATTCTAAGCCAATTATAAGACGTAACGCCGCTTTTGCAGGATTAACAATTTGGACAAGTAACTAATTACTTGTTCATTTAATTGTTTTCGTTGTGTTATTATTATGGGAAAACGGTTATAACTGTGCTAATTGTTTGTGGAGATTTGTTTAAACTTATTTGGATATCTTACATTGTATGTATGAGTTTATTATGTAGTTAAGTACCTACATACGTAAAAAACTTTTTTGAAAATGATGTGTTTTATTAACGTTTATTCTCCATTTTATAAATTCTCGGTCTCGGCCGTGAACACCATTTAGTCTCGGTCTCGGCCGAGACAAAAAAGTGTTCTCGGTCGAACCTTAATTATTAGTACCTAAACTATTTTGATTTTCTGGTCATTTGTAGGTACTACTAGGTAACCTTGTATATTTTGGGATAGGGATTTTAAAGCAAGGGTCGTTCTCGGTATTACTAAAACTCAAAATACGCCCGACTTTTGCAATGCTCAGGGGTGATATTATGAAATGTAGGTAAAGCTGTACCGAAAAGTTTTCTACAAAAACACATTAACATGAAAACTCTTAAAGGTACCAAAATAAATGATTTCATCTGTAATGTAACTAACTATGTTACTTATACAACTCTTGCTTAATGATTAATATTAAAATAATCATTTTTATACGTACATATTACACATACACCCGCAACTCGCAGTCGATTAGCGGCTGGTATTTTGTATTATTTTGCATGAAGATTAGTCAAAACATATTACAAAGCAATAACAAGGTTCCAGAATCCAAAAAGGAAAAAATTATTGCTAAGACCTAAAATTGGGGACTAAACATTATTTTCACTTCTCATGCTCGTAAAGTTCGACTTTAAGTCGTGCGTGGACGACATAAAATCGCATTTTAAGCTCTAGGGCATAAAGTAAAATTTTCTTCTAAGACTAAGAATGTGGCTCAACAGCCAAACAGAGTCAATAGTAGTTTATGTAACTGTTACGTAATAAGGGTCCTTCAAACATGAGTGTGGTTTTATGAAATGAGCCGCAGGCGAATTTCATAATACGATCACACGAGTGTTTTAAGGCCTAATTACGTACAGTTGCATACACTGCTTTATCTACACTCATATTATTTATTCTAAATGCCTTATTTGGAAACTATAGAATGGCCGCCATCGCACCGCCACCATGGCCAACTCGATTGTGCCGGCGGTCGCGCGGGCGCGTGTCGGGCTGTCGGCGGATCCCCGGGAGGGTGCAGGTGTACATTATGTTATCAAAACTCATAATAGCACATCAATAATTGAGCATGAAAAGTTAAAATTACGTTACTGCTACGGATAAAAAGCTTATCATAGTAAAATCGGTCGTGGTAATGCTAGCCATTGCCTACCGTTTTCGAACACGTTTTAGAGAACTTACAATATGAGTGTAGATAAAATATATTGCATAATTTAATTGAGCAGTAAAATTTCGTAGAATACTGAAACTTGTTCTTTTTTTTATATTCTTGCTATAATTATTAGAATTGCGTGTTTTCTATAATTAAATAAATGAAATCAAATAAAATAGGAGTTGATAATAGTTTAGAAATGCCCCGAAATGTTTTTATGACTTGGCAGAAAACAAGTAAGTATCTATGTCTAAATTCACATGTTGAAAATTAAAAAAAATAAACATTAAAAAATTAATTGGTGGGAACCATACTTGTTTTCATTGTAATATTTTTGTTACAACTTGAAATTGTTTTACGATTCCCGATAAATAATTTCCTCGCAATTGAAGTGAAAATTAGAGTGTAGCCCTAGTCCATAAAACCCATTTTACACTCGACTTTATATCAATCCTCGCTCGCAAGCTCGCTCGGATGGATAAACGCCTCGCGTAAAATCGTACGTTTTATGCACTTGTTGTACAATCTACTATTTATTGTTACATCAAAGTACAGATAATTTGCCTCTGTTTTCATACAAAACGAGATCGCATGATAGAAAAATATTCAAACACTTGTAATTTGTGTTTTATATCTGTTTTTTTGTTGTTTTTGGCTGTTATTCTATTAAATAAACTCTCTTCAACATTTTAGAGTCTGTTTGGAAAGAGAAGTGTCGTAGAATGTATCCGCTCCCATATAAACCACGACACTTCTCTTTCCGGACAAACTCTAATATTAATAAGGAAGGTAATTTAGGCCATACTTAGTTGTTTTTTTACAAGTTATTGTAACCAACACGAATGTTCTAAGGCTTTTTGAGCAAATTGATTTCGGTCCTTTAATGTTAAGAGCTCTTTTTCATGAACACAAATTATTGATTTCATAACTATGATCATACTATTTTATTGGTTATGTTGTGGCGATTATAATTTTAGTACACAAAAATATCTATACTGCCCATGCTAAGAATCATAAGCACAAATGTGTGCCCAAATTTTAGCGTGTTCAAGCTTTATGTATCTACGTGAATTTCGTTGGACCGTCGTAAATTTCAGGGATTTCGTATGAAATTGCCACAAACTGTTCAACAGAGACGAAACGTACGAGTATGCAGTCGCATAATATAATTATCAAGTATCCATCCATATGAACATGTCAAAATACGACCGACAGTTTACAGAACTTTCCAAGCAGTCGGTCGTTTAATTATTACCCACTTTACTGTGTTAGTGGGCACACTTTCACTCCTCAGAGTGGTAAACAAATGAGCCAATGATTGACATTATCTAGTCATCAGCCAGGTATCAGCTAGAACCCATTACATTATGAAATACCCAATAAGATACGCATAAGGAAACCGGATATATAAATGGGATGTTGGTAGACTTATTTTAATGAGGAAAGGGTATTTTATTAAATGACTACCTACACCATCAGCGGTATAAAGATGATAGTATGAAGTAAGGACCGGCATGATTGTAAGCAGAAGAATGGTCCTTCATGTGTTTGATGTGGGTATGGAATGATGACTCACGGGAAGGTCTGTGGGCGGCTGGGGGTGCTTGAGCAGGCCGTTGATGCGCGGCTCAGGACCGGCGCCGCGCCGTGCGGTCAGCATGGTCGTGGTTGTGGTCATCGACATCTCGTACGGTATTCTCTGCTTCCGATCTAACTAAAGTCACGGGTAGCACTCTAATCCTTTTCAAATTACTGTCAACAATTTCATTGCTTTGTAGACGGATGGCGCCCGGTTCGCCGAGCGAAATATAGCTCAGTATGGGTATACGCACTTTCATGAAACTACTTTCAAAAATGTTTACACATTTCAGTACTCTGAAGATTATCTTTAATTAACTATAGGAATTTATTCATATACTCTGAAGTTTAACTACCTATTAAAAGTTTTGCCGACCGTCACTGAGGAAATTAATGAGACGGAATGCAAAAATTTATTGAACAGAGAACCTACAGATGAGGATCGCAAAAACAACGCGCGTATTACTCTGCTCGAAAATGACTAGTGGAGAGGCGTGAAGTCAGTGGGTTCTATAAGCGCCGAATGATAAATATAATACTCGTTGATTGTAAGGTTAGCGCGAGCAAGTGGCAGCGGGGGACTGGGGGGCAGGGTGCGGGCGCGGGCGCGGGGCGGTCGACGGTGGCGCGACGCCGACGTGGAGGCTCGTCAGACACGCGACGCGCCACGAGTCGCTCCGAAGGGGACTCGAGCGGCCGAACGTGAACATTGACGCGATCCTACTCTCCATTGCCTTGCACTCGTCGCACAAGCGAAGTGATATCAGGAATCGGCCACATGCTATTTATTTGTTTGCTGAATAAAAATAGGCCTATTAATACCCACTAAACAATCAATGTAATAAAGTAACTTAGTCTCGGAACGGAGCCCATAAACGTGTGCGATGAAAATTTGATTGACAGTTTTTCTCGGTCGCAAAATAGTTTTTTTTTATAAAAAAAAGTAAACAAATAATAAGATCCAGTTATGTAGTTTTCATTGTTGTGAAAAGAATTTTTCCTGCCCTTCCTAAACAGAAAACAAGAAAGAAACTTACCCCCTAATGCATAAACGTCTCTCAGGCCTCAATTAGTTATGTTATGTTTTGTCCTTATTTGTTCACATTGAAAGGGCTTATAATTTTACGGGCATCTAAAATATGAATCGGCTGGCATATAGTAGTTTTTCACGCTACTGTTCGGAAATGTGACAAAAGATGGTCAAAATCCAAGCTGGAAAGTAAGCATTTGCTGTAGCACCTGAACCACCACTACAGCAATGTTATTGTAGCGATGAAATGTCATTACTCATTAGTTGGAAAGTAAATTGTCCAGTTATGTCATTTCATTCATTAAAAACATTAAAAGGTCTTTTTTTGGCACAACTTATGTTTCAACAATAAAATAAGGTTGTTTATCGGGCCAACTACCTATTTTAAAAAAAAAGAAACGTCAAAACCATTTATTCACCCTTAAGGCGTTTTTACTTTTTTTTAGCCGTTTGTGGGTTTTCTATCAGAAACGCCTTTAAGTAATGAGTCGGTTTGAAGCAAACAACAGAAAAACGCTTCTTGAAAGTGAAAAAAAAAGTAAAAAGGCGGGAATGGAATACTGAATTGGATATTCTATTAAAGCATTTATATTATTATGAAAAATGTTTTATTTTATTTCCTCACAGTAGTTGTGAAAAGCACTATGTAATATCTCGGCCGAAAGCGCTATAGGTGGACTCGTATCTTCGAGAACTAACTCGATCCACCTATAGCTTACTTTCAAGCCTCTACAACAATGTACTATTTTGTGAACTGTACATTTTCCCGAAAATTTGTAGATGCAGTTATGTCCCTTTTTAAAAATAAAATAACGTTTCCAGTCAGTGAATTGAGTTATCTCAACGTTTTAAGGTAGTTCCCCTCCAGGGCCCATGATTTTTTTCCATCCTGTATATTTAATAGAGCGGGACAGTCTATGAGTCTAAGAACTTTTAGAAGCTCCAACTCTGAAGCGCCATCTGAACGAGAGCAACCCAAAGATACCCAAAATGTACGAGGAAATTACATTTGCACTGCAGCGCCATCTAGTAACGAGTAGCGTATCGTAGTAACGCTACTCGTTACTAGATGGCGCTTCGATTGTAGAATTCATAAATGAGTGATTCGACAGCACTTAACATACTTTAGCAAACAGCTTTGTATGCTAGTAGCTGTCAGAAAACTCCACACAATTACGAGTATGAATTCTAACTTAGGTTCCATAATTTCATATGCATATATTATCCTAAGAGTATAAAATAAGAATGTTATTATTATTCTTTTAGCAGTTACTGCCTTATCAAATTATTAACAATAGCCATTAAAGGCACCTCCATAACGAAAACAGTTTTATTTAATTTCCGATACATTAAAACAACAATCTGAATTTCAAATTCAGGTATGAGATATAATATGACTGTTGAAAGAGTAAAAACAAAATAATATGTTAGTTTACATGTAGAGATATTCGTAATAGGCATGATGAATTTTTTTCATGTATGGTATCAAACGATTCGTTTTGTTGTGAGGATAATATGTGAGAAATCGAAATTGTTTTATTTAATTTCGTACCTTGAAAAAATCGTAAAATTTTGAAGCCTGATCTCTTAGAATCGTTTCAATAGATTTTTTTTCTTTTTACTCTATTAGGATATATTGACCGTTTTGCATCCATTCAACTTAGTTTTATAACAAAATTCAACATGAGTCATCTACCTAGCTATATACCTAGGGTCGACGATATGTATATATCGTCGACCCTAGGTTCAATTCAGGTAGTGTACTCGTACTATCCATACCATATCCCTTGCCCTAACAGAACCGAATGCGGACGATATGTAATTATAATTATGGACCTATGTATTTAGGTGGACTGAAACCAGGGGGACGGTAGGTAGGCGATGACGCCTCGATTATTTACATACTAATGGTAGGCTTCATCGATACACGCACTAACTGTCAGGGTATCAAAATAATTACGCTATACGGTTTGGTTTTCTGTCATTTTATCTTGCATCCATTACATACATATACCTAATGGGATATAAGTTGTCAGGCTCATTTGCCCCAGAGGAAACAGCCATACAACAGTATATAAATGCCTATGTCCTGACTGACTGACTGACCCACGCAGAGCCGAAACCACTGAAGCTAAAAAGTTGAAAATTTCAGGTCTGGTTACATTGTTGGTTCATATCATAAGTTCTGTCACAAGAGTTTTGAGTGATAAAATATAATACAAAGTTTTTATTCAAGAAATGTAGACATGATTAGAAAGCTTATTTCATACTGTAACCACAGTGTTACAGGACTAGTTATTAACTCCTAATAAATATCTAGTGTTTAAATGCGGACCTTTAAAACAATTTTTTTTCACATATCGCAATTTCTTTGAAACCTAGTATAAACACAAAAGTTTTATTGGCGCTTTGTTTACCATACATCTACACCTTTATGGGGAATGCCCTGGGGGCGGACTAAGCAAGACTTCTGGCTGTGTCGCAGTCAGAATCGGGGGCATGGCTGCACGCATTACCTTCTCCTCAGTTGGCCTACTTGACGGTGGCTTATTGCTACGATGTATGTCAACGACATATATGCATTTGTGGTACCATGGTGGGGGTTGACAGCCACCACACTCTGAGTTGCCGTTGGTGCACTGGTAGGCAAAATAAACTTTTTATGTTTGAGTATTCAGTGAATCTCATATCATAATAAATCTTCCTGAGGGTTTAGTATTAAAGTAACTTCATTGCAAGATTTGTTTTTTTGTAATTTCCTTGCAGCTGTATTATTGTTTGATGCTTTGGCGAAAAGTCAATCATAACTAGTTTTAAGTCTTGCCCTCGGCTTCTCCTACAGATCTTGGCAGAATCTTTTGATGCTGCTGCCACTGACAAGGCCACACACGGGGGCTTGCAGCACCGGATTATCGTTTAGCCCTACCCCTCCCCTACTTCGAGAAACAAGGGAAATCTAGGAGACTTGCCTATCATACTAGAAACCGGAGTCTTTTTTGTTTTTTTTAATAAAAATACGCCGCCACTTTTTTTGCATTGCATTGCAGCATTGGCATTTCGTGTTCCCCCATTAAGGACATGACTAATTATATACTCGCGAGCAAATAATACGGGTCAGTGACAAAAACCCTTATGTTTTAATAGCAAATTAATAGCGGTATGTGCAGGAAACTAACTGTGTATTAAAGAGAATTTAATATCGAATTAAATTGAACCTTCAATGTTCTACAAGAATTCTGGAAAAAGTTTTATTTAAAAAAAGCCGAATTTGGTACCAAATTCAAATTGAGCTTATTTCACTTTTGATTGTTTTCTCACTTTTGTTTTCAATCTGTCAAAGCAAAATGGTAAAAGGCAGTTTTTGTTGACTTTGATGGTCATTATTGAATTACTATCATGTCGCTAACACAAGATGAATGTACACGTATCGTCACTTTGTTACAAGAAGGCAGAAGTCAGAGATATACAGCAAGAAGAACAGGCGTGGCACTATCTACGGTGCAGAGGGTCCTCCAACGTTTCCTACAAACTGGCAGGAACCTTCGAAGACCAGGAACCGGCAGGCCGTGATGTACTACGGCTAGAGAAGATCGATTTATTGTAACAACAATGCTCCGAAATCGGCATCTCACTGCAGTTGAAGTCAAAAACCAACTTCGGGAGACCCGAAGAGATGACATCAGCGAGTGGACTGTAAGGCGGCGGCTTCGTGAAGCTAATTTGACCCCACATAGACCGGCAAATGGCCCAAAACTTGACAGAGGGCATCGAACTGCAAGGAAACTTTACGCACGCGAATACAGGCGATGGGGTGCCGAAGAATGGGCAAGAATTATGTTTTCTGACGAATCCAGATTTATGCTCTATGCACATGACGGGCGGCGAAGAGTTTACAGACGGCCAGGTGAACGTTTAATTCCAGCCTGTTTTGAAGAAAAAGTTGCTTTCGGCGGTGGGTCTGTTATGGTTTGGGCTGGAATCTCTTCAGAGAGTCGCACGCAATTAGTTTTGATAGAAAATGGAACGTTAACTAGTGCCAGGTATGTGGTAGGTATGTGGAAGAGATTCTTAATGAGCATGTAGGCCCATATTTAATTAATATGGGTGAAAACTCAATGTTCATGCATGACAACGCCAGGCCACACACCGCACAGATTGTGGAAGATTATTTTGAGGAGGTTAGCATCAATACTATGAACTGGCCCTCGAGAAGCCCGGACCTAAATCCGATTGAGCACGTATATGGGACGAGCTCGGAAGGCGTGTAAGAAATCGAAACCCCGCCCCAGATACACTTAGAGACCTGAAACAGGCGTTAGTGGAAGAATGGGCTAATATCCCGCAAGAACGCATAAGAAACTTAATAAACAGTATGCCCAATCGTTTAGAAGCTGTAAGAAGAGCCTGAGGAGGCAATACGAAGTATTGATATGTTTTACTTTTATTTTGTTTTTAGTTTTGTGTGTGAGGTACCACGGTTGCTTTTTACCTATAATTAATTGATATCGTGTTTACTATGTTAATTAAATAAACAAGTGAATATCATCTCTAACTCTTGACGTTGTTTTATTAACTACTAGCTTTTGCCCGCGGCTTCGCTCGCGTTAAATTCGGGGTAACACGGTTCCCCTTTGCCCCCCGTAATGCTCCATACAAACTTCCACCCCCCATTTTAGGGAAGTGGGGGGTTAGAAAGAGACAAAAAGTAGCCTATGTCACTCTCCATCCCTTCAACTATCTCCACTTAAAAAATCACGTCAATTCGTCGCCCCGTTTTGCCGTGAAAGACGGACAAACAAACAAACAAACACACACACTTTCCCATTTATAATATTATATTAACTATGCATTTATCTATAATATACAATTTAATTCAGGCTCCTAGCTTTATTATTTTAGGAGATATTATAGTTTTTCGTACTGACCCGAATTATTTGCACGCGAGTGTATATATCTCATCTAGGAGACTTATCGAACTTGGTTCATTGTCGTGTCGTGGGCTCTTGTTCTAGTATTTTTTTTTACGAAATTGACTCACATATCTAGGTATATACATTTCTATGGGTAGATTTAGGCCGTCTTAATGCAACTTTAAAATGATACTTATCTATCTAATGTATAAGGTAATTCAGAGTTTCAAGGATATTTTGCATGTAATTACGCACGATTTTACTAATAGAAATACCATTCTGGGCGTAACGCATTTAAAACAAGCAGTGTTTTACAAACAGGCAATGTACAGTCGAGGACAAAGAGATGTATACACTTTTGGACCTTATTGCGTTGTAATAAGGTCCAAAAGTGTATACATCTCTTTGTCCTCGACTGTACGTACCTATTACGTTACGAGCTACGCTTTAGCTGCGTGTACCTACTCGCATGTAGGCCCCGTAATTAGTACCCTTTACTCAAAAATTGATTAAGGCGACGATATATGCAAACACGTCAAATCGAGGTGTTTTTGTGCAAGGTTTTTGAAGAAAACAAACCACGTTGGAGCATGAATGTTACATTTTCTGTAGGGGCATATAGTTGGGTTCGCTGTACCGATACGTGCTTGGTCTTGTATAACATAATTAGGTATATGTATCATCGTTAAGAAACTGTTTTGGAGAAAACTTGTCGCAAGTTTTATGTCGGTCAGAAATAATTCTATGTTGCGAAATTAAACATAACTACTTCTTAGCACATTACTAATGTTCGGCCGATAACTATAGTCGTATTAAGCGCTTAATAAAGGTTTCAGACGCAAAACCTTGTAGAGCCTGTAATAATTCAGAACTATGCAATTGCTGCAATAAAACTTATAGGCGTTTATTCTATTGCAGCCAGAGACATGTTTCATGTGTCAAATTTGAGTAATATGATTAGTAATTTTGAGTGCGGAAATTCGTTCCACATAGCTTAGGTTATAGTACGCTTGCTTTCTAAGTAGATATGTCCGAGTTCAAATCTAGGCTGATGTTAACTTTTTTGTTTATTTTTTATCTCATTTCTCATTTATATTTTCAATCCTGATCCTAAGCGATTTATAGGTATTTTTGGACAAAAAAAAAGTCAAATCATACTATAGTCAAGTTACTAGTTAGTTTAATCTTTTTATTTTGACTTTTTTACCCAATATATTTAAACTACCAACTTATAAAAGAGACTAATTCATTATTCAATTTTTACAGTGGGTATGGGTACTTTTTACCATAGACGGCTTCGTCCATGTTTTTACCATAATTTGTATTACAAGAGCGCGTTTGTTCGAGCAGTTTCCATCCGCGGCGACGTTGCCAGCTTACTTTCATTTGCTCATTTCGCGTCTTGCTTTGCGCTGTTGCAAGCTAGATCTATATTATGATATGAATGACGGATACATTGAATAGAATCAAATGCGCTTGAAGTTGAAACACATTCGTGCATTTGTCAATGATTTGTCCACATCATCGTGATAGGTTATATCTCTCTCTTTACTATGGAATAAGAAAGAAACAATCGGCTCGGCTGTCCCGGTACTCTACGATGTCTGGTCGCGCCATTAGGTTTATATGGCTTATTGTATGTTCGATTTCGTACGATTTAAAAGATATGGTGAATTATTAATATTATTATTAGGTAGGTAAGTAGATATGGAATTAATTTAATCGTATAAGTATATATACCAATATAACTTCTCACAATCCCTAAAATGAAAAAAACAATAAGTAAGGTACGATGGGGTAAGACCGGACCATTTTTGAACTAGTTGGTCAGCTTTCAGGGCTGACTTTTATGCTTTACCTTTGTAAAAATTTCTCGAAATATTAATCCTTGTTTCAAATCAGTATGAAGTGTACCTAAGCTGTTTTTCCTGCATAAATTTTCAAAATCTACTCCTTCTACTTAAGATTGGACTATTGAATAAAATGTACTCTTAGTAAGTTTTTAGGTGCTAGTTTTCTTCCACTTATCGATTTTGCCAGCTTTGTAATGCAATAATAAATTTTGAAGTGCCCTTACTTATCGTTCTAGAGCTTATATGGTCTTGTTTAGATTAATATTATACGAGAATAAATCATACTCGAAAGGTTTTTTTATAATAAAACATTTTTTGTAAAAGTGGAGTATGTGTCAGTTTTCCGTCCATACTTATTGATATATTGATATTCAAGTTTTTGAAATAAAAGCTTATAATTAAAATATCAATTAAAGAATAAATAATTATTATCAATGGCAAATTTGACCTCAAAAAGTTTTTTCCATGTAGACGGAGAGCTGGCCACGTCAGATATGACACAATAGTCAGGTTTTATTGCTCTCATTATTGTGTCATATCTGACGTGGCCAGCTCTTAGTCCAATAAATTTGTAGCAGTTTAATCAGGTGGACGGCAACCCGGACGGGAAACTAGCATAACCACCCTATGCACGGTTTCAAATAATAGATATAATTATAAACCGCCTTTATTATGTTAATTCATAATAATTCAAAAACGAGTGAGTTAAAAATATTGAGAGTGGAAAGACAAGATGTTTCAAACCTTTGAAGCAAGATGTTTCAAAATTTAAAAATTTTAAAAAACGCTTTTGGCTATAATTCTTTTTTTTTCCCCAGCCTACTTGAAGAGATATAATACGTATCCATACTAATATTATAGTGTGTCTGTCTGTTAACTCTTCACGCTTAAACCGCTCAACTGATTTAGATGAAATTTGGTATGTATAAGGGGATGAAAACGGAATGGAAGTATATACGGAATTGTTGCTCCCTGTTGACTTGAAATAGCATACGTGCTAGTTTTATATTTGCTCTTAGATTTTACTAACTAGTAACTTTTATTTTGCGTTTTATTATGTAATTCCATATGGCTCATGTTAATTTCGCGCAGACGAAGTCGCGGGTAAAAGCTAGTATTTTAATATTGTAATGGATTTTGATATGATAAAACTTTTGAAATAGATGGCAATTAACCAAAACTAACCCAAAAATGTACCCAAAAAACCGTGACGACCCTATACACGACACGATACAACTAATCCATACTAATATTATAAATGGGAAAGTGTATGTGTGTGTTTGTTTCTTTGTTTGTCCGTCTTTCACGGCAAAACGGGGCGACGAATTGAAGTGATTTTTTAAATGGAGATAGTTGAAGGGATGGAGAGTGACATAGGCTACTTTTTGTCTCTTTTTAACCCCCCACTTCCCTAAAATGGGGGGTGAAAATTTGTATGGTTTGTTACCCCGAATTTAACGCGAGCGAAGCCGCGGGCAAAAGCTTTTATATGTTATTAACTTACTCGTGCTGACTTTTCGTGTTTTTAAATCTTTTGTGTAATTTCAATTTATAATTCTTATGTGAGACGACAAACGCTTTTATATTTGTCAATATTTTTAGTAAAAAACACTTATGGTATATAAATGAAAATGGTTAAAACATGTTAAAAAATTAATCTTAAACTTTAGGTTGAATTAAGTTATTTGCTTTTTAGCTATAGTTTTCTGTAAGGTACTTCCCCAGTCGAGCTCTGAGCCAGGTCCAGATTTGAGCGTGATAACATTCGCTGAACTGTACCTTACCACATCTAGCGAGATAACATTCGGAGTGCCCATACCTCCCTTTTGGACATAACATACCCGTGTCTAAACCTGTTCCTAGTAACCAACTAGGTACCAATTTAAAAAATGTTTACAGCAACAATTAATTGGATCCAGTCTTAAATGCCACGCAAAAACAAATCAAACCATTTTTTGTGACAAACAATTGAATTTATAGAACGAAACTTTTTTGTCTATAAAGATCACATGTATGCGCGACTTCGGCAGCAGATAGCATACATCCTCCATACTACCCTCTTGAACCTGATGTTTATTCAGTGTTGGGCGTAATTTATTAGATGGTACCTACTTTTGTAATGAATTAAATTGCTAATTAAATTACATGAAAATCAATTATATTAAGTAATTGAAATTGCTTGTAATTGAGATTACATGTCAGTAGTATTCCCGATTACATATAATTTGTAATTGCAATTACTTTTATCTTAACTACTTTTACTTGTAACTTCGATAATTTGAAATAATATACAAGTTCAATTTCTTTTTGGGTCAGTGGGGGCAGCTACCAGATCCCTCGCTGCAACGAGAAAATGGTCTTAGAAGACCTTCCCTCAATTTCAAATTAATCAATCTTCATTAATTTGAAATTGAGGGAAGGTCTTCTACGGATTTTGGAAAAAAACATACAGGATGCGAGATGAGGTCACATTTGGTAAACTTCTTTTTTATGCCAATCGATCCCATTCTTGTATGGGATCAAAAATAATTTGCGGCTAGAAAAGCCACAAATTGAGAAAAACTTTTCCCATACTTTATGAAAATTGTTTTTTTTATTTTTCACATGCTGCTTTTTTATGCCAATCGATTCCATTCCTATCGTTTCTAATAGTTTCCTATTATTAGGTATTGTACTAAAAAGCCACAAATTAAATATTTTCCATACATTTACTATAAATAATAAATAAATATTATACGACAATCTTACACAAATCGACCTAGGCCCACAGTAAGCTCAATAAGGCTTGTGTTATGGGTACTAGACGACGATATATATAATAGATAAATACGGATAAATACTTAAATACAAAGAAAACATCCATAACTCAGGAACAAATATCTGCGATCAACACACAAATAAATGCCCTGACCAGGATTCGAACCCGGGACCTCCTGCTTCGTAGGCAGGGTCACTACCGACAGGGCTAGGAGATCGTCAAATAAAGAATAAGTGATTTTTAGGGTTCCGTAGCCAAATGGCAAAAACGGAACCCTTATGGATTCGTCACGTCTGTCTGTATGTCTGCCCGTCCGTATGTCACAGCCATTTTACTCGGAAACTATACGACGTATCTGAATAAAATTTACACATAAGGTGTATTCTGTATGCCGCTACTTAGTTATGTATTTAAATTAAAAAAAAAAAAAATTAAGGGGGGGCGCTCCATACATGTATCTAAATTTCAAAAAAATTGTTTTTACCATATATCAACATGTGATACATCAATCGATAGGTCTTTAAAAATAATATTGAAGTTTTTTTGATCATTTTGTGATTAAGTAAATATTTTTTTATATAATCGCTTCGAAAGTCAGAAAAATTTTGTAGCCCCCCCTGTAACTTTTGAACCGTAAGTCCAAAAAATATGAAAAAATTTGAGAAGATGCGCCTTATTATATACTTGCTACGAAAATTGTTTTGAACATTATCGGTTTAGCCATTTTTGAGCCATTTCCAAAAAACTTCTTCCATAGGCATCAGATACGACCTTTTGCTATTAGTTTGGTTCTTATTCCATTGAAGGTACGGAACCCTCCTATGCGTGGTCCGACACGCACTTGGCCGGTTTTTTAAACTTTTCACTTAAACAACAGTCGTTTTTATTAAGCATACCTACCGGAAGAAACATTTAAGTAAAATGTTAATGTACCTGAAAAAAGCGGCATCGCCATTATATCAAAATGCAACTAGGTACAGGTACACAATAGTGTTGGAGGATGTGTGGTTTGTATTTGCAACTAAAGGATAATTTTCCAGATAGGTAATTGAATTATCCGATGTTCTCCCGATGCGGTCTTATCCCAACGCACTTTACCGTCCTCATTGAAAGCGATTTTGACCATCTCTAATTTCGTTATAGATACTAAAAACCTGGATTTTTCAGAGCAGAAGAGGACATAAAACAAATTAGTTACAAATAATATTATCTTCAGTTAAGTACATTTTATTTGAACTTTTATTTTGAAAGACTTGACACGTACTTGACACATAGAAATATAACCGCCATGATGAATGCTTATTTTGGATATTTAGAATAAAACATTATAATTGTGCGATTATGATACTGTAGGTAATGGCGTGCGTTGGTCAAGTAGTTTTATATTATAGGTAACTTTAATTATTTCGTCATTGATTACCTACATACAATAGTAACTTTAATTAAGTAAGTACCACGGATCAGAATACAATCCGGATAGTACTTTTACTATATTCCCCTAACCACAGTTGAACCTTATTACCGAGCAAAACAGTCGTTCATAGGTCACTAGTAAAAAGTAATAAAAACGGTCCGATAGAGAGCATAATGTAGGGGGCGGTGTCTCACTCGCACAATGCTGCCAACTTATGAAACTTACCAATATGGTTTTATTTACATACATTTATTTTAGTAACACACTAGAAGTTACTTCCTACTTACAATAATTTATTGCAAGATTTTGAATTAATACTTTGTCCCCTTTTAGCTGCTTTGATTTTTTTTACGTCGTAAATATTATTCATTCATTAAATTAAAGAATTGCAATTAATATTGCAGACAGTAGTAAGTTTTGTAATATTTAAAATACGGTCTGGTATCCCCATCCCATCAGTCCCATCACTGACATAATATGTCACTGATATTATTTCCAATGACGCCGCTCAGCTCAACATTTCGTAACAACTTTTTTAAGTAAAAATGGTCAAGATATGTTGCGTAAAAGGGTGCAGGGGTGAGACTTTACAATAAAGTAGACTTGCCTTTCACCCGTAATCCACAATCATTCAATTTTACGATTTAACAACAAGTTAAAATTGTCAAACAATAGGGTGACTATGATGTCGGCAAGCTGCGGGTCGGTTTTGCTGTTTTTACAGAAATGTACATAAGTACATGGTCTGTTCCTAAGTATTACTTACACAGGACAGGAGTTGCCCGCGGGTCGTTTTAGGCCCTTTCGAAAGGGTCCTAAAATGGCACAAGGCCATACAAAAAATGGTAGTAGTGGCAGTATAATAAATAAATATTATGGGACAATCTTACACAAATCAACCTAGTCCAACAGTAAGCTCAATAAGGCTTGTGTTTTGGGTACTAGACGACGATATATGTAATAGATATATACATATAAATACTTAAATACATAGAAAACATCCATAACTCAGGAACAAATATCCGTGATAAACACACAAATAAATGCCCTGACCAGGATTCGAACCCGGGCCTTCTGCTTCATAGGCAGGGTCACTACCGACTAGGCTAGGAGGCCGTTAAAATATACTTTATAGTACAACATTTGTACAACAAAAATGCAACAGGAAAGTACAAGAAAAATGCAACAGGAAGAATATACAATATTTGTACATGGAAGAGATCTCTTCCAGTCAACCATTGAGCAGTTTGATGTATTGATGTTTTCTTTATTTACCTTTAAGTATATTAAAGTCGGAGAACTGTCCACATCAGATATGACGCAAACTATTGCTCACTAGAGAGCCACGAATCCCCTGTACTTACTTAGTTTTAGTTTGCTACACTAACTATCCCCTATTTTAAGACGCGGACATCTGGCAATTGTTCATCGGTGTTATGCAAACGAGTTGTAAGAAATAAATTTCTTACAGTTCTAGGTTTGATGCAGTGCAGTATCATGTAATTAATAAGATTATATCATTTTCAGGAGTTTCTGTTGGGGGAAAATAGTGCAAAATGATGTTACGTTAATGTATTGTTTGTCGCCTACCTACTGTTTTTTTTCCGTAGCTATACGCAATGTTTTTACTTTTTTGTTATTATATTAGCGATAGGCTTCGACAGTTTTTACCTATTAACTGAAATATTTTGCTGGTCTGTCACTCTGACGTCCTCCGATAAATAGCTGCCAGATGCCTGGATCTAGCAATAAGTTTAAAATAGTAAAGTAATTAGAGGGGTTCTCTGCTCCCATTATTGCGCCAACGTAGCTGAAGTGGCCAGCTCCTTAAGCCAGTAGAATGTATAAGTTCCCATATGAACTATGAGACTTCTCTTTCTGGACAATACTTACTAGACGACAAGCATATTTTATATTTATCTTCATACTATCCCAATCCCACATACATCATAGTACATATGGTCACCCTACTTAGAATGTAAGGCAGTAATGTAATTTTAACTTTACATGCTCAAATATTGTTAAGTTATGAGTTTCAAATTTGGAACAGCTGTCAAAACCAACACAATTTCAATGGGTTTCTATTCTAGTATCTATAGATTTTAAAATATTGTCGATACGAAACGTCAGTACGATATATTTTTTGACATAAACCGCACGACATTTTGATCTCGGATGACATGAGAATAAGGACTTCGTTCGTTGGCTAATATTAAAAAAAAACTCGTGACAGAAGTTTGAACATATATATATTTCTCTATGGTTTGTACGGCCGTCATTTCTGTTATCAACTTGTCAGGTATTGTTTGTCGAAACATTTTTAATTGCGAAAATGTAAATGTTTACTATCAACTATATTATAATAAATAAATATACTTTCCTTATCAGTTCTAATTTATTTATTTTTATTAAGCTTACACCTGTGGGTATGTTTCAGCACTTGTATCTATCTACCTAGTAATGCAGGTCAATTGCCTTCGGCTTCTGAACCCATCTTTGAGTACTTGCAATATGTGTGTAGATAAAGTAATGTATGCAACTGTACAGAATTAGGCCTTAAAACACTCGTGTGATCCTATAATGAAACTCGCTGCGCTCGTTTCATTAAACCCCACTCGTGTTTTAAGGCCCTTCATTATGTATCAGTTGCATAAACTACTATTACAGTTAAGCGATTTTATCAAATCTCTGACTAGATAAAGTGAAACAGATATTAAATCAGAGATTTTAACAAATTTCTAAGGGATATGATCAAATCACGCAGGATGTTAAGATTGAGAATCCATATCGTCATTTCCCTAGAAAAATTTAGTCATTTCACCAAATCACTGACTCTGTTTAGTGGAAAGACATAATTGGAAGGTGCGTTATTTGTGAAAATCCAGTGCATGCTCACGGTCACTATAAGATGTTGTTAGATTAGCTAATTACGTAATAACTTAAGACAGAAGGTCCCTTAAGTAGAGACTGAATAAATCGACCGACTTAGTATTAGATGGATCTCACAACTTTTTACGGTAGAAGAACTGAGTTGCGAGACTTGTTTTTTTTACAAGTTTTGTTTTTGATGGCATAAACAACATTGGTACCTAGTTTTGACATTTTATGTAACAATTTCACGTAATCTAGTCTATATCTTCAAGTCATATCTTCAATCTTTCTTTAGTATATGTTCAAAAATTTTGCTGCATTTTCCCTCTCAGCTCTAATATTGCTTTCTTTTTGACAAAATTGGCATTTAACAACTAAGCCTTAACCTTCCTCTCCAACAGTACTTCCACATGTTGCATGCACTGGATGTTCACAAATACTGCACCGGCCGATTTTGTCTTTCCACTGAACAGAGTTAGTGATTTGGTGAAATGACTGAATTTTTCTAGGGAAATGATGATATGGATTTTCTATTTTAACATCCTGCGTGATTTGATCATATCCCTTAGAGATTTGTTAAAATCTCTGATTTAATATCTGTTTCACTTTATCTAGTCAGAGATTTGATAAAATCGCTTAACTGTAAAGTAAAATATTGTATTCGGTACTTCCTTTCGTCATTTCACTAAACCAGTTCAGAGATTTAATCAAATCACCATATACCATCTTCCAGTTGAGGCTTTATCATTTCACTAAACTTGTTTAGCGAAATGATAAAACTAGTCGACTTTTTGAGTTCGTTTCATCAACTTACTGTAGCGGTTAGGGATTTTGTCAAATTCCTAAACAAATCTAGTGAAATGAAAAAGCGTGTCGCGTTTTTTGGCCGATTTTGTCTTCCCACTAAACAGAGTCAGTGATTTGGTGAAATTACTGATTTTTTCTAGGGAAATGATGATATGGAGTCTCCATTTTAACATCCTGCGTAATTTGATCATATCCCTTAGAAATTTGTTCAAATCTCTGTTTTAATCATTTCCCTGCGACATATATAGTGCCGTCATGCCGTGGTACTGGGCTAGTCCGCACCTGGCCTAAGCGACACCTATTCCGGAAAAAGGGAGTCAACGACCGGCCTGCTGAGCCGCTGACCGACATTTCGGTGACGAAAAGAGCGCGGCGCCGCACCGGCCGAGCCAACTGGCACAAGCCTATCTCATCTCCGCGTAGTCTACCTACTGACGCCACTGACGGTGTAGTGTACCTGTACAGTACAGCACCACACGCTATGCAGCCTCCTATCTACGATACCTTTACAACGCAATTGATAAAGTAATATGTTCGAATACATTATGGCAGTATTTTCACAGAATAACTAATAGTACTACCGTATTTATTGCATAGGAACATTTAATGTTGCATGATTTGTAAACTGCATAAAGTATAGTCTGGCAAACCATTTCTGTCAGTAGAAACGCGCGGCAAATTCAAAATACGTACATGTGGCAACCCTTTGTAATGAGACACCGTATTCCATGACGAACATTTCAATTCATATTGAATTTGTTTCTAGTGCATTTCACTCTCTCATCCTAAGCGCGAGTGAGATAGAACTCCTGCAACGTTCCCAATTAAATTTAAATTCATTTTTAAGCCATATGTCAACCAGATTATCTGTTGCAGTTGATGACAGATCAGACGAAATATATAAGGGCGCGGAAAGGGGCGGAAATACCACCTAAAATTAAAAACATCAAATTTGATGATCATTGCTGCTTTTTTCACTGATTCTTAGTGTTGTCATACTTTTGTTCGCTGTACATTGCTACTGCGTTTGTTGGCTGGCCAGACTACAGACCACTTTTTTTTGTTTTCTGTTTCATTTATAAAAATTTCAACAGCTGTGTTACTTCATTGTAGTTTTTTCGCAATCGTATTAAAAAACGTTGATTGTGCGGAAGTGTCATTTTCATATTTCTCGCACTTGTATCGAAATAGTAGTTTATGTAACTGTTACGTAATAAGGGTCCTTAAAATACGAGTGTGGTTTTATGAAACGAGCCGCAGGTGAGTTTCATAATAAGATCACACGAGTGTTTTAGGGCCTAATTTCGTACAGTTGCATACACTGCTTTATCTACACTCATATTATTTATACTAATTGCCGTGTTCGGAAACCATAGAATGGCCGCCATTGCCAACTCGATTGTGCCGGCGGTCGGGAGGGAGAGTGCCGGCGGTCGGTGGGGAGCGTGCAGGTGTACATTATGTTATCAAAACTCATAACACCTCAATGTTTGAGCACGTAAAGTTAAAATTACGTTACTGCCACAGATAAAAAGCTTATCATAGTAAAATCGGTTGTGGTATTAATGCTAGCCATTGCCTACGTTTTTGAACACGTTTTAGAGGACTTACAATGCGAGTGTAGATAAACTATTATTGTTTACTTATCTTATAAACGTTGTTTCTATAAGACCGCCCGTTGCCTTCCTCCCCGACCGCCGGCATAATCCACCGGGTGATTGAAGTTACTAAATTGTATAGAGGGAGCAGGTTGTAAAGCATTAGTCGTACTCAATTCTTACCGGCTTGCCTATTTCGAGCACTCGTAGAAAAAGTATTGTATGGAATAGTGACATAATTAAGCTTTCAATCTCGTACCTTACTTAGAGGGTGTTCCACACCAATCGATCGACCGTCAATCGATGACATCGATCGAGTGTGGTAACACCCTAAGGCCACTCAGCAAGCTTCGTGGCCTAATCACGATACTCGCCTGAAAAGATTAATTACGTCACGATTGTATAAAAAAGTATTGTGCAGAATACTTTTTCTAAGAGTGCTCAAAATAGGCAAGCCGGTAAGAATTGAATTCGTCGAACGCCTTACAACCTGCTGATTCTATACAATTTAGTAACCTCAATCTCCCGATGGATTATGCAGGCGGTCGGGGAGGAGGGCAACAGGCGGTCGGGGAGGAGGACACCGTGTTATAATATTGTATGAAAATCCATAAGACAGTGGTTAGCCACAGTCTTATAGAAACAACGTTTATAAAGTATATTTTTCTAATATCCCGTCAGCCATTTTATAGTACATTTTATTGACAGATTATAATCCTGGAGTAGAAAAAATACTATAAAGTTTTAAGCAGATTCGTTCGTCAACATTAAACGAAACAGCCGAAAATAGAAGTTAGTGTACCCACTGGTGGAGTAACATGTTTATGGCCAGTGATCACGCCACATAGTTGGCCGCGAGCCCAACTATTGATTCATTTGGCTTTTGTTTTCATAATAAGCCGGAAAAATAGTAACGGTCAACGTAATTACAGTATCGTGTCAATTGTTGACCAGTAGGAGTTTATAATGCGCCAATCGCCATAGATACTTACTTCACATAAACATGTTAAAGCCATGAAGTTAAATACAATCTGGAGGTCATTCTTCGACCACAAAGTGAGGCCGAAAGAGAGGGTAATGTAGGGGGCTGCATCTCATTCTAAGTAGAGTGACCATATGTACTATGATGTATGTGGGATTGGGATAGTATGAAGATAAATATATAATTTTGAACAAAAAAGAACCGACTTTACTAAACATCCACCATTCCAAAAGCAAATGCTCGAGCTGCTGTAAAAAATACTCAAATCACTATAGGTGTGCCTATAATAGTTGAAGAGTTCCCTCGATTTCTCCAGGATCCCATCATCAGATCCTGACCTGGTTACAATGGGACCAACTGTGAAGTATACTCTTTCAAACGAAAAAAGAATTTTTCAAATCGGTCCAGCCATCTTCGAATAATCGGTGAACATACATAAAAAAAAAAAAAAAAAAATTGCAAAAACAAAGATACCGACGAATTGATAACCTCCTCCTTCGAAATCTTGAAGTCGGTTGAAAATTAAATATCCTTGTCGTCTAGTAAGTATTGTCCAGAAAGAGAAGTCTCATAGTTCATATGGGAACTTATACATTCTACTGACTTAAGGAGCTGGCCACTTCAGATACGTTGACGCAATAATGAGAGCAGAGAACCCCTCTAATTAGTTTACTATTTTAAACTTATTGCTAGATCCAGGCATCTGGCAGCTATTTATCGGAGGACGTCAGAGTGACAGAGCAGCAAAGGACAATATGACACAATAATGAGAGCAACAAAACCCGTCTGGTTAGATTGCTAAGACTATCCTAAATAAGGATACTATCCTTATTGCTAGATCCGGGAATCTCAGGTCCGAGTCAGATTGATGGCTAGCAAAATGTTTGATTTGGAAAATAGTAAAACAAAAATAGGTAAAAACTGCCGAAGTTGTTTCAGGTATAAAGGATTTCGAAAACAGAAAGTCCCCCATGAGAAAGTTTGGCAATGATATTATCTTATTATTATTTATATAATTTCTCAAAAATTGTTCAAGTAGTAATATGGCTTTACCAGAGTATTACATACTATTTTTCACTTCAATTGCGAGAAAAAAAAACTTATTATTTACGCATAACGACTAATCCTGCCGAGGTTTTCCCAGCGGGCTACAGTATGAGCTTCTTCAAAAAAGGAGTGTATAGGTTCCTTAAGGGTAGGCAACGCGCATGTGAACCCTCTGGGGGGGTTGCAGGCGTCCATAGGCTATGGCAGGGGTCGCTAAACCGCGGCTCGCGAGCCGCATGCGGCTCTTTGGAGGGTCAGTTGTGGCTCTTCAAGTTCCCCAGAATTTTAAAAAAAAAAAACAAATATTACAGTGAAAAACAGAAAGCTGCGGCTCTATGAGCTCCCAAAAATTCCATATTTTCCGCCATCAGGCTCTTTGTCAAAAAAGTTTGCCGACCCCTGGGCTAGTGATTTAATATGGTGAAGTGTTCTGATTGGTCAATTTAAAATGTTTTTTAATTCATAAATATGTACACATATTTGCCCTAGAGGCTAAATGTACTACTTTAGTCCGCCTTGGTAAGCATAATATGACACACTTTTTTAATAAGAGAAGTAAAAAGTTTTTTTTTTAAATTGAAATTATCTTAAACTAGTACTTGGTACATAGTGTTTTGCAATAAGAATACTTTAAAGCAATTTTTGCACGTTATGTCATTATTACTTATTAGCGAAGCGCTGGTGGGCTGGCGGTAAGACGTCAGACTTTCAATCCAAAGGCCTCGGATTCAAATTCCGGCTCGTAGTACCACTGAGTTTTTCGGAACTTATAACTACTACACCGTGGGCCCATATAACTAGACAGATTTTAACAGTGTATTCCTGATCATATTTAGATCCTAAAATGTCCTATAGACTTTTCTGGAATACGCCTAGTTTCAGAATTATTACCAATTTAAAAAAAATACACTTTTTATTATAAACTCATCAGTCATCACAAAACGCCTTTCTAATGGCGTTGTTGCCACTATTGGACATAGTTTATACGTCCTTATTGACAGATATCAAAGTGACAAGGAAAACTTTGCAAAAACTAAATTTTTACAAAAAAAAATGTACCAATTTGTTTTAGGCGATAATTTTATTAATAACATTTGCTTTTCATATGCAATAAACATTCAAAAAATAGAAAAAAAAACGAAAAAAAAATTTTTCTTTTGGCGAAATTGACCTAGTCACATAATATTTTTTCCTTCTTTTGGTCTTAGAAATTCGTGGTTAATATCTGTCGGGTTATTCCAGCCCACGGTGTATACGAAATATCATTTGATATTTACCAGTCGCTTTAGGTGAAGGAAAACATCGTGAGGAAACCGGATCTCATCCCAACAAGGCCTAGTTTCTCCTCTGGGTTGGAAGGTCAGATGGCAGTCACTTTTGTAAAAACTAGTGCCTACGCCAATTTCTGGGAATCAGTTGCCGAGCGGACTCCAGGCTCAATAGAGCAAAAAGCTGGGACAAACGCTAGGAAGAAGAAGCGATTTTAGTTTTCTAATTGACTATGGGCTCTTAATCTCATTTTAGGTGCTTCACTTTTGGACCGTGCATAACCATCTGTCATTATTATATATCATAGGTTATGACAGGATCATTTTTTGATAAGTTGATAACCCAATGATGAGTATGATGACCCGTTTTTACCCATATGAAACCGGATAGTGATTGGAAGATTTGTTCTTTCTAGAATACCAATTATCAAAGTTGGTTATCTGCAAAAGCGAAAGTTGGGTTGACGGAAACTGGATACTATAATTTGAGAGGACCAGGAAGTTTATGCCAACAGTATATTGTACGTCTAATAAGTTGTAGGGGAAACTGGACACTGTAATTTGTAGACGAAACTGGGCATTTTAAACCAAATTTATATTTTCCCAATACTTAAATCAAGTCAAATTTTTAAACTCTTGATCTTAAATCAATGAAATTGAAAGATCATTACATTATTATAGCCTAATGCCAACCACCAACCTACCAACTAAAACTGTGTATTGGTATTAGTAAGGTCTCCAGATTGGGTTAGTAATTTGGACTTGTTCGTTCAGTCCATCAAGATGTGTGTAGCACTGACCTGCGAAAGCTCTAGGGTCTGGGTGGTGCTACAGAAGCTGGTGTCACTGCCATTCTGTGCCTGCAGCTCACGCCCTGCCCCCTCACCAGCGCCCGCGCTGCATGTGCTAGTAGCTTCTGCCATTTTCAATGTTGTGTTGTCGTCACCTCGCAGTCTCTTTCTCGACATTATGTTCTGACGTACTGGGAGATGTCAATTGCCACCTGAATAGATTTTTAATAATTAGACAACAAGCCTTATTGTGCTTACTGTAAGACTAGGTTGATTTGTGTAAGATTGTATAGTTTGTCCGGCGGCTAAAGGACAAACTATACAATATTATATATTTATTTAAGATTACATAAACACAGGGCAATCATATAATCAGAACAGCATGACGAATCAGACTTAAATAAATAATATTACTAACAAAAATAGTAGTTTATGTAACTGTTACGTAATAAGGGTCCTTAAAATACGAGTGTGGTTTTATGAAACGAGCCGCAGGCGAGTTTCATAATAAGATCACACAAGTGTTTTAAGGCTACAGATAAAAAACTTATCATAGTTAAATTGGTTGTTGTAATGCTGGCCATTGGAACTCATTTTAAAGGACTTACAATGTGAGTGTAGATAAACAATATTTATTTATATTTTTGTTTTACATAATGGTTATGTAAATATAGACACCCATATGGACATAGTCATAGAAGTACAGTCACAACCCGGATTGCTGAGCCACTTGCCATTATCGTAATTTAGCCGTGTTATGACTGACCAATGTTACCGAATAGCTGTCAACTGTCTACAATCGGGGTCGGGACTATACATATACATCAAGAACATAATATAAATGGTATGAAGTCTCGATCTTATTTTTCTTTGTCAAAAATATAGTTTAAGATGGTATTTTCTTTATGTAAAGTTCCTTAATGCTTACTAATGTGAGTTGGTAAATGCAAACATAAGCTTACACATATTAGGTAATAACCCCCTTATTCATAAACGGCCACTAAAGTTAAGAGATCGCTGATAATCGTTTGTCCCTTTCCCTCATATAGGTTGGACGGAAAGGGACAAACGATTATCAGAGGCCTCTTAACTTTAGTAGACGTTTATGAATAAGGAGGTAAGAGTCCTCACATGAGAGGTAATAGGGTCCCGACGTTCGAGCACCAATGTAAAGGAGGTACAGTTTCAAACAAGATTTACTGAAAACATGGCTCCTGAAATTTTGTAACCGGCCAGTCTTATAACATAATAAGACTGTCAAAGAAAGTACCACTCGAGTTGTTCTTGCGGTACTATTGGACAAGTTATTAAAGCTTGCCCGAGTTATACAAGTATTTTAATACCAAATCTGATAATAGTTGCAGAAAAGTGACAAAACTACGGCCTGATCTGAAGAACATTTGAACAGTAACGAACCAACCCAATTATATTGCAAATGAAAAGAATTAAATAAATTTTAATACAGGAGAATTAATAGTATTTTATACAATTGTGACGTAATGAAGAGCTTTTCAGTGGATTACTGTGTTTAGGCCACAAAGCTTGCTGAATGGCCTGAGTAAGGTACAGTTGATGTTAAAGATATGTTTAGGCCACGAAGCTTGCTGCATGGCCTGAGTAAGTTAGTCGATGTTAAAGATATGTTTAGGCCACAAAGCTTGCTGCATGGCCGAGTATGGTACAGTCCACGACAAACTTATGTTTAGGCCACAAAGCTTGCTGCATGGCCTGAGTATGGTACAGTCGATGTCAAACTTATATTTAGGCCACAAAGCTTGCTGCATGGCCTGAGTAAGGTATGTACAGTCGACGTCAAAGATATATTTACACTTTTGCACTTTACTCCTTTGTAATAAAGTCCAAAAGTGTAAAGATATCTTTTAGAAGATTAAAAAGCTTAATTATATCACTATTGTATTAAATTATATTTCTACGAGAGCTCAAAATAGGCAAGCCGGTAAGAATAAGGCATTTCGACGAATGTCTTACAGGACTGCTCCCTCTATACAATTTAGTACATTCGATATCCCGGTGGATCGTACCGACGGTCGGGGAGGACGGTCCTCCTAATTTCAGCATAAACGACGATACAAAAATTAGCGACCATAAAAGCTCCATCAAAAAGTATGCGCCAGTAGTTCGGTCTAGTCTCAATTCAAGTAGTCTTTAGTAATTCGAGTAGAAAAAATATTTATGATTACTGTTGTTGTGGTAGAAACAGCGTAATAAGATACAGTATCACAAAAAAACGGCACGCACCATGGTCAATATCACGCAGATGTAATTAGAATAATTCGAATTATAATTTATAAAATAAAATGAGAAGAGAAAAATAAGCGAAGTCACAATCACAAATGTTGCAATACTTTCAATAGAGACGGAGTAGAGTCAGGAGAGTGGTTGGAGATTGTAGGTTGAAACGTCAAATAAATCTAATGTAGCAATAATCTTAGTACTACGGACATGGTAATGTCAACAGTATAACCATGCCAAGTTATGTATGAAGTTATGAATAAGTAAATTCATAGTTTTAAGTTATTCCAAATTTGACAGCATTATTACTAAAAACTTATTTACTTTCGATTACAGAAGTCCCGATAAGCGCTAAAATCATGACATTGTAAAAATTTAATTATGATGTAATTATTGTGTCGTAACAGGAAATAATTTGCTCAATATAAATAACTTAAATTAGCAAATAATACGCTGCTTTGGACATTATATATATATTTTTTCTTTTGGCAACACTGCATATCGCGCAGCCGCAGAAATTCGTCGCTGAATGGCCGTAAGTCAAAGGGACGCCGCCGCGGTCATTTAAACGCTTTTTGGACAAAATTATGAACAAAGGACAACTTTATGTTGAAATTCGGAAATGTCTGATAAAAAGTGTTGTGTACCCGGATGCACACCACAGGACAGTATGTATACAATCTAAACCTCGCCTATATCACTGCAAAATCAAGATACAATTTTGGTAGAGTCTGTGCGGGAAGAAAAGTGTCGTATTGTGTCGTATAATGCATGAGCTCCCATATAAAACCATACTTAATCAAGATTGTACCTATTTTTACAAGTAAATTAAATGAAAGGAAGGGCTTTAGAATGTCTGGCATGGCCAAATAATGCCATTTTTATTTTTTGGGTAGAGGAGGCTGTATATAGTGTATTTTTGATATCAAAAAAGTGCGGAAATGCGTCAAAAAATTTTTAGGGTCGTTTTGTTTTTCGTTTTTAGGGTCAAAAAAAAAATAACCGGAAGGACTGTACAATATGTGACACCGAGTTCAGGCTTCATATTTTTTTTATAGCTTCTACTCGCCAAAAGACAACTCCTCACCAAATTTTAAGTTGCGGAAACGCTTGGTTTGCGAGATAAAAAATAATCAAAGTTCCATATAAAATCCCGATTTTACACCGCCATGACACAATATTTTGCAGAGAAGAGGGGGGAGTGTGATAGTGTTAGGTTCTGGCGCTTCGCCGGCCGCTGCCGCGGCACGCTCGCTTCGCTCGCTCGGCTCGCGCGCTGTAGGGTCGCAGTTCTACTAACACTCCTCCTCGCTTCGCTCGTCGTCGTACCTACACCGACCTGCCTTAGAGTCTGTCTGAAACTAAAACTACTTTGAACTAACCTAAAAAGTTCCTACAAAGTGTCATGTTGTATCCCCCGCCCGCAGACCCCGCCAATTCTATTTGCGTTTTGTTTTACGCGTTTTAGTAAAATAGTACCATTTTTGATAATTATTAATCAACAAATTTCCACGAAATAGTGCTTATAAATTAAAATCATTGAATAAATATCATGTAACTATTATTGTACAAAAATAAGTCGAAAAAACTGTATTTATGTAAAAACTGAACATAAAACAAATCATCACGTTTTAGTTTTTCTCAACACGTTTAACGAAACGCAAAATATTGTGTCATGGCGGTGTAAAATCGGGATTTTGTATGGAACTTTGATTATTTTTTATCTCGCAAACCAAGCGTTTCCGCAACTTAAAATTTGGCAAAGAGTTGTCTTTTGGCGAGTAGAAGCTACAAAAAAAATATGAAGCCTGAACTCGATGCCAGACATTCTAAAGCTGAGCCAAATGAAAAATTATAAAAGCCCACCGCAAATAACACCTCTCTTTTTGCGTCGGCGGTAATTTTCCCCTTAACATAGCCGCAGTCTGAATGTCTATAGGGTGATTGTGCTAGTTTTCGTCCACTCTTGTCAGTTTTCCGTCCATACTTATTTATATGTTTATCTTCAAGTTATTCCCAAAATAAAAGCTTAAAAGTAAAAAATCTACTAAAGAATAAACTATAAATATAAACTATCAGTCTGAATGTCTAAAGGGTGAATGTGCTAGTTTTCGTCCACTCTTGTCAGTTTTCCGTCCATACTTATTTATATGTTTATCTTCAAGTTATTCCCAAAATAAAAGCTTAAACTTAAACTATAAATATAAATTATGTTGACCTTAAAGAGTTTTTCCCATTTATTTGCAGTAGTTTAATAAAGTGGACGGTAAACTGGACCTGGACGGGAAACTAGTACAATTACCCTACCTCGTTTTTTCAGATTAGAAAAATAACAGTCGATTTCGCCAATCTATCTTTAGGGCCGATTCTTATTGGAATGGCAGCGGCCAGTAGCGTAGGCCGCCGCCGGCCGCCAGGGCCGCGCGGCGCTTCTTGTAGCTGCCAGCGGCCGCCGCCTTCCGACTCCGCTCGCCTAGTCTCCAAGAGGAGATGATCAGTTTAGTGTCTACATGCATCGTGTGACGCTGCCGTCAGCCGCGGGCAGAACCGCCGACAAGACGCGCGCGGCCGCAAGCCCGCTCGTATCGCACATTTTTTTTTCACTTTTGTACTGAGGGAAAACCCTACTATTTGTACTGTTCATGTAGCTGAAAGATTGGACCAGGGGCGTATTTACCCTATGGCCAAGAGGGCCATGGCCCGGGGCAGCAGGCTGCCGGGGGCGGCGCGAGCCGCCCCGTGTGCTTGGTTCTGGGCGCTGTTTTCGATGCTGTTCAGTTAGGTACCGGCCCATAAGGCCTAAGAAAGAGTAATTTTAAACAAACAATTTCAAAACGCCACAATCTAAATAAACATGAAGGGCGTTATTTTGTACTTATGCCGCCCTTCCATCTCTGCCATTACCATGTACCACATAAAGTAAACTGCAATTTTTCCTAAAAGGGAGTATTATATAACTATGCCTGGTTACATAACTAAGCTTCCGTTTTCAGTCAGTAAACTTAATCAAGTCAGTAAAAGCTGATCGTTGAGAATTCGCAATACGGGTCTATAATATTTCCCGATCTAAACGTTCGTCCAACCTAGTATATTTTGCACCCTCCAGCAACTCAGTCGTCAAGTTACTGGGAATAGTAGTAATGGTTGGGAAAGATGGATACAGTGGCGTAGTGAGTAGTGGGGCAGCCAGGGCAAGTGCCCTGGGCGCAATCAAGAGGGGGGCGCAAGAAACCAAGTTTGCTAACTACCTATTAAAAAATAATTCAATCCAAATCGGCAAACAAGGCAAAAAAGGAATTATTTAAATAATTTCATTGATTTCATTCTTATAAATACACTTATTCCTGAATATACTGCGAAATAATGTATAATAACTACTTTGCATTACATTACACAATTAGCAAAATATGTAAACCTAAATATTTAGACGTAAAACTTTGATTCTTATTATCTTGTGAAATGAAACTAAAATGTATGCGATTAATTTCGTGAGTAATGTTGGTTGGGCTTAAAATGACACATCTATCAAAAAATAGCAACATGTATACTTTTACATACATAAGTACCTACATACATTTTTTAAGACATCAATCAATTATATTTCCCGTGACATTCAAATTACCAATATCTCTGAGGAATCTACTATCTACCACAGAAACGTCTAAAATGTGAAAATAGACCAGGCGTCTTGCTTCGCGAGTTGAAACGGCTCTTACAAAAATTTTATGGAAGAAATATGTTTTAAGGCCATTTATGTTATTTGAGGCATGAAAAAATGTGTTAAAGTTTTAATAAACTTTTTTTGTAGTTAGAACACAAGGAGCCTAATTAAGTACATTTAAAATAAGTAAATGTTGTCTATATTTTTATTTTCTTTTTAACTATAATAATTAAATTTTTGACATTAATTAGGTATTGTTGAACGCTAAGCCTATTCGTGAAAGAAACAGTAAAATGTTGTACATCCATGATCTCAATATTCTTAATTACAATCCATCCGCGATTGTCGTAGTTTTGGTAATGTCATGATTATTTAAGATTAAAGATGATGGATGTATTTTGTTTTTCAGTATTATTACACAAGTTTTAGAGGTCACTACCGCTTGCGAAAATTTGTCGTTCATCGATTAAGATTTAAAAAAATGTTTGCGTTAACTTTTGTTTTACTAGCGTCTGCTTTTGACATCCAGTCGTGGCCAGATAATTAAGAACAAGATTATTTTTGCCATACAACTGCATACAAATATGACATTTTAAATTTGATAAAAATATAAATTTTGCTTATGCTATTTATATTTTAAAAAATACTGACGTATCCGTGTTTAAACAAGACTTAATATGGGCCATAAACATCTTCCATAAAATTTGAACTTTAAAAAATACAGACGGTCAAATCAATACTTTTTGTAATTAGGAACGATTTTCATACATCATTCCTAATTATAGTATGAACTTATAAAAAGTGTTGATTTGACCGTCTGTATTTTTTAAAGTTCAAATTTTATGTAAAAACAGCCAGCATCTTTAAGGCCAAATAATATACTGAGAGGGTGCCCCACAAAACATAAAAAAAAAATGTTAAAAAAGAACCACCACAGTAGACTTCATATAATTTTTTCTGTAATTCTAAAGAACAATTAAATAATTATTATTATTAATTAAGAATAAAGAACAATTTTTTTTTACCCAAAAGTTTACGCCATAATAAATATTTTTGTTATTCTGGTAATAAGTGCTTTCATCTGATAAATTACACGGTATATTTTGAAAAACTTTTTATTCGTTTATTCTAATTAACCACTCAAAAGTGGCTCCATATATAAACCTAATTTATTAACGTACACCCGGGATATTGCTTAAATATGTGTACAACATTTTTGCTAAACCGGTCCCGTAGCTTATGAGCAAATTTAATTTGTGACAGATAGACAGACACACGGATGGACAGGTTCTTTTTTACCATTTTAGTACGGAACCCTAAAAATCATCAACCGACTGTATCGTGGTGAAAATACCATCAGCTGGTCACGTGAACATACGGCGTTCAAGGTCTTTCCACCTCGATACAGCTGGTTGACAATTTTTCATTTTTATGATAGCATATAAACTGACAAATGTTCCATCGGGATGCGACGACAATTTTTTAAGTGATTAAATGGGTTCCGTTCCTCACCCACCAACGGAGCGACAGCTGACTTTCACGGGGCTTCATTTTACATCGACCTTAACACACTTCACAAGTTCGTTCGCTTAGGACGGGGACGTGATTGGTTATGAAATTTGTTCCTGGCTATTACATACAGTCAATTTGTAGAAAATCCTATAAAAGGAATAACGAAAGGGCGCATTTTGGATGCGTGCCCTGGGCGCCGTTTTACATCACTACGCCCCTGGATGGATAGGCTACGACTACAAGCCTATTGGACCGGGTGGCCACCGTATGATCACTTAGCTCATCGAGGACCAGTTTGGAATCTTATTCATCGAAAAGCAAAAATTTATATGTCACAAATCACTTAACTAACAAGTTTAGTCTAAAAGTTAACTGTCAAGCTAATTTTTAGGTAATGTCAATAGACGTAAGTTAGTAATTATTCTGTTCTTGTGTGTACTTAATACCTACCCCGTAAAGAAACGATTATTTATTGTTCTTTTTTAAGGTTTTTATTTCATTTAAACAATACAATTTGTAATGTAACTTAACACCTCTCCAATTAGGTGACCAAGGGCGGGTTTATCCAGCAAGCTGTATGAAAAAGGTTTCATTACTTGATTCTAAATTAAATGGGATTCATATCCTTAAATTGTTACCTAACTTTTTATACCTAACATAGACTACTTACGTACCTGACTTCTATACCTTAATAGGCCAAGCAAATAAGATCTATGAAAAGTGTTTCGAAGAATTAATTCCCAGCAGGCTGGAAATCGCTTTAATACCTGCATGTGGTCCTAAATGCATGTAATCCGAGTTTGCCCAAAGCCAAGAGGTATGCATAACTTTTTAGAGAAATTTTTGCTCTTTGTTAAGTTTTTGCTTGTAGCTCGAAAACAGTACGTCCGACGGAAAATGTCATGTATATCAATATTAAAGAGGGTTAAATTCTGCGTCGAATGAGTAACTTAACTTCTAATTCGGTTCAGCGGTACAGCCGAAATCAAAGTTATAAACCGGGAAAATGTCTCATTTAATTGAAAAACTCGTATTTTGACTTCCATACCACATATCTTTGAAACAGATGACTCCTGTTGAAAAACCTATAGAATAAAAGTTGTAGAGAATACAATTTCTTATTATATCAACATCTCAATTTTCAAGTAGAGTCATTTTAAAAGACTAAATTTGGCATGAATTCAAAATCAGATTTTTCTAAATCCTTCTGAGTTGCATATTTTCTATAAAATATGAGGTGTGAGGCGTACATTTAATGCATCGTTACAACTAAAAACCTTTAATTGCATGTATCTAAAACGTATCTAATCAGAAAACTATTTATACACCGTGTTTTATTTTCATTTCCGGTAATTCCAAGGGTACATTCCTGAGGTTAACTTAAGTATATTTCTTAAAGACACTAGTGTCCTAATTTGCTCCAGTTCTGAGGTAATCGATAGTTCTTTTTCGTCTTTCTGATTTTGTATATTTTTCTTTTAGTCTGAGAACCGGCTATAAAGTCATGTAACTGTGTGTTAAGTCAATACTAGTTAATTTTGTACTAAGCAGAAACGTCTGCAATCAAAATTTCAAATTTGTAATTGAAATAAAAATGGAAAATTCGGACCGTTGTTCCGAAAGGTCGCAAGTTCGAATCTTGTTCGTCGCGGTGAAATTTTCCATTTTTCTTTCAATTATAAAATTTTCAATGCAATATGTTTCCTTTGTATCTCGGATTGTTAATATTCTAAATTTCATTGACATGTCATAATGTTCAATTGTTTGGTTTAGTTCATATACAGATTGGGGAATCAATCAATTACTACTGAACGTATTTGACTTAACACACAGGTGCATCATTTTGTAGTAGGTTCTCAGAGTAAAAAAATAATTAAATGTAGGTTTACACAATTTGAAGGCATTTTTAAAATATCAATTACCTCAGACCTGGAGCTAAGTAGGACACTGGCGTCTTCGAGAAATAAACCTAAGTTAAGCTCAGGAATATACCCTTGAAATAACCGGAAATAAAATAAAACAAGGTTTATAAATAGTTTTCTGTTTGGGCACGTTTTAGAAATTTGCAATTAAATGTTTTTAGTTGTAACGATGCATTAAGAGGCCTTATTCCCAAAACGCGCGAATTTCACGAAATGCTTCATTTTCTTCGAAGGCTATGGCGAAAATACTTAGTGTTTTTAAATCAACTATTGATGCACATAATAGTTCATTTCTTTATCTAGACGGCCATCGGAGCAAATATTACATTTTAACGAGTGAAATATGAAAAAAATTGGTTGTCTTCTTGGAAGGCCTTTCCGGATTTTCCAGTTAGGTGTACCGTTCATTTTCAGATTACGCAAAAAAGGGTAAAAATTCTTATTTAATTTGAATTAAATTCAATTGAGTATATCATGTATGAGACGGCCATGGAAATAAAAATCGAAGATTCATCTTGGATAATCGACAAAATACCTTCTGATTATATGCCAGTTTTTTGATGAAAACACGGTTACATTTCATTTTTTCCATGAAAACCCTATGAATATTTTGCCCTAAAAATATTACCATTGCAAAGTTAAACTATATTTCTATCATGATAAAAAAAACTATACTATCTATAGCAGTAAATTTCAAATTACTATGAATTTTTAAAAATTACACTTAAATCACACTTCACAGGACACTTTTTGTAAGAATCGTATTTTTGGGTACTTAATAATAATAAACATGGTTCAAAAATATTTTTTTGTATTATGCGGCTTTTTTCATTAATAGAGTTTTTCGACCTTTTAGGGAATAAGGAGCCTTAAATGTACGCCTCACACCTCATATTTTATGGGAAATATGCAACTCAGAAGGATTTAGAAAAAACTGATTTTGAATTCAAGCCAAATTTAGTCTTTCAAAATGACTCTACTTGAAAATTGAGATGTCGGTATAACGTGAAATTGTATTCTCTAGAACTTTTATTCTATAGGTTTTTCAACAGGAGTCATCTGTTTCAAAGATATGTGGTATGGAAGTCAAAATACGAGTTTTTCAATTAAATGAGACATTTTCCCGGTTTATAACTTTTGATTTCGGCTGTACCGCTGAACCGAATTAGAAGTTAAGTTACTCATTCGACGCAGAATTTAACCCTCTTTAATATTGATAAACATGACATTTTCCGTCAGACGTACTGTTTTTGAGCTACATGCAAAAACCTGACAAATAACAAAAAAATCGCTAAAAAGTTATGCACACCTCTTGGGATTGGGCAAACTCGGATTACATGCATTTAGGACCACATTAAGGTATTAAAGCGATTTCCAGCCTGCTGAGAATTAATTCTTCGAAAAAATCTAATTTTCTTGGCCTATAAGAACAACTGTAAGGAATGAAATAAACGCATTTGTATTTTATAAATCACTTGGTCGATAGCTCTCAGCCTGGTCCGTTGCGTTTTCGGATACTTTTAGTGGTGCAATTTTTGGGGTGTTTTTACCTCATCGAGTAGCACGATGAAACCAACCTCATTTGATCGCTAAAGTGATGCTTTAAATATTTTATTGGTCGGATAGCATCAGCCTGGTCCGTTCCGTTTTCGGACACTTTTAGTAGTGCAATTTTTGGGATGCTTTTTTTTTATACCACGACGGTGGCAAACATGCATACGGCCCGCCTGATGGTAAGCAGTTACCGTAGCCTATGGACGCCTGCAACCCCAGAGGATTCACATGCGCGTTGCCTACCCTTTAGGAACCTATACACTCCTTTTTTGAAGAACCTTTTTCCATCTGTAGCCGAAATTTACGGCTCTATACAATTGGGTGTGTGAATGGCTTTTATAACCCGCCATATAATGGAGCACAAGAATTATTTTTAAAAGCATTTTTTAGGGGTGCACTCTATACATGTAACTATTGTAACTAGTGAATAAAACAAAAACAAATGCTGAAAAATAAATTTCCGATTTGAATTTCGCTACGTTTTCAAAAATAAGTTTAAGGTTACTAAATGTTTTTTTATGCAAGAAACATTTGACTTTAAAGTTTTATTCTCTTTCTAGCTTCTAAAATATGCAATTAAAAAATAATCCAGGAGAATAATACACTCTTTCATGTAAACTTAATTTGAAAACCAAAAGTAAAACCGACCAGGCTGAGGGCTGTCCGACTAAGTGATTTACCGCCCTATAAAACTTTTTACTTTTCGATTAATAAGGTTCCAAACTGCTCCTCGATGAGGTAAGTAATCATACTGTGGCCGCACGGTCCTTATACCACCTTGACCTTACACATACATACGTTACCTAGTGCCAATACGCCTTCTGCTCATCTTCGTAGTGGATCGATATCGCGGTACAGCACAGCACGTTTCGCCGCGAAACCAGAGCGGATAGCGAGCGAATCAAGAACGGAAACAAAACCGCGGAACCTCGCTGCATGAATTCGCACTTGTTTCGCTCTCGATCCGCTGAGGTTACGCGCCGTAACGTGTAGCCCTGTACCGCGCTGTCGATCCCGCTACGCAGATGTGCAAAAGGCGTCAGCAGGGTGTTTTTTCAACGTTTGATCCTACACTGAGGGTTCAGAGATTTTAATATTTTAAAAATTTCAACATTTTAATATTCTGTTTAGTTAAGTTAAGTACCAGGGGCGGCAAATTTTTCTGGCCCGGGGCGCCAAATTTCCAAATACGCCTCTGGATTGGACTTGTTTTATTTAAAACATTATTTATTTTGGGTTTGTTTATGGTTGATTAGGTCTGTTGAAATGTATATTTACTTAATAGTAAATTTAAAATAACATCGAATGGGGTCAAAAATGGATGGAGTTAGTCATTTTAGATAAAATAGTTGTAAACTTAGGTTATTAACTCGAGAATATTATGGAAGTTACAAATCCACTGTGTTTCATTTATTTATTTAAATATACCTATAGGTACGGTCGGCGTTACTTTACACTAGCATTTATAATTTAAAAAAGATTTCATGTGTTTTAGCGTTTCGTTATTTTTAAACAAGAATTTAACATTAAGTGACATTTTCCGTTAATTAAAAGTGTACAGAAACTGCGACTGCTTGTAATATTTTATATAGAGTATGCTTATACATAAATATAAGGTATTTAAAATTGAAAATAGAAAGTCTTTCAGTATGCCATTGCATACTTAAAGATTTCCGGTTATTAATTTTAAATTTGAACAAAAGTACTGCATAAAGCAACCCTATAAGAAGGTACTCTGTGGCAACCCTATTAAAAATAATTACAACTCCCGATAACAGATGGCGGTAGCGACTCAGTTACCCGCCAGAGCCCCAGAGTTTGTTCTCTATTTCAGTATATAAGAAGGTACTCTGTGTAATGTAGGTAAAGAAAAAAACTCGCTTGCTGTCAGTGTGCGACGTACGTCGTAGACGGAATATACTCTAGATAGACGGCCAGCGTGTACCCGGTAAAAGCCTTGTTACACTTTACTTTTTTTAGTGTCCTAACTAGCATCCTAATTAATTTCATAGTAAATTGACTTGCTGAATGCGGTTAGACTTGTCTTAATTTAGAAACTAACTCATTTAGGAAGCTAACTAGGACAAGTGTAACAGGGCTTTAAGGGACAGATATATTGTAAAACAGCTATTAGACATGGCAATTTGTAGGGCCCAACCTGTTGTGTTGGGAGGTGTAATAGGAGGTTGGGCCCGTAGGAAGCTGAAGGAGGGTGAGGGAGGGGCAGGGTACACAACAGGTTGGGCCCTACAAATTGCCATGTCTAATAGCTGTTTAATAGCTAAGATTAGGGATACCATATGTAAAGAAAATTCCTTTTTTTTATTATAAATGTAGTTTTTAATTGCTGACCAGAAATATATGATATGATCGTTGTCAAGAGGGCGCTATTATTCCTATTTATTCTCTATGGTACGGTGACATCTTGATTTGTTTACCTCTCAGCTCTGATATTAATTAAAAAAATGTTTCACAGCGAAATAGTTGATCACATGCCCTCGCATATGCACACAGATATCAGAGAAAAGATATCTGTGATTTTTTGAGATATCTGTGCATATGCATATTATCCTGTCATTATAATTATTGCCAGTGTTGCCAGTGTAAGAAATTAGTTTCAATGAAATTCCGCAACATGGCGCATGATCATATATTTGTGGTCAGACTTTAGGTATATTATTATTATTTTCTCCAAAACTTAAAGCCCTTTTACACTTTACTTTTTTTGTGTCCTAACTAGCATCCTAATTAGGAACTTGACTTTTTTCAATAGTAAATTGGCTTGCTAAATGCGGTTGGACTTGACTAAATTTAGAAACTAAATCATTTAGGAAGCTAACTAGGACAAGTGTAACAGGGCTTTAAAAATTGCAACTTCAACAGGTCTTAGAAATCTTATGCGCCCACCGGATTTGTCTTAAAATGGGCATGTAAGTTATTTGAAGTGGGCTAAACCGATTGTCAAAATTTGGAACGGCAGGATTTAATTTTTTTTTATTCAGTCAGTAATATATTCTCAGTGCCCCTAACTCAACGATTGTCAGTTTAGAGTTATGTTATGAGCGACTGGTAGAAAATTCCTATAGGCATTACGTCTGGCTTTTCAAATCAAATTTTGTGCCATTAAGTTTAAAATGAATAATAATTTTAGTGATTTAAGACCCCCGTGACTAAAGTGACGAATGATGACGAGTGAACTATGACGAATATCTCCAAATTTCAACTTATTGCTTAATACTTTTACGGCATTTTGAATTACAAGACACTTAAATATGAACATGCAGTTGTGTTTTTGCCGGCTAAATATTTTTTTAGCCCACCAGAATGGTCTTCAAATTGGGATTAGGTTTTTTGAATGGGTCCTTTAACTACAGTCAAAATTTGAAGCGGTAAGCTCGTCGTATTTAGGCCAAAAAATTACAACTTCAACTAGTTTTAAAATCTTATATATGCACCCACCAGAAAGGTCTTAAAATTGGTATGTAGGTATCATGTGTCAAAATTTGGAGCGGTAGGCTCGTTTATAAATTTAGGCCAAAAATTTGAATTTTCAACTTATGGCCATTGGCCTTATATACTTGTGGCCATTTAAGACGTATGTTTTCATGATCTACGAGATGGGCTCTACAACTTAGAGAATTCAACCAACCGGAGTCGCCATTGACAGGCGGTCCCCTCTGCCGAAAACATATGACCAGTGGTCATACACATGTGGACTGACGTTTATCTGACGTAGTAGTGCTGGATCCCGCCTAACTGGAAATTTATCAAAATCCTAACCAATTTTCTTCCATATAGCGTTGTAGAGCCCATCTCGGCGATCATGAAAACATAAGTCTTAAATGGCCACAAGTTTGTATGGCATAAACAATTTTTTGGCCTAAATTTATCAACAAGCCTACCGCTCCAAATTTTGACACATGATTTAGCCCACATCAAATAACCTACATACCAATTTTAAGACCATTCTGGTGGGCGCATCAGATTTTAAGACCAGTTGAAGTTGCAATTTTTTGGCCTAAAATCAAAGAGCCTACCGCTCTAAATTTTGACTGTAGATAAAGGACCCATTCACCAAACCAAATCCCAATTTTTAGACCATTCTGGTGGGCGCATAAGATTTTAAGACCATTTTAAGAAATAGTCGACTTCATAGAAAAAATAGCAAAGTAATATAAATACGTTAAAAAAATATTTTGCTGGCACAAACACAACTGCATATTCATATTTAAGCTCAGAGAAATAAACCTAATAATCAAAGTATTTAAGTGTCTAGTATTTAAAAATGCCCTAAAAGTATTTCGCCATAAGTCGAAAATTGGAAAAATTCGTCATAGCGGTACTTTAGTTACAACACCACAACTATATATTCATACTCTGATGGTTCGATAACTGCCCGTCCTGGGCGGATGGCAATTTGTTGGCGGTGTCTGTATGTGATGAATAACAAGCATGCTAATTTTCAAGCGGTTGTCTGACAATTTTTATATTTTGCACCCCGCCTCTATTTCCGCTCCAGTCCAAGTTGGGTCAGTTTGGGTTGCACAGGGCGGTTTCTCATCACTTCAAGAGCTTAAATACCGCGAGCCATCCGGTTGCCTTGCGGTCACTGAAACTACGCGTCATTGCTTTAACTACCTATATATGTCTTTCATTGGATGAAATTTCATAGGAGGGATGGCATTTAGGCATATTGTTTTCTACATCAATCACATCATACAAAACCTATAAAACAAATGCCATCCGATTTCAATGATTGTAAGTGCGTTTTTCCTAAGTTCTCCCCCACCGATCGAAAAATTCACCTTGCGTCCGGCTTCCAACTCCGATGGTTCGATAACTGCCCGGCCTGGGCGGATGGCAATTTGTTTCCGGTGTCTGTATGTGATGCTGAGAACAAGCATGCTAACTTTCAAGCGGTTGTTGACAATTTATTTGATTCGCTCTCGTACGGGGAGCCAGTTTAACCAGGAGGGATGGTATTCCAATTTTGTTATATAACCAGGGTACATTCTTTCAGGCAACAGCTGTTTCAATCGGTTGCCTCGCAATATTTTTTTACTCCAGTCCAAGTTGGGTAAATTCGGGTTGCACAGGGCGGTTCCTCATCACTTTAGTAGCTTAAATACCGCGAGCCATCCGGTTGCCTCGCGGTCACTGAAACTACGCGTCATTGCTTTAACTAATAGGACAGGGCCTGTATTTTAACATTATAACAAAAACATTGCGTATTATTGCAGAAACAAAAAAAGTAGGTGATAAACTATGAATTACATTTAACGTCGTTTCCACTACTTTCCCCCAACAAACTTTTGGCAATGATATAATCTAATTATTTGAATAATTTCTTATCACATTGCATTAAACCCAGAACTCTAGGATTTGTTCGTGAAGTGGTTTGCATTCTTCTTTGTCCTCCACCACTTTACAGCTGCCAGATGTCTAGATTTAAACATAGTATAAGTATAACATATAGTAAACATACTCTCTAGTAAGTTTGCTATACTATGTCTATGTTGTTGGGTTTCGTTGCTCTCATTATTGTGTTATATTTTTTAACCTAGATGTGTGGCCCGGCCCAAGGCTCGGGATATTACTAATAAAACAATTTTAAAAATGTCAATTATTTTTAATTTTAGTCAAACAAATGCGTAATGTCAATTATTTAAATTTTAGTCAAACAAATGCGTAATAATATCATACAGACTTATTTTTTTAACAGAGACGCTTCATGCAATAGCGACGTGGGCCGTGAAAACACTACGCAAGAGCTTATGCACGTCACGCGCATATACATGCATATAGTCACAGGACTATTCTTCTACATACAAGATATCTTCAACTATTTCAGTATCACAACTAGCCAAGTAAAATAAATAAATTAACTGGTTGCATTTTTAACGGTAGTCGCGGCCCACGAACGTACACGGTTCAGCTAACCGTTGCACCTGTAACGGGCACAGTAGAAAGCCGATAGCTAGGAAAATGTAAAGATTAAATACAATTCTGTAATAAATTAGCGGATTTCTTCGAATGCTTTATGCTGAGATAATACAAAACTTTGATTTTAATATTTATAATAATAGATCTCAATAACCAAGATAGGTATCATAATTGCAAAAATTATCACAGCCTGTTATACTACCTAATACAAAAATATCAATTAGCGGTTGATGCACGAATTTATTCATCAATCAATCGTATTGATCTCAGCACGACAAGCTACCGATGTTCTACTGTACTTATTGGTTATAATATAATAGATCATTCTTTATAAACAAGAAATTGATGTTAAAGTTATTACACAATAATTAGTCCATCGTCAAGAATCAGCTACCTTATGGTAGACATAATATTTGAATATTCATGAAAATAAGAGCCTTTTCTGCATCAAAATATGTCCTTACAAAATACATTACGTACGAAAAATATAAAAAGCAACTATCTTAACAAAACAAGTCTATGTCGAATGTGTCTTCACATGTGTTAGATAATTGATATTGGCTGCAAGTCGAAATCATACGTTTATATAAAAATATATCACAGTAATTTTTTTGTCAGCACAAATGATTTTTCATAATTGCGAGATCGAACAAACTTTCTAGATATAATAGGTTTAATAATTTCCGTTCCAATAATCTTGAAAAGTTTTATCGACTTTGTAGTTTACACGAGAATTAAAACAATATTGTCATACATATTTATATGAATGCAAGGGACAATATATAACATGTTTCTGATGAAGGTTAAAGGCAGTCAAGACAACGTCACAGGCTACGGAAAATGACAATAAGGCGGAGTGCTCTACAACAAATATAAGAGTAGTGGGCGGGGTCGCGGTGATGAGTAACAGGTGTACCTAGAGACCTGGCACGAACAATGGCAAATCTGTTATTTTTAGGAATACTTTAACGTCACATGTGAAATAAAGGACATGTCTGCAAATCATACTACTCTCGCCTCTAGAAGTCAGGGTACTCATCGGGAATTAATGTCCGTGCCAGTAAATATCCAGGACTAGTAATAGTGCAAATGAAGGAGTACTAGGCGACGTGTGAGAGCGCCATCTGCAATGCCTCCTTGTGCTCGTTGCTCAGTTGCAATAGGCACGAGTTGAACAGTTCAGCATTGCTCTGTAAACAAAAAATCAAAGAACTCAATGACAAAACATTTAATCTCACTATGTTTCGATACTACAAAATAGCAGCTTACTTACTCTACAACAAAACAAAGGATAAAAGGTTTATTATTAATAATTAGATTATTAAAAAAGTGCATTATGCTGACCTGAATTTGCCTGAGAAGGGCAACCATTTGCGCATAAACGGGGTTGTCATTGGGCACCGCGTCTCGCAGGAAGGCCTCCGCCAGCATGGCGATGACCCGCTGCGGCGCGTCGGGCGCCTCCAGCGCCGGGTGCCCGCCGGCGGCCAGCTCGCACAGCAGCGAGTACACGTGCGGGGCTTCCTCAGTGTCCTCTACCACTGGCAGCCATGTTAACCTGCCATTATATTTTGCTCAGATCAAGTGTTTCTGTGGACTTTGAACTGAAATGTTCAATACAAAGTCCATCTTCATAGAAGATCATTGATGATGATGACATTGATGACTAATGATGACACAGGTTAATTTTGTAACAAAATGTATTTAACCCTTTGAAGATATTTGCCGTCTGATAACAATTTTATTTTCTCGATGAACGCGTTGTTTGGTTAATATAATTTTTAGTTCGCATTGGAGAACATACTATTACCTACATTTGAACAAAAATATCTATGAATAAAATTAGTTACGCTTGATTTGGTTGATAATCATAATTCTCATATTACAAACGCCAAATTAATGGTCTTAAACAGGGCTTGAATACGTCACCAAATTCTCATTATAACTATAAGTGACGTTAGGTAACGGTAAATTCATAAAAATACCTCAGTACCGGTATTAAAATTGTAACGTTACTTAATAACGTCAAGTCTGTCACAAAAAAGAACTTGTAATTTTTAAATGTAGTATTAATTATTATTTAACGTATGGATCAATATGGGTCTGAAATAAATGAATTTTATTTTTTATTTTATTTATTTTTATTTAACAAAATGCGTATTTTAAATACAAATACGTATCTTGTATTTGTTTTTAAAATACTACTTGGAAAAGTATTTTGTATTTAAAAAAAAAAATACCACTCTCAAGCCTTAAAATACATTTCATTAATTTCCTTAGGGATATGTGCTCTTCCGGTCCAGCCGAGAGACTTGTTTTCATTGATTGGTTACATTTATTCACATACCTACTAGACTAGATAGAACTTATCCGACAAAACTTTTAGGAGCTTAGTTTTCATGAAATCAAATTACTTTAACAATTCTTAAACACATTTAAGGCGTAACACACGATTAGATGAATTCAGCCAACCATAGACAATACAAATCAGAAAATTCACTATCGGTTCTGGTTTTCTGTATGGAGGCCATAGAAAATATTCAGCCAGACGGCGGAAAGTTGTCTGTGTCTTTCTTAAACAACTTCCTGCAAGGCGCAAGACATGCTTGTCTACGGGTTCTGTTTTCTATATGGAGACGGTATAGACAATTTTCCGCCTGGTTGCCTGGATCGCGCTGAGATCTGGGCTGAATTCCACTAAACGTGTGACTCGCGTAAAAAGTATTTCATTAAATGTATTTTTTATTTGAAATACATCATATTGAACGCTGAACATTATTTCAAATACCTGTCACCAAAGTAGTATGTATTTTGTAATTTGTATTTGAAATACAATGAACCCAGTATTTTGCCCAACCCTGGTGGTAGGAGACTTCTGGGAGATTTATGACTTGCGTATTGATGATCTCCAAGATGTCCCCTACAACGTTATATGGAAGCCAGTTGGTACGAATTTTGATAAATTTAGAGTACGGCGGCTCCAGTAATATGACTGCAGCACTATGCCCATACAAATTTTATCTTCATGTAGCTTTTTTTGGTAAGTCGAAATAAAATAAAAACCATCAATGAAAGTACAAAATAGGTACTAACTCTTTGCCAAAAGATGGTGTCGATATAACGCTCGCTTACAATTAGGGGAACTGGGGTTGGTCCTGTCAACCTTAATGGTCAGAATGGTTGAATTTTCAATATTTCTCGATTATTAGCGAGGTACAATTTTTTCAGGTAAGGTACAAAATACTAAATAGTACAAAAAAGGTATTAAAACTTGGGAGTTACTCTCGCTATAAAAATCTTTATCTACACTCATATTGTAAGTCCTCTAAAATACTTTCAGGCCTTGTTGATTGTAAAGTGATAGCCTCCTTACAAACACGTGGGCCGAGACCCCGAATAACCGTTTGTTCAACTAAAGGGTGGTTACGCGCGTTTTGAGACTAATTTTTCATTAGCTGCACACTTGTTCCTTAGGTCACCGCACAATAAGCTATCAATATTACACACTGAACTAGGTCAATGAGCAAAAAACAAAAAACTACAATCTCCGACAGAAGTTTGTACGGCCGCCATTTCTGTTGTCAACTTGTCAGTTGTTTGTTGAAACATTTTAAATTGCGAAAATGTTAACTATAATATAATAATTAATAAATAAATAGTTAAGTTAGTAATAGTTTCCTTATCAGTTCTAATTTATTTCTTTTTATTAATCTTACACCTGTGGGTATGTTTCAGCACTTGTATCTACCTAGTAATGAAGGTCATTTGCCTTTGGCTTCTGAACCCATCTTTGAGTACTTGCAATATGTGTGTAGATAAAGTAATGTATGCAACTGTACAAAACACTCGTGTGATCCTATAATGAAACTAGCTGTGCTCGTTTCATTAAACCCCACTCGTGTTTAAAGCTCCTCATTATGTATCAGTTACATATTACTAATACTGACGCTTACAAAATTTCAGTTGCACTATGAAAATGAGTACTTTATGATATGACATTCATTGACTGACAATGGTAAACATATTGCAGTCTTATAACGTTGAAATGACAATAGAAGAAAATATTCTCGTTTAAATTAAACATAAAAAAATTACCTAAATCGTATGTGCTTGCAAACTTTTGAATTGTCGCTTAAAAAAAAAATTGTTTCAGAACGGAAAAGAGATTACTCCGCCGACAAGAGCCTGGCCCTTAAAATGATGATGATGAAATGGATACCAAATGACCAACGTCAGTTTTCGCATCATTTTGTTAGGAGCGTTATGAGTGGCAAGTGCGAATGGCAGATTTTGATTCTCATTTCTGCTTAAACACATTGTTTCCATATAGTAGTCTGATCCTACAACAAAACGAATAGATTGATACCAATACATAAAAAAACATCATGCCTATTATATTTAGTCTGTGTTTAATTTGTACAGCAATGGACTTAAATATGTAACCCTTTTCCTTAAAATGTATTTTGTACTCTCCAGTCTCAACATGCAATGAGATCGAAAAATGCAGTTTAAAAATTGTGTTTATATGTCAAGTAATTGCCAAGTGACGCCACTTTGAAACTTCGCAAATTTGCAGTTTTATACGTTCACGAGATTACACGATTCAATACGAACTCAAATCGACCAATCTATGGATGGTATAGGAAGGATAGAACTCTCTTCTAGGAAAACGGTCGAAAAAGTGTCCAGCGGTAAGCACTAAACAATAGTTCCAAATATCTCCGGGTGGCGCTAGGTATAGTTGAGCATTTGAAATGAATTACCGATATTTAATACTTATATGACATTCTAAATAAAATTAATATTCAGAGTATTTTTCATCTCCGCAAATAATTATTTTGGATTTTTTTTTTAATTTCAAAATTAATTTAATCAAATTTAATATCATTGTGGCGCCATCAGTTTTATCGCCTTTTGACGGACACTTTTGTAACATAGAGATTTATATCCTTCTTGTACCATCCATAGACCAATCGTAAACAATACGACAAAACTACCGACACCGAAACTAGAATCGGAAAAAAAGTTTTATAGTTGATAGGTTGAAGGTTGGCTAACAGGTTGATAAAAATAAATCAACTAATTTATGCAATTGCTTGATTTAGAGCTCTTTTGAAATAAAATACTCAATAGAGACTCCATATAGATTATTTCTGGAACCTACCGACAGTGACATATGAATTGTCAATATCACAAAAGAAAATATTAAAATATTGAACAGTAGCAAATGCTTTTTTATTTTACGGGAAGATAATGGCGAGTAAGTTGCGATTCCTCAGCATTAGTAGTATTCGGGCAATTTGGAGATGAGGAATTAAGTATTTGTCTTGTTAGCGAAGTCGTTTACTACCTACCGCCTTCAACCTGTGCTAGAGCAGAGGACTATATCGAGACTCAGCATTTTGGAATGAAATTTGCTTTCGTTACATCTGGCGTAGATGGTGAGAACCTGGTTTGGTTGAGAATGTTGAAATGAATGAAGAAAAGAAGTTGTGGCTTAGCATTGGTACATATCAGGTCTAGTTTAGTAGACTACTTGGATTTGGACTACTGCAAAGTACACGTTTATATACCTAAACACATGTTTGCAGTAGTCGCTCGCGGTAACACAGCCACGAAGTAATATTAGTTCAGTCCGTTAAATATTAATTATATTAATTTGAATTGAAATACTTTCTTCAATGATTGTCATTTTTTATTTGCCCAAAAGCATAAGTAAAGTTAATATGCTACATGAATTAAATGAACCAGAATATATTCGTTACATTGTTTGACTTGGCAGTATCGTTTTAAAAAGGAGGTGGATTTATTGTAATTTCTTTGTTTACATTTCATAGTGAGAAATCGTTTTCTAAAGAGTAGCTGATTTGACTCATTATAATAAATATTATAGGACAATCTTACACTAACCGACCTAGTCCCACATTAAGCTCAATAAGGCTCGTGTTGTGGGTACTAGACGACCATATATATAATAAATAAATTTAAAAAAATACTTAAATACATAGAAAACTTCCATAACTCAGGCACAAATATCTGTGATAAACACACAAATAAATGCCCTTAGCAGGATTCGAACCCGAGACCTCCTGCTTCGTAGGCAGTGTCACTACCTCACTACCGACTGGGCTAGGAGGCCGTTACTCATTCTCTATAGTAAACAAGTCTGTCGCATTCTTTTAAAGATGGCGAGGGTTTGCAACAGTATTAAACAGCACAATTACGAAGCCCCTCGATACGAATAAACGTAACTATGCAGTTGCCAATGTCAATAAATGACTCAACGTACTAGGAGCTCTAGGTAACTTCCGTTTGCTATACGATATTTTACCTCAAGTGGTCTACAAATTCAAGACCGTGACTGTACACACTGCATGATAATTTTATACCTAGTAATAAAATATAATACTAAGCTGTTATTAAAAAATGTAGACCTGATTAGAAAGCTTATTTCATACAGATTAAAATATGATTAACTTATAATCAAGATCGCGTATTTTATAGATCCTTGTAAACTTGAAGACTGTTGTCAGACCCAAACACGCCGATGATTTATGAAAATTGTACTTCACAAAAGTTGGTCATTGTTATAGTTGTCCAGAGTTACAAATTGTTATTTTTATGAAAGTAGAAGATTAAGGCATATTTCAAAACCTATATTTAGTTGACTTACAAGTCTGTGCTTCAGCTATTCTTCTCCTGAACCTCAACGTATTTTTCAGTTTTGAGCAAAACAAGATGATTTTGATGCCATACATCAAGGTAGTCTTCCAAACTTGTGTATACCAGCCTTCATGTCATCCAGACCCATGTTAATTATATATTAAAATGAAGGTAAAAGATCAAGCTAATGCAGTATGCAAGACTGAAGGCTCTTTAAATTTAATAAAAATAATTAGGGTCAAAATCAACTCGAACAGGGCGCGTGTTTTTTATTGCGCTTTTTCGAATGTTACAGGGAATTGTGTAAAACTGCCACAACTATTCGCCTTAAATAATATCGTAAATTAATCACTATTAAATAGGCTTTTTTACCATATATTGAAATAGTAAGCTACCTCTAACAGTTCCTATTTTCCCAGTCCAAACCCTAGTGACAGAACTTATGAACCGACTAAGTATAATAAGATATTTTTAATACAATTGGTCAAAAAGTTTACTTTATGTAGCTGCAAATCGTGCGTAAAGTTTGATTTTATGCACTAGTGCTAAAAAGTAATCTGATCTGCAAATCGTGCGTAAAGTTTGATTTTACGCACGATTTGCAGATCAGAATTTTAAATAAATGAGTATTATGCGAGACCCGCTTATAAATGACGATTGGGCATAAAGGAGTATTATGCGAGACCCAATAGTATTACTTGAACAACGCGCGATTGAATGAAGCTGTCTTTCGTACACTGACAGATTATAAATGTAATTTTTATTTCATTGTAGTTTTTTCGCAATTGTATTAAAAAACGTTGTTCGACACACGTGCGGAAGTGTCATTTTCACTCGTCCCGTAACCTCGGTACTCGTGCAAAATGACATACTTCTCGCACTTTTATCGAAAACTACTATTTATAATGATAATAATAAAATAAGAATATTTTATGCTTACCAGTGCCTGATAATTTCGTCCTTGTTGATTTTAGAATGATTGTATTTGATTATTTTGGTGACTGCAGATATAGCGTTTTCGGTAGCGTTAACTTTTTCAACAGAGCGCGCGTCGGGCTCCGCGATAATAGCCGCGAGCTGCGGCACCGCCCGAGCGCACGCGTCCGCGAACTGCGGCCCTCCGAACTGCGCGAGCACGCCGCACCCATAGGCCGCCGCTTGCCGCACCTCCGCCTCCGCAGAGCACAGGCCGTTCAGCATCGGCTCGAGGAATATGTCTTGGTATTTCACGCATGCCGGACCTGTGTAAGTAGGGTAATTAAGTTTCAATATAAAACTTCTATACAAATTAGCGAATTGTGGGTTAAATAAATTATTCGACCGGTATAAAAAGAAATAAAAAAAAGTTATACCTCCAAACTCAATGACGTCGTCGAATATACAAATAGCCCATTGGCGGTCGGAGTACGGGCGGCCAGGCGCCATGAGCCCCACCAGGTGCGGCAACAGCGTGTCGAGGTGTGGGAAGAAGCTTTCACGGTAGGCGGAGAGCAGCGCGTGCAGCACGTCGGCCACTCGAGACAGTCCGTATACATCCTCGTTGTCCTCGTCTGCTAGTTGCTCTTCTACCACCTGCCAGGTTATTTTATTATTTACTTGCTGGATTTATTTGTAATACATACTGTAGTACATACATAACGACAGACGCCGAGAAGAGGACTGCCAGCCAAGTGGTTAAAGAAAGTAGAGCTTGGCGAGGTCAGGTGAGGATACGAGGCTAGTTATCCTTCATCACGCCGAGGTATGTCTCCAATAATGTTTGCATCCTAATTACTATCACTAAGATATTTACAATATTTCCACGCATCATATAGAGAAGATACAAATTGCAAAGCCAGCTAATAATGATGTTGATCACATTATGGTACAACGGTATGCACTACTGCATTTTCTATAAAACAATTTGCAGTTTGGGTGATACGAAAAAGTAACAAAAAAAATGTTATGTACCTCGTCGTAATCCTCATCCGCACGCTTTTGTCTGCGTTCTGTGGCGCGCTCGAAATGCTCGGTCAGCAGTTTGTTAAGGATACGGAGCACTTCAGCCATCGTCTCATCACTAAGACATCCAGTTCCTAGAAGTTCTATGCACTGCAACAAAAATGCCATCATTTAGTATCCATTCCCAACTCACAAGTTTTTGCCTATGATATTCTATAGTGCAGAGTGACTTTAATAAACAAACCTTGGCTAAGCTGTTAAGAAGTTCTACTTGTACTTCTTGCTCTGGTTCAGAATCTATGGCCTTAAGCAGTTCCGGCAGAATGTAAGCCCACATGCCCTCGATGTACTGGTGCCCCCTTATGCGTGCGCACTCCAGCAGGTACGGCAGGGACTCGGCGGCTGCCGTGCGCACCCCGTCGTGGAAATAGAACTTCAGCATCGGCACCATTAGTTTCACGACGTCCTCGGCGTACTCCGCAAACGCTTCCTTCAGCTCACGAGCGTAGCACACGAGCATGTCGCATGCGGAGGCTTTATCTTCAAGGCCTGGGGGAAATTAATACGAATAATAGGTAAATATGTAACAAATTATTTCTCGTGTAACATAGGATATTAATGATTCAAAAAATGTATTGAGGGCTACTATCTGACGTCCACCCTATGAAGGTTGGTGTTAGCGAAATCCTCAAATTGATATAGCACATTTTGGCAGCCACACACTTCATAGTAAAGTGCGAACGTAACAATATGCACGCTTCTAAGACACAAGTGTCGATAGTGGTTTGTGTCGCACCTGCAGTCTTAATGCCGAAGTTCTGCTGCTCGCCGAGGGAGATGAAGTGCCAGTCTAGGTTCCCCTCGATGGTCTCGAGGTCGTCGTTGTCGAGCAGCGCCACCTCCGGCTTCATGGCCGCCGTGCGCATCACTGGCTCCATTACCATGGGCAAGTACTGGGCGAAATTCTTGCCTACAATTCACAATGTCATTATTTTTATTAAACTCGCTTTGTTAATAAAGTAGCCACAATCAAACAACAAAACTTATATACCCATAATCCTGCAAATGCGGGACCAAGCTGAAATAAGGAATGAGGTCTGCGGGTCATCAGCTGGCAGCTGCTCGCCTTCGGTATGCGTCTTCAAAAGTAGATCCATTACAGCGGAAGCATCCGCTAAGAATTTTTCTTCACCCACAGCCAAACCTGTGATGCCACAATATTTTATAGTCAGTATGGGTACATCTGTCTCAAAAAGGAACAAAGTGCATGAGACATATCTTCTGTCACATATACATGTCATACATACAAACGAGCTAATGGTGCATCATAAATCATAATTAACATATTGTAATAAACTGTACGTAATGTAACAAATTAACTGATATCTTACCAATAAGACTGACACATTCAATAGTTTTTCCTCGGAGCATCTTTAGCTCTGCGGTGGTCGCATTGGCGATAATATACTTAAGGCACGGCATGAAACGATCGTAATACGGCACGAAATCTTTCTCCACAGTGTCGGCAACAGACGCTATTGTAGTCACAATTTGTTCAAGCACGAGTTTTCTGCCGTGTTCAATCAACTGAAACAGAACATTCAACTTGGTATGCGTGTCTAATTGTTCTTATAAATATCAGAGATTAGTGTCATTATATATACTTATTGCTTTCCAATAAATACGGAGTAAAAATTTTGAAACGTCCGCCACATACAATTAGCAGTGTCAATTTACAGTTTTGAATACAAGTTAAATGTTTGTAAACGGATACATGCGAGTTACCTACAGAGGGAACTCATAATGTCTGCCCACACTTTATCTACCAATGCTATGGAAGTGATTCACCTAAAGATATTAGTGTATCACTAACGAACATTGGCACAGATATTGAAAAGAGTTGGATTTACCTCCTTGAATTTTGCAGTTAGAATTACTTCCAACTTGTTCATCAATGGATCTATATACAGTGTTAAAATTGCCTTTGGGCAGTCTTCACTGAAGTTAACTAAAGCAGCAGCAGCATGAGCCTGTGTGTAAAAAAAACATTATGTTATACACTAGCACAGTTACAACATTATTTACAGTTGGAAGATTTAGCACCATATTGGCTTTTGCATAACAAGCTCTTGATTAATAGTACCTGCACTCGCGGGTTTGCATTGTCGTCGAGCACTGGGAATAGTCCAGGAACAACTTTGTCATGGAATTTCTTCTCAAACACTGGCGCAAAATCCGTCGACATTTGCCCCACAGCATTACAAGCAGCGTAACGCACGCGTGGATGCTAGATACAAAAAAAAATGGTCACATACCATAATGCTAAATAGTCATGTTGCAAAATCACAGCAGAATGAATGAGAGTAGCTTACAGGATCGGCCAGGTAGTTGAGTACTGCGGTTACAACTTGATCAAGCATCTGTTCCATTTGCTTGTGACACCCTTCACCCGCGGAGGAGACTGCCATCAATGCCGCGTGCCGCCGTCGCCAGTCCTCGGACTGCAGCATCACGGGCACCGCGCTCACGATCAGGCCCAGCATTATCTTCCCGCCGAGGCCGCAACACATGCGATCTAGAGCCGATTCGGCTACTACATTGTTGCTGAAATATTACTAGCTATGTTAACAAATCAATGTACTAATTTATGGACAGTAAATACTGCTGTGATGCACAGTATATAATTAAAAATGTTGGCAAGGGACTGACATTCAAATAAATATGAATCATAAGAATGCTAATTATCTTGTTTTATTAATTTTTGTAAGAATTTCAAGACTGTAATTTGTACTATACAGTCCAAAACGAAATCTTACATATAAAGTTAACAGAAGTAAAACCAAAGATTCGTACTTTTCGTTGTCATCATCGGCTACTTCATCTTCCATGGCCCACTCCGGCTCATCCTCGATCTCGCACATCATCTCCAGCACGAGCGGCGTGAGCATGCGCACCGCCATGGGCACCTGCTTGCGAACCATCGCCGGAGCAGTCTCACATAGTGTTACCATTACTTCTAGAGCAAGCTGCCTCCATGTATCTTCTTGATCTTTGTCTCCGACCATCTGTTGACAAGAAATATCTTATCTATCTTTGTACAACTTCCTACCATCACCATTTGTTCTTATACACATTAACTGCTCTTGGATTCCAACTTTAATATTTTTAAGATAGTTTAATTACTTACACATTTTACTCAATTACAGAAATATATATAAATTAGATTTTCGTGTTACCCTAATACGAAGGTGCCAAATTCATTAGATCAAACGAACCTTTATGGCCACTTGAGAAATGATTTCGAGTTGTGGTCGTAAAAATTTCGGTGCAGACTCTGCCAGTTCAATCAACACTTTTAATGCTGAATCATCTTCAGCTTTCTCCATTGATTGGACGACAACCTGTAATATAAAAAAAAGTTATCATGTCACCATGTAACACAGTAATAAACGAGACAAAATACCTAATTAAGGACATCTTAGCAACATTATACCTGCATCATTGGATCGAGTAAATCACTTAAATGTTTCTGTATTGCAGGTTCCTTGTCATGCAACAAGATAAAGGCACCAATTGCTTTCACAGCCTGCACTCTAAGAGCATCTGTTTCAGTTGGTTGCAAAGCTGTGAACAGCATCCTCTTGATTGCATCCAAGTTTTGGTTCTGTAGATTTCCAAATACTCCAGGCACTGAACTGCAATAAGAAAGCAATCAATTAAATAACGTAGCAAAAATCTCTTTATGTAGGTACGTAAGTACTGATATAGCAGCTGAGGATCAGATGGTACTGCAGGAGACACATGTGCATATAGCAAGTAGTGTTTTAGCTGCTTGATCTAAATAAGATAACAAAGAAAACAAAGCACTATCTATTTATATGATTTGCACTCTGAAAAGCCAGAGAATATATTATATTGCATGTATTTTGAGGAACTTACGTGAACATTCTGATACCCGCCTCCTTCATGTTAGAGTCTTGAGCATTAGCACATGTGAACATAAACTGAAGGAATTCTGGCCATTGGTTAGCCCCATCATCATCAAGATGACTTCTGGCCAATTCAGAGACTACATCACAAATCTGTGGAACAATATATTTAATAAGCTATGGTTCCAAAACTTAGTCATCATTAGATAAGACACTCGCTCAAATCGGGTCAGTACGATTCATAGTCAAGGTATGAGTCATGTCGGTGAGTCTTAGAAATAATTAATACCTATCAAAAATTTGGCTCGATTCATTTGGGATTCCCAATCTTCCGAAACCCACCATATAAAAACAATTTGGCAGAAAAATTTAAACCTATTAGTGTAGGGTATTATCCCATCCAAAACATAAATGTGAATGAATGCCAAGCAAGGCTCGGAACCGGTTTCAAAAATAGCGGTAAATACCGGTTTATTTCGGTTTTTACTCCGAACTTTCATAAGAGCGCGAACGTTTCAAGAACTTTTTTATAACCTAAATAAACCGGTTTTTCGACGAACGACGGACGGCCGGTGGTGTGACGTCGCGTAAAGAAAGATATGTAGACATTATGCGTCGGAATATACCGGTTATTATTGTTCTAAATCGGTTAATCGGACAAAATCTTTATGGAACTTTTCCACGAAAAACCGGTTTTTAAAATAACGGTTTACAAACGAAACCGAAATGAAGAAGGTTTTAGCCAAATACACGATACCAGTTTGGAAATTTAACCGGGATCCCATTATCACTAAGGTCCGAAAAATTAACTTTTTTGTCATGTACACCACCGACTATTTAGGTACGAGTATACTCAGTACGCGGCGGGAAAATTTGATAACTCAAGTTATAAAATTGAAGAAATTTTAATCTTATTGTTAGGTATTCTATTTTAAGTTCTTATTTCTTAAATTTGCCATCTCGACTTGTCACCTTCTTCCCGCCAATGTCCGTATGCCTAAGACTTCAAATGCCTGTTTTCCACCACTAGTGCCAGAAATCAACTTTTGGAGTACCTAAGTACAAATTGAGTACATTTAATTTTCGTTACTTAATTAAGCAAAAATATCGCGACCACGACCCCTGTCGTTATGCCGAACCCGTTAGGGTACAATTTTTTTAAAGTACAAAAAAACACTTTTTTTTTCATAAATTTGTACCGCAAAAGAAATAAAAGGCTCCGAAACACTTTTTTTTTTTCATGAATTTGTACCGCAATAGAAATAAAAGGCTCCGTGGTCATGCATGCTAGGGAGTATCACACGTGCCAAAGGGGAGCTATATCACGGCAATGTTTTGAAATTGTCATGTTGTAAAAATATCGGTTTTATATAGCCATGAAATTTCGATAATATATCATTATAATGCGGTCTTGTATTGCTGCAGGAACCACACAGTTTTACTACGAACTTGTCAAACTTGGGCGTATTTATTAAATGTACGTTAACCATACGTTAGCTATTTTAATTTCAGCTATTTTAATTTGAGTATCTATTGTCCAATGAAACCTCATTATCGAATTGATTTTGACCACTCACAACACGGCAACTTTTCTCATTGGTGGGTCAAATGACATGAAACCTTTGTAGAATTAAGGTTAACACAAAAAAATATGCTTAAATAATTGGTACTTGATTGGTTAACAAGACATGACATTTTAATTTTCTAAAAACGCGAAATTGGGTCGTGTTTTCACATAAGGTTTGCTTGAATTTACCTGTCTGTATATTATATGTTGATGACCTCTACTTAATAGGTCTGAAGGTAGAAATAATCACTTATTTATCCAATAGTACTTCGACACACTAATTTGAATACCTGGATGGATAAAAACTTGCCAAGTTGGACTATTGAGTAGTAATAACACAACAAATCATTTTAAGCCATTGTAAAACGTTATGTATTACAGAAAAAATGACCTAAGGAACTTTGAAAGAATGAGAATGAGAATGAGAATGAGAAATCGTTTATTGCCTATTAATGTTTACATCTTTCGGTTCCCGCAGGATTGTGTCAGCTAACTTATGTCTAGGGAAAGATCTGTGTAAGCTGAAGGTGTTAGGTTACAAGTAATGAGTAAAGATGTTAATAGTTGTGATACAATGTTACACTTATTAAAGTTTACTTAATTCTAAGAGGGCGGGGAGCCGCCGCTCCTCGGGGCCAGCGTCTCATGTCTTTGTTCGGAGTATACGCTATTTCTCCTATTCTATAATTTATTAGTAGTGGGTTAAATTCGCCGTGCGCTAGGTAAGCGTCCCCAGGTGTATCAAGGTCTTCTATACCCAGTGCTGCGAATTTATCCAGCATTCTGCGATTCAGGTCAGCGGCTCGAAGGTGCCACGCTTCAAGGTCTGTCATTTCCCAGAGCGTCTCCGTGGGTAGCCGTCTTGAGAACTGGCCCGCACTTTTCAGCGTCATTCTATATTGCCTTTCAATTTTTTGTAGGTTCGAGTTACTATATCTGGACAGTAGCTGTACCACTCCATAGTCCATGATAGGAAGGATGCATGCTTGGATGATGGCTAGTTTGACCTCGAGATCCGTTTTGGCTTGGAAGCCGATAATGGGTCCTAGAGCACCTCTAACCTGCTTAAGCTTTTTTACGACTTTGTCGGTGTGTGGGTTCATTTTAAGGGCTTTGTCGAAAATTACTCCTAGATATTTTATTTCCTTTTTGTATGCGAACGTCTGATTTTTTATTTTAACAGTCGGCTTAAATTTCTTTTTTTTTGTAAACAGGATACACTCTGTCTTATCTACGTTACATTTGAGACCCCATCTGTCGTAATAGTTCACAATGGTTTCGGCCGCCCACTCTGCCCTCATGGTGGCGTGTTCGGGGTTTGCAGCTCTATTTAAGATACATAAGTCGTCGGCATATTGAGACAGCTTGAGACCTCGTATTCTGTCGTGACTGTCCCATATGTCGTATACATATAGGTTAAAGATGATCGGGCCGAGAATCGATCCTTGGGGTACACCGTGTGGTATACTCTTCTCTTCTCCTTTGATGGTCCGAAATTTCCCTATCAGTGATCGGTCTTCGAGGTAGTTTTCTATTATTTTAATAACGTTGATAGGGGCGTCGGCGATTTGCAGTTTCTTTATTAGACCTTTATGGTTAATAGAATCGAACGCTTTGCTGAGGTCCGTGCTTATCATTGATACACTCTCCCCATGAGCCAAAGCATCCGTAATGATCTTGCTAGTGCGGAGAATCTGTGTAGCGGTTCCTCTGGATCTAGTGAAGCCATGTTGAAATGGTGGTTGCATCTTGTCTACTGTGCCTTGTAGCCTTGATAATATTAGTCTTTCACATAACTTCCCCATTATATTCAGTAACGTTATTGGTCTATATGAAGTAGCTTCCTTATGATTTTTGCCGGGCTTATGTAAAAAGATACATTGACCAACCTTCCATCGCCTTGGGAAGTAACCCGTGGTGAGGACGTAGTCAGCTATCGGTCTAAATGCTTCGAGAAAGACATCGCCTCCCAGTTTCAGCGCGTCTGCTCGGATCTGGTCTGGGCCTGGGGCTTTTTTGTTCTTGAATTTTTTGAGTTCAAGACGTATTTCTCTTGTAGATGTCCTGTCCAAAGGTTCGAAAGGGGTGGTCTTCTCTGAACCCTCGTCAGTTGGATTTATATGTGCATCTTTAATTATAGCTGCGTCTACAAGTGCATCTATTATTTCCTCCTCGGTCGTACATCCTTCGATGTTCGGAAGCTTCAAGTTAGGTACTTTCATGCTTTTCTGGATTTTCCACATCTTTGCCCTACTATCCGATTGATCTTCAAGAGCTTTCAACCAACTGTTTTCGGTCAGGTTCTTGAGAGCCTCTTTTGTTTGTTTTTTGAGCTTGTTATACTCGGAGCGCGCGATTCTAATAATTTCTGGGTTTGGGTGATTTCTTTTCGTCCAGGCTCGTACTTTTGCTCGGTTGCGTAAATCAATCAGTTTATTTATTTCGTCTGGGAGGAAGTCTCTTCTATTGGATTCTTTTAGAGGTGCGTGTATATCCAAAGTTTCTGTAATTGCGTTTTCTAGTCTTTCGATATACTTATCACATGATTCGTCATTAGTTATCGGTGAGAGTTTAGACGTTTTTTCACACAAAGTGGTCATGTAAGCGCTTCTAGCCCTTCCGCATTCCATTATCTTTTTCATGTTTCTTGCAAGTTTGACCTCGCGGTCAACGTTAAGTTTGATATCTAAGATCCAAGGAAGGTGGTCTGATCCGATTGATGCAATTTGTTTCGTTTTGAAGTCTTCTACATGTTGAATTTCGTGCGTGACAATTGCAGCGTCAAGAATATTATTGCCTTGGTTCGCTGGGCGTGATGGCAGGCCTGTGTGTTTTAATTCACATATTCCTTCGTTTTGTAGCCTTTTCACGAGGATGCCAAGGCCTGCATCTCTAGAGTGTCCTAACTGTCTCATTCGTAGGTTGAGGTCTCCTATTATGAGCGAGGGTTCGTCCATGATGATGTCCTCGAGTTCCTCTCTAGCGAGATGTTGGTCTGGGATTGGAAAGTAAACCCCTTTTATCTTTATATACTCCCCGGAACGATGGTTGTACACTAATTTGATCGCGATTCCCTCGATCTGGCCGTCTTCTTCATCCCACCCGGGTGTAAGCGCAGTTTGAGTCCATCTTAGTCCTCTGGCGATATACATCGCTGTGCCCAGGTGCGTTGCTCTGCTGTGTGTCAGTTTATCGTAGTCATTAATTTCAAATTTTACTTTGTCAAAGTTCACTTTGCACTCATTTATGATAATAATGTGCGGCATGTGTTTATCCACCAGCGTTTTTATTTCTGTGAACTTCTTGCGCATACCTTGGGCGTTGACGTGTAGTATTCTAAGTTTTTTGAAGTGTGACCTACCTGCCATTGAAAAAGGCGTATATGCATTGCGCTAGTTTCATTGCGTCTTCTTGTGTTATCACGAGTCTGCTTGCTACGGTAGGTTGTTGAGTTGGTTGGATTTGCTGAACTATTGGTGTCATTTCTGCAGTGACTGTTGGCCCTGCTAATTCCTTTCTGGGTAGCGGGGGAAATGCATTAGCCCTGTCGGCAAAAGAGACCCCGAAACGTGTGTAACTATTCGCAACTCTTTCATTCTTCTTAGCTTCTTTTTCTACTTTTTTTTGTAATCTTTCAGCATTTTTATCTAGCTCATTTTGGAAGACAGGGCAAATCGCATTATTAGCTCCGTGGTCACTCTCTTGTCGACACGCCCGGCATACTGTCACTTCTCTACCTTCCATTGTTATTTGCATCCTGGGTGACAGTTGCGGTCCGTGACATGATTGCTTTGTGTGATCGAATTTGAAACACTTTTTGCACTGTACTATTCTGTTTATATCTCTGTGAAATGGTTCTGCGTTAATTTTTGGGGCCCCGAAGAATCTCTCTGTTGTTGATTTCATTCTTGAAATTATTTCAGTGGTCGTAAATGTTTTTCCGCCCCGTTTAGCAGGAAAGATTACAAGATGCAGGTTGCCGTATTTGTTCATTTGGAGTATTTTTGATGGCTTAATGTCTATACATCTTTCCATTTCTTCGATCTGTTCTTGTACTGTTTCTCCATATGTTTCATTTCTGATGACTATTAACACGTTGCTCTCTCTGTCTGCAGGTGGTTTCGGCGCGACATAGACAATTTTTCCTTCAAAGCTGTCCAGAGTTTCTATTATGTTCTTGCGAGATTTAGTTGTTTTAGGATAAAATCTCAGTTCTTTTCTATTTTTTGAGAAACTGTATGGGATGTCATTTTGTTTCGCGCATTCTCTTAATATTTTTAATTTATCACCGTCATATAAGTCTTGAGGATTGGTTATTCTAATTTTCGGTATGTGTAGACTTTCTTTAGGAAGGGTTGTGTGTTGTATTTCACTCTCTTCTCTAGGTCTTTTATTGTTGCATTGCTTCTTTTGCGGAGGCGAGCGAGATCCTCTATTTTCTGTTTCGTTGTTAGTTTGAGGCATTTGAGCGGGCACCGGCGACATCGGCAGTAGCTCAAATCTATTGCTAGTTGTTATTCCGCCTAGTGGCTGCGTAGTCGATGCGTTCTTGAAAGAACTTGGTTACCAGTTACATATCATTTCTTTTATTAGCGAAACCGTTTACAAAATTGGCATTCATTTACATTTATGTTTTGGATGGGATATCATTTTTTATTAAAGTCCATTTTACCCTTTTAATCTTTTTACCATTTCCCCTTTTCAACACTACAATTTTAACCCCCAATTAGAAAAAAATGCGAAGTTCCAAAGGCGACGCCACGCGCCAGCTGTTAAAGTACAGTTTTCCTATTTCATATAAAATATGTAAGTATAAAAATATACCCACGGCTGGTGTCGCCTCTTTGCTCAGCCAACTTGGCTGACACACTGCCGTGTCTAGATTTTTGTTAAATTAAATAAAACCCAACAAAACAACAAAACCCAACTCTGCCCTAATTGAATAATACTAACATTTCATTTTAGGTATTACTGTTATTAGTAATAAATAACAATGGGTAGGAAATTGATCTTATTATAATTTTAGTTTGTTGGAGTAGAATAATAAAAAATAAGATAAAACCTTGGCAGATTAGATATTACTTACTTTTCGACGCAACGGTTGGCTGAGATCCATTTGCATAGTGAGAAGGAGCTGTTCTCTGAGCAGTTTCTGCTGTTCAAATGGCAGCTTTGGGAAGAACTCGAAGAAATCAGCACTGAAAAGTCGCCGCAGCAGCACGGCTGCGGTCTGGCGGCCTTCTTCACTGACGTCGGCATTTTGTATAGCGCCCACCAAGTACACTACTTTAGTCTCTATTGCAATATTGTTGTATGCTTCCTAGAGGACAAAACATTTTATATAAGTAGGTACAGACATAATATTTGTTTCCATCATATTATTTCAAATTGTGTCCAGGGCCCTGGAGATATTTATTTATTATGACTTTTAGTTTAGAAGTGTATAAATATATTTAACTGTCGCCTGCTAACTATAGTTAGTATTCCTTTGTTTTCGACTAGGCCAATCTGAATAAGATTATTCCTTATATTTTTATTTATCTATAGGGTAAACATAAAAAAAAGATTATGTTCTGTGTCTATACTGCGAGTACCCAGAATTAGTTGAATCAATACTATCAATAGTAATGTACATAGTATCATTGTTATGCATGCACTTAGGGTTGCCGGGCCTGTAAACAAAAGCCGGACTCTGCGATTAAATTAGCCGGATATTTGACCTTAAAGCCGGACATATTATTTTAATAGCTATAACGCGGCTTTGCTTGCGCTCGTTTTTGACTCGTGCCGCTCGCGCGTCAGTCACACGAAATTCCTAACAAAGTCGGACAGGCCGGACGAGAAAGTATTTGTCCGGACACGTCCGTAAAAAGCCAAACATGTGACACCTATAGTTCAAAATCTGTAAGAATGAACTTTTGACACATTGCAACGCCCGTAGAACGTAAACGCGCAAGACACTTTGAAATTATAAACAAAATCCCATAACGATTTTACAGCTTGTCATGTACGTAAACACAATATTTCACTTTTAATAAACATAACTTAATTAATATTACATTTTTTCATATCTCAGTTATTGAATATTTTACGATAACAATTTAGCATGCAAACAGTTACGGTCTACGCCTCCTTTTTTTTAAATTTAGTGTTGTGACCATATTTGCTGTTCCGATTCATATAACATTTCCGTAAGTCGATAAAATCGATTATGTATAGACAATATATAATAATAAAAACCAAAACAAAACGAAAATAAAATGAAGTAGGTAGTAGTGGACGGTGTACGAGTCCAATTCCATAAAAACCGGCTAAGTGCATGTCGGACCATGCATAATGGAGGATTCCGTACCTTCAATGGAATAAGAACCAAACTAATACCAAAAGGTCGTATCTGATGCCTATGGAAAAAGTTTTTTAGAAATAACTCAAAAATAGCTAAACTAAATAAAATAAAAAAAATACCAAATATCAACATGTTGCACATCAATCGATAGGTCTTTAAAAATAACATCGAGATTTCTCTGAACATTTTGTGATTAAGTAAATATTTTCAGAAATAATCGCTTCGAAAGTCAGAAAAATTGAAATATGAAAAAAATCGGTTTAGCTATTTTATTGAATTGTACTTTCTCCCAAAATTTAAATTGTAAATGCAGTTAAGATTTGTGATACAAAATATGTAGGCATATAACAAGAAAAGATCGGTTGTAGTAAAATCGATTTGCAACAACAATTCATAAATAATCGCTAAATTTGACAAACGATACGTCTTAGCCCCATCACTAATGAAGTCAATGCTGAAGTGTCAAAAGTTCATTCTTACAGATTTTGAACTATAGCCACCCTACATGCACTCCATATAAATGTTAGCAAGTGACTGACATCCAAATGCATATAAATCTTTTGGATGTTAATTATCTTGTTATTACTGTTTGTAAGATTTTCAAGACTGCCCAGCAATAACCTAAGCAGCCTAAAAAGAAACCTTACACAATGTTCAACAAAGTTACAGCTAATGATGAACCAATAACTTACAGACATGCAGACAATATATTGCTTTTGTCTAGTTAACTAAATGGAAATAATATTATATTCTTATAGCTGAATATTACCTCGTGAGTTCCTAAGTTTTGAGACGCATTTTAAATTTTATAATTTTAAACAAAAACGTGCTGGTAGCATGCCGTGGCTGTTTCAGAATTTGAACGTTTTAATAAGAAAAAAGATAAATTTTCTTTTTGTTTTCATTGTTTGTCAAAATGGCGGTGTACTGTAATTTCATTGTATAAGGCCATTAAAGGCCGATAACGCGGGGAAAAAAACTTAATATTTTTGTTACGAATTAAAGAGTGTTGGAGCTAGTCGTAATTTTGTATATTATACAATAAAGAGGTACAAGGAGACACAAAAGATTGACGTCTGTCCAAGAACCGTCCACGATCTGTAAGGACTCCTGCTAACATAAAGATTATCAAAGAACGAATTCGTCGAAATCCGTGCCGCACACAGAAGAAGATGGCTTTTCGCGTATATCGGTAAATACCTATAATACTTAAATATGATCTTAAATTAAAGGCGTATAGTAAGAGAAATGTGCATTATCGAAATGATCGTCTACGGAAATTGCGGCCTCAACGATGACGGATGCTGCTTAAGAACAAGGATGATATAAACATGGATGGACAATACCCATACAAAATCGCGTTCTCTTTTCAGGTTAACGCACTAGCGTCATCTATCGGTCACACCAGACACTAAATCCTAGTTTCTAATACTTTGTTCGTCGCTTAACGCTGACAGAATAACTCGACTGCAGACTCGACAGGTGGCGCTGTAGCACTGTGTACCGAAAACAAGACGTATAGCCTGAACGCGATTTTGTATAGGCATTGTCAATCCATGTCTTAATCATCCTTGATGCCTATACAAAATCGCGTTCCTCGAACCTTCAGGCTATACGTCTGTTTTCGGTACGTAGTGCCGCAGCGCCATCTGTCGAATCGAATCTGGACTAGAGTTATTCTGTCAGCGTTAAGCGACGAACAAAGTATTAGAAACTAGGATTTAGTGTCTGGTGTGACCGATAGATGACGCTAGTGCTTTAACCTGAAATAAGGGAACGCGATTTTGTATGGATATTTTACATCCATGTCTATATCATCCTTGCTTAAGAAGCACGATCCCAGAAAAAAATTGTTCATGTATGAGAAGATATTAACCGTCGAGGAAAATATTAACAGGCAGAATAATATAATCAATGCCAAAAGCTCAAAGGACATTCCGTCTAACGTGCGAAATGTCCAACGCACACATCATCCGGCTAGCATTATGGTATGGTGGGGCGTTTCATATGAAGGCGTTACGCCACTCCATTTTTGTCAACAAGGGGTCAAAGTCAAAGCACAATATTATCAGAACGACATTCTAAAGAACGTTGTAAAACCCCTATCTACCACCACTCTATTCGCTGGCAAGGATTGGATTTTCCAACAAGATTCTGCACCATCACATAAACCGAAATGTACACAAAAATAGCTAAAAGAAATTTTTCCCAGATTTATCAGTACTGAGGAATGGCCTTCTTCAAGCCCAGACTTAAATCCTTTGGATTACTCTTTGTGGACGGAATTGGAGCCAAGGGCATGTCAAAAGTCCCATCCAAACCTTCAGGCCCTGAAATGGGCATTAGTGTGAGAAGCGAAGCGTATCCCTATTGAAAAAGTACGTGAAGCTATTGACGAGTGGAAACCACGCTTAAGAGCCTGTATTGAAGAACATTTTGTTTTAAAGGGAGGCCGTAGCTACTGAAGCTAGAAAGTAGTAACATGCAGATCGGGTTACATTTATAAGCTGTACAAGTAATAAGCGATTTTGAAAAATTGAACCCCTAAAAAGGGTTAAAAGTTTGTACGGGCACGATTTAAAATTTTAAGTCTTGAAACTTCGTACGTGTACCTACTGGTAAGGGATTTATTACAATTCAACCTCTAACGGTGTTAAACATTTGTTTATCTACACTCACATTGTAAGTCCTCTAAAATGTGTTCAAAAACGGTAGGCAATGGCCAGCATTACCACAATCGATTATACTATGATAAGCTTTTTATCTGTGGCAGTAACGTAATTTTAACTTGACATGCTCAAATTTTGTTAAGTTATGTTATGAGTTTCAAATTAGGAACATCGAATTTGGTAAATCCTGCCCTTCTCTCAGACCGCCGGCACGCGCCCGCCGGCAAAATCGAGTTGGCCATGGCGGTGCAATGGTGGTCATTCTATGGTTTCCGAACACGTCATTTAGGATTTATAATATGAATGTAGATAAAGCAGTGTATGCAACTGTACGTAATTAGGCCTTAAAACACTCGTGTGATCTTAGTACGTAACATTTACATAGACTACTAATAAAGATTTACTTTTTTTTTACACCTAACATTTTTTTAGATGAAATAGGGAATGAGACTCTGCATTAGAGATAATATGTCCCTCCCAAGTATCTCAACATTTTTCAAGCACACACGATTTCTAATTAGTGATAAATTATTATACTGTTTAAATGTTTATCTACACTCACACTGTAAGTCCTCTAAAACGTGTTCAAAAACGGTAGGCAATGGCTAGCATTACTACAACCGATTTTACTATGATAAGCTTTTTATCTGTGGCAGTAACGTAATTTTAACTTTACATGCTCATATACTGATACGTTATGACCCCGGACTCTTGTGGCAATGACGTCACAATAGGGTGATTTGGGGAGTAAACGGGACGGTGCTATGAAACACGGTTAAAAACTCGGTTGTTAACCGAATACATTAATTTAGACATTTTTAACAATATTACTTAGTAAGTTGATCAATATTAGCGTTTGCTATATTACTTGCAAACCATGCATTTGTACGTTAAACTGGCATTGGTTTTGTCGGCCACTCGCTCCTTGTTCGTCACAACTGTCACCAAGCCAGTTTAAAGTACAATTGTATGGTATGCACTAAAAAATAATAATGATCAACTTACTAGATAATTTTGTTGAAAATATCTAATTAAAATGTATTCGGTTAACAACCGAGTTTTTAACCGTGTTTCATAGCACCGTGCCGTTTACTCCCCAAATCACCCTATTGTGACGTCATTGCCACAAGAGTCCGGGGTCTAGTTATGAGTTTAAAATTCCAAACATCGAATTTGATAACATAATGTAAATCCTGTGGTCCTTCCTGACCAACGGCACGCGCCCGCGCGACCGCCGACACAATCGAGTTGGCCATGGCGGTACAATGGCGGTCATTCTATGGTTTCCGAACACTTAATTTAATATATATAATATGAGTGTAGATAAAGCAGTGTATGCAACTGTACGTAATTAGGCCTTATTACGTAACAGTTACATAAACTACTATTTTACTACCAAAATTTTGTTTTTTGGTACAGACGTTTATTACTGACTACCTCCTATTCCTTGTGTCTATAAATTGCTTCGCGAGACCTTTCTACATCGGTGTTTGCATTGCAATCCTTCCTCCAGATGTTCCTTAGGTCCGCTTACGACTGGTTATTATTGCATCGTCATGTAAATTACGGAAGTATAGCAAATTTTATCTCAATCACAATCAGACATTGGCAAGTCGTTAAAATTTAGCTTCCAAAATATGAACAATGACATCAACATAAAAAGACGGAGGGAAGCTATATACAAGTGTGAAAAACATTGCAATAAATGGCATATTTGATGAATTTACATCACATGTAAAGTCGACATCAAAGATGTGTTTACACTTTTTCAACTGACACCTTTGTAATGAGGTGCAAAAGTGTAAACATCTTTGATGTTGACTGTACCTGTCTGCAGAATGTTCTAAACAATTGATAAGTGATAAGCATATGTGTGCTAACCCGGGGCACCAATACTAAAGTGATGTAGCAAAACATTTTATCCACAAAAAAATGTTACTGTCAACATCTAGATGTTAATCAACATAATAATAAGAGATTTAAGGACCCGCCCACCACTTATTTTGTTTTATTTTGGTGTTTTATTACCCCAGAAGTTCAATGGTGCTATTCAAAAAGTATACATATTTTGTCTCTAAAAATATTGAGGCTGCTCCCTGGAGTGGCGTATGAGTAGGCTTCAATAGGTGAAAGAGACACCAATCTTGTTTTCACTTTCTACTCTAAATACTTGTGTGTTGGGTTGCTGCATAGCTAGACAACTACATTGTGAATGTTAAATCTCTTTGGCGAAGACAAGATAATTAAAATCGAACTTCACTTAAGGTAAGTTCCATTGATCATCTAATAAATAATATTTATTTTCTTTGTAAGGATTGTAGTGGAATATTACTCTTACGTAGCATATGAATGGCATTAACAGAAAATTGACTTATTTTGATTGTTAGTAATCGAGGATTTTCAATGAGCACATGTATTAATATATATCTATCTTTTTTATTGATATCAAACCCTAGAACTTGCCCGGAGTTAGCACATGTTTGATACAGACTGTGTTTCAAATTTCATTGTTTAGAACCCATAAAACATGCTCTATCGAGTTTACAGTGTTACCCCCACAGTAAACTCAATAGAGCATGTTTTGTGTGTGGAATTTATAAGATTATTCCTTAAGTAATGTTTAGTTTATTTAGTTGTTAGAAAACACTATAGTAGCGGTCCAAACACTGGCAGTAATAATGTCATTATTTCTGTACCCGTCCTTTTCTACATACAGTTGTGGCCAGATAATTAAGAACAATATTATTTTTGCCATACAACTGCATACAAATATGACATTTTAAATTTGGTAAAAATATAAAATTTGCTTATGCTATTTATATTTTAAAAAATACTGACGTATCCGTGTTTAAACAAGACTTAATATGGGCCATACACATCTTCCATAAAATGTGAACTTTAAAAAATACAGACGGTCAAATCAACACTTTTTATAAGTTCATATTATAATTAGGAACGATGTATGAAAATCGTTCCTAATTACAAAAAGTATTGATGTAATTGCTATAATTTTAGCTACCTAGGTAATTACATATGTAGGTATGTTGTATTGATAGATAATTAAACTTTAAAAACTCCAAATTTTCTATATTTTTTACACAATTCATGTATTCAATTAAATATAACAAATAAGATTTAAAATTGGTGTAATGTATATACATAGTAAGCAGTTTTAGTGATGGCATGTTCTATAAAAAATGTATGGTTAAATGTAGTTCAATACTTCTAGTTGGCAAGTTTATATTATGTACACGCTTACAGAGTCTGCAAAAACTAGCTCCAAACCGAGTTCCCTTAAGTGGAAGTTGACGCCACACGTGTGCCAACCACTGTTATAACAATTACAGATCGCCGGATACAAAGTAAGCGGAACGCATAGGTCTATTCACTGCGATGGATTGCAAAGTGCTAAATTTAATTACTTAAATTATTGTTTGTTATACAAACAAGCAATGGTAGAAGATACAAAGTTTGGTTAGGCTACGAGAACGTGCAAAGATCCTCCATGACCACGTTTTGACACGAGGCTTTACAACTTGTTAAATAAGCAATTTCTTGGTATAGACGTAGTCCTAAATCTAAGAATAGATTTATCTTTAAAAATTTAAGTTGAAACATACCTCTGCTTGGGATCGAATGTCGTTGTCTGTAGATAGTAATGTATTTAATAACTGGTAAAATTGCGCTTGATCTCCAGCCATGTTGCGCCTCAAAAGAAAAGGCCCGTACTTTTTTCTCTAAAAAATATGTGGCCAACCAATCATAGACATACCTGTCATGGTAAAGGTCTCTACATTCGCCGCGATATGGCGTCAACACGATGGTGACGTCCCAGTTGACATCCCCTCCCAACTTGATGTTTAATTTCACGAACGTTTTCAATTAATATTAACACATTACTAAATAGTTAATAACAATATACTAATATGTTGTGGTACTAATAAGTTTTTGTAAGCAAAGTATTTTCTTTCGTATTTTTGAATAAGATTTGTAAGTAAACAAAATTATTTATTTCTTAAAACGATTTCAAATATTTCGTAAAACCAGTTGCCGATATCAAGTCGCCGGTTGAATGCGCATTTGATTGACAAAACAACATCAACACAACTATTAAGACAGCTGACCTCCCATTCTAAATACAGTTCCATCTCGTTCTAATCGTTTGACTAATCCAGAGAGTTCTAAACCAGGAGAGGCCCTGAGTATCATTTCCCCTCTGTCAAAAGTATTGGCGGAAAATCTAGTACATCTATAAAAACTATTTCAATAACGATGTCATAGTGATGGGTCAAACCGTAAAATTTTCAAACCGAATAAGTCGACTCCGTTGTACACCCAAACCGGTTTGCAAACCGGTTTGGCCAAACCGATTTACCTGCTATCGTTTTTAAGTATCAGTGGCTCAAATCGCATCGTAGTCGCTCGGTTTTGAGTTGAGTAAATCGATGTCAAATTTAAGGGTTTGTTCGACTTCGACTTATTTATATGAAAACGCGCATCTTTTACACACAACTTTCTCAGCACTCGGTTTTTCAAACACGTCCCACACAAAAGGTCTTTTCATCCCTCCCAGCATCGTAACAAGTAACACAGCTATTTAATTAATTATTTATACAAACTACTTTTATTAGCTACACAAAACACAAGACAACATAAACTTTGACTTAAAATCTTATAATGTAGGTAGGTAAGTAATAATTCTTGCGGTAGATCACTATTCCATTTATTGTTAAAGGCTAAAACGGGAAGCAGTATATATGAGTAAGCAGGAAAGAGCTTGCGGTCTCGTCAATCATCGGCCCGAATTCGTGCATTTACGTTATCCGCGCGCGAACCGACGCGATGCGAAACTGCCAAACCGAACCGAAGCTTACCACCAAACCGAAGCTTACCACTAAACCGTGACCAGACCGAACCGATCTCTTCTAGCTCATGCGAAATTGAACCTTACAGTTCAAGTTATAAGTTTCATTTTACTTTACCATTAGGTACCAAGTCGACTTGGTTGTCTTCGACTCTACTCACTAATGGCGGCAATATGTATAGCAACATTTTTCTTCGTGTTTTGAAGTCGATTTGCATTAATTACATCTCTTTTATCAATATGTCAAACGAAAGTGACGCAGCAACAAATCAAAATAGCAAGTTTCTAAGGGTGGCGGATGGATCTTTAAGTCGAGTTACGGTACACTCACGTCGGTTTGGTCGACTTCAGGCACAGATCGGTTTGAACCGGTTTGTGAAGTCGAACCGTTACATCACTACAATGTCACGCCATTTTCATCATCGCTGTCAATGGATAACAAGCTCCGTGAAAATGCCCTTATGCGCTGTTTTTGGATGTAAAAAAATGTTATATTTCGTCTAGTTTACAAAAAGATGAAATACCATTTCAGATGTAAGTACAGTTTTACTTTATCTATCATTACTTTCGTAATAAAAGATTTAACCTAAATCGAAAATCAAGCTTCGTTTACAGAATCGATTCAAAGACAATCGTTTTCTTTCTGACGGGCAGTAACTATTTGACGTTTGACACTACTCCATATTTAACGCGATTAAGGATTGCTGTCTTCTATATTTTGTTTGAAAATACAATCAAAAATGATCCTTGGCTTTTTTGTTTGACATTTGCAAAGACTGCATCCAATAATGAACCATATGTTAACGTATGTACAGTCGACTATCTATTGCTCCATTTAGTGTTATGAAGTATAAAAAGAATATGTCAAATATGTTTGGTGTTTTCAAGTCAAAGGTACCATCGGGTTCAAAATTGCATGGTCAATTTATCAATGAATTCATTCATAAATTGGCCATGCAATTCTGAACCCGATAGTACATCTTTGTCGGTTGTCAATAAAGCGTTGCTGCCATAAAAATACATTTAGAAATAAACTGTATTAACAATCGACAATGATATACCTTTGACTTGAAAACTTCACATGCGTGCTACCTCGCCCCCCTCAGATTTTGGCAGACTTTTTTGTTTGGAAAGATGAGGCGAAGCGTACTCCATTTATAGAGCTTTATGGACTAATCGCTTAGGCACTGGTCCCACCCATGAAATTATATGAAGTGGATCTAATACTTCGGTCACAAAGTGAGGCTGAAAGAGAAGGTTAACTTGGGGACTGCGTCTCGTTTTGACTAAGGAGGTAATGACGTCACCAGACAATCAAAATGTCAATATTCGTCAAATGTGACAATTTTGTAACGAGTGCGAGTGAGACACAGCCCCCTACTATTATGCTCTCTGTCGGACCGTTTTTACTACTTTTTACTAGTCGCCTATGAACGACTGTTTTACTCGGTAATAAGGTTGATCCACTTCATATAAATCCATGGTCCCACCGCGGGCGAGTAACTATGAGCTATCGGCTATTTTCTAGCCCAAGAAACGAACAAAAGATAATCGCTCCCGTGTAAATAAAAGAGAGAGATGTATATTTATAGTTCATCGCAGTGTGAACAGCCAGTGATATATACCACTGCATAGAATGAATTAGTGATGTGAAACGTTTTTATTGAATTATTATCGACAATGACGTTATCTCTAACATCATAGTCTGGCAAAGCATTTATGTCAGTAGAAAAACGCGGCAAATTCAAAATACGTACATGTGGCAACCCTTTGTGATGAGACGCCGTAACCGTGACGAACATCCAATTCACATTTAATTTACATTGAATTTGTTTCTAGTGTCTTTCACTCTCTCATCTTAAGCACGAGTGAGACAGAACTCCTGCAACGTTCTAAATTGAATTTAATTTCGTTTTTAAGGCATATGTCAATTGCCTCAACCAGATTATCTGTTGCAATTGATGACATATCCGACGAAACATATCCGTCTCCTTTTTACACACAGTACATGTCACCTAATGAAAGGGGCGGAAACATCAACTAATATTAAAAACATAGAATTTGATGATCATTGCTGCTTGTTTCACTGATTATTAGTGTTGTCATACTTTTGTTCTCTGTACATTGCTACTGCGTTCGTTGGCTGGCCAGACTATAGTTATATAATATGTAGCAATTGTTAAAAATACGGCCCAAATTACTTCAATGTGCTTACGGAGTAATGATTTTCGTAAATTTAACCATTGAGTTACCATATAGACCATATAGTAGAGGTACAATCTCAACCAAGATTCACCGAAAATATGACATGGCTCGTGAAAATTTGGAACCGTCAGTCTTGTCACTGACTAAACCCTAATAAAACTGACCCAGAAACGAGTCGTTCTTAAAGCACTTTTGTGAAGCCATATTTTTACATTTTATATTTTTATATTTATACTTCATTTTATTTGAGATTAGAAAAAAGTTGACAGAACGATGTACAGGGTTCTTTATCAGGCAAGATCACAGATATCTCAAAGAACAGATCCGAAAAAATAAGCCAGACGTTTTTTGATATAGTTGTCTCTTTGGTTATTTATGGTTAACCAAGATGAGTTAGAATGGGATAGATAGTACGACCTTTTTCGGCTGTTAACGAATTGTCTCGATTTAAAACTTAACCACACTGTCAAATTAACCTAGACGTCAAACACAAAATTGTAGCAAAAGACGGTTTCTTGCAAGTTATCATGCTATTTCTGAAAATTAAGCTGTATAAATTGAATATTCATTATTATTGTAGGCAGAAATGTCGTGCATAGTTCCATACCGCCGGAGGTGGTTCAAATCAGCGAAGAAGTCCGGAGAAAATACCAGTTTTCATCGGTAAGAAACTATTGTTTTTATTTCAAAATTTTCAAACACATTATGTAATATAATAGTCTCGGATAACTGCACATGCTGGATACAATAAAATAAGAACCTTTTGTTTTTTTAAAGTCCTACCGGGCACCAATGTACGCTATCTAACTGATTTAAAACTGACATAACTGACATGACGCACCAGTAAGTTAATTTTCATGGATGCAATTCATTGCGGGCTTGATTATTATGTATGAAAAGAAAAAACTTATTTTCATAAAGAAATAAATGTAAATAGGTTCCCTCGATCCAATACTAATCGCCATCACAATATACGCCCGTATAAAATTTACACACTGTATAGGCAAACACAAAATATTATTATATTAAATTATTGTTTACATAATTAATTGTCAATTGTTCAGATTTCCGGAATATAATATATTGCGTCAAAAATGGATTAACGCCGTGGGGTCAATAATTAGACGCCGAATAAACATCAAAGGATTTGCTCAGTAGCGTGCCCAGAGGTTTGGAGTAGGGCAAGCCTAAAGACATGATTTCGTACTAACTATTCAATCTTTATATACTTAAAATGTCATCATCTTTCGAAAAAAATATGCTACAACAGCAATATAAGTTATTTAGAATGAAAACAACTAACAATCTAGCCTAGTGTATTTTGTAAGCAGCCCTACTAAATTTTCGCTTATGCAACTGGTTTATCTGAGACATGCCTACAAATAACACAAGCCGGGTATTAGGTTTTTTCTACTCCGGTACTTTTATCTGTCAATTATATGGTCCTGCAAACGAATATAAAAGCATGTCTAATGCAATTTCAAAAAGTCTATCTAGTCTATTCTTCTTAAAGACCCTAGGGTTATTATGTGATATAATGCAACTGCTAACAGAGGTGCCCTGTGAACCCAACAAATATTTTTTTTTCTACTCCCGTTTATCTATCATTTATACATTCGTCATCATCATCTATATATTCGAAGAAAAACATAGATAATATATTCGAAGAATTGTCTATCTAGTGTATTCCCCAAAAAAACAACTGTTAAATAAAAGCACCAAAATAGAATCGCGTGCAGTCAGGACTTTAGAAGAAAATACATTACTGCCAACCTATGAAACCTAAATAAACGCAGCGTTTTTAGAAAAAAAACTTTAAAAAAGAAAAAATGAAAAGAACCACAGACATACTTTGTAGTTTTTACGTTTGCCATTCGTTTGTGATGGCAAACTGCAAACTTTGAAAATAATATATTTTTACTAATCTTTGTCGCTCTTTGATAGCTGATTTAATAACGACGGTGTGGGTTTGTGTTACTATTCTTGAAATACAGTGTTTTAAAAGGTGAAACTTAAATTATTGTTGATTATGTTGACAAAATAACTGAAGTAAAGTGAAGTGTTCAATTTAGCATTTTTTGTAAAACTATGTGTAGTCGTAGAAAAAGTGATGTATGCAACGTCATATAAGTAGGTCAAAAAATGTTCGTGGCGTTTTTCTTAACAATTTTCGCCTCCGGCTGCGCCTACGGCTCAAATTGTTACCCACGCCACTCACCTTTTTTGACCCCTCTTATACAACTGTTGCATAAAATACTATAACGACACATTGATTTTGAACAAACTTCAGAGATTTTACCTTGCCTTTGTTGATCATGATCAACACTTGGACGTACCATCGGGTTCATAATTGCATACCCAGTTTATCAATGAATTCATTCATAAATTGGGTATGCAATTATGAACCCGATAGTACCTCAAACAGTCACAAGGAACGGCTTCATCCATTATTAGTAAGTAATTTTAACACTTTTTACAAGTTTTACAAAAGAATTAAGCACTTTTACTAACTCGTAACCTCACCTCACCACAATACCATTCAATTCACATTGACTTGCTCAAACAATTAATTTGCATATCAAATTCGACTTTTGTAATATAATACACTTGAAGTTGTCCGTTAACGCTCACATGCGTCGCGCGATCTTACGGCATGCTGCCAACTTCACACCAAAAAGCTGGTTTTAAATCGCCGTATTTTGCTATAGGTACACCGGGCAAAAATTGTTGCTCATTGTACAGACACCAATAGGGCGATTTGTATAGGCGAAATGAATGCCCGCTTGCATGCCGCTTGCAAGGCGGCGGCGGTGGTGAGTGCGAGCGGGACAGCAGCATGCGCTACGTTTTGTTTCGTTTGCCTCAGTTGTTTGCGCGGCAGTGGCGACACTTTGTTGCGTGTGGCAAAATTTATAAACAGCTTACTCGAAATAATTAATACGGGTTATTTAGCGCGACGATTAAAATACGTAATTTCGGTGAGGCAACTAGGGCAAGCCCGGCTTTTGGGCTTGTATGGAAGTACCGCCACTGGATTTGCTCGAAACATTTTAAAAATGACTGTTTTTTTACTACTTACGTGGAAAAATATTGTTTCCAAATGCAATACCTACAATATTTCAAAAAGGAAACTAGGCCTTATTAGGATTAGGCCCGGTTTCCTCACGATGTTTTTAAAAAATTGAGAAAATATATCGTTGTATTTTTTTTTTGTGTTGAAGAAAGTTATCTCCAAAAACTTCTTTCATAGGCAGATACAAGTTTTTGATATATTTTTTTCGATAGTAGATACGGAACCCTCCATAATGCGTGGTCCGACACGCACTTGTTAATTTTTTATAACATTGGAATACCTGTTACCTTTGATAATTAAACCAACCGGATGCGAGACCCGCACTAATTTCTATCAGAAAAAGTCTGCCAATTTCGGCGCGGGGGACGAGGAAACGCAACAAATACTTTTAACACTAATGCATTTTCCATTGACGTCGCTACACACGCACACGATAAAATTATCAAACACTAGCATAAAATATACTCACACAAGTACAAACACAGACACAGACAACATGTCCGTGAACGAGATAATGTCATCTTTAAGTAAACGTGCCCAGTGCGAGGAACGCGTCGATAATAATATACTTAAGTATCGATATTTGTGACGTTTTCAAGTCAAAGGTACATCATTGTCGGTTGTTAATAGAGTTAATTTCTAAATGATTTTTTTATGGTAACGCCTTATTGACAACCGATAATGATGTACCTTTGACTTGAAAAGGTCACATTTTATCGTAGATTTATTTATCGTATGCCTACATGTCACTGGATATAGATAGGCATTTCTTCCCTAGGGTAGTGGGAAAGCAGATGATGAAGAAAATCCAGTGAGTGCTGCAAGGTCCAGGTAGGAAAGTAGGGCTGCCAAGTTTGTAACTCTTTTAGCACCACCCAAGGATCACGTGTAGGGTTGTCTAAGGTGTTTCCTACGGACTCAGGGAAACATTGATCGTAGGTTAGTTATATATTTTTGTTTCTTTACCAAGTATAAGGTTTAGCTATTGATAAAATTATAATATTAAGTTGTGATTAAATATCAAGTTTTACTACCAGAATATTACTTACAATAATAATAATAATAATAATAATAAATATAATGGGACAATCTTACACAAATCGACCTAGTCCTACAGTAAGTACAATTAAGACTTGTGATGTGGGTACTAGACGACGATATATATAATAGATAAATAAATACTTAAATACATAGAAAACATCCATAACTCAGGTACAAATATCTGTGATAAACACACAAATAAATGCCCTTACCAGGATTCGAACCCGGGACCTCCTGCTTCGTAGGCAGGGTCACTACCGACTGGGCTAGGAGGCCGTTAAATTCACATTCAAATTCACAATGTTATTATTCTACGTATGTTAGTTTGTCTATTTGTTCAGGACAAATCTTGCAAGCTGATTTAGAATAACTTTTATATTATCAATTTAATATTTTGATGTGTATTTGCTTTTATACAATACAATACAATAATTTTTATTTCAGAATATAGATTCCATTTGGTTAGTAACACACAAAAACAAAAACAAATAAAAAGATTATATTACTAATGTTAGTACTTACTTGCTAAAAACTTATCAACTAAATAATACAATCTACAACTATGGGGAGCGCGAAACGTGCAGCTGCGTCCATCTACGCAGCAACGCTGAGTCCCCGCGGAGGGTTTTGTATTTAGTGGAAAATACTACAAATTGGAAACAAATAACCATTACAATGAAACAATTAGTTAATTGTCCAATTAGTAAATCCCGTGATGTTCCAGAGTTCTTTGCAACTGCAAAGAACATCACGGGATTCGAACCCACGTGTTTAGATTACCGTTCCAATGTGCTTCCAATTACACTAGACGTTCCTCTATCCACCTCAGTGCATTTTTCACTGCAATGAACAATGATGAATCAGTCACTAGCGACATCATGATATTCCAGAGTCCTTCGCAGTTGATATTTTGATTATAATGGGCATCTGTTTCCAATTTGTGTTTCTATTTCCATTATCTCTTCTTCATTTTCTATTATAAATGAAAAGTATAACATACTGCTAATGTTAATATCGACATTTATTTTTGTGCTGTCCCATCACTAAAACTTACCTGTTAGGTACAGTGATACCAGAGTCAGAAATTAAAAGTGCCTATTTAAGGGGATAAGTGTGTATAACGTACCTTATAATAAATAAAGTATAATCCATACAAAATTAAAATGCTACGGTGAAAATAAAGGAACGAATTAATTTCTAAACAGGAATATAACACATTCGAGCGGAATTCAGTGCGGAATTCATTACACTAGCTGAAATTTGTCTATTAAAACGGAAATTTGTTTATGGTAGCTGTATTTTTGAGACCATAGACAAATTTCAGCTATAGTGCCGTACAGCACACATACGCTGAGTTTCTTACGATGGTTCTTCTCATTTGGGGCTCCTTTCCGAACCAGTAGTAGTTTATTGCCCTTCCCATAATACGGTTTTAAAAAGATTTGAATTCAATACAGTTGTTAAACCAGTGTTTATGTTTTATTTAATTACCGTGCGTCCGTGCGTAATGTGCGCTAGGTTATCTTTATAGTGTCAGTTTTTTTAAGTTCCAAACCACCTTACTGCCCTGCCCTCGGCGATCCTCGACGACATATATAATTTAAAAAGCTATGCGTGTGAATGAGTTTTACCTTTGAAGTACTGACGTTAATCTTTTCATTTTCCAATATGTAATTTGAATAATTTAAAAGTCGATTAAAATATGTTTAGAAACAATTTAATAACAACACACACACACATAGACACACTGCTTTTTTAACAGAGCAATGCTTTATAATTATGGCTGTATGCCGAATGGGTCTCTGCCTAACCCACGGAGTATCTTTTAAGTGTATTGCCTAACCTGTCATAACAATGACAATGAATGACATAATGGCGGACGTATTTCTGCCGCACTGGAGTCGATTACTCTTGTTTGCTATATTTCACTTACCTCCCTCGATGTAATCGTGTTCATAATTGCATACCCAATTTATGAATGAATTCATTGATAAATTGGGTATGCAATTATGAACCCGATGGTACAATGCACTATGAAGAGTCAGGTTTAAAAATTACCCTAAAGCAGATTTAGTACCATTATGTGGCAACACTTTTTGATTGACAATATTTTTTAGTTTTTTGCTAATTTCGTGCACTATTTGATGATATTTAGACGTAATTATACTTACAGATGAAAAGAAACGTTATCCTTCTGTAAACTAAATAATTCAGATCTTTTCTTACTTAAAAACACGCAGCAATTCGGCATGTTTACCTCATGTCGTTCCGCGCTGACCGACATTCATTGAATGGCGTTTGACGCGCGACAACTAGTTTTATATAACCGCTACGACCAGTGGTCTTGTACGTTTGGCAGAGGGGGACGCCTGACAATTAGCACTCCATTGGTTTATTTATCTGAGCCTGTTACGGATATCAACAGTAAATATCGATGTCGATATTTAGTAGAAAATTATCATTCACTGCACTAAATCTCGTCACGAAGTCATGAAAGGCTGAGACAATGACAGCTGAAGACCTGTCAGATAGCATGGTGTCTATCTTTTTCTTACTTACTGATAAGTACATTAGTGAGAGCAGATCGGGAATATAGAAAAGTTCAACTTATAATTTCAGATCTGCTTTTCTCTGATATCTGTGGGCAAGATACATGTCACAACTGTCAAAGTGCCTACGCCGTCATTAAATATACTTAAATATATTTGTATTTATAGAAAAGCCATCCCTACGTATTTTTATAAATGTTATATTGAGTATTTAACAATATTTTGATAATAGTTATTTGCTCGAAATATTTTATTTTTAACATTTTTAATGTTCTTGTAAATTAATCTGTAACGGTTCTCCGACAGGCGATTCGACGACGGGTTGTTCGTCGACAGAACTTTCAACTTTTTTTTTTTCGCCGACAGAACTTTTCTCCGACGCACGTTTCGCCGACAGCACTATTCATCTTTTGATTTTTCGAGGACGAACGTTTCTCCGACAGATAATTTCAACTAACGCGCATCACACATTTGAGAGGAATTATGCGCGGAATATCATAGACATGTTAGTAAAAGTGGGAAATTTTTGTATAGAACCACAGACAATTTGCAGCCGGATATCCATCTTCTGGCTGATTTTTCTCTATGGTAGCTGGATTCTGAAGTGTGTGGAGGAGCAAAAACCTGTGTTCAAAACTTAACGTATGGCACCGGCATATACGTCAAATTAACCAATCGTAAACGGAGCTCATCCGATTGAGTAACCGTATCCAGCTTGTCTTCGTAACGTTTGTGTTCAGCTTAAACGAGCAACAACTAAGCTCTATCTAGACCCTGGAAGAAGGCGACAAATTTAAATAAAAACATCGCATGACAACCCCGTATATAAGGCGACTTAACAATAATGATACTTGAAATTTTTTTTCTTACGGGATAAATCAATTATAAAAACTCCTCAAATACTCAATCATAATATTGCATTTTCATGCGCGCAATATTTCAGCTCAATCGGAAACCGAGAAGTGGGTCAAATTTAACTTAAGAGATTTAATGACAGACAACGCAGGTGAAACTGAATAAAAGCGTGTAAAATTTTTCAGAAAAATTTATAATAATTTTTATAAAGATTTTGATTTATCCCGTAAGAAAAAAAAATTCAAGTATCATTATTGTTAAGTGGCCTTATATACGGGGTTATCATACGATGTTTATATTTAAATTTGTCGCCTTCTTCCAGGGTCTAGATAGAGCTTAGTTGTTGCTCGTTTAAGCTGAACACACACGTTACGAAGACAAGCTGCCGGTTACGGTTACTCAATCGGATGAGCTCCGATTACGATTGGTTAATTTGACGTATATGCGGGTGCCATACGTTAAGTTTTGAACACAGTTTTTTGTTGCTCCACACACTTCAGAATCCAGCTACCATAGAGAAAATTCAGCCAGAAGACGGATATCCGGCTGCAAATTGTCTGTGGTTCCATACAAAAATTTCACTACCATACACAAATTTCCCACTTTTACTAAGATGTCTATGATATTCCGCGCATAATTCCTCTCAAATGTGTGATGCGCGTTAGTTGAAATTATCTGTCGGCGAAACGATCGTCGTCGAAAAATCAAAAGATGAATAGTGCTGTCGGCGAAACGTGCGTCGGAGAAAAGTTCTGTCGACGAAAAAAAAAAAGATGAATAGTTCTGTCGGCGAAACGTGCGTCGGAGAAAAGTTCCATCGACGAAAAAAAAAAGAAGAAAAGTTCTGTCGACGAACAGCCCGTCGTCGAATCACCTGTCGGAGAACCGTTACAGATTCCTTGTAAATGTCGCACAACAAAAAACCTATAGAAGAAGATATAGTCAAAACAGTTTAGGTTAAAATGTAAAAAAAAAATATTTTATGGCCTGGATACGAGACTTTCAAGCCAAATCTTTATTGGACAACTCTGCACTATTATGTGTTACAAGTTACAAATTATTTCTCTGAGGTTACAAATATAACAATTGTTTTCCCTACTTCCCACAAAAGTAGGAACATTCATATTTTTTTACAAAAACGGTTGAAGTTACCACAAAACTTTCAATACATGATATATTCTTCATGAAATTCTCTACAATTCTTGCCTTTGAAGTATGTTGCTAAGACTTATAGTTTTCAATCTGTGTCGCGCAAATTTTAACCCCCGCTTTTTACCCCCACCGCACCATAAATTTAGGTGGCTCTGCTTCCTAAAATAGCCTATACGTCTTAAAGTCTCACTATGCCAAAGGGGATCCCAGCATCACTAAAATCCGTATAATGCCCTTTGTTGTCGTGTGCACCACCAACTAAGGTGCACTAATGCGGCGAGAACGGCTAATAAAGCCCTGTTACACTTGTCCTAGTTAGCTTCCTAAATGATTTAGTTTCTAAATTTAGTCAAGTCTAACCGCATTTAGCAAGTAAATTTACCATTGAAAAAAGTTAGTATCCTAATTAGGATGCTAGTTAGGACACTAAAAAAAGTAAAGTGTAACATGGCTTTTAGATATGGCAATTTGTAGGGCCCAATCTGTTGTGTACCCTGCCTCTCCTTCACCCTCCTTCAGCTCCGTACGGGCCCAACCTTCTATTACACCTCCCAACACAACAGGTCGGGCTCTACAAATTGCCATGTCTAATAGCCGTTTAATGGAGTAATGTCTAACATGGTCTTTAACATTACAAAAACTGTTGAACGGGATATTTACCATGTGTATTTTTTTTGTTGAGATTCCGATATTTCGGCACAGTTGCATGCTCAGAGAAAAAAAAGTTTGATTATCAAAGGTTGCATGCGCCGTGATCACGGAGTAACTGAAGTTTAACTGGCGCATGCAGCTGTGCCGAAATATCGGAAATTCAACAAAACAAGTACACATGGTAAATACCCCGTTTTAAATAGTTTTTGTAATGTCATAAATTTTTCGCCTACTCGTTTGCTGAAAAAGGTTAGAGAGGGATTGCTGGGAAGATACTCTACACTACCTACTACATGTACCCCGAATACTTTCTGCTTGTGCGTACTGTATATTGAGGTAAAATGTATACTAGGCATTAAGGTCCGACCGAGATCTCGGTCTCGGTCTCGGCCTCGGCATTCTCGGCCAAAAAGGGCCCATAGCCTAAGGCTATGCCGCGGCCGAGACAATGAAACGAGTTCTGATTGGTCGCTTGGGGAGTTGTTGTGACCCTTTATACGATTTCGATTGGAGTCGATTGTGTCATACCTATCCACATTCTAAGCCAATTATTAGACGTAACGCCGCTTCTGCAGGGTTACCAATTTAGACAAGTAATTAGTTGTTAATTTAAATGTTTTCGTTATGGAAAAAGGGTTACAACTGTGCTAATTGTTTGTGGAGATTTATTTAAAATTAATGGGAGTGAAAGGCCAAAGTGGATATTTGGATATTACATTGCGTGTACGAGTTTATTTTGTAGTCAAGTACATGCATACGTAAAAAACATCATAGTTCAAATTAATGGCACGATAAAACAGTAGATTTTGTGAATGGGTATAAAGTTGTTTTTTTTTATGGAAATTATGTGTTTATTCTGCATTTTATAAATTCTCGGTAGAATACCATTTAGTCTCGGTCTCGGCCAAGACAAAAAAAGTGTTCTCGGTCGTACCTTACTAGGCATGTGTATTTCAAACTTTTAGGAGTAATAACGCTGTTATTTCGTTTCTCATGAACCTGAAAATCATTGAAACAGAAACGAAGACATTATGATTACTGTTTTATTTATACAAAGCTTGTAATTAGTTGCCAATTTGAACATTATCCTTGAATATTATTACCAGTACCATATCGGCTATGAAGGTACAGGCTGCTGCAGTACTAAGAATAATTTTAGCCAGCATCTGCACAAATACATAATAACATTTTATTAAAATTCTCTATGTAATTCAATAGATTTAGACAGGCTAAACATCATTTCATCAAGTGTACGGACAAGTGGCGTACACGAAGAGAGGCCTATGCTCAGCAGTGGGCGTTAAAGGGCTGATGATGATGATGATGAAACATCATTTCAAAAAGCACTTGTTTTGAAATCTGGTCAAGTGTCCCGCAATTAAAATTACCAAGCTGGGGCCTATAAGAATAGGCTCATTTCACTACATTCATGCATATAATATAACTAATTAAGTAGGTAGGCTACGTTGGACATATGCTATATGTGTTATGGCTGAATACGATTTTATATCTACACCTGTTTTCTGACTGGTACTCCAAGGGCCGAAAGCAAGTCTGCTACAGCTTGAGTTAGGTCTCCACTTCGGCGCCACCGACTCCACAAAGTAATAGCATTCAAGATCAGGAAAAGCGCGCCTGTGGCGCATAAGTAGCATTGGACTACAATGCCTGTGATTCGGCGTTGAGTAGATCCTGCACAAAGGGCTAATCCTAGGGCTACTATGAAATATGTTACTAAGACACCACCAGACACAGATTGTTCCCACCGAAATACTCGCACTGAGCGCAAATGCAACACTAGCAGTACTACCAAAACTGCCATGGTGGTTAAACGGAGCATTAATAATGCAAAACGAATATTTTCTAAACGACTTGCATCAGATATCGTATTTTCTATCATGTCAAAAGAAATTACTACAAAAAATTACGACTAATTACAAATAATTCAATAAGGAAATTACTATTCCTTGAATAACAATAGGCAAACCTCTAGAAAATTAACTTTAAATTTGAAAGTAATGACATATTTATTTTGAACTTAATTTCGTATGACTTATATACTTCATCGTGACATGCCACGGCACGTCGGCACGGTAAAACCTCGGTAAAACCACAGAATAATATAATAGTATTTCATATAGAAGGTCGTTTACCCTACAAAATCAGTGTGTGACAGAACTTTGACAGGTTAACGGTGGCACATGACGCGTCCATACAATTATACTTTCGACGTTGTAGGGTTGGAGTTGGGCGCAAAACGGGTATTAGACATTGCAATTTGTAGGGTCCAACCTGTCAGGTTGGTAGGTTTAATGGCACCTAGGGAGTAGGAGTGGTAGGAGTCCCGATCTATAGTCTGGCAAACCATTTCTGTCAGTAGAAACGCGCGGCAAATTCAAAATACGTATGTGATGAGACACCGTATTTCATGACGAACATTTCAATTCACATTGAATTTGTTTCTTTTGCATTTCACTCGCTCATCTTAAGCGCGAGTGAGATAGAACTCCTGCAACGTTCCCAATTAAATTTAAATTAATTTTTAAGGCAGATTATCTGTTGCAGTTGATGACATATCAGACGAAATATATCCGTCTCCTTTTTACACATCGTAAATGTCAACGAATGAAAGGGGCGGAAATACCACCTAAAATTAAAAACATAAAATTGTTGAAGTAGTTTCTATACCTTCACTTTTTATATTCAAACTATTTATACCTATACTTGTTCTATACATAAAGAAGAAATATGTTATGAGTTCTGTCAATGTCTCGATTGAAAATAAACAACGTTTCGTTTATAATACGATTTTAATTAATAATTAGTATTCGTTCTTCAAGTAAGTCTGTATGCCTAATCAGCTTGGGCTCCACTAGCACTCTGCGCATTTCAAGTACGCAAATCACAATAGGTTATCGGTCCCACCTACGAAATGGAGAACATAACGAAACTACAGATTGGTTTGTTAGAAGGGAAATCGAATTGGGACACATGGAAATATAAAGCTGTAAGTCTGCTACGTACCGTCCCGCACGCGCTGGAAGTAGTAGAAGGCTCGTTCCTGAAACCCGCAGACCCCGTCCCTGAAGTAGAAGCTGCAGCAGTCGCCACGTACAAGGCTGAACTAGAACGGTTTGTAAAAGCAGACGCGACTGCTCTTCTCATCGTTACAACCAATATGAAAGAAGACACTTAGAAAGGTCATGAGATTTACGAATGCAAGAGACGTATGGCTTGAGCTGCATAGACTATTCGATGGGACAGACGAAGATAAGTCTTACAATCTATGCATGAGCTTTTTTGGCTTTAGGAAAGATCCGGCAGACGACATAGCCACACACATGTCAAAATTGAAAAACATTTGGACACAGCTTAATCAGGAGTTAAGTAAGTACAAAACAAGCGAGCTACCAGAACTGCTACTACTTTGCAAGATCCTCGATACGCTCGACGAAACCTACTTCTCCTTCAGAAGCAGCTGGCTACTACTGCCTAAATTTGAACGAACTATCGAAAGCCTTACAAGCCATTTATGTGCATTTGAACGAGCCCTGCAGAGTAACAACGTACTTCAACAGGAAGCTCTGGTTTCGAATTCCGGCACTACGTCTAATGCAGAGAAGAAGGATAGGAAGTTAAAATGCAACTACTGCCAAGCTATCGGCCATCGAGTGAGAAACTGTCAGAAGTGGATCAAAGACGGCAAGCCTCCGAAAAGCAGTAATCGGCAAGCAACACCTTCTACCTCTAACATCACAAACATGGTCCTTATGTCTGTAGAGAGCACTGAAGTATTTTCAATCGTTCCTGACACTGAAAACTGGTACGTGGATAACGGCGCCACGAGCCATGTAACAAACCGGGCTGACTTATTCCAAAACTTCAAATGCTTTGACTTTGATGAAATCCGTACTGTAACAACGGCTAGTGGCAACACGATTCGTGCTAAGGGCAAAGGTTCAGTAATTGTCGAAGCAAATGCAAGAGGGAACCTACAACGAGTGACCCTACAAGACGTTTGGTACGTTCCAGCCATTACAAAGAATTTATTCTCGGTACTAGCAGTACACGACAAGATTCCTAATAGTAAATTCTCATCGACGACAAAAGAATGCACCGTCTATGTCAATGGAGAAGAGTGCTTAACAGGAAAACGTCAGAAAGGAGGTGGATTGTACAGACTAGACGTAAATGTAGTACATCCTGAGAATCCTGCCGAAGTCTTTGCGACGTCCGATACTATGCAACTATACCACGAGAGATTAGCGCACCAGAACAAGAGGCACGTAAAAGCTACAGTTAAACGCGAACTGAACTTAGATCTTCCTCTTGATAAGGAGCTATGCGAAGGCTGCATATATGGGAAAGCTCATAGGCTTAAATTCGGTACGAGAACCAGAGCTACCGCGCCTGGAGAGCTCGTACATACCGACGTATGCGGACCATTTCAACCAAGTTTTTCAAAATTACAGTATTACGTGTTGTTCAAAGACGACTACACAGGCTACCGTATGGTATACTTCCTAAGACACAAGTCAGAGGTTAAGGATAAGCTCGCCTTAATGCTAGCTCAGACGAAGACAACTGGACATACCGTAAAATGCCTGCTAAGCGACAACGGTGGCGAATTTGACAACAAGTCCATTCGAGATATACTAGGCTCCCATGGAATAAAACAAAGACTGGTAATGCCTTACACACCGGAACAAAATGGTGTGAGCGAGCGCGAAAACCGCACCTTGGTTGAAACTGCGAGCTCGATGATGTATGCGCACGAAACTATGCCACAAGAACTTTGGGCAGAACTGATAAATACGGCCGCATACATTCTCAATAGAACTGGTCCGACAAACAACAAAGACAAGTCGCCGTACGAACTTTGGATTGGAAAGAAACCGGCTGTCAAACATCTTCGTATCATAGGATGCAATGCCTACGTCCATGTCCCAAAGCAAAAACGGAAGAAGATGAACAAAAAAGCCATTAAAGGGAGACTTGTCGGCTACGATGAAGATGGCTACCGGATTTGGATCAATGACGAAAAAAATAACAGACTAGTCCGTTCACGAGATGTCACTTTTGAAGAGAGACCGGTTCCTAACAGCGATGTTCACCCTGATTGCGTAAACAACGACGCCAATACGAGGGAGTACACACTGCGACTGCCGATGGATAACGCCAACAGCAACGCAAACGAGGAACCGGCTCTACATCCTGAAGTACATCAAGATCCTTTACCTGACGAACCTGAGGGAGTTTTAGAAGATGATCAATCATCTGACTCTAGCGATCATGAATTTGACTTCGAGGGAGATAACTTGGAACAGTCGGAACCTGAACCAGTCCAAGAAGACCAAGTACATGAACCTGAACCACATAACGATGATCCTGAAGGAGATGACTTTTATGATGCTGAAGCGCCACGTTACAATTCGCGAAATCGAGACGAAATACAGCGACCTGAACGGTATGATGACTACGTATGCATTACAGAGACGTACCCGTCGAATTTTGCTGATGCAATGAATCGCAATGATTGTGAAGAATGGCGAAAAGCGATGCATAGCGAAATGAAGTCACTGAAGGACCTTAACGTGTGGACGGCATGTGATCTACCGAAAGGAAGAAAAGCGCTTCCTTGCAAATGGGTTCTACGTACAAAGAGGAATCCAGACGGCTCAATCGACAAATACAAGGCAAGGCTCGTTGTGAAAGGTTTTAAACAGAGAAAAGGAATCGACTACGATCAGACTTTCAGTCCTGTCACACGCCTAGCAACTGTCAGAGCACTATTGAGCGTCAGCGCTCAAGAGAACATGCACCTAGTCCAATTCGACGTTGCTACAGCGTTCCTCAACGGAAAACTCGAAGAGGAAATTTACATGCAACAACCCGAAGGCTTTAGTGATGGAACACCTAAAGTATGGAAGCTTAACCGAAGCTTATACGGGTTAAAGCAAGCTCCAAGATGTTGGAACTCTTGTTTTGAAAGCATTTTACTTGAAATGGGCTTTAAACAATGCGAGGCTGACTGTTGCCTATATAGTAAAGAAACAGATGGCAAGAAGTTATTAATCACGTTGTATGTAGACGATGGATTAGTAGCCGCAAGTGATGAAGATGTATCGAAATCTTTCCTCAATGATTTAAGAAAACGGTTAAAGATCACGACTAAGCCCGCGTCGTATTATCTAGGACTTCAAATCGAAAGAGGAAACGATGGCTCTATTTTCATAAATCAAGAAGCCTACGCTATGAAAATTCTAGAGCGTTTTGGGATGGCAGATTGCAATCCTGTCACAACACCCATCGATAAGGAAACTTTTCATTCAGGGAAAGTTGAAACCGAAAAGAAGGAGAAGTATCCTTATAGAGAAGCCGTCGGTGCTTTAGCATATTTGATGGTCGGTACACGTCCGGACATTGCTTTTGCAGTGGGTGTTGCTTCCCGAAAATTGGTATCCCCCTCCAAGGAAGACTGGCTTGGCGTAAAAAGGATTCTTCGTTACGTTAAAGGAACGTATTCCTATGGAATAAAGTATGGACAGCATAAACCAGGAATACTCGAATCATTCAGCGATGCTGACCATGGAGGTGATCGGGAGACAAGCCGATCTACTACAGGCGTAGCCTGTCGCTATGCAGGAGGTGTGATATCCTGGCTCAGCCAACGGCAAGCGTCAGTTGCTATCTCTACTACCGAAGCCGAGCTGGTAGCAGCTAGTGAAGCAGCTAGAGAATTGGTATGGCTGACCAGAATAATGCAGGAGTTAACTGAACTCAAGCAGATTCCTGCACTATATGTCGACAACGAGGCAGCTGTTCGCTTGGCACACAATCCCGAGTTTCACAAGCGAACAAAGCATATTCGGATTCGACATTTTTATGTTCGAGAGCAAGTTGCCGAAGGTGCTATAGAAGTTAAGAGAATCAGCACAACCGATCAGCCAGCTGATATTTTAACCAAGGGACTACCGCGTCCAAGATTCTCTTCCCTTTGCCAGGCTCTTGGAATAGTATTGAATAAGGGAAAGTGTTGAAGGAGTTTCTATACCTTCACTTTTTATATTCAAACTATTTATACCTATACTTGTTCTATACATAAAGAAGAAATATGTTATGAGTTCTGTCAATGTCTCGATTGAAAATAAACAACGTTTCGTTTATAATACGATTTTAATTAATAATTAGTATTCGTTCTTCAAGTAAGTCTGTATGCCTAATCAGCTTGGGCTCCACTAGCACTCTGCGCGTTTCAAGTACGCAAATCACAATAAAAATTTGATGATCATTGCTGCTTTTTTCACTGATTCTTAGTGTTGTCATACTTTTGTTTGCTGTACATTGCTACTGCGTTCGTTGGCTGGCCAGACTATAGTAATAGCTGAAAGCCAAAACCATAAGAACAGCTAAAAATATCAGGACAGGATTTTTCCTTACTCTAACATTTTCTTTATATTGTGCTGGCAAGTCCGTATGGTCTATAGAGCCCTTAACGAAATGTTAAAATTTGTAAAAATTACAAATTGTTTATGGTCCAATATTATCCAACCGAAATCCAATGCAACCAATATTGACGTACATCAAATTAAAGTCAGATGAATATAAAAAGTGAGGTGAACAGGAAAATTAAGTGAACTAAGTTTCGAATTAAGTATATTAACTTCTGGCCTAAACTTGTCAAGATTAAGTTTTAAAATTCCTGCAATGTGTTTATGATTATTACCACAAAGTATTCCTAAATTACAATACAGTTTTCAAACTTATATGGTTGAAAATGGTGCGTAATATAACCTTATTTTATTTCATAACACTGCATCATTGTCAGCGTGATACTAACAGACTAGTAATTGCAGGCGAGCTCGATTATCCTGGCTGGTCTTGGGATGGCTGCAGTTGGTTTCGCTGGTCGATACGTCTTGAAGCAAGTGCCAAATGCCTCTGTGAAATTTGCAGAGGCAGTTAAAAACTTGCCGAAATTTGATGCAGAATCTTTAGCAACGTCAAAATATTATAAAGGAGGATTCGAACAAAAAATGACTAAAAGAGAAGCAGCCTTAATTTTGGGTGTAAGCCCAACGGCAAATAAATCTAAGGTAGGTGTGAATATTACTAGAAAAGATCTTTTTTTCCCATCCAGGGAGTTGGACACCGACTCTTTTGTTTGCTGGGTGCTCCGATTTTTCTTTCTGCGGTTCTGGAAGCGCTTCAGATTCGCAGGGATGTCCTTCTGCTGACCAGCAAGCGTTTCAAGAGTATAACTCCGCACATAGCACTGGCCCTAATGCAGAAGTGTTTTGCTGTCCCTTAAATAACAAAACAGCTGCGTATGGCCCCAGTTTGGTGTTTCCCAGACGAAATAAGTTCCTTCAACAAGACAATTAAATGCACCATCGAGTCAGTTGTAAACGTCTCTCTCAGCGATGACCAATGGACGCAAGCAGCTTTGCCGGTCCAGCATGGGGGCATTGGAGTGCAGTGTGTGCTGGATGCGGCCAGCCGCCTTCTTTGCGTCGGCCCATGGGGTAGTGAACCTTGTTGTTAATATTTTGTCCTTAGATGGCGACAGGGCAAGCATACCTTACATGGCGTGTTGTTGAGGGTTTCAATCCTGGAGCAAACGTGCCTTTAGTTGCCATAAGTTCAGTGGCCTGGAATGACTTAAATTGTAAGGCTACGCTGAACAGCTTTATGGGGAATGCCCAGGGAGCGGACTAAGCCAGACTTTTGGCTGTGTCTCAGTCAGAATCGGCGGCATGACTGCACGCATTGCCTTCTCCTCAGTTGGCCTACTTAATGATGGCTTATTGCTACGATGTATGTCAACGACATATATGCATTTGTGGTACCATGGTGGGGGCTGACAGCCACCACACTGAGTTGCCATTGGTGCACTGGTAGGCAAAATAAACTTTTCATGTTTGAGTATTCAGTGAATCTCATATCATAATAAATCTTCCTGAGGGTTTAGTATTAAAGTAACTTCATTGCAAGATTTGTTTTTTTGTAATTTCCTTGCAGCTGTATTATTGTTTGATGCTTTGGCGAAAAGTCAATCATAACTAGTTTTAAGTCTTGCCCTCGGCTTCTCCTACAGTTCTTGGCAGAAATCTTGGAACTCCTGAAGTAATGACATGCTTTCCACTCTTGTATTGAAGTGTATTATTTTCATTGAACTTTGAGTTTCATGCTATTTACCTAGTCAGGTCATAAGTTCTGTCACAAGAGTTTTGACTGATAAAATATAATACAAAGCTTTTATTTAAATAATTTAGACTTCTTCCATAGGTATCAGATACGACTTTTTGATATTAGTTTAGTTCTTATTCCATTGAAGGTATGGAACCCTCCTATGCACTTGGCCGGTTTTTTTAGTTTTGAGCAAAACGCGAAGATTTTGCTGCCAGACTTCAAAATTGTGTATTTCAGTATTCTTGTCAGTCAGACCCATGTTAATTATGTATTAAAATGAAGGTAAAAGATCAAGCTAATGCAGTATGAACGACTGAAGCCTCTTAAAATTTAGTAAAAATAAGTAGGGTGTAAAATCAACTTTGTTCAAGGGCGCGTGTTTTTGACGTGGTTTTTTATTGCGCTTTAACGAATGTTACAACGAATTGTGTAAAACTGCAACAACTATTTGCATTAAATAAAAAACCGGCCAAGTGCGTGTCGGACCACGCATAGGAGGGTTCCGTACCTTCAATTTCAATGTAATAAGAACCAAACTAATACCAAAAGGTATCTGGTGCCTATGGAAGAAGTTTTTTGGAGATGAGTCAAAAATGGCTGAACCGATAATGTTCAAAATAATTGTTGTAGAAAGTATATGATAAGACGGTTCAAAAGTTACAGGGGGGACACACAATTTTTTTGCAAATTTTAACGATACGAAACGATATGCCAAAATGCCATCCCTCTCCTATGAAATTTCATCCCTCTGTGGCAATCTGATTTCGATGATTATAAGTGCGTTTTTCCAAAGTTCTCCTCCACCGATAGAAAAATTCACCTTGCGTCCGGCTTCCAACTCTGATGGTTTGATAATTGCCCGGCGTGGGCGGATGGCAATTTGTTTCCGGTAAATGTATGTGATGAAGAACAAGCATGCAAATTTTCAAGCGATGGCCTGACAATTTTTTTTATTTTTTTTCTTCGCTTTCGTACAGGGCGCCATTCCAACCAGGAGGGATGGCATTAAAATTTTGTTATATAACCAGCGTACTCGTACATTCTTTCAGGCAACCGCTGTTTCAATCGGTTGCCTCGCGATAAAAAAAAATTACACCCCCCCTTCTATTTCTCGGTTGCCTCGCGGTCATTGAAACTACGCACCATTGCTTTAACTAATAGTGGCCCAAAAATTAAATCTTAAACATCGAGTGGGCAACGCATTTGCACTAGTGAACTTGCGTTTGAGTTTTAGTGAGTAAGACACGGTGGGTGGTATAATTGGCGAAGGGTCCACTTAAGATCAGATGGCTTGTCTGCTTGTTTGCCCTCATCAGCTCTTTAAAACAAAATTTTTCTTCCGAAATATTAGAAAATTGGTTCACCAACACCAAGTTCCTTGTGCTTTATTTTATCATCCTGAAAGAAATAAATTAGGCCTATACATAGCATTGTTCTAGGGTACCTATAATATCTAAAAAAAAACTTGGCCAAATGTGAGTCGGACCACGCATAATGGAGGGTTCCGTACCTTGCTATCGAAAAAAATAGTATCGCAAGGTCGTATCTGCCTATGTAAGTAGTTTTTTGGCGATATTTCAAAACCATCTTAACCGATAATGTTCAAAATAATTTTCGTGGATAGAATATTCAAAATGTATCTTCTTGAATTTTTTCATAATTTTTGGACTTACGGTTCAAAAGTTACAGGGGGGGGGGGGGGTGACACAACTTTCCACTATATCCAATTAATCAAAAGTTTTTAAAGACCTGATGTGCATCATGTTGATATTTGGTAGATGTTTTTTTTTTACAATTAGATATAATATATGTATAGAGTGCCCCCATAATTATTTTTTTCAGCAATTTCAGTATAAAACAGTAGCGGCACACAAAATACACCTTTTGTTAAAATTTGACAAAGATACGTCTCATAGTTTCCGAGTAAAATGGCTGTGACATACGGACGGACGGACGGACGGACATGACTAAACTATAAGGGTTCCGTTTTTGCCTTTTTGGCTACGGAACCCTTAAAACAAGGGCGCAGTTATAGAAGCTCGCACAGGGCGCAGAAAAGGCTATTTACGGCACTGGACATGACGAATCCATAAGGGTTCCGTTTTTTGCCATTTGGCTACGGGACCCTAAAAATATCGTATATACTGTTAAATGGGCTTTTAGCCATATATTAAAATATCAAGCAATTGCTTCCTATTTTACCAGTCAAAATCCTAGTGACAGCATTTATGACCTGACAAAGTATACTCATTATACCACACAAAATTAGTTATTTCCCAAAAAGGTATATGTATTTAGACAATTAGAAAGAATAAAAAAAAAAGGTTTAATTATTTACAGATAAGAGATGCTCATCGAAAAATCATGCTACTTAACCACCCCGACAGAGGGGGGTCCCCGCTTATAGCAGCCAAAATTAATGAAGCCAAAGACGTTCTAGAGAGTGGAAAATCATAACATTTGGTGTTACTGCACATATCCATAAGTGTTAGACTTTGAAGAAAATACTTTGATAATGTTAGTTACACATGCCATGCAATCATTCATGTCAGATTGTTAGTATAAGCAGCACTATTAGAATGAAAGTTGTAACCCTTTGACCGCTGTGCATCGGACGGAAAAATCGTGCCCTCAGCTTGAGCCCGCAAGGCAAACCGCTTATATTTTGGACGTGATATCACGCGCTGTCGCTGAGGGCACGACTTTCCGTGCGCGTGATTTGATGTCTTTGGCAGTCAAAGGGTGAATTGCCATCATAGAGTAATTAATGTAATTATCCTATCAATGATATTTAAACAGCCCCGCTACAAATATACAGTGAGCTGCAAATAGATCATTCATAAAGTGTCTATGCAAATTCGCAGCTGGATGTACTCGGTGGCGTAGCTACCATGGGTGGCACTCGGTGCGGATAGCTAAAATGTCACCCCAGAATATCAATCACGGGAGGGGGTGCCGCGGTGCGAACCGCGCCTTAAAAATGTAGCACGGTGTCACCTGGGGCGGACCGCCGCCGCCGCCCCCTAGCTACGCCACTGGGTGTACTTAACTTTTGAGTGTCCTGATGATGCGTATGTTCTTACCAGTAAGAACATACTGGCAACTGCTGAGCTGATACAAATGTTTGAAGAATTATACTGTAGATAATAAACATTGTACTTACTTTGTTAAAATACGTAACAAAGGCGCTATTATCAATGTCCAAGCCATTGCTGTTACTATCTGCAACTTACCTAGAAGCTATATTATTAGTAAAGTTATCAAATGAAATCTGTAAGGTCTGTAAAATAAATCCAATTTCAACATTATTATATACTTTATTATTACTTAAACATTCATACTAAAATACATATTTTAATTTGGATCTGTGCTAAAATAAGTTAACAATAACATGTCATTTTATACTCTTTGATTTCAAAGACTCCATCAACTCACTAAGGAATTCCTATTACCAAGCTGCATAGCATAGCATAGCAATTACCTAGTGTCATTAATGCCAATGAACATAACTGGCAAAACATATCTGTAAGACAGACCACCTTTGTGAACTTCCAGTCTGTTACAAAAAACCGTCGGTGACATCCTAATTCCTAACAAAGTCACTAAACAGTAACTTTGTCTGGCTTGGTGGTCAAATGAGCCCACAGACCACTTAGCCCGCGGGCTGAGTTGACCGTATTGATTTTTCTACGGGTGACTTGACCCGCTTAATCTGTCAGCCCAATCACTCCAATCAGCCACTATCTACCGCTTACTCCCGTGGGCTTACTCAGCCCACGGGCTCAATCGATCAGTACATACTGCTAAAAGGTCGTTTCCGCCTCAATCGGACGATTTCTACACTTCGCTCAGCTCACACCTGTATTTACACATACGAAAATTAATTCGCATATTTAATATGGTAGTGTACGTATATCCTCCCTGCGTTATCCCAGTGCAGTCGCATCCGAGGATGACCGGGTACCGGGTACGGCTACCTAACTGTAACCACCAGAGTCCACCCTGGTCAGTCACATCGTCTATTTAAATGAGACTTAAATAATCAAGGAAAGATCAAAAGGCGCAAATTGATGAGCGTATACCGTATGAAGAAACTTGCAGATAAGTAAGCCATGCAACATCAGCATGGCAACTGTTTTCATGGCCAATTACCATGGCAGTTTTCATGGTCATAATTTACCGATGGCAAAGATATGCTATGCTGCATGGCATTTCTTTGCCATCCATAAAAACTGCCATGGTAATTGGCCATGAAAACAGTTTGTATAGTCTGTAATAAACTCCAAGGACATTGATGATTTCCGTATTTGGCCAACACATAGTGCATAAATAATTTAATTATGTATATAGTCAGAAGAAGCCTTTGTACTATAGGTACTAGTCTCAAGTCAGACCTTATATAGGGGATTATAAGGTCTGACTTGAGATTAGTCTAGTCGCCATCAAATATATCGGAGCGGCCAAGGTACTCAAAAATATCTGAACATGCACTTTATCGCCTTAACAATAGAGGCGTTGTTCAGATATTTGAGACCACCTTGGCCGCTCCGATATATCTGATGGCGACTGTACAAAGGCTTCTTTTTGACTATATATACATAATTATTTATGCAGGCCTCCGCCTGCTGTCACACTTGGGCAGGAGCAACTGGATACCGACTTGGGCCCTTTGAATCGATCAAAAGCCGTGCGAATCGGCGACGATCCCAAACTAACAAGCGAACCTTTAAGTCTTAAGGAATCTCGTTAAAGGAGAGACTGTCTGCTTATGTGTACTCTACCGCTTGTAGAATGGGTGTGTGCTTTGAAGAATTGTTACACATGATGCCAACGGCTGCTTTCTACTACTTACCGCAACGCTCGCCATCGGCAGGGCGTTCATGCTCACACTCTGGAACCTAGATGGTTGCGTACCGTGCGGTTAAGAGGAATTTCCTTCCGCGATCGCTCCGGTTGTGGAATGAACTCGCGGCCGAGGTTTCCCAAGGGATTACAGTATGGCGTTCTTCAAAAAGGAGTACCCCGTACGGCCGCTTCTTGAAGAACCCCATGTCAAAGCGCATTGGAAACACCTCGGGAGGCAGCTCATTCGACATTCTAGAGAAAATTAAATAAGCGAGATGCCAGTTTATTTTTGGTATACCATGTGTCTAGGAGTCGACAAAAGCCGGTGATCGGGCGTGAAGTACCGTTTTGCTCTACTGAACACCCCGTTGCTGAAACATTTTTGTACCGTCGTGGTATAAAAAAGTTCTAGCAAATTTAATGAAACGTTTCTAAGTAGGTCGGCACAGCCCTTATAAATTATCATAGTCTTGCCTCGTATTTTATTTATTTATGGAAGTTCGTGAGGTACGAAGTCTTTTAATGCCGAGTGAAATGCGATTATACCCAGGACACAGTTAAGGAGGTTATCTATGAGCCAGGATCGTACCTCCACCGAAAGAGACCCGGGTCTACAAATAAAGCTATTTTAGCAAACTAACTAGATCGCTTTCTTAGCGCTCGTTATTTCACTATAAAATATAACGATTACACTCACGTCTCTTTAGTCACTTCGTGCGACATGTTTCGGAGAGCCTAGGACTCTATCTTCAAGCAGTAACTGAGCAGTAAGAATGCTATTCGAACCGGTCCGTGGCTCACTACTGCGAGACTGCATTGCCGACTCACTCTCTCGTTATTGTGTCATACCTGACGGGGCCAACTGTCCTTAACGCTCGGCGTGCTGGTTCGCACTCTCAGTTATAGGTATATATATTCATCTATGGTTCGCACTACCGGCAGTAGATTTACATTTCCCTCGTATTTTTCAATGACAGGAAGATTCAATTGAATCATGCTGATTGTGCAAGGTAGGTAATGCGCTCGATGACGTCAACGGTAAGCTATATGGGAATATAATCGATTTCGTTTTGGCAAAATACATCTACATGTATTCTTGATAAAAAATACAATTCCTTAATTTCATGAAAATAGTGTACATACTATTTACATAAACTGTAATAATCTAATAATAGTAATCCTTTGCGTATATCTAAGAGGTGTAATATTCTAATATAATGTAAAATGTATGGATCTTATGGAGTAACCTGACCATCAACAAAATAGTCTTGTACAGTCAATATTTTGCAAAATGATGTGACACATTCTGTATCGTGATGGCTATACAACAAGAGTGTGTCAAATATTCTTGACTGTACCTACTTATATCTAGTTTAAATAATTTCTAAAATAATAAATAAAAATAATACATTAAATCGATTCTTCGAATCGTAATCACTTAGTTAAGTAGTATTATTCACTCAAAAACAATCAAGATGGGTATCTTCGTATACTAATTCCCCCATGGTCGTGCCTTGTGTGTAGAATAAAATAACATAACTAAATGTACAGTTTTCTATTTTGTTCCTATAAAGTAGAGTGTCGTAGCGACTTGGGTCCGTTCAGAAACCTAATTTTAAATCTGGTTTTATCTAACTCCTAAAGAGTTAAGCTTAGCTTAGGAGTAACAATAACAAAAAGTGAATAAACATATTGTACAATAATTATACATTTAGACAAAAACTGTTTTCCTCCATATCAATAATAGCAAACTTTGAACACCCCGAGCCAATGGAAGTTTACACAAGTTTACTGACCCCCTACGATATAAAAAAATGCAAGTTTAATATTCACGTCCACATGAATATTTAGAATGCATGTTGGCTGCAAAATGCAATTGTATATGTGAAACCTAAGGCCGTGCCCTGATTATGCGAGGCATGTGCGACCGGAGCAATTAGGAACATGCATGATTTTTTTGGAAGACGTCCCTCAATTCTATTTCCCTTTAGATTCAAATGTCTCTTATAAACCTACTCTGAAACATCAAAAATGTGAAAATACGTTAGGCGTCTGCGCCGCGCGTCAAAACGCCCCATACAAAAAGTGTGAGGTTTGTGACGTCACCGACCTCAAAGTTGCAGAAAACTGTTTGGAAGGAACAAGATTTTTGTAATTTTGGAAGATATTTGTAATTTTAGGCACGAAAAAATGCGTTTAGCTATATAGTTGTCGTACATTTTTTTTCTTGTTAGTAATCGGAATGAGGTTTCGAAAATACATTTGAGGTATAAAAAACCGGCCAAGAGCGTGTCGGGCCACGCTCACTGTAGGGTTCCGTAGTTTTCCGTCCGTCACAGTAAGTGTCCCCACTTAAGAGTTAATAACACCGCCATGTAGGATATGATATGAGAGTTCCATGTACAGCGACATCTATTGGCAAATTGAGTAAACTATTGCGCGCGAGCATAAAGTATGGAAGATGATTTTTATGGGATAATTCTTTATTGCGTGAACCGATTTTCACCGTTTTTACTTTATTTGAAAGCACGTCATTTCATTGTAATTTTGTAGAAATTACAGGTACAATAAACACCTGCTTATACGGTTAAATTACAAACTTAGTTCAGAAATTATTTTGTATTTTTTTTTCAAAAACTATTCATCCTATCAAGTTCAAAATAATTTTCCAAGAAAGTTTTTATAAAGTTCTACTTTTGAGATTTTTTTCATATTTTTAAAACTTATGGTTCAAAAGTTAGAGGGGGGGGGGACGCATATTTTTTTACTTCTGGAGCGATTATTTCCGAAAATATTTACTTTATCGAAAAATGATTTTAGGAAACCCCAATTCATTTTTAAATACCTATCCAATAATATATCACACGTTAGGGTTGAAATGAAAAAAAAAATCACTCCCCACTTTACGTATAGGGGAGGTACCCTAATAAAAAAAAAATTTTCACTTTTTATTTTACCACTTTGTCGGCGTGATTGATATACATATTAGTACCAAATTTCAGCTTTCTAGTGCTAACGGTCACTGAGATTATCCGCGGACGGACGGACGGACGGACGGGCAGACATGGCGAAACTATAAGGGTTCCTAGTTGACTACGGAACCCTAAAAAAATGTCTAAAATTTTACGTTTTTAAACCGCAATATCTTTAAAAACTGTAAAAAATTATTACGGATTTCCACTTATTAATTTGGGGGTTGTTGAACGTGTTTATTGAACAAATTCAATTAAATATTTTTCACGCATGTTCTCCATTCAACGTCCATGTTGTATGTAAGTATGTTCGCATGTCCACATTGCGCGCGCTTGCTAGGAAAACTTGGCCGCGCGTAATCTGGACACAGCTTCAAGTTAATGTAGAAAATAAATACAGCCCATGACAAGACAACGGCCAGACACTCTAGTCAACACTCGTGCCGAAGTAAACAATACTGTCTAACTAGAACATTAAGCCTAGCCAGAGCACTAAGAAAGTTGTCCAAATGGCCACCTAAAACTTACCTAAAAAATACGACACTTGTATAAGTTAAGTTCGATAAGTATTAAAAGGTGAGATCATAATTCGTGGGATAACTCCACCGCAAGTTTACCGCGGCTCCTTTTGCAGCTGTTCGCGCCGTTGCTTTGCAAATCTTGCTCGGAGTTTTGCTATAGTCGCATTTGACAGAGTACCAGGTACTTTAAATATTGCCTGAAATAGAAAAATAATATAAGTACTTATTATTGGATCTTACATGTAATGTAGCTCCTGGATTTAAACTTTCGTGAAGGATACTAACAAATGAACAGTGTATGTATCAGTTTACAGTTTGTCTCACATGTTTTTTATGACTACCTGTAACATGTTTCGGAGTCTAGGTCGCCCTATCAACACACACAGGACTCGGGGCTTGAAGATGGAAACCTACACCCAAAAATAAATTTGTATGTGGTGTCAAGTTATTTATAAAGAGCCTTGGTATTTTTACCATCAAGATTATTAATGTTTTTATTTAATAACAAAATATGAAAATGAGTATCCTTCTGAAAATAGATGTCATATACTTCAGAAAAAGTGACCAAACCCTCCGGTGTCCGAGGCCAGATTTGCTTCAAGAGTATCCTTCTGGTTGAACCCACCTGCATGAATTCGTGGCAGTGTAGAGCACTAGCATTTTTCACAATTGCTTTAAAACATTCTGCTAGTGATGTGAAGTCATTACATGACAGTATTTCTGCACGGTTGGATTTTATTAGAGTCAGGCAGACCCTGAACAGAATTTTGGAACCTTCATAAAATAGACAGTCCCATATCCGAAGCACAGTCTCTATGGGCAGTACTTCAGCAAACAGACAAACGAACCATTTGGTAGTAATGACAGCCCAGGGAAGACCTGTAAGGGAAAAACCAATATCTAGTCAAATATAATGGCTAATTGTTTATACATAAGTATAATTAAAGGAAATTCACAAACAGATTAACTTACACATTTATCAAAAAAAATAGTTTTTTATGATTCCCATAACTTTCGATATATGACTATAACAAAAATTTAACAGCATTTATAGATGAAACATACACATTTAGACTGTCCATATATAAGCCTATGACTAAATATGGACAATCGGCAGTAGCTAACAATGATTTAATTTTAAAAATATATATACCACAACAATGTCAAACAAGCATACCTGATATGTTTAGGTATGGAGATAGTTTTTATCACAGAAATTAGTATAATGGAAAGGGGAAGATATGTACAATGGAAGTGTGATAATTTAATACTATGCAGACAAAGTTGTAGGCTAAGGCTAGTACATACCTAAATATATTATTTTGTATTGAAAAACTAATATCCAGGGCCCGGAATTAGGTGAGCTAAAATACCTAAAGTTCGCGAGAGGACATAATATAGAGTGGTTACAACCGGATGAAAATAATATTTTATTTGGATTAATACTAAGTACTTGTTTCCTTATCTTTCTATATATACTATAGTAGTACTAGTAGCTTTCACTATTTTGACGCTAATACGCCACTCTGACAAGCATTGATAATGAATAGGAAAATACAGATTACTAATTTAAAATATATGTCACATTTCAGATTTATTATTATAATGTTAACTTTATGGCTGCAATGTAACCATTTTTCATCATTACGACTATTACTTGCAGTGCCCGGATGAATATCGAATACCCGGAATCCAAATAAAATATTATTTTCATCCGGTTGTAACCACTCTATATTATGTCCTCTCGCGAACTTTAGGTATTTTAGCTCACCTAATTCCGGGCCCTGCTAATATCAGTCTTTAAGTGCCTTGATAAGTGAAATCAGTAATCATTTTGATATCTTTATCTTTTTGCACTAGGCTTTAATATTTAAGTAATGACAAATGGAGATTATCATGCACATGTTATCTGCTAGCTGATAATAGTAGAATCTGGTGAAACAAACCTAAGTTTATGACATGTTGATGAACATCCGGTACTTTAGACTTGACAAGTTCAGATAATACTTCTATATCTACAATCAATCCGTCCATAGTCTTAGTATAATAATCAGGAAGAATCTTTTCAACCAGCACCTTCAGCAGCCAAAATGATACTTCCTCACTTTTCGTTGATAGCAGCAATAAACCTGAAATATTATTTGATTTTATTAAGTAATACAGAGCAAAAGAATTTGGTCAATTTGAATTATAATATATTATAGTATGATTAAGTAACTTTTCACTAATATTGTAAGCGACCTTGAACTATTTCTGTAGCCATACAATTAAATAAATAGGTATATGAATGAAATACCTGCAATGTAGTTGAGTCCCTGGCAGTAGCCTACCACACGGTTGTTGTGTGCATATGCTATGAGTATGTGAAACAGATGTGTCTGGTGATTAGCTTCCTTTGTGAAATAAATATTATCCGGGAATGTTCTTGGTAAATCAGTTTTCACTAAATCTACCAATTCTTTTTCAAAGGGTCTGTCTAAAATTTTGTGAAACAGGTCAGGACTTTGGTCTTTCATTTTTTCTGCTTCTGATATTGCCATCCATACTGCAGGTCTATGTTCACCTATAAATAACAGATTTGGAGAGGTCATCTTGGTGTACAATTTGCGAATAGTCTTGTTAATGTATGAAAAACCATAAATACTTACTTGGAACCCCTTTACGAACGTATCTTTTGACGGTATTAGTGCGCTTGACCGACTTTCCTTCACCGAGGAGTGAGGCCCATTTCTGAGCTCGCGTGGCGAGCACTCGTATGTATACGGACATGAATTGTTCATAGTTCTCGAAATCGAAATCTTCATGCCTCTCAAATCCATATTCATCGACTTTGCTAAAATATAGACGTGATGTGAGTCAGTAGGTCGTCGCGGGTTGAAAATAATTATGAACCTTTATTAACAACTATTTAATTACCTGAAGTTTGACTCCGCCATTTCTGGATGTCTTTGTAACTATATCATTTTAACACTGTACCTAAAAATATACTTTCACTGAAATTTTCTATCACGCCCCCAAAAAATAACTAATTTCTACAAGCAAATTTTTTAATGGCACATTACCCAGCTAGGTGACATTCGTACAATACGGGATTGTCAAGTGTCAAAAATATACTTGATAAGGTATCGATAGATGATCCAATTCGATGCAACTTTAGCATTAGACCAAATGCCGCAATGTAAAATCAAAAAGCGTTTTTAATATAAATTTCATAATGGTGATGTTCGCACAGGGTTGGTAAACTCAGTATATAGTATAAGTTAAAGATTACATATTACAATATTTATTGTAGGGCCCAATCTGTTTATATTAAGGCGACCTGGGGAACATTCATTATTTGTAAGTTTATATTAGTTTTATATTTAAGTTTATTTTAGATTTATATTTAAGTTTATTGTAAGTTTCCATGCAGCATGTTCGGACACAAAGTGAGGCCGAAAGAGAAGTTTATCTAGGGGACTGTGTCTCGTTTTGACCATGAAGATAATGACGTTATCAGACAGTCAAAATGTCAATATATGTCAAATGTGACAATTTTGTACCGAGTGCGAGTGTGACCTCGCCCCCTACATTATGCACTCTATCGGACCGTTTTTACTAGGCATCTATACTATGAACGACTGTTTTCTTCGGTAATAAAATAAGATTCAACTGTGGTTAGTTAGGAAAAAAGTGTAAAAGCCCTGTTACATACTTAGCTTCCTAAATAATTTAGAAACTAAATTTAGTCAAGTGTAACCGCATTTAGCAAGTAAATTTACTATGAAAACAAGTTAGGATCCTAATTAGGATGCTAGTTAGTTAGGACACTAAAAAAAGTACAGTGTAAGAGCGCTTTAAGAATTAGATCATCGTCATATAATAAAGTAGGTATAAGACATTGCAATTTGTAGGGCCCAATCTGTCAGGTTGGGAGGTGTAATAGGAGGTAGGTCCCGTAGGGAGCTGAAGGATGGTTAGGTAGAGGCAGGGTACACAACAGATTAGGCCTACAAATTGCTATGTCTAATACCCGTTTAAATCCTTGATCCATGATTCAAATTTGTCATTTTCAAAGCGCTCTGATACCAAATAAATATTTTATTTTGGGTGTAAATTTACATGGAATAATGTGTTAATAAAACAAAATATTTATTTATTATCAGTTATTACGGTATACATTTATTAGTATTAACCCTTAAACACACTAATATTTTGCATTTCAGTTTTAAAATGGTTTTAAATCAGTCTGTGTATGTATATGAAGCAAAGTTTGTGATTGTTCAAATCATTTAAATGTAATATGACGTTTTAGTTGTCACTACTGTCACAAATTAATTATATTTGCATTGAAATTGTTGTATGATTTTGCTTTAATTTACAGTAATTTGCCACTGAAAATAAGGATTTCGGGTTATACTATCCAGGGCAATTAAAGTTCGCTGTACCTATGTAATTTGCATTCAGCATCAAAATTTATTTTTATTAGGGTCAAAAAAATAATAGTAATGGGCCCGCCGCCCGTCGTGACAGGAATTTCTCCTAAAGAAGGTCCCCCAGGCACCAGGGTTACGATTCGGGGCGAATTCCTAGGCACTAGCGCAACAGACTTAACAGGCAAGTTATAATTACTTTGAGGATCTTAACATGCTATATGTAATTATAGGGGCGTATCTGGTATTTAACTGTCCGGAAAACTGCCTTTGGGACTGTCAAGGGGCACAGTGTTAAGTGTCTAATATAGTTTGGCACTGGTCTCTAACAAATTTACAAAATCTTGTCCCTTCGGAAGATGAAACTGCATCCACATAGCTTATATATGTAAGAAAAAGATAGAAGCAGAAAGCAGCTTGTCAAGTGATTGTTTACTCCTACTCCCCCCAATTTTTTTGGCCCGTTTTGCAGTTTTTTCACTTTTTATTAGGAATCAAGTTAATGGCTAAATACCAACCTCCCGTTTTTTTTAGCCAGCCTGTCCATAGCCAAAGTTTTAACATTTAAGGCCTTTCTTGCTAGGTCGATGATTTTCTAGTCGCCCATACTATTTTGTATGACGGTGTAAAATTACTCGTCTTGATTTACGCGTCACATAAATTGAAAACTATGACTTGTAGCAACATATTATAAAGACAGCTATTGTAGAGAATTAATGATTTCTTCATTGGAAGTTATGTGGTAACTTTCACCGTTTTTATTAAAAATATGAAATTAGGACACAGGAGTAAAAGTAGGGGGGAGGGGGGGAAAAATACCTACACATTTCCACTTAATTTTTTTTCTTATTGTTATAAATAAGCTATTTGCATGCAAAGTTTTATTCTGTCTTCGGGATGGGACCAGACTTTATAACTTCCTCTCAGACTATTGGACAATATGGGATTTCATAGTTAAATGAAGGTTTGACCATTGTTATTAATTATGATGCTACTGCCATAGTATCAAAACAAAGTCTTGTATTGTTTGTTTTTCTTAAGACAATACAATTCTTTAATAATAATAAGTATATAATTGTTCTAGCAATTTTAGTATAAACTGGTTTATAATGTCACTTATGGTATTGATAAAACAGCTGCTATTGCTGCAGCTCTGCACAACCTAGAACCCTAATAAAGTTATTATAACTTAATTTGTACATTTTAAATCTGTGCTTTAACACATTAACTGCCAGACGAAAAATGACGTCCTACTTCAGAAACCGGGCGTCCATAGCTACGTACAAAACAACCCGCCCAGCGAGTTGTCCAGCATCTGAGCAAAGTTTACGAGTGCCCACGAGGCGAGTTCTTGACAGTGAATGTGTTAAGTAAATTTTATATAAAACATAATGTCTGTTATAAACCATAATTATGTCTTATGACTGTTTTGTGAAAATGGCTGCAGCGAATGTGTTTCCTATATAATTATGATATTGTTTAAATTGAAGCCAGTATTTTATGATATATTTTAATGAGATCACATGAAAATCTGTTTATATTGTTATGTTATATTTGTTGCATCAAGCGATTTTGCCATGCACTATTTAGCTGTGGATGAGTAGGTTACAGAACTTCTCTGTGGCTGTCTACTGTACAGTAAGCAGAAGCAGCAGCCAGCAGAAGTTGCTAAGCAGGCAACTTGTTGAGTTTAAAATGACCTTTACAAGACTTTATTGTTAAAATAATATGAAAGAGCGAAGATCAATTTGCATAATATGCAAGCCATGGCTATGGCTGCACATGTGACATCAAAATGTCTCAGTTGGGTCTTGCTTAGTGGATATGCAGCACCACCATGGCCTATTGTGTGAAATTACATCCTTGTTCAGGGGCCCCTTGAACAAAAACAGAACTTATATTTCTGTAGGAAACCCTTGCAAATCATATGGATCCAATCAGTGCATTCAATTATAAGCCATGTTATTTTTATGTATAACCCCTTATATATATACCAGTTTATGCCAAATTAAGTTTTTCGGTACCCTCCTTCCCACTTACTCTCCTCTCTGTACCTTAAAATGGAGTGTTTGGTTTAAATATACTTATATCCAATAAAATATTTCTTTGGCTACAGAGATGCTGATGGTGATGGAATAGGGTTGGAAATAAAACAGTAATAATTAAATTGTAAACTAATTCCATAAAGACAAAAGTTGGTTTGCTAATACCAATAATATCAATATTAATGACATTGTAAATGAAAATTCAATTGAAAGCTATTCTAAGGCCGTTTACACTACTAAGTTTTGTGTACGTAAGTTATAATTGTAAGTTATTTTCGTTTTTTTGTAAGTTATGAATGTTATGATTAAGCTATTTTCTAAAATTATTTAGCGGTATTCATCTCTCATTATGAAGTAGCGCTGCGTCCCTACTTACGTAATAAAACTTACAAGTGTATTTTCGGCCCAGTATATCCTACAGTAATAATTAGTAACTGCAATGTACATTTATGTACCAAATACTTTTCCAGGTCTCATAATATGTGGCTGTGATTGTCTCCTGTCTGCCGAGTGGAAGAGTAAAAACAAAATTGTGGCACGTTCTGGACCATGTAAAGGGCGTGGAGATATCATTGTCACTACAAGGTCTGGAGGAGAAGGGACATCGACAGTACAATTTAGAGGTAGTTTGTGCAAGTAAAAAGTTTCAATGACTGCCTAAAGTAACAAATTTCAATGACTGTTTGTTTCACGAAAGCAAGCGGTTTATGATGCTGTCGGCGGCGAGTGTATGAAACAGACGTACCTATATCTAAGCGCCCTTGTCACCACCTCGACAAAACGCTCCAATTTGCGGCGTTAGAAGTGGGGAGTTGCCGGATATATTTAATTTAAGACAATAATATAGCGGCCAAAAACAGTTTGATTGACTGTTTATACAATGTTGAAATTGTGTAATTTTGTAATATCTTTACAATATATCTTTTTTAGATATCATGACATATCTATGTATATTTCTTATATCATCTGTGTATGGCATGAATATTATATTACCCTGCAGATAGTTCAGATTAACTTATTAAATAGAAAATGATTTATGTATGGGGATCTATAATTATGCATTAATTATCCACCTAGCGTTTGTCCTGGATTCTTGCTACAGCTCAACAAAACCCTCAAAGGGGTCAGCGGCGTTTCGTTATATCTCTTTTTATTGCACTTGTTAATCCGAAAGAAAGAGCGGTAGCGCCGCAGCTCGAGAACATAATCGGCATCTAAAAATAAGTACGCATTATAATTAGAGAATATATATTGGTAGGATATCACGAGTCGATAGGACCAGTGAAGGAGAGCGCAGTGTGGGTGGAGGAGGCGGCGCCGCCGTCGCTGCCGTGGGGCCGACGGCCCATGTCGCCCGCCGCCTACACGCCGCCTGACCCCCTGGGGCTCTCCACTGAAGGAGACGACTGCAAGTTTCCTGAGGAAGAACTGCTGGAATTATTTCCTGACGGGTAATTGATCATGTTTACTTTGCTACAAAATCTTGTTTAATATGTGCATTAGGCTATGCTCCCGGTACTCGTTGTCTGTACAAATCCAGTACCGGAACCGGGTATTCCCGGTACTCGCCATATAAAATCAGAACTGAGAGCATCCACTAATGTGTGTCAGTGCAATGCACGTTTTCCATTATTTAAATGCTATAAACAAAACTAACACTTTTTTTCCAATTTGATATAGCTATTTATTATTAGTTGAGTTGTGGTCAACCATGTATAAATGCTGTGGGTCTGAATGATATAGTGGTATATTTTAATTTACTAAATACCTACTACATTAAATATATAAGTGATATAACATAATTGTCATGTATTAAATATGAATTTCGGTTTTAAACATTTCCTCTGGTAACAATTAAAATCGTGTTATATACAGATCTGGGAAACTCGCTGATGAGAATTTCCAACCCGGTTGGTATCTACTTGAACACCATAGCAATACATCCTTCGAAGACCTGAGAGCTGGCATGGTGTTTCTACAAAGAAAGGTAATATGATATGTCTTGTTGATTTAAATATGTATTGTTTTTTTATCAAACCTTGTTTAAATGTTTACATAACTGTTTCATATAAGTACATATTCTCATAGAATTGGCTGTAATTTCTATTATGTAATTTATTCCTAAGGTCGAGAGCCAAAAGGAGGGGCAGTTAAGCTTTCTAAAAGCAAACACTGGGGCAGTTATGGACCAGCTGGATCGCCTGGTGCTTCTGAAGAACATGTACGAGGAGGACCAAAGAAAGAGTGGGAAGGAACCACTACCGAGTTTGCAGACCGCAATAGAAGGTATGCATAAGTTATTTAGTTTTTACTAAACACCTTCTAAACAAGTCTGGGTCTAGGTCATATCTCTATCTCCCGATGGCACTGCATTATAAAGAGCTTACGAAGATTCGCGCTCACCTAACATAGGCGTGCTTTAACTTTGTAAAATACTAAATTTTAAATACTAAAACAACTCATATTTAACATAAAAAATATATTTAGTTTATATTATTGTAATTAGATAGACTAAGTTTCGCGAATCTTCTTGACTTGTATGTTTTCTGAGCCGAATATTTGACTGTCTCCGGATGCATCTAACGAACGATATCGAGTTAAATAAGGCGATTGACTTTGTCTGTAATGGTTACCGAGGTGCCGACGCAGGTCACGTTATGTTGTTGTTCGAATCCCTGGCATAAGTAGTGTATGTGTGCAGAGTCGATAGTGTTGGCGGACTCGCTGTTCTCGGAGATCCTGGCGCGCAAGGAGAGCGCGGACCGCACGCGCGAGGCGCTGCTGCTGCTCACGCGGCACAAGTTCCTGTTCCAGCTGCCCGCCTCCATCGACAAGAACATCCGCAAGAAGGAGTACGACCTTGTCGTCAACGATCACACCAGGGTCAACAACCTGTTCGGCAATACTGATGTCAAGGTACAATTCATAAAAACCACAATTTATATATTTTTTAACGTCCACGTCTAACGCTGTTGTAAATGTTTTATTGGATTCTATTTTGTGATTAATACTAGAAGGATTAATAAGTCCTTCCATCCTTCCGGCCGGTTTCGACCATGGCGACCACTTCAACTCCTAGTTAATAGTTCGGCGCTCATGCGCCCTAAGACGGCTGACGTAATAAGTAACGGATTGTGAAATATGCAATGTTTAATATGCAGTCGATTTTGATAAAAAAAATTAAATACTTTATAGCATGCCCAGCATAGTAAAAATGTTGTTAGATTGCTTTTCGTTTTAGCTGTTTCAGAAAATACTGGCTGAAATAGACAAAAAAATAGCAGATCTAAAGGAAAATTTATACAACAGAATGAAAACGATGCCCGTCAACGTCCAAGAGCAAACGAAATATGTTAAGTAAGTTTTTGTTTCTGTAATTACTATTACTACGAACATCTACATCTTACAGGTTTACAGGTTTTTTATATTATGGTAGTATATCAAAGGTGTACAAATCATCTCCCAATCGCAAGGTGACTTTGAAATACCTGTACATGTTCATTGTTAATAAATGATAAATTGTGTCCTTTTTTTTATGAAAATAGTTTTATGTCAAAAATGTTATTCTTTACGGAAGCTTATAACGCCGACTGTACTTTTCTTGCAAAAGTCATCAACGAGATGATTCAGACAAACCCAAACACAATGAGCTTCTATTGTTTTATCGTTATCACACTTATCACCGAGGTCATATGCGCTTCGGTCTCCGTCAACTCATCAGCTCGATGGTACCAAACAATAGTATTGTCATCAATGTTATGCTACATTTCAGTTCAATCAGACATCGGGAACTGGCTTGCGGGATTTTAACTAAACAACATGTAAACAACAAACTAACTGACGAACTCTGTGAGTTCAATAAAAGCTTTTAATGAAACTGATGGTATTATCCAGATTGCTGATCAGTCTGAACTGGGAGGGCGATGCGGCGTGGGTTGCCATCACGAGCCGCAAGGAGTACCTGCTCAGTCTGCTGAACAAGGTGAAGGACCACTTCAAGCAGATCGAGGACCAGGAGAATGCCGGTTGGTGATATTCCATTTGCGTATAATTCGACGTTTATTTGTCTCAGTGCAGGGGAAAAGGTTCCGCTTGGTTGATATACGGTTATTAATACTTTCTAAAATTACACAATTATACGCTATCTATTAGTGAAAGAATGAAGTAGCTATGTTACCGACAAAGTGTTATACGTGTTGCGCGCGACTGCAATCTATATTTTCACGCTACTGTTCGGAAATGTGACAAAAGATGGTCAAAATCCAAGCTGGAAAGTAAGCATTTGCTGTAGCACCCTACAGCAATGTAATTGTAGCGATGAAATGTCATTAGTTGGAAAGTAAATTGTCCAGTTATGTCATTTCATTCATTAAAAACATTAAAATGTTTTTTTGGGCACAACTTTATGTTTCAAAAATTAATTAAGGTTGTTTATCGGGCCAACTACCTGTTTCAAAAAAAAAGAAACGTCAAAACCATTTATTCACCCTTAAGGCGTTTTTACTTTTTTTAGCCGTTTGTGGTTTTCTATCAAAAACGCCTCTAAGTAATGAGTCGGTTTGAAGCAAACAATAGAAATACGCTTCTTGAAAGTGAAAAAAAAAAGTAAAAAGGCGGGAATGGAATACTGAATTGGATATTTTATTAAAGCATTTATATTATTATGACGAATGTTTTTTTTATTTCCTCACAGTAGTCGTGAAAAGCACTATGTAATATCTCGGCCGAAAGCGCTATAGGTGGACTCGTATCTTCTCCCCCCACCTACAGCTTACTTTCAAGCCTCTACAACAAACAATGTACTATATATGTGGCGCCCACGATGACGTAAGTCGAGCACGGTTGAAATATGCTACCTAGCATTGAGCACTGTATAATAGATATGTCTGGCGCAGGTAAGCGCAAGCCGCGCGACACGGAGGGCGAGGGCGCGTGGAGCGCGACGCGCGCGGCGTGGTGCGGCGCGGCGTGCGGCGCGCTGGCGGCCGAGCTGCACGCGCTGTGGCCGCTCGCGCGCCGCTACTTCGCGGGCGAGCTCGCCGGCCGGCCCGCCGACCCGCAGCGGCACGCCGATCTCAAGGTGGAACACACTCATTTTACGGACGGCTAGTATGGCGAATTGGAAATCATTATACCGGGTGTGGCCTGTAATAAGAGCAAACAATTAAAACGTAGATTCTACTCCTCAAACTAGACAACGTTTGTTCAACAACTTTTAAAAATAACTTGTTGTTTGAATTTTATTACAGTTTAAAGTTTATTCGAACACGCAATGTATTACGACATTGATTAATATCTGTAGGGTGACAAGACTGACAGGCGATGTCATTTAGGCGGAACTTGATGTACATTGAAAATACTATTTAGTTTGTTTGATAAAGAGACAATCTAAAATCTACATAACTTTCAAATGTCCTTGAACAAACATTGTCTAGTTTGAGGAGTAGAATCTACGTTTTAATGTTTTGCTCTTATTACAGGCCACACCCGGTATATAAGGTGTTAAAAAATTAAGTACAAATAGTACTCGGCTCCTGGAGTATATTTAAGTATGAACCATTTTGGGGATTTATGATGTTTTTTTTAAAGAAAACTGGAAAACAAATTAGTTACGTAAGAACACCCTGTTCATGATATAAACAATAATCAGTAATAATTTATGATCTCCCTGATTATCTATTTATAACTCTTTTAGTTAAAGCAATGACGCGTAGTTTCAGTGACCGCGAGGCAACCGGATGGCTCGCGGTATTTAAGCTCCTGAAATTATGAGGAACCGCCCTGTGCAACCCGAACTGACCCAATTTGAACTGGAGCGGAAATAGAGGGGGGGATGCAAATTTTTTATTTTATTTGTAAGAGTGCAGAAAAAAATTAAAAAAAAAAAATTGTCAGGCAACCGCTTGAAAATTAGCATGCTTGTTCTTCATCACATACAGACACCGGAAACAAATTGCCATCCGCCCAGGACGGGCAGTTATCGAACCATCGGAGTTGGAAGCCGGACGCAAGGTGAATTTTTCGTTTGGTGGAGGGGAACTTAGGAAAAACGCACTTACTATCATTGAAATCGGATGGCCTTTATTTTATGAGTTTTGTATCATGTGGAAAACGATATGCCCAAATGCCATCCCTCTCCTATGAAATGAACAATTGCCCCGCAAACCTCGTATACTACGGGGCTCGTAGGTGCGGACCGCGAGATTTTTTGTGAAGGAAAGTGCCCCCCCCCGAACGAAATCCTGGATCCGCGCCTGACTTAGGGCCTTTTGGAAGGCGATGAATTACACTATTCGTCGTTTGGCACTACTTTCCGCCAACAGAAACTTTTGGCAATGATATAATCTAATCATTTATACAATATCTCATTATATCGCATCAAACCCAGAACTCTGGAGTTTGTTTTCTTGAAGTGGTTTCCATTCTTTGACCTCCATCACTTTACAGCTGCCAGATATCCAGATCTAGAAATAATCATAGTATAGCAAACTGACTAGGGTTTCGTTGCGTTCATTATTGTGTCATATCTGACGTTGCTAGCTCTCCGTCTAAAATCTCTCATAACTGCGTAACTAGAAATGAGCATTAGAGCCCTTCTCTGATTGAAAGCCACATATATATATCATCTAGGAGTCTTATCGAACTAGGTTTAGCGTCGTGGGCTCTTATACTATACATACTAACAGGGTATTTACATAGCGTGCCGTGCTTGTTCAAATTTATGTGGGTCATAGTGGTCTAAATTTGAATCACCTGACGTGGGATTGGGCTTAATTTTGAAAGTCTGGTTACAATATCAATATGATACCACTTTATAAAAATTTTCACCAGCAGTCCTAATTTCTACCTGATACCTTTTTATGAAAATAGTGTTGTCGTTTCGCAGGAGATGATAATAGCGGGCGTAGAGGTGTTCGCGTCTCACATGCGGTCGTGCCTGCTGGCGGGCGGCGGCGGCGGCATCCCCGTGGACACGCTGCGCGCGCGCCTCGTGTCTAACCTGCGCAGCCTGCGCGACGCCTACGACTCGCTGCTCAAGTTGGACCTGCCCTCGCAGGTGCGTGTACTTGTTTATGTATCGGTATGCTACGAGTACTAGCGGGTGTTCGTCCGCACATGCGGTCGTGCCTGCTGGCGGGCGGCGGCGGCGGCGTCCCCGTGGACACGCTGCGCGCGCGCCTCGTGTCTAACCTGCGCAGCCTGCGCGACGCCTACGACTCGCTGCTCAAGTTGGACCTGCCCTCGCAGGTGCGTGTACTTGTTTATGTATCGGTATGCTACGAGTACTAGCGGTGTTCGTCCGCACATGCGGTCGTGCCTGCTGGCGGGCGGCGGCGGCGGCGTCCCCGTGGACACGCTGCGCGCGCGCCTCGTGTCTAACCTGCGCAGCCTGCGCGACGCCTACGACTCGCTGCTCAAGTTGGACCTGCCCTCGCAGGTGCGTGTACTTGTTTATGTATCGGTATGCTACGAGTACTAGCGGGTGTTCGTCCGCACATGCGGTCGTGCCTGCTGGCGGGCGGCGGCGGCGGCGTCCCCGTGGACACGCTGCGCGCGCGCCTCGTGGCCTACCTGCGCGACGTCTCCGCCTCGCTGCTCAAGGTGAGATTCTGAGCTCAAGACCTAATGTTGGAGATGTAACTTTGACAGCTGCTTTCCCTATTGTAACATTTTCTTTCTTTATCTATAAACCGTTATTTCGGTGGAACTGCAGTGTTCATCATTATCAAACATCATATCATGATTGTGCGAGAGCTAGCCCGTACAGTCACTTTATTTGCTTAATTATATGACATCTTTTTCTGTTTATATTCCCTATTTTCGATGTTTTGATGTTAGTAATGGTGATATAACCTCGTTTACCGGCAGCCGCTCAGCATAGTGGAGAAGGTGATCTTCGAGTACCGCGCGCACGGCATGGGCGTGTTCCTGCAGCGCGCGCTGCGCCGCGTCAAGGCGCTCGGGGACCAGGAGACGTGGCGCCTCGACCACTTCTCCGACTACGGCGCCGTCACTAACCTCGTAAATATTACATTCAGACTATTAACTGGTAATCACATTAGTTACCCGCCAGTAGTAGTTTTGAAATAATAGGACGACCAAATGCCTAGCATCTGAACCGTAAGATATAGATCAAAATAATTATTTATGGTTTATTCCTTAAATCAACACTTACAGTCTGGCTACACAATAATAACTAACGGCCTCCCGACCGACTAGGCTAGTCGGTAGTGAGCCTGCCTATGAAGTAGGAGGTCCCGGGTTCGAATGCTGGTCAGGGCATTTATTTGTGTGTTCATCACGGATAGTTGTCCCTGAGTTATGGATGTTTTTAAGTATTTATCTATATCTATCTATTATATATATCGTCGCCTAGTACCCACAACACAAGCCTTATTGAGCTTACTGTGGGACTAGGTTGATTTGTGTAAGATTGTCCCATAATATTTATTTAAATAATGTACTACAGTATTGTACACCTTAAAAAGGTCTACAAAAAAGTCCCGTGTGAAGCCGGAGCGGTTCGCTAGTTTTGAATAGAGAACAAATAATAGTACATTATTGTCGAGGAGGTGAAGTAGCACATTGATGGCTGAGTATTACGTTTAAACGGACGACCTTGGGAGTCCGTTTAATTTAATACGAAGTCAGGAATGGCCCTTCACGCCGAGTCCAATATAGTGCTTTATTCAAAAATAATGCAAAACAGCCAACGTTGATGAACAACAAACAATATTGACATAAATAATATATTCAGGATAACTTCTAGGTTAAAAGAATGGCCACTACCGCGAGCATCGAATTTCGATTCGAATCCTATAATTATCTCTATCTCCATCGCTTCTCATTTTGAGTGAGAGAGACAGATTTATTCGAAACTACAATTTTCTATGTTCGCGGTACACGCTCAGCTTTGCCGCCATTATATTTTTTTATTAAAAAGTTTGAAGTGTATTTTTCTTCTGAATTTACCGTAAGCTATTTGAGATAACTAAAAAGTCGCGGTACCAACATTATAAATAACAAATACCGATGTTGTGTTTTGGCTGTTTAGGACCTTTGCCTTTCTTTTTGTATGGCTGTTGAACTTTTTAAAAAGTTTGTACCTCGACTAAATGGAATTTGTATGCAACATTTATGTCGCTAAATCGAGCCTGCAATTACCGTAATTTTTTAATTTTTATTCGACCATAAACTAAGCACTTCGCCACCTAGTTTTTAACCGTAAAAGTCAACCTTGCCGGACATTTTTGAATAAAATGATTTAATTAAATATTTCCAGCCGTCGCTACTGGAGAGCTACGTGAAGGAGGCGCTGCACAGTATCTCGACGTGCGTGGCGAGCGCGGGGCGGCGCGAGAGCGCGCTGCTGGCCGGCGAGCCCGCGGCGGCGCTGCGCCGCCTGGCGCGCCAGACCCTGCTCGCCTTCGTGCAGGTGCTGCAGGACCTCACCAAGGAGCACGCCGACCAGGTGGGCATCATATACATGTTGCGGTATCTAGGGGTGATAACTGAGTGGCAGCTCGTGCGCCGGCGACGGTCGGCGCCGCGTCCCTGGTAAACAAATGAAAGCTTATTCGAACGCTCGCCGCCAGCTACGGCCGTACATACAATAACTCTCTCTCACAATTTTTGTCAGACACGGTGAATTTATTTCATGTATGGTATCAATCGATTCATTTTGTTGTGAGGATCAAATGTCTATATGGGGCCAATTGCGTTAAAGCAACACAAAAGTCAGAAATGAGACTTAAAGTCCGATATTTGCATTTGTTTCTCAAAACGCTCCTAACAAAATGACGTGCAAAAGTGACGTCACGGTCACATAGTCGCCCTGTTTAAAGTATGGAAATAATATGAAAATGCTATTTTTACAGTGAAATGTTGCGTTTGTGTATATGGTTGCCATACAATTTATTTTACAGTAAAATGTTAAAAATCGAATGGTATCATTGTTTTTTTTTTTAATTTCGCACTTTAAAAAATCGTATAATTTAGCCCTTTCAATAGAATTTATAGATTTTCACTTTAGTTGGATATATTGATCATTTTGCATCCTATAAACTAAATTTCATTGCATAATTTGATATGTGTTCATGCCTATTATCTGTCTTTGTGTGTGTGTGTCTAATTTATTTTGACACGGGTGTGTTTCTTTGTGAACAGGACTTGAACAACACGTGCTTGTCAGTGGCGCTAGAGGCGCGTCTGGAGGAACCCCGCGGCGGAGCACTCAGCTGGCAACAACGGCTGCTCATGGCCGGCGCCAACGCGCAGTACACGCGCCGCGTCACCCTCGACCACATCGCGCAACAATTCCGCAGGTACATACAGTGGGACGACAATAGTTGGCAACAGCGCCTGCTTATTGATGAAACTGTCGGTGCGCTTCACTGGCTCGTTTAAACTACACTGTGCTGAGCCGAATCAACTCGAATCTGTACTTCTCTACCCTTATAAATATAACTCATTAAAATGGCCCATGTCCAGAAACGCTGCGACGGGTGAAGTGCTGTTTCAGTGCTACCCTCCGCTTATCTTGAATTAGTTCTGTTTAGCGAGTCCGATAATTTTATTATATTCCGGCTATATAAACATAAGTGTGTTGTGTGCGACAATAGAAAACTTGATTACAGTTACGGTATGCCTGAGCCGACAGAAGCCATCCAGGACACGAAGGACGCCCTAAGCAGCCTCGAGGGCAACATCGCGGAGACGTATCTCGAGCACAAGGGCGACCCGCTGGTGGGCACCATCGAGCCCAGCATGTTCCTGGGCCGGCACCGCTCGGCCGGCGCGCTGGCCGACGACGCGAGGCCCTACGTCTACGAGATCATTAACAACCTCATCGCTGTGCATGCCGAGGTTAGAACACTATTGTTGTTATTAATCTCTACATTCGAGCTGTAAGAATACCCTTTGAAAAGATAATTAACAAGTTTTTACTACCCTGATTTGGTCTCGTAGTTATATAGTCTCGTATATTAGTCGTAGAAACACTCACATCCATCTTCAACATTTCTTTTGACGACAGAAGTTAGACCCAGGCTAGCCTACCTATTAGGTTCGGCGGCCTGGGTATCCGCAAAATCTCCTGTGTGGCGCTACCTGCGTTCATGTTCTCGGTGCATGGTGCTCAAAGCCTTATAGGAAAAATACTGGCCCTTCCATTGGGTCTACTGCTGCACACTGCTGCGAGGCCAAGAACGTATGGTTTATAACCTGCCCGAACACCGACTCACCTGACCACCTCTGCTCGTAGAGGCGATGGGACAAGCCACTCTGTCGACTAGTACGGAAAAATCTCTTAAATACGTCACCTAGTCCGACAGCCCGCGCTCGTCTCCTCGCTACTGCAGAGGGGTGTCTGGTTAACAGCTCTACCGTCTCCCAATATTGGAACACTGTTAGATAATACCACCTGTACGCGATGGGGCCGGCGGCGGTGAATAAAAACACGTAAATTATTATGTACAGTTTATATACACCCCACAAATAAATACAAACATGGAAAAAGCACAATATTTACAACTATTTATACATAAAATAACAACAGATGTACAAAGAGAACATTAGTACTCATTGACAGCGGCGTAACAAGTCAAAATTCAACTTTTTAAAACAAAATACGCGCGCTGGCAGCGCGGTGTCTGCAACACCCAGGCTGCCAGCCCGCGTGCACTGAGGAGGTTGGTAGGCCTGTCGCCTACACCACCTTTCGCCTCGCAACTTGTTTACGGTTAGGGGCACCAACGAACCACCCTCGTCGCTGTCAATGCGGCGTCATGGTAAACAGCTTAGGCCACCGTGGCCTTTCATGTGTCCGAACTGCTGGGAGGATCCCCGTCACGCCAGCATTAATTACGTCATCAAAGGGCCCCTGTCAGCGCTAAACCAAACTGCCGGAAGTTCTGGAGCCCAGCGGTTTGGCCAGGGATGACGGCATGACACTGGTGCCTTGGAGTATGGGACGGCCGCTGGTTTGGGGCGCTACTTGCGTTGACTCCCTGCTTCCGTCCCATATTCCTGGCACCAAAATTAGTGCCGGTGCCGTCGCTCAAGGAAATAGCTACATGTTTGCGGCGTTTAGGCTTCTGGTGACCAGAGGGTTGGCTACTATTTCCCACGGCGAATAAGTATTGCCATCTAGCGAGGTAATACGGCCAGCCTTCTGGGCACCGTGCCACTTGACAGCGATCTTCGCCAAATTTTCTGTTTGTAGTTTGATTATTATGTTCTTTCTTTTGCGTTTCTAAGAAATATATGTGTGTATATATATTATGGGACAATCTTACACAAATCAACCATTATCCCAAAGGAAGCTCAATAAGGCTTGTGTTGTGGGTACTAAGTAGGCGACGATATATAAAATATATTATATCTATCTATTATATATATCGTCGCCTACTAGACATAAAAACTAAAATACATAGAAATCATTTATAACTCAGGAACGAATATCCGTGATGGACACACAAATAAATGCCCTGACCAGGATTCGAACCTGGGACTTCTTACTTCATAGGCAGTGCCACTACCGACTAGGCTAGGAGGCCGTTGAAGATTAAAATAGTTGTTGACCCACTTGATAGTTTTTATGAAAAAAACTACGTTGAGAAGCAGTTAGTTTGTGCACGCCCTGCAGTGCATTTATATGTAGAACATAATATATCCACCAGTCATGGTTCTGAGATAGTTCATACTAGGTGGCGCTGTTTTTCATTTAAAGTTACATTAAAACCAGTTTAGCGAGCCCGGCAGTAAAGTGATTACATAGTTATTGTGTTTGTCGACAGGTAGACAGCGTGTGCGGCGCGGCGTCCGCGCGCTACGTGCGCGACATCTGCGAGACAGTGTGCGAGGAGCTGGCGCGCTTGGCGGCGTGCGGCGCGCTCGCCCCCGCCTCCGCGTCCGCGCCCGCCGCGCGCGCCGCTGCGTTCCAGGCGCGCCTCGAGTACACGTTGCTGCGAGTCGCCTGCCAGCACTACCTTACTAGGAAGGCAGAGTAAGACCTGATGTTGTGATGTTTTGTGAGCGTTGGGATAACAGGACCATGATAGATTTTTATAGCGAGAGTAACTCCAAGATTTACTAAATTTTTTGTACTATTTATTTAGTACTGTATATGGTATATATATAATTGCGACGACTGCGCGCTGTGTATTTTTAGCACGGCGGCGGCGTGACCTTGAAGGCGTCATCTTCACCGCGTAATCGATTTGTTGGTGATTAAGGATCTCGCATTGTTTTTCCGGTAACATATGTTACACTTAATGAATGTATCAAGTTTATAGACCGATTTTTAATTCGATTCTGAGCGAATTTCTAAATGCCGCCAGTTGCTACAGCAATAAATAGACATGCTACAACGTTTAGTATCTGCATACCAAGCCTCCAGCCCAGTCTTTTCAGCTTGATCGGCATTTTGGAGTTGCATATGATAGAGGCGAGACATTGCGCTCATGCTACAATATTTTTTAAGACAAATGCCGACTTCAATGGAGGAAGCCGGTGAAGGATTATTGTAACCGTGCACCATCTGGTGCACGGTTAGATTCCATATAATGAAATAACTTGCTTAACAAATACAGCGAAGAGGACAAATCGCCAAACGTGAACCATGCGTCGTTCAAGATTTCCGTTCTGATCATCATCAGCAGTTCCACTTGATCAATGTACTATATAATTTTATTAGTATGTTTTTATGTTTATTTATTTGTAATTTATGTACAGTTAGGTGCATAACTGAACCAATGTGCATCACTTTGACATGTTTCTTTCATTATTTCAGAAGAGGCTAGTTATTAAGTTACTATTTTATTATTAATTGGTAACAACGCTAATAAACTTACTGACCTATTATGTTATTGTAGATAAAAATAAACATTTTCTCTATTAGATAATATTTGGTACTGACTCAGTTTTGCACCGACATCGTTAAATGAAGATAAGTCTTATCAATTAGTAATTCACTGTGGATTTAAGTAGAGTACACAGTTCAGGTAAGAAAGTATATCAAACTGTACTTCGTTTTCAAATAGTCCGCTTCGAACTGAAAACCCGCGATTTACTTGCAAACGAATTGACCAAAATATTCCGAATTGACCAAGATCGTTTTTCGCCTTCTAACTCTATAACTGTTTGATCAATCCTGCGTGCTCATATACGAACTCGAAATTGTATATATCTCTGTTAACAACCCCAACACATTTCATAAAGATCAAAAAAACGTTACTAAGTAATCGGGGAACAAACGCTCCAACGTCCCAGTAGCCAGGTGACAGTTGTGTCCGAAGTAGTTTGTAAGAACTTCGCTTCGCGTACGATCCACTCGTTCGAAAATAGCATGTGTAAAATAAAGGTTTTCATTTTGTATGGGAACGGAATGGGATCGATCGGCATAAAAATAAATAATTGTCAGAATTTACCTTTTCTCGCATCCAGTATTTTTTTCCAAAACCTGTAAACGCCATAATTTGAAATCGAGGAAAGGTCTTATAAGACCATTTTCGCGTAGCAGCATGGGATCTGGTAGCTGCCCTCACTGACCCAAAAAGAAAACCCATCGTTTATAAGTAATTGATAGATGTATTAAGACTGCTCATTTTCTTTTTTATAGGAATTACCTGATGGAGGCTTTAGCCGGTATTCCACCGCTGGAGTCTGAAGAAGATAAACAGTAAGTAACTCATTTTTCTGGAACTGATCTCTTTTTTAGGGTTCCGTAGCCAAAATGGCAAAAACGGAACCCTTATAGTTTCGTCATGTCCATCTGTCCCTCCATCCGTCCGTCCGTATGTCACAGCCATTTTACTTGGAAACTATAAGACGTATCATGATTAAATTTGAAGATTAAAGTGTATTTTATATGCTGCTCCTTAGTTTTGCAGTCAAAAAAATTGTGTCCCTTGTAACTTTTGAACCGGAGATCTAAAAATATGAAAATATTTGAGAAAATACCACATTGTGTATAATTTCAACAAAAAATATTTTGAACATTATCGGTTACGGCGTTTTGAAGTTATCTCCAAAAAAAATTTTTCATAGGCAGATACGACCTTTTGATATTAGTTTTTTGTCTTGGTTTTTATGAAACGCTGAGTCAGTGTCAAAAACAAATTAATTATTGTCAAGAGACTGGACACAAACTTTAAAACATACATTTAATTTCATACGGATCAATTCTGGCGTTTAAAGTTTCAACACACCCGTTATGATGACATTAACAGTCGTATTTGTTTCAGACGTTTGGACAAACTCGTAGCAGACTTCAAGACGAGAATGGAACTTCAACTGACGTGCCTGAGCTGTACCGAGGAGACCGTGTAGCACACCCGGTACGCGCTTTGCTTATACATACATACTAGTGCTCACGGCATCACGACTGGCTGACTTTTGTTAGGCCTAATGGCGTTAAGCGTACCTATTGTCAAAGGAATAGTGTGGCCGATGGTACAGCCGATTTCATAAATGTGTACATTTTTTCACCTTGTTGCAATGGATTAAGGTGAAGAAATGTACACATATTTATGAACTCGACTGTACAGTCAGCATCAAATAGTTAGTGGCAGTGAAGTCGCCAAATATATCGGTACAGATCTTTATTTGTATGGCAGTAAGGATGTGTTACGATATATTTGGCGACTTCTCTGCTACTAACTATTTGATGCTGACTGTACATGCAGATATTGTAGATAGATTGCAAGCTTTAAATCGTTAATGTAATATTTGTAAGCATAATCAATTACACACGTGTATATTAATTATTATTATTTAATCATAATTCACCAATATTTAAAAATATTACTAATTTAATATTATACAATTATAAGTGATCTTTTTTATTATATAACTTTAAATGAAGATGAAGTTTCATTCATTGTTGTATCTCGTTGTAGCTCTGAAAATAAAAATAGCTGATTGAGAATATGTATAGGTACTTATGTAGTAAAAGACTAGAATTGACTAGTTGAGCCCTTATTGAGAGGGCAAGCTTAGTTGTTGTTGGTCTTATCTAATTGTTGGTTATGACAGCAATTGCTGTGTCAAGGTGGATGCCTTTGGCCAGTTTCTGAACTTGTGACAAACTATTCGAGTTTACCAGTAATTAAAAATAAACCCATTTTAGTTTTTCGGGAGATAATTAGTTAAAAATAACTTACTCTCAAAAATATTTTTTTTTATTTCAAACTACTATACTTAGTAGCGGCTCACAGAACACTACCGACGGACGGGGACGGCCCACAGTCGTTATTACCATTTCGATAAGGAAATGTTCTAAAATCACCTGCTCGGCCATCTTGCGCAGCGCGGCCGCCATGGCCGGGCCGGTCTGCTCCACCATCCTGCTGAAGGCGCCCTTCGTGTTGCGCAGCAGCTCGTGCGGCGGCGCGTACTCCAGCAGGCGCCCGGCGTCCAGCACTAGTATCTGTCGAGTGTCGATCACGATCGTCTTTTGTTTAGACTGCTGTTCCACCAGAGATGAACGAGGATGTGTAGCGAGGGATGTGTTCGTTAAAAATCAATAGAACAGCTTCTTGTAGCTTCGCTCAAATAAAGTAATTTTCTTTATGCTTAGAGTTGACTCAGGCAGGAGCAAAAAGCTCCCAGTGATTACAGCGGTTTGTGGCATAATTACAGGAGTGTTTACAGATCTCAACGCTGCTGTGAAAGAGCTAAGATGAAACTGTCAGCCAATATTAATCGTACAATGTGTGGGGAAGAGGAAGGAAAAATAAAACACCCGCTTATTCATAACATAAACTCCTTACAAGCCTCATTGAACTAATATTCATTTGTCCTTATCTGTCACTTTGACAGTTGTGTGTGTTAGGAACAGACAAAACATAAATTAATGGGTTAATGTGTGAATGTCACGCTCTCGCTATACAGAGAATGAAGGACTTGTTCTGACTTCCCTGATCCAGAGGATTTCGTTATCCAACACATTGAAATGGTTAGAAAATTACACAAAAGGGGACCTTTTGAGTCCAAGTGTATCCATGGGCTCCCAAATAATATAAGTTAAGATATATATAGCCTATTGTGGTTTTCGGTGTTCACACCTTATCGGAGTCGATGACGGTGTTGAGCCGGTGGGCGATAGTGAGCACGGTGCAGTCGCGAAAGTGCGTGCGGATGGTGGCCTGCACGGTGGCGTCGGTGGCCGCGTCCACGTTGGCCGTGGCCTCGTCCAGCAACAGCACGCGGTTGGCGCGCACGATGGCTCGCGCCAGGCACACCAGCTGCCGCGAGCCCGCGCTCATGTTACTGCCGCCTTCCGCCACCACCTTGCTCAATGCACCTGGTAAATACAATGACAGGGATAGAAAGCGCGCTTGGCGGGGCTATCAAGGCTGTTCCCTTCCCACGCTCTTAGTGCTGATTACATGTCATTCAGGAATCGGCGCTTGTAGACCGACACCGTTTTAAACAGAAACGGTATACGTATTTGAGTGTCCATAACGGCTTGCCCTGTTTATTTGCTGATTTCGGAAAAGGTTATGTAATATAACGAACTCGTTAATGGCGCTATTATTATTTTACTCGGAACTTTTTATTAAATTTAAAGTTATTTAAGTTGAGCGATATTGGAAGAGACGGCGATGACAGCTGTCAACAACTAGTTTAATAACAAGAGGAATAATGAACTGACCAGGATCCCCCTCTTCAGATATAAGTTCTACTTTACTCAACGCGCTTATCAAGATATCGTCAGAGTATTCGTCAAACGGATCTAAGTTTTTTCGCATGGTACCACTGAACAAGACAGGTTCCTAAAAATGGAAGCAAGGGAAATGTTGTTATTGTACCTTAAATAGTTACTTCAATAGTGTCCAGAAAGAGTTCTTTAAACAGGGAAAACAGCGGAAGACAACATTTAAACGTTCTGTGTGCAATAGCACTTTCACTAGTCGTTGTCAGTATCCTTTCTCATTAAATTCTATCATTAACTTGACTTTACATTAATTTATACAGTATTTAACGCATCTCGAGTGTATAGTTATATTAACTACATCATATATGCAGAAGGATCATAATTATCATAAACTATAAAAAGTAGATAAGCATTACTTACTTGGGGAATGATGGATATTTTTTCCCTCAAATCGTGCAAACCAATGGAAGAAATGTTCACACCGTCGATGCTGATTACGCCTTCCAAATAAGCAAGTCGGAACAAGGCCTGAATTATAGATGACTTCCCGGCGCCGGTTCTGCCCACGATACCCACCTATCGCAGTAATAGTATCAGATTCGACAATCAAATACACAACTGCCTGGATTTGTCACTTAACGACTTGGCTTTAACCAATATTATTTGATCGTGTAATGTTTTCATCTACCCTCAACTGGCTTAAGGAGCCATTTGAGGGTAGATCTTATTTACTTTTATTTAAATACCTAAAGATACAGAGTATAGGTCGGATAACCAATTATCCATACCTGTTACAAACAAAATTATAACTACACTGGGAGTTCAATAAGAGGAATACGGAATTAATCGTATGTACCTTTTCGTGAGGCTGTATATTGAATTGCAGTTTATGCAATACGTAATGGCCATCCGGCGCATATTTTAGGCTCAACTGGTCGAAGATAATGGCTCCGGCGGATGGCCAGTCGGGGGGCGGTTTCTCGTTTTGTTCCTGTGAACACAATCGGTGTGGGTACAAATACAACGTGGGCTCGTGGAAAATAGTACATTATTGCCGAGGTATGGAAAGACAGGAATTTTCTGAAGAGGTACTTGGGAGCCAGGGCGAGGCTTGCCGAGGCCTGGAACTAGTTCCGTGTCAGAAAAATCCCGTTTCCGCTGAGGTGTATAGGTATGGTGTTTTTCTCAAATATGTGAGGCATATGTGAGGAGAAAAAATAACAAGTCATTTATTCTGGATAAGTTGTTTTGATGCTGTGTTTAATCTTATAAACACACTTTTAGCCCTAAATAGACCACGCCGTAGTAGGCTTCTTGTTTTTTGATTGATCACAGAATAGGTGTTAAAGTTAAAAATTCATACGTAGGACATAAAACCTGATTGATATATTTGTCTCTTGACTTATCAGGAAGCAAGTAATCCACTACTGAGTTTGGTTCTTCTGTCAAATTAGGTGGTGTGCTACCAATTTCCGTACGGCTTTCACCACTTGAAATCATTCTCTAAGTTTATTGTACAAATACTATTAACGGCCGTTATTTTTAATTTATTAACGGCCTCCCCTCCTTTCCCTAGTCGGTAGTGACCCTGCCTATGAAGCAGCTGCCTGTTCAGGGCATTTATTTGTGTGTTCATCACGGATATTTCTGAGTTATGGATGTTTTCTATGTGCATATTTAAGTATTTATCTCTATTATATATATCGTCGCCTAGTACCCACAACACAAGCCTTATTGTGCTTACCGTGGGACTAGATTGATTTGTGTAAGATTGTCCCACTACATTAATTAATTAATTTATTATTAACCTCTCGTCTACCGAGCCTCCCGCGGAAAATGATACCGGTCTATGTTTGACGGCGCCGCGATTATGCGGCGTAAATTTTGTTACTCGTGTCTCCCGCGACCTGGGAGTGGGAGACACGAGTAACAAAATTGTTTTACAACTGTGTCGGGAGTTACAATATTGCGCCAAACTGGAGTGACCAGTTTGTTGGCGCGTCGCGCTCAATCACATACTTAACAATAAATATGTGACTTATATCTATTGTTAGTAGGTATTTAAATGAAAATAAAAAGTAAACATGCATATGTGTTAAGTAAAAATGAATGATATAGTTCAGTACGTAATTAAAAACCGAAACGAAGTAATTTTCCGTAACCAACTAACTTTTCCGCCTTTTAATTTTATTTTTATAAAGCATAGACAAGATAGCGACTGGACACAGTACGCGCATGCGTAATCGCTCGCGCACTGTGTTAAGTCCTCTACACACGGCTGTTTAAATTAATGGTTTTGCTTGGCTGAATGTGTTTTTGCCTTGGCCCTTTCGATTTGTATGCAATTTTGAGAATTTTAAAAGTTTAACGCACGGGACAAAAATGTAATTTAATACATACATTTCACTCCTAGGAGTAAAATAATCATAGTTTTTATATTGAAAAGAGCACAATAAGGCACTTAATAAAATGTGGCCATTTCCGAGCATGTTTGAGAGAATATAATTTTGGATGAAGAATACAATTTTTTCATCTCAACGGGCTGTGGTTAGGGTTTGCAATATCCGCCCAGTTTTTTAATATTCGGATAATTGAATACTTCAATATTTATTATCCGAATATTCGGATATTTGGATAATTTCGGATAATTTTGGTATTTTATAAAATAAAACAAAATTAGCGTATTTAAAGGTGTGTAATGCATAAAATCAACAAATCAAGTAACAAAAAACCTGAAAATTAAAAATACAACATGCTTTTATAATCATTATATGAGTTGTCATTATCGCACCACGTAATTTGTAATTTTTATAATAAAAATTAACACAGAAAATGTTTTATTAATTGGAAACTAGGATACTTAGTAATAAATCACATAAAATTTCGAGATAAAACTAATCAACTTTAAGTATCACTTTTTTTAAATCACATTTTTTTAAATACCACGCGTGACGCGACGCGAAACAATAACAGACAACCTACCTTCGTACGTAATAGATACAGACGTCAGACTGACTGACTAACTGAGCGAATGGGTTCGGTGTTCGGTCGGTTCAGAGTAGGTAGGTAATACCAATAATTATTTTAGTGACAGGTAGGAAATCCGCCTTATCTGCAAGTGTTTTCGTTGCTCATAATTATTCATTCATCATAATAATAGTAACATTAGTAAGTTGGTATTCAGGTACTTATTTAATAAAATATAATACTTAATATGGAACATTTGTCTAAACACCTTATTTGGGCAATACAGATGGACATAAAACGTCATTAGTCATTAATGCTTTTTCTCGTAATTTTTTTGAATTTTTCCTGCTTATAAATGATTTTATTAGTGTTTTCAAAATATCCGTTTATTCGGATAATTCTCGCTTTAGTATTCGGATAATTTTGAATATTATTTTCGGCGGATATTCGGATAATTTAATATTCGGATTATTCGGATTGCAAACCCTAGCTGTGGTGTATGTACTAACTGCAGGGTGGCTTTAATGAAAATCGGCTTACAGCTCTTAAAGCAGGTTCTTGTGTGAGGTTAGTGTACTCCAGTACTCTCTCCACGCTGGTCATCTGGTTCTCCATCTCGGCGGACTGGCGCATGCCCCACTGGAAGATGCCAGTCAGAGAAATCGACTGCGTGATCGCTAGCCCCGCGGCACTTGCATCAATGTCTAAACAAACGTGATCATTCATGTAACATTATTAAGCAGAAGTAACAAAAAAAAATGAGGAACGAAGTTTTTGAACCCTTTGACCGCCAAGCATCGGACAGAAAAATCGTGCCACTGACGCCAGAGCGCGCACTCGGTTATATTTTGGACGTGAGACCAGATGAATGGATGAATGAATTAATGAAAGGTTTATTCATGACAATTACAAAAGACATAATATACAATAACATATACAACCCGTAACATTAATTGCCACGAAATGGTCGCAACTCAGCGTTAAATGCCGGCAGGGCCAGCGCTGGTCTTCCGTTGCAACCATTTGATGACACGGCGCATTGACGCCACGATCACGTACGCGCTGGCGCTGAGGCCACGACTTTCCGTGCGCGTTATTTGACGTCTTTGGGAGTCAAAGGGTTAATGACGCCACTTACCGGTTTTCATTATACAACCGAAGGTGACGCAAACGATGAAGAGCAGACAGATGATGTCGAGGAAGTATCCGAACGCACGGCTGCAGGTGATGAAGAGGTACCAGGCGGCGCTGTGTAGGTCCTGGTGGCGATCGAACTCGGCGGCCAGCAGTGCCTCCGCACCGAACGCCCGCACTGTGCTCAACCCTTGTACCGTCGCCGTTAGGTGCCCGAACACCGGGCTGCGCGCTGCGCAACACAACACAATGTCACTATGACGAATAAGTACGTGTTCATGACAACTGCAATTCCACCTCATTTTGCTGTCTGCTGCTTGAGAGCGAGACTTGGTATTTTAATGCTCTAAACTTTACTTTGCGTTTCGAAAACGGGAAAACCGCATTAATGATGAGATGACAGTGTTAGTTTTGTACTAAGTGGTGGCGGTTAACGAAGGCTTTGCATCGTTCTACGAATCTTGTGGTTTCTGAGTTAAAATCCACCGCATTTAAAAAAAAATGTGCTTCATTGCACAAGTACGTAATTTATTCCAGGTTCACATGTTTCGTTGCACATAGTTAATAAAGGACTTTTTAATACAATTGCTCAAAAAGTTTACTTCTCGCACTTGTATCGAAAACTACTATTTTAAGTAGGTAATTTAAGAATGGGTTCATTGTCACGTTAGTTGGTACGTAATTTGTAAACCCCGTTATCTAACGCTCAGTTTCGGGATAAGTTAAATTAGTGATGTTGCTTCACATAATTTAGTCGATCCATATTTACTTATAAAGAGTTATTTGTCAAAATAAATTCTTCTGTTGTGAATGCTCTTGAGATAACTCATTAATTGCATCTATTTCATTGGATAGGAGGGCGACAATTATGAATAGTACAGAAAAGACTTACCAGGTAGGTGCCTAATTGACGCAGTTTAACGGGTAAATTTTAATCATTTAGTACACGATTAAGTCCCATTTTGTAATTTTGTGAAGCAATACCTAGTATTTTTTCTTTAAAATTATAGCAGCTTTTTCTTGTCAACTAATATTTTTTTAATCTATAGATTTCTTTGACATGAATTATTTCTTTTGTCAATCATTCATATTACCTCTTTTATTTAACTATGATTTATACAAGTAAATACAATAACTTAAATAACAAAAAAAAAATGCAAAACTACTTCAAAATAAATTAAAACTAATCTAAATTAAAATACATCTAAATAAGGCCCCCGCGGCATCGTGCCAAAGATGCTGGCAGCATTCCCTCTCTGAATAGCAACTCTGAATTCTGATGCGTTGCGAGATAAAGCTGCCAGCTCTCTGATCCCCGATGGTGTCTATTAACTTTTTCGCTAGCTCTTTAAAAAGAGTACGTGCACTTGGACCCCACAGCCCCCGGGGCTCGACACCAAATGCCACGAAGTGGTATTGGAGGCCGAGACCCCGATATTTCAGAGCCTTTTTGGTTTCTGCCGCCTCCGCTGTCGCACCAGCCCTGGTCAAGGTCTTGGAAAATGGGACGGAGCTAGCGTATCGACGCATTTAGCGTCCCAGACCACCCATCTTCCACGGGACCAGGGTCATACCATCCGGTCTCTTGCCATCGTCTGTCAAATCAAAACGCAGTTTGGTTCGAGAATAGCCGGCGCAAGAGACCTAGAATTGACGGTGGCAAGAGACCGGAGGATGATATCATTTAGGGCTGCGTGCCGGCCGGCGCTCATTTGGCTAGAAAGGCCGTGGTGTCCAAGTTCGTCTACTAATCCGCCGCAGGGGCATTTGTGGGGGGCGCAGACCTGAACCCCTACTCTTAGACTTACGGCTAATCTTAAGGTATCGGGTTCTAAGTATGTACCGATAGGCGGGGAGGGATATGCATAGAGCCACTGTCCGGATTCTATATCTAGTACCTATATAATATGTACAGTGAGAAAGCATGGCCAATCTTTCACTTGATATTGATGGATACCGTTAATATTGCAGGGAGATGAATTCTAAAATTGAACTAATTAAACAATCAAATACAAACATTGAAAACATTGAAAAAATAATCAACCCAGTTGGACTTGAACCAACATCGATACGCCTTACCGGGGCTCCATATCGCTTTACCAATTAAGCTATGGGTTCAGTTACCGAGCTGACGAAATTCTCAATGCCTTCAATCATCTTTTTGCATTTATTTTTACATCGACTTTATAGCAGCCGTAAGCGACATCTAGGTGCCAACCACTAGAGTTAGATACCCTTCCCGCCGACCCTTTTACAAGTGTCACAACGGAAATAACAGATGGCGCCTGCTATCAACTCATAATTATTTTACATTTTTAAAGTGGGTATTCCACTCATACATTAGTATGTTATTCAATCAAATACAAACATTGAAAACATCTCGATCTCGGCTCGATCGAGCCCCGGTAAGGCGTATCGATGTTGGTTCAAGTCCAACTGGGTTGATTATTTTTTCAATGTTTTGTTGAGAGTTGTTTCGCGTGACGTATGACAGCTGGCATTGTCATGATGAAGAATGATTCTTCGTCGCTGGTTAGTTTTACGAATTTGTTCAAATACTTCCGGTAAGCAAATGGTCGTGTACCACTCTGAATTAACCGTTCTACGGTTTTCTAGTGGCACTGTAGCTACATGGCCATTAATACCGAAGAAGCCGGCCACCATTTGTTTCAATGTACTTTTTGCACGAGTAACTTTCGTAGGGTTCGGCTCATTTTGAAACACCCATACCGTTGATTGTTGCTTCGTTTCGGGATCGTATGCATAGATCCAGGATTCGTCACCTGTATAGATGTTATAAACGGCTTTTGAGTCACCACGGTTATATTTTTTTAACATTTTATTGCACCATTCGACGCGAGCATCTTTTTGCTCTTTTGTTAAGTTGTGGGGTATCCAACGCGAACAAATTTTTTTTACAGCCAAATAATTATGTAATATGCTATTAATGCTGGTCATAGAAATACCCAGAGTCGCCTCTATCTCGCGGTACGTAACATGTCGGTCGTCCATTATAAGTATTCGCACAGCCTCGATATTTTGTTGTACAACGACCGATTTCGGGCGACCTGCCTTAACTACGTCCACGATTGAACTCACTAAACCAGTGATACACAGTAGTTTTAGATGGGGCTTCATCACCAAAAGTTGAAGTTAGTTGATCTATGCACTGTTGTTGCGTTAAACCACGCCGAAAATCATAATAAATCATAGCACGAATATTTTCACGAGTGAGTTCCATTCTTGCTGCGAGATGACATTTAAAACCCGTCAAAAACAAAACACGAGCGTTAATAAGAAAGAAAAAATATACCGGCCAGTACTTAAAAAAGTTCAAATTTTACCATGGAGGTCAAATATGCTATTTAAGAAGATTGTAATCCCGGTTTCCGGATATATAAATAGCAGCCCTTGTATTTTATGTAATTTATTTCATCTCTTTCAGACAATAAAGATTTAAGTTTATGTCAATGTTACATATTACTTTAAAGACATATGCCTGAAATTGTGTTCAAAAGTTTTTGTTTTAAAAGCCCACTAAAAAATTCGCCAATTTTAAGAAAAATATCCACACGACGGGCACGTGGATTGACGCCGTCAAATATTACCACAAGAATTTGAGCAAAGTAAAAGACGTCGTACTAAGCTTGAATGCCACTGACGCTGCTATAGCTGAAGCACAGCAACTGCTGTAGACGGAAAATGATTTAACAAACGAAATCAAATTTATACACACCCATTTACAAATTTTATCCACATCCATTACAAAATTTTTTATATATGTGGAAGCTTGTAATTTGCATCTAGTTGATAAGTGTATTAACATATGTATATTAGGCAGTAAGCATCCCAAATAAAATAAAATAAAAAAATAAAATAAAATAAAATTAAAAGATCCCACGTTGTCATTGAAACATTCATTGATGTTGTACATGATATTCAAAATAAAATTTCTTTAGGGAAACTGATTCATGCAAAATTAACAAACATATTAAATAAAAAACCAGGCTTTTAATTTTATGATGAAACATAAAATAAAACTTTCATTACATAACAATTTTAAAAATCACTATAGCAGAGCACTGTTAAGTACGAATCAGATTTTTTGATCTGTTATTGAGTGAGTAAATCAACTAAATTTTTTGTCGATTCAGATTATCGAAATTGCCGCATAATTTTCCCCCATACTGAGCACACGTCACGCGTGACATTTTCCAACGCAGTGGAACGGGCACGTCTACGCACGCGCAGCCAGTGTGGCTCGGCCTTTGGGGTTCACACAATTGGTGCTTTGCCAATATCACTAAATATAATTATTACTAAAAGTAATAAACTCTTTAAATAGAGGCACATACTGATTCCTTCAAGACGTTTTACCGCGCCGCTCGTTCGGATGTAAATAACTCTTAGTATGTAAAATATGATCATTGCGGCTGTTATTGGTATCAGAAGAGTAATGTCAGTCACAAGGATGACGACGACGACGCCGATCAGATTCAACATGATCTGAAAAATACAATGCTTATTATGTAACAGGTACCTAGTTGCATCGAAAGTTGCAATATTAGATATTTATAAGTATGTAGAAGTTACCACGGTGAGTACCCACCTGAAAGCAATCGATCATAGCTTGTGGTAGTAATTCGTCCACAGCCCCCAAATCCTTACTGAATCTGTTAAGAATTCTTCCTGATGGGTTTGCGTGGAAAAAGCTCATAGGGGACCGGGAAATACATTCGAACATTTTATCATGCAATCTGGAAAACCGAAAACTTCTAATGAATTCTTATGTCCTCAACACAGAATTATATGACATGATTGATAGTACATTTTGCTACAAGGTTGAATACCGCTGCAGTGTTTTACTCGTATAAATAATTATAATAATTTTTTTTTCACCTTATAGAAGACAGCATGCACAACGAAAAAAACATGCACGCTCTTAGTAAAGCGACAACCACAGTGGCCAAAGTGAGTATTCCAAATATCAACACAAAGTATTGTCGAGTCAAGCCAGCCTCTGACCAAATAATATTGTCAACAGTGGCGTCACCAGTCAAGCGATCTTCAGCGTAACTCCTGCGGACAACACAGTGGACTACTTGAATGGGAGGGTTCGGTTGGACTTGGTAGTTTAGTTGGTGATAGCGAACAATAGTACCATCGGCTGAGCCAGTAGTCGCTGGCGCTGGCGCACAACTGTGCGAGCAGGAACATGAGCGCCACGCCTGCCGCGTAAGGGCATGCAGCACCGGCGACGAAGTACTCTTTGTAAACGGAACTGCTCACTCTCCCTTTAGATTGCATTTCTACTTCCGGTTTCAAATCCTGTGTAAGAAGATATTTCCATAGACTTGACAAATGTTTTGTATTGATTTGATATTCTACCTTAATACAAACGAAATAAAGTTAATATTCAAAAAACGGGACCAAATAATTATGAAATTAAAATCATCTGTCCACCACAAACAGATTTTGAACCATGAAGTTATCAATTACTCTTCGGTCACAAAGTCAGGCCGAAAGAGAGGGCTAGATAACCCTCTCTAAAGGGACTGTGTCTCGTTTTGAGGATTACCTCATGAGTCTCATGACATTAGTCATCCTCATCAGACAATGAAAATGTCAATATGTGGCAAATGTAACAATTTTGTAACGAGTGCGAGTGAGAAACCGCCCCCTACATTATGCTCTCTATCGGACCATTTTTAGGGTTCCGTAACCAAAATGGCAAAAACGGGATCCTTATAGTTTCGTCATGTCCGTCTGTCCGTCCGTCCGTCCGTAGGTCACAGCCATTTTACTCGGAAACTATAAGACGTATCTCAATAAAATTTAGACATAAGGTGGATTTTTGTCTGCCGCTACAATATGTTTTGCAGAAGGGGGTCTTTTTCTCTGCAGCTGACCGTACATCAATCGATAGGTCTTTAAAATAACATCGAAGTTTCTTTCAATATTTTGTAATTAAGTAAATCATTTCAGAAATAATCGTTTCAAAAGTCCCCCATAAAAATTGTGTAACTTTTGAACCGTAAGTCCAAGTTTTTTAGCATATTTTGAATATCATGTACAACAATGAATGTTTCAATGACAACGTGGGATCTTCTAATTTTGTAATGGTTGTGGATAAAATTGGAACATGGGTGTGTATAAAATTGATTTCGTTTGTTATATCATTGTCCGTCGACAGCAGTTGATGTGACTCAGCTATAGCAGCGTCAGTGGCATTCAAGCTTAAAACGGCGTCTTTTACTTTACTTTGCTCAAATTATTGTGGTAATATTTGACGGCGTCAATCCACGTGCCCGTCGTGTGGATATTTTTCTTGAAATTGGCGAATTTTTTAGGGGCTTTTAAAACAAAAACTTTTGAACACAATTTCAGGCATATGTCTTTAAAGTAATATGTATGTAACATTGACATAAACTTAAATCTTTATTGCCTGATAGAAATGAAATAAATTACATAAAATATAGCCCGAACAATGTGATTCTCAAGACTAATAATCGCATAAAAGCATACCATCTCCACGTCGAATTTTAATTAGTTAAATTTTAGCATTCATCTCCCTGCAATATTGACGGTATCCATCAATATCAAGTAAAATATTGGCCATGCTTTCTCACTGTACATATTATACTACTAGATATAGAATCCGGACAGTGGCTCTATGCATATCCCTCCCCGCCTATGGTAATATCAAATGCATACAATACTAAACTAGTAACTTAACATGAAACCCAACTATACTCCTATGTCCCTACAGAAAATGCAACATTCACGTTCAGACGTGGTTTGTTTTCTTCAAAAAACTTGCACAAAAACACCTCGATTTGACTTATTTGCATATCCCCGGTATATGTTTCGTTAAATAGTTTCGGTTCATTGAAATTTGGTTATACATAACCCAGCCGGCTCTTCATGGACCTCCCGTCCCTGACCAGGTCAGGCTCGGATCCCGTTGCTACAACACATGTTGGGAGGTCACCAGGCCACGGTCCTTACCACGTAATTGTCGTCGAGCAGCATGGACCAGTGCTTGCGGAAGGTGCTGACGGCGCTGGGCTGCGCGACTGAGGCCACGGAGCCGGCGCCCGACTCCTCCTCGTGGACCTCCCGCACCTTGTCCGTCATCATGCGAATCAGGCCCAGTTCTTCTTTCTATAACATAATTAACTATTACAGTAGTAGCCAATCAGAGATTAGTATTAAAGTAGGCACACTTATCTACTCGGCTGTGTAATAAAATAAATACTGGAGCTCATTGACATAAGATACTCTCTTAGGTGGTTCTCACCTTGGCGCCGCAACCGTATGCGGCGACGGTGTGTAAGGGAGGCAGCGCTATGACTATAGACATGCATAGCACTATCTCATTCACACACCGTCGCCGCATCAGGTTGCGGCGCCATTGTGAGAATCACCTTAAAAAACGGTTTTTTTTTACAATCGCTAGTTAATTATAATAAACTCTTGTTTGTCCTATGGGAAAAAAGTACGACTTATACGACGTACACGCACGCGAGGTAATAAGGCAATGTTTTTTCTTTAAAAGTGGTGTAGGACTACCTGTACTTAAGTACGTTATCCGGACCATTTTGGTTGGTAAAATGAGTTTAGAGTTAGAAACAGAATTGGGTCGAGGTACGTTACGTTTAAATTTTTGAGAGCCCCTTCGACGAGTATCTTGCTTTTCTCCATTATTACTACTTTGTCCACAGATTTGATAAATTGAATTTGATGGGTTACTAAAACGACGGTTTTGTTTGCCAAGTACCTGTAAAATTAATAATTGGCTATCGTTTATTTGGTATATGTCACCATCAGATAAGCTTTTTTTTAAATCTGTGACAATGAGAACTAGTATTTTAGGTGTGGCCATCAAAATTAAAATAAGTTGGCACGGGTAGATACGCGGGTATTTTCGTTTTACTTGTAAGTCTTGTAAGTTATAGGTGTTGGGTTTTATATAAGTTGAAATAATAATGATTTTATAATATGTATTATCCTCTGCTGCCGCGATGATAATTCATTATAGTTGTTACAATTAAACGGATTACTCAAAATTTTTAATAAAATTTATTTTCAAGGTTTGCTACGAGTATGCTATTACGGCTCGTACGAGTTAAATTATAAAAATGCCTACATAATATTGATTTAAAAACCGGTTACCGGTAGATATTCATTTAAAATAAGCTATAAGTTAGGTCCCCCCTGAAAATCAGCGCCGCGGCTTGCCGTGGCATTACGCTGACCACTCAGCCCCACGGGTGTCCTTTTTATCGTCCGTTTTTATAAAATTACATGTACAATTTAAGTGTGACGAAAAAAAAATTCTTTTCTCTTTTTCTTTCTTTCTAATAAAAATTGGAAATATCACAGTTTTGAAGGCTCACAACTTCATAAGTCAAAAACTGTTTAAAGGCAAAAATATGTATAACATTTTTGTAGGAAATATTTCCAGCTTTAAGGGTCCGGTAAAGTTTTCTTGCGATTTCACTCAACTTTTCGATACAATTTTACCGTAACTAATAATACTACTATTAGTGTGTATACATTATATTGAAAGATAGTTTCTTTTTAAACTGCATAAGTGGAGAACTTTTTTGAATTTATGTTTCATTTATAATTAATTCATCTTAATCTATGATGTACTAGTATGTAAAATATATAATTACGATGGAAAATGAGTCGTTAAAGAAATAAGTGGAACAGTTTTTTTCATTTTCATACATACTTTTTAAGCAAAAGTATGTTTACCCAGAGCAATTTTAAGAAAAATTGTCGATGTTTAGGTACTTAGTATTTTCGAGAATGTATAAAAGTATTTAATAAAAACTTAAATTTATATATACTTAATAATATATACTTCTAAACTTTAATCAGATAATATAAAATATATTGAGGGCATGACGAATAATAATAAAAAAACAAGCGACAAGTTTGCACGAATCATTCTCACGTCCTCACTAAACAAGCTCTGCATGAATTGAGTTTTCGGGTATTCAATAATAATAAATGTATACCAAAAGTATTTTTTTGCAATAACAAGACTTCAAACTACCTATATATTATCAATTGCAATTCATGTGCGTTATTTCATTATTAGCGATTTTCGTTTTCAAATCGTTACCGGACTCTTAATTATGCAAAAATCAAATTTTAACCCCCTTCCCAAAAATAAAACGAATATTAAGTGGAAACATATACCTAGTTAGTATTCCCAAATCCAGAAAATAAGACGGCTAACTTAGCCGGGCTAAATGACATTTAGTCTTGAAATCGACGAATTTATATGAAAATTGTATTAATACAACTGTGATTTTAACGAATCGTTTTGTTAAGTTTAAATAATAATAAAAAAACTACACCCACTAACTTACTTTAAGCCTTTACAATAACCCAAAACGAAATGTTTAATAAAAAACGAATCTGAATTTACCCGACGATCTGCGTAGATACGGGTAAATACCGGGTAAATAGGTGTTTACCCGGGTGGGTAGATTGGGTAAATACCTGCGACCCATTTCTAGGCCCATGCAAGAGAGCACATTCAATAAGCTACCAACTTCATATAACAATTTCCTGCAAAGAATAGTAAATAGTTATATCTATTACCTTTTTATACATTTCTCAAATAAATGTTTAGCAACTTGAGTATCCACCGCTGAAAGTGGATCATCCAGTAAATATATGTCCGCCTAAAAGTTGTAAAAATCTTTTTTTATTACCATTTTAAACATAGTTAAGTATGATGACTTATAAACATTTATTATTATTTATTGCAAAAACCTCTGCATCTCAACTACAACAAATGCTACGAGATCGCAGCACGGCGAGCCTTGAGGTTGGGCTCACGATGAGTCGAGCGAGAACTCAGTTGATGACTAATATAACAAAACGTAGGGTCACGGCAGATGGACAGGAAATACAATATGTCAATGAGTATATCTATACATATAATAAAGCTGAAGAGGGTCGAAAGTCTGTACATGGAAGATAATCGAAAAAAAGTTGGCTGGGGATACTTAGAATCGATAACAGAACACGTTCCAACAATTTTCAGAATTTTTGTCTGTTTGTCTGTTTATCTGTTTGTCTGTTTATTTGACCGCGCATCACGTGAAATCGGCTAAACGGATTTTTATGAAATTTTGTATAGATATAGTATGAGTCCTGGGAAAGGATAATATATAGTTTTAATCCTGAAAATCAACCCTGGTGGGGGTGAAAATGGGGTTGAAAGTTTGTATGGAGAATTTTTAACCGCTGAAACGATTTAGATAGAAATGAGTATGGAGATAATTTGAGTCTCGAGAAACGTCATAGGATAGTTTTCAAACCCTTGTGGGGGTGAAAAGGGGGTTAGAAGGTGGTATGAGGAATTTTTACCGCTGAACTGATTTAGATGAAAATTGGTATAGAGATAGTATGGGTCCCGAGAAATGACAAAGGATAGTTTCATCTTCAAACCCCCCTCCCCCCATCTTACTTTAGAACCGTAGGTCCAAAAAATAAAAAAATATAATGGAAGTGAAGCCTGAAAGGTACTTTTTATAAAAACTATCTATACATGTAATAAAGCTGAAGAGGGTCGAAAGTCTGTTCATGGAATATATTCGAAAAAAGTTGGCTGGAGATACTTAGAATCGATAACAGAACACGTTCCAAGAATTTTTTATTAGTTAACGGCTTAACGGATTTTGATGAAATTTTGTGTAGAGATAGTTTGAGTCCCGGGAAAGGACAAAGAATAGTTTTCATCCCGAAAATCAACCCTGGAAGGGATGAAAAGGGGGTTGAAAGTTTGTATGTTGAAAGTTGGTATTAAAATAATTTGTAATTTTTTGGTCAAGGTGTTCATATTTATGATGTGAATGATGAATGAATGAATGAATGAATGAATGTCATAGGGTTATTGCAGGTTCGAGGGCTATATATGACGGACAAAATTGCATGGCCCAAACCAAAAAACTACTACAAAATCATCTAACTTTTATAGGACACCGTTTAGGTAGGAAAACATATTAAACGTTTTGTGAAGCAGCAGTCAGATTAGGATTTATTTTTCTTTGTAATTAAACAATAGGTACATTATCTGTCTCTCAAGCTGATAATGCGTAGTTCTTCAAGAAGACATATCAATGTCTTCTTGAAGAACTACGCATTATTTTGTATAATTAAGATCTAAGAATGTATTACTCTTTTGAAAAAAATAAGTTCAGTCGAATTTCTTTTCGGTGATAATACTTCTTGGGCCAGAGGTGTAGCGTTAGAATCGGTGGTAGTTTTGGAACGAAGTTCCTTATCGGACGGTTCGCGGATGGGGGCCTATGCGAAAAAAAGTCACGTGACGAAAAAGCGTCACGTCACGAAAACGCGACACCCATACGATTGAGAAACATGTAAAATGGAATGAAATAAAAAATATATAAAATAGAATAAAGTGAAGTGAAGTGTAGTGAAAAGTGAAAGTGACAAAGTGATAAAAGTGAAAAAAGTCGAGAACCTTAAAGAATAACCTTAGTCGAGAATTTTAAAAATGTCGAAAATGTCAAAAATTTCCAAAATGTCAAAAAATTCCTAAATGTCAAAAATTTTCAAATTTTTCAAAATTTCCAAAATTTCCAAAATTTCCAAAATTTCCAAAATTTTCAAAATTTCCAAAATTTCCAAAATTTCCAAAATTTCCAAAATTTCTAAAATTTCCAAAATTTCCAAAATTTCCAAAATTTCCAAAATTTCCAAAATTTCCAAAAGTTCCAAAATTTCCAAAATTTCCAAAATTTCCAAAATTCCCAAAATTCCCAAATTTTCTAAAATTTCCAAAATCCAAAATTGGCAAAATTTCCAAACATTCCAAAACTTTTCAAAATTTCCAAACTTTCTAACATTTCCAAGATTTCCAAAACTTCTAAAATTTCTAAAATTAAAAAAAAAAACTAAATTTACGATAAAGTCAAAAATGAAATAAAATTAAATAACATAACTTCGTTCCAATCGCACTCGATTCACACACTTCCCTCGACACTCACCTATTTTATTTTTCTCTGACGTTCATTAGTGCATTGTAGTGTGCTTACATTGACGAATAAATATCTTGATCTACACCAATATCATAAATCCTCTATTCCGCTTTCGGAACTCTATGTAATTAATTACCAACATTATTGCAACCAGTAACGTAACATCAGTGTATTATCTTTGACAGTGTGGTAAAAACGTATGAAAATTAATTACCTACGGTAACGTAATGAAAATCCGCCCCCCCGACCGCCGGCGCAATGTTGGTCATGGCGGTGTAATGAATGAATGAATGAATGAACGAATGAAAGATTTATTCATGACAATTACAAAAAACATAATAAACAATAACATATACAACCCGAAACATTAATTGCCACGAAATGGTCGCAACTCAGCGTTAAATGCCGGCAGGGCCAGCGCTGGTCTTCCGTTGCAACCATTTGACGACACGGCGCATTGACGCATTGGCTTGAGTAATGGCGGTCATTCTAATGGTTTCAATGGATTTTTAATATGTGTGTAGGTAAAGCAGTGTATGCTTCTGTACATAATTAGGCCTTATTACGTAACAGTTACATCGCCATGTCCGTCCGTCTGTCCGCGGTCAAGCTCAGTTACCGTTCGCACTAGAAAGCTGAAATTTGGTGAGGCCTGATAAGAACTTTCAATAAAAACTGTATTGAATAAAATCGGTTCAGCCGTTTTTGAATTATTAGTCAAAAACTCATAGTGAAAGGAAGTGCCGAATAGTAAAATGACGTAAGCGCCGCCAAATAAACGACCTTTTGAACGGATGTTTTGTAACAGGGCAGCATCTACGAAACTCTACACTGAGCATCGCCGGACATGCTCTTGGCCGGTTTTTTTTGCATCGTTTTTCCGGAAATCACCCCTTAAGGATTACTAATTCCAATTCAAGAAAATCCCCAGCCAGGTTATACGTAACCTATAAAAATTCAACGTCTAAAAGGGGGGGTAGCCACTACTTTCGATTGAGTTAAAATTGCATGGGTCATGGACCCCCCCCCCCCCCTCCAAGTGCACCTAAAATAGAAAAAAACATTTCAGCATTTGTGATCCCCCCCACTTCCAACCACGCCTGTTCTTACCTTTCATGCTTTGACTGATTTGACGGGAGGATCGATTTGGATGATATTTGCCGTGGACATGAACGTATAAATACAAAAGTGGTCCTGTATCGTCCGATATACACCTACTACTCTCTAAGTCGTTTAAATCATGCGAAAAAAAAATAGTATAATAAAAAAAAGTATTAATTTTTGAGTGTAGTTTCATTTAGTGGTAATTGTAAAATATTTTTTCCCCTAGCGTATCCATCTGTCAACTTTACTTCAAGTTCCGCCTCCAGGGTAGCGGGAGAGAAATTAGGGGTGAATTAGCCGCTTACTGACACAGACCGAATTCCACGCGGGCGGAGCCGCGGGCACAGCTAGTATATAAATATATATATACTCCTTCCTCCTTATAGCGTCCTTCGAAAACAGGCAGACTAACCGACGTGTCGAACATGCCTGGAAGAGCTTCTGGTCCATGAAGGCGCTATTGAAGGGCGACCTTCCACTGTGTCTCAAGCGCAAACTCATTGACATGTGTATGCTGCCCAAACATGGGCGGTGCGCAAACCTGGTAATGACCAGACTAGGGGTGCAAAAAAACCGTGAAAAACAACAGGGTTTTTCTGGAATATGTTTTTTTTTTTCAAAAGTACGAAATCTCAAAATTTGTTAGGCTGTTAATACTTTTATATGGTTGTTTTAGACTTTATGTTAACTATTAGGTAGACAAATTTAATATAGCAACTTTAATTTCTGGTTTTATAAAACTTACATTAATTAAATATGTAGTGGTACTATGCTGCTGATAGTTCTAGTGAACAAGTTCAAAGTTTTTTTGAATTTACTGAGAATAGTTTAGTTACATAACATAGACATACCTACTTTAATGTACTTAGTTTTAAGTTACTTATATAAATAAATTACGAAAAACCGTGTTTGTCGTAATATTTGTTCATCTGAAAAAAAAACCTTATTTAGAAAAAAAAAACAATGGTGCCAGGTTATTTTTTTCATAAATTTGAAAAAAAAACATTTTGTTTTTTTCTATTTGCAACCCTAGACCAGACCCAGTTAATGAACTGAGGCCCTAAAATTTAAACTCAAGGTTTGCCAGCGAGTAATGGAGCGTAGTATGTATATAAGGTTTTCGTAACTGATCGAATCAGAAACACGGAACTACGCTCCAGAACTAGAGAAGCTGAAATGGATTTGGGCTGGGCATGTCTACCGCATGCACCCAGACAGGTGGGCTAAAATGGTTACCCAGTGGGACCCACGACACACCATTGATGACGCGCGCCGGGGTGCAGGCAGACCAAAAAGGAGATGGCGGGACGACTTAGACGCATTTTATACAGAATGGTGGCAAAATTCAAACGACCGGGTCGAGTTGAGAAAAAAAGGGGAGGCCTTTGCCCAGCAGTGGGACAGTAAAATAGGCTAATTAAAAAAAATGCTAAAATAGTGTAGCTCACGTCTTTGTAAATGGCTCTGGCTAAGTTGATCCTCGCACGCTGCCCGCCGCTCAGAGACACGCCGCGCTCGCCCACAATGGTCTTGTCTCCGTGCGGAAACAGCGAAATATCCCTCTCGAGGGCGCACACTTTGCACACCTCCATGTATCGTGATTTTACAAACGGCTGACCGAACAAAATATTTTGGCGCACGGATCCTACGATAACACATACATAGCAGGTTACATCGGAATAAATAATCATTAAGCGAGAATAGGTAGTATATCTATGGGCGCATACTATCGAAATAAAATCCGTCAATATACATAATTTCAAGCCAAGAATATTTGAAAAAAAAACGCTTAAATCGACTCGAAAAACTTATTCGAAAACCTGACAAACATAGGATACGTTAGCAAAACTACTTGAAATTGGTTTGATGGATTATTTAATACCGGAATTCATGGTAAACATAAGTGTTACCAAAACTATCCACTATAAATTGTCTTCATCCAGTTAACTATTAATATTGAGTACCTACTATATAGGGCTTTAGGAATGGATGGTAATTCGCAAACAATGATGAAAGATGTTAAAATTTAATTGAACAGTGAATCCTCCCTGTAAAGGATCGGCAACGTGCATGTGACACTTCTGGAGTTGCAGGCGTCCATAGGATACGGTAACTGCTTACCATCATGCGGGCTGTATGCTTGTTTGCCACCATCTTGGTATAAAAAAACTAGAAAATTGTAAGTGTCACGTCAAGTACGAGTAAGGCCCAGTCACCGACGAACATCCAAGGTTCCTGGCTGGCGTAGCTCACGGTCCCGTTGGTGGTGAGCGAGCCGGTGCTGCACGGCAGCTCGCCCAGGATCATGTGCAGCAGCGTGGACTTGCCCGAGCCCACTGCTCCGATTATCATGCTCAAAGAACAGGAATATATCTGATGATTATACAAATTATTCAGACTAGTTTATATGGTTTTTACTTGTATTGTACCTATAGATAATATGTTAATAACCGACTGTAAACTACCTACTTACATTACATCTGAACTATGATCATAAGCCGTGAAAATGGACGAAATACCACAAAATTTTATACGTTTTACAAAATAAGTCGATTGCAGGTACATTTTTTTCTGTAAATGCCCTAAGTCGTCAAGTCCGCATTAAGATACCTACCTCATAGAAATGATAAGTACCTGCAGATTAATGTCTTCAGCATCGTACTGGTCACTGTTCTTAATCCAGCTGCTAGATGCACTTTCAAAATTTACCATCACCTTGTCTTTACGTAGATCTACAACATTATTGATTTATTAGTATAAATTTCTGCTTACCTACTAGCACTTATGTACTTATGTGTAAAGAAATTTTATATTATAACACAATAATATTAATTTATTTTATTCTTCAGTCTGGTCTATTTTTACCTTGATTTTGATCATTAGTTAGATTTTTTGAGGTGCTGGCCGCACTAGACGGCGCGCGAGGAGGAAGTTTCGGATCCACTAAAATTAACGCACAAAATTGTTAGACTTCGGTGGCTTAACTTTGTAATAAAATAACCAAATTATATTTACCAACGATAGTCACGCGTTTTTTGCTCGTTGCGGGGGGTCCAGCACTCTGAGCAGGTTTAGGGGTAAACTGGCATTCTTCACTTATCAAATAGTCTCGTATCCTTTGCACTGCTACATTCATTTCCGCTATCTTAATCATAATGGAAATTACAACATAGATGGATTACCTACGTTAGATTAAGTATATGAAGCTTTTCAAAACTATTGTAGGTATATTATCAAGGTTTTAGTCACTACGCGCGACATGTTTCCACCTTCATTGTCAAGCACTAAGAGTGCCAACCCTCGGAAAGGCGATTGTCGCAAGTAGTGACAAAAAATCTAAAAATACAGTATTTAATATAACCAAAACCATTCCAGTGAATAGGGAAATGGAGTACATTGTAGTTTTTAATAGTTTCTGAGCACGATTTCTGGAATTAAATTTTAAGTGAATTTGTCAAGTAGGGTGATTATGCTAGTTTCCCGTCCAGGTTCAGTTTACCGTCCACTTTATTAAACTGCTACAAATATATGGGCAAAACTTTATGTTTTCAATTTTTAGGGTTCCGTAGTCAACTAGGAACCCTTATAGTTTCGCCATGTCTGCCCGTCCGTCCGTCCGTCCGTCCGCGGATAATCTCAGTGACCGTTAGCACTAGAAAGCTGAAATTTGGTACTAATATGTATATCAATCACGCCGACAAAGTGGTAAAATAAAAAGTGGAAAAAAATGTTTTATTAGGGTACCTCCCCTATACGTAAAGTGGGGAGTGATTTTTTTTTTAATTTCAACCCTAACGTGTGATATATTGTTGGATAGGTATTTAAAAATGAATAGGGGTTTACCAAAATCATTTTTTGATAATGTAAATATTTTAGGAAATCATCGCTCCAGAAGTAAAAAAAAATATGTCCCCCCCCCTCTAACTTTTGAACCATAAGTTTTAAAAATATGAAAAAAATCTCAAAAGTAGAACTTTATAAAAACTTTGTAGGAAAATTATTTTGAACTCGATAGCTTGAATAGTTTTTGAAAAAAAATTACAAAATAATTTCTGAACTAAGTTTGTAATTTAACCATATAAGCAGGTGTTTATTGTACCTGTGATTTCTACAAAATGACAATGAAATGACGTGCTTTCAAATAAAGTAAAAACGGTGAAAATCGGTTCACGCAATAAAGAATTATCCCATAAAAATCATCTTCCATACTTTAAGCTCGCGCGCAATAGTTTACTTAATTTGCCGATAGATGTCGCTGTACGTGGAACGCTCATATCATATCCTACGTGGCGGTGTTATTTTAACCCTTAAGTGGGGACACTTACTGTGACGGACGGAAAACTACGGAACCCTACACTGAGCGTGGCCCGACACGCTCTTGGCCGGTTTTTTTTATAGTTTATTCTTTACTTATTTTTTTAAATATTCAGCTCTCTTTTGTGAAACACTTGATTATAAATATAAAAATAAATATGGACGGGAAAATGACATATATGGACGAAAACTAGCACAATTACAAATAATATTTTCCACGAAACACGGCATTGTTGGCAACAAAGACGGCATTGTTGGTGACATTGTATAAACCGGTGAATAAATGTGGCATACAATACGATCCATGTTGATGATAATGATGATACACTACCTCAGTTACGTGTGTAGGTATTATTGATAATGAGATTGTTATTGGATACCCTATACATTACTTTTGTAGTCGATTAATAGTAGTTTATGTGACTGGTACATAATGAAGGGCATTAAAATACGAGTGTGGTTTTATAAAACGAACGAAGTCAGTTTCATAATAATATTACACGATACGAGTGTGTTAATGCCTAATTATTAAGAATTATGTAGGTATATACACTGCTTTATCTACAGACATATTATAAATCATTTATGACCTGTTCGGGAACCATTAGAATTGCACCGCCATGGCCAACTGGATTGTGCGGGCCGGGCCGGGAGGATATACTCTTCCCCGACCACCCGCACAATTCATGATCAACTGTTATGAATTTTCATATATTATTGTACTGTTCGAAATTTAAATGTAACTCAAGTATCTGTCATCGATACTCAAAAGTAAACTTTACGATGCACCCCAGATAACCGGTTTCTAAATATTATCGTTTGGAATTTATGATATGGATGTAGATAGGTAATAGTAGTTTTCGATACAAGTGCGAGAAGTATGTCATTTTGCACGAGTACCGAGCCGAGGGTCAAGACTCGGGACGAGTGAAAATGATACTTCCGGACGTGTGTCGAACAACGTTTTTTAATACAATTGCGAAAAAACTACAATGAAATAAAATTACATTTATATCCTTAAGTGCAGTGTACGAAAGACAGCTTCATTCAATCGCGCGTTGTTCAAGTAATACTATTGGGTCTTGTATAATACTCCTTTATGCCCAATCGCGCGTTGTTCAGGAGGGTCATTTAGAAGTGGGTCTCGCATAATAATCATTTACTTATTTAAAAATTGGGTCTCGCATAATACTCCTTTATGCCCAATCGCGCGTTGTTCAGGAGGGTCATTTAGAAGTGGGTCTCGCATAATAATCATTTACTTATTTAAAAATTGGGTCTCGCATAATACTCCTTTATGCCCAATCGCGCGTTGTTCAGGTGGGTCATTTAGAAATGGGTCTCGCATAATAATCATTTACTTATTTAAAAATTGGGTCTCGCATAATACTCCTTTATGCCCAATCGCGCGTTGTTCAGGTGGGTCATTTAGAAGCGGGTCTCGCATAATACTCATTATTTAAAAATTGGGTCTCGCATAGTACTCCTTTATGCCCAATCGCGCGTTGTTCAGGTGGGTCATTTATAAGCGGGTCTCGCATAATACTTATTTATTTAAAAAGTATTAATCAGATTACTTTTTAGCACTAGTGTATAAAATCAAACTTTACGCACGATTTGCAGCAACACAAACTAAACTTTTTGAGCAATTGTATTAAAAAGATTTTTATAACACGCCCTGTAAAGCGTGTTGACATTTTTTGACTCGTGTCAGTTTACACGGACTGCGCTCTGTTGATACGTACCTGACTACTATGATATATAATAAATAATAATGACAGATGGGTTATGCAAGCTCTAAAAGTGAAGCACTTAATATGAGTGAATTCAAACAATTGTCGCTAGTCGCGCACCGGCCAGCGTGCGATGCGGACGTGCCAATGAGCTCCCGTCACCCGCATGAGAAAGAGACAAACTGTAATTTCCTAACAATGAGAGAGACAAAGATATTATGATTGTCAAAATAGATAAACATAACAGAATCGTTGCTAGGTTATGAAATAACTCTGGAAGCATTTTTTCTGCTCATTTTGTTAGAGCCCATCCATAGTAAATATCATTGCCTGACTAGGGATAACATCAACATTCTACCATATTCAACATGAAGTTTGACACCATTCGGTCTGGTGACATTTTAGAGCCGTCATTTTATAATGAAATTTTTATTTTATTTTTAGAGATTACCTGAAAATCGACCGAATTTAAATAAAATATGTACCATACATATTCACATTTCTAAGGGAGCTCGCGCACTATGACTTTTTGAAGCGATACAGTAGCGGTGCAGTACCAAAACGACCGCGATACAATCGCTTGTCATATACCCGCGCACACGTGAACACGATTCTGTATCGCGACTATCGCGCTAAAGCATTCGATACAGTGCTTTGATACAGTGGCGCTAGCGCATCGATGCAGTGGCGATTCAGCATGCATCGATACAGTTGTGCTTCAGCATCGATGCAGTCGGGATTCAGCATAAAGACAGTCGCGCTTCAGATATATATTATATTCGATACAGAAATCTCAATAACATAAACTATATCAAGTAGGTATAAGAAATAAAAAACCGGCCAATAGCGTGTCGAGCCACGCTCAGTGTAGGGTTCCGTAGTTTTCTGTCCGTCACAGTAAGTGTCTCCACTTAAGAGTTTTTGAAAGCACGTCATTTTATTGTGATTTTGTAGAAACTACAGGTACAATAAACACCTGCTTATACGGTTAAAGCAAACTTAGTTCAGAAATTATTTTGTATTTTTTTTTCAAAAACTATTCAACCTATCAAGTTCAAAATAATTTTCCTAGAAAGTTTTTATAAAGTTCTACTTTTGAGATTTTTTTCATATTTTTAAAACTTATGGTTCAAAGTTAGAGGGGGGGACACATTTTTCTTTACTTCTGGAGCAATTATTTCCGAAAATATTTACATTATCAAATAATGATTTTAGTAAACCCCTATTCATTTTTAAATACCTATCCAACAATATATCACATGTTAGGGTTGAAATGAAAAAAAAAAAAATCACTCCCCACTTTACGTATAGGGGACCCTAATAAAAATTTTTTTTCCACTTTTTCTTTTACCACTTTATCGGCGTGATTGATATACATATTAGTACCAAATTTCAGCTTTCTAGTGCTAATGGTCACTGAGATTATCCGCGGACGGACGGACGGACGGGCAGACATGGCGAAACTATAAGGGTTCCTAGTTGACTACGGAACCCTAAAAATGGTCGGAATTGTTACAAAAATTCTTGGAGGAATAGCTACACAATTGATATTTTTTTTACGGAGAGGAGCCGTCAAATTTGGTCAGACATAAACTTGGATTATGAATTGCTGAATTTCATTGAATCACATCATTAGCATTATTATGCATTAGCATCGCGATCCTCGCACGTTTGCATCGATACAGAAGCGCGACAGTCGCGCGTTGCAAACGCGACAGGGAACGCGCAACTGTCTGTATCGCTACAAAAAGTAGCAATCCCTAATGTATCTAAACATTAACGGTTTTCATTCAATCATTTTCAATGGTTTGCGTATTGTATGTTAGGTAAACCGTGAAATTATTAATATCAATATCGTCCCATTACTGCATATACCGACTAAGTGTCATTTTGTCAAACGTTACATTTTTACAATCGTAATCTGCGTTTGAAAATCTACGAAGTGGTAAGATCCCACTAAAGTTATCTTATTCGCACTATACTAGCAGAATGTACTGAAAGAATCGTTAATGTATATATTAATACAATGATTTCTATTTTAATATTCAAGTAAAATATGCTTAAAGGTGTGTAACACTTTTTTGCACAGAGCATATATAGTTTTTGCCATAACATGGCATATGGCATGGTTTAGTTGGTTTTTCTTGTAATTTGCTTGTGATACTTACTCAGAGTAGTACAGCCAGAACCGACCAAGTGAACATACGTCACTTAGTTGGTTTTAGCTGTATGGAAACCCGTTAGCTCTATAGGCCAGGCAATAGAGGGGTTGACCTCGCATTAACTCCTCAGTCCAAAAAAACTTTACAGCATTATAAAGTGTCAGGAGTAGATGGTAAATATACTTTTTTCCAAAAAAAACTATTGTCCTACTTAGGTTTTTTTTACCTAAACTATTATATCGTTTATATTTAAGTTTGGAAAAATGCTCCGTCTAATTTTATTTCACTGGAAATATTGATTTGATGTATGCAACCAATGTTAAAAATATCAAAAAAAAATCCATAACAGAACATATTTTTTTGTAAAAAATATTTTTTTTGTGTAACTTACATCGGAAATTTGCTCCGTCTTTTTTTTTTACTGAAGTGACATTACATGTATGTATTCTACGTATGACAAAAAAAATCCAAAAATTTCATCATCAAACTTTTTCAGTATAAAAATTTGCCTGTTATTCGCAGTAGAATATTGCTCCGTCAATCATTTGTTTAAAGAGCTTCCTTTAAGAGTTTTCTTGCGACTGTACAAAAATCCAAAAAAAATCCTGCGTATTAAAAAGTTAAATCATGTCACAAATAAAGATACCTAGTATTTCACTCGTTAGTGAAATGTGCACGTGCAGGACGCGGGACGCGGGAGCGGGGTTGCGAGGGGCCATGCGCAGCGTGTGCAAGCACGTTGACTGAACAATGTTTCTCTAACTACTCTCGCTCAAAGCTCTCTAACTTCCTATACACTTTTTTACTTATCTCCTTTAATAAACTCAAAGAAAAAGTTTACTTTTATGGTTTTGCACGTTACTAAAATATACATTAACACTACATTAATACACCCATACTGTTAGTAATTTTATCTTAATTGATAACATTTGTAGTGGTGCTAAACGCCTAGTCACAGTGTAAATAAAAAAGTACGCCAGTTGTAATATATTTGATACATTTTTAAAATGCATGCGTGTTGTGTAGATGTGTCATATGCAGACTCCGTTATCAGTGGTGAGAATTTAATGATATCGAATCATAGGGTTGTCACACAATATTTTATTTCGAGTACAACATGTGACATATTTAAAAAAAAACATAATTTTCTATTATATCACCACTCCATGACAAAAAGTTTCCATTCGTTGAGATGGTATTTTCATTAGGTAACATTTTCCTTAACTCTGATGTCTGGTTATCGCTTGTGCAATACAATTCATTTTTTGGCCATCCGTTTCCACTTCTCATAATTGTTTTGAATACTGTGACCATTTCATCCTAGAAACCGTCATATAGATACGATTTAACACGTTTTAACACGAATCTTAGTCATCTTACTCATTTGCACAATTGTATCATGTTACTGAAAAAAAAAAAAAATAATAATATTTATTAGAAAACTATAATCTAGGTACGCTTACCAGGCTTACCTATTTGAAAATAATGGTATCTATTGCACAGTTATAGTAAATTTCCGCGTCGCTGAGACTGAGAAACTGAGAAAATTTAGCAAGATAATTCAGGAAATCCATACTTTTACTGAATAAACAATTAAGTGATTAATATGAAGTTTATATACCAAATTAAACCTCGTTAAAGTCCTTTGCCTTAATATATAAATAAAATAAGTATATAGCTTACATCAAAAAGATACCCTAGCATTTTCATTAAAATTTCACCACTGAAAACGGGGTCTAGTCATATGGAACAAATAAAACTATTTTGTAAATTTTTGGAAATTGTGAAGTTGAAACAGCTAATTTAATAGGTACCGCAAAAGCTCCTAACTAATGTCCAAAGCTAGTGTAGTTTTGCTTACGTAAGTAGGAACGCAGCTATAGATCAGAATCCCTTCATCTTCGTCCCTTCTTATGTAAACAAAACTTAGAGAAGTGTGAATCCAGCCTAACTATTACGCAACGCAAATGGTAGAAAAAACTCAAATTACACTTAAAATATTCCACATTTGTATAAATACTGACATACGCAATGAACTTGTGGACCATAGTTGTAGTAGTCCTAATCACTAGAGATCTTGGTCACGTTTTCTTAGTGTCACGCTGGTAGCCTATTTTTATTGAGCTGCATTGATGTTTTTATTAAATGAGACCAAGAATGATTAAGACATGGATGGACAATGCCTATACTCGCGTTCTAATCGCGTTCCTATATCGCGTATCTATAATCGCGTTCCTCGAACCTTCAGGCTATACATCTGTTTTCGGAACTGAGTGCCACAGCGCCATCTGTTGAGTCTGGAGTCGAGTTATTCTGTCAGCGTTAATCGCCGAACAAAATATTAGAAACTATAATTTATTTATTTAATCTTAATTGCACAAAATAAGATGGTACAAATGGCGGACGTAATGCCATATGGCATTCTCTACCAGTCAACCAATGGGCATAACAGAAAGGTTAAGTAGGAATTTAGTGTTTGTGGTGACCGATAGATAACGCTAGTGCATTAGCCTGAAATAAGGGAACGCGATTTTGTATAGGCATTGTCAATCCATGTCTTTATCATCCTTGAATGAGACGAATAACTAAAAATTCTTTTCTTAAACATTTGCAGATATATTATACACCGTGTTTTTAGGGTTCCGTACCCAAAGGGTAAAAGCTAATTCCCTATTACTAAGACTCCGCCGTCCGTCTGTTCGTCTGTCACCAGGCTGTATCTCATGTATCGTGATAGTTAGACAGTTGAAATTTTCATAGACACATACTAGAAAAAAATATATTTAAGGGGCCTCCCATACAACAGACATGATTTATTTGCCGTTTTTATAGATAATGGTACGGAACCCTCCATGCGCGAGTCCGACTCGCACTTGGCTGATTTTTTATTTATGTACGTTAACTGTAGCATAGGCTTAGGTACGATTAAGTCAACGAACTGGCATAGTTAGTTAAAAAAAAAATTACAAAAAGATTTATTAGATCGGTCACTAATGTAACTGTGGTGACGAAAATTTGTTCATGTTGTCCCTCATTAGGGACATAGGGCTCGCATAAAAGTTTTGCACTTGCCATGGTCTTAAACGGCAACTTCTAGCCGAGACCGGCTTAGGCTACATCTGTCTCAACTTATCGCCTCTTTGTATTGCGGGTTTGGGGGGGCGTCCCGACATCCTACTGCCAGTAGATTGCCAGCGGAGACTATGTGGATAAGTGGTTATCCGATCTTCGGAGTAAGTATTCGCTTCGATCCATACAGATACAAATAATTTATTGTACCTACGAAACAACACATGACAATGGCCAGTGTTTGGCGTACAATAATGTTGATTCTATTGCATGTTATGTCATTGAATGTCTTATAATATTTATAGTTATATATCAACCATAGGTAGATGCCAAAAAAACAGATGCTGCCTGCTGGCCTCGGATACCGGAGGATTTGGTCCCTTTTGCTAAAGCATATATGACATCTACTCGTATTTCGACTTATAACAAAAGAAACAATTAAATATTACACACAAAGAAAAAAAATACAGTTGTCGAGCAAAACATGTTCTATATATTTAAGTATTTATATGTATATATCGTCGCCTAGTACCCACAACACAAGCCTTCTTGAGCTTACTGTGGGACTAGGTTGATTTGTGTAAGATTGTCCCATAATATTAATTTAATATTTCTATTTTAAAACAAAAGCACGGCTGAACCATCTTTTTCCCGAAGCCATTTAGGCCATTTTCGACCCCCCTCTAATTCTGTTATCGATAAAGCTAGAAGGCTGAAATTTCTGTGACCAAGAGGCCATAACACAAGAAAGATATATTCCTAATATCATTGAATTTCACTATATAGGCCTGGGTTTCAGCAGAATTATCAGTGCTTTGCTCGAAAGAGTGAAGCGTAAAGCTGAGCTGTGAACCCTTTTGTTTTGCTGCAACGCACACTACCATTCTTACTACCTCATCTCATGTTTTGTTACATTTTATTTTTACTTTTTCAAATGATTCTTTGTGTTATTGTTGTACTTTGCTGTTGTGTGTTGCAGAATTCAAATAAATCTTTTATCTATCTATCTATATACTTTAAGAACTATTGCAAGTCAAAATTCCTTAATTTTGTCACTGACTCAATGATTACGATCATCGTATATCTAAAATACTTCTAGGAGTCTCACAAGCTCCAAATTTTGAACACTTCTAACTTCTAGGGTTAACTCTTAGGCTATAAAGCCACTGAAAATTAAAACATACCGCAATATCAGTCGGGTTCTCTAGTTTTACAAACCGCACAGTTAACATTGTAATCCCATATAATTATAAGCCAAAAGCAAAGTTATTATATTTTTTGTTGCAAAAAAATTAGCTTTCTTTTACACCACATAATTAGATAGTATTGGTTAGATACTTACAAAAAGAAATGAGATCCGATCAAAAACATTACATGTACAAAAATGCCAGTCTCGCAATGCAGTTCTCCTTCTTCTAAGTATTAAGATCTAATGTAAAACCAAGCCGGTATGCCGGAGTTTAGTAACAACTTGTCATTGTGATCCTTTGAATATTAGATGTCTATATTTTTATAATAAATAGAATTACTTGGCCATCGCACAGCACAAATAAATCATCTAATAATATTACATTATAGGTATAATATAATATGTACACATTAATAGGCCGGCTTGTGCTATACGTATGTTTAGCCATGCGATGGCGAGGTCATTCTTTTTATTATTAAAATATAAACATCTAATATTCAAAGGATCACAATTACATGTTGTTAGTAAGCTCCGGCACACCGGCTTGGTTTTACATTATATCTCATTACTTTTTGAAGTAGGAGAACTGCGTTGCGAGGCTGGCATCATTGTACATTTTTGATGGGATACAATTTATTGCTTTAGAGATTTACATGTGCTCTCTTCTCTTTAGTGATTACTTGCCGAGTACTACCCAGCTAGGTAGATGTGTACCAGGCCAGTAATTTGTCCTAAGGGCACACCTTTAGGACAAATTACTGGCCTAGTGGCACATCACAACACTAAAATGCTCAAACTTGGTTGAGGCATATAGCGTGTGGCTACCGCGTTTCTCAAAAAGTCCTCGGCAATGCGCCGAGGGTCATGTTTCTGCGTTGAACAAACGTTAGCGGCATCTATATAACTCGATCAATGCGCCATCTGTTGGTAGGCGGCATGACTAGTGTCGAAGCGTAGTTGTATCGGTGCAAGCGGCTGCATTGTGTGCATTATGACACTACAAGCGTCATCTGTTGGCGAGTAGTGGTGATGGTGTTCTATTTAGTGAGACAAGGATACTCTGATGCTTCAATTAAATACTAAATTGTTTAATTAATAATATGCTATCAAAATATTTATTAAAATTATAATGATACGAGTTAAGTACAAATATGAAATTAGACAATTATATAATTGAAGTAACTTACTACCCTTTTTTCACTATGACGCAAGCATAGCTGAGTCGTAACCGCGCATGCTAAGCTGAAGCACGACGAAATATTACTGCCTGCTCACTCGCTTTAAAAGGCTAGACAAATTTTTCATTTCGAGATTTGATGTATTGTATGTGGATTATTTTTTGGAAATTTCGGTTTTGGCTGTTGAATTGACTACCTAACGTGAATAAAAAACGAAACCAGGCTGAGGAATATTCCATAAAGTTTATGAAATATACTGTAATAACATTATTTATTTTAGATCTATTTTTGGATATTCGTAAATATTATGCTAAAATAAGATTAACAGAACACCCACTGTTACAAATCTGACTGAGAAATTTTTCAAACAAAATGACGAGTGTTACCAATTATTTTTGAATAAAAGTGACAGTTTTATTTGAATTTTTTTTTTTAACTTTTGACAGTATCTGTGAGTAATCAAAATAATTTGTTTAGTGAAAAAATATACCCTGAGGAAAATTCCAGTACAAACTATTAAGCTTTTTGTACATTTTTGTAAAAATACCAAAATTGACATACTTTTTTTTTTTAAATAGTGTTTTGTGTTTGTTATGACCTATACTACATCCCAGCAAAAGAATCATCGACTGAGGAATTAATGCGAGGTCTCCATACAACGACCCGGTAGATTTCCCACACTATAACAAAGCATGGACTTTACATAATCGAATTAACTAAATAGGTCAAAATCTAAACTAATTTTAGTATCAATACTTAATCAGAATCACACCTGTAGAGTGTAGTGTTAGATTACATCATACATAATACAAATCAAACCTTAGTCACATTACTACCTGCTTTTTTAAACAAACTCAGAGTTATAGTAACGGTTTGAGCCAAATTAAGATACCATAAGTTAAATGTTCTATATAATCTTACAGGTAAAACCGCTCATGTTCCCAATAATTTTGACTAACACTGAAATCCAGCATGAGTTATTATTATTTTGCTGTGATACAGTAAATTTATAGTATACTTATGCTAATTACAGGTACAAACAGTGATTTTAAGAGCCTGATTGATCGGTGAAATATACAATATTCTCTTTCTACACGTCAAACCACTTAAGTATCAAAAATTAATCATCTCTTTAATTTTAATAGAATGTTTTCATAAAGATGTCTGTTTATGATCATTCTAAAGCAAACTACTTATTGTGCGCTCTATTGATTATTATTGAATGGACTTTAAAGTTAATGAGAATATAAATACATTTCATATCATATTATAATACGTTTTCGCATAAATACGATCCCTTAAAACATGAAATCAAGTTTTCTCGAAATGACACAGCAGATATTTAGTCGGTATTTGCAGTAATAGGACGATATACACACGATAGCTAAATTTCGAAAGTGTTAAAGATAGTTACTTGTCCAACGCCCTGAGGGAAGAATAGCGTCATGGTCTGCTTAATGATGTTGTAGTAGCAGGTGAGGAAGAACACGGTCTCAACGGTGACGCGCGGAGCCTCGCCCGCAAACACCAGCACCGTCACGAAAATGCCGAACCGGGACGTGAACATTATGAACGACATTATTATCCCGCGGATATACGAAGTCATTTTAATGTTGTAGATTTCTTTCCTGCGACCATTTTAAAGACATGTCATTTCAATACTTAAAACTTTTTAAAGTTTTTAGCCAAGCAAGCGGAGCCTGACTGGCTAGCTACTTTCGCCTCCATTATCACGGTACTCATCAGTCAGACCCTTAAGTACATACGCCATTTGGCCTCACCTTCTAACGTCATCTATGAGCCATCGAAACGGTTCCTCCCACGTGTACATCTTGATCACTTCTATTCCCATGACTATCTCCTTCGTCAGTCGGACGCGTTCGTCCGATTTCAGCGCCGTCTTTCGTCTGTAGTATGCCGTCCGTGTCCCGAGAAAAACTAAACAAAGAGATCTAAGCTGGTCTTAGGGTTTCTTAAAGACAATTAATTCGTAAGTAGAATAATAGGTAAGCTGGTATTTATAAACGTACTTTGAAACGGAATTACTGCTACAATTGTAAGCACTCCGTATACGGCTGCAATACCCAACTCTCGATACAGGAAGATCGTCATGATCTGGAATAGCATCGTCTTAAAACTTATAAGTATTGTCAAAAAACTTATTGTAAGTAAGTTTGTAGGAAACGAACCAATGTACTTTAAAATAACTGTGAAATCTTTATCTGCAGTTTCTTTGATCAAGAAATTGAAGATAAAGTTTAACGTTAACACCAGGATATACTTGAAGTTGAAGTGTAGGTGGAGTGAGAACAGCTTTTTTTTATTGATGTACCTAAATATGTAGGTAGGTGATAATAAATATGTTAGTAGGTAAGCCCCGCTGTTCCTCTTACCCCACCTGACCCTAGTCTAACCAAGGTCTCAAGGGGGCCGATCCACAGATAATGAGCGAACAAAGGTCCCGTGTCGAATCTATTGACGTCGTTGGCCATCAAGTTTACCACCAGCCCTGCGCCGTTGTCAGCCATCGTCTGCAGACTCACTCTTAAAGCCTAAAACGAAAACCAACAGATCAAGATCACGTACGACGGGGTTGCGTTGCAAACAGGCATTTTGTAATCCAAGTTTGAATGTAAGTTGACTTGTACGCCTACTTTTAATATGTTGAAACTTGTTAGTAGTGTTAGTTAAGCCTTTGAGTTTAGTAACCTTTCTATAAATCAAGCTGCAAACACCAACTCTCATTTTCATCCCGATGTGCATAGCGGCCATCATGAAAGGGTGCTGCACGATCACGTTGGCTACACTGACGAACACCACGCCGAGCGAGAAGAACACCGCCTCGCCCCAGCTCACCCCGCCGGCCTCGTCGTAATAGTGGAACAGCCGAGATAAATAGTGATTCCTGTTTAATGTTAACAGTTAATATAATATTTATGTTGTTAACTACAATTTGCCTTTTCAACATAACTTTGCCCAATGCGTCACTTTTTTATTAAAAGCGAAATTAGCGAAATATCACATACTCGTAAATAGTAACACATACACTTTCTCATTAATCTGTGTTTTATAGCTAATCATATTGCTGGCATCACTGGGAAATTGATTGCCGCGTATCTAACTTCAATCACAGCCGGATCTAAAAAACTTCGGGGGTATAACGATATATCGGTCTAGGAAAATCCTACAGCTATGTAATTTTTAACAGTATGTAAACCTACCAGAACCATAGAATTAAAGTTTTAAACCCAGGTTTGTTTAAGGCGACGATATATGCAAACACGTCAAATCGAGGTGTTTTTGTGCAAGGTTTTTGAAGAAAACAAACCACGTTGGAGCATGAATGTTACATTTTCTGTAGGGGCATATAGTTGGGCTCGCTGTACCGATACGTGCTTGGTCTTGTATAACATAATTAGGTATATATATCATCGTTAAGAAACTGTTTTGGAGAAAACTTGTCGCAAGTTTTATGTCGGTCAGAAATAATTCTATGTTGCGAAATTAAACATAACTACTTCTTAGCACATTACTAATGTTCGGCCGATAACTATAGTCGTATTAAGCGCTTAATAACGGTTTTAGACGCAAAACCTTGTAGAGCCTGTAATAATTCAGAACTATGCAATTGCTGCAATAAAACTTATAGGCGTTTATTCTATTGCAGCCAGAGACATGTTTCATGTGTCAAATTTGAGTAATATGATTAGTAATTTTGAGTGCGGAAATTAGTTATAGTACGCTTGCTTTCTAAGTAGATCTGTCCGAGTTCAAATCTAGGCTGATGTTAACTTTTTTGTTTATTTTTTATCTCATTTCTCATTTATATTTTCAATCCTGATCCTAAGCGATTTATAGGTATTTTTGGACAAAAAAAAAGTCAAATCATACTATAGTCAAGTTACTAGTTAGTTTAATCTTTTTATTTTGACTTTTTTACCCAATATATTTAAACTACCAACTTATAAAAGAGACTAATTCATTATTCAATTTTTACAGTGGGTATGGGTACTTTTTACCATAGACGGCTTCGTCCATGTTTTTACCATAATTTGTATTACAAGAGCGCGTTTGTTCGAGCAGTTTCCATCCGCGGCGACGTTGCCAGCTTACTTTCATTTGCTCATTTCGCGTCTTGCTTTGCGCTGTTGCAAGCTAGATCTATATTATGATATGAATGACGGATACATTGAATAGAATCAAATGCGCTTGAAGTTGAAACACATTCGTGCATTTGTCAATGATTTGTCCACATCATCGTGATAGGTTATATCTCTCTCTTTACTATGGAATAAGAAAGAAACAATCGGCTCGGCTGTCCCGGTACTCTACGATGTCTGGTCGCGCCATTAGGTTTATATGGCTTATTGTATGTTCGTTTTCGTACGATTTAAAAGATATGGTGAATTATTAATATTATTATTAGGTAGGTAAGTAGATATGGAATTAATTTAATCGTATAAGTATATATACCAATATAATTTCTCACAATCCCTAAATGAAAAAAACAATAAGTAAGGTACGATGGGGTAAGACCGGACCATTTTTGAACTAGTTGGTCAGCTTTCAGGGCTGACTTTTATGCTTTACCTTTGTAAAAATTTCTCGAAATATTAATCCTTGTTTCAAATCAGTATGAAGTGTACCTAAGCTGTTTTTCCTGTATAAATTTTCAAAATCTACTCCTTCTACTTAAGATTGGACTATTGAATAAAATGTACTCTTAGTAAGTTTTTAGGTGCTAGTTTTCTTCCACTTATCGATTTTGCCAGCTTTGTAATGCAATAATAAATTTTGAAGTGCCCTTACTTATCGTTCTAGAGATTATATGGTCTTGTTTAGATTAATATTATACGAGAATAAATCATACTCGAAAGGTTTTTTTTATAATAAAACATTTTTTGTAAAAGTGGAGTATGTGTCAGTTTTCCGTCCATACTTATTGATATATTGATATTCAAGTTTTTGAAATAAAAGCTTATAATTAAAATATCAATTCAAGAATAAATAATTATTATCAATGGCAAATTTGACCTCAAAAAGTTTTTTCCATGTAGACGGAGAGCTGGCCACGTCAGATATGACACAATAGTCAGGTTTTATTGCTCTCATTATTGTGTCATATCTGACGTGGCCAGCTCTTAGTCCAATAAATTTGTAGCAGTTTAATCAGGTGGACGGCAACCCGGACGGGAAACTAGCATAACCACCCTATGCACGGTTTCAAATAATAGATATAATTATAAACCGCCTTTATTATGTTAATTCATAATAATTCAAAAACGAGTGAGTTAAAAATATTGAGAGTGGAAAGACAAGATGTTTCAAACCTTTGAAGCAAGATGTTTCAAAATTTAAAAATTTTAAAAAACGCTTTTGGCTATAATTCTTTTTTTTTCCCCAGCCTACTTGAAGAGATATAATACGTATCCATACTAATATTATAGTGTGTCTGTCTGTTAACTCTTCACGCTTAAACCGCTCAACTGATTTAGATGAAATTTGGTATGTATAAGGGGATGAAAACGGAATGGAAGTTTATACGGAATTGTTGCTCCCTGTTGACTTGAAATAGCATACGTGCTAGTTTTATATTTGCTCTTAGATTTTACTAACTAGTAACTTTTATTTTGCGTTTTATTATGTAATTCCATATGGCTCATGTTAATTTCGCGCAGACGAAGTCGCGGGTAAAAGCTAGTATTTTAATATTGTAATGGATTTTGATATGATAAAACTTTTGAAATAGATGGCAATTAACCAAAACTAACCCAAAAATGTACCCAAAAAACCGTGACGACCCTATACACGACACGATACAACTAATCCATACTAATATTATAAATGGGAAAGTGTATGTGTGTGTTTGTTTCTTTGTTTGTCCGTCTTTCACGGCAAAACGGGGCGACGAATTGAAGTGATTTTTTAAATGGAGATAGTTGAAGGGATGGAGAGTGACATAGGCTACTTTTTGTCTCTTTTTAACCCCCCACTTCCCTAAAATGGGGGGTGAAAATTTGTATGGTTTGTTACCCCGAATTTAACGCGAGCGAAGCCGCGGGCAAAAGCTTTTATATGTTATTAACTTACTCGTGCTGACTTTTCGTGTTTTTAAATCTTTTGTGTAATTTCAATTTATAATTCTTATGTGAGACGACAAACGCTTTTATATTTGTCAATATTTTTAGTAAAAAACACTTATGGTATATAAATGAAAATGGTTAAAACATGTTAAAAAAATTAATCTTAAACTTTAGGTTGAATTAAGTTATTTGCTTTTTAGCTATGGTTTTCTGTAAGGTACTTCCCCAGTCGAGCTCTGAGCCAGGTCCAGATTTGAGCGTGATAACATTCGCTGAACTGTGCCTTACCACAGTTAGCGAGATAACATTCGGAGTGCCCATACCTCCCTTTTGGACATAACATACCCGTGTCTAAACCTGTTCCTAGTAACCAACTAGGTACCAATTTAAAAAATGTTCACAGCAACAATTAATTGGATCCAGTCTTAAATGCCACGCAAAAACAAATCAAACCATTTTTTGTGACAAACAATTGAATTTATAGAACGAAACTTTTTTGTCTATAAAGATCACATGTATGCGCGACTTCGGCAGCAGATAGCATACATCCTCCATACTACCCTCTTGAACCTGATGTTTATTCAGTGTTGGGCGTAATTTATTAGATGTTACCTACTTTTGTAATGAATTAAATTGCTAATTAAATTACATGAAAATCAATTATATTAAGTAATTGAAATTGCTTGTAATTGAGATTACATGTCAGTAGTATTCCCGATTACATATAATTTGTAATTGCAATTACTTTTATCTTAACTACTTTTACTTGTAACTTCGATAATTTGAAATAATATACAAGTTCAATTTCTTTTTGGGTCAGTGGGGGCAGCTACCAGATCCCTCGCTGCAACGCGAAAATGGTCTTAGAAGACCTTCCCTCAATTTCAAATGAATCAATCTTCATTAATTTGAAATTGAGGGAAGGTCTTCTACGGATTTTGGAAAAAAACATACAGGATGCGAGATGAGGTCACATTTGGTAAACTTCTTTTTGATGCCAATCGATCCCATTCTTGTATGGGATCAAAAATAATTTGCGGCTAGAAAAGCCACAAATTGAGAAAAACTTTTCCCATACTTTATGAAAATTGTTTTTTTTATTTTTCACATGCTGCTTTTTTATGCCAATCGATTCCATTCCTATCGTTTCTAATAGTTTCCTATTATTAGGTATTGTACTAAAAAGCCACAAATTAAATATTTTCCATACATTTACTATAAATAATAAATAAATATTATACGACAATCTTACACAAATCGACCTAGGCCCACAGTAAGCTCAATAAGGCTTGTGTTATGGGTACTAGACGACGATATATATAATAGATAAATATGGATAAATACTTAAATACAAAGAAAACATCCATAACTCAGGAACAAATATCTGCGATCAACACACAAATAAATGCCCTGACCAGGATTCGAACCCGGGACCTCCTGCTTCGTAGGCAGGGTCACTACCGACAGGGCTAGGAGATCGTCAAATAAAGAATAAGTGATTTTTAGGGTTCCGTAGCCAAATGGCAAAAAACGGAACCCTTATGGATTCGTCACGTCTGTCTGTATGTCTGCCCGTCCGTATGTCACAGCCATTTTACTCGGAAACTATACGACGTATCTGAATAAAATTTACACATAAGGTGTATTCTGTATGCCGCTACTTAGTTATGTATTTAAATTTAAAAAAATAAAAATTTTAAGGGGGGGCGCTCCATACATGTATCTAAATTTCAAAAAAATTGTTTTTACCATATATCAACATGTGATACATCAATCGATAGGTCTTTAAAAATAATATTGAAGTTTTTTTGATCATTTTGTGATTAAGTAAATATTTTTTGATATAATCGCTTCGAAAGTCAGAAAAATTTTGTAGCCCCCCCTGTAACTTTTGAACCGTAAGTCCAAAAAATATGAAAAAATTTGAGAAGATGCGCCTTATTATATACTTGCTACGAAAATTGTTTTGAACATTATCGGTTTAGCCATTTTTGAGCCATTTCCAAAAAACTTCTTCCATAGGCATCAGATACGACCTTTTGCTATTAGTTTGGTTCTTATTCCATTGAAGGTACGGAACCCTCCTATGCGTGGTCCGACACGCACTTGGCCGGTTTTTTAAACTTTTCACTTAAACAACAGTCGTTTTTATTAAGCATACCTACCGGAAGAAACATTTAAGTAAAATGTTAATGTACCTGAAAAAAGCGGCATCGCCATTATATCAAGATGCAACTAGGTACAGGTACACAATAGTGTTGGAGGATGTGTGGTTTGTATTTGCAACTAAAGGATAATTTTCCAGATAGGTAATTGAATTATCCGATGTTCTCCCGATGCGGTCTTATCCCACCGCACTTTACCGTCCTCATTGAAAGCGATTTTGACCATCTCTAATTTCGTTATAGATACTAAAAACCTGGATTTTTCAGAGCAGAAGAGGACATAAAACAAATTAGTTACAAATAATATTATCTTCAGTTAAGTACATTTTATTTGAACTTTTATTTTGAAAGACTTGACACGTACTTGACACATAGAAATATAACCGCCATGATGAATGCTTATTTTGGATATTTAGAATAAAACATTATAATTGTGCGATTATAATACTGTAGGTAATGGCGTGCGTTGGTCAAGTAGTTTTATATTATAGGTAACTTTAATTATTTCGTCATTGATTACCTACATACAATAGTAACTTTAATTAAGTAAGTACCACGGATCAGAATACAATCCGGATAGTACTTTTACTATATTCCCCTAACCACAGTTGAACCTTATTACCGAGCAAAACAGTCGTTCATAGGTCACTAGTAAAAAGTAATAAAAACGGTCCGATAGAGAGCATAATGTAGGGGGCGGTGTCTCAATCGCACAATGCTGCCAACTTATGAAACTTACCAATATGGTTTTATTTATATACATTTATTTTAGTAACACACTAGAAGTTACTTCCTACTTACAATAATTTATTGCAAGATTTTGAATTAATACTTTGTCCCCTTTTAGCTGCTTTGATTTTTTTTACGTCGTAAATATTATTCATTCATTAAATTAAAGAATTGCAATTAATATTGCAGACAGTAGTAAGTTTTGTAATATTTAAAATACGGTCCGGTATCCCCATCCCATCAGTCCCATCACTGACATAATATGTCACTGATATTATTTCAAATGACGCCGCTCAGCTCAACATTTCGTAACAACATTTTTAAGTAAAAATGGTCAAGATATGTTGCGTAAAAGGGTGCAGGGGTGAGACTTTACAATAAAGTAGACTTGCCTTTCACCGGTAATCCACAATCATTCAATTTTACGATTTAACAACAAGTTAAAATTGTCAAACAATAGGGTGACTATGATGTCGGCAAGCTGCGGGTCGGTTTTGCTGTTTTTACAGAAATGTACATAAGTACATGGTCTGTTCCTAAGTATTACTTACACAGGACAGGAGTTGCCCGCGGGTCGTTTTAGGCCCTTTCGAAAGGGTCCTAAAATGGCACAAGGCCATACAAAAAATAGTAGTAGTGGCAGTATAATAAATAAATATTATGGGACAATCTTACACAAATCAACCTAGTCCCACAGTAAGCTCAATAAGGCTTGTGTTTTGGGTACTAGACGACGATATATGTAATAGATATATACATATAAATACTTAAATACATAGAAAACATCCATAACTCAGGAACAAATATCCGTGATAAACACACAAATAAATGCCCTGACCAGGATTCGAACCCGGGGCCTTCTGCTTCATAGGCAGGGTCACTACCGACTAGGCTAGGAGGCCGTTAAAATATACTTTATAGTACAACATTTGTACAACAAAAATGCAACAGGAAAGTACAAGAAAAATGCAACAGGAAGAATATACAATATTTGTACATGGAAGAGATCTCTTCCAGTCAACCATTGAGCAGTTTGATGTATTGATGTTTTCTTTATTTACCTTTAAGTATATTAAAGTCGGAGAACTGTCCACATCAGATATGACGCAAATAGACGTGTGCGCCGCGCCGGCGTGGCGTAGCCGCGCCGTGGGACCCACGCCGCCGCCGCCGCCGCGGATTTCAAAATCCACGCCGTTGGCCAAAATTTCAGAATTCGACAAAAATTTGCCAATGACAATTACCGATGAAGGAAAGTCAGTTTAAAATTTAACAAAGTATATTGACGAATTAAACCATGAAAACATCTACACATTGAAATAGTTTGGGTTTCGTCAATTTCTTCTCTTTCGGGAGATTAATAAATGAGTATGATTTAACCGCTCACCTAACAAATATTAAGTCGATGGCCTTATTAATAAGATTGGTAACGAAAATAATAAATCTGCCATCAAAATTGTACCACCAACTAAATTATCCTGAGAAAAGAAGTGTTTTCGGTGGCAGGATTGATCCTTAATACTGAACAGTATGTTTGGACCTACTGCGAGTCAAAAAAGGATCTTCATCATCACTAGTCGTTCCCTCAGAGCTGAGGATCATGTCTTTCTGTTGAAGACCAGGTTCCTCCATAGGCTTCTATCCCTCGCTAAGCGCATGGCTTCTTGCAGTTTTAATTGCATGGGTGCAGTGATTTGGGCAAACCATCTTGCAGGGGGAGGGCCTCTTAGTCTTGTGGCTTCAACTTTTCCCGTTATGATGATCCTCTCCAGGTTATCCGAGAAGCGTCGAGAGAGGTGTCCGAAGTATTTGGTCCTGCCTGGCACGTTGTAGACAACCAGCGTGTTATGCGTAGCTCCTCTAGTATGGACTGATTACGTACTAATCGCATCGCAGTCCAAGGTATCCGTAAAAGCCCTCGCCAACACCACATCTCAAACGCGTCAATACGGCTTTTCAGATCTCCCTTGATAGTCCAAGTTTCAGAACCGTATAGGAAAATTGGAAACACCAGGGAACGCATGTCTAATATTAGTCTGCCTCTGTATGCCGCGATCTCTCTAGACCCTATCTAACCGAGTCATAGCACCCTTCGCTATTTGAATCCTCCGGATGATTTCACGTTCATAGGACTAATGGCTTGTTCCATTCACGACATCTCTCGATGATCTGGCGCACGATGAAAATCTGCTCGCCCAGACAAAAAGCCAGCCTGCTCTGCAAGTATTTGCCGCTCCAGGAACTTTGTCAATCGCGAATTCATGATGTCAAAGAAATACTTTACTGGCATGCGATATAATAGACAAAGTTCTATAGTTGTCACATTTTAGCGTCGAGCCTTTTTTATGGAGAGGTATAACCATGGATTCAGTCCAGTCTCTCGGCCACTGGGCAGTTCTCCACACTTTGCAGCAAATCAGGTGTAAGAACTGTGTACCTTCGCCACCTAGATTCTTTAGGAGACTAGCGCATATACCTTCAGTACCGACGGCATTAACTTTCAGACGTCTGATAGCGTGTTCCACTTCGGAAATAAATATTTCCGGCTCTAGTGGATGCACAGCGTCATTTCGCACTAAAAGATGTTCCAGAACTTCTCGATAGAGTTGTTCCGAATCCATCTAGCCAACACTTTTCCCAGGTCTGATAAAGATCAGTATCCGCTATCTGCCAGCTTCTAGGTTTGTAATCGCGGGTGAGAAGTTTGACTTTCTGGAACAAGTCTTTAGAATGGGCAGTTGCAGCATGGTTTTCGATTTCGTCAAGAATAATTCAATCCATGCTTTAGCATGGATTGAATTATTCTTATCGCGTCTGCATACCCTTTTCACGCAAGTGTGTGTTAAGGCCTTGTTCTTTGAAAGTCCTCTGTCGCTCAATAAGTTCCCAGGTAGCATCAGAAATCCAGGTTTTCCGTCTTGCTTGGCTCCCTGGAGTGGGGATAACTTCTTTCGCTGTTTCGGACGCAACCGCCTTGAAGCCATTCCATGTTATCTCTGTATCTTCAAAAGGATCCCTTATAACGTCCTTTATCTTGAGAGGCAACCTTCTGGCGAGCTCCCTCAAGACATTTCTTGGTAGCTGGCCTTGGTACACGCTTGATGGAGTGGATGCAGATGGAGTTAGCTTTAAAAGGCTCTTAATTTATCACAATTATGACAAACATCAACATAAAAGCGATTTCCGAAAAGGCAGGACTGAAGTGTACTAGAAAAAAAAACACCCTTACATAAGCCAACGGCCCTATATATCGTTTTATGTTCCCTAAAAGTTTTTGATATTTAACATATTTTTAATGCGAAACGTGAGCCTTGCGAATATAGGCAAAAGTGACCTTGACGCCGGCGTGGCGCAGCCACGCCGCCAAAAATACCCGGCGCGCCGCCGCCGCGGATTTTTATGGCGGCGCACACGTCTATTTCCGACTTCTCTAATATCATTGATTTACAATCATTTGTCAAAATTTGTCAAGACAAGGTTAACTCATCAACTCATGACATTTCACTTGAAATAAAGCTGTGTACACGCTTGTCATTTGATTCAAATGATTTGAATTTGAACAAATGTATTTTTTTCTTACGTATTGCTCCACTAGATTTTTATGATAACATTTTACTAGTATGTACATAGTATGTATCACAATTTTGAAATATATCCAGAGGTTAAATCAACGCTAAAGTTGCCTTCTTATTCACTTAAAATATATATTTTTTATTAACAAAAACAACGAGAAATAATTAAAAAATAAACAATTGATTTGAGGTTAACGTATAGTATAAATGACGCGCAATTTTCTTTTTTGGATGTGCGTGCAGCTTGAGGCAAAGGCGCGGACCAATTATGCCAAACAGACAATATTTATTGCGTATTACGAGTAATATAATAAATTGAAATGATTATTTTTTACAATCAGGATTCACAATTTGTATTCTATCGTAAATGTGTATATTTTTAATAGATTTACTTTTTTAGAATGCAAACTCCTAGAGTTAAAAAAACCGGCCAAGAGCGTGTCGGACCACGCTCAGTGTAGGGATCCGTAGTTTTCCCTCCGTCACAGTAAGTGTCCCCACTTAAGAGTTAAAATAACACCGCCATGTAGGATATGATATGTGCGTTTCACGTAAATTAAGTAAACTATTGCGCGCGAGCTTAAAGTATGGAAGATGATTTTTATGGGATAATTCTTTATTGCGTGAACCTATTTTCACTGTTTTTACTTTATTTGAAAGCACGTCATTTCATTGTGATTTTTTAGAAATTACAGGTACAATAAACACCTGCTTATACGGTTAAATTACAAACTTAGTTCAGAAATTATTTTGTAATTTTTTTTCAAAAACTATTCAACTTATCAAGTTCACAATAATTTTCCTAGAAAGTTTTTATAAAGTTCTACTTTTGAGATTTTTTCATATTTTTAAAACTTATGGTTTAAAAGTTAGAGGGGGGGGGGGACACATTTTTTTTTACTTCTAAAGCGATTATTTCCGAATATATTTACATTATCAAAAACTGATTTTAGTAAACCCCTATTCATTTTTAAATACCTATGCAACAATATATCACACGTTAGGGTTGAAATGAAAAAAAAAAAATCACTCCTCACTTTACGTATAGGGGAGGTACCCTAATAAAACATTTTTTTCCACTTTTTATTTTACCGCTTTGTCGGCGTGATTGATATACATATTAGTACCAAATTTCTGCTTTCTAGTGCTAACGGTCACTGAGATTATCTGCGGACGGACGGACGGACGGGCAGACATGGCGAAACTATAAGGGTTCCTAGTTGATTACGGAACCCTAAAAAGGTAAAGGTAATATCCGAATAAATTACAACGATTCGTCTGCGTACATACAACTTGGTACTAGAGTACAAACGTCACTTGATTGGATTATTAAATTATTGCACTAGTTCGATAATTATTGTTAAGTGCACGCGTGTTTAATATCTAGGATTATGAGCATAAAAGCGGTGGAATAAGAACCTCGTTATGAGCAAGTGTGTTGAAAAATCTATTGGAGGCCATAAAAAATAATAATTAAATAGTCAAGCGACAAGATTGCACGAATCAACGTCCTAACAAAACAAGCTCTATAAGAATTCAGTTTTAGGGTATTAAATATGAATATATATAGACCGAAATAACTTTTTGGCAATAACAAGAATTCAAACTATCTTATCAAATGCGATTCATGTGCGTAATTTCATTATTAGCGATTTTCGTTTTCAAATCGTTGCAGGACTCTTTAAATTAATAATCTACTAATACTAGTTATCAAAAAGTGTGGTATATTACTAAACTCGACTTGCACATCTACTGGTTTAAATGAATCATATGATATCAACCGGGCCGATCTACAATAGACGCGGCGCGTGACGTAATCGACAGAGTGATGGGTCATCTGGACGGGCGGCGACAGGTGGCAGCGATCTTCTGTGATCTGTCGCGTGCCTTCGAACTGGTGAGTCATCCGCTCCTGCTAGCCAAGCTCAACCACTACGGCGTCACGGGTAATTTTCACCGAATAATAGACTCGTTCCTTACGACACGAAAACAGCTTACGTCAGTAAATGGAATAAAATCTGACCTACTGGAACTAGGCCCCTGTGCTGTCCCACAAGGTTCGATAATGGGAAATAACCTGTTCATTTTGCTCATGAACGACCTCACCTCGGCCTCTGACAGGCGGAGTTTGTTTTATTTGCTGACGACGGATGTGTTATTGTCGCAGCTGAGACTTACTTCCAATTAAAGACAAAACTGCAAGAAGTAATGAATCAAATATCGTCTTGGTTTTCAGCGAATGGCATGGTACTAAATGTGGAAAAAACTAACATCATTCACTTCCAATTACGGGGCTTAAGTGAACACCTTTTAAATATTACGTGTAATGGCCAACCTGTACCACAAGTAGACCAAGTAAAGTATCTCGGACTAACTATTGATGCTGGTTTAAAATGGGCGCCCCAGATTGACGCAATGTGCCATCGGTTGTCCTCTGCTCGCTCCGCGCTCAGTAGACTGCGTCCGTGCCTAAATTATAAAAACGTAAAAAAAGCCTACTACGGGTATTTTAACTCCTTATTAATTTATGGTATTGATTTCTGGGGCTCAGCTGCGGAACGTAAAAGAGTATTCATACTTCAAAAAAGAGCAGTCCGCACCATTGCAGGTGTAAGCTGGGATCATCCTGCAAAAGAGCTATTTCAAAAATACGAGATCTTGACTGTACCCAGCTTATACATCCTGGAACTGGCCAAGTACGTCAGAAGTCACATTGACCTCTTTCCTACCAACGCTGATGCGCACTGCTCCCGCACCCGACGCCGTCATAACTTAAACTTGCCTTACAGACAGCTGGGTAAGTCTAAAAAATGTTTTAACGCCATTGGTTCAAAGGTCCCTATGATCCCTCTGGAAATTAGGCAAGCCCCAAGTTACAAGTTGTTTATACAAAAATTGAAAGCAAAACTTGCAAAAGATGCATTGTATTCGATTGATGAGTTCTTTGGAGGTGTTGCTTAAATAAATCACTATGTAAAAAATTGTTAGTAATGTATCTATTTGTAATTTAGTAATATACTATATATAACCTAGCATTATATTATAAGTAGGTACTATGACTTAAATTTAATATTAATTTACTCTGTATTGACGTGTAAAATGTATATTTTATGAATAAACGATTTAATTGAATTGAATGGTTCTGGTAGATTACATACTGTATATGCAGCTAAGAAACGAAGTTGACGAAATATGATGTCGATCATATCTATATATTCTATATTATTTTCGTGATTGTGGTAGTGCGCAATGTCATAAACGTATTTGCGTCGTATAACTTTTTACGACTGCCCAGGACAATTCTGCCTTTAGGTTGTCAATAATAGTATGTTATAATATAAACTTATAATATAATTATAATACATTTGAGGTGAGGCATTTTCCATAAAACGTTATTGTACATTGTGAAATGCGGGTGGATTGGCCAGGCCATCGAAAATGATCTTGAGTTTAATTTTAGGCCTATATTGAAATTTGAAAGTCATCAGTGATACTTAGTCATGTATCACTGAAATAACTACAAATTTAAAAAAAATACTTACAATAACACCGTTAATTTTCGTTAACACCGTTCCGTAGCCAACTAGGAACCCTTATCGTTTCGCCATGTCCGTCTGTCTGTCTGTCTGTCCGCCCGCGGCTTAACTCAGAGATCGTTAGCACTGGAAAGCTGAAATTTGACATTAATCACGCCGATAAAGTGGTAGTTTTTTTAAATAAATCCTTATTACGTTGTGTACGGGTGGTATCCACAAATTGGGGTCTTCTAAAATAATTTATGGATAACACGAATATTTAGTTTCGTAAATATATACTCCGAAACTTTAATAATGTGCGAAATTTGGAAGAAAATCATGAAAGTGAGGCTTAATAATTACTGAGTAAAGTATACTTATTGAATAAAATCGGTCGAGTCGACTTGAAAAAGGACGTGAGTACCGAATAGTGTCGCGAATGTACGTGGCGTAGCAAGCGCAGCGGAAGAGAAGGAAGGTATATACTTATACTATACCTACTTTCGTTATGAGGGTGACAATTTTTTAAATCTCAGCAACCAGGGCCTCGATTCGAGATGCCAAACTGCGAGCTCTCACACTTGTCTCACTAGGTGATAGAGTGATACACCTAACCTACGGTTGAATTTCTAATTATAAAAAGTGACTTGACACATGGCTGACAGTTAAAATGTTGCCTGGAATAGCAAAAATAAAATAGTCATGGGTATATGTCGACAAAAAGTATCGAAAAGTGTAATGTACTAAACACTACTAATACGATTCCATTTAAAGGATCCATAAGCGTTAGGAAATTAAATTATCATGTAACAGCCTGAAATGCTACAATATTCAAATGAGACGAAAGTTTTGACATACGTTGCCGCTGATAAATCGTATAGTTATGTTATACAACATATCATATACTTATTTTTCTATCTCGTCGAACGAGCGGAGCCTAAGCGAAGTGAAGTTATAGACAGCTTCGGATGAAACGGAAATGGAACTGTCAGCTGGCTACCTGGACATCGCTGCATTTCGATGGCTTTTTGATTTTGAATAGTTGTTGCGGTAACTGTAGTTACATTTTTTCTAATCTGTATGAAATTTATTGGGGTTATAGCAGAAATCAATATAATTTTAGAGTTCGTATATGAGCAGGATCGGTCAATGGGTTATGGAGCTACATAGAAGGCGCAAAACAATCATCATAAGAGTCTTGTTATATTGGTCAATGCATTTACAAGGAAATCGCGAGTTCTCAGTTCGAGGCGGACTACTATTATATAGTTTCTATAACTCTGAGCTCTTTATTATGGAGGCGACATTTTGGATGAACATTGTTCTGGCTCTAAATCTTGCACGTCCACAGGAATCCGTAATCCGAGGCAACATCACTTAATAATTCAATTCAACATTTCTACGAGTAATAACAACAAAACGTAACGATATTTACGAACAGTCAGAAGACGATATTTCTCAAAAATACCTACTTCACTACTTTTAAAATAGACGAAAAGATACTTGGATAATTATTCGTCCGCATAGAATTCGGCTATCGTGTGGCCCTCTGAAAAAGTTTTTTTGTTCGGGATAAAAAGTAGTTAAGTATCCTATGTCCTATTCCTCACTCTAAGCTACTTCTGACGCCATTTTAGAGACGTGCGTTCAGCAAGATAATGACTCACAAACTGAGCGGCAGACGTGTGTAGAGAAATCCCAATATTGGCCCGACCGCCGTGCGCTTGGAGAATTTGACTAACCGGAGCGGCCATTGACAGGCTTTCCCCTCTGCCGAAAACAATGGTCAATAAATAAGACCAGTGGTCATATTTATTGTACGGACTGACGATTATCTGTCGTGGCTATTTGTACGTTACGTACGAATAGCCATACATTTGACGTTCGCCTCCCCCGCAAAAATCGGCAGACTTTTTTTGTATAGAAAATGAGAGCCATGGCCGCTCCGGTTGGTTGAATTCAATAAGCCATGCGCCCGGTATTAACCCTACGGCAGGTGTATGAGTAGCCGCCTTTAGAAATTATTATTGTCTCCAATAGGATGTACAGAAGTTATAAATTGACTTTGATTTGTCGCGTACCGCATAGTTTTATCAACAAGTAACAGTCATTCCGTAAAAGTAACGTATTTCCCACATCATGTTGCAGCATTCTTCAGCCTTAAAGCCTCAATCAAGTTGCAGCGACAATATCGCAACCAATAAGTCGCGGCGTTTGTAGAACCCTTAATAATTAAATAAAAATATCGATAAGAACAGCACTGGCCGAATTGTGGCAACATTTGTGTTTGTTGACTTGTCAAGTCACTCCGTACAATTATAAATTCTAGATTAACTGTCAAGCTGTCAGTAGGTCTCGCTAGAGCGTTTTTGACATGACATTGGGAATCCCATGGCAGAGAGTTTGGTGTTTTTTTTTAGTAGGTATACGTAGGTATCGAACCATGGATGTATATGAAGTGGATCTCATTCTTCGGTCACAAAGTGAGGTCGACAGAGAAGCTTATCTAAGGGAGTGTCTCGTTTTGACTAAGGAGGTAATGACGTCATCAGACAATCAAAATGTGACAATTTTGTAACGAGTGCGAGTGAGGCACCGCCCCCCACTATTATGCTCTCTATCGGACCGTTTTTAGTACTTTTAAGGGTTCCGTAGCCATCATCATGTCATCGTCATGTCCGTCTGTCTGTCCGTCAGTCCGTCTGCCCGTGTGTCACAGCCATTTTACTCAGAAACTATAAGACGAATACAATAAAATTTAGACATAAGGTGTATTTTTCATGCCGCTATTTAATTATAGTCTGGCAAACCATTTTTTCAGTAGAAAAGCGCGGCAAATTCAAAATACGTACATGTGCCAACCCTTTGTGATGAGACACCGTGTTCGTGACGAACATTTCAATTCACGTTTCTTTTACATTGAATTTGTTTCTAGTGCATTTCACTCTGTCGTCTTAAGCGCGAGTGAGATAGAACTCCTGCAACGTTCTACATTGAATTTAAATTCGTTTTTATGGCATATGTCAATTGCCTCAACCAGATTATTTGTTACAGTTGATGACAGATCAGACGAAATATATCCGTCTCCTTGTGCGTGTGCCAATTAAGTAAATATTTGAAACTATTTAAAGTATTTTTTTCAAAACTGTCCCGCAAGGTTAACTTTTACGGTTTAAAATAAGGCGGTGAAGTGCCTAGTTTATGGTCAAAAAATTTGGAGTTTTTAGCTCAAAAATAATACAAATGCAAAAATTGCGATTAGATTCGAATCTTAAAATAGGCATGATGACACATATTGATTTATGCAATAAAATTTAGTTGATAGGATGCAAAATGATCAATATATCCAACTAAAGTGAAAATTTATAAATTCTTTTGAAGTGGCTCAAAGATATCAAGCTGCAAAATTTCTAAATTTTACGATTTTTTAAAGTGTGAATTGAAATGATTTTTAACATTGTACTGTAAAATAAATTGTATGGCAACCATACACATAAATGCAACATTTCACTGTAAAAATAGCAATTTCATATTTTTTCCATATTATTTATGTAATATTTGTCACATATCTTTTACCCAAAGCACAGGTTTCGTCATACTCGTAGTTTCTACACCCAAAAATGCATCGTCAAATCTAAAAAATTGCGTGTAAGCCGTCTATGTAGACTACCCTAGTTCTAGCTTAGTGTTGTAGCACGAAAATACACGTAGGTATGATTTACACACATACTCACACACGTATTTAGTTTCAGAAGACATTCAGAGATGTCGCTTTCAAATGAGTTTTCATAAAATGCTTCAAGGCTCTCTTTACCTACTAGAGGTAAACAAATGCCTTACGTGGGATTCCCATAATTTACTGACGTCAACGTCAAAACAATAAGATGGCGCCCATGCCAATAGAGAAATTCCTCTAGCGAGACCTGTTGATTTTGAGGTGAATCAACTGTCACAAAAGTGTGATATCATATCATAGTTGTCTCGCATGCGACTGTCAGATATGCCATGTCGAATAGACTCCCAGGAGGCGTGAATTTTCGACTTCCCCGGGCGGAGAAGACGCTATTGCTGGCGAATTAGTAAAAACACCTTGGAGACAAATTAAGAAAAGCAGTTTCGAGGTAGACCTAAGATATCCTATGGTCTCTAATTCTTATAATAACATGTAATGTTACTTACGTGTTGTTATGAGAATCTTGAATTGGGTTGTAGTAACGAAGCACAAGTCCCAAGAATAGCGGTTGCTGCAGTCTGTTGAGAAACAAACAATTTATGGAGCATTAATTGTGACACTTTTGGAAAATATAGGTCAGCTGTAGAGAAAAAGACCCCCACCTGCATACAAAGTCTGTATGCAGGGGGGGTCCTGTGACCCATCTGGCGCAAGGCGCTTACGTTGTTCAGATTCAATATTGTATGATTTGTATGTACCCTGTAATTATGCGCGTGCCTCTTCCATGACTAACTACTGTAAAATGTACTATGGACATATTTAACTGTTATAATATGGATATTATGGTTCTAAATTATTGTTTCTTGTTCAAACATAACAGGAATCATGGAAAATGCTAATTGAAGATCGCGTAGGCAAATTATTATTTCAATACAATAACTAATTAACCCAAAGATACATCGAACAGCGACATTCCGTATATCAAGTAATAGTAGTTTATGTAACTGTTACGAAATAAGGCCTAATTACGTACAGTTGCATACACTATTTTATCTACACACATATTATAAATCCTAAATGATGTGTTCGGAAACCAGTAGAATGACCGCCATATTGCACCGCCATGACGAACTCGATTGTGTCGGCGGTCGCGCGGGCACGTGCCGGCGCTCGGGGAGAGCGCGGATCTTCGTAACGTTACGGCGGGTAATGGATTTTCATACGTTTTTACCACACTGTCAGAGATGTTACGTTACTGGTTGCAATAATGGTGGTAGTTACATAAGGTTTCCGAACGCGGAATAGAGGATTTATGATATTGGTGTGTAGATAAATATATGTATTATGCACAGTTATTATCATGTACATAACCTTGTTTGACCTTCATAGTGATTCGGAAAAGATATCAGACAAAACATAAAAATTCATATTAATAAAACGCAGCGAGCGGACATTGAAAAAATTGTTGTCAAATAAATTTGAACCTTAAGACGAAGGCAGAAGACAATTAATAATAAACGGAAGAAACTTATGATCTTTTATTAAGAGCTTATGACAGGAGCTTTAGTGTTAGCAAGGAGTAAGCATCAAGTTTCATCAATCATCCCGACGCCAGCTTTTTGGGCGTCATCAAAACGTTATCGTCTAGTAAGCATGGGGGATGTTAGCGGGGGGGAGGTTAGCGCGACGTAAGCATGAGGTGAGCAAGATGATATCAAAATTGGGGTATATAACCATGGAATGGGACGTGCGCGATTATAATTTTTTTTGTGTTTGAACGGACAAGTGGCTGGTTTTGGCGATCGTTATTATTGGTGCGTGTGTTAAAATTTTCAGTGCTGCAAAAACTCTGTGTTAGTGTTTTGATCATATATTGTGATATGATTCAGACCTATGTCTGGATTTTTCGGTACTGAGATGATTTTAAAAATTATCTTGGTGATGCATGCTGAATCTGGATGCTGCAGCTATGAATGTTTCATTTACTAGTTATTTGTGCTTTTATTTGCTTACACTTATGTTAATGGGAGTTTAATAGTTAGGTACTATGTAAAGTCTTAGTATGAATAATAGAACCCGTTACTGTCTAAACAAAAAGTGCGGTTATCAAGTTCCTTCCCACAGTAACGGTGATAAACTGAGAGAGAGCTAGAGTTCTAGTCGTTACCAGCATGTTTGGCAAGCGTTTGCAATACTACAGATAACGGATGCCACACTGGCCACGAGAAACCAGCTGTTTAAGGCAAGGTGAGATCAATGTCAATCTGCTGATCAGCAGGAGACTCAGACTTGCCGAAATCTTGCAAAGATCGAGGCCAGGTCTTGTCGAACGAGCGAAGTGAGTTCTTACAAACAACTTCGGCTACTGGGACGCCTCGGCGTTTCAATGGCTTTTTGATTTTGAGAGTTTGTTCTGCGATAACTTTAGTAATGTTTTTCTGATCTTTATGAAATTTGCTGGGGTTGTAGCAGAGATATTTACATATAATTTGAGAGTTCGTATACGAGTGGGATAGACCTAGGGGTCATGGAGCTAGAAGGCGCGAAAAGATCATCATAAGGGTCTTGTTATATTGGTCATTCGTTTACAAGGAAATCGCGAGTTCTGATTTAAATATGTTTCAATATTCATTTTATACACTGGACAGGGCCGAGCCGAGCTCACCATTCACCTCCCTAGCCGCGGGCGTGAATGGGGGCTCACTCATACAGATTGATAGAATTGCGAACTCTCAGTTTCAAAATATTTGGAGCCTTTCGTGTTTCTGAAAGCACTATGCAGGTTATTTATTACAGTGATTTAACGTTTTAGAAGCAGTATTCAAAACTTTTGCAATGATTTCTAGTATTTTTTTTTAGTTTTATGGTGTAAATATTATTTGAATATTCGTTCAATTTACCATCCGGATTCTTACTAAGTTAATATTCGGATAATTCGAATAACATTTTCTTCATACAAGTTTTAAAAAACGATTTAAAAAGTTCAAAATTGTAATGTAGACAGTGTCGGTTGAATTTTTAAGTTCGTAAATACATTATAAAAACTGTTTTATTAAATTCTAAATAAATAATAATGGAAAAATCTTACACCAGTAATCTCAATAAGGTTTGAGTTGTGGTTATTAGGTTACGATATACATAATAGATACATAGGTAATTATCGAACGAGCGGAGCGTAAGTGAAGCGAGTTCTTACAAACAACTTCTGGCTACTGGGACATTTCGGCATTTCGATGGCTTTTTGATTTTGAGAGTTTGTTCCGCGATAACTTTAGAAACCTTTCTCTTGCAGAGCTTGTTGTAGCAGAGATATATATAATTTGAGAGTTCGTATATGAGCAGGATCGATCAAGAGGTCATGGAGCTAGAAGGCGCGAAAAAAGTATCATATCATCTCGTTTGCGAGGAAATCGCGAGTTCTCAGTGTGAGGCGGACTACTAGTATAATTGTCAATAGCTTCATATTATTTGTATCACTCAAGCTGAAAAATGCAAATCAAGCTGAAACAGTAGTTTGATTTGGTCCAGTGGCAAGCAGAGTAGGCCATTGTAATATTTCAAAGTTACATATTGCTTAAATTTGTTACTTGTCTCTACAAATGGAAAACTCAGAAATACTGACTTAGCTTACAGTTTATGTGATGGGCGACGGATTTCAGATTTTAGATTTGTTCTAAATATGTTCATTAATGAGACTTAAAAGGTTGACAATGAATAGTTTCGGAGATTTTTTTCATCACCTCAGGTTTCGAACCATTAATAGAGTCTCTCGTTGAGTCTTATACTTCTTAAGATTAAGTAGGTAAGGGTAGGAAGCCTTGTCGATATAACTAACAAGTTTAGGGCGCTTTAATACCTCATCGGGCAGGGAGGCAGTACCGTAGTCTGGAAATCACACTTAGAATAGCATTCAGAAATTGTTAGGAGTAAATTTAACAATGCAAGATTTAAAGAGGTATTCCAGGAAGGTTGCTACTTTCTTGTTATCCTAAAGACTAACAGGCCGTTGGGGAGCTTTGCCAATAAAATATAATTTATTTTTAATTAGTTTTCCTTACAGGTTGCAATATAAATGATCATACCAAAATGTTCTACTAAGAGACCCTGTTTCTTGTATTCTCATTCTACGGCTTATTAATTATAGGTTACTACATTATATGCGTTTTTATTATCCTCCTAGTGGCTGCAAGGGTTTGGGTTGCTATTTCTTCTGAAGTCCGAAGGATAACTGATCTCACGTTTAAATAAAATGGGTGCATATAGGAATTAAATTGAATTCCTAATTTGGAATCTTTTCCCTATGACGAATCATATTTAGCCATTTCATGTTAAGTTAATGTTAAAAGCCGTCGGGTTTATTAATTGAGTTTAAGTCTGGGAGGGCTACAACCCTTTGATCTAGACTATCACATTTTCTAATTAGTAATTAAATTACTTGACTGCTTAAGTACTTGAATAATAAAATGTTCAACGAAACGCGACAGGATGTACTATTTATGTTACAGGACTAGTACTATAACCTACCTTCTTGTACTTCTTGTGCTTAAGTACTTGAATAATAAAATGTTCAACGAAACGCGACAGGATGTACTATGTTACAGGACTAGTACTATAACCTACCTTCTTGTACTTTGGTTCCAGGCGAAACCTAAGGTCAAACTATTTGAGATATTCTATGAACCGAACTGCGGGCTCAACTCTAGTCCCGGATCTCCCATGTGCTTACCAGACCCTACAGATGCTTGAGTTCAGTTATTAAGCCTAAAAATATAAAATTTACATGTATTTTGAGCGAAACATACCGTATGATAAACTCCATGGCTGCTAGTATCAGTCCATAGAGCATGAACTCTGCCCCGAACACCTTAGTCAGTATCTTCCATAAGCTAGGCTTCGTCTCGCTTGCGGCGCTCGCGCGCACTTCATGTTCCCAGGCTCTCTGTAGGGCATCACCTTTGACAACAGACTTCAGTTATTTCTAATTCAAAATTATATCCTTACTTGAGCAAAATAATACAAAATCGATTTGTACACATATACAACCTAGAATATTCGACCGGTGTTCTGGTAAAGGCGCGTATAGATCGCTACTGCCGATATCACGATTGTATCCTAATTTAAACGTCTCCAATGTCCATCTGAAATAAATTAATGAGTAAATGCACCTGTGTCATTCACCAATTAAATTATCGTGGCAGAAACTCAAAATTAGAATTCTTTTTTATTTTTTAACCAGGGCTCGATTCGACATGCCAAACTGTGAGACGTGGATGTCACACTGTATCGCTAGTAGATAGACATCCTGTCCACACGTGTCCACACCTAACTGTCAAGCTGTCAGTAGGTCTCGCTAGAGCGTTTTGTCTATGGCTATGGCCACCATTTTAGATATCACTCTTAGTGATTCCACTGCGAGACTGTCAGTTATGCCATGTCGAATGGAGGCCCAGCTGACCCGGCGAACTTCGTACCGCCAACTAACACCCACTCTATCGACCTCAACTTTACTCGTACACCAAGTCCTACCATCTTTTACCTCACTGTCACTGACTCGTACGTCAGTCCTACCGTCTCCTACCACTCTTCCACCACTCTCCTACTCTCTCAGTTTTCCCCACTGACTCCTTCTTCATTCCCAGCGACGCTAACCCCATTCTCACTGACTCGTAGACTCACCATCTTACACCCCACTCCCATTGTCTTCAGCCACTTTTATTGAATGACTTACTTCATTTCCATAGACTATGGTCATTTTTTTACCAATATTTTAATAGTTATTCTGCTATTCGGGGCGGATATATACCTATACCAAAAATAAAAGGTCATCAAAATCGGTTCAGCCGTTCTCGAGTAATAAATGGTGTAACCGGCACGACTTTGCTATATATATATAAACATCTGCTTAGAAGACGTTGCTGAACCTCAATCAATAAATATCAAATCAATTTTTAGTCCAAAAGGTTAAGGAAAATGGCTTCTGTCCATATTAATTTTGCCAGTAGCGTGACAAAGAATGGTTACATGCATGGCATGGCATTGCTTTTTGTAGGGTTACAGCTACTCCCTACGAACACGTACTTGGCGGCTGTGACCTGAACAACTAGTTGTGTTTAACCCAAAGTGTGGTTACACGTGATTTGAGGCTGAAATTATTCATTAGCTACACATGTAATGGTTTGTTAGATCACCGCACAATAAGCTATCAATATTACACACTGAACAATGTAAATGAACAAAAAAAAAAAAATTCTCAAGACGTCTTCGCCATGTTCAGTTTCAACCGGAAGTGGAACCTAAAATTATACTAAGTTAAACTTATGAACTGTAAGGTTCGAATCTGTCTGTCAGTCTGTAAATAACTGCTTATCCCTTTACCGCATGAATAAAATAAAAATTATGACACACTATCCATAAAGTTAAAAGTGACAACGGCCATAATAGGCCAATCGAATAAGATCCATAAAAAGCGTTTTGAGGAAATAATTTCCAGCAGGCTGAAAATCGTTTTAATACCTTGATTTAGTCCTAAATGAGTGTAATCCCAGGAGGTGTGCATAACTTTCGGCAGCAAAATAATTGCTAAATGTTTAGGGTTCTGTAGCCAAAATGGCAAAAACAGAACCCTTATAGTTTCTGTCCGTCCGTTCGTCCGTCAATCCGTCCGTCCCGCCGTCCGTCCGTCCGTTCTTATGTCACAGCAATTTTACTTGGAAACTAGAAAACGAGTTTTAATAAAATATAGATTAGGTGACTAAATTAAAACATAAAAGTTTTCCAAATAAAGCCTGTCCCCGAAGTAAAGAGATTAATTTAAAACGTCGTTATTGATTTTTTTTTACATAATTCTACTATAATGTTATAGCGGTCATTGGTGGCAGTTCTGTTAATTTAGTAGGTTTTTGAGCATAATTTCGCATCATTAAAATAAATTAAATTTGTTAAACACGAACTAATAGTGAACAACGAGTAGTTCAGATTGATGGGTGTCACGAGAAAATATAATAGACACTGTATACATCAATTTATACTAAAACGTTTAAAGAAATGGAAAATCGTTCTAACTAGGAAGGCGCCGTCTAGTTTCATAGGGTAGAAACATAAATAAGGTAAGGTATAGTACAAAAGTGTTTGAACGCTAAAAGAGTGTGTTGCTAAATATATGCAAAAATATTGTTAAAAAATCTCATCATTTATGACGAGACGTATATACACCTGTGGAACCGAGTGACGCCTGGTAAGCAATATTTCCGCGTCAACATTCGAGATATTGTAGATTATAAGCGGGTAGCGTTTTTCGCGTTTGTCAAGCAGCTTATTGGGGCCACTAGGGAGAAGTACCTATATACTCAAACAAAATAATACCCTTGAGATACCCCAAACTCAACGAATTGAAATGTATTGGTGTTTCCTTGAAAAAGAACATAAAAAGTGAACATATAAGCCAATAAGCCCAAATCATTACTTGCTGTCAAACTCGTTGGTACAAAATAGCAAAAACTGTAGCGGCAATTCCTTGAAAAGCTCATGCGGCGAGCTTCCGCAAACCATACCATTATTTCCATAAACCTCAGAAAAATGGAATTGAAAGGTGCCGTTATTACTCATTTATTACAAAACATGCATTTTCTTTTCCTTTTCTTAGTTTCAACTTTCCAGTGTGACATACCCAATTTACTTAGTTTAGTCATTTTTTTAGGGTTCCGTAGTCAACTAGGAACCCTTATAGTTTCGCCATGTCTGTCCGTCCGTCCGTCCGTCCGTCCGCGGATAATCTCAGTGACCGTTAGCACTAGAAAGCTGAAATTTGGTACTAATATGTATATCAATCACGCCGACAAAGTGGTAAAATAAAAAGTGGAATTTATTTATTTATTAGGGTACCTCCCCTATACGTAAAGTGGGGAGTGATTTTTTTTTTTCATTTCAACCCTAACGTGTGATATATTATTGGATAGGTATTTAAAAATGAATAGGGGTTACCTAAAATCATTTTTCGATAATGTAAATATTTTCTGAAATAATCGCTCCAGAAGTAAAAAAACATGCGTCCCCCCCCCCCCTCTAACTTTTGAACCATAAGTTTTAAAAATATGAAAAAAATCTCAAAAGTAGAACTTTATAAAAACTTTCTAGGAAAATTATTTTGAACTTGATAGGATGAACAGTTTTTGAAAAAAAAAACAAAATAATTTCTGAACTAAGTTTGTAATTTAACCGTATAAGCAGGTGTTTATTGTACCTGTAATTTCTACAAAATTACAATGAAATGACGTGCTTTCAAATAAAGTAAAAACGGTGAAAATCGGTTCACGCAATAAAGAATTATCCCATAAAAATCATCTTCCATACTTTATGCTCGCGCGCAATAGTTTACTTAATTTGCCAATAGATGTCGCTGTACGTGGAACTCTCATATCATATCCTACATGGCGGTGTTATTAACTCTTAAGTGGGGACACTTACTGTGACGGACGGAAAACTACGGAACCCTACAGTGAGCGTGGCCCGACACGCTCTTGGCCGGTTTTTAAATCCTATTTTGTCTCTTTACTTCTGAGACAGCCCATAATTAACATGTTGGACATCAATCCATAACTCTTTAAAAATATTTTTTAAGAAAAATATAACCGACATCAATGGGGGAAGCCGGTGAATGATTATTGTAGATGGTGCACTGTTTGTTAGACTCCATACAATACAATGAAATACCTTGTTTAACAAACACAGTGAAGAGGACAAATCGCCAAACGTGAACTAAGCGTCGTTGAAAAGTTCCGTTTTGATCATCATCAGCAGTTCCCCTTCATTAAATGTCACTATTTAGAATGAAAATGATTGATTTGTTAATAAAAATATAAAAATGTACGTATGCCATTAAGATTTGAGAAATTCCCTCGATTCCTCATCATCAGAACTGCGTTTTGACGAAAACGGGACCAATCTGTATATATAGTCTGGCAAACCATTTCTGTCAGTAGAAACGCGCGGCAAATTCAAAATACGTACATGTGGCAACCCTTTGTGATAGACACCGTATTTCATGACGAACATTTAAATTCACATTGAATTTGTTTCTAGTACATTTCACTCTCTCATCTTAAGCGCGAGTGAGATAGAACTCCTGCAACGTTCCCAATTAAATTTAAATTCATTTTTAAGCCATATGTTAATTGCCTCAACCAGATTATCTGTTGCAGTTGATGACATCTCAGACGAAATATTCCGTCTACTTTTTACACACCGTAAATGTCACCTAATGAAAGGGACGAAAATAGCACCTAAAATTAAAAACATAAAAGGAGATCGTCAATTTTTGTTAGGTGATCTGGCCCAGATTATTTAGGACCGTTTAGGAATGGTTCTTACCTTTAAATAATCGTCATAATTTCTAGATCAGGATGGTGGTAAAAATATTGCGAAATCTAATGGGAAAACTGAAAAATCATGCATTTAAAACTTGAATCTGACAAGGACAATATTTGAAAGCGTGCTTGCCTATGATTTATATATTAATGTAAAAAAAGTACCGATTTTTTAAAGATAATGTACAAAAGCGGACTTGAAAACAAAACGGGAATCATGATGAAATAATAAAAAGTCATATTTTGATCGTATTTATAGTTCCTGTATTTCGGTAAACAAAGACGGCTGTCAAACCATCATTGATACTATTAACTGAACATTCCTAACACCTATTGCGAAGGGATAAGGTTTACCACCGTTAAGTGCGATAGCACTAGTATCTGACATTACAAGATTGATAAAAAGATGCGTTTCATTATCGAAGGAGCATGATATTATGCCATTATGAAACCCACTTTTAATATTCAAACTCCGATCAAACATGCAAAAATACGCATTTTCAATCTTTAGGCGTTTTAATACAGTCGATTTCTAATTTAAACTTGCGTATTCGTAAGCTTAGATACTATTTTAATTTTACAATGTTTTACTTACCGAACAGTATCAAAACGAAGATTATGTAACGGTATACATTGACAGTGTCAAACCAAAAAACAATGCCGTTTCAGGCCAGGGTGAGGTTAAACTTTATGTCAATGCCATAAGGACGTTAACGACTTGTCTTGCTGTATTTGAATCGCGGAAAAATCGACATAGTGTTTATTTATTTAGTATTTCTAATTCCCGTTTCATTTTTTTGCAATATTTTGTCTACTTTAGTAATAAAATGAGTATTTATTTTACATTGCAGTACAAACTGTATACGGTTTATATCAGGTGGCCCAGAATTGACGATCTCCTTTGATGATCATTGCTGCTTTTTTCACTGATTCGTAGTGTTGTCATACTTTTGTTCGCTGTACATTGCTACTGCGTTCGTTGGCTGGCCAGACTATATATATATACATACAAACAATAAAATAATTTTTAAAATCGTTTCAGACACGACGGAGTTATGGAGTAACAAACATAAAAAAAAAACATTGAGAACCTCCTCTTTTGATATCTTTAAGTCGGTTAATAACATTTCAACCTTTTTTCTTTGAACATTGTGTGATTAAGTGAATATTTTCAGAAATAATCGCTTCGAAAGTCAGAAAATTTGAACTGTAAGAATTCTAAGTTCTTAAATATAACATATTACCATTTCTTAAATCCCCTAGCTATATAGCTATTAGCTAGTTATTTTATTAGCATACAGTTTAATACTTTACTCGTTGATGTTAATTAATATATACCTACTACGAAATGTCACTTCGAAACAGTTATCGATTGATATACATATTGATATTGGAAGGAAGTTCTTAGTTAATTGTCATTTCTGCCACAATTGTTTAGACATCAAACCTATGTATAGTGCTGATTGTAACATAACTTATGTTACAATCAGTAGGTACTATACGATTGATGTCTAAACAATAACGGTACTTAATCAGTTTTTAAAAATAAGTCATAACTTGTAACTTTTGTGTCCCTTTCCAGTTTTTCTTTGATACCTAACAGAATATAATACACAATTTGTGTGCGTAATTGATTTTTTTAATGTACTTTTATCTTAATTTGCTTTTAAGGTTTCCATGAACTTACCCAAAAGTTAGAATTGAAAAAATGTTCGCCTTATAGCGCGGGTTTACTTGGCGTCTCTGCTTCGGTCCCGTGTCCATTATTAGCTAATAATACTTACTTACTCAATCAACGTGGTCATGGCCACACGTATGATCATGATAGTATTGAAAAGTTACAGTTAAACCTCACTGATTTAGAAAACAGCGAGGTTGGTTGGGCGGCCCTACCAACCTACTACGCCGATGTAATTTTAATAAACCAACAGATTTATTTATTGATTGTATGAGGGTATATTAAGCTTCACACCGTAATGGGAAACTTATTAATTATATTTGAGAGAGCAATCCTATTTGAAAGATGACTTAGCAGTTCACTATTGGCTGACACCCACCAACAAATCCGTACCACCAGTTTCCTTTTCCGGTTTTAATCCTCACCAGGTGAGCGGGGCGGCTGCGGCGCGTGGTTACCTCATCCTGTTTGTCGGAACTAGGGCTTGAAATCCGGATATCTGGATATCTGTTTTATTAGAATATTCGTTCAATTTACCATCCGGATTCTTACTAAGTTAATATTCGGATAATTCGAATAACATTTTCTTCATACAAGTTTTAAAAAACGATTTAAAAAGTTCAAAATTGTAATGTAGACAGTGTCGGTTGAATTTTTAAGTTCGTAAATACATTATAAAAACTGTTTTATTAAATTCTAAATAAATAAATATAATGGAAAAATCTTACACCAGTAATCTCAATAAGGTTTGAGTTGTGGTTATTAGGTTACGATATACATAATAGATACATAGGTAATTATCGAACGAGCGGAGCGTAAGCGAAGTGAAGTTCTTACAAACAACTTCTGGCTACTGGGACGGTTCGGCATTTCGATGGCTTTTTGATTTTGAGAGTTTGTTCCGCGATAACTTTAGTACCGTTTTTCTGATCTTTATGAAATTTGTTGGGGTTGTAGCAGAGATACATATAATTTGAGAGTTCGTATATGAGCAGGATCGGTCCACGGGTTACGGAGCTAGAAGGCGCGAAAAAAATCATCACATGGGTCTTGTTATATTGGTTTCTTGTTTGCAAGTAAATCGCGAGTTCTCAGTTCGAGGCGGACTACTAGTAAGTTTACAATTAGGTATTTCACTTAATAAGCGTTTTTTGTAAGGTAAAACGCTTTTATAAAATCTCGTCCATTTTATAAGTCTGCTCATAACAGTCAAAATTCAACAAGGTCAGTTCAAAGAGCTCAAAGAGGACCCAGTGTGTTGACGATGAGGGACCTTCTTGTTCCTTTAGTCGTCAACACAGTGAATCCTCCTTTTTGTAAAGGGTCGGCAACGCGCATGTGACGCCTTTGGAGTTGCAGGCGTCCATAGGTTACGGTAGCTGCTTACCATCAGGCGGGCCGTATGCTTGTTTGCCACCGTCATGGTATAAAAAAAAAAAAAAAAAAAAGTTTATCTGATCTTTATGAAATTTGTTGGAGTTGTAGCAGAGATACATAATTTGAGAGTTCGTATATTTGCAGGATCGATCAAGGGGTTCTGGAGCTAGACGGCGAAAAAAAATCTTCAGAAGGGTCTTGTTATATTGGTCCCCCGTTTGCAAGTAGATCGTGAGTTCTCAGTTCGAGGCGGACTACTAGTGTAATTTGTTGGGATTGTACCCGAGATACATAAAATCTGACCAGAAATATATGATTATTGTCAAGAGGGCGCTATTATTCTCATTTATATGGCAACAGTTCAGTTCTCTATGGTATGGTGAGATCTTGATTTGTTTACCTGTCAGCTTTGATGTTAATTTAAAAATATTTCACAGGGAAAAAGTTTCATTTCCCGAGCGTATTACTTACAGCAGTTTATTATATACACTATCTACAATGTTCTGCTCTTGACTATAGATAATTTTGGGGATTTTCTGTCGTTTATTATTTAATATTCAACACTTTATTATTATTTAAGTAAACCTCCTCAATGACAGTGACAGCCTATCACATGTACTCACACATGCATACATTCTGCTATTAAAATTATTGCCAGTGTAAGAAATTAGTTCCAATGAAATTCCGCAACATGGCGCATGATCAATGATCATATATTTCTGGTCAGGCTTTATAATCGAACGAGCGGAGCGTAAGCGAAGCAAGTTCTTAGAAACAACTTCTGGATTGTCTAGTGGGACGTCTCGGCATCCTAACTTGTGTTCATAGTAAATTTACTTGCTAAAAGCCCTGTTACACTTTACTTTTTTTAGTGTCCTAACTAAGCATCCTAATTAGGATCTTAACTTGCTTTCATAGTAAATTTACTTGCTAAATGCGGTTACACTTGACTAAATTTAGAATTTAACTCATTTAGGAAGCTAACGAGGACAAATGTAACAAGCCTTTAAATGCGGTTACACTTGACTAAATTTAGAAACCAACTCATTTAGGAAGCTAACTAGGACAAATATAACAAGGCTTTTAAGCCCTGTTACACTTTACTTTTTTTTGTGTGCTAACTAGCATCCTACTTAGGATACAAACTTTTTTCAATAGTAAATTTTACTTACTAAATGCGGTTAGACTTGTCTAAATTTAGAAACTGAATCATTAAGTAAGCTAACTAGGACAAGTGTAACGGGGCTTTTAGACTTGACTAAATTTAGAAACTATAGTCTAGCAAACCATTTCTGTCAGTAGAAACGCGCGGCAAATTCAAAATCCGTACATGTGGCAACCCTTTGTGATAGACACCGTATTTCATGACGAACATTTCAATTCACATTGAATTTGTTTCTAGTGCATTTCACTCTCTCATCTTAAGCGCGAGTGAGATAAAACTCCTGCAACGTTCCCAATTAAATTTAAATTCATTTTTAAGCCATATGTTAATTGCCTCAACCAGATTATTTGTTGCAGTTGATGATGATGACATCTCAGACGAAATATTCCGTTTCCTTTTTACACACCGTAAATGTCACCTACTGTACAATTTTTCTAACAACCAATATTTGACGTCTGTCATTTCCATACAATTTATAACCTAAAACGCAAAATATGTACATACATACATACATGGATGACAGCCGTCAAATATTGGTTGTTAGAAAAATTGTACAGTAATGAAAGGGGCGAAAATAGAACCTAAAATTAAAAACATAAAATTTGATGATCATTGCTGCTTTTTTCACTGATTCTTAGTGTTGGCATACTTTTGTTCGCTGTACATTGCTACTGCGTTCGTTGGCTGGCCAGACTATAAATCATTTAGGAAGCTAACTAGGACAAGTGTAACATGGCTTTAAAGGACGCAGTTTTGCGTTAGAGGGCGCAAGAGATATCGCGATATCGTTCTGCCGTACAGCTGCGTCCCTTAGATTGGCCGACGTTGGCCCAATGTGTACAGCGGGCTTATGGCTAGTATGTCGATGGTATGGTTGTTATCTGTGGTCTTCAGAAGTTCGTTGAGTCGTTGACGTATGCTGTTCAAAAATGTTTGACATGATTTGTGTTGTTTGTTCACCTTCTGTTGTTCACTTTGGCTCAGTGACTGTTCTTTGAGGAGTTTGATGACACCTTTAAAATAAAGAATAGTCATTTAGTAGGAACTTTTTACTTAAAACATATGTCAATATGACTTCGAAGGGGAGTGGTGAAGCACAGGAAACAAGTGAATTCTTCCGTCGTCGTCAGTTGCGACTCCAGCAGGTTTGAATCATTAACTATTACAAAAATGTACTAAATCCGCCCATATTCTAAATTGTGTCTAGTGCGATTTAGTTGCAAATAACGGCATAAAGCTGCTATTATAATTTTAGGTTAGAGAACAGTCTAAAGATATTGCAAAGAAAATACGACAACGCGCGAAAGTTGAGAAACTACGACAAGTGGTTGACCTTGACGAAAGGAAGGAAAGGGATTACAAGGAGAGTCAAGAGAAAGTTGTTAAAAAACTAGAAGAGCTTTACTCCAGAGGATTGAATAATGTAGGGAGCAGTCACAAGCAGGCTCGCGGACTGACACAGCCAGGTTTGTAACAGCTCTGCCTCTTTGTTGAATTTTAATTTCAAAGCTTTTTATTATCGAACTTACAGTTAGTAATATTTAATACAATATTTATTTATTTGTGTTTGCAACAACCGTCAGCTCGACATATCCTTTTGACACAAAGAGGCCTTTGGAGGAGGCCCTCCATTGCCTTCCATGCTTCTCTGTCTCTGGCTAGTTGTGTCCATAGTTGGCCAGCAGTTTTCTTTAAGTCATCTGATCATCTTTTGTATTGTCTGCCTCTTTTTATTTTTGTGTTGTAGTGTGGGGTGCACTCAGTCAGTATATTAGTAATCAATTCTGAATTCATAATAATGTAGGGTGCAGTGCCACACAGGTTCACGGACTGACACAGCCAGATTTGTAACAGGTCTGGTTCTTTGTTAGTAACCATTAAATCTAAATTATTATAATGTAGGGCCCAAGCAGGCTCGCGGACTGACACAGCCAGGTTTGTAACAGATCTGCCTCTTTGTTCAATTTCAATTTGACCATTCAATCTGAATCATAATAATGTAGGGAGTAGTCTTAAGCAGGCTCCCAGACGGACATAGCGGGGTTTTCAACAGCTCTGCCTCTTTTTAGTAACCATTAAATCTGAATCATAATAATGTAGGGGCAGTCGCAAGAAGGCTTCCGGACTGACAGCTGGGTTTGTAACAGCTCTGCCTCTTTGTTAGAAACCATTAAATCTGCATCATAATAATGTAGGGAGCAGTCGCAAGCTGGCTCCCGGACTGACAGATCCAGATTTGTAACAGCTCTGCCTCTTTATTAAAAACCATTAAATCTGCATCATAATAATGTAGGGAGCAGTCGCAAGAAGGCTCCCGGAGTGACATATCCAGGTTTATAACAGCGGGCCTCTTTATTAAAAACCATTAAATCTGCATCATAATAATGTAGGGAGCAGTCGCAAAAAGGCTCCCGGACTGACATATCCAGGTTTGTAACAGCTCTGCCTCTTTATTAAAAAACCATTAAATCTGCATCATAATAATGTACGGAGCAGTCGCAAGAAGGCTCCCGGACTGACATATCCAGGTTTGTAACAGCTCTGCTTCTTTATTAAAAACCATTAAATCTGCACCATAATAATGTACGGACAGTCGCAAGAAGGCTCCCGGACTGACATATCCAGGTTTGTCACAGCTCTGCCTCTTTATTAAAAACCATTAAATCTGCATCATAATAATGTAGGGAGCAGTCGCAAGAAGGCTCCCGGACTGACATATCCAGATTTGTAACAGCGGGCCTCTTTATTACAAACCATTAAATCTGAATCATAATAATGTAGGAAGCAGTCGCAAGAACACATCCAGGTTTGTGACAGCAGGCCTCTTCATTAGAAACCATTAAATCTGCATCATAATAATGTAGGAAGCAGTCACAAGCAGGCTCCCGGACTGACATATCCAGGTTTGTAACAGCTCTGCCTCTTTATTAGAAACCATTAAATCTGAATCATAATAATGTAGGGAGCAGTGGCAAGAAGGCTACCGGACTGCCGTATCCAGGTTTGTAACAGCTCGGCCTCTTTGTTAGTAACCATTAAATCTGAATCATAATTAAATCTACTGGGAAGGGAATTTAAGCAGGTTATAAATTATTATTACTATAAGCCATATACAATTACTACAATTAGTTTTCATTATGATAGTATTATTCTTTTAATTCGATTTTTGCCACCAGTTTCATGTGCTAATAACCTTGTTAATAATTTTATGTACTGTGGATACTGTTGATCATTTCACAGAATAGAAAATTTTTGATAATTTCAGTAAATGTTCTTGAAAAAGTTGACCCATCCCATATACGTGGGCGTGAAGCTGCTGCGGAAGTAAAACGGCAAAAGCAACAAAAGTTAGATGAATTGAAGAAGGCATTAGACAGAAAACTACAAGCAAGGTAATAACAGATGCACATTCAGCACCAGAAATGCAATGACACCCGACATACATTTATGTACTATTATATTTAATCATAATGTACATTACACAGCTAAGGTTCTATATGTGGTTTAATTTGCCAATGGAAAGTAGGAGGTTGCTAACGTAGTATTTTTAATTCAATACGGTAATCTGACAGCTCTTGCTACACAAAGTGGTTTACAATGTATGGTCAGCTGTCAGATTATATATTTATTTGTACTACTTTTTTTGTTATATTATGTTTATTCAATATTACTTATATTATAACTATAACCCATTAATGCTGCACATTTTTTCAGTGTTAATTTTTATATATGAAGGGGTTATCTAGTATCTACATTCAATGGGACTTAAACTTGTACATGAGACTTGAAAGGATTGCGTCAAATTTCAGTTTTGGGTTATTTTCTTTAGTAATCTCCTTTGCTCCTCAAACACATGTTGTTTACGAAGTTGCTCTTGAAAAAAGAATGAAGGCTAATTATATTTAAGTATTGTCAATATTATTTAAGCGACATATTTTATTCACTTGATACTGGAAATTCAAATGTTGTAACAACAAACAAACATCTGTTTTCAGGAGAACCAAAACACAAACTTCAAATCTTTTAAATATTCATAAATTAGAATCTTGTATACTTTATTCGAACGTAAAAACTTCAATTATACAGATCAAAAGAAAAAACTAATTTATTTTCTATGTCCCTAGCTATAGTGATATATATTTTAATTTCTAGAGATGCGCCGAATATAGACCACCGAATACGAACTTTCGGCCGAATGTTCGGTCCCACTCTTACCGAACCGAATATTTGGCTGATTTATACATATTTGCTTTTTATAATTTCAAACAAAATAAAGAAGACAGTTATCCTTATTTACCTGAAAGATAGTGTAATGTCCAACGTCAAAATAGTTACATTCTACCCGACAGAATAAAAATTGATTGTCTTTAAGACGATTCTGAAAACAAAGGTTGGTTTCCTATTTGGATTGATTATTTATTATAACCATAATTATAATTAAAGCTAAACTGTACCTTCCTGTGAAATGGTTATTCCATCTTTTTGTATATATATGTCTGAAACATCGTTTACACCCATACACAGCACATAAAGTCATTTTCACGAAATTTGTCGCCCATTTATTTATTGAGTGCATTGAGATCGAGAAACAATAAGAGTGTATCACATATTTTTGCGGCCTTCGTGTAGGAAGATACTATTGCTGTTAAATGTGCTAAATACATAACTTTTAACCGTGCATTGCCCTACATAAGCCGAATTCTGCTACTCGATGAGGTAGGGTTCCCTACGGCCTACTCTTGATCTATTAGGCTACTCCACCTTTTCCAGATTAAATGCCCGAGCTTTTGTAAAAATAACGGATCCAGGCGGATGGCGTCACAGGGTATATAATTATTGTGTACCAAAACCTTCTACAGAATGTAACAAATACTTATGTGAAGACCGTATCAAAATCAGTTCAGCCAAACGCGAGATAATCGCGAACAAACATTCATAGTTACAAACATACCGGTCAAACTGAGAACCTCCTTTTTAGAGGCCGTGAAAAACTATTAGTGCCGTATCACTGCCTTTATAAATTTTTGGGTTTAGGTTACCAAAAGTAAACTCTGGCTCCTTTAAGGATGTAACTAAAATAGTCCTAAGATGGGGAGGAGCTACTATGAGTACACTCTGATGATGAACTCCTTTTTATATCGTGGAACATTTTCAATGAGTATATACTTAGTTATAAATTTTGATATTTCCTGTAGTTTTTTTTATACCACGACGGTGGCAAACAAGCATACGGCCCGCCTGATGGTAAGCATATACCGTAGCCTATGCCTGCAATTCCAGAGGTGTCACATTCGCGTTGCCGACCCTTTACAAAAAGGCGGATTCACTGTGTTGACGGCTATTTTACACATTAATTGCCACCCAGCCAAACAAGACATCCGCGCTAGGCCACAAAAATTTCGTCATATAAAGCTGTAGTACCAAGATCCCGACTATCGGGTCGTCCGGCCTGGTAACGAAATCATCAAATACCCGATAGTCGGGTTCTCGGCCCTGAATGTGTTAGAGGAACAAGAGGGTCCCTTATCGTCAAGGCCCTGGATCCTCTTGGAGCTCTTTGGCAACCTTACTCACCAGCAGGAACACATCACCAGTAGGGTCTAGTGCTATTTGGCTGTGGTTTTCAGTAAGGTGGAGGTACTTCCCCAGTCGGGCTCTGCTTCAGATTTGAGCGAGATGTCATTTGCAGTACCCATACCTCTCTTTTGGACGTAGTTTAAAGGACATACCCGGGTCCAAAAGTAGTAACTTGTACTCGTGGTAGTAAGTAATAGTATAGTAACTTGCATTGGCGAATTATATGGTGTGTGAAAATCCTGCATGATTCTGGGCAATTTTAATTTGTTGTAAATTAACCAAGACATTTTTGTAGCCAGTAGCGAGTTTTATCGTTATACTTATATAATGTTGCATTGCAGTTTTGTTATTGCATTATGTTATGTTTATGTGGCATAGCGGCACATTGATTTTTATACTTTGAAAACAGTTTGATATTTTAAGTTAATTATTAGGGACAAATTTGGAATTTCCTTTTTTAACAGCTTAACAATACCTTGTGTGTGTAGATGAGAGATGAACGTCACTATTTCATTTAACTAGCTTTTGGAATAGTTATATACCTAAGCAGCTTTATGAAACGTCCAATTTTTCCTTGCTAAGGATCTCGTAAGAGCGGCGTACAAGATGTAACATAAATACTGGTGATCCGTTGTAGGGCATGATTAATAAGGGTATCGTATTCTGATTATGAAAAAGTAAGAAAAAAAATTATCGCGTGATTTTTTTTTTGTATGGATGGTTGGCCGGCCGGGACGGCATGTCCTATACATTTTTTGTATGGACGGTTGGCCGGCCGGGACGGCATGTCCTATACATTTTTTATATGGACGGTTGGCCGGCCGGGATGGCATGTCCTATACATTTTTTGTATGGACGGTTGGCCGGCCAGGACGGCATGTCCTATACATTTTTTGTATGGACGGTTGGCCGGCCGGGACGGCATGTCCTATACATTTTTTGTATGGACGGTTGGCCGGCCGGGATGGCATGTCCTATACATTTTTTGTATGGACGGTTGGCCGGCCAGGACGGCATGTCCTATACATTTTTTGTATGGACGGTTGGCCGGCCGGGACGGCATGTCCTATACATTTTTTTTGTATGGACGGTTGGCCGGCCGAGACGGCATGTCCTATACATTTTTTTGTATGGACGGTTGGCCGGCCGGGACGGCATGTCCTATACATTTTTTTTGCATCGGAAGAACTGTTCTTATTTTTCTTAGTCGCAATACCATACCAATTATCAGTATTATCACCTTAAACGGATCACCAGTATTTTAGTTAAACCCTGTATGGATATAACGTCTATTGCGATGAGTCACACTCCTTTACCTGAATATTTGTTATAAAATATGTTTGGCTTATTTATTTCTGTGTATTTTTGTAAATAAATAGTATATCACGGTTACTGTGACACTATAGAATTTGTCTATAACAAAATGGGTTTTTCTGGTCTAGTTTATTTCTAATGTGCACTTTTACTAAACTACTAAATATATAATGCATAATTAAAATTATTTTGATTACAATGTTATCTGGTCAATTTTTAGGGAAGCTGCAAATGAACTGAGCCGTGAAAAGACAGCTTGTACAGTAAATAAGTTGTCCAAACCTTATAGTAAAATAAATATTGTTAATGAAGAAACTAAATCAACATCAGGAAATGTTAACGGTGATCTTAACTTAAGTAACAAGGCTTTATCCGAAGAAGTGTCAAGGACAGATATGGGCACCCAGTGGGATATTGATTTACTTCCTCCTGAATGGGAGCCCAACGTCCCTGCACTCGCTCTCCCTCGCGAGGACGATATCAAAGAGTCTGCAGGCGACATTGCGAGTGATAAACAGAAGAAACCCGATTTGTTTGCGCTCAGTGATGAAATGCCAACAAGCCTGCGCGGTGGAAGTGCTAAACCTAGCGATACTGGGCCTTCAAAGTTCTCTTCAACATTAGTTACAGAATATATTCAAAACAGAGTACTTCGACTTCGTGAAACCGAAGTTAGCACAAGTAAACAACAGTCAGAAGATCTAAAGAATTTAAGGCAGACCATAAGTCGAAGCAGACCACTGAGACCTACAGGTAGCGTTTTTCGCAACATTTGCCATGTAATTGAAGGCCAAGCTTTTCCGGTGCCCATGTGGCATCCTGAACCCAGTTGTCAGTGTGAGACTTCTAGAACTTCGCGCCACAAACAATCATTTGAGAGAAAACACTTTCCAAAAATAACTCATTTCAATAAGATTTTTAGTTCCGTCGCTCCTGTGAAGTTAAATTCGGTACCTAGTCCTGTCTTTAGAAAGGCGAGACACTTAGTACCGCATAAATGTTGCAGATATTATGAACAACCAGGTGATAAGTCTTAATCAATGTTCCGACATTCACAGTCAAAGTCTAGCTTTCCTTAACACAGTAATGATAATCCCATTTGATCACAACCATGTGTCACTAATCTCTTTGATCATTTTATTTATTGTTTTTATTATAACCTTACAACGCCGCTGTAAATCTTCATGCTTGCTAGTCAAATTTGCTTAGCCTGGCTTGTATCAGTCATGTATATTGGATACATCAAAATGTGCCCAAAGTAACTGTTTTTTTTTCTAACTGCTTTTATCATATTTTTGTATTATTATGTATTGTAAAAAATAATTCCAAAGACTAATATCTTATATCTCAGGATGCAACGTATTAGCGGGTCGTATGTGTACGTTTTTAGGGTTCCGTAGTCAACTAGGAACCCTTATAGTTTCGCCATGTCTGCCCGTCCGTCCGTCCGTCCGTCCGTCCGCGGATAATCTCAGTGACCGTTAGCACTAGAAAGCTGAAATTTGGTACTAATATGTATATCAATCACGCCGACAAAGTGGTAAAATAAAAAGTGGAATTTTTTTTTTTATTAGGGTACCTCCCCTATACGTAAAGTGGGGAGTGATTTTTTTTTTCATTTCAACCCTAACGTGTGATATATTGTTGGATAGGTATTTAAAAATGAATAGGGGTTTACTAAAATCATTTTTCGATAATGTAAATATTTTCGGAAATAATCGCTCCAGAAGTAAAAAAATATGCGTCCCCCCCCCTCTAACTTTTGAACCATAAGTTTTAAAAATATGAAAAAAATCTCAAAAGTAGAACTTCATAAAAACTTTCTAGGAAAATTATTTTGAACTTGATAGGATGAATAGTTTTTGAAAAAAAAATTCAAAATAATTTCTGTACTAAGTTTGTAATTTAACCGTATAAGCAGGTGTTTATTGTAACTGTAATTTGTACAAAATTACAATGAAATGACGTGCTTTCAAATAAAGTAAAAACGGTGAAAATCGGTTCACGCAATAAAGAATTATTCCATAAAAATCATCTTCCGTACTTTAAGCTCGCGCGCAATAGTTTACTTAATTTGCCGATATATGTCGCTGTACGTGGAACTCTCATATCATATCCTACATGGCGGTGTTATTAACTCTAAAGTGGGGACACTTACTGTGACGGACGGAAAACTACGGAACCCTACACTGAGCGTGGCCCGACACGCTCTTGGCCGGTTTTGCTCCTTACCAAAAGTGTAATCAATATTTGATGTTGACTGTAAAACTTCCATGCTGGGCGATCGTCCGTCGCTACATTGAAGACTGTTCGTTGTTCGGTACTTACTAACTAGTAGTCCGCCTTGAACTGAGAACTCGCGATTTTCTTGCAAACGAGTGACCAATATAACAAGTAATGATGATTTTTTCGAGCCTTCTATCTCCATAACCCCTGGATCGATCATGCTCATGAACGAACTCTCAAACTGTATTGAGCTCTACTACAACCCCAACAAATTCCATATAAATAAAAAAACGTTAGTAAAGTTATCGCGCGACAACTATTCAAAATCAAAAAGCTATCGAAACGCACAGACGTCTAGGTAGCCGAAGTTGTTTGAAAGAACTTCACTTCGCTTACGCTCCGCTCGTTTGATTATTATAAATATACATGCAATCAGGAGATAATATTGCGGGCGGTTCTTCTATATTCCTTACTATAGGTATCCATTGCATGACAGGAAATGCGTAACTTTCATGACCTAACCCTGTTCAGGCATGGTACGGTACAGCCAATCAATTTAATTCCTAGACTGTGGTATAACCTTGTTGTAATAGCTAGTTTAATAGTTGCACAGTTACGTTTATATTATAAGTATCCATGCCGCAACTACCATTACGACAGGTTCTATAGTGATTATGGATTCCAATTGGTTGACCAATACAATAAGATCACTCCAATCTAAATTCTAATTAGAATTCACTTTGTCAATGAGCTTTCGGGTAATTCATTACTTCTTAGTGCCTAATGAATTACCAAAACTAATTTTGAATGAATCTATAGTTTTTTAGTAATATCTAGTCAATCATACAAATCACTGACACTGGCCATCATTATATCTTCATGATTTTGTTGACTTGGAACCATCATAGTTGAATGCTTACTTGTTAAAATATATTGAGTACCTATCCAATGCTTCATGTGTAATATACAGTTTTATTTAGGTTTCATACATACCTACTATATTCGACTACAGTAAATTCCTGCATGTTTTCAGTGCATGACAGTGGATTGGTGAGCGGTAAAGAGTCTGATAACGTAAGAAGAAGGAAGAAGTCTGTCACAACATATAATCACTCTACAAGAGATACCCGGGACGTGCCACGCGTCAATGAGCCGGTAGTTTATCGCGACCGCAGCACCGAACAAGACGCCTACTCTCAAGCACTCAGCGAGTCCATGACGGTGTGCAACCTCGACAAGCAGAAGAGAATTCAGCAATCGGTCAATAAAGTTGCTGTGACGAAACAAAACGTTGAAAAAGAATATAAGGATACAATAGCATTTTTAAATAGCCTCCCCAAAAATAAAAACACCAGATCAATGGTAAGTAATACATGAAATCATAATGTATTAATGTTCATTTTTGAATCCCGGGTGAGGATGCCAACCGAGAGGGGAGGGGGGCTGAAAGATTAACGTGTCTTTGTATTATATTGAAACCAATATAATACAAATACGCGTTAATCTTTCCCAATCGCCTCAAGGAGCGTCATCGACTCGTACCCTCAAGGGCGGTCCGTCCTCAAACTCACTCGTTCATTTTGAGACAGCTATTCAACAAAAGCAATTAGCAACAATGTAGATATTATCTAACCGCAATTAGAATGGGATTGTGCATCTGTGTTGATTTAGAATAATGACTCGAAATGATATTGTCAACTGAAGAGTGTGCAGATAAATGAAGATACCGATTCCAGTCCAACGAAGTTCTCGAACAAGAAAAAAATAAAAATTTTAATAATATTAAATTTAAGGGTGGGGACGGATTTAAGGGCTTATATTATATAAACGCAACATTAAGCGTTTTTAGACACAGTTATATAAATGTATACCACAAGGAACGTTACATAAAAAAACTGACCAAAAATGTTACATAAAAGTTTTATAAATGCGTTATATAGTTAACAATAAAGTGGCGAAAATGTGTTAAAAATCAACATAAAATATTAATTTTGATACACCACAATGAACCTACGACACGTTAAACATTACATTAGACGTAACATTATAAACCTATATTATTGAGAATACTAATTCACACTTACCTCGAAAACCCGACCCGGACCCGGGGTATGTCCTTAAACTACGCCAAAAAGAGAGGTATGGGTACTGCGAATGGCATCTCGCTAAGTTTGGTAGGGCACGTTCAGCGAATGTCATCTCGCTCAAATCTGGAGCAGAGCCCGACTGGGGAAGTACCTCCACCTTACAGGAAACCACAGTCAAATAGCACTAGACCCTACTCATAGTGTTGTGTTCCTACTGGTGAGTAAGGTTGCCAAAGAGCTCAAAGAGGACCCAGTGTGTTGACGATCCTTCCGACCTTCTTGTTCCTTTAGCCATCAATACAGTGAATCCTCTTTTTTGTAAAGGGTCGGCAACGCGCATGTGACTCCTTTGGAGTTACAGGCGTCCATAGGTTACGGTAGCTGCTTACCATCAGGCGGGCCGTATGCTTGTTTGCCACCGTCGTGGTATAAAAAAAAAACCCACGAAATAATGCGTCACATAAAATGTCATAAATTCACAACCATTCCCTTCAGCCGTGCGTACACGACTAAATATGGCCGAAAACGAGCGGGCGATCCATAGACTAATAAAAGAACCGTGTTGTCAAGTCAAATAAATGATGTGTATACATACATTTTATTTATTTTATCATACGTATATTAACGTTGTTTATGTTTCTAACAGTAGAATATTTTTCATCTTCGCTGATGTCATCGGTTGTATGTTCACCGATTATTCGAAGACGGCTGGACCGAGTAACCAGGTCAGGATCTGATGATGGGATCCTGGAGAAATCGAGGGAACTGTTCAACTATTATAGGCACACCTATAGTGATTTGAGTATGTTTTATAGCAGTTCGAGCATTTGCTTTTGGAAAGGTGGATGCTAAGTGAAGTCGGTTCTTTTTTGTTAAACATTATTACTAAAATATATTCAAGTAGCTGACGTCACAAACAGCGAGTAATGCCAGTTACGTAATTGTCGTCACATATTTAAGACCTGACCTATTGATGACACAGATGAAGTATTTACTGGTTACAATGGGACCAAGTGTGCCATTCAAAAAAAAATAATTTTCTAAATCGGTCCAGCCCTATTCAAATAATCCGTGAACATACATTAAAAAAAATAGCAACAACAAAGATCCCGGCGAATTGATAACCTCCTTCGAAATCTTGAAGTCGGTTGAAAAGACAATACTCTTTTTAGTCCTTGTGTAACTTTATAGAATTATGATCTTTTTTATAAATTCTAATAAGTTATTGTACTTAACTAAATTGTTAATCTCGTAAACGGCATTATAGAATTAGTCTCTATCTTCCTGGTTTGTTTGAGGTAATCTAATAACTAACAACGTTAACAAAGTCGAATGAATTTAAATCATAGAACATTATCTGTATAATAATCTATTAAACATTACTCACCTGTATATTTGTATCTAACAAAGATTTACAATTGTAAAAACACTCTTATTTTAAGAGTAAATTATTTCCAAGTGGGTTTGAAATATACTTCCACCTTCAAAGCAAATTACTAACATAAAAAGTGTTGATATCTCATAAGTTGACTTTTGTCTCATCACGTCCGTATTTACGTGGCCTTCCCTTTATAGTTATATTATAACATTTATAACTGACTGATATTTTGTTTTTCAGAACAATGCTTACAAACATGATCATCGTCTTCAAGCACAGAGAGACAATCGTCAGAAAATATTACAACAAGAATATATAAATATAGAAGAAGAGAGCAGAAGACAAAATTCACAGGTACCTAATTTAAACACACTATTACAGTAGTGACGCACCAGTACCGCACTGCTCAAATGCCTCGAAAATTATGGCTGTTTCAGTTTTTCTGATGATGTGGTATGATTTTTAAATAATAGGTTCACTATTGATCAAACATATTAAACTTAGTAAATCAGCATTCTCTGTTACATTCGGGTGCCTCAATCCACCATATGAAATAAATACACTGTACCCTATCTATATACTGGCATAAATTAATGTTAATTGTGGGTGTACCTACAGCCTTGGCCAGAAGTGTTGAGCACCCTTGCGATTTTCATACAAAACATAGACCGGCGTTTCTATCTTTTTTGAAGTTATTTTATCAATTAATTTAAACTGAACAGGCATGTTTTGTTGAAGTGAGTAGTAACTGCAAAGAATATCTTCAATTTTTCGCACCGACCTAAATTCGCATTTTTGGGACCTCCACTTTTCATATTTTATAGGTACCTTGAAAGTGTTATTAAGTGAAGTTTTCTAGATATATCAATAAAATATAACACTTTATGTCATCGTACATTGTTATCATAGGGAATTAATACTTAACATCAAAATTGTAAACAAAAAAGAGCTATGCTCAACACTTCTGGCCAAGGCTGTATCTTCTTCTTAATTACGTTTATCTCCTCCTTCGAGCAACAATGTGAAGGAGGTTACAGACTAAAACAAGATTTACTTAAAATATGTCTCGTATTGATCGGTGTTCTACTCCTGTAAATTTAGAACAGCGCAGCAAATTTGAAAAATCGCGGGTTGGCTAGACCTGCCTTTGAATAATTCGAAAATTGATCGTAATTTATATTCTATGTGTGGCATATAACTTTTTCAACCGACTTCAAGATTTCGAAGGAGGAGATTCTCAATTTTTTTTAATGTATTCAATGATTATTGGAAGTCGGCTGGACTGATTTGGAAAATTTTTTTTTTGTTTGAAAGAGTATACTTGGTCCCATTGTACCCAGGTCAGGATCTGATGATGGGATCCTCGAGAAATCGAGGGAACTCTTCAAATATTATAGGCACACCTATAGGAATTTCAACATTTCTTTTTGGAAAGGTGGAGTACAAGTGAAGTCGGTTTTTTTTGTTTAAAATTATAATTTTATTTACTTTTGCGTTGTAAATATGATTTTGAAGTTATGCAGTTTTGTATTAAAATATCATTTGGAGTACTTTCTTATAGTGTTAAATCGCATAATTAAAGCGAAAAGTGCTGCCAAATGAAGTCCACGAACGATTGTTATGTTGCGTAGAAGGTATCAGGTGCTCAATACGTAAACACAAAAATCACATGTACGTTTATTAATTAATTTAATACACTTCGTACATTAGATTAAATATACCTAAAACAGTCAAAACTATTCATAAAATAAAATAATAAGAGATTAACAAATAGGAGGATTACGGAGTAAGTGAGTAATCTTATATTACTCTCTTATTCGTACAGAATATACAGCTAATCCTGTTCCACTCAAATTAGAAGTTATAGTTTCTGGCAAATATACCTATCGGGTGTTCCAGAAAGTATAAGCACGAGTTCTCTTTGATATAAGATGGTTTTTTTTTTTAATTTTGACAAATATGCTTTTATCAATAATATCTAGAAACCCAAGTTCAAGTTTAACAGAACTGGCGAGCAGCACCGTGTGTAATATTCAGTGATCGGAATTGGTAGTGCCATTTCGCGGGACTTCGGTGCGTAAGCTTAGTATTGATATAGTTTTTAACCCCGGGATTTGATATGAAAATTTTAAAGTTTGTGTTTGGTTTAAAAAATGTTTTAAAGAACCTATGAAAAAAAGCCTATGAAAAATTTGGTTTCAGTTAGATATTGGACGTCAAAAGAAATAGATTGACAGGAGAAAATATTGAAAAAAATATGGTTTGCTACTATATTTTCAAAGAAAGTAATAATTTAATTATGTTTATTTAATATAATGAATGATGTTGATGTTTCGTGTTTTATTTTATGATTGTATTATTGTTAATTGTAATTATTAAACGAAAGTAATTTTAAATGAATGATGTATTTATAATGACATTTTTTTTTACTTTTGCGTTTTGAAGAAAATTTTCTGTGAGAAATACGAGTCGAAGAATCTCAAGTCGTATCTATGTTATGTACAATGTTTAAGGTCATTCACCCGAAATGGCACTACCTATTCCGATCACTGGTAATATTACACGAACCATTTGCAGCCACTTTTTACCCCCTCATAACTCAAAAACTATTTCACATAACAAATTTGGCTCAAAACACATGTCAAACTTGCGAGATACATATGTTCTCCAAATTTCATAAACACACCTCAAACGGTTAATTAGATATCAACGTCCAAAAATCGTCATTTTTATCACGTATTGACCTGTAGACCAAAACTCTAACCCTGTTCCAGATTACCTAGAAAGTTCAAATTTAGCATCCAGGTAGGTAGTAGGGTGAATACAAAGAAATAAATCAGAAATTAGTAAAATTTTATCATTTTATTATATTTTTTCAATTAATTGATTCTATTAGGAACACTTACTTATAGTGCCTGTAATGTAAGAATTACTAATAAAATTGATGACAGCTTGTCTTTATGTGGATTTTAAGGTCTTCACGTGAATATATAACGAGTAGTATTGGTATTGTACCCTTACTTTTTTTTATTTAAACGTATATCAGTTTTAGTACTTATTATATTACTACTTATAGGTTATAACTAAAAGTATAGCCGACTTTCGTATTTATTACGTTATTAACAGGGATTTAGTTTTAATTATTATTTCAATATTTAGTGTAAGATATTCATTACTTACAAATGGGCAATTCACTTGAACATTTCAAAGGTACAAGAAAATATAGAAAATAACACAAAAGAGACAATTATACCCCGTAAACGTAGGAAAATACAGTAGATTAACAAAAACCATTTGGTATTAATTTTATTACGAATAACAACCTACTAATAAATTCTGTACAAAAAGCAATGATATCCCATCAAATACATATATGTGAAATGAGAGCCAAGTTCAATATACATATTATTATATGCCGTGGTTGTTGACTTCAACGACAAAAGAAGTAAGATCTAAATGGGTGCCAAGTTCAATGGTCAGTCCTGAAATTTGTTTATAACAACATAAAAAATTATAACAACTCAAAATATAATTTCTTCTTAAATAATACAACGAATAATAATTCTTACGATAATATATTTCTACTTCTGCAATCTTACGGTCCAAAATTCGATCTACAGGCCCCCTTTCAGAACATTTTTTGGTGCACCGTAAAAGGAGAATTCTCACAGATTTCATCAACTCTTTGAGCATTATGTTAAGAACTGTACCTTATTTGTGCAGAATTAGTTTTCGTTTATCTGGAGAAATGCCTCGCATTTCGCATATTTTGTATATAACCTCTGCGACAAATGTACATATTTGTTGCTAATTAAGGAAAAAAGAATTTCATATTACTGTATATTTCTAGTCAGTATCATGAACAAAGATGTGGCAATGCAAATGCTTATCGTGCTTATACTATCGGGAACACCCGATGCTCGTTTTCCTCGACTGGCCTTATTTTAGCAATTATTGTTCAGTATTTTGATCACATAATCTCCTCCTCCAATCTGGTCCTTTTTATTTGCATATGAATATGTTGGTTATTTTATTTTCTTAGCACATAATTTTTTATTGAATAGTCATTCATTATTGGTTACAGATATATCAGAGTTATTAAAGGTTGAACACGCCAAAACTTGGGCACGCAAAATTTGTTTTTAAACCAGTTTGAAAATAAATAACTACATTATGAATACCACATTTAATGACAAATTTAATGAATTCTAAAATCACATTTTTAATTTTAATTAATGTTTACACAGTAAGCCATAAATCGAACTTTTCTACACACACGGCTCATAAGACTTTGCACCGTCTCTTTAGAAAATATTTTTACGTCACACCTGGCCATAATGTGAGTTTTACCGCTCGCTACGCTTACGGTAAAACTCGCATTATGGCCAGGTGGGGACGTAAAATTGTGTACTCACCACGGGCAGTAAAAAAGAAAGCCCTCTATCGCATATTTACAACCCTCGCCTGCGGCTCGGGTCCCAAATACCTGCGATTTCGGGCTTTCTTTTTTTTACAGCCCTAGGTAAGTAATGTACTATTGTCGCCCAGGTCCAATTTTTTGTAGCTCAGGGACCGATTTTACTTCTCGGCCTTTCTTTTTTAGAATTCCTTTCATAATACTCCAGTATTCTTCAATGGGCCGCAGTTCTGGACTATTTGGCGGATTGCATATTTTGGGTACCACCATGATCCTGTTAGCGTTGTACCATTCCATAACTGATTTTGCGTATTGGGAACTGGCTAGATCTGGCCAAATCCGAGGTAGTGAGGCATGCTGTCTTATAAAATGCAGCAAACGCTTCTGTAAACAATCTTTCCGATAAATATTGCCGTTTATTGTCCCGGTGGCGATAAACGAGCGACTTCTTTTACCACAGCTACATATTGCCTGCCAAAGAAGGTATTTTTTTTGGAAATTGCCCTCTTTTTTTAATTCAAAATCTTCAGGAGTATCTGTTCGAGATTTGCTAGTATAAAACTCTTGACCAGGTATTTGTTTAAAATCCAATTTTATGTACGTCTCGTCGTCCATCACCGCGCATTCAAATTTTGTAAGAAAATCTTCATAGAGTTGTCGCGACCGTATCTTTGCGGATAAGTTCTGTTTTGAGTCTCGATCTGGTGCGGCCTGGGCTTTATAACTCCTCAGTCCTGCCCTCTGTTTCGCTTTTTGGACATAGGACTGAGACATTTTCACTTTTTTAGCAACATCACGAGATGAAATCGTATGATTTGAGGCAAAAATCTTGAAAATACTCTTTCCTTTTTCTTATTCTTGACTCCCTGCAACCCACCACTTCCTGGCTTTCTATCTATTGTCAAGCGTTCATGGAAAGTTTTTAATACGTGACCAACCGTAGATTGTGGATGTTTCTGCCTTTTCGCGATATCTATGTAGCTTAACATGGGATTTTTTACATGTTCGTGCAAAATGCGTTCACGTTTTTGATGTTGTACGCTCGACATTTTGCCAACGAATACATAAAAGAAAATAAAACTATCATCATTTTATAGCCCAGTTCCTTCTGAGAAAATTGTTGTTTAAAAAGTTTGAATATCTCCATTTTTAGAATCAGTGTTGGCCGTTAATTTCAATTAGAATTGAAAATTGATCAATAAGATTGAAGATTAATTCCGTAACTAATCAATTACACTAACATCAATTTTTACTAACGTTAGTTCGCATTGATTTTGTGACGTCGTCAATTACACTAACCGTCAATTAGAATTAACCTATTAGTTACACTAACGTCTCGAAAATTTAATAAGAATTACAGTCAATTAGATTAACGTTAGTGTAACTAAATTAATCCTGTCTTACACTAATAATTAATTTTAAAACTGCATCTCGGGTTCAGAAGTCGGGACCAATATCACAAGATGGAGCTCATGCTGGACCCTAGGGCTACCTACTGGATCTCGGCTTTGGCGCATCATAGACTCATGCTGTTTGGGCTCATTCGACTTGTACTGATGAGCAGATGGTACCGGTATCAAAATCTGGAGCTCATGCTGGACCCTGGGGATCCCTACTGGATCTCGGGTTTGGCGCATCATAGACTCATGCTGTTTGGGCTCATTCGACTTGTACTGATGAGCAGATGGTACCAGTATCAAAATCTGGAGCCAATGCTGGACCCTGGGGATCCCTACTGGATCTCGGGTTTGGCGCATCATAGACTCATGCTGTTTGGGCTCATTCGACTTGTACTGATGAGCAGATGGTACCGGTATCAAAATCTGGAGGTCATGCTGGACCCTGGGGATCCCTACTGGATCTCGGGTTTGGCGCATCATAGACTCATGCTGTTTGGGCTCATTCGACTTGTACTGATGAGCAGATGGTACCGGTATCAAAATCTGGAGCTCCTTTTAACTTTTACTTTCTTAGTAAAAGTGAAAGTGAAAGTCAAAGTCAAAGTCAAAGTGAAAGTCAAAGTGAAAGTCAACGTGAAAGTGAAAGTCAAAGTGAAAGTCAACGTGAAAGTGAAAGTCAAAGTGAAAGTCAACGTGAAAGTGAAAGTCAAAGTCAAAGTCAAAGTCAAGGTCAAGGGTAAAAGGTCAAAGGTCAAAGTAAAAGTAAAAAGGAGCTATACCGGTACCATCTGCTCATCAGTACAGGTCGAATGAGCCCAAATAGCATGAGTCTATGATGCGCCAAACCCGAGATCCAGTAAGGATCCCCAGGGTCCAGCATGAGCTCCAGATTTTGATACCGGTACCATCTGCTCATCAGTACATGTGGAATGAGCCCAAATAGCATGAGTCTATGATGCGCCAAACCCGAGATCCAGGAGGGATCCCCAGGGTCCAGCATGAGCTCCAGATTTTGATCCCGGTACCATCTGCTCATCAGTACAAGTCGAATGAGCCCAAACAGCATGAGTCTATGATGCGCCAAACCCGAGATCCAGTAGGGATCCCCAGGGTCCAGCATGAACTTCAGATTTTGATACCGGTACCATCTGCTCATCAGTACAAGTGGAATGAGCCCAAACAGCATGAGTCTATGATGCGCCAAACCCGAGATCCAGTAGGGATCCCCAGGGTCCAGCATGAGCTCCAGATTTTGATCCCGGTACCATCTGCTCATCAGTACAAGTCGAATGAGCCCAAACAGCATGAGTCTATGATGCGCCAAACCCGAGATCCAGTAGGGATCCCCAGGGTCCAGCATGAGCTCCAGATTTTGATCCCGGTACCATCTGCTCATCAGTACAAGTCGAATGAGCCCAAACAGCATGAGTCTATGATGCACCAAACCCAAGATCCAGTAGGGATCCCCAGGGTCCAGCATGACTTCCATCTGAGAATACCGGTCCCATTGCTTATTAATACAAGCCCCCGAGTCCAGAGTCAAAATCGAAACAAAAATCAAAACCTCGTAGCTTAACCTAAATTCGCGTTTAGTTAGGTAAATTATTAATGTCAATTACCAATTCAATCTACACTAAAAATTAAATTAATGTTTAAATTTTTGAGAAAGACTAAAAATTAAATATCTTCAATTATTAATTATTCGCAAAGGATTAACACGTTAGTTACAATTAATTTCAATTCTAATTGAAATCAATTTGCACTAAACTATTATGGACTAAGAGCTGGCCACGGCAGGAATGACACAATAATGAGAGCAACGAAATTGATATAGTTAGATTGCTATACTATTGTTATTACCTAATCTGGCAATCTGGCAGCTTTAAGCCGGGGGGTTCGAGAGTAGCAGACCAGTAAAGTTGTTTATAAATCTAGGGAACGACGCAATACTGAGAGTTCTTGCTTTAGTACGATATCGTGGCATTTGATGTATGTAATTGGAATATAACGTGGAAGCTCTCGCAGTGGGGGGGAAAAGAGGCAGGTTGAAGTTAAATGCATTTATACCGGACGCCTGCAGTTTATTTTATTCTGATCTGTAAAAACTGTTTGTAATTAATCAGGCGCTCGAATAAGACTTATTAGTTGAGAGTTTTCGATCCCAAGACGATATTACCGATAGTTATTTCTAAATAGGAAATCGACTTTAACAGCCAGGATTCTCGGTTTAAATTGTTATGAAAAAATATGTGACATATTAGGTTTTGTTCTGATAATGAACTTAGCTTACAAAGCCACATCATAATACAGCTACTCGTTACTAGATTGCGCTAATATCTACTAAACATAGACAGGGAATGACATTTGAACTCCAACTGCTGACCTAGCACGGGTGAGCAGTAGAAAATAAACCAGTATATGTGTGCTGCATTGCTACGAATCTCGCGGTCATGTTATACTGGTAGTTTGAGCAGTTGGTTCGCCAAGGTGCGCACAACTATTGGTGGGAATAAACGGCACAACGTATGTACATATTAGATTGAGCATACAAAACGACTCGCGTGATCACTACGGGTACATATATTAGCGTTAAAAATTTAAGTACAGTCGCCATCAGATATATCGTAGCGGGCAAGGTGGTCACAAATATCTGAACAACGCCTCTATTGTCAAGGCGATAAAGTGTATGTTCAGATATTTTTGAGTACCTTGGCCTCTCCAATATATTTGATGGCGACTGTACCTACTAATTAAAAATAATATATTGTTTTAAAGAGCAGAAAATTGAGTGCAGGTACTAGGAAAACAATTTTTAAAACGGCTAATATTTTTTCTGAAAACGATCATCTAAAAATATTAGGGCAATTGCCCCGGTTTGGGCCACTTTAAGGAGAGTTTGTTTATTCAGACGTCTGTCATTTTGTATCAATAAGGAATGATGAAAATATTTTGTAGTGACTAAACACAAGTAAGTACAGCCGCTTGAAACTTATACAGTGTTATTATGTCTCACGAAAGTTTAAATTCAATAAAATATGTATGATTATATTTATATGAACTTCCGCTGTTAAGATTCTGATCTTTTTTTCTTTTGAGAAATATAAAAAAGAAGCCCAAGAGTCACTTTTGGCCATTTTTTCCATGGTATTTTATTTTTATTTTATTTTTTTATTTAGCCATAAATTGTATGTGTACATAATGATATTAAGCAATACAGATAGTATCAATACAATTTATCCAGTGGGTGTAGCTACATATTTATGTACTTATGAACTAACATTTTATAATATATACATACTTATTAACTAACAGTGACCAGTATTATAATATTCACTTAAGCTGTAGGTAGGGGCATAAGTCAATAACATGTTTTTTAAGTGCTGTCAGAAATTTGAAGTAATTGAGTGATTTAATTTCTACGGGTAACTTATTAAACACTTTAGCAGCCACATAGATAGTGCTACGCTGACAACTGATACATGACAGATGACAGGGCCATCTGTGCTGCCATAATTTACTTTTATATCAACTCTATAAACCATAGACTTGTAAATTTGTCTATGCCTTAGTAATTTTGAAAATGGCCAAAACCGGCACAGTGGCCACAACCGGGGCATCTGCCCTATAATATTTTCCGGAATTGAGTAAATACTAAAAAAATATTCATAAAAATAGTTACTAGGATGTTATACGTTTTTTTGTAGCATCACGTTTACTGTACGTACTGTACGTTTACGTATAAATTGGGTATGCAATTATGAACCCGATGGTACATTAGGTTTGGAATAAGTATCCCAAAAATAATGGACATTTTATATTGTTTGGTATTTGGTCATAAACTATGCAAAATAACTGCAATTGTAACAAACATTACTACAGATAGGTGCATCTAAATATGCACCCAAGAATTTTAGTTATTTATTCAAACTTCATTGCACAGTAAAAATAAGTACAAATGGCGGACTTAATGCCTCAAGGCATTCTCTATCAGTCAACCATAGGGCCAAACAGAAATTCGCTAAAGTGGGTGCTGTAAGAGAAAACTTGCTGATTTATCCTATAACTTATTTGTACCTACTTAAATATACTTCGATATATGCTACATAAACTTCACAAATACCAATATATATACATACTAATAAACATACGTATATATTATAATGCATATGCGCAAAGGGGAAAAAACTCATTCACGCTGGTCATGATCCAGCAGGTGCTTGTGAAGCAAGCGTTTGAAAACGAACTTGCTTGGGGCTTGTCTTATTGTCAGGGGAAGTGCATTCCAGAGACAAATAGTCTGGATTGTAAAAGAAGAAGAGAGATAACCGCTATGGGGAGGATGTACTAGAAGCTTAAGAGACTGGGAGGAGCGAAGTTCACACCCGGGACGGGGGTTGACAAAACTGAATTTGGACTTAAGGTAGTCTGGAACAGAGAGATCAAACAAAATAGAGAAGAGAGTACTTACAGAGAATTCTAAGAGTCCTGCGTTGACGTGCAGGCAGCCATTGGAGTTGGTAACGATAACCTGAGACGTGATCTAATTTACGCAAGCCGAAAATAAAGCGTTTGGCATTATTTAATATACGATCGAGTCTGTTTAGGGAAGCCTGGGAAATGTTGGTAGTGCACACATCAGCTTAGTCTATAATAGGAAATATTAAAGCCAGCACAAGCAGCTTCTTGGTACTCACAGGCAGGAAGTTTTTAAACCTATGCAGAGTCCGCAGTTATCAAAAACACAAAAACTCTCTTTTCAAGGAAACCAACAGTGTTAATGTTACCATTCTTCGAGAGTATTTTAAGCGTATGAGAAGGAATCTTCCATAAGTTCAAAAATAATGTATCAGCGTGTTTTTAAAATCGAGATATGGCCAAACTATGAATGTTCCCGCATACGAATGGCGCCAATCTTTCTTATAAAATGAGAAATGACTCGAGTTCATTGAGTACGCGTTAGGTTTTGTAGTTTCAAATATTGTCATAACCTACAATCCACTGGTGCGACAGGCGGCTCAATATTTAATAAATAAAACAGCACATAGATAACGACTGCAAGCCTTCATAAACGCTAAAGTGCGGGATCTTAGTGAGGTAATCTATGTTGCTCATTGGTAGTACCACCAAGTAAATTATTATTTATCTAGAACTTTCTATCATTCTGTCACTTCAAATACTCGCTACTCAAATGCTGCGCAAAGTCGATATTTATATCGATACAAGTTCATGATTAATAGGCAAGGATAAGCATCGACATATAATATTAAAACCTTATTAAAACGAGTAAAGTTAAACAATGCTCATGTGAAAACTTAACCCATTTTTAGGTTTACAAAAATAAAATGTCTCATGTCTTGTTAACCAATAAAATACCCATTTTTGAAGCGTCATTTCTGTAAGACTTGTACCTCTGTTTGTACTATATATATACCCATGTTGTACAAATAAACTATTGGACTTTGACTTTGACATTTATTGTGTTAATCTTCATTCCGCAAAGGTTTCATGCCATTCCTCTTCAATCTTCCCTACAAAATCAGTGTTTGACAGAACTTTGACATATGAACGATGGCACATGACGTCTACATACAATTTTTCCTGTCGATTATCTAGGGTTGACAAGTACGCGATTAGTTTGATTGCTGGACCTGCCCTAATCTACCTGATACATCAGTAATTTTAATACAAAAATACATTAATGTAAGATTTATTAGTTAATTTGCCCAATCTAACCGTTATTTTAGAACGAAACTACTACAATAAACTACATAAATATTTTATCTTACCTGTGGTCATGCAGCAAATAAACAAAGGAGATTTTGACAACCCCGAAACGGTATCCGATACGTTCCAAGGCCGTAGCTGTCACTTCGTTCAGATGTACACCCTTGTTTAAATCTTACTTAATGTTATTAAAATGAATGGGGAAGGCAACTATCACAATGACATTTCCAACATTACTTTTATATTGATATTGTAATAAATAAAGAGAATATAACAATAAAATAAGAACTTTTATTTTAATGCTGATGGCTATCAGAATCAGTATTCAACTTAGAGATTTAACCCGGACGGGATGATACGTCAGATAAACGGCAGTCCATACATGTGTATGACCACTGGTCATATGTTTTCGGCAGAAGGGCCAATCAATGGCGACTCCGGTTGGTTGAATTCTCTAAGTATTTAATGATCAAAGTTATTGGCAGGTATGGCTAAGGGCTAATATTTTTATCGACAAATTAGGCAGCCATATATCTGTAATTTCCTAATGGTTGTGCGCCCCTTGGCGAGCCAATTTCTCTAACTGCCAGTGTAACATGACCGCGAGATTCGTAGCAATGCGGCACACTTATATTGGTTTATTATATACTGCTCACCCGTGCTGGGTCAGCAGTTGGAATTCAAATGTAATATTCTGTCTATGTTTAGTAGATATAAGCGCAATCTAGTAACGAGTAGCTGTATTATGATGTGGCTTTGTAAGCTAAGTTCATTATCAGAACAAAGCCTAATATGTCACATATTTTTTCATAACAATTTAAACCGAGAATCCTGGCTGTTAAAGTCGATTTCCTATTTAGAAATAACTATCGGTAATATCGTCTTGGCATCGAAAACTCTCAACTAATAAGTCTTATTCGAGCGCCTGATTAATTACAAACAGTTTTCACAGATCAGAATAAAATAAACTGCAGGCGTCCGGTATAAATGCATTTAACTTCAACCTGCCTCTTTTCCCCCCCACTGCGAGAGCTTCCACGTTATATTCCAATTACATACATCAAATGCCACGATATGGTACTAAAGCAAGAACTCTCAGTATTGCGTCGTTCCCTAGATTTATAAACAACTTTACTGGTCTGCTACTCTCAAACCCCCCGGCTTAAAGCTGCCAGATTGCCAGATTAGGTAATAACAATAGTATAGCAGTCTAACTATATCAATTTCGTTGCTCTCATTATTGTGTCATTCCTGCCGTGGCCAGCTCTCCGTCTATTAGTGTTCAATTTTAACTAACGTGTTTCAATGTTCAATTTTTAATTTTCAATTACACTAACGTTCGGCCAACACTGTTTAGAATAACTATAGCTATTTTTACATGCCCAGGTTTTGGCGTGTTCAACCTTTAATTACTTTATTCAATGCAGTCACAATTTTCGAAATTACTACAATGACGCACGAAAGACCGCGGCCAACGTTAATAAAAGTTTTGTTCCACGTACCTTGCTGTTTTTCTTAGGGCAACATAAATTATTGCGAACCTAAGAAATTGAAATGAACCCAGCGTTTTAAAAAAAAATCTTAATAAAAGAAACACATTACAAAGTTATCCAGAGACACGTTACGTTTCAGAGTGAAAGAGACGCAGATAAGCCTATGTACACTCACAGTTTTAGACGTTTCCATAATAATTTTCAAAATTGTAAATGCCAATAGAAAAATTACCAATACAAATATATTGCTAACCAATAGAAAAAGTAGATTGTGTTACATATCTGGGAGTTAAAGTTGATAATAAATTTTCTTGGCAACATCACATATACCACATCTGTAGCAAACTTAGAATTCTATTAGGAAATTTTAACCACCTAAGCTTTAAAGTACCAACTAATGTTCTAAAATGTCTATACTATGCAATAGTTGAATCCATATTGAGTTATGCCCTCGATTGCTATGGTCTTAGTTTTAAATCATACATAGATAAATTAGAAGCTCTACAAATTAGATTCTTAAAATTGCTCGTAAACAAAAAGTAGTTGCAACGGCGATTATTCGAAATTATTTAAAATCTGTAAAATACTTCCAATTAGTTTAAAACATAAATATCTGTTAGCAGTCAACAACCATTGCAATGGAGAACATAACCCAATATTGATACATCATAAGCACACAACAAGGACAGTAACCGCGCGCAAATATGAAATACCCCGAGTCACTAACTATTTCGTGACAGAACGTTAAGTAAAAGAATTCCATACTTTTTAAATAGTTTACCAGAAAATATCCGGCGTGAATATAATAAAAATAAATTAAAAAAAGCGCTTAAACTGTACTTACTACAAACACTTAAGTGACATTTGCGCTAAGGTAAATGTCACTTCAGTGTTTAGCGAAACTTAAGTTAGTAGATTAGTTAAACATACGAGTATATTATATTAGGTATTACATAGATACTCCTACTTACTCAAACTGTATAAACAGTTTTGCAAGAAACTGTCTTAAATTTAATTTCTGTACTGTGTTTTTAATAATAATAAATAGTAAAAAAAAAACGAATTTAAAATTATGAGGTTTGCTATAACACCTGTAAATGGCCTATTCTACTTTTGTTGCACATACATTTTAGACACTTTTTCGTAAAATGAATATTTTAAATTACTGGGCTATTCTATTACTTTCATTTGCTGTTTTGTGACGGAGAAAGAGGCTTAATTAGGCTATCAATCCCGAAAGCTGAGTTTAAAAATAACAACTGTAAATATTCTTAATCACAGTAACTCAGTGGTCCTTGATTGTCGCCCGATTTGTATGAAAATAAGGCATTTACCACTGCGTTACCATCTTTTTACATTAATCAGTATTAATATATGAATTTTGGTCAACAAATTCCTATTATTTGGTTCAGGTACAATTTGGGAATACAATTTTATATACGAATTCAATGTCTATCATAGTTTTTTCTGGCAATAGATTAATGGTCATGAAAAAGTAGATTGACCCACTTCTTTTAGATAAATATTCTTTGTTTTTGACCTAGTTTATAATTATATGCTTACTTATTATACTTTTCACCACCTTAAAGAAAGATTTTGGGACAAAAACGATTCTGTATCATTCCTCAGAACTCAAACTATACCAAATTTAATCTAAATCGATTCAGCCCATACAAACTTTCAACCCCCTTTTCACCCCGTTAAGGGTTGATTTTCGAGATAAAAACTATCCTATATCCTTTCCCGGGACTCAAGACATGTCTATACCAAGTTTCATCTAAATTGGTAACAGACAGATAGACACTTTCACATTTATAATATTAGTATGGATAAGTGTTGCATTTATTACGGGTTCTTTTTATTTCAATAAAAATGTTTCCAGGGTCACAAATCAAAATCCGGATTATCAGATAAACAGGCCAAGCAAACGAAGTCTTCAGCAGATTCTAATGTTAATAATAATCTGGATGAAAGAGATTTCTGTTACTCATGGATGCCCGTCCCGGACAGCGACAGCAAGCTGGCGGTGCACACCATCCCCACCGGCGGGCGGGCCGGCCATTCCGTCAAGTTCAGCGTTGACAGCTACCACGAGTACCGCTCGCGCCACAAGCACACCCCGCCCACCAAGGACACCGCCGCCAGCCACCACTCCCACGCCGGCAGGAAGCTCGTGCAGACTGTTATATTACAGAATGATGAAGACTGCTCCTCCGACGAATCTGTCGCGTCCGACTACAGCTCTACAGACGCGCACCCTCCACCCTCTGATCCAAAACAAAACGTGAACGATGACGACAGCCCAAAGAGAAGGGAGCTGACAGATACAGAGAGAATTATTATTTACAAAATTTTGAACCGCAGACACAGAAAACAGAACAAAGCTGCCAAGGTAAACAGTACTGGTGATGTTAATCAAGACACTGAAGGAAGAAACCTCACACAAGATGAAAAGATGAAACAATCAGTTAGTGAGGAAGCAATAAGCAAAGACGAATATGATGAACACGCTAGAGGAGACAAAAATCCACTCGTCATTGACCATCTTACTGAAGGTAATTGTTCAATCTTCTTTATGTGTATAAGTGTCAAAGGTTTTATGTTTCTAATTTCACCGATATATATTAAATAACTAGATGCCTACTCACAAACAAAACTGGCAGAAAATCCGGCTCCACATGATGACATCTCTAGTAAGTTCCAGAGTTCCAGTTTATGCAAATAACGCTTATTCATAATTATCTTTGAGACACAATAATCATACAAGAAAGAACCTCTGTGTCCGTCCGAACGGTGGGGAACCTCAATGTCGTAAGCATTAAGTGTCCAAAGTACTTACTGATACAGTAAAAACTTCTATTACTACGTTACGTTATATTATTACTATGTTGGGTTAAGAGTAACACATAATATATTCAGCGCAATGGCGTGTAGTCAAAGTATCCAGGAGGAAACAGATGGCTTGCGCTACGATAAAAAAGAAAACGAAAAAAAGTTGTCTGGCAACCGCTTGAAAATTGGCATGCTTGTTCTTCACCACATACAGACACTGAAAACGAATCCGTGTATTGACAACAAAGTATTAACTTAAAAATAGTTTTTAGGAGACCCTTATGCTTTTTGAAAGACCTTATCCAACGACGCTACACACAATAACAATGAAACAAAATTACATTTATATTCTGGCAGTGTACGAAAGACAGCTTCGTTCAATCGCGCGTTGTTCAAGTAATACTATTGGGTCTCGCATAATACTCCTTTATCCCCATCCGCGCATAGTTCAGGTGGGTCATTTATAAGCGGGTAATATACTCATTTATTTAAAATTCTGATCTGCAAATTGTGCGTAAAATCAAACTTTACGCACGATTTGCAGATCAGATTACTTTTTAGGACTAGTGCATAAAATCAAACTTAACGCACGATTTGCAGCTACGTAAACTAAACTTTTTGAGCAATTGTATTAAAATAGTAGTTCATATTCATATTCATATTCATTTATTCATGCCATCAAGTTACATCATATATAAATAATACATGTCACGTGATACCCTGTAAGGGCACAGCAGAAAACTTAAAAAATAAATCTTAACATCTAGATTATCCTAATTACAATATTTACATAGTTATATACAAAACAAGCATATTTACAAGGTTATTCGAATTAAATATTTTCGTCACTAAAAAAGTCTTCTAAATTGTAGTAACGTTTTTCTATTAGCGTCTGTTTTAAATGGTTCAAAAATGTTTTACTGTTTTTTTCACCTTTTAATTTGTTATTCAATTTATTATATATTTTTATGGTCATGGCATATAGTTTATGTAACTGTTACGTAATAAGGCCTAATTACGTACAGTTGCATACATATTATTATATTATATATATTAAATTAAGTGCTCGGAAACCATAGAATGACCGCCATTGCACCGCCATGGCCAACTCGATTGTGTCGGGGAGGCGCGTGTGGGCGCACGCAAGGCGCACAGGATTTACATTATGTTATCAAAACTCATAGCACATCAATATTTGAGCATGTAAAGTTAAAATTACGTTACTGCCACAGATAAAAAGCTTATCATAGTAAAATAGGTTGTGGTAATGCTAGCCATTGCCTACCGTTTTTGAACACGTTTTAGAGGACTTACAGTGTGAGTGTAGATAAAAATAATTTCACTCCTATTTCATGTGTAGGGATGGTCCCTAATATTTTTTTTCTGTTTTTATTTTACCGTGTTGTCGGCGTGTTAATACGTACTCAAACCAAATTTCAGTTTTCTAGTGCTAACAATCACTGAGCTAAGCCGCGGATGGACAGACAGACGGACATGGCAAAACTATAAGGGTTCCTAGTTGACTACGGAACCCTAAAAAGTATACAGGCCTTTTCCCAGCAGTGGGGTACAACAGACTACAGAAATATAAGTCCATTATATCTTATGATAATTCTTGAGCCAACAAACCATGAAATATGGTCTCATATCGTTTTGAAATAAATATATTTTTTTAAATGAATCGCTTTATACTTTTTTTTTGTTTCAGGAGTCTATGAAGTTTCTGGAAGAAATAAGTAAGTATCCAAAACCACCAAGCACCTAATCAACTGACTTCAAGTTTTCGAAAGAGGAGGTTTTCAAATCTTTGTTCTTTTTTTTTATGTATGTTCACCGATTAATCCGATTATTGATAGACCGATTACCGATATCGAAGACGGCTGGACTGATTAGGAAAATTATTTTTTCGTTTTAAAGAGTATTCTTCATGGGACCCCATTGTCAGCAGGTCACGATCTGATGACGGGACCCTGGAGAAATCTAGGGAACTCCTTATATGTTATATAGGCACACCTAGGGTAAACGCACCAGTAGTAAGCCTTGTAACGACTTTTTTTAATTTGAACTGAATGTTCGGCATTTCTACAGCATTAGTCTGATAGTTAAATGAATTACATGGTTAGATCAATTGTTTATTATAGTTTTAAAACAAAATATGTTAAAAATAACAATCCTCTTTATAATAGCTATATTTCAGTTTAAACAAAAAATGGCACTTATTTCCAGTAGTCAGCCTCAAAAATCCAGTTATCAGCCTTCGTGTACCCAGTACTCAGCCGTCTTAACTATTAATAAGAATGAGATATTTAAGTCAAAATCAATAGGATTATAATAATAGTAAAATATTGTTCATATATCCTCATACAAATATCTTCCTGCATCTTTAAAAATACCACTTAACCCAACAAGATAGTGGCTGAATACTGAATCCTCAACACCCCGTGGTCGGCCGCGTAAAAAATTATATAACCTCCTAAGACCCATTGTATAAAATGTTGTACATATTGTACAATCCATTTTGAGTTTTTATTGAGTAATTAAAGGGTCTCAAATCCAAAAACAAATGAACTGCTTCTTGGTCTTAGGAGTTTTAAATGCGGCTGACGATTGGGTTTTCATACAATCAGGAAAAACCCAGTGGTCAGCCGCGGGACGCTGACCATTGGATCCTTTGTAAAAAAGTGTTATCTAATAGTCAGCCCCCTCAAATAAAACCAAAATCAATGATATTTTTATTCAATTTAAATACATAAAGTATTCATAAAGCCAATTTGTATAAAATTCGATCACGTTTAACAATAAAACATGTTTTTTCTTACGTGTTAAGAGAACACCACGTGTAGTAAAAATGGCGCATATGATACTACTGCTCTCGTCTATCGACAGCACCTATTGGTACTAATTTATTTCGGCCCCTTGATCCCTTGCCGCTTCTGTAGTATGGCATATTAAACAACGAGGGATCAGAGCTGCTAGTTAAGTACATATGATTTATTTATTCAAATTATTGCTATATTTATCACCAATAGACGATGCAACTGGCTGACCACTGGTGCCGTTACCCTATAGTGATTTGAGTAGTTTTTACAGTAGCTCGGACATTGCTTTTGAAATGTGGAGGTTAAGTGAAGTCGGTTTGTTTTTGTTTAATATTATTTGATAATTGCTGTTGTACCTAATCGATTTAGATGCTTAGTAATTGTTCACTTACCAGGTTATCTTGCAACATATTGAAATGTTTCGGTACAAACGCGGACCCATGGAAATTAATGCCCAATCGCAATCAATGGTGGTAATTACCTCTTGAATATAATATAAATTGACCGTAGTACATATTTGGCAGCATCCTAGATCTTAGATAAGTTATAGGTTGATAGTTTTATGACAAAGTATTAGTTTCTTACTAGTAAGTATGTAATGTGAGTAAGAAAGGGACAAATTCTGTATGTTGTTAACGATCGTTGTAAGACCTCAGAACAACTGTCTTTTGTTTGAGAACCATAAAGTTTGTCTGTGATATAACTTTGCCTAGTACCCACAACACAAGCCTTATTGAGCTTATTTTGGGGTTCGGTCGATATGTGTAAGATTGTAATATTTATTTATTTATTCATATTTATTTATAGTCAGCGGCGACAAATTAGTTTATGTTTTGAACAGTGTTGTTATAAAATAATATCAAAACTAGAACACACAATTTTCTATTTCATACGACGAAATGGACTCCATAATTACCAGCCAATATTTCTGGAATGTTCACGTTTCTAATGAGTGTAATATTATTAGCTAATTGTATTTTATGTTATTTGTTATTGTTTACTGGATTTTCACTGTTTCTTTTGCCTTGCACCTACTCATACCATTATTTTCGACTAGATTTCCGCTACCCCAAGGTTGTCTGGAAGAGATCGCTCTCTAGCGATAAGACCGACAATTGACTGCCTCTACTTTTAATATGTGTACTGTACTGTTCCATTTTATTGAGGTGTGCAATAAAGAATATTTGTATTGTATTGTATTATATTGTACTGTTTCAGGGACAACCTAGAGTCAATGTACCTCTCGCGGCTGGATAAGAACCAATCCAGCAGTAGTGACAACAAATGCGACAAACTAACACAAGGTATATTAGTAGTATCCAATATCTAGAACAAAACGTATTTTTTATTATCTAGGTGTCAACGAAAATAAAACGTGAATTTAACTTTCTTCTAGTAACCCTAACCCATTAGATTGTGCTCCTCTTGTAACGTATTAATCTTTTACAGGCTCTTCATGCAGAACTGACGCAGGAGATGTTCCTCTACAGTCAAGGTATTAAAATTACTTTAATTGTAACATTTTTAGGGTTACGTACCAAACTTGCGTTTTGGGATTTTTTTATATGGAATAAAAAAAAGCATTTCAAAATTTGTTTTCAGGAAAAAATGCTCATCCGTCAAATGCAAAGGTCACAGCCCGAAGAATCAGGTTACGACGGAATCGTGTCCGAGCGCCTTCGCGGAGAGCGCCGCCGCCACCGCCACCGCGGCCGCTGCTGTCGCCTCGGCGCACGACGCGGGTTTAGTCAAGCTCATAGATGACGTACAAAAACAAGGTAATTTTTACATCGGAGCAACAGGGTTTCTCAAAAACGATGCCTACGAAGTTATTATACAACTACGGAAAAATGACACGACAAAAGAAGTGGTAAATACGCAAGATGTGCCGGGCGAGCTTCTAAAAGCAGATATTAGGAACGAAAACACGAAAATTACTAAATTTGAAGTAGCTCCATCTTTGGAGCAAAAAGATGAAGTTCAGCAACAAGAATTGATTGATGAGAATAATCCTTCTGTAGCAACTGCTGCATCCCCTCATGTCACTGATCAGGATTCTGGAGCAAATCCGACAGACAATGAAAAACAGCTTTTGAGCAGCGCTGTTAGCGAAGATGTTCAATCAACGAAAACGACACAGGATAGAAGCGTTTCAACGTCATTTAATGAACTAGTACCGGATTCGGTTCCAAAAAGTGAGCCAATCCCGCGACCAGCGACGTCTACCTGCACCCAGACGACGCCCATCCCGTCCAACCAGCGGCCAGTTTATATCCACATGAGTTCGTCGACGTCTACTGCTTACATGAGTCCCCCGGAAGTTGTACTACCTCATTTCTTTAAGCGAGGTGACAAGCCGTGCAGGAAAGCACGCCGGTCTGCTCGAAACATTGAAAAAAAGGGAGATAGTAACTTCATTCGTCATGATCATCACTGCAAAAGTTACTCTAGCTGTAAAATATTTGAAAAACTGGCACCCAAACCGAAAATAGATAGATTGAATTTTTATGCGGATATCTACAGCGAGAAAAATGAATTTGCACCATCTAGTTCTCTGGAAAATTACAATTGTTCTAAGCCCAATGCTAGGGGTGCTTCTGAGCTGTGCTGTAAACACCACATTCGCAACAAAATTAAACATCATCTCAACGCTGCTAAACAAAATACGTGTACGTGCAATACTAAAAATGGTGTCATGCATAGTAAAATGAATAAATCAAGACATGCAAGCATATTATCTAGCAAATCTTATCTTAGCCCTTTGATTAAGCAGTATATTCGTAAACTTCTTTCTTTAAATCGAGAGGGTATTAAAGCCATTCAAATAATGAACCAGGATTGTAGCTCTGTAAATACTCCTGCTAGTTCTATCATTAATATGCCCACAAATTTTAGTGCTAATAATTTCCAACGAGGTCAATTAGGTCATGGTAGTCGTGATTGGGAACAATTTGAGAGTATACTCAAGCAGCGCGTAGTACTTCATAATAATGCGACGCATGCAATGTTTTCTCGGCCCGACAATGCAACTATAGGTAACTACAAAATCGCAAAGAACATAAAGCCTCGGATAACAAATTCAAAAAAGAAAAGAGTACACAAAGTTAAGTCTTTGAATATATCTAAGAGAATTGTCGTAAAAACGGCTAACGTCTCGACCAAGAGCAAGGATGACAACTGTGCAAGAAAACTTTTGTCTAATGTTACATCGAGTGAACAGGATTCGACTCCGTCGGATCACATTAAAAGCTACGATAAATCAAGTAACAAAAACAATACTTTAGACAATCGTACCACTAGTAAAACTATACACAAACACCCTTTAAATCAATATGTCGAAGATACTTTTTCTTCGGGACAAACGAAAGCAGTATCTAACAGCAATAGCAATGATGAAATACCATCAAAACCCATCAATATATCAACGCAGACGAGCTGTACTGTCGACGGTGAAATTAATTTTATAAAGTTAGCAGAAGATAAACTTCAGAATATGGAAAAGATAGCAGATCTAACAGAAAAGTGTACCAAACGGTTATCAAACTTAGCTAAGGTATTAGAAGAGGTTAGAAAAAATAAATCTATAGCCTACAGCCAAGTTTCAACGGCAGATTCTACATCGGATTCAGATCAAAAGTCTGATAAGACGTCTGAAAAATCCGATTTAAAAAACTCCTTGAATACTCGAGAAAGCACTGTAAAGAGTAGCAAAAATCAATTTAATATTGATTCCGCTGACTATGAATCTCTAATATCAGGTGATCAACTATCTGGTAATATTCAAGCCTCTCGTGTCAAAACTTTAGATACTGATTTCTATGAAAACAGCAATACTGAGTGTATCAGTCAATCGGTCTCATCTGTTTCTACGAATGATGACTGTCGTGAAAGTAGCAATACGAAATGTCGTAACAGGCCTCCTCCCGCGTTGCTGCGCATGAACTTAAAACGCCCGCAAGATAAAGCTGTGCCGCATGAACTCTCCACTGTCATGGAAGTTGATTCTCCTTTAAGCGTTAAATTCAAACAGCAATCACCTATAAACACACAATCCAATAATAACCTTGCTAACCTAACGAACGACCAAAATAGTACAATCGAATGCCAGTTACTCCCAGAATTGTCTCAAAACATGGTTAATAAATCTAGTAACGAAAAAAACAAACTTATTATCAGAGATTCATCAGAAAACTCAAAGTTACAAATGATGGATCTAAACCAATTTAATGAAATCATGTTAAAGCCATTCGTTAGTCTTCAAGAATATGCTCGGGGTCATTATGATAGGAGTACGCAAAGGCATTATGACACGAAACGCGAAATAACAGACGACATTAGCTCTCTTCACTCGGACGCCAGTTTGCCAGACGTAGTGGCCGAATTGCTTAAAAGAAAACTCATCACTGAACCTTTCAGATTTGACACCGCATCAAATATGAATTCCACGACCATATCTTCTGAATCTACGTTGTCTGTCTTAGCTTTGTCGAAAGTCAAAAACGATAAGATCAAATCAAAATTAACCGCAAACAAAGAAAACGTTGGTGAAACTTCAGACTCGTTAAGCATTTCATCGAATCCTGATTTGGAACACGCCTTTAAAAAACTCGGTATGGGTTGGGCTTCCTCTACATTGAAGAAGACCAAAGAGCGATTAGCTCTGTCTTCCTCTTCGAACACATCCAGTTCCAGTTTATCGCAACTAAAGTTCAAAAATTCCACAAAAGATGAGGCTGTCGCAGAGGCGGCTTGGTCCGTGTCTAATATTTCCAAGAAAACTGCTCTGAAGCGTCGGTTAGATACATCTAAAAACGTAGAACAACAGACTTCTTTTGCCAATAATATGTCGGTTAAAGAATTTTTAACTAAGGAACTGGCAAAAAAAATCACTTTCACAGATAAGTCTAACAGGAACGATACTAATCAAGAGTTTGTATCTTTGTACGAAACAAAATTACCAGAGAACTTAAAAAATTCATCTCAAAATGTGCTTGATGATAATTCTGGAGATAGTGCGCCGAGCGGCAATAACAGAGCGCGAACATCTACGCCCGTCAAACTTTTTAAGTCTGTGACGTATCACTCTAGCTCCAGTTCCCATGTATCTAACGGGCTTTTCAGCAACGCCGACGAGTTGTCGTCCGTCAAACTAACACCGGCGTCGGTGCGACACCAGTCCGCGTCTGAAAAGAATGAACTAACTATTCCTAACTGCAGTCTAAAGATGCGGAAAACCTTATCAGATTGTAGCAAAACCGATTCCAGCTAATTAATTAGGATTACACTTGTGTCAATGTTATTTTTTACAGAAATATTTTTAAAACAATTGAATTTTGTATACATATATTGCTATCTACAAACCAATTATATTTGCAATTAAAATTAAAATAAATGTATTAAGAACACATTACTAATCGGTTTTATTTTCCAACATTTAGATTGATTAGCCAAGTACGAAGGCGTATTTTTAAATTAAACTAAGTAATTATTGTAATTAGTTACTTTTGTGCCCTACGTAAAGTTTACAATTTATAGCAGTGCAAATAAGTGCTTACCTTTAATCCTTTAACGGGCACAAGGGTTTCAGAAATAAAAAAGTTAAGTTCAAACAATGGTGTGATATATACAGTTGTCCTTAGCCATTGGATAAATCCTTAAATCCCACATAGGGTTAATTCTCAGGATTGCTCTAGCGCAAATATTTGATAATTAGCAGGACAAACAAAATTAACAAAGATAGTTTTTAGTATTTTTCACAAAAAAAACGGAACCCTTATAGGATCACTTTGTTGTCCGTCCGTCTTGTCTGTCTGTCAAGACCCTTTTTTCTCAGGAACGCGTGGAGGTATCGAGCTGAAATTTATATCAAATACTCAGGTCTACTGTCCCTTGGAGCTGTGAAAAAATAAACTTCTAAGCCAACGCAATAAAAGGATACAGCCGTATATGCCGCAAATTTTCAAAACTCTCAAGGGAATCAAAACCTACTAAACCTACGAAGCAACGTCTTATAGCACAGATAAAGGAAAAATTGCGAAAACCGTAAATTTTACTACCCCTATATACCTACAGGTTTGTACGGAACCCTCGGTGCGCGAGTCCGACTCGCACTTGGCCGGTTTATTTTTGAAAAAATAAAAAAGATCCGGTTTCTAGTATGATAAGTCTCCTTGATTTCCTTTGTTCCTCGAAGCAGGGGAGGGGTAGGGCTACACGATAATGCGGTGCTGCAAGCCCTCGTGCGTGGCCTTGTCAGTGGCAGCAGCATCAAAAGATTGTAGATGTATGCCAAAACTAAGCGCCTTATTAAGTTATATTAGAAGATCCCAAGATATCATTGAAACAGTCCTTGAATTTTGTACATTATATTTAAAAAAAAAACATTAGTGAGGCTGCACCATAAAGAAAAACTGATTCATGCAAAATTAACAAAGATTAAATAAAAATCCAGGCTATAGATCTGTAAAAAACATTAATCAGTTGTTACAAAATAAGGAAGTTCAAATTTATAACAGTCTGCATATAGTGGATGTGCTAAGCTCAAATATTGTATGGGAACGTTGCATTTTATGACTATGCGCTGGCACTTGCTATAGTTGATCTTTAAGTAGTCTTCAGTGGATGAAGACCGAGAGGCGAGATGTATTTGGTAAGGTTAAGGGGGTTTGGGGGGCGAGTTTAACTCCGCGGCGCTCCGACTGACGTAAGAGGGTATGTTATATATCATTTTCGAATATATTTTAGGCACGCAACCGGGCATCATTTTAACATTTTCGCAACCGGGCATAATTTTAAACAATACCCCAGAAACCGAGAGAACTCGCTAGGCGGGCAACGCGGTGCAACGCAATGCCGCACGCCGCGTGCCTACTAGGCGGGCACTAGGCGGACGCTCAGGGCTGTGCCGAGTAACTTTGAATGTAACCAACTGATAAGAATTTTTGTTTTTAAATCGCATTAGGTGAAGTATAAACACACTGCCTTTATATTTAAAAAACAACTTTTCGATCACATAGGTACATGCATAATAATCAGAAGTATTAAAACCTTTCTGTTAGTGTCAGCCCTGTGGTGGCGAAGATGCAATGTGTGCCCGCCAGGCGGGCTCTTTGGCGTGACGTGTAGGTTTATAGCTACTGCCCGCCTAGCGGGCTTAGCCGGCATCTGAGCAAACATTACGAGTGCCTACCAGGCGGGTTCTTGGTTGCGAAAGTGTTAACCGTGGTACCACAGCTTTTGTACCACAGGGGGACCACGGGTAATTATTTTCCCCGTAGACCCATCCCTATTTTCCCAGTAAGGTCTAGAACGCAAAATGACCACTCATAGGTAGGTTAGGTTCGTTAGTTATCTTCTAATGGCCGAAGGCCAAACCGCACAGAAAACGAGTCGACATCGCTAACGTAAAGATAAACCCATTTTGGTGCAGTGGGTTTACGGGGAAAAAAATTACCCGTGGTCCCCTGTGGTACAAAAGCCGTGGTACCACGGTTAACACCCGGAATATAATGCACTTCAGAGCAAAAAAAAAACAGTTAAGTGGAAACAACTTAAAAATATTATTAAGTTTTTTATTTATTTAAGTACCTCATTATTTTTTGCATTTCATAATAATTTAAAAAATCACTATAGCAGTGCTCTGTTAACTATGAATTTTTTGATATGTTATAGTGTGTAAATAAACTTAATTTTTATCGATTCAGATTATCTATACTGCCCTATCACTTGAAAATCGAGCTGACGCTAACCCCAAACTGAGCGGTTGAGAAAAATAACATACTTCGGTTTCAATAGCAAATCTATATTTGTACATACATTTATAATGACAACACAAGTTCACAAACTATATTACATTTTTAAAACATGTACGTGTAAACTGTTACGGTTTAAAATGAGTATTTTGCGGACGACAATGTTTTAACTGAGACTGATAACAGCAGGGTCTCGTTAGCTTGCGCTATTCGTGAGTGTATACGGAAACTTCTCTAACGGCATAATATACTCGTAATGTTAATAGTATAATAAGTCGAACACTTTACGCTAAGTCTGCAATAAAGCAAATAAGTAGGTAAGCATCATGTAATTCATGAACTTTGGTTTATTCCACCGCCCACCATGTAGACTAGATAGTCTACATAGTGGGCGGTCTCTAGACCTACACGTACAGATGTACATGTTTAGAACCAGCAATTTTAATTTACATCTAAATAAATTAGATAAATTATATCCAATTTATTCATAGCAGAGCAGAAGATCAGTGATTCACATTTCACTTACATCTAAGACTAGTATTTAATCACATTAACCCATTTTCAAATCAAACCACCATTAATTAATTGGAAAACGGGTTATAACTTTAATCTAGATCATCACAGTTTATCTAGAAAAAATAACATTTTCTCTTTTATGGCAATAAAATAATATTAACTATTCCATAACTTGTAGTTATACTGGCGTTATAAGCTACCTACTGAATATTTAAACCCAATAATAAATTATAAATTCTGTTTAAAATTATATCTGAACTATCTAGGTGTGTCAGCTAAGTTCGCAGAGCAAAGAGGCGACACCAGCCGTGGGTACATTTATACGAACCATTTGAGCCCACATTTGACCCCCCAATAACTTGAAACCTATTTGTGCTTCATATTTCCAATTTTGTGAGTCCTGGTAAGACTATGTACTAATTAGCCTACTGAATCTTTAATTTCAGCTAAAAAATTCTAACCGTTCACGAGATATTGCCCTCCGAAAATTACTTTTTTACCACTGACTGACTCACTCATCTAAAACTTTGACTACTTGGTGACCTAGAATGTTGAAATTTGGCATCCAGCTATGTAATCGTGTGTAAACAATAGGAAATGTTTAAAAAAAGGAGAAAAAAAACATATTTTTCATACTTTATATGAAATGGGAAAATTCACTGTTGTACTGGGTCTTAATTAACAGCTGTAACCGTCTTTTGAAATGGCGTCTTTTTAATTGTAATGTAAAGTGAAAAGGTAAATTAAATAGGAGAAAGAAATGTATATTTTTAATTTTTTGCCAAAAATAATGATATCCCATCAAAAACATAAATTTGAATGAATGCCAAGTTCGTAAAAGGTTTCGCTAATAAAAGAAGTGAGATCTAACTGGTAACCAAGTTAATTTCAAAGCTCCTTAGATCACTGTTTCTGTCGTACATAACATAACGTTTTTCAATCGCTTGAAATTATTTGTTGTGTTATTTGCTACTTCCTAGTGCGACTTGGCCAGTTTTTATCCATCCAAGTATTCAAATAAGTGCTATTGATAGGATGAGGAAAGGTACTATTGTATAAATAAGTGATTATTTCTACGTATCAATCAAGCAGAAAAATAAAAAAAAGTAATAAGATAGTGTATATTATGTAGTTTTGACAAAGTGTAACCTTTTTCCATAGACTCACACATTTGGTCCTAAGAACGACTGTTTAAGTTAAATAACTCGAATGTAATTTGTACCCACATGTGTACCTAATTATGGCACATAACATATTACATAAGTAACACCACATATATTGTCAAATTACACGATTACAAGTACAACATTGAAAATTAATTACTTAAGTACATCATTTTTATCACTACATTGTTTTAAATTCAGATCTAGTACGATAATTCAAAGATGGCACATATAGAACACAAAAATCAGCATTACATGAGACACCATTATAAGTAACTTACTTTTTTTCAATTTCAACCTATGAAAATTATTGCTATTTTATACACAGTGAGAAATCAGTTCTCAGATAAAATCAGTTTATGATAAATTCTGTGCCATTTTAATAAAACATTGAACAAGCCATCAAGTTCTTTTCTCCAGTCTATACTAACGAGGAAAGCTCAGCAATGTTTGTTTAGATTTATTCATCTTTTTTTGTATCCTTAAATAGATGTTGCTTGGCTAATGTGTATGCTACACCTATAGTGAGACAAGACACCACAGTGCCCTGGGCGGCTACTCGCAACTGCATCAGGAATACACTCGTACTCATTTTACCTCGAGTTTTGAATTTATAAGCCCCCACGCCGCAAACGCCAATCAGCCCTAAGATACCTAGCAACATAAAAAACACGGATTACTAAAGGCAACAAACACATCAATCATTGGAGCATTTTGCCTTACCTGCCTAAAAGGTGGTATAGAAAATGTTTAATGGTCATTGGTAGGCTATACGGTGGTTATTAAAATACTAAATTTGAGACCTCGAGGGGGGGGGGGGGGTTGGCCGCCATCTTGGTACTCATCATAAAATATTACTAGGCATTGTCAGGTAATAACTATCGATCAATTCGGGTATAATGAATTTAAATTTGACAAAAAACGTATATGCTTTCATACCAAAAAAAAGTAATTTTTAAGAAAGTTGTTAAAATTTTAAGAAAGTTCTTAAAAAAAAAAAAAACAAAAACTTTATATTACAAGTTACTATTAAAATATCGTATAGGCTTTAGTATATGTATAGGCATTAGCATTTTTTACATAATACTAGAACAGTACACTTTATGACAAAATTGTTAATGTTTGTATTACTATATACCTATCCAAAGTTGTATTTTGTAATTGTCGATACAGTCTTTATGTTGGAGCCGTTAACCACATATTATGATGAATTTTATCAACAAATCAACCCTATACCATTTTTTTTTCAACTATTTTTAATATGTAATTTAAAATTCTATGGCACCACACTCTTACCGCCCTTGGTAAATTTATGGATGGTGCAAGAAGGATATAAATCTCTATGTTACAAAAGTGTCCGTCAAAAGGCGATAAACTGATGGCGCCACAATGATATTAAATTTGATTAAATTAATTTTGAAATTAAAAAAAATTTAATCCAAAATAATTATTTGCGGAGATGAAAAACGCTCCGAATATTAATTTTATTTAGAAAGTCATATGAGTATTAAATATCGGTAATTCATTTCAAGTGCTGAACTATACCTAGCGCCACCCGGAGATATTTGGAACTATTGTTTAGTGCTTACCGCTGGACACTTTTTCGACCATTTTCCTATAAGAGAGTTCCATCCTTCCTATACCATACATAGGTAAATTAACCATTATTTGCAGTGATCGGAATTGGTAGTGCCATTTCGCGGGACTTCGGTGCGTAAGCTTAGTATGGATATAGTTTTTAACCCCAGGATTTGATATGAAAATTTTAAAGCTTTTGTTTGGTTTAAAAAATGTTTTAAAGAACTGCGGGCCTAACATATGAAAAATGTGGTTTCTGTTAAATGCCCTAAAATTTTGATATATTATAGATTTAAATGCCCTGAACAAAAGTCTCTATAGGTGCTTTGACATAGGTTAACAATAGAAAATATTGAAAAAAATATGGTTTGCCACTATAATTCCAAAGAACGTAAGCAATAAAAGATGTTAAATAAATAACTAATAATTTAATAATGTTCATTTAATATAGTGATGTTGATATTTTATTTTATGATTGTATTATTGTTAATTGTAACTGTTCATCGAAAGTAATTTTAAATGAATGATGTATTTATAATGACAAAAAAAAAATTACTTTTGCGTTTCGAAGAAAAATTTTCTGTGTGAAATACGAGTCGGAGAATCTCAAGTCTTATCCATGTTATGTACAATGTTTAAGGTCATTCACCCGAAATGGCACTACCTATTCCGATCACTGATTATTTGTCAAAATATCCGTCACACATGTGCAAAAGAGGTGCCTTTCGGCAGCTTTAGGCATAAATTATAGATCAATAATGTTGCAGAAAAGTTTCCACAATTACTCGAAAATTTATTGTAAAAAGAAAAATTGTCTTAAAAAACTCCTTTTTTTTACATTTCTCTTTTTTCAAAAACAAAGTTGTGCACCTGTACTTTTTTTATTGTTAGCAGATATTACAGAAAATTAGCTAAAAATGGACATCAAAATTATAGCACTAGCTTTAATATTTCACATGTTATAATCAACAAAGGATTTTGAAGAATTTTACCTATAATCATGAAAGGAGAATCCTTGGACTTTCTGGCCAATTTCTCCGACTGAGATTCATCATTGTAATTAAAAGCTGGTCGTGAATTTGCCATGACTCTGTAAATAAATTTCAAGTTAAGAACTAAACACACGTTTTCTTTGATGCATAAATGTAAGCTCAAACTAAAAACTTCCACAATACAAACAAGCTTACTTACCTAATTATTGTGGACTAACAGGGAATTTATATAATAATTCAAAAATTTTCCTCACATTGCATCACTACAAATATATCTATGGTCAAGGTTAGATCTGTCAGTGTCAGTTCCTTAAACCGGTTTTATGAGGTTTACACTTGCCACGATATGGCGTCAACACGATGATGACGTCACAATTGACTTCCCCTCTCCCAACTTGACATTAATTTCACGCACGTTTTCAACCAATATTAACATATTACCTAATGAATAGTTAATAAAATAACTAATGTGTTTTTGTAAGCAAATGATATTCTTTTAGGATTATATTAATGAAATTTGTAAACAAACAGAATTATCTACTTCTTAACCTTTTGGCCGTCGTTGGCATGTATACACGACAACGATAGAACGGTACACTGGCGCCGCAGTCGTGTATACAAGACACAAATTCAAGCGACCGGTATATGAAAAAAAAAACAAATGTAATATCTTTCACACTCATATTAATGCTTTAGGTCTTTATTTTTTCAATAATTTGCATTTACTACGGTGGCCAAAGTGCTTGACGGACTGCTTGATAACTTACTGGCGAAACACATCCAAACTCAAGACGCGCAGTTTGGGTTCAAACCGGGTCTGTCAACAGAGAGTGCCATTCTTTGTTTCAAGCATACCGTTAAGTACTGCATTGAAGGGAAAATACCCGTTGTTGTCTGCTTTTTGGACCTATCGAAGGCGTTCGATACGGTATCATATGACATACTATGGGATAAGATGGAAAAAGGCACGAGCACTCCGAGGGAGGTGATTAACCTGTTCCGTTACTGGTATGGGCATCAAACCAATCAGGTGAGATGGGCGGGAGCGCTCTCGGACGTGTACAGGTTGGACAGCGGGGTGCGGCAGGGTGGACTCACTTCACCGCGCTTGTTCAATCTGTACATGGACGAGCTTATTGCTGGACTCAGCAGCACGAATATCGGATGTTCGATTGATGGCACCACGATGAATAATATTAGTTACGCGGACGATATGGTGCTGCTGTGTCCATTAATCAGTGCGCTAGTTAAACTTTTAAAGGTGTGTGAAGAGTATGCGGTCGCCCACGGTCTGAGGTACAACACAAGTAAGAGTGAGCTGTTAGTCTTTAAAGCAGGTAACAAGGCCTTCGACTCTTTACCGCCGATCAGCTTGTGTGGTGCTCCTCTTAAAAGGGTGTCACGTTTTAAGTATCTCGGACACTGGGTGACCGATACTCTCCAGGACGACGCTGATATGGAGAGGGAGCGCAGGGCATTGGCGGTGCGCTGTAACATGTTGTCTCGCAGGTTTGCACGGTGTGGTAGGAATGTCAAAATAACGCTGTTTAAAGCCTTTTGCCAGACCTTTTACACGTGCAGCCTGTGGACAAATTATACAAAAAAGGCTTTCAATGCCCTGCGCGTCCAGTTCAACAATGGGTTCAGAATGCTGTTGGGACTGACTGCCTCGTTTTTGCAGCGCGTCAGGTATGTTCGCGGCAGAGAGTTCTAAACCAGGAGAGGCCCTGAGTATCATTTCCCCTCTGTCAAAAGTATTGGCGGAAAATCTAGTACATCTATAAAAACTATTTCAATAATCGATGTCACGCCATTTTCGTCATCGCTGTCAATGGATAACAAGCTCCGTGAAAATGCCCTTATGCGTTGTTTTTGGATGTAAAAAAATGTTATATTTCGTCTAGTTTACAAAAAGACGAAATACCATTTCAGATGTAAGTATAGTTTTACTTTATTTATCATTACTTTCGTAATAAAAGATTTAACCTAAATCGAAAATCAAGCTTCGTTTACAGAATCGATTCAAAGACAATCGTTTTCTTTCTGACGGGCAGTAACTATTTGACGTTTGACACTTCTCCATATTTAACGCGCTTAAGGATTGCTGTCTTCTATATTTTGTTTGAAAATACAATCAAAAATGATCCTTAGCTTTTTTGTTTGACATTTCCAAAGACTGCATCCAATAATGAACCATATGTTAACATTTGTACAGTCGACTATCTATTGCTCCATTTAGTGTTATGAAGTATAAAAAGAATATGTCAAATATGTTTGTTGTTTTCAAGTCAAAGGTACATCTTTGTCGGTTGTTAATAAAGCGTTGCTGCCATAAAAATTCATTTAGAAATAAACTGTATTAACAACCGACAATTATGTACCTTTGACTTGAAAACTTCACATGCGTGCTACCTCGCCCCCCTCAGATTTTGGCAGACTTTTTTGTTTGGAAAGATGAGGCGAAGCGTACTCCATTTATAGAGCTTTATGGTTCGCGGAGGCGCGCACTGACGGTCTCAGTGCGATATTAAGAACGAGAACGGCCTCCCTGATTCGTCGCGTGCGTGACAGTTCCAACAGCCTTCTGCGCCTAGTGTTAGAGTCGCCTGCTTGCGCCTTCTGGAAACATTGGGACTCTGTTCACATGTCTTCCAGAGGTTTAGTATATAATATAATATAGTATAGGTTTTACTAACATAGTTTTAAGGGAATGTATACTAACACTATGGACATATGATCTGAAATAAATTATTTGAATTTGAATTTAAAGCAGATTTATAAATCCATTCTTTCATAATAAGGCTATCAAAAAATTTGCTCCGAATTTCAATGTTTTTTCTGTTCCTCGTCGCCGTTGTCGTTTATACACGACAGCTAGGGATGAGAATGTTTACTCGATATGAGAATATTCAAAATAAATATCGAATCGCAAATACGGTTATATTTAAGCATTTGAACACTTGGCAATTGGTGTTAACGAGTAACTAGAATACGTAAACGGAGAGAGAGACAGGCATAATTATAGCTGAAGTTTAGGGAGCTTCTTCAGCTGATGTAAATAGTATAAAGTCAAACAAGTAAATCTGCCATTGTGGTGGTCTACGTAGAAATATTCTATGATAAATAATAAATGTTTTGTTATTCTAGATCATATGAAATTTAACTGCATTATATTGATATTTTCGATATAAAGGTTACTTTTGAGACTAATATAAATATAGCTTTACTCGTGTAATTTACATGTGTGATTGTTATTGGCCTCCTTTGTGAAACAAAACTGAATTAATTAGTGTAAAATTAGCAAATATTTATTAGTTGCTGACGAATAGCTAATACTTTACTGGTGTTGCTTCGAGAAACGCACACTAGTATACTTGTAAAAATTATTATTGGGTGGGTTAATATTATTAGTCTAATAAGCTTCGAGAAATAGGGCCCTGTTTCGGTACATTTATATTATCGACACACGATGCGTAGCTCTAACGGTACGCTTAATAAGTTTACGTACCGACAAGCGCTTACGCCGTTGACCTAGAGACTATTATTACTTAATCCGCGCGAAAACAGTCCTTGTCGGTCTGCACTCCAGACAAGTCCTGTGCGCCGCTGTCGTGTATAGACGACTTCTCGTATAGCCTAGTGCGTGATATTACGTCATAAATCGATATGGTTAAGTGGTTGTTTTTTATGATACAGACTTTCTTTTTTAACATTGTCGTGTGTAAAAAATATGTATATTTTTGGCATTTTCGAAAGAAATTAAAGTTGTTAAAAAATAAAGCCAAATTCAGAAGATTTTTACCGTCGATTATAAATATCGATATCACTACTTGCAATCCCTATTAGTTGCTTAACTGTGACATTGTCATGGTAAAGGTAATATATTGTCGGTATTGAGTTATTGGTACCTCCTTATAGTTCAAAACATTCTCCTTCATATGCAAAAAGAACGAGATCGCATTGTTGAGTGTTTTTATTTTTAATAATTTTTTGAAGTTTTAACATATCTTTGTACTGTTTTGAGATATTCGAGTTTAAAGTTTGAAAGCCTAAAAAAACTAGTTATAGGTTGAAGTTATGGAGATAGCGGTTTTAAAATGTTCCACATACATTATATTACTCGACAAATCATATGTTGTCTCTAACATTTTACATTTTATAGAAATAATACAATAATAATGCACGTAGGGTGTAGAGTCAAGAATCAAAAATAAAATATTTTATATAACTCAAAATTGACAGATTTTCAGCTGGCTTATGTTGATTTCTGAATATGATGTAGGTAAGGCTTATAATAAAAACAATGAAACAACCATATCTAAAGGCATAATTTTTTTTAAATAATAAAACAAAAAATCAACACTTACATAAAAAATATATAAAATCGACATTATTATTTTTAATTCTCATAGTTTACGTTAATTTAGGAACAAAACTAACGATCAAGTGTAATTAAACACAAAAGTAATGTAGTTTTCTATCAAAAAAGTGACTTCAAAGTTTAGTACTCTTACATGATTTTTTGTATGTAAAGTGATCTAGGGTAGGTACTACATTGTCCCTATGCATAAGTTTAGAGAAATAAGAATTCTACTTCCATTATTTAACATAGTGTCCGCACTACAAGTGCATATATCTAATACAAATATTATTATGAATCAATAACATAACTTATTTTATAAAAATAATAGTCTTTTCGTCAGCTTTACTAATTTAGATCAAGTTTGTTAGTTTAACATTCCTTAGGGTCCCACATTGTCGCCTTATGACTTATGAGATCAAACTTATTATTAAGACTTATTATAATAGAATTATTACTTACAAAAGTAATAATTTGCATTTAACATCATTATGAAAATGATTTACACTACTCAACCTCGCACCTAGGGGTACGTAAGTGCTGACGCCAAGTCATTTAAATTCTTACGTCTGATTGAGAGATTGGTGACTTTGTACGAGTATTAACTGATTATCTATACGGTTGTCCCTCAGAAGCTTGTTAAATATAAGTTAACTATATTTTCTGTTAAAAAGTTCTGATTTGTCACTAATTTATATCCCTCCCCTTATTTATATTTAAGTTTTTGTTATGTAATTAATCAGTATTCAAAGCATCTGCCAGGCACCCGGCAGCCAACGCGCCACTTAGGTAGGTAGAAAGAAGTGTGGTTTACATCGAATCAAAATTATTTTAATTAAATTTAGTTTAGGATTTAGAACATGTGCCTAACAAACTAGTACAGCGTGTGTGGGTGATAAGTGTGACGTGAACAGATCATACCTACTTAGTTAATGTTATTATTTTATGATAATTTTATATTTATAACGCATTTTATATCTGCAATTATTACATGTTATGTTTTCTAAATTATATTTTTTATTTTCAAAGCAAATAAGTTTAATGAGTTTACTTCAAGCTTATGAGCGACAATGTGGTACCCTAGTCGGTAAACTTTGACTGTGTTTTTTTCCTACTTTTAGTTGAAACGTTTAACTTTTTATCATTACACCGTATTATTTAAAGTGTTTAGAAGCTATTTTTAATTAAAACGAATTTTCGCTATTTTCGAGTTGATTAACAAAATCAGTGATATCTGGGAATCCATAAGCGACAAAGTGGTACCCTAACCATGATAATGGTCTAAGAGCTGGCCACGTCAGATATGACACAATAATGAGAGCAATGAAATCTGTCTTGTTAGACTGCTTTACCATCCTTATTGCTAGATCTGGGCATCTGGCAGCTTTTAATGGGTGGAGGTCAGAGTGACAGACAAACAAAGTTTTTAAGTTGGAAATAAGTAATACCAAAATAGGTAAAAACTGCCAAAATTGTGTCATTTATAGAGGACAGGGCCTATTTTCTAACATTAGATTAAAAACCATTGTCTATGATTGCGGAAACAAAAACAGTAGGCGACTAACTAAACATTGCATTATACATCATTTGGCACTACTTGCCCCAACAAAAACTTCTGGATATGATATAATCTAATTAATTACATAATTTCCCATAATATTGCATCAAACCCAGAACTCTAGGATTTGTTTCCTTCGAGTTATTTGCATTATTTTACATCCACCACTTTACAGCTGCCAGATGTCCGGATCTAGAAATAAGCATAGTATAGCAAACTAACTAGAGGGGTTTCGTTGCTCTCATTATTGTGTCATATTTGACGTGGCCAGCTCTCCGTCTATAACGTCACAACTTGTTTACTTAAAATTTGCTTTGGCGTGTGAGTGAGCGTCTTTGCGGACTAGGTCCGGCGGCGAAAAGGTTGAAATAATTACACAAATTTCGTAAAACTAAAAACCCAAATCAGTTGAAGTGCTCCTCGATTGATCAACACAACCATTCTGAAAGCTGACCTTTCATTCTAACTATAGCTCCATCTCGTTCTAATCGCTTGACTAGTCGCTTAAGGCCCAGTACACAGTGGTAAAAGCCCTGTTGTACTTTACTTTTTTTAATGTCCTAACATTTGCTAAATGCGGTTACACTTGACTAAATTTATAATCTAAATAATTTAATGTCAAATTTCATACGAAAAAAAGGACCATCGTACGCAGCGCCATCTAGAATTAATTTAACAAGCTGTCAAATTGCATATAAAAATACCGGCCAAGAGCATGTCGAGCCATGTTCAGTTAGTTGCCGGCCTGTTACAATACATCCGTTCAAAAGGTCGTTTAATAAGGGATATTTGGCGGCGCTTACGTCATTTTACTAACTGGTTCTTACGTTCTTTCAGTATGCGTTTTTGAGTGATAACTCAAAATCGGCTTAACCGATTTTATTTAATATAAGTTCCATTGAAAGTACTAATCAGGCCTCAAAGCCCTGTTACACTTTACTTTTTTTAAGTGTCCTAACTAGCATCCTATTTAGGATCCTAACTATTTCAATAGAAAATTTACTTGCTAAATGCGGTGACTAAATTTAGAAATCATTTAGAAAGCTAACTAGGACAAGTGTAACAGGGCTTTTACTTCCATGAATTTTTTTGGACCCACGCCCTGTTTTGAATTTTTAGAGCTATAAACTATTAGCTTTATATAATAATAATCATTATGCGGGAGACATCCACCCATAGTCCGCGTCTCTTGGCAGTTTGGGGGTCCCAGTGTCATGCCAAACAGCATGCTAAAAGTTGGTAACCGTATCTAACTCTGAACTATCACTTAGGCCCATTCTCATAAGGGAGAGCACTAAAGCAACCGGTAAGCGCAACGGCAAAAACGGGTACAATTGGAACCAGACATAGTGAAACCCCCCTGGTACAACTTATTTGTATTTTTTTCTTTTTTGCACCAAATAATCCTCATTCACTATTTTTTTGCCTTGTCATTCGCTTCGCAATCTTCACAGGTCGCCAGATGGCGCATTTCAAACTACAGCGGAATTCAGTCGATCTCGATCGATATTAATATTGTCGGTGGGATCCAGCAAAAACTCAGTTACCTTCAAAAATCAGCCCGAAGTTAGATTTTTCTCTAAGATCGACTGAATTCCGCTAAGTAAGTGTAGGTACCTATAGGTACACTATACTATAGGTACACACGTTATAATGTATGACTGTAACATTAAAATTCTTCTTATTACATAATAACATTTTTAATCGACTTCAAGATTTGAAAAGAGGAGGTTCTCAATTCGGCGTGTATGTTTTTTTTTTTTTTTTTTTTTATTTTTTATGTTTGTTACTCCATAACTCCGTCATGTCTGAACCGATTTTGAAAATATTTTTTTGATTGTAAGTATATATATACAGATTGGTCCCGTTTTTGTCAAAACGCAGTTCTGATGATGGGATTCATGAGGAATCGAGGGAACTCCTCAAATCTTAAAGGCATACATATAGTGATTTTTATCAACAAAACCATCATTTTCATTCAAAACAGTGACATTTGATGAAGTGGAACTGCTGATGATGATCAGAACGGAACTCTTCAACGACGCATAGTTAACGTTTGGCGATTCGTCCTCTTCGCTGTGTTTGTTTAGCAAGTTTAATTGTCAGAACAAATGCTCGTCAAGCTCAAGTTCTGATGATGGGATCCATGAAGAATCGAGGGAACTCCTCAAATCTTAAGGGCTTACACATAGTGATTTTTGTATGTTTATCAACAAATCAAGCATTTTCATTCAAAAGAGTGACATTTGATGAAGTGGAACTGCTGATGATGAACAGAACGGAACTCTTCAACGACGCATAGTTCATGTTTGGCGATTCTTCCTCTTCGCTATGTTTGTTAAGCAAGTTAGATTGTCAGGACCAATTTTCTTCAAGCTCAAGTTCTGATGATGAGTTCCACGAGGAATCGAGGGAATTCCTCAAATCTTAAAGGCATACATAAAGTGACTTTTGTATTTTTATCAACAAATCAAGCATTTTCATTCAAAAGAGTGACATTTGATGAAGTGGAACTGCTGATGATAATCAGAACGGAACTCTTCAACGACGCATAGTTCACGTTTGGCGATTTGTCCTCTCCGCCGCGTTTTTTAAGCAAGTTATTTCATTGTATGGAATCTAAGTGCACCATCTACAATAATCCTTCACCGGCTACCCCCATTGAAGTCGGTTTTTTTTTCTTAAAAATTATTATTTGCATATAAGAAAATACAAAATTTAAAACAATATTTCAAAAAATCTTGTGTTTTTTTTAACACACTTTTATCTACTGGGTAACATTACAGGTACCGGTATCTAATAGGTACATTCAGCAATAAGTAAGTAGAAAAAAATATTTTTGGTATAGTCTGGCCAGCCAACGAACGCAGTAGCAATGTACAGCGAACAAAAGTATGACAACACTAAGAATCAGTGAAAAAAGCAGCAATGATCATCAAATTATATGTTTTTAATTTTAGGTGGTATTTCCGCCCCTTTCATTAGGTGACATTTACGGTGTGTAAAAAGGAGACGGATATATTTCGTCTGATCTGTCATCAACTGCAACAGAAAATCTGATTGAGGCAATTGATATATGGCTTAAAAATGAATTTAAATTTAATTGGGAACGTTGCAGGAGTTCTATCTCACTCGCGCTTAAGATGAGAGAGTGAAATGCACTAGAAACAAATTCAATGTGAATTGAAATGTTCGTCATGAAATACGGTGTCTCATCACAAAGGGTTGCCACATGTACGTATTTTGGATTTGCCGCGCATTTCTACTGACAGAAATGGTTTGCCAGACTATAGTTACTTATTGGTCGCTTTTATACTTCATCGTGACGTGCTACCGGCACGGTAAAACTCTATGGTTTCATTCATAAATAGTAATAAGTCTATAATCCTATGGTAGATTTATGAATGAAACTATAGTTTTACCGTGCCGTGGCACGTTACGATAAAGTATAAAAGCGAAAATTCCGTAATTACCTTCACACAGATTTTGGCAAGGTGACTGGACGTTTATTGTGGCCGTCGATGATAATGTAACGATAGAGTAGGGCAGGGGTCGGCAAACTTTTTTGACAAAAGCTTGATGGCGGAAAATTTGGAATTTTTGGAAGTTGATAGTTAGAGCCGCAGTTTTCTGCCTTTCACTGTAAGATTTCAGTTTTTTTTTAAATTGAGCTTGAAGAGCCCCAACTGACCCTTCAAAGAGACGCATGCGGCTCGCGAGCCGCAGTTTGCCGACCCCTGGAGTAGGGGACCGAAATGTATTAGATTGTATGCAGTCGCTTTTAAATTATAAGAATATCGCGGACGTCGTCAGTAAACTATTAGGTGCATGGGGCGCACCTGGTGCACACTTGGTCTGAATTCAAATCAAGTACTTTACCGTTAGGCGCGGATACAGGGGGGGGGGGGGGGGGGCAACAGGGGCAATCCCCCCCCCACCCTGAAACGCCAACCTTGTATAATACGGGGCCCGTAGGTGCGAACCGCGAGATTTTTTGTGAAGGAAAGTGCTTCCCTGAATGAAATCCTGGATCCGCACCTGTTTACCGTGGACGGCCGCCAGTGACGACACGTTTTATCATATAAAGGAACGAAAGTATACAGAATGTATGTCTAGCATGTATGCAGTTGCTTTTAAATTATCTTAGAAGTAGACGGATTTAGGTCCCCTGCTCTACATACATATGTGACGGTGGTGTGATGTTTAGATGGAGATCTGGCCACGTCAGATATGACATAACATAATAATGAGAGCAACAACAATATACGAATATAAAAAATAAATTAATTTTGTACGACGCAGAAGCGTCTGCAAGCGAAATTTAAATTTCATAATTGAAAGAAAAATGGAAATGTTCATCGCGTCGAGTAAGATTCGAACTTGCGACTTTTCGGAACACCGGTCTGACCGCTCTGACCAACCTGAGCCATCGACGCTTACTCAACCGCGGTGAAACTTTCCATCAGTTCCTTCATTGCTTACGTCAGAAGGCTTCATTCATTATGAAAGGTCGCAAGTTCGAATCTTGCTCGACGCGTAGACTTTTCCATTTTTCTTTCAATTATAAAATTAAAAAAAAAAAAATTGATCTATTATTTTGGTCCCGCCAATAGCATCTAAAGCTTAAAATGTATCTATACTTACATATAAATACATTCTTAAAAATATAGGATTAGCAAACTTTAAAAAATAGATATCAATAAAAAAATAACAAACAATAAGGCACATCACACACTTGATCTGAATTCATCAATTCATAGACAATTGTCTATAGTTGCGGAAATTTGCCTATGGCCTCCATACAAAACGTCAGCTACGAAAAACAAATTTCCGCAATCCATAGACAATTGTCTATGATTTGATGAATTCAGTACTGAATAGGGTTGTTTCCATTTTTTTGAAACGCAAGTATAACGTTCTGTATTGACCAAACATGGCTATAGTCGGTGGTGTACACTTATTTATACGGAAAATGATGATGATGGAATTTCCATTTGCAGAGCTAATCCTTTAGGCTCTAAGATTAATTTAAAAAGGGGAGCCAATCAAATTTTTAATGCAAATTTTTGACGAAGTGGGGGGTGCCCCCCATAATTTATTAAAAATAAAATAATGCTATATAGTCAAGTTTGATATCATTTTCATGTAAAGCAAAGATGCCGAATTCATTTTTGGTATTTTATTTATACCTTTCCATATAAGAAAACTGAGAAAACATAAAAAATATGAAATCAACGTTTGATATTTTTTTGAATAAATGCCTATATTTTTTTTACTTATGGTCGTAACCTGAAAAATATATTTTCATGATAAAGCCCTGTTACTCCCCTTTATAAAAAGTATGTAAATCCTATATTGGTTATAATATCTTTAACGAAAAATAATAATAATAGGCCTGTTATCAACAGTGATCGTAGATTTTCCAGCATTTTTGGTGCAGTGCTAAGGTTATATTATTTTGAGGCTATTTAATGTTTGAACCAAATATTAAATTAAATCAAAGCCATTTAGAACTAAGTAATAATGAAGATATATTTGGTAATTAAATAACAATATCACAAAAAAACGTCATTGCACCGGTTTTGCTGAAAAATCTACGATCACTGTCAACCACAATCTAATTATGTAGGAAAAACGATGTGGTTTGAGCTCTAATGCTTGCCTAATTATATCTTTCACAACTAAATGGACGTCAACCATTTCAAACGCTATTATTTACCTTGCCTTCGTATGCTTGTTATAATCCGTAAGTGAAATAAAGAATTCGTTTAGAGGATACCGGAACCGGTTACCAATAAAGGGGTATTAGATCAAGTAAGTATTTAGTAGGGTAGTTTTAAAAAACTATCAATTTAGTAAGCACATCATTGAGATACCCAAAGGTAAGCGCTTGGCGGGTACGGATTGGAGGAGGACAGCAGAAGATCGAGCACAGTGGCGTGCCATGGGAGAGGCCTATGTCCAGCAGTGGACTGATAGGTACTGGCTGCTGCTGCTGATAATGATAAGGTAGCGCTTACCGAAATGAAAATCCAAAATGACGTTTACCTATCAAGCTAACTTCATCTCTATTGCTAATACATTAGACAGGGACATAACATTGAATATAGGGTAACCATATAATTTTGTAACCAAATAACAGAGTTATCAAATAGAGGGGTTCTCCAGTCCCTGTTATCTAGTGACGTTTTCAAGTGAAAGGTATATCATTGCGGGTTATCAATAAAGGCCCGTTCATTTTTTTAGAGAGAAAACTTAAGCGGTAGGTATACATCTTCAACTGAGGACAGTCTGTTGGCGAATAGTGCGCTCTAAAATAAAAATAACAATTTTGTGTTATACCTACTTAGACATTGCACTAACTTATTTTAAAATTTGTGAATTTATTATAACTAATATTTACATAACTAAATGCAAGTCTGCATATCTACAGCTACATGCTCCCACATCTCCATAATTTTGTGGTTGAAATTTTACCCTCGTTCTATTGACAAATTGATCCGATATCTGGTGCACACCTTAAGTTCTGATGACAATTACAATTTAATAGATTCAGTATCATTGTAAATCCAAGATAGCTACCGCTACAGAATGCCGCGTATTACACATTTCTTAACAAACCTCTCAATCAAGTATAAAATGAAAGGGATTTAGTAGTAGAACACAGTGCATTGCGGATCATAAAGTAAGCGTACTTTAGACAGTTTTAGTAACATAACAACTTGAAAAGAAAATAAGTATTGTTTAGGTAAATTCAAAAGCTTTTATTGAAAATAAACAATGATATAGATAATGTACAAAAAGCTATAAAAATAATTCGGTAGGTTCTAGGTACCAGTTATCACACCACTCTTCTCATAAATATAGCTAGAGCATTGAAAAGACAAAAAACTAAAATCGTGGGGCGCTTGAATCTTTTATCAACGGACAACGCCTAATATTATTATAATATATATGAACTTAGGTTAGGTATGCTACGCTAGTGGTGTGATGAGTGGTACCTAGGACCTATCGATTACTTTAGCCTTGAGTACATTACCTGCATCATTATTATCATTATTTTCAATTACACCGTTTAATATAAGATTTTTAACATACTAATTTAACTACTTTTTTATAATTGAAAGAAAAATGGAAAAATTCACCGCGTCGAGCAAGATTCGAACTTGCGACCTTTCGGAACACCGGTCCGACCACTCTGACCAACTGAGCCATCGACGCTTACCAACCGCGGCGAATCTTTCCATCAGTTCCTTCATTGCTTACGTCAGAGGGTGACGTGTAGCGACATCTACCGTAAGTGTATGTACACGTTAACGGCGTCGAAGTTCCAAGTCATATTGGAATAACATCGATAACAATGCGCTAACCCATACTGAATTAATTTTGTATTAAGCAGAAACGTGTGCAAGCGAAATTTCAATTTTATAATTGAAAGAAAAATGGAAAAATTCACCGCGTCGAGCAAGATTCGAACTTGCGACCTTTCGGAACACCGGTCCGACCGCTCTGACCAACTGAGCCATCGACGCTTACTCAACCGCGGCGAATCTTTCCATCAGTTCCTTCATTGCTTACGTCAGAGGGTGACGTGTAGCGACATCTACCGTAAGTGTATGTACACGTTAACGGCATCGAAGTTCCAAGTCATATTGGAATAACATCGATAACAATGCGCTAACCCATACTGAATTAATTTTGTATTTGCCGCGGTTGAGTAAGCGTCGATGGCTCAGTTGATCAGAGCGGTCGGACCGGTGTTCCGAAAGGTCGCAAGTTCGAATCTTGCTCGACGCGGTGAATTTTTCCATTTTTCTTTCAATTATAAAATTGAAATTTCGCTTGCAGACGTTTCTGCTTAATACAAAATTAATTAATTTAACTACTATTGGAAACGGGGTGTTTACCTAACTCAAATATACATGGTAAATACCATACCAATAATAATATTTTAATAGTATCTAGTCTAAACAGAAAATAATTATTTTACTTATTTTATTTATTTTCAAGCCAACGTACTTTAGACTTTCAAGCTAAATCTTTATTGGATAACTCTGCACTATAATGTGTTACAAATATAACAATTTGTTTCCCCACTTCCCACAAAAGTAGGAACATTCATATATTTTTTGCAAAAACGGTTGAAGTTACCACAAAACTTTCAATAAAGGATATATTCTTCATGAAATTCTCTACAATTCTTGCCTTTGAAGTATGTTGCTAAGACTTATAGTTTTCAATCTATGTGTCGCGAAAATTTTAACCCCCCCTTCCCCCCCCCCCCGCACCAAAAATTTAGGTGGCTCTGCTTCCTAAAATGGCCTATGGGTCCTAAAGTCTCTGCAAAATAACTATACAAAAGGTGATCCCATCATCACAAAAATCCGTATAATGCCCTTTGTTGTCGTGTGCACCACCGACTACTAGAATTAATGTTTTGCTTCTAAAGGGGCTTTAAATATAGCAAAATGTATATGGCCAGATGCTTCGCGCCTAAAACGCTCTTTGGAAAACAATACGGGAACGCTTTTTTAAGAGGCTAACAACACCCGATGACCTTCATATTGAGTTTAATCAAACAGTTTTTTAGCTATAACTACTTGTTTTTGAGAAAAAAAAAGTGTTATTATTCATTATATTTGGAAGAACTTTGTTAATTCCGATACCCGATTGGACGAAATCGGCTCGCTAGAAAATAATTCCAAAGTTACATCTTAAAATTTGCGTTAAACAGTTGTATGTCTTTAGTTTCTTGACTTATACGCCTGTAACTAAGGACAAAATTCCACCACACTAAAACTTCGTTATTTTATATTACTCAATTAATGCATAGTTTTTTATTAATTAATCATTTTGCAAGCTCATTGAGCTCGCATACTAATCGTAACACAGTGTCTCTCTTTTAATCGTGCTGAAAAAGATAGGGAGGGAATTTGGCTGTTGTCAACCCTTTAACCTATAAAAAATTGGTTGTTTGTAAAGTAGGTTTACGATCGAGATGTTTACGTGATAACGTCTAACCGCTCGTGAGGATTCCGCGTGACAAGTTTCACGGAATGACTGGCAGCGCTCGAGATGAGACGGGAGATCGGTCCGTCTCTCTCTCGTTATACCTGCGATCGCGCTCGTGAGGTTTTGGTGTGACACAAGTTTCTGAACATGTCACCCGACTAAAACGATTTTAAAGACGTTATCACGTCAAAATGCAGTACTTAACTCACAAGTCCGATTTTATTTTGTGACCTGTTAGAATACGTTAAGTATTAATAATGAAAAATATTTTCTAACAATTTTTAACATTGCGCTCTAGCGCAGCGCAACCAAATATAGTCTGGCCAGAGTGGCCAGCCAACGAACGCAGTAGCAATGTACAGCGGACAAAAGTATGACAACACTAAGAATCAGTGAAAAAAGCAGCAATGATCATCAAATTCTATGTTTTTAATTTTAGTTGCTATTTCCGCCCCTTTCATTAGGTGACATTTACGGTTTATAAAAAGGAGACGGATATATTTCGTCTGATCTGTCATCAACTGCAACAGATAATCTGATTGAGGCAATTGACATATGCCTTAAAAACGAATTAAAATTAAATGTGGAACGTTACAGGAGTTCTATCTCGCTAATGTTTGTCACGAAATACGGTGTCTTTTCACAAAGGGTGGCCACATGTACGTATTTTGAATTTGCCGCGCTTTTCTACTATTTGTTTGCTACACAAAGAAAAGATTATGCAAGTTTTATTTTTCTCTACCAGGCTATCGCTTTTCAACCGACGTTTTTCGAAGGAGGTTATCAATTCGTCGGGATCTTTGTTTTTGCTATTTTTTTTTATTATTGTAACATAACTTCACATTTTATAACGGTTTTGTCAGGAGCATATGTCGTTTTAGCCATATGTCTATGGATGGTATAAGGAGGATAGGTTTCTCTTATAGGAAAACGGTCGAAAAAATATGTTGTTGTAGTTAGACATACCCACATGCCTAAATAGTGTTTGCACTTCTACCTATTTTATTTGTAAGAATTGTTTGGCTCGTAAGTTAAATATTATATTATTAGTAATTTTAATAAGTAATGTAACTGCATGGTAACTCACATAATATTTTAAGTTCAAATATTTTCTCTATTTAAGTGAAATGTAAATTTCTTTTGAGAAAAGTAAAGTTTCTTTAACCACAAAAAGTGTCCAGCGGTAAGCAGTAAACAATAGTTCCAAATATCTCCGGGTGGTGCTCGGTATAGTTGAGTGTATGAAATGAACTTTATATAGTAAGTGCCTAAAAATGTAAATATTCAAAAACTGCATTAAATACGCTTTTCGATGTAATTTTTTTCATTTGAAATTATCGATATTTAATACTTAAATGACGTTCTAAATAAAAATTATATTCAGAGTGTTTTTCTTCTCCGCAAATAATTATTTTGCAATTATGTATGGATTTTTAATATCAAAAATCATATTATACATAATAACAAATATCCCTTAAAAAATAAAAATAAATAACGCCCTGACCAGGATTGAACCAGGGACCCTCTGCTTCGTAGGCAGGGTCACTACCGACCGGGCTAGAAATGTATGCTCATGCTATTGTAGCGCCATCAGTTTAACGCCTTTTGACGGACACTTTTGTAACATAGAGATTGACATCCTCCTTATACCATCCATACGTTTGTCATCCGTTTAGAATCACTTATATTTTTACAAATTGTTTTCAATTGTACTCTCATAATCTATTTACCAACCTGTCATAAAATGACAAATGATGTTGAAATAGTTGAATGTAATAGTATGTTAAAGAAAAATATATCCTGTATAATCTTTTCTTGGTGTTATTAACAAATATCTATACAATACCTAGCGCAACGTCAAAAACTGTCAGAGAATATTTTTTACTATAAGTAATCATACTACAGTTAGGTGAAAAACTGTCCCAATAGTAGCATCTTAGTAGAATGTGGAGAAGTGGATGTCGATCGAGGAGAGGGGCACATGATTAATACATACCAGTACTATTAAAAATTTCCTACAAATCAGCCTTACATATGATATACTTAGAATTTACGGTTATTTTGTAATTTAGAATCGAAAACTAGAAAAAAACATTTTTATTTTTTCGAATATTTCTAGATCCTCTTATGGAAACTCCAAATAGGGAACCATACATAATTAAGAAATTCAGCCTCTATAAAATAAGGTATCAACTGTTTAAATCACAAACATAGTTTTGTAGTTACGGCAGAGTAAAAGTCGTCTTGAACATTGAACTAACAAACACTTTCTATGGCTGTTTTTAATGGTACACTTTTGCACCGAACTATAAGCCACCTAAAAGTAACTTGAAAAATATGCCCCATTAAAGCAATTGCATGATGATTTTATAGAGGCAGAATTTCTTAATTATGTATGGTTCCCTATTTGGAGTTTCCATAAGAGGAACTAGAAATATTCGAAAAAATAAAAATGTGTTTTTTTCTACTTTTCGATTCTAAATTACAAAATAACCGTAAATTCTAAGTATATCATATGTAAGGATGATTTGTAGGAAATTTTAAATAGTACTGGTATGTATTAATCATGTGCCCCTCTCCTCGATCGACATCCACTTCTCCACATTCTACTAAGATGCTACTATTGGGACAGTTTTGCACCTAACTGTATATTCTAACTAAAAAAAAATCGCACTCAAAACTGTTCGCATGCGGTAGTAAACGTGTGACGTCACAACTCAATCTTTGACACAACTACATACACACCCATTAAACAGGTAACTTCCACATAGAAATTGTAATTGTCAACTGTAATGAAATAAGTGCGTTTCGTTATAACCAGACACTTATGATACGAGTATATCCTAGCACCGTTTCTTCTAAATCACGATATGATAAATCAGATGGCTTAGAACTATTTTATTCTTGTTAATCTTAGTTAGTTTAGTACTAGTAAATTAAAACATTTTTTCATTGTGACAGTGACTTGCAGTAAGTAAACATTAGGGTACTCCTACCCAGTGGAAAACTATTTGGTTATACTTCTAACGAAACACAACTATTGTAAGCATTGTAAGTCATTGTCTTAACTGTCAACTAATGTCAATAGTGTCAAACCTTGAGTTGTAACGTCATCAGAATCTTCATTCTTCAATGACGTTTCGGCTTGGGGCACATGACGTTTGTCAAAAGATATTAAATATAAATTTGTAATTTTCAAAAATATGCTCATTAGAGGTCCACAAAAGGTAGTTTTACATGTTCTTATAATCCAAAAGAATTTAATGCGCTACAATTCCACCCTTACTCTAGTAGGTGGAAACAACCCTATTCAAATCAAGTGTGTGTCATCATGTTGATGTGTCTTAATAACGCCCACGACTATACCCTATGAATCCTATGATATATAATAATGTATAGTCTGGCAAACCATTTCTGTCAGTAGAAACGCGTGGCAAATTCAAAATACGTACATGTGGCAACCCTTTGTGATGAGACACCGTAATTCATGACGAACATTTCAATTCACATTGAATTTGTTTCTAGTACATTTCACTCTCTCATCTTAAGCGTGAGTGAGATAGAACTCCGGCAACGTTCCCAATTAAATTTAAATTCATTTTTAAGCCATATGGCAATTGCCTCAACCAGATTATCTGTTGGAGTTGATAACAGATCAGACGAAATATATCCGACTCCTTTTTACACACCGTAAATGTCACCTAATGAAAGGGGCGGAAATACCACCACAAAATTAAAAACATAAACTTTGATGATCATTGCTGCTTTTTTCACTGATTCTTAGGGTTGTCATACTTTTGTTCGCTGTACATTGCTGCTGCATTGATATATGATATATATATATATAGTCTGGCCAGCCAACGAACGCAAATTCAAATCAAATTTTATGTTTTTAGTTATAGTTTTAGTTGGTATTTCCACCCCTTTCATTAGGTGGCATTTACGGTGTGTAAAAAAGAGACGGATATATTTCGTCTGATCTGTCATTAACTGCAACAGATAATCTGGTTAAGGCAATTGACATATGCCTTAAAAATGAATTTAAATTGCATTGGGAACGTTGCAAGAGTTCTATCTCACTCGCGCTTAAGATGAGAGAGTGAAATGCACTAGAAACAAATTCAATGTTAATAGAAATGTTCGTCATGAAATACGGTGTCTCATCACAAAGGGTTGCCAAATGTACGGATTTTGAACTTGCCGCGCGTTTCTACTGACAGAAATGGTTTGCCAGACTATCGTAAATATAGATTTTTTCCAGATTAGAAAAGTGACGGTCGATTTCGCCAATGTATCTTTATTTTATTCAGCCAGGGAACAATTTTAATGAGACTACTTTTTTCCATTATTATAGTGATGCGCTTAAGCGAATAAGATGCAAAATGCATGCAAAATGGCGAATTTTAAAATCGGTTTTCCAAAAATCGCACGACGACAAACGATTTTTCTAATCTAAAAAAGAACGAGGTATAGCAATAAGGCACAACACACAGCGAGATTCAGCTAGTTACAGACAATATTCCACCGAAAAGGCGGAAAATCGTTTCATGGGCTCCATACAAAACCCAAGAACCCAGTTAGCTGCATTTCGCCAAGATCTGTGCTCAATCCCATTAAGTGAGTAAGTTGAATCTAACACCGCTAAATCCCGTAGATACTATGCTACAGTATAGGAAACAATCCTTCCGTTCCGAGTCGGATTGTTCCCTATACTGTTACCTTGGTCGGAACTTCCGACCAAGACATATTGCTAATAGTTTCCCAAATTTACATCCCTTAGCCGGCTGTAGGTACTTAAATCTATTTTAAACTTTATTCTAGAACTACATTGAATATTTATACACTCAATATATATATATAAATAAAAAAACCGGCCAAGTGCGAGTCGGACTCGCGCACCGAGGGTTCCGTACAAACCTTTACAACTTAAAGGTATTATAGACCTGAGTATTTGATATGAATTTCAATTTAATACCTCTACGCGTTTACGAGGAAAAAGGTAGTAAGTTTAAAATTTTTAAAAATATTTATTGTATGATTTTACTAAAAATGTCTGCTTTTCGTAATTTTTCCTTTGTCTGTACTATATGAAGTTTCTTCGTGCCAAGTTTCAAGTTTCTGAGTTTACGGGAAGTACCCTGTAGGTTTTGAGTTTCTTGCGAGTACTCAGTTTGAAAATATGCGACTTAAATTGCTATTTCTTTTGATTGCGTTGACATAAAAGTTTGGTTTTGCTACATCTGAAAGGTCCTATAGCCCTGAGTATTTGACATGAATTTCAATTTAATATCTCCACGCGTTTACGAGAAAAAAAATGTAAGTTTGAAATTTTAAAAAATGTTTTTTTGTATGATTTTATTAAAAATGTCTACTTTTTGTAATTTTTCCATTGTCTATGCTATATGACGTTGCTTCGTGCCAAATTTCAAGTTTCTGAGTTCACGGGAAGTACCCCGTAGGTTTTGCGAGTGCCGAAAAACTAAAATTTGCAGCATAAATGACTGTATCTTGTGATTGCGTTGGCTTTTAAGTTTGATTTTTTCTCAGCTCCAAGAGACAATAAACCTGAGTATTTGGTATAAATTTCAGCTTGATACCTCCACGCGTTCCTGAGAAAAATGGTCTTGACAGACAGACAGACAGACAGACAGACAGACAGACAGACATACAGACAGACAGACAGACGGACAACAAAGTGATCCTATAAGGGTTCCGTTTTTTCCTTTTGAGGTACGGAACCCTAAAAAACACATAATGACTTAAAAGCGTAACAAAATATTTCATATTAAAAATATAACACTTTAATTAAACCAGTTAAAACTGAGACCGTTTTTTTAAGTGTAATTACTACACTTGAATAAGTTTATATATTTAAAAACGCCTATAGTCAACATTAAATATCGTACCTACAAGATATATAAAGTGTGACGAGAATACTCGTAGTGGGATCATGTAACAAATCTGCCGTTGAGATTGGTTAACCAAATACAGTAAAATCAGCTTAAAAAAGTTATAATTAAATATCATGCGACCTATGATGACTACAATCCCTGTCATTAACGTCTACATTAAATATAATTAAAATGATTTAGGGTTCGGATTCGGCGGTTCGGACCACTAACCGCCGAAAAGGGGGAATAATCCGTGTATAGCCGAATTTTGGTATAGTTGCAGGTAAAGATGTCTTAAACAACATACTAAAAGTACTGGTGGGTGGGGGTGAAGCGGACGGAGGGGGGAAAGCAATTTGTATCCAATTGTGATGAATCATCACTGATTTCAAAGGGCCAACTTTCAAAGGGTTGCCTGACAACTTCAAAAAAACATTTTCTTCGGTCTCGTACAGGGCGCCAGTCGCACCTGGCATGGCATTAAAATGTATTATATAACCAGCGTACATACTTTCAGGTAACCGCTGTTTTAATCGGTTGCCTCGTGATTTTTTTTCACACCCCCTCTATTTCCGCCCCAGTCCAAGTTGGGTCATTTCAGGTTGCACGGGGCGGTTCCTCATCACTTCGGGAGCTTTTTTGTTTGTCTTCAATGAAAGATGAAATAAAATGAATAATCAAATTTCAACAGTTTTGCGGTGGATTGAACCCACAGTTTTACTTTGCCGACCGTTTTAATATGCACGAAGCATTTGCTTAGAATGCTGTTAAAATGTGTACGGTACGTATCTTCGAATCTAGAGGAAACAGCGAACTTTTCTATTAAATCTTGAGCTATTTGACGTAAGAATTGTCAATCATGGTACATAGTTTGTCGTCAAAGCTCATAGGTTTTACCGCAAATAGTCTACTTAGAGGATAATCTTAAGCAACACGGAAATATTTGAATCATCTACTATATAGGTAGTCTCTCGTGTAACGTTCTATCACATCTTATTAGCCGAATCAGGATTTGCGGCCACGATGGTTTAAAAAGTATGTTTTACGAATAATATCTTTTTACTTCAGCTAAAATTATTTCATAGGTAGACTCGTCGATTACCACAAAAGTTTTGGCTCGCCTGCTGAAATAGTATATGTCGCCAGTAAAGATGTCAAACCACAGCGCGTGTATGTGCAAATCATGTTTTTGCAGTCTTGATTTCAACATACCATAAGATGCAATATTTTGAAGTTGTTGCAATGTATTAACCTAAAAAGGAAGATTTACAATATTAACCTACACAAGTATTGAAATAAGTAACTGGCCGCGGGGGCTGCGAGATCGCATGGTTGAGAACGTCGTCGTCGCAAGTTAATCTTCGTCAGTAACGGCATATTGATCGGTTTCATGCTTTACTGTGGTCGTCCACGATATTACAGTGAGGGCAAAATTATGGAGTTGTATCTAAGCTTACTGCTTTTAGTTGAAATATCTTCGGCGGTAACGGCAAATTAAAAGCTGTTGCAAACAATCAGAGAGTATCTATTTAATAGATAGTCACTTTTTGGGGCTCAAAGTCTGAAGCGCCATCTGAACGAGAGCAACCCAAAGTTAACGGTACGGTAGTAACGCTACTCGTTACTAGATGGTGCTGCACGGTTCCTTTACATTATGTGGTATATTTTGGTTGCTTTGTTCATATGGCGCTTGGAGCTTTTTGATCACTTGGAGCCTCCAAAAGTTCTTAGACTGTGCGTCTCTCTTAAATACTCTCTGATACAATCTTGTATATCCCTGAAAATCCGGCATTCTCGTGACGGTCAAAGTAAAATAAAAACCGGCCAAGTGCGTGTCGGACCACGCATAGGAGGGTTCCGTACCTTCAATGGAATAAGAACCAAACTAATACCAAATGGTCGTATCTGATGCCTATGGAAGAAGTTTTTTGGAGATAACTCAAAAATGGCTGAACCGATAATGTTCAAAACAATTTTCGTAGAAAGTATATGATAAGGCGCATCTCTTAAATTTTTTTCATATTTTTTGAACTTACGGTTCAAAAGTTACGGGGGGGGGGGGGGTACACAACTTTTCTGACTTTCAGAAAATATTCACTTAATCACAAAATAGTCAAAGAAACCTCAATGTTATTTTTAAAGACCTATCGATTGATGTGTCACATGTTGATATTTGGTTAATTTTTTTTAAATTTAGTTACCTGTATGGAGCGCCCCCTAAAAAAATTTTTTTTTTCAAATTTAACTCCCTAACTAAGTAGGGGCATACAAAATACACCTTATGTGTAAATTTTATTCAGATACGTCGTATAGTTTCCGAGTAAAATGGCTGTGACATACGGACGGACAGACAGACAGACGGACAGACATGACGAATCCGGGTGGGGAATGACGAATAAGGGTTCCGTTTTTTGCCATTTGGCTACGGAACCCTAAAAATACCGCGCCATGCATCATTAATTCATTGTCTAAGTAATGTCTGATAATATGAACATAATCTTCTTCGTATAAGTATTGAATAAAATTCGTAACCTACCTGAGATAATTTGTCTTCTGTGCTAAATTTATTTTCAGGATCAATATATGCCACAAATTTCGTTTGAGGTGTTTCAGCTGTAAATAACATTGGTTTCGAGAAATCACCGTCCATTGCGATGAATTTATCCAAGCTTGTTTGCCCGTGATTGCACAACCAAGACCTTAAGGGAGACATTCTTCTTTGTTCCTGTAATGTATAATATATAATATATGTATTAAAATTTGCTACCTACGTACCTAACGTTGACCATTTCTCTTCAGCATTAGATGCAAAGACGTATGTAATCTTTAAGATCTATATGTTTATTTTGTGTTTTTTTTTAAGTGAAAAGAACTAACCGTGCTTGATTCTTCTTTGCTTTTTAATTTGTATAGGAGATTCATAGCTTTGCAATCACTATGACCGCACACAATAATGTGCCTTATATCGTTAATTATACAGCCAAGTTCCAGTGCTGCTGGTTCACAGCTCGTCATCTCGTCTACAAAGTGCTGAGAGTGTGGAATCAGATTTCCAGCGTTCCTAACTGGAAAAGTACATTTCAGTTATTATCAAACAATAAAGCGACACATATTTTAAAACGTGAAGCCATACTTTTACGAACCAACAAACATGTCGCCTACACTGGTTTCCGTAAATCTGGTAGGAATCATTCGACTGTCCATGCATGTGTAGAATACTGCTTTAGGCTAAAAATAAATGATATTATGCAAGCAAACAAATTAAAATACATTACATATAGTGGTAGCAGTACGATTAAAAAAACCGCAAATCGATCTACAGTTTAGCCGTTTGGCACACGCATACTAGAGGTCAAAACAAATTTTTTGACCAGCAGTCCTTAAAAAAAATCCCTTAGGAGGGGAGTGCCGAGATATTTTTTTATTTGTATGGACAAAAAATTTTTTTTCAGAAACCTATCGTGTGTGGTATCTTATGAAAGGGAATTTTGAGGCGATTCTAAAAATATATCACATCATTACATATAAGCCTTTTTTTTTAATTAACACAAAAATAAGTTTCGAAACATATCAAGTTTGGGCTCCTCCAGACACGATATGGCTGTTTTTTTTTAAAATACAATATACCACAAATGATACATAATATCCTCATATCTAACCTCAAAAAAACAATTTTGAAAATAATTTCATTAAGTATTTTTTATAAATTTTTCAATATTACAAAGTGACACAGTTCTACTTCAATACTTATTTGGCGTGACTTATGGAACTGTAGTACATATTAATCATAAAATGATACGTAGTATCCATATATCCAACGGGAAATACCTCTATAACCCTTTAACTGCGCCTTTTCATCAGCTGGTATAGTTTGCTTAGTTTTTGACACAAAATATCAAGGTTGGACTCCTTCAGATACGATATACGCAACTTTTTTTTGTACAGTATATCACAAATGATACGTTATATCTTGATATCTAACCCCAAGAAAGCAATTTTGAAAATAATTTCATTTAGTTTTTTTTTTAATTGTTGCGATTTGACACACGTGGATGAATGAAGCTCGACGCCAACTGTTTGTCCCTGGTGATAAGACCCTCTCTTTAATACCTCCTACTGCCGCAGCCCTCCTTCAGCATATAAATAGGGCAAAATATCAGGCTGGAGAAATATGGGGGCGTGCACTAAAAAGTCACGTAGCAACCCGACCATCTCCAGAACAGTGGGGATGGAAGAGAAGACCTGACCTTTCATTAGAGCCTAATTGGAGTGTATATGGCCATGCAGTTAAAGAGCTAGATAGATGTGGATGCAAAATTGGATGCAAAACCAACCGATGCTCATGCAAAAAAATAACCACCCTTGCACCCCAGCCTGCAAAATTTGCCACGCTGATTGCCATAACGCGAGGTGCGCTATTATTTTCTCAATTTACACATTTTACGTAAATAAGTTAGTTCATTTATACAAACAGCTTTTTTATTTGCAGCAAATTGTATATAGAAGACGGAGAGGAAGAAATATAAAGATAGAAAAATATATTGTAAAAATATAAAAAGCAAGATTAACAGTATGTGTATTATAATTATGAGATAAAAACAACAGGAATAAACATCTTTAATTCATCTTTCAGCCACTTTTTAAGTCGGTATCTACCACAAAAACTATACCAACTGATGAAAAGACGCAGTTAAATGGTTAAAGAGGTATTTCCCGACGGATATATATCCGTATGGATTATCCTGTGACGGATTGTCACTGGGTTTTATTTATATCCAATCAGAATTCAGTTGGGCTAGGTATTAAAAGATCACTTCAGAGTCACATATTTATTGGGGGTGCACCACTCACATTATATATTAATTAAATTATAATTGTAGAACTCACATTATAGCGTCTGCTCTGTTCGGTCGTCAAAAGGAAAGAGAGATAGACAAGATAGACTTTGTCTATAGATTACAGAGGTTAGGGGTTGCCATATATATTGCTTAAGGCGTATACACACATTCCAACACTTCCCCTTAGGCCTTACAGCAATAGTGTCAAGAAAAATAATTTATCTAAATTATTTAACATTTGTACTATATAATGCAAGTCAATATCATATAAGGCTAAACTTCTCTACATCATAGAGACGTAACATCCATATCAAAATTATACGTGTCAATATTATTTGTATAATTTATATTCACATGGAAATATATGTCAGGGCTACATATATAATAAAATAAAAAAAAACCTCATTAGGATATCGTCATGATACAGTTAAATTCAAACATTAACACATGATAATACATTAAACTATAGAGAGACATCATGTTTCATAATAATATTCATGTCAGAAATGAAGCTACAATGTTTTTGCGTACACAATGGTTTGGTCAATACATCAGCTATCATGTTGTCAGTTGAAAGGTACTTAACCGAAATACAGTCTTTCCTAATTAAATCTTTAACAAAGTGATATCTTATATCAATATGCTTCGTTCGTTTATGGCAAAATTCTTTACATTCCAAAAGTCTTTGAGCACTCTGGTTGTCATTATAAACGGTACAAGCTATTTGTTTATTTAATATTTCGGTAAGCAAATTCTTAATGAAACAGACATCTTTACATACATCGCCTATTGCCAAAAATTCGGCTTCAGTTGTCGACTGTGCAATACATTTTTGCTTACGTGATTCCCAGTTAATGGTGTTATTACCTAGCTTTATGACAAAACCTGTATACGATTTTCTGTCAATAAGGTCATTACCATAGTCTGCGTCAGTGTATGCCTCTAAATTCCAATTAACACTTTTTATATAATATAAACAGTAATCAATTGTACCAGCTAAATACCTAAGTACACGTTTTGCTGCCATCCAGTGCGACCTATCAAAGCTATTATTAAACTGGCTTAGCTGACTACAAGCAAAGGAGATGTCTGGTCTCGTACAAACAGATAAGTACATAAGACTACCTACAAGTTGCCTATAATCAAAGGTCTCATTTAGTATTTGAGCACTATCGTTATTAGGTACAGTCAGTCTACAATTTAAAGCCATAGGCGTTGCAATGGGTTTACAATCTTGCATCTTGAAACGAATTAAAAGTTTTTTAATATATTCTGTTTGATCTAGACACAAGGTACCTTTTGACTTATTTCTTGTAACTCTAATGCCTAAGCAATTCCTCAATGGACCCAAATTTTTAACGTTAAATTCTTTCTCTAAAACGTTCAATAACTGGACTTTAATTAAGCTATTTTTAGAGTAAAGAACATAAAAATCGTCTACATAAAGCGCAATAACGACAAAATCACGTTCAGACTTTTTAGTGTATATACATGGTTCACATATAGACTGGTTAAAGCCATTTTTTACAAGTACATTATTTACTTTTTCATTCCACATTTTACTAGCTTGTTTTAAGCCGTATATACTTTTATGTAACAAACAAACCTTATCATTGTTTCCATTACAGAATCCTTCAGGCTGTTCCATGTATATAACCTCATTTAAGTGTCCATTTAAGAATGCTGTGGCTACATCAAGATGATCAATTTCCAAATCCATTTGATTGGCCAAGGAAAACAATATTCTCATAGACGAGTGGCGAATGACGGGAGCATATGTTTCATTATAGTCTACACCCTGTTTTTGTGTAAAGCCCCTGGCGACAAGCCTCGCCTTGTATCTATCGAAATTCCCATCGGCATCATGCTTTAACTTATACACCCACTTACATTTGACTATGTTTTTGTTAGTAGGTCTATCGACTAAAGTCCATACCTTATTTGAAACCAACGAATCATATTCACATTGCATTGCTTTCATCCAATCATTATGATATGGTGATGCAATGGCTTCGTGATATGACTGTGGTTCCTCAAATGAGGTAGGTTGAGCTAACATTGAAAAATCATAATCGCCATACCTTTGTGGGGGACGCCTGACACGGACAGGACGATCGGACGTACCAACCGAGGCTTCATCCTCCAGTAATGCTTCCTCTCCAGATGACGGCTGCTCAGACGATGTAAGGCGCTGCATGCGCTCATCGTCAGCAGAGCTGTCGCTGAAGTAGGGCTCACACTGCACCACTTCCGCCTCACAGGACGTTGGCCGAGACGGTGTAGGTCGCTCCTCGCGCCCACCATCGGCCGAATCGTCAGAGTCGGGCTCGGTCAATGACTGGTACTCCTCATCACCTCCATCAGATCCAACTGAAATTTCAGAAAGAGCATTGTTAGCTTCAAAACTATTATTAGAAATTTCAACATTACGATTTTCATGTGTCTCAATATTTTTATTATCATTTATTAAATTGTCAGATGTAAATAAATAATAATTATCATTAAAATTATTCGGTCGACTTCTATAATAAAATTTATTCTCTAAAAAAGTCACAGAACGAGACAATATCACAGTCTTGGGACTAGAAGGTTCGCATAAACGATAACCTTTAGAGGTCTCACTGTAGCCAACAAAAATAGCCTGTTTACTCTTGGCATCTAACTTTTGTCGCTTCTGTGATGGAGTTAGGTGATATGCAGTGCAGCCAAACACACGTAGGTGGCGAAGATCAACCTTGGATCCGGTCCAAACCTCTTCAGGCAAACGTCCTGCTAAAGCAGATGTTGGGGATCTATTTTTCAAATAAATGGCAGTCATAACTGCCTCCCCCCAAAAACGATTGCAGAGACCTGACTCACTAAGCATGCACCTAACTTTGTCCATAATAATTCTGTTATTTCTTTCACTTACGCCGTTCTGACTTTGGCAGTAAGGAACAGACTTTTGGTGTATGATTCCTTCCTTCATTAAATAATTAGAGAATTTTTTATTAACATATTCGCCACCACAATCCGACCTTAAAATTCGAATTGACTTCCCAAGTTGCTTTTCTACCTGTGATTTAAAAGTAATAAAATGTGACATTACCTCAGACTTTTCCTTCATTAGATATCCAAATGTTTTTCTTGAGTAGTCGTCGGTGAAACAGACAAGGTACCTCTTGCCTCCCCAGCTTGGCTCCTGCATAGGCCCCAGGACGTCACTGTGGATCAGCTGTAATGCTTCATTAGCTCGCTTCGCCTGTCCCTTAGGGTAGGATGCGGCCGACATCTTCCCCTCAAGACAAGCAGTACAGCTCTTGATGTCTTCATCCTGAAACATTATACCACATGCACTATCCCTCAAACCTTTCAAACCTTTTATGGACAGGTGCGCAAGTCTTGAATGCCAAAGCTGCACTGGGACATCGGCAGCTAAAGTGGCCCTCGGTGATTCCTGGCTAGCTTCCAGGAACAAAGAGTGTTCCACGGGTGAGGTCTTGTTAGTGACACATACAGGCACATTTAACTTATATAAACCATTAGAACAAGTAGCACATGCAACGGGCTTGTCAAAATTAGTGGCTTTGCTCTCATAAATGCTACAACCTTTTTTATTAAACCAGACGCTGTAGCCAGACTCAACTAACTTAGAAATTGAAATCAAGTTACATGAGAGTCTAGGCACATACATGACGTTCGACAATGTTAGTGGGCTTACCTCGTCTTTCAATGAGAGTTGCAGTTTTCCTGTGGCCTCACAAGTAATAGTGTTACTATTTGCAACTATGACATTTGATTTACATGACTTTGTATTTGTTAACAGCTTTCTGTCAGTAACCATGCTATTAGTTGCACCAGAATCTAAATAAAAATCTTCTTGTGAATCTCCGGCCATAAACGCAGCAACCAGATTTGTTCTGTCAGCATCACCGCCTGCAGCCTTCTTCTTATTCTTCGACTTCAGCTTGAAACATCTGGCCTTTGAGTGGCCATGCCGTTTGCAAAAATCACAGACGATAGTCTTCTTACTAATGAAGGCGGTTGTAGTGTCCGCTGAAGATTTCCTGGAATATTCCTGGAGCAATCGAGTTTTGATCACTTCGCTGGTCAATTTGTCCGCTGCTGCCGCAGTAGATAAATTCGAAACTACAGTGTCATATTCAGCCGGTAATCCACTGAGAAGAATTTCGGCCACCTCGGCATCCTCAATAGTCCGTCCGATGTCTTGGAGTTGATGCACGATAGTTGTTATATTTTCTATGTAGTTCGACGTAGATGAATGATCAGCGAATTGGATTCCATGGAGTTTTCGCAGTAACAAAACCCTGCGGTATAAACCTTTATCTTCAAATACGTCTGCTAATTTCGTCCAAGCTTCTGCAGGTGTAGTTACATTTCTAACATATTGATACAAATCTTTGTTAATTGAAAGGCAGATACGTGCTAACGCACGGTTTTTATGGTCGCCATCAGCGTCACTGCCCTCGACAGCATTCCACAAACCTTCCAAGATGAGCAAGTTCTTCATAGTAAATTTCCACGTGTGGTAATTCGATGTACCAATCAACTTCTCTATAGTTTGCACATGCCCGTTGAGGTTATGTCTCGACGATGATGTAGCGACGGACTCCATTATAACAGTTATGAAGTTTATCCAGCCCAAAAAAATTGCACTCGATCTTTTAATATACTTAATATGTATTGATGGTTGTTCTTCTTGAAATTTAATAAAACCCTGAGCCCTTAACCTGTGACGGATTGTCACTGGGTTTTATTTATATCCAATCAGAATTCAGTTGGGCTAGGTATTAAAAGATCACTTCAGAGTCACATATTTATTGGGGGTGCACCACTCACATTATATATTAATTAAATTATAATTGTAGAACTCACATTATAGCGTCTGCTCTGTTCGGTCGTCAAAAGGAAAGAGAGATAGACAAGATAGACTTTGTCTATAGATTACAGAGGTTAGGGGTTGCCATATATATTGCTTAAGGCGTATACACACATTCCAACATATCCATATGTATACTACTTATCATTTTATGATTAATATGTACCGTATCTGTAGTACACTTCCATAAGTCACGCCAAATAGGTATTGAAGTAGAACTGTGTCACTTTGTAATATTGAAAAATAAAAATAAAATACTTAATGAAACTAACTATTTTCAAAATTGCTTTTTTGAGGTTAGATATGAGGATATTATGTATCATTTGTGGTATATTGTATTTTAAAAAAATCAGCCATATCGTGTCTGGAAGAGCCCAAACTTGGTATGTTTCGAAAATTATTTTTGTGTTAATTAAAAAAAATGGCTGAAATGTAATGATGTGGTATATTTTTAGAATCGCCTCAAAATGCCCTTTCATATGATACCACACACGATAGGTTTCTGAAAAAAATATTTTTTTTCCATACATATAAAAAAATGTCTCGGCACTGCCCTCCTAAGGGATTTTTTTTAAGGACTGCTGGTCAAAAAATTTGTTTTGACCTCTAGTATGCGTGTGCCAAACGGCTAAACTGTACATCGATTTGCGGTGTTTCCTTGAAATTGGGCTTGTACGGCTACCACTAATATATGTAGGAAGATGGTAGCAAGCTCGAGGCCTCCTAAATTAAAATGTAAGTATTATGAGCAGACATAGAAGTTTTAGTGGCAGGAATGAAAATGTCTTAGGGACTTCCCAACGATATTAATTTATCGATAAATCGTTATGACAGTTATGATGTACATATAATATGAATTTGGAAGTTGTATATATTATTATATAATATACAGCATAAACTTATTATAAATCGTTTATGAAAATGGTTGTCAGTCGATTTGTTTTAGTTGTTAAAATGATTTCTTGGTTTAACTACAATAATATTGCCCGGAATATCAAAGCAATATTATTGTAGTTAATAATATAGACTTCCGCAAAGTATCGGCTGAGTCCATAAATTATTTCCTGCTTTTTTTTGTAAATTTTTAATAAGTGTTATAATATAACATATCACCATTACATTAACGTCGATCGGTAGTGATCAGCATTACAGGTTAATTTATACTTTACTCGGTAAACTTAGTATGTGTTATGAAATGTCACTTCGAAAGTTATCGATAAATTTATTATTGGAAGGAACTCCCTAGTTTTTGCCACAAAAACTTCTATGTCTGATTATGAGTATGACTGTTATTACGAGTAAACTTAACAAATATCTCGTCGAAGTTTTCATACTAAGTAATTGGTCTGATTTTTTATTTTTCTAGTACCTACCTATTTTTGATACTTGACAAAGATTTGCCATCAATTAAAAGTAATAGACGGAGAGCTAGCCACGTCAGATATGACACAATAATGAGAGCGACATAACCCCTCTCGTTAGTTTGCTATACTATGGTTATTTCTAGATCCGGGCATCGGGCAGCTGTAAAGTGGTGGAGGTCAAAGAATGCAAACCACTTCAAGGAAACAAATCCTAGAGTTCTGGGTTTGGTGTACTATAAATTATATAAATAATTAGATTATATATTGCCAAAATTTTCTGTTGGGGGAATTAGTGCCAAACGACGTAAAATGTAACTATGAATTACATTTACATAGTCGCCTACTGTTTTTGTTTCCGTAATAATACGTTATATTTTTTGTTCTAATGTTAAAATATAGGCCCTGCCCTGTCCTTTATAACTGACACATTTTCGGCAATATGTTTACCTATTTTGGTACATATTACTATTTTCCAATTCAAAACTTTTGCTGCTGTCAGTCACTCTGACCTCCACCCATTAAAAGCTGCCAGATGCTCGGATCTACCATTAAGGATAGTATAGCAATCTAACTAGACGGGTTTTGTTACTCTCATTATTGTGTCATATCTGACGTGGCCAGCTCTTAGTCCATATACTTAGAGAATTCAACCGAGATGGAGTAGCCATATCTGTCATTTTCTATACAAAAAAAGTCTGCCAATTTTTGCGTGGGAGGGGAACGTCAAATGTATGGCTATTCGTACGTAACGTACAAATAGCTCGTCAGATATAACGTCAGTCCATACATGTGTATGACCACTGGTCTTATGGTTTCAGAGGGGAACGCCTGTCAATGGCGACTCCGGTTGGTTGAATTCTCTAAGTCCATATAACATACAACTTCATACGTTTTTGTCCTCGACATTCACAGTACATATAAAGTATAAAAGCGACCATAAGTATGTACCTACCTAAATAAGAAAAAAACCGGCCGAGTGCATGTCGGACCACGCATAATGGAGGGTTCCGTATCTTCAATGGAATAAGAACTAAACTAATACCGTCGTATCTGATACCTATGGCAGAAGTTTTTTAGAGATAACTCAAAAATGGCAGAACCGATCATGTTCAAAATAATTTTCGTAGAAAGGATGTGATAAGGTGCATCTTCTCAATTTTTTTCATAATTTTACTGTCTTTCGGGAACAATTTTTCTGACTTGCGAAGCGATTATTTCTGAAAATATTCACTCAATCACCAAATGTTCAAAGAAACCTCGATGTTATTTTTCAAGAAGTTATCAATTGATGTGCAACATGTTGATATTTTGTATTCCTTTTTTTAAATTTAGTTTTGTAATTCATGTAGTTTTGAAATTTTGAAATTTAAAGGAGCCCTAGTAGTTGATCAGATTAACGAGGAGATAGAGATATAATCATAACTTTAAATTATTGATTGTGATAAATGCAGTTGTATGTAGACACTTTTGGTTCACCGTCGTATCTAACTGCATTGCCATGGTCGCTTTTATTATTTTTCGTGACGTACTACTTACTGCACGGTAAAATTCATTAATAAATAGACCGTTTTGTGTATTTATGGTGTGTAGGTACAGATAAGAACGAAGCGCTGGTAACCCGGTGGTAAGTCGTCCGACTTATGATCCTGAGGCCTCCGGTTCAAACCCCGGCTCATACCACAGAGTTTTTCGGAACTTATGTACGAAATATAATTTGATATTTACAAATCTAATCGCTTTTCAAGTAAACCAACCTGAGGAAACTGGACCTAATCCGAATAAGGCCTAGTTTCCCCTTGAGATTGGAATGTTTAGATGGCAGCGCTTTTGTAAAATTTAGTGCCTAAGTTCAATTCCTAGGATTAGGATATAGAGCGGATCCCAGGCTTATTGGAGCCATCGATAAAACCCGATGCAAACGCTAGAAGAGATGATTTAACATCATGAAGAAACAGGTGGAACATAAATATTTTGACAAATAAATACGCCATCATTATAATAAGGTAAATTGCCTGTTACTGGCCACCCTCTGGCCTGGTCAGTTACTGGCGGAATCTTAAAATTGCGTTATAACACTTATAAAACTAGGATCTAGATAAAATTTATAAATTTTAATTTCTACATATAATTATACGTACATATGAAATACAGGCTGTAGCCAAAATACTGGTGATCCTTTTATACTACAGTCATTTTACGGGCGGCTAGTATGGGGAATTGGAAATAATTAATAATAGCTAATATTTTTAGTGTAACGGATATATCATGATACAAGTATTATTTACGAAATTAAATCCTACAAAATATCGTTATTCGCTAAGCGCCACAAATATGTACACACATATTACAAGCGTTTTTCTTGTAGGATTTTAATGAATATATCGTTTCTACCGTAACAAACTACCAATTATTACTATTTGTTTCTAACGAATTAGGATATATATCGCCCGCGCCGTTCATTTTGTTATTTATGTGGTTTTACATGGACACGGTTTCTTGTTTTTCGCTTTAAACAGAAAGAAGACTTAAATATCGTAATATTTACAAATAAAAATAACTGATATTATTGTAAATAAAAATATAAAAAAAATTTATATATATTTTTTTACCTATTTAATTACTTCCGGGTGAAAAGTTGGTAGGATTTTTGCTTATGTTATCTATAAATATTCCATGAGAATAAATAATAAACAAATCAGGCTATTATAAATTAATGTTTGACGCAACCTATCTTTCCTGTACTATTAAGGGCATAATTAGTATCGTAAATATCGTAATAGACTAAGAAAAAGTACAAGATTTTTTTTTCTATGGGATACGTGGTCCCAGCCCGCCAACCCTTCATACAAAACACATTTTTTTGCGCGAAAATATATTTTTCATAGTTTTCATTATTATACGATACTAATTATGTCCTTAAAAGGAACACCAGCATTTTTTGTTACACCTTGTATACATTCAAATAGAGAGAATAAATGACGACGAATGGTGTGGCCAGTAATTAAATAACCGGCCAGTTATTGGCGATTTACCCTACATGACATCAAAAAGATGGACAATCAAATACCTACTATATTTAACACAAATACTGTTACTAGTTTAGCATATTATTATTCAATAGTGCTTGGCCGCTTGTAGACTCGTACACGCTCAATACACCGTCGGCTCGAGTAACCCGAAAGATCTTAACCACACATTTCTGCGACCAAAAGAAGGAAAAAATATTATGTGACTTTAGGTCAATTTCGCCAAATATTTTTTTTTCCATTTTTTTAAATGTTTTTGCACATAAAAAGTAAATATTATTAATAAAATAATCGCAAAAAAAATTTTATAGGACATTTTAGTAGGTAAATATGATCAGGAATACACTGTTAAAATTTTTCTAGTTATTAGGGCCCACGGTGTATATTATATGGGAAGCAAACGCTTGGAGTTGCAGTCACTTTTATACTTTTCTGAGTTTACTGTGGACGTCAAAGATATCGTGACGGTATTGCAGGGGAGCCAAACTCATTGAGTTGTAACGGATATCGTGGATATGAAATACTATTATCTCTTCTGTGTCGTGGATATTCACATCCACGGTCACTAAAATGCGAGTGCATACCATTGCATACCCTCATATACACGGTGCCCGTGAGCATTGCGAGAGACTTTAACAGTGTATTCATTATCATATTTAGAGAACAAAATGTCCTTTAAACTTTTCGCCATAGTTTCAGAGTAAATACTACTTACAAAAAATTGCATTTTGAATTGTTTCTCAGTGTAAAATGATTTTTTGATGGCGATCTCAACGGTATGGGGCATAGTCTAGACATCTGTTATTGACTGATATCAAAGACCTAAGAAACACTTTGCATGGACTAGTTTTTACGAGAAAAAATGTAGCAATTTACTTTTTCCGTTACTTTTTTCTAATGACATTTACTTTTTATGTAGAACAGCATTAAAAAAAAGTGAAAAAAAAAGTAAAAAAAAATATTTTTTTTGGCGTTTTACAACAAAAGTCATATAATGTTTTTTCATTCTTTTGACCTCAGAAATGCGTGGTTAAAATCTCTCGCAATGCTCACGGGCACCGTGTATATTTGGCTCACTTGCAAAATTGTGATAATATCGTCGATGTCCACGATAAAGGTAAAAAAAACGACATATGTACGGAGTTGTATAGGGTCCGTGAGAACGAATCCATACATGTAAACGCACCAGAATATCGTGACGATAATTTGCCGTCCACGTTAAAGTATAAAAGTGGCTATTTACATATTTTATTCAAAAAATACTAAAGAATATAATTTGGTTACAAAAACATATTAGTTATTAACTTTTAGGTCATGTATTAATATTAGTTGAAAACGTGCGTGCAATGAAACGTCAAGTTGGGAGTGGGTATGTCAACTGTGACGTCACCATCGTGTGGACGCCATATCGCGGCGAGTGTAGACCTCTTTACCGTGTGGACGCGTCAGATAATTCTAAACCAGGAGAGGCCTTAGGTATCATTTCCCCTCTGTCAAAAGTATTGGCAGGAAAATACAGTACATCTATAAAAACTATTTCAATAATCAATGTCACGCACTTTCGTCATCGCTGTCGATGGATAACAAGCTGCGTGAAAATGCCCTTATGCCATTGATTTATACAAAAAGGGAGATATGGAACCAGGCGCTCGATTGTGTGCCATCAAATATATAGGTTCCGGCATTGAATTAGTCGTGTGGCAATCTCTCAGTCGCACTTTGTGCAATGCGCAAAATATGGACGTCTACCGTGTATAAGTACCCGTGTTAACTATATAAGTTTATCTCTTTTGCCCATGATGCCACATACATTTTAGCGGTGTGTAGCATTTTACAAGTGTGTAGGTGCAGGCTTGGATGAATAAATTAAAAGGATGGAGCATGCCTGTACAACAAACTGTGACGCAAGATGGCGGCTGGTTTGAATGTGTGTGTCCAGACGAGTGTTGCCATGTAATACAAATTTACCCGATTAAGAATACAGTATTTTTGAATAAAAAAAATAAGATTAGTAATATATATGGTTAAATAGAATTAATAAGCACCTGTTTTAATAAATTTGATGGAATATACTGAAGAGGCGACTTAAGGTCAAATTAAAAATAATCTAAATTTACTATTTATTATAAGTACCTACAAGACTACTGTTGAGTGTGTTGGCCTCTGTTGTCGTCCCAATAACGCGAGATAATACATACAAACATACGGGTCAAACTGAGAACCTCCTTTTTTTGAAGTTGGTTAAAAATGCTCCTCGATCGATCAACACAATCGGTTTGACTTAAGAGCTGACCTCTCATTCTAACTATAGTTCCATCTCGTTCTAATCGCTTGACCAGTCGATTACTGAAGCGACTAGTCAGCCGCTCAGAATGAGAGGGAGCGATAGTTAGAAGATTGACAGATCAGTAGCGGTGACATAACTTCGCGCGTTCAATCTACGATTAGATATGGGCTTTTTGTTTTACGAAGTTTTTGGAATAATTTTAAGAAATATATAATTTTGTTTATTTACAAATTTTATTCAAAAAATAATAAAGAATATAATTTGCTCACAAAAGCATAAAAGTTATTAACTATTAATTAGGTAACGTTAATATTCGTTGAAACTGTGCGTGAAATAAAACGTCTAGTTGGGAGTGGGGACGTCAATATCGTATTGACAACATATCGCGGCGATTATAGACCCCCTTACGTTCGGCAAGTTTCCCTATTCAACCACCTGGCAACACCGCTACCGTGAAGTTAATTTACGAATTTACTGATTCTTAATATGATTACGCAATGAATTGTTTACTTAACGGTGAAAAGTTACCCCATTAGTTTTTTTCTTTCGAACGGTGGCATTTCTGCAGCATTTGACAACGCACGCCGGCATGTTTTAATTATTTTTTAACAGCACTTGACTGCATAGACGTTTGGACACGACTGTCGGGGGAGCGGCTCATTATTGCTGTGCGTATGTGTGTGTAGTGCGTAACCACGAGGACACTGGCTCATTATGAAATCACAAAATGTTGTTAGCAGTACTCCATCTGAAGAATTATATAAATCTATGGGTGCAGGACCACATTTCAGTTTTGCTATAGTCTGGCCAGCCAACGAACGCAGTAGCAATGTACATCAAACAAAAATATAGCAATACTACGGCGAATCGAAAAGTATCATTGCTCCATAGAAAAGCAGCAATGTAGATCGGACAAAATGGCCACGCTCTTCCATAGGTACGTCAGTCATATGTCAGTGAAGTTTGTGGAGAATTTTAACTCTGCTTTGTATAAAATAATTTGATGAGTCTGATACATGATATACCTATTATTATGTATGACTTATGTATGAATTAGAATGTGCGAAGAAATTGAAATAACCAACATCTAAAAAGGACAGAAGATGGAAATTATGCGGTCAAAATACAATAGTTAAGTGTTGAAACCAGCAAGGAAACAAACATCGATTGCTAAAATCATAAGGCCAGTCGAGTAAAACGAGCATACCTTCTAGAAAATACCACTTTAGATTTATATCCTTCTTGTACCATCCATAAAAATAGGGTTTTCAATATGGATGGTACAAGAAGGATATAAATCTCTATGTTACAAAAGTGTCCGTCAAAAGGCGATAAACTGAAGGCGCCACAATGATATTAAAGGACCATGGGCAAAATGTCCCCACCCACCAACAGAAACGAAACATGTCTCATTTAGTAGATCGTGTCAACCGGATGATTTTTTACTATGACGAGGATCACCATATGTATGGGGTTTTCTTGGAAAACCGTATTTTGTTTTCATATATATTTTGTTAAATTCTTTGAAAGTTACAAGTAGAAGGTTACAGAAACATTATATTACTAGCAATAATAAACAACAACATTTCCTTAAAAAAAATACAGACGATTTGAGAACCTCCTCTTATTTTTGAAGTTGGTTAAAAAAAAGGAAAACAAAAATTCGCTTATAGAGCTATATATTATTAGATCTACAATACTACTTAACATATGATACATATTATCAGTGTTAACTTAAAATTATTAATATTTTTAGCCAAAACTCTTAAAGAAAATTGAAGATGTCTGTCCTAAATATATGTATGTGACGTATATATATATAAACAAAATACGGTTTTCCAAGAAAACCCCATACAAAGGGCAATCCTCGTCATAATAACAAATCATCAGGTTGCCAAGATCTATTAAATGAGACATGTTTCGTTTCTGTTGGTGGGTGGGGACAGTGCCCATACAAATTTGCCCATTGTCCTTTGATTAAATTAATGTTGAAAAAAAAAAAAAAATCCAAAATAATTATTTGCGGAGATGAAAACACTCTGAATATTACTTTTATTTAGAAAGTCATATAAGTATTAAATACCGGTAATTCATTTCAAATGCTGAACTACACCTAGCGCCACCCGGAGATATTTGGAACTATTGTTTAGTGCTTACCGCTTGACACTTTTTCGACCGTTTTCCTATAAGAGAGATCCATCCTTCCTATACTATCCATAGTTTTCAACGTGCTTCATATATCAATGCAGGTTTGAAACATGCCATAAGGACTGGCTGAAATGATAATATGTGACGTTTAATTTCAATCAAAAGTACACATTTAAAGCCCTGTTAAGGTGGGTACACACCGGGCCAACGAACGCGAAGCACTTATGCGGCAGCTATTTGTTAGAATAAGATAGATTGTTAGAATGGCCCGGTGTGTACGCGGCTTCTCACTTGTCGAAGTAAATGTAAATTAATTCTTCACTCTGTAAATTTACTATGAAAACGAGAGGATCCTAATTAGGATGCTAGTTAGGATACTAAAAAAAGTAAAATGTAATAGGGCTTTAACAGGGCTTTAAGCTATGTGCCAACGCTTCCCTCAATCAATAGCTATTAGACTTAGCAATATGATGATGGATTAATATAATTTGGAAAAAGTAGAACACACAGTTCAGGTAAGAAAGTATATCAAACGAGTGTAAAATTTATTTTCAAATAGGTTTGTCAGATTTGGACTCATAATCGTCTTTTTTCTTTAGTATTTTTCATAAACTAAAACCTATTTGGTTAATCTCACCTTGGTTTGATATGTTTTTTTATAGAACAACGCATTTATATAGTCTGGCAAACCATTTCTGTCAGTAGAAACGCGCGGCAAATTCAAAATACGTACATGTGGCAACCCTTTGTGATGAAACACCGCAATTCATGACGAACAGTTCAATTCACATTGAATTTGTTTCTAGTGCATTTCACTCTCTCATCTTAAGCGCGAGTGAGATAGAACTCCTGCAATGTTCCCAATTAAATTTAAATTCATTTTTAAGCCATATGTCAATTGCCTCAACCAGATTATCTGTTGCAGTTGATGACATATCAGACGAAATATATCCGTCTTCTTTTTACATACCGTAAATGTCGCCTAATGAAAGGGGCGGAAATACCACCTAAAACTAAAAACATAAAATTTTATGATCATTGCTGCTTTTTTCACTGATTCTTAGTGTTGTCATACTTTTGTTCGCTGTACATTGCTACTGCGTTCGTTGGCTGGCCAGACAATATGTATTTTTAAGTTTTTATGTACTATTGTTTTGAAAAAATAAGTCCCGCCGAGTTTCTTGCCGGTCATAATTCTTCTCGGGTCAGAGGTGTAGGGTTAGAACCGGTGTAGTTTTTTTTTTCTCTTTTACTTTGAACTATCTGACGTGTAAAAGTGCCCTTGTGGCCTACTTACTGAATAAATGTTTGAGTTTGAGCCATTTGTAGGGCCCAATCTGTTGTGTACCCTGCCTCTCCCTGCCCCTCCTTCGGCTCCCTACCCTCCTTCGGCTCCCTACAGGCCCTACCTCCTATTACACCTCCCAACCTGACAGATTGGGCCCTACATATTGCAATGTTTAATAGCTACTAGACGTCGCGGTGCGGTAAGCGCATCGGGAAAAACAACAACCGGAGCGGCCTGTGACAGGTACAATGGAGAGATACATAGTGAAACCCCCCTGATATCGTCACGATTTTGCAGTGGAGCCAAATTCATGGAGTTGTATGGCAGAGTACGCTTTCAGTTTATTATCAATGGTACAGAAATATTAGGAATAAAACGTCCAAAGTATTTTTTTTACTAAAAGCAACGGCGTACAATCTCATACATTTGGCTCTCCTGCAATATCGTGACGATATCGTGAACGTCAACGGTAAAGTATAGCGACGAATGGCGAGGTAAATAAATGGTCGCTTACTTTACCGTAGACGTTGACGTCACGCTTAACCATCACGAAAAAACAAACGATTCATCATCCATACCATAATTATCTATTTGCCCAGAATTTAGCAGAAATTTTGTACTTTACGGATGGTGACGTGTCGGGCAATACTTTGAAAGTTTACATACTTTGCTTCTCAAGCCTCGGGGCACGTGTAGACTATACCTAAATAAATGCTGAAAACGCGTGAAAACGCTAGCGTTTAAAAAAAATACAGGTAACCATAACCAACCAATGAACTTTTCTCCGTAACCAATCAATGATGACGTTGATGACGCTGCGCTGCTTCTGCTTATGACATTGCGTTCACTTCAACTTCACTTAGTTCACTTCACGTTCATGTGTTGTCAAAGTCGTCAATGTAGTTATAGTAATATGGTAATAATGAACCTATATGAAATTTTTATTTCAGGATTATCAGAATATCCCAAGTTATTTTAGAAAGGCTTGGTCGAGATAGAAAGTACTAAAAGTTTGTGGGAAAAATTCTGTGCAAATCTGATAACTCCTTACTACAAGGTTAGTCTTACCACTGGATTGTCTTTCACTTGTTGAAACTGTTTCACCATGCTTGATCGGTCCAACACACGATATCTCATGATACCTCGTAGAATTCTTTCCATTTTGTTTAATTAGTTATTAGCACACACATTAAGTTCCTCTTAATGTAATTACGTTCGCAAGCCATTAATCTTTGTTGTAGACGGGCTTGTAGTCGGGTCAGATTGACATAAGTGACCTTCGTTAGCGAGCTTATCGCGTCGCAGCTAAGCTAAGCGAGTGACCGCGGTAGCGAATCTTTATTTTAGGTTACGGTTTATGTAGAGTGCATAAGAAAATGTTTAGTATTAATTAGTTACACAAAATGTTGTATAAAACTATAAGATTGTTATGACGATCACGAACTTCTGTGTATATATGTATTTTGTCATGAAAAAGCAACTCGATATGCTGCAAACACCCTTCAAGTTTTGACGTTTATTACAAAGTCCAGCCTCTTAATTTTTCTATTGTGCCTAGTTTACCCTCTATGTTAATTGTCCAGAAAGGTGCTCCTCAAACTTAGAATACAGATTGCCAAGCTAACCTTCAGACCATTGAATGCAATGGGCAAAGGGTCAAAATAAAGTTGGGTTTATTATGCTTAGAAATTTCACACTTTTATGCTGTCTATGTTTAATACACATATGTACATATATGTAATTATACATATTATGTGTATGTTTCAGATGAATTCAGAGTGTGTAATTGGAGATGGAAAAAAGACAGAAAGTAATGTATTTTCATCTGTGCCCCCAAACCATCGCTTCCGGGAGCCAGAGAAGGCTGTTAAAACTATCACTGATATGGCTGTATGGGAAAAGTCTGAAGCATACATGGAATATACAGGGTTTATTGCCACAATCAACGAATCCATCAAAGGCAAACCTCTGTCAGTGGACTGCAAAGTGAACAATAATATCTTGCAGCTTTTGAATGTACTAGAAGAGGTAAATAAAATGATCAATGATTTTCCCCCTGTTGAGCAGCCACAAAGGTTTGGAAATACAGCTTTTAGAGATTGGCTTGATAAAGTCAAATCCATCACAACAACATTATTACAAAAAATGATGACTGAATCACTTCACATGGCTGTATCAGAGATAAAAGCTTACCTTGAGGAGAGTTTCGGTAATGCTACCAGGATTGATTATGGAACAGGCCATGAAATGGCATTTGTGATGTTTCTCTGTTGTTTGTACAAAATAGGTTTTCTTCAAGCTGAAGATAATGTGGCCACTGTATTTTTGGTATTTAATAAGTACCTAAACATAGTACGGAGATTGCAGAAAACATACAGAATGGAGCCTGCGGGCAGTCATGGTGTGTGGAGCTTAGATGACTATCAATTTGTGCCATTTATTTGGGGAAGTGCTCAACTCATTGATCAGCCGAAGATATATCCACCTGTCAAGTTTCTGGAGGATGACATTATTGACAAATATGCTGATGAATACATGTTCCTCTCTTGCATAAAGTACATAAAAGAAGTGAAAAAAGGTCCATTTGCTGAGCATTCTAATCAGCTATGGAGCATAAGCTCCGTGGGCTCATGGGCAAAAATCAATCAAGGTCTGATTAAGATGTATAAAAAAGAAGTTCTCAACAAGTTCCCCGTAGTTCAGCACATCATGTTTGGGTCGCTGCTCCCCATACGTCGGTTCCCCTTTAATCAGTAGTGAATGTAACGTAGCAGGACTGGAAAGATGTAGCATTTTGTCATTGGAACATTTTGCCTTACAAAAGGTGGTGTAGAAAATGTTTGAATGGGGATTGGTAGGCTACAGGTTGTTTATTAAAAATCTAGATGCTAGACCTTGAGGAGTCCGAGTGTTGGCCGAGATCTTGGTTTAAAGCTGCTAAAGTATTGTTTTTTAACCTTGATGCTTAAACGGCTGTCTGTATGACTAAAGCGTCTATGGACAATTTCAAATTGTCTATTTTTCCATACACAATTTCATCTTCCTTATAGGTAGATACTTTAGTCATACTGACAACCGCTTAAGTGTCAAGGTTAAAAAACTGAATTTTGGCACATTTAAAGCAAGATGGCGGCCAACCCTTCAAAGTCTAAAGTTTAGCTTTTTAATAACCAACCCGTAGCCTACCAATATCCATTAAAACACATTCTCTACACCACCTTTTGTAAGGCAATGTATGGAGATGATTCCCCGATCAGATTATTGGATTATATGTGTTTTGTGCAGAAAAATGTAGCTCTGCTTTTTAAGACAACCAAAACTCACAAAGTGCTAAAAATAATTTAACTAAAATCAACCAATATGGTTTATTAGAGTATAGCTCTATATTTTGATAGTAATTAGTGACTTGGTTATCACCTGACGATATGCTACTAATGAAAATGAAATTTTATACTGTAATGACATCAATGAAGTTTATAAGATAATGATTGATATGTTTGACCAATGAATTTGATTTAAATGTTTGACCTATAAATTTAATTTAAATGTTTGACTATGCTTACTATACAGGTATAATTTTTTTGTATATTATTTTATACATTTTACTAAATTGACTAAATAAATACGGTATTAAGAATTATAATAACCATAGTAATTGTATCTTATTTCTTTTATTGTGAATATTGATATATGTAATATTAATAAATATGTGCGAAATAGTTTATTTATTTCATTGATAAATTATCCATTTCTTCCCAATGATATTTACTTCAGATGGGTTATACCCAGAGCCGGATTAGCCTTTAGGCAGAGTAGGCAACTGCCTAGGGGCCCCGCATCGGCCAGGGGCCCCGCGTACACAGAAAAAAATAATCTTAAAGTTAAAATTAAATTGGGAAATTTGTATATGCAAATGTAGGCCGCGGGGCCCGCGAGTGAACAGTGGAAAATGAAATTGTTTCATAGAGTTAATTAACTGGGAAATCTGTATTTATCGGCTAGGGGCCCGCGTGTTCACAGTGGAAAATGTTTCCTACAGTAGGTAATATTAACAAAATTAAATAAATATCGTCAGGGGCCCCGCGTGTGAAAGGTGAAATTATTGTTCAATTAATCAAGCTTGTAAAAAAATTAAATGATTAACCACTTTTGGGCCCATTTATGATCATTTTTTTCTAAGAGAAATGCATTTTTGGACCCGGTTATGTCCTAAAACTACGTCCGGACACGGGTGTGTCCTAAAACTACATCCGGACGCGGGTATGTCCTAAAACCACGTCCGGACACGGGTTTATCCTTAAACTACGTCCAAAAGAGGTATGAGTACTGCGAATGTCATCTCGCTATGTGTGGTAGGGCACAGCACAGCGAATGTCATCTCGCTCAAATCTGGAGCAGAGCCCGACTGGGGAAGTACCTCCACCTTACAGAAAACCACAGCTAAAGAGCACTAGACCCTACTCATAGTGTTGTGGTCCTGCTGGTGAGTAAGGTAGTCAAAGAGCTCAAAGAGGACCCAGTGTGTGACGACGAGGGACCCTCTTCGTGGTTCTTTAGCCGTCAACACAGTGAATCCTCCTTTTTGTAAAGGGTCGGCAACGCGCTTGTGACACCTCTGGAGTTGCAGGCGTCCATAGGCTACGGCAGCTGCTTAACATCATGCGGGCCGTATGCTTGTTTGCCACCGTCGTGGTATTAAAAATAATTCAAGTTAAAAGTTCCATAAAAATATAAGTCTTGTTTTAGGCCGTTCTCTTTCATCACCGATATTAGTATAATATTATATTGTCTTTGTCACCGACAATCAGATGCTATTTTCGGTGTTTCTAGCGTCAGTTAAATAATAATGGTAAAAAAATACATAAAAACTATTAGAGTTTTTAGAGGACAAGTAAATGTTTTACGTCGATAAAGATTAAGTTTTAGGGTAGGCAAAGCGCATGCGAATCCTCTGGAGTTAGAGGCGTTAATAGGCTACGGTAACTGCTTACCATCAGGCATATGCATCAGGGGTTGCAGTAAAACAATCACTTTTGCAGAACACGTATAATTTTTACTTCACACAAAAAAATATTATTAATATTTTGTTCATCAATTTTACACGGTGTATAAAATATATTTTCTTTGTATAAAAAGCACAATTTAAACATTATTTTTTATCCGAACAATGGTGGATGTCTGTGTCCGCATAAATGGAAAAAAAAGGAGTAGGTACAAGAACAGAACTCTGCTGAAAATTTAGCTATAAAGATAAATGAATTGATGAGATGCGAGTGAGATGAACGATGATGGCTGATTCACTGGATGAGGGATACCTAAATTTAAAACCGATTATTTATAACGCCCGTCAGATGAGGCTATTTAGAATTTTGAGAAAGGTTAAAAATGCGGATCTGAGATATTCAACCAAGGTTGGCAAAACAACAAAAAAAACTATTATGGCACAAAAACACTGGTTATAAAAAGGGAATCGGATTTATAACGTTTAAAAAATGCAAATAAAATAATATTCTTGAAAGTCAGGAAATGGTGAAAAGTAAAACTGAATTTAAATAAAATACGTGGGCAGCAGCTCGCTGAACCCTGTGTCTCACTTGGAGAGCCACGCGCAATGCGGGCTCTAGTCTTCCGACGACGGTGAAGAACCACGCGGAACACGGGCCCTAGTCCTCCGACGACGGTTGCCGATCGTCTCGCAAGACCGGCACCCACGAGCGCCTTCCGGAGCCCTCCCGGCTCAAATGGTCCCAGCACCGGCCACGGCAGGCACTACCCGCACCCTCAGATACAGTCAAAGGGGAGCACTGGGTATAGGAAAACCTGTATTGACAGCCACCCTCTTCTAGGGAATTAAATAACTCTGGTGAAAACTTCCAGGGAACAAAAAAAGGACTCAAAAGGATAATTCCTGCTTTTTCTTCAAATCTCCAAGTCGATCTGTCACTCCCAATAAACAAACTCGATCTTTTTACAATCTAGAATACCTCAAAAATTTAAATTCAAAATTGGCGCGAATATTATCTCAATTTTATAACTGCCAGTAGCCTATGACAAAATGTGGACTTTTTTATAATATAAATCAACCACGACCTAGCCTTAGACCTTCCTTAGACAAACTAAACAAGGAAGTAGTTCTAAAGAACGTCGACAGATGTCGATCGATAGACGTAGCGTCATGCTACAGGGTATGCTTGTTTGCCACCGTCGTGGTATTAAAAAAAATTTTGACTGAACATTTTTTTGTTAAAAAGGGGCCCATGGGATGGTTAATCCGGCCCTGGTTATACCTACTCTTAACAAAATGAGCACACAATGCCTACCTCCAGCGAAATTTCATAACCTAGCAATGATTCTGTTATGTTTATCTGTTTAGACTTACATTTTTTTTTAGAAAACATTTAGATAGAGATCCAATTTTTTCAACAATTGTTTTAGTCTCCATAATATTTGAGCCAAATTGGGAATTTATCCGTCACATAGATTTGGAGAAAAAATTAAACCGTTTTGGTGTTTATCGGGTATTGTAGACCCCAAGGGGGTTGTGTGGGTTGGGTTTAAAAGGCATAGTTTCATTGTAGTTTTGAACTATACGCTCTGGGGGCAATTTTCCCAAGGCTAATCATTCTATACTCTTAGTATGAGGCGCGGGAGCAATACTGTAGGTAGGTAGGTGTAAATATTACTGGTAACATTTACAATTGTACAATTTTTAGGTTATCAATATTTATAATAATTATAATATAATATCTTCATACACATTAGTTTTTATGCGCCTCCACCATTGGCCTCCTCTACTTATTATTTGTCACTGTTCTTGACAATAGATTTTAGTTATCCGTTTATTATCCGAGACGAAGTAAAAATGTTTTCCAACTAAGTACCTAATTAAAGTAAGGTATCAATCTACCTAGCTCATGACTTGGACGTGACTTCAATTTGATTCAAACCTTTTAGCCCGTCACGCTTAGCTATACAGTATATGTGACATTGTCATGGTAAAGGTAATTATATTGTCGGTATTGAGTTATTGGTACCTTCTTATAGTTCAAAACATTCTCCTTCATATGCAAAAAGAACGAGATCGCTATGTTGAGTATTTTAATTTTTTATTTTTTTTTGAAGTTTCAACATATCTTCGTACTGTTTTGAAATATTCATTTTTAAAATGTTCCACATACATTATATTACTCGACAAATCATATGTTGTCTCTAACATTTTAAATTTTATAGAAATAATACAATAATAGGTAATGCACGTAGGGTGTAGAGTCAAGAATCAAAAATAAACTATTTTATATAACTCAAAATCGACAGCTTTTCAGCTGGCTTATGTTGATTTCTGAATATGATGCAGGCAAGGTTTATAAAAAAAATAATGAAACAACCATATCTCAAAGCATATTTTTTTTTATATTAAAACAAAAAATCAACACATACATATAAAATATACAAAATCAACATTATAATTTTTAATTCTCATAGTTTACGTTAATTTAGGAACAAAAGTAACGATCAAGTGTAATTAAACACAAAAGTAATGTAGTTTTCTATCAAAAAAGTGACTTCAAAGTTTATACTTTTAACATGATTTTTTGTATGGAAAATGATCTAGGGTACCACATTGTCGCTATTCATAAGTTTAGAGAAATAAGAATTCTACTTCTATTATTTAACATAGTGTCCGCACTATAAGTGCATATATCTAATACAAATATTATTATGAATCAATAACATAACTTATTACTCAATAACATGTTTTAATACAAATAATCAATTACGTAGGTCGATTGTTATATCTGCCAAGCAGAGTTGGGCACACTTGATTGAAATCGGTGATTGATTACTAATCATCGCTGATTAAATCATAACACAAAACAATCAAGTAATTTCCCCATGAGTAAATCATTAACGACGGGCGCTGATTGAAACTAAAGTAACGCTAATCAACTAAAGGCTAAACATGGTTTGTCAATATGATTGACGACTGTATGATTAGAGTGTTCTTAAGCTGATTTATATTATTACTAGAATAAGGCGTTTGTTCTGAATTTCACATATTGAACTAGATACTAGTATAAATTTTCGTTATATAAATGAAATACAAATAATGAAATAAAACTAAAATTATTAATTTATACACATGCAAAGCTATCTTGCTCGAATATCATCGGCGCATGCGGAAACCGCAGCTGTGTGATAGCTGCCTTAACTGTAGCCGAATACCGCAATTAAACCGAACAGGCTGTTTCAAAGTTAAACCGGAGCATTCATTTGTACACTCATACCAAAAACTAACAAAGAAGTTGATATCTTGGTAAATGTAACATTTGCCGCTGGCATTTACGCTTTTATTGCTCAATACTGAATCTGCAATATACAACTTATGACGTAAGCGCCAACCGCTAATGATACCTGTAATAATGTTGTCACAAATAGCCATTTAACACACACACACTTAACATAGAATCCGCCTTTTTGTAAAGGGTCGGCAACGCGCTTGTGACACCTCTGGAGTTGCAGGCGTCCATTTGCTACAGTAACTGCTTACCAACGGCGGCCCGTATCTTATTTGCCACCGGCGGGGTAATAAAAAATAATGTATATTATACTCATACTTACCTAGGTACCGCCTCTGTTCCGTCAGGGAAAAAAGTGATGGAGCTAGTAGCTACGTAAAATCTAATCATATCATCTAATCAACTAAATCGTTAGTTTAACTAAGCATTCTGTCTTACTAATGTAATCACTTTAGCTAATCATGAGTGAAACTAAAAATCGACATTATGTACTCATGTCGGTGGTCAATCAGAAAGCTCATGATTGAATTCTTAATCATGTTCATATGATTATGAGTAACGTTCTCATTAACACGCTTTTATTTAACTTTAGTTTCAATCACGTTAATTTTTGGCCAACTCTGCTGCCAAGTCCTCAAAGGTAAGTGCGTGGGCAACTGTGCAGTTGTGCACTCTAAATGTACAGTATCTACGCGTTTTCCTGTTGGCGCGTTGGGTTTCCCTTCCAGCACAATGTTGAGCTACTTGGAAAGGGTAAACATGTCTGACTCACCAGCTTGAATTATAACAAACATAAATATATGTAGGTATTTCGCATACCTACTCTTGAATAAAAACAAATCGAAATAATACATATGAAAACAACACCACACGTACAACTTCCAAATGGCAGGGCAAAATAGGTAGTTGCCTTGCCACGTAACGAGCGTTTGCGTGTGAAGTTTACATGGATGATTATGTAGTGTAAGTTACGTGTATTTACCTAGATAGGTAAGACATTACCTAAAGTTATAAATAATTCTAACAGAGGTTATAGGTAATAAAAAGGAAAGCGTGGTATAAATGAAAGAAAAGTTGTTCACGTAATAATTTATGCTTAAATATTATAAGTACAGGTAAGTATACCTACATAAAACGAGGTGGCTCACCCGAAATTTTAATTAGGTAAGTATGTGACCAATAAATCCAATAATAGTAGATGTGTAAATACTGCCGGTAGTGCAATAATGTTTATAATTTATACAAAGTTGTAAAAGTTGTTCACGTAATAATTTATGCTTAAATATTATAAGTACAGGTAAGTATACCTACATAAGACGAGGTGGCTCAGCCGAAATTTTAATTAGGTAAGTATGTGACCAATAAATCCAATAATAGTAGATGTGTAAATACTGCCGGTAGTGCAATAATGTTTATTATATACATATGCGCATAGGTTAAAAATACATAGTGTTTATAACAAATACATTTTGTTAGTTTTTCTAATTCCCAAATGTGTAGCTCAGGTGTCGGCAAACTTTTTTTGTTTTTCACTGTAATATTTGATTTAAAAAAAAATTGCGTAACTTGAAGAGCCGCAACTGACCCTTCAAAGAGCCGCGGTTTGCCGAGCCCTGGGTAGCGTATATCCGTGGCTCAATAATAGGGACATTGTACCTTTATTGTACTTTCGGCACCTGTTCTATATATGTACATTCCACAAAATCACACACGAACATGCACGCTCATAATTTTTAGTGCTAAAAGTATTAAGATGGTTTACATTAAAGCATTGATGTTTCATTATAGGCAAAATAAATACTCGTCATAGTTAAAACTATAGGACCGGCCACCGGCCCCAATACCACAACAGAGGATGCACCAAGAAATATAATAAAAACACGTGTAATAAGTAGTATCTACCTACATATTATACTACTTATCACGTGCTTTATAATCCAAGTAAATTATCTGTCTTGTAATAGGTACCTACTATTTATTATATAGCGGTCATCAGCATTTGTGCTTTCTATGTGTGTAACAGAAAGCATAAAATCGAATAAAAGAATCTTTACTAATCAGTATCACAATCGTTGCCTTGTTCACTATTTACATTACACTCACTCTCTCGAGCACCAATATTTTTAATTAAAATAAAAGCACTTCTTTAGTGAAATGGACAGCCGTGACTGTCGCTAGATAAAACGCTCATCACGCGAATGGGCCAGATATATGATTGCAGATCGGTTTAACTAAGACGTAACGAAAGCAGATTTGCTTGCATGCAAACCTTGCATAAAGCATCAGTGTTCGTTAGATTTGATGACACCGATGATTTCCTCCTTCTTTGGCTTGTAGAAATGGTTCCTGAAGAGGGTGTAGGCCATGCCGGCGGTGAGCGCGCCCACTGCAGCACCCTGCGCGATGACTCGGAACTGCATGAGGAACACGCTGGTGCTCATGGCACCGCGCCGCTTGTACTGGTACCCGCCGACGCCCACGGCCGCAGCCAGCCCGCCCAGACCTGCCCAGCAAACAACAACCTTAGTCATACTTGTTACAATCCAGCCATGAAGCAGTGTTCTACATACTACACGTTTAAAGTGGCTCAAAATGGTTTGTGTATGTTTTTTCTACCGATATTTTCTTTTGATAAAGATATCATTGGTTTCTACTCCTTTAGTTTACCTTTTAAACATTTTAACTCTTTTAGTCCTATTTTAGTAGTTACGCATCGTGTCTAATGAGAAATCGACGATATTTTTTTAATTACAATTGAGGTCGATCGAGGTGAGCTGTTCCTGGAACAACCTGCCCCTTCAAAAGGTAACATTGAGCCCCAAGTTGTTGTTGGGGTTACGGACTAACAAAGGCGTACTGGGAACCTTATCAATCAATTTAAAAATAACTAAACACGTCTCCCTCTGACTTAAGCAATGAAGGAACTGATGGAAAGATTCACCGAGGTAGAGTAAGCGTCGATGGCTCAGTTGGTCAGAGTGATCGGGCCGGTGTTCCGAAAGGTCGCAAGTTCGAATTTTGCACCGCGCGGTGAATTTTTCTTTTAAATATAAAATTAATAACTAAACAATAAGATACCTAAATAATGTCATTAATAATTTAGGAAAGCAACGCTTGAATCGGTCCAAAGTACCTATTTGAGGTTAAGCAAGAAAAAATGTACAAGTACTTATATCATTTTGATAGCTTCTGAATGTTTGCACACTCAGCCACTCAACCGTCATGATTAGTGAAAATACAATTGTTGCCAATATGGCACGTTATCTGAGGCTATATTTGCGAATTTTGACCGTATTGCTATCTCTGTTATTTAAAAAGTTATTGAGGTTGGCACAATCTACCCCCGGCACTTTCAGCCCTGCTCTCCCCTACTTTTTCTTTTGATTCCCGTATATTTTTCGTACATTATTTACTTGATATGAGTTTGAATTCCGTACGATACCATGTGTCCGCTAGAAAGTATAACACGATTACTTTAACCCATCGTTTAACCAAATTACCTACATTAAGTTAATTTGTGCACAATGCCTGTGCAATACATATCTAGTAATGCTCATTAGCAAAGATAAAGATTTTAAAGAAAGAAAAGTTTAACAGGTTATGCGCCATAAGTTTTCTGGTACCTAACTAAAATATCAAACGTTATTTCTTTTAACAAACGGACCGTAAGCCAGAAACATTTCATAACCGCATCCCAGGCTAGGGTTGCAAATAGAAAAAAAAACAAAATATGTTTTTTTAATTTATGAAAAAAAACATGAAAAAAAACCTGGCACCATTGTTTTTTTTTCTAAATAAGGTTTTTTTTCAGATGAACAAATATTACGACAAACACGGTTTTTCGTGATTTATTCATATAAGTAACTTAAAACTAAGTACGTTAAAGTAGGTATGTCTGTTATGTAACTAAACTATTCTCAGTAAATGCAAAAAAAACTTTGAACTTATTCACTAGAACTATCAGCAGCATATTACCCCTACATATTTCATTAATATAAGTTTAATAAAACCAGAAATTAAAGTTGTTAAATTAAATTAGTTTAATAGTTAACATAAAGTCTAAAACAACCGTATAAGAGTATTAACTGCCTAGCAAATTTTGAGATTTCGTACTTTTGAAAAAAAACATATTCCAGAAAAAAAACTGTTCTTTTTCACGGTATTTTTTCAGGTTTTTTTTCAAGACAGAAAAAAAAACGTTTTTTTGCAACCCTATCCCAGGCGATAGGTAACTTGCGAAGTGGTTAAGGCTCCTTATTCCCTAAAAGGTCGAATAACTCTATTAATGAAATAGGACGCCTAAAATATAAGATAGTTTGAAGGATTAGTAATACAAAAAATACGATTCTTACAGAAAGTGTCCTATGAAGTGTGATTTATAGGTCATTTTAAAAAATTATAGTTAAAATTTACCACTATAGTAATGTTTTTTTTATCGTGATCGAAATATAGCTAAATAGTAATATTTTTGAGGTAAAATATTTATAGGGTTTTCGTGGAAAGAATGAAAAATAACGGTTTTTACATCAAAAAACTAGCATATAATCAGAATCAGAATCAATCGATTTATTCGTGATAAACCATAGTTGCATACAAAAGTATAAAAAAAAATAAAAACAAAAGAAATATAGAACATAATATACATAGTTTACCACGAAATGGACCCGCCTCAGCATCATGCTGACCCGAAAGCCAGCGCTGATCTTCCGGCGGGACCATTTGTGGGCCTCGATCGCAGCTGTACGACACGGCCTTACTATACAGTTGAACGCAGCCACTTTGCTGAGCGCAGATAATCAGAAGGTATTTTGTCTATTATCTAAGATGAATCTTCGATTTTTATTTCCATGGCCGTAGACACGATATACTTACGCAATTCAATTTTATTCAAATTGAATAAGAATGTTTACCCTGTTTTGCGTAATTTGGAAATGAACGGTATATCTTACTGGAAAATCCGGAAAGGCCTGACAATCAATTTATTTCATATTTTACTTGTCATAAATATTTGCTGCAATGGCCGTCTAGATAAAGAAATGAACTATTATACCTATGCGTTAATAGTTGATAAAAAAAAACTAAGTATTTTCGCCATAGCCTTCGAAGAAAATGAAGCATTTCGTGAAATTCGCTCGCTTTGGGAATAAGGCCTCTTAAGGGCACCGGTGAGTAGATCTTAGTTGCTAATCTTGTCTAGCTGCTAAGCATCTGAGAAAGTTTTTAATAAGGATAAGATGACCATTTTTTTAAATGATTAAATGGCTGCCGTTAACCCACCAACGGAACGGCAGCTGACATGACATTTATGAACCTCTATTATAAGTAGGGTAATTGTGCTAGTTTTCGTCCACATATGTCAGTTCCCAGTCCATTCTTATTTATTTATACATTTATATTCAAGTTTTTCCCAAAATAAAAGCTTAAAACTAAAAAAATACTACTGAAGATTAAACTATAAATAGATAATGTTTTCTCCATTGTGTAGAAACTAGCACAATCACCCTACATGGCCCTTAACCACTGCACAAGTTATTATCCGGGACGCGATGGTCGACGGAAATTGCACCTGGCCCGCCGGGGTTTTTAAAATGGGGCCAAACGGTACCATCTAATCCTACTGTCAAATTCGAGGCACCATTTTTTGTTAGACTACGCCTAAAATCAATAATCATCGCTCTTAGTCAGTTCTATAGCACCTATAAACTAAGCGCAATTCCATTGTCATTGCCATTGTCGATCGATAGTCACAACCATTGACTAAGGCCCCATTTACACATTGATTAGTGTTAAGTGCGAGTTCATACATTTGTTACTAAACACAAGTAGAAAATGTAGGTATGGACTCGCACTTAACACTAACCAATGTGTTAATGGGGCCTAAGGTTAAGGTTATGTGAGGCAGGCAGGTATATAGGTACTTAACTTACCAATAATCATAAAGGGAGACTCCTTAGATTTACGCGCCAATTTCTCACTTTGAGACTCTTCATGATAGTCAAACACGGGGTTACCTTGGGCCATTTTAATAATCTGAAACGAAAACATCACTCTTACATTAAAATGCTTTCACATGAAATGTTATGAAATATCGCACCAAAACATTATATGCATTGAGTTAATTTCCATAATAAAATTATAAATGCTGGTTAAACTTACCTAAAAGATTTAGCTTACTTAAAATGTAGACTGCTTGTAATTTTACACAATAAATAACTGACAGGCGTACAACTTTAGGTTTAACAATGCGACTGACGGCTGAGAACGGAACGGAGTCCGGACTGAGTGTTCGCGTCATCCGCGTGTGCACGTGCTGAGCGGGACGAGGCGGCGGGGCGGGGCAGCGCGATTAGCGGATGACGTATCTATCGTGATGTGATGCGAGTGCCGTGCTGCAAGGAAATTGCCGCTGCCAGCTGCGACTGGGTATTCACCGAGCTACAAAATGTGACGTTCATTTGTTTCCTTTACACGTTTCGTCAGTAATGCAATCATTGGGGAATCATCTCCATACATTGCCTTACAAAAGGTGGAGTAGAAAATGTTTTAATGGTTATTGGTAGGCTACAGGGTGGTTATTAAAATACTAGATTTGAGACCTTGAGGGGGGGGGGGGGGCGTAGGTCGCCATCTTGGTTTAAACTAAACGTGCCATAAGTCCGTTTTTGAACCTTGGCGCTTAAACAGTTATCAGTATGCCTAAAATGTCTATGGAACGTATGAAGAAGATAAAATTGTCTACAATATTTCCATACACAATACATCTATAAGTCTTACATATATAAAGATACAGGAGGTGAAAAAGTGTATATTTTCTTATATCATAGTCTCTACCACAGTTTTGTCATCTTCTAATGATTCTTTTAAAAGATATTCAAAAGTTGAATTCACCCCTAGAGCGCTTATAGAGGGGGTGGAAGTAGTAAGTCTCACACACAAAATCAATGTTCTATTACTCATCATAAAATACTACTAGGCGTTGTCAGGTATAGCTTTCGATCAATTCGGGTATAATTAATTTAGATTTGACAAAAAACATACATGCTTTCATACAAAAAAAAATTTTTTTAAAGAAAGTGCTTGAAAATATTTTTATTTTTTTCAACTTCATATAACTGTCAAGTTATTATTAAAATATCGTATAGGCTTTAGAATTTTTTACATAATGCTTGAACAGTTAACTTTATGACAAAAATGTCTACGAGAATTATAAAGACTCAATTTTTTTTTGTATTTGTATTTATTCTGTACGTCTTATAGATACAAAGTTACAGGAAGGAAAATATTAGGTACTCATACTCATTGTCTTTATACTTCTCATAGACATTTTTGTCATAAAGTCAACTGTTCATGCGTTTTGTAAAAAATGCTAAAGCCTATACGATATTTTAATAATAACTTGACAGTTACATGAAGTTTAAAAGTCCTCTGTAAGTACTTTGTTTAAAGTTTAATTTAAACTAGGAATAAGTAAGTAATAGCAATATATTTTTTTGTAGGCAGGGCGACAGAGATTCGATTAAGTATCTAGTGCCTATTCACTAAGATTAATTTGTGAAATTAGTCCTAAACGTGTTGGATACTTCACATTCCTACATTGTCGAACTCCATAGCTACCTAAGTAATGACTAGTATTTAAAGGCACGACAAAAATAAACAAAACCTTACTATAATACTGATTTCCGCAGCAAAAAAAATCTAAATTCACATTTGGTTATGTTATAACACCCTGTTCCACGTTTTGTGTAGTTATCAACCGATGGTGCAGTTGACAATTTTTGGGGCTGCCCTTCATAATAGCCAGTGATCGGATTTTAGGGGGCAACATGGCGGAATACCACTTATTAAGTGAAAATAACTATTTTAAACGTTAAAATGACATTAAAATATATTTTATGTAAGTAATTAAAGTAAACATCGTGAGTCCTAAATTCCTGAGAATTATCCATATTATCATCATTATTTATCATCCCGTGTTGCACCGTTTTTAGGGTTCCGTAGTCAACTAGGAACCCTTATAGTTTCGCCATGTCTGCCCGTCCGTCCGTCCGCGGATAATCTCAGTGACCGTTAGCACTAGAAAGCTGAAACTTGGTACTAACATGTATATCAATCACGCCGACAAAGTGATAAAATAAAAAGTGGAAAAAAATGTTTTATTAGGGTAACTCCCCTATACGTAAAGTGGGGGGTGATTTTTTTTCATTTCAACCCTGATGTGTGATATATTGTTGGATAGGTATTTAAAAATGAATAGGGGTTTACTAAAATAATTTTTTGATAATATAAATATTTTCGGAAATAATCGCTCCAGAAGTTAAAAAAAATGTGTCCCCCCCCCTCTAACTTTTGAACAATAAGCTTTAAAAATATGAAAAAAATCTCAAAAGTAGAACTTTATAAAAAATTTCTAGGAAAATTATTTTGAACTCGATAGGCTGAATAGTTTTTGAAAAAAAATTACAAAATAATTTCTGAACTAAGTTTGTAATTTAACCGTATAAGCAGGTGTTTATTGTACCCGTAATTTCTACAAAATCACAATGAAATGACGTGCTTTCAAATAAAGTAAAAACGGTGAAATCGGTTCACGCAATAAAGAATTATCCCATAAAAATCACCTTCCATACTTTAAGCTCGCGCGCAATAGTTTACTTAATTTGCCGATAGATGTCACTGTACGTGGAACGCTCATATCATATCCTACATGGCGGTGTTATTTTAACTTTTAAGTGGGGACACTTACTATGACGGACGGAAAACTACGGAACCCTACACTGAGCGTGGCCCGACACGCTCTTGGCCGGTTTTTCACCACGATTTCGATTCGTCCAGATCTTGTAAGGTCTCAGTATCTACTTCGAAACTTATTTATACCCGCAGGGCTCATATTATACTTTTTGGCAAGATTTCTTACGGTCACCCATTTGATTTTGCACTAAGTACCTACCCGTTAAAAATATATTTTCTAACTTCTAACAAAATCCTTAGCCGTAATTTAACAGATATGATGAAATGTTAAATGTATTTTTATTTTATCAATAGACACTAAAGGACAGAAGGAAAAGGACATATAATTTAACAAACCGATTTTTTTCTTTGAAAGTTGTCTACTTTCTAGTACGGTCCTTACATACTTTGGCATTTCTTTCTCCCCAAGTTTCCCTGGCCTGTCAGTTAAAAGTTATTCTGGCTTGTCACTCCGCGACAGTTGCCAGACGGCTGAATCTAGTCTAGTAACAAAGATAGTAAGTATAGGTATCTAAATTCACTAACTGCGATGTTTCGCTGCTCTCATAATCGTAGACTATTTTTCGGAGCTAGCTCTTTGTCTAGGAGTTTTTGAGGGGTTTTAACCGTGGTACCGTCCGTGGTAGCGGGGCTCCGTCGACATCGCTAACGTAAAGATAAACCCATTTTGGTGCAGTGGGTCTACGGGGAAAAAAAATTACCCGTGGTCCCCGGTGGTACAAAAGCTGTGGTACCACGGTTAAAACCCGGTTTTTGAGTGCCTGTGTCTACTATTTGTACTCATAGGCTATTAGTAGTTATCTAGAAGAACATTATTTGACCGAGCGAGGTTGTGCGGTGCTGGCCGCTGACCTTGTAGTGTAGGTAGATATTTCAGCCGCCCGTTGGTTGCACGACAGAGCGGCGGCGGAAGTGGCAATGGCACACGACACGCTCCTCGCCGACGCTGAATCATGGTACCGCGGCGTGACGCGCTGTGCCGTGTGGAATTACGTGTTATGAAATCGACTTGGTGTCTACTATCAGCAACTAATATAGCTACAGTTCAATGTGTCAATTGAGTTTTATGGCGTAGGTACCTATGCGTAGTTCTCAGATCTTGGTTAGGTACCTACTCTACTTTTATTAAAATATGGAATACTTATAGGCTAAGAATATAAGATTTTTATGGAGAATTCATTCCCAGCAGGCTGGAAATCGTTTTAATACCTTCACGTGGTTCTAAATGCATGTGAGCTGAGTTTGCCCAATCCCAGGAGGTGTGCATAACTTTTTAGCGAAATATTTGCTCTTTGTCAGTTTTTTGCTTCTAGCGCGAAAACGGTACGTCCGACGGAAAATGTTACGTATATGACACCAAACCAAACCAAAGATGGTTAAATTCTGCGTCGAATGAGCATAATAACTTCTAAATCAGTTCAGCGGTACAGCCGAAATCAAAAGTTATAAATCGGGAAAATGTCTCTTTTATTTGAAAAACTCATATTTTGACTTCCATGCCACATATCTTTGACACAGATGACTCCTGGTGAAAAACTTGTAGAATAAAAGTTGAAGACCATAAAATTTCACGTTATATACACATTTCAATTTTCAAATTCAGTCATTTTGAAAGACTAAATTTGGCATGATTTCAAAGACGTTTTTTTCTAAATCCTTCTAAGTTGCATATTTTCCATAAATATGAGGTGTGAGGCGTACATTTAAGGCATCGTTACAACTAAGAACATTTAAGTGCAAATTTCTAAAACTAGGTTCGTTTTATATCAATCAGAAAACTATTTATACACCGTGTTTTTTTTCATTTCCGGTAATTCCAAGGGTACATTCCTGAGCTTAACTTAAGTATATTTCTTAAAGACGCTAGTGTCCTAATTTACTCCAGTTCTGAGGTAATTGATAGTTCTTTTTCAGCTTTCTGATTGTGTATTTTTTTCTTTTAGTCTGAGAATCCGCTATAAAGTCATGTAACTGTCTGTTAAGTCAATACAATATTAATTTTGTACTAAGCAGAAACGTCTGCAATCGAAATTTCATTTTTATAATTGAAAGAAAAATGGAAAATTTTGGACCGGTGTTCCGAAAGGTCGCACCTCATATTTTATGGAAAATATACAACTCAGAAGGATTTAGAATAGAACTGATTTTGAATTCATGCCAAATTTAGTCTTTCAAAATGACTATGTATTTGAAAATTGAGATGTCAATATAACGTGAAATTGTTTTCTCTACAACTTTTATTCTATAGGTTTTTCACCGGGAGTCATCTGTTTCAAAGAGATGTGGTATGAAAGTCAAAATATGAGTTTTTCAATTAAATGAGACACATTCCCGGTTTATAACTTTTGATTTCGGCTGTACCGCTGAACCGAATTAGAAGTTATTATGCTCATTCGACGCAGAATTTAATCATCTTTAATATTGATATAAGTACGTAACATATTCCGTCGGACGAACCGTTTTCGAGCTAGAAGCAAAAAACTGACAAAGAGCAAATATTTCGCTAAAAAGTTATGCACACCTCCTGGGATTGTAGTACAGTACGCTAACAGTTTTGAGCTCCGATAACTCACAAGTGCGATTTTCTTTTTTAGTTAGATAATATGATATGATTACTTATAGTAAAAAATATTTTCTAACAGTTTTTGACGTCGCGCTAGGTATTATATAGATATTTGTTAATAACAACAAGTAAAGATTATACAAGATATATTTTCCTTTACCATACCATTGCATTCAACTATTTCAACATCATCTGTCATTTTATAACAGTTTGGTCAGTAGATTATGTGAGCATAATGGAAAACAATTTGTCAAAATATAAGTGACCTTGAATTCTAAACGAATTACAAATGGCTAAGATGACATATGCTCTTGACAAAACCGTTATAAAATGTGAAGTTATGTTGCAATAGTAAAAAGCGATAGCCTGATGGAGAAAAATAAAACTTACATTATCCTTTCTATGTGTAGCAAACAAATACATGTATTATACCTAGCGCAATGCTAACAGTTGTTAGAAAATATTTTTTATTATTAGTACAGTCAAGTGTAAAAATATGGGTGTACTCATGTTACTCAAAAATATGTCCCATAGTATCTTATTCCGTTGTAATAAGTGCGTAGTACCATATTTATGAGACGATTTTTTCGATACGTATTTTTGCACTTGACTGTACTTAACGTATTCTAACAGGTCGCAAAATAAAATTGGACTTGTGATTTAAGTCATTTTTAGGGTTCCGTAGTCAACTAGGAACCTTTATAGTTTCGCCATGTCTGCCCGTCCGTCCGTCCGTCCGTCCGCGGATAATCTCAGTGACCGTTAGCACTAGAAAGCTGAAATTTGGTACTAATATGTATATCAATCACGCCGACAAAGTGGTAAAATAAAAAGTGGATTTTTTTTTATTAGGGTACCTCCCCTATACGTAAAGTGGGGAGTGTTTTTTTTTTCATTTCAACCCTAACGTGTGATATATTGTTGGATAGGTATTTAAAAATGAATAGGGGTTTACTAAAATCATTTTTCGATAATGTAAATATTTTCGGAAATAATCGCTCCAGAAGTAAAAAAATATGCGTCCCCCCCCCTCTCTAACTTTTGAACCATAAGTTTTAAAAAACTTTCTAGGAAAATTATTTTGAACTTGATAGGATGAAGTTTTTGAAAAAAAATTACAAAATAATTTCTGAACTAAGTTTGTAATTTAACCGTTTGTATAAGCAGGTGTTTATTGTACCTGTAATTTGTACAAAATTACAATGAAATGACGTGCTTTCAAATAAAGTAAAAACGGTGAAAATCGGTTCACGCAATAAAGAATTATTCCATAAAAATCATCTTCCATACTTTAAGCTCGCGCGCAATAGTTTACTTAATTTGCCGATATATGTCGCTGTACGTGGAACTCTCATATCATATCCTACATGGCGGCGTTATTAACTCTTAAGTGGGGACACTTACTGTGACGGACGGAAAACTACGGAACCCTACACTGAGCGTGGCCCGACACGCTCTTGGCCGGTTTTTATAGGTTAAAAAGGCGTTCTCGTACTCTGCTATGGGGCAAACTCAGCTCACATGCATTTAGAAAACGATTTCCAGCCTGCTGGGAATTAATTCCTCAAAACACTTTTTATAGATCTTATTTGCTTGCCCTAGTCGGTTCATAAGTTCTGTCACTAGGGTTTGACTGGTAAAATGGGAACTGTTAGATATTGCTTACTATTAGGGCTTCCAAATACCTATCGATCATTTCAGATATTCAATTTTTTTTTAGAGATACTTATTCGAATTATTAGAATAGTTGGGGTATTTAAAATAAACGTATATAATGATTAGATTTATGCGGCGATTTATGTGTTTTAATTCTTTTTAATCATATAAAATCTTGTATAATTTACAATTTCGTCAATTTACTCATTATATATGTGAAAAAGACTACAACAAAATATGGTATGGAATGGATACGTCAGCAAATCAACAAAACGGAACAATCAACAGCGTAAATTAGGGTGTCCCTTATATTGTGATTTTGAGAAATTAACAACGCATATCTATCTAGACACGCGGCAGCGTGTCAAGCCAAGTTCAAGCAAAGGAACTGGCTAGCCAGCGCCAAGTGTATATTTACACGAACCACTTGGTGCCACTTTTGACTCTTCTATAACTCAAAACATCTTTAACGTAAACACATAAAACTACGTGTGTTTAATTATATCCATAAGGACATCTAGAAGCCCAAATTTCATGAAGCTAGCTCAAACGGTTATAAAGATATGAAGGTCAAAAATTCGTAAATTTTAGCACTGACTGACTGACATTATATAGATCTTAAAGTAGGTTAGATTTGACTTGGCCAGTTTTTATCAGAATTAAAAAAATATATATATGTTGAATAACTTTATAAAATGACTGATGTAATAAAAACTGGCCAAGTCAAATCGAACCTACTTTAAGATCTCACATTTTTAAATAACAGCAATTGTTATAGGTATCCAATAAAGCAAAGAAATAGAGTTGAATACTTGTTCATAATGTTATTTTGTTCCTATAAATACATATTTGGATTTTGCATAGAACTTGGCACTCATTTAGATCTCCATTCTTTTTGCGGCGAAGCCCACAGCCAAGCATAATTTTTGTATTGAACTTGGCTCTCTTTTTTTACATTTATGTTTTTGGTGGGATACATACCTACCCCCTAAATGTATTTCGATTACCCCAAAATACTCAAGAAAAAAAATCGGGCCATTCCAGTAACTGTAACCCGTCCCGACTTTTATCCGATTTTCGCATAAGGATTATTTTATGTTTTTTTCTTCATATCATCAGTGCATCCTACTCCGGTATGAACGTATTTTATGAAAAAAAACCCCTTGCGAACGGAATACCGATAAAAAATAGCAACTTATCTTCTACCTTTTCTTCATAGTAATTTGTATGAGGAAATTACGATGCCAGCCGGCACGGGTTAGATTATAGGAATTGGGTACTTTCCTGGGTAAAAAAAATATTATTCTATTTAGTCCGTCAGTGAGATTATCAAAAAATATTGGAAAACTATCAAAAACGTATTTTTTATTTTGTCAATCAAACAAAAATTGGTGAAGATATAGCCCGTTAAAGTTCCGCGTGACGTCACATTATACTAAAAATTGTACTGAAATGTGACGTCACGCGGAACTTTAACGGGCTGTATCTTCACAAATTTTTGTTTAATTGACAAAATAGAAAATACGTGTCCAATATTTTTTGATAATCTCACTGACGGACTAAATATTTTTTTTTAGGAAAGTAGCCAATTGCCTGAATTTTTTTTGTGGAGTATTTTGGGGTAAATGTAATACATTTAGGGTATGCGTTGTTAATTTCCCAAAATCGCAATAGCTTAAATATTCGATTTTCTTTATCATCTGCTTTCCCGCTACTACTACCCCAGGGAATTAAGAAATGCCTATCTATATCCAGTGACATGTAGCCATACGATAAAATAAAATAAAAGTACTAAATGCTATCTCGATCGCCAAATCCTTGAAGAGCAGGCAGGTTTTGTGAGAGGGAGAGGCCTCCGGGAATAATTCCTTAATACATATTTGCCAGACCACCGAGAAGATTCGAAATTACTACACTCCAGTCGTATGGTGTTTCATCGATTATATCAAATCCTTTGACTGTGTAAGGTGGGACAAGCTTTATGAAGAGTTATGTGAAATAGGAGTACCACACCATCTCGTCGGATTTGTAGGCAGTCTGTACAGTACCAACCACTCATATATCCGGGTCGACACGAGCTGCTCAAAAGAGTTTCAGACCAAGAAAGGTGCTGTATCCTGCCGCCACTTCCGTTTTAATATAAACGGAGAATATATATCCGGAGAGCAACAGAAGGCTGGAACAGAGGTTTTAAGGATGTTGACCAAAGAATTTCGAACCTACGATACGCTAACGATACCACTCTAATGGCCAACTCAAAGAACTTGACAGGGAAAGCGAGCCGCTAGGGCTAGCTGTCAATAATAACAAAAGTAAATACGGTATTGGCGTGCGCGGTATAACTCATAAATGGTTTAAGTCATATTTAAGTAATAGAAAGCACTGAGTATACGAATGAACAAAAAAAAGAATTCAGCGTAGTCAGGTCCGATGTCCAACCTGTATTGGACTATCCCCCAGGGAAGTGTAATTGGATGCGTCCTTTTCATAATATACATTAACGACCTCCCAACCTCTATAAATGAATATTGTGTTATGTTTGCTGACGATTTTTCCTTACTACTATCATGTAAAACTAATACAGACTTAGCAAGAAAATAACCTTAATTATAACAAAACTCGTAAGTTGGATGAACGATCACAGTTTAGAAATAAATTTTACCAAGACAAAGCTAATGCAATTTAGGCCTTATCAGAAAACTGAATTAGATTTACATTTCACATTTAATGATACGGAATTAGAATGCGTCCCCAAGTTCCCACTTCTCGGCATAACTATTGATACTCATATAAACTGGAAGGACCATGTATAAACAATAAAAACTAAACTAAGTCAATTTATATATGTCTCAAAAAAGTTAAAAAAGAACACTGACCTACAAACCGCCTTATCAGCATACTACGCGTTTGCACATGCGTGGCTTAGCTATGGCGTGATCTTATGGGGCAATAGCACAAATGCAAAAGATTTATTCCTCCTACAAAAAGAATGCATTCGCATATTGTCAAACAAAAGAAAAACCAGAAAAAAGCTGCAAAGATCTTTTTAAAAACCTTGGCATCCTTACCTTGCCTAGTATCTATATTTTTGAATCTTGCAAATTCGTCATTAATAACCCAGATCTGTACTCAAGAATCGGAGATGTACCTCGTCGCTATGAATCACGTCACAAAAATAATCTAATACAAACTTCAGCAAATTCTGCTATGCATAAATATGGAGTGCCTGACCAATTAAAAAATGAGTTAAAAATAAATAAATTTATAAGCTCTTTGAAACACTTTCTCGTGGACAAAACTTACTACAACGTTGAAGAATACCTACCCACCATACAAATATTACAGGGCTCAAATTAATTGTCACGCTCTCTCGTTCCTAATATTGTGTTAATGTTAATTATGATAAGATAACCTATCAAAAATAAAATATTAAATTCAACAATAGTAAAAATGACATAACAATATTGTATAAAATTTATCAATTTAAATTACTAGTTGAATCTAAACTGCATTTATAATTATTTTTAGTTATTAATCGTCAATTTAATATTATTATGCATGCATACTGTGTAAGTAGATGTAGTTAATTTAGGACCTTTTGCAGTGCCCTCACAGGGTTGTGTTGAAACACGTAATTCATAAGACCAAATGTACACAACAAAGCAAGAAATAAATGAATGAATGAACGAATGAATGAATAAACTTATGATAGTAGACCGAGATAGAAATCTAAAGTAGCTCAACTTGGTGCTGGAGGCGCATGTTACGTATAGGCGCGGAGACTGATATACCACGGGGAATAAAAACCTTGAGAAAGTAGTCATGGTGGGGAAGGTGGATAGACCAGGTCGAGACGAAAAACAAGTTGTATGTCACGGTAAAACGGCCACGAACAGAAGTCGATGGAAGCAAGTCATGCGATCCAGACAGACGCCATATGATCACGATCTTCAGATATGAAGGAGCAATTACAGACAGAGATATTCAATAGCAAAAAATACTCGAATGCAATGAAATACTGATTAAATCACGTATATTAACGATTACAAGATAGAAATCCTGTGCTAATGGGCTCTGTAACAAAGGGCTCAAAACGTCACAGACAAAGTATTTATTAACACTTTAACCGCCACATGGTACGCCGGCCGCCCACAAAACTTCGAGCGCAGCATATATGATGGCAGTGAGAGTGATATGCTATTTAAACTGTTTACAAATTGTTTTATATTAATGAAATATTAATTGCGGCACTCAGAAAATAATAAGCGAATAGTATACACGAATTATTCAAATATCAAAATAGGGCGAATATTCGAACTACTAGGGTAGTTACTATGTCACTATATGGTGAAAAAGCCTATATATTTAACGGTGATAAATTTACGATATTCATTAATGTAAATAGTTGTGGCAGTTTTATGCCGCCTGTACATTCTCGGGCGAGAACACACGGCGGGCGAATGTCTCGGGCGAGAGGCGATCGTCCGAGTGCAACCATGTACACTCTCGCATAGTTCAGTCATAGTTGTGAACTTCGAGAAAATGGACGAAAAAAATCTTTTTTATGCATGTGAAAGTCCGGATCCCATAAAACAGGTTCCGATTGATATATTTCTAGGAAATTTAGTTCACTATCATGATTCCACACCATGTTGCCGCCCACGACACAGCACGTCTTCACTTTCCAGCAGCGCGACATACTGCTAGACGCGAGAGTGTATAGTCAGCGTCATATAGTTGGTCGCATCCAAAGTAGTCAAATAGTTCGGTACACCATAGAGTTTGTATGGTGTACCGAACTATTTTGAATGCTACCAACTATATGACGCTGACTGTACAGTGACGCACTCGCGTTCCTGGCGAGACCCTTTGCGAGAACTAAATTTCCTTAAAAAAACCCTTTTGTCGCTATTACCCTACGACAAGAAGCGCGACTGTTGGTTTCCTGTTTATTAGAACTTCGTCAGCGACAAACATTCTTTGAAAACTGGCAGCAGGGATGAAGGTGTGTGGGTATAATAATGTATCTTATTTTAAGATTGAAACTACCTGTATTATTAAACATTTCGTATAATATTCCAGTAATAAAATAATAAGTTACACGAGACGAAAAGTGCAATATGCCGCACCAACAATGGCCAGGAGCGGTGCGATTCTATAAGGGAACAATAATAAAACAATCAAAATGTACTGAAGCAATTGAACACTAATAACAAGTTTGAGGTCCTTAGAGAATAACCGCTCGGGGTTGTTAGATGACGATGCTCGGCGCTGCGCCTGGCGCCTGGCGCCGTGACGCGGCCGCAGTACAATGTGCTTGGCCATGTATACATATGTTATGGACCAAGTGATTTGTGCGGGCATTATTTATAATGTTCGGGCATTAAGAATAATGCCCAGCTGTATCAGGCCAAGTGATTAATTATTATCTAAATTTCATTATTTATCACATTGTCTGGTCATTATGAATAATGCTACGTGACCATTGGGCAATTTGATAATAAAGTTATATTGGATGGGTTGCGGGGAGGGAAGCAATCGCAGCAGTGGAGATATTTTAGAAATGAGCCTGAAATAATTCTGGCGAAGCTAATGACAGAAATAAAAATACGAACACAACATACGAGAACATGTTTTTTATTGCTCTGCCCATAGTTGATGGACATTATGTATAAAGCTCGGACAATTTTATTGTTTGAATAACTATTATCGAAGGTTTATTACTCTGACCAATAGGCGATGGGCATTATGTATAATGCCCGGGAAATTTAATTATTTGAATAGTTATTATCAAATTGCCTACTCATGTTGGTCATAACTCATAATGACCTATTTATCACTTGGTCCATATTAACATATACACAATTCACCCTTACCTGACTTATCATTATCATACTCGTAGAAACAAACGTGGCTCAATATAGACGTCGTAGTGTGTTATTTTTGAAATTATTCGTTCGTTACTTCGATAATTAAAGATTTTATTAGATTTACATTTTTCAGTGGTTACCTGGTTGAATTCAATATTTTGTGAGTTTCTTTAAGCATAAACAACAACATTTTAAGTGATTATCCCAGAGAAAAGAGTAATAATGTTTTTGAAAATTGTTTGTCTTAGTATCAAATTGAAATAGACAAATTCCTAAAATGGTCAAACAGTATGTCCATTCAGTTTTTTGTTATGTGTTGGATCAATCATAGCAAATACTCCTACTAGTTTCACAACTCTCTCTAGGATTGATAGAGTAGGTATTCTAAACTCTCTTCTTCCTACCAGCGTTTGTCCCAGCTTATTGCTCTTTTGAGCCTGGGGTCCGCTCGGCAACCTAATCCCAGGAATTGGCGTAGGCACTAGTTTTTACGAAAGCGACTGCCATCTGACCTTCCAACCCAGAGGAGAAACCAGGCCTTGTTGGGATTAGATCCGGTTTCCTCACGATGTTTTCCTTCACCGAAAAGCGACTGGTAAATATCAAATGATATTTCGTACATAAGTTCCGAAAACCTCCGTCATAAGAGCCGGGGTTTGAACCCGAGACCTTCGGATTGAAAGTCTGACGTCTTACCGTCAGGCCGTCAGGCCAGCAGCGCTCTCGCGTAGGTATTCTAAATAAAATATTTTAATTACCTATTGTATCCACTAGTGGGACTAATAAAATAATAAGTATAATAACGAATAATTTTAGCAATTTTAATTTAAAAAATCATTTAAATACCCAGTGGGCGCAACCTTTTGCTGTATAAATACTTAATGGGCAGGTATTTTTAAAATATCATAGTATCATGTGATATTTAGATTATTATTATATACCTGCCTATTAGGTGTAAACAGCAGCACTCCTAACTGTACATCGGTGGAACTTATTACAAAAGGCATATGGTACTCGTACACGCTTTTATTTTAATTTGTGTGGGTAGTCACTCAGTCAGTTAAATGACAGTCAATTAGTTACTAATGATTATTACCAGGGACGGTTAGATTCACAAATGTATGGGATGGGACAATCTGCGCTTTTGTCTCAGGCGACGCCCCTTGGCACGATTGTTTATTAGGTCAAACAAAGCTGATTAAACCCCCTAGCCGCGAGATCAACTAGTAGCTACCCCTCAAAAAGAGGGGGGGGGGGTAATGGTCGGCTTCCGAGGTCCAGGATGTGCTATTTGCTACTAGGTCGAGTTGGATGATAATGAGTAGCTCGTACGGAGAATAGTGAAGGTTAGATAATAAGACTCAAGTTAAGTTCTTGGACAGAATACCAAGGAATTGTTGGTAGAGCTACCAAAAGTTATGTTTGCCTTTCTTGCCGAAGGATTGGCTGCTCGCTCAGATGAATGACATACTGGAAAACTGGACAGGACTTACATATGTACTGGTCCGAATATTAAATTAATGAGTACCTAAGTGGAGATACGTAAGTGTACATAAATTAGGATGGTGTTACGAGAGAGCATCGGAGTCAAGCTTGGCATCAGCATCTTTATGAAATACTAGTTGTTCCCGCAGCTACACCCGCGTGCTTTTTGAAGGCAAAACTACTCTTAAAAAGAACTACTTGAAGGCAAAATTGCTCCGGGGTAACGGTTACTATGTAAAGTTTCACGTAAATAATTGTATGTAATTAGTTTTTGCGTAGTTCGCACACAAATATTTTCTCCATACGCGATTATTACATACAAGTACCTATACAAATTGGCCGGCCAGGGGCCCTTTCTCAAAAGCTTGTAACTTGTAATACAAGCGGATGTCACTTTTCGACATCTTTTTACAAGTTACAAGCTTTCGAGAAATGGGCCCCAGGTCATCATGCTTGTATCATATCATTAAACCACTCGAGTCCTTGCGGTAGCTGCGACTACTGTACGAGTGGCATTTTGAAAGTAGAGCTCAACTCAAGTCGTGTGTAGAAGCGGTTGCTTGTTCACTGACCTGTTAATGTTAAGGTCTGTCGCGGTTTTCTAGTTACACCTGGTCAGTGGTGTGCCTGGTAAGCGTGACGCACTCAGACTGATGAGCGCTTAGCAACAGTGGCCTAGCCGCGAGTGAAGAGTGACGGTGGCGTAATGTCTAAAGAATAATCGTGTCCCCAGTTCACCATCTTAACTAAAATAGTATTTTCAACTGACTTCAAGATTTCGAAGGAGGAGGTTATCAATTCGTCGGGATTTTTGTTTTTGCTATTTTTTTTTAAAGTATATTCACCGATTATTCGAAGACGGCTGGACCGATTTGGAAAATTATTTTATTGTTTGAAACAGTATACTTCACAGTTTGTCCCATTGTAGCCAGGTTAGAATCTGATGATGGGATCCTGGAGAAATCGAGGGAACTCTTTAACTATTATAGGGACACCTATAGTGATTTGAGTATTTTTACAGCAGCTCGAGCATTTGCTTTTGGAACGGTGGATGCTAAGTGAAGTCTGTTCTTTTTTTGTTTATAATTATTAATTCAATACAATAATCTGACAGCTGTTGCCACACAAAGTGGTTTACAAGTATGGTAGGAGCTGTCAGATTACTGTATTCAATTATTCAATTAGAAATACTACTTTATACCATTACGTTTTTTGCGGATGCGCAGCGCAAATCTAATACAGCTGGCAAATTCGAGACGCGTTTATTTATTAATCCTCATACAAGTTAGAATAACAAAAAAATATAAATTGTTTGCCGCAGGGACAAGTCTGGAAATCAGCCTCAGTACGTCGTCCTTAACACATTCATTGCCACCCAGCCAAACAAGACATCCGCGCCAGGCCATAAAAATTTCGTCATAAAGCTGTAGTACCAAGATCCCGACTATCGGGTCGTCCGGCCTGGGAATGAAATCATCAAATACCCGATAGTCGGGTTTTCGGCACTGAATGTGTTAATGCGCAATCGGCAAGTAGGGAGAGTCATATAGACGGAGAGCCAGCCACGTCAGATATTACACAATAATGAGAGCAACGAAACCACTCTAGTCACTTTACTATACTCTGCTTATTTCTCGATCTGGACTTCTGGCAGCTGTAAAGTGGTGGAGGTCAAAGAATGCAAACCACTTCAAGAAAACAAATCCTAGAGTTCTGGGTTTGATGCAATATTATGAGAAATTATATAAATAATTAGATTTTCTGTGGGGGAAAGTAGTACAAAGTAAAGACGTATAATGTAGTTACGCAATGTTTTCTGCTCTAATGTTAAAATATAGGGCCCTGCCCTTTATAACTGCGACACCTTCGGCAGTTTTTACCTATTTTGGTATTACTATTTCCCATTTCAAAAATTTTGCTAGTCTGTCACTCTGATCTGACCTTATATACACGGTGAATCTGAGTAACCCGACAGATTTTAACCTTTTGACCGCCAAGCATTGAACAAAAATGACGCGCCACCGACGCCACGTAATCGCGTTTTGTCAAGCGAAATTGAACTTTGCGGAAGCCCGCGTAGGTCCCTATTGCATTACAAAGCCTGTCGGCTGTAGCCGTCGTTGGCGTCCATGGCACAACTTTTTGATGTCGGCCACAGCCGACTGTGGCGGTCAATAGGTTAAAAGCATTAAAAAAATCGAAAAAAAGCAAAAAAAAAAAGATATTTTTTTTGGCGAAATTGACCTACATTCATGTAACATTGATTACTTCTTATGACCTCAGGAATGTATGGTTAAAATCTGTCGGGTTACTCAGATTCACCGTGTGTATATATAGCTATCTAACCAGACGGGTTTTGTTGCTCTCATTATTGTGTCACATCTGTGGTGACCAGCTCTTAGTCCAATAACTGTAATTCCATAGAACTGTCATGCTTTCTATACAAACATTTAGCAAATCAAGATTTTCGACGGTTCGTGCACCTAGCCCTTACACTATACCTGCTAGTTTTGGTGAAATAACTTAAAATATACTTTATTTATCTAATTCGGATAAATATTGTAGGTACATATAAAATTAAGATTAAATATTCTACCAAATTATCACATTAAATCTAAGAATGTATAACTTTATTATCATTAAATAATAATGCCACTGAGTAAAAGAGTAATGTGCAGAAATAAATGAAGGTTACAATATTCCTCTCTGGTTGAATAACGGTTTTAACAGTTATACAAACGTGTAGATGGATATAGTGCAAATTGCAAACACTTGAAAGCGTTGGTTAAATCTCAACTATAAGGAAGCACAATCGCGGTCAAACTCCGCGGAGTGCGGCCAGGGCCGGTTTCAAGGGGATGAAACATAAATCTGTAAATCCTTAGTAATTTTAGAACTCGCCAGAAACTACGGTATGCTGTCTAGTGCGCGAATTAGCTCGATATCGGAGGAATGACGGATTCAGATCGTATACGAACTGTCATTTATGATGAGTAAGGAAAGGTTCACTCAAAGCTCAAAGTTTACGGCGTCCATTCATATTTATAAAGTGATCACATTAGAACAACCGTACGCCGCCAATTGTGAGCCCGAAGTGAAAGGAGTCTATGGTTACTGAACTCAGCCCCTCGTACAGTCGAGGACAAAGAGATGTATACACTTTTGGACCTTATTGCGTTGTAATAAGGTCCAAAAGTGTATACATCTCTTTGTCCTCGACTGTACAAAGCGTAGAGCGCTAGGGGCGGCGACGGCCTCACTGGTAGTGTGCGGGCGCGCTGGACGACACCTTCTCCAGCTTCTCGAAGTGCTTGCGCGCGTTGCGGATGTTGATGAGCGTAGCCTCGGACGGGATGCGCGGGTCCGACATCTCGACCATCACGTACGTGTTGCTCGTGAACCCGTCGATGAACGCCGCGAACACGCTGTTGCGGACCTGTCGCGAACAGTAACGAACGTTTTATACTTGGGTTGTGTAACTGTACGAGCGCCGTCGGGTGGCCGTCGTTATCGACGTGACAAAACCACTGTCACATTTCGCTGTCGCGTGGCCTTTGACCGCCAAAGACGTCAAATCACGTGCACGGAAAATAGTGACCTTGCCTTTGCCTCGCGCGCTCGCACTGAGGGCACGATTTTCCGTCCGATGCTTGGCGGTCAAAGGTTTAAATGCATATTTGATTCGTTTTATGTTTGGTAGGTCGGCATATCATTGCAGTTGCAATTGGTGCAACTACTAGATCCCATGGCCCTAGGTGAAAATGGTCTTATAAGACGTTTCCTAATCTTTTAAATTTATGGTAATTGAATTGCCGTTTAATTATTTTGAAGAATGTACAGCCAGCGAAAGTCAGACAGTAAATGTTTGGAAAACGTTTCTGTTCCTGGGTTAGTCTTGAAACATTGGTGAACTGGTTTGTGTTTTTTTTTTAATGATTAGTTACATGCTGACTGTACATTTGAAAAAAAGTTAGGGAAGGTCTTTTAAGAACATTTTCGCTTAGGGTAAGGGATCTTTTTACTCTCTATACAGTGTGTTTTTTCAATAACTAGCCACATTGCACCAGGTGATTTGGTAGGCCATACCAAACCTTTTACTATAGGACCACCTCCGAAATCACAACTAGTTTAATACATTTCAGCCGATCAGGCGATTCAGGCGTCGACGTTTTCTATTGTGAGGCCAACATTTTTAGTGAGATTTCGGGGTTGGTCCCATAAAAAAAAAGTTCTGTATGCATGAGTTACCTAATCACTAGACCCCGGACTCTTGTGGCAATGACGTCACAATAGGGTGATTTGGGGAGCAAACGGGACGGTGCTATGAAACACGGTTAAAAACTCGGTTGTTAACCGAATACATTTTAATTAGATATTTTCAACAAAATTATCTAGTAAGTTGATCAATATTATTTTTTAGTGCAAACCATATAATTATACTTTAAACTGGCTTGGTGACATTTGTGACGAACAAGGAGCGAGTGGCCGACAAAACCAATGCCAGTTTAACGTACAAATGCATGGTTTGCAAGTAATATAGCAAACGATAATATTGATCAACTTACTAAGTAATATTGTTAAAAATTTCTAATTTAATGTATTCGGTTAACAACCAAGTTTTTAACCGTGTTTCATAGCACCGTCCCGTTTACTCCCCAAATCACCCTATTGTGACGTCATTGCCACAAGAGTCCGGGGTCTACTAATCACCTCTCACTATATGGCTAGTTAGGTTATAAAAAGATTAAAGTAACAGCCTGTATGTATACAAACCTAATTATAATTTACAATACCCAACCAATCTGGTAATTTCCTACTGACTATGTGTCCCTCCAGTCCAGTCAACATCAAGTTATCAAACAGAATAAGAAACACAGAGATAAGAAGAAGAACGAAATTTATAGATGCGGCAAAACACTTACTCAAACAAAAATTTAACTGGGCTGGTCATATAGCTAGGATGCCAAACAACAGATGGACAAGAACACTGACAAGTTGGAAACCAACAATTGGTAAAAGAAAAGTGGGCAAACCAAAAACCAGATGGGAAAGTGACCTAATAGAAACAATAGGGAAAGACTGGAAAGAAATAGCAACAGACAGACAAAAATGGAAGAAGATGTTAGATAAATACATAAATATAGAAGAAGGCAATTCGGAAGAGGCCTAGGTCAAAAGGACCCTACAAACATAAGATACGAGAAAACAATAATTCAACGAAAAATAAAATATATAAGTTTGTAAAAGAAGGCTTAAATAAATAAATAAAAATAAATGTGTCCCTCCAGAACACGCAACAACCATGCTACTAGGTGCTTTGCTTTTATCAAAAAACTGGCACAAGAACACCTGAATTTCGAGTATCTTGATGCCTTAACGCTTATATTGACCCAAAATGCAAGAGTAGTTGGTTGGTGTTACCTCCATGCTCTGGAACTGCGCGGCGAGCTTGGAGCAGGAGAGCTTGAACTGCTTGACGATGTTGGAGACCTTCTCGAAGCGGTGCGCGTCGCGGTGCGGCCGCCGCTGGCAGTGCGACACCACCAGGAACGTGGCGCGCTCGAACAGTAGCACCTACACATATGTCACAACCGGGCTTACACATGTGGAACTCAATACACGCTCCATGCTCGCTTTTATCCGGACGTCGATGATATCGTCACGATACAATGGTTTAAATGTATGTATTCTTCCAGTGAGATGCAGCCTGCCGGTCGTGAGCATGCAAGGGCACAAGTATATTAGGCAGTATATTGTGGAGAAAATCTCCATGTTTATGGTAAAGTAGTAGTGACCAATGAGTTTTTATAGGTTACATGAATGTTTGCTTGTTGATATAATGTAATAGCTTCAACCTAACATGGTCATTTAAACTATAACGGCTATTAGGAATGGGGTTTTACCATGAAGGTATATTTTTATTTTACATGGCAAATACCCCGTTTCTAATAATGGTTAGGTATAGCAAAATGGTTATTTAATATACATAATGATGTCAGTACTTCATTACTTTTGATCCCCAGAAACATTTATATCTCCATAACCATAACCAATTGACCTGAATGGAGATAAGATTCATTTGTTTAATTAAAAAAAAACTCTTTAATTTTTATTAGTATTATTACATGCATATACCAGTTGTAAATTGAGCAATTCTTGGAATAATAATTTACAATGATAAAAAGAACTTACTTCATCTGCATCCACAATTGATGCAAACTGTTTCAAGGATGATTCTAAAGCTTTAACATTAGGGATTAGTTTGTAGACTATGCTTGACCACGCCCTGAAACAAACATTAACATATTTATCCTAAATCATAAGCAGGGATGCAGTAGGTACTGGTTGGTGGCTCACATACACAACCAGAACCATGCTCCTATACTCTGTCACCTAATTCAAGTCCGTCCAAAGATATAACCTCACTTGCTTGCTTATTGTTTGTGTTTCTCTGAATAAAGGTAAATGAAATTGATGTTTTACATATGAGGATTAAAAATACCAGTGTAATTTCTATTTATTAAATAACCAAACTGGTAAATGAGTAAGGTTACATTTTTAAAATTGAGTTAAGTAACAAAGACTAATTATAAACATTCATGGGTTTGTTTAGTAAAATTAACAGTGACACTTACTTATATAAAGTTTCATCCCATATACTGGTCCGAAAACAAGTGCATTCCAAGGGTTTGGAAAGCCGCTTTAAATCCTCTTCTCTTTCCTTAAATATTTCCTCTCTTGACTCCTCCGGTATCAAGTCCATTTTGTGCACCAGACAGAATATCCTAGCTTCCGGTGAGTTCTGTAATATTTAGGAAGGTGATATTATATTAGATACTGTGTTTCTCATGTAAGTAATAATTTGTAAACCTGTGTTTTTTGTTTTATTCCAACAACTTTAATGCTTATAAACCATGAAGCTTGGACGACGCTTCGCCTTATCTATACAAACAAAATAATCTGCCAAAATCTGAGGAGGGTGAGGTCTGAGGAGGGTGAGGTGGCAACATGTGGCCTTATCAAGTCAAAGGTACATCATTGTCGGTTGTTCATAAAGTTTATTTCTAATGAATTTTTATAACAGCAATGCCTTATTGACAACCGACAATAATGTGCTTTTGACTAGAAAATATCATACATATTTGACATATTCTGTTTAATACTTCCTAACTAGACCCCATTATCGGAGGTGCAATTTGGTAGCTTGACGTTCTTAGGGAGGGGTAAAAATATTTACGATTTCAATATCGATACTCTTGTCAATTTGTGTTATATACCATTTTTAGACAAAAAAAATACATGTTTTTTTTGTCACCCATGATAATCATTGTCATCAGAAGTAGAAACCATTATCAGTCGAACAATAACGATATGGTTGCTATTTTACTTTTCAAATGTTTCGAGTTGCAGGGCCGTGCCTGGACGCTCTTGAGATAAACCTTAGCCATAGAGATATAATACTGGCCACCTCTACTGAAAATAAATTATTAGATAGTAAATGTCATCTCACAACAATATTTTTGATTATTTGGCTGTATTTACGAGCATATTTTATTCATATATAATATTTCATAATATTAAAAATGCAGTCACTTCTCGCAGAATACCCCAAAAATTAAGATTGAAAATTGTTACTTATAAAAATGAAAAAGGTAAATATATATATTTTTTTAATAAGTCATGTTTTACAAAATAATCACGTTTAATTAAAGTCACTCTCATTATGTTAAAGGAAAAATATCGACATGCAGCTAGTATTTCAAAATGATTTTTACCCATCCCTAAGAATGACAAGCTACCAAATTGCACCTCCGATAACGGGGTCTATTCATAACTCTAAATGGAGCAATAGATAGTTGACTTTACAATTGTTAAAATATGGTTATTATCGGATGCAGTCCTTTACATTCGACTGCTGCAGCCAAGTAACATTTTGCTTGTATTTTCAAACAAAATATAGAAGACAGCAATGCTTAAACGCATTAAATATGGATAAGTGGCAAACATCAAGATATTCACTGCCCGTCAGAAAATAAACAATTGCTTTTGAATTGATTCTATAAACGAAGATAGATTTTCAATTTCGATTAAATCTTATATTATAAGAGTAATGATCATTAGGCGTGTCCACACCAGGCGCACAGCCTCGCGAGGAAATTGCCGCGCGAGGCTGCTCGGCTAGTGTGGACGTGCGTCGGCCGGGGCGGCGTTTCGGCACGCTCAAAGGCGCCTCAGTCGTTTGCCTCGCGAGGGTCTGGACGTGTTTATTTGGTGCGCGTGGTTATTTTGTTCCGTGCAAAGCATTGAGCAACTGGAGATTAAAATAATCAAGCTGATTAGATGAACTTTTATTTGTTTACTTATTACCTTCACATAATCCTTTGGATGTTTTATGATGGCATCTCACTTCACTTCTGGTACAATTTTTGATATGCGAAATAAATATTAGAGACTGGTGTAAGAGTCCCCTGTTGTCAAGTATCGTAATGTTACAAGCACTTTCTCCCTAACAGTGATTGATTCTCTAAACTTTGTATCTTACCTTTTTAGTTTTGTATTTAATTGTAAACACAACAAAAACTCTAGTTTTTCTTTTTCAATGCATCCAATATTAGTCTCTAATCCAGTTTCTGTTAATTCTCTGTACAGCCGGTTTCCGTATTGGGATCTAGATTTATATAATGGGCTCACCCAAATCTCCTTTACTTTACTTTCGCCATTTCGTTTGTATAGCTTTCAAAAGCAAAATAAAAGTAACAAAAACCACGGCAGTAATCACACGTGACGCCATTTTGAACAATTTGAACAGCTGACAGAGGGCCCCCATCTTGCCGAGCAATTTGGCTCGGGCGTTCCTCGCGAGGCAAACTTCCCTACTAAAAATGTACACGAGCACGCTGCCGCACGAGGAATAGTCGTTTGCCTCGCGCGGCAATTTCCTCGCAAGGCTGTGCCCTGGTGTGGACACGGCTAATAAAGTAAAACTATACTTGAATGTGAAATCTTATTTCAAGTTGTTGTAAACTGGACGTGGTAGAACATTTTTACACCTAAAAATAATACATAAAGGCATTTTAATGGAGCTCTACACCCTCTGAAAACGATGAACGAAACGCGTGTTATCGATTTTTAACTTTGGGTTTTATAGACTGATATGATTTTTCTGCAATCACCTTTAGCCGGCTTTAGCAGAGGGGAAATAGACCCAAGGCCTTTCCAGGAATAGAGCTTTATGTAATAAACCAAAACGAACATCAAAATGTTAGACAGATTTGGCAATTACAATAATTAAAATATTGTAAGAAACAAACAAATGAATGTTACCTGAAGAATAGCTTCCAAGCAAGACTGGTAGTAGTGCATGTCTTTTTCCATTTCTCTACTCTCCACATCAAATACATATATAAGCACTTCAACATTTCTGAAAATGTTGTCTCTTTGAGAAGCAAAGTAATTTTCCATGAAGGCTTCCTGTCCGCCGCAGTCCCACAGGTTGAGCACCAGGTTGCCCAGGAAGCGCACGTGCGAGTGCTCCACGTCGACTGAAACATTCAGGAACACTCTAAGCATGATACACGAGCCCAGGAGCCATTTCACACATCTATTTGCAACTAACTTGTAGCGCCCAGCCGTCTGGTGTCCCTCGCGATGTAGTTGGCGAAAATTATGGACCTCATACTGGTCTTCCCTGAACCACTTTTACCCATTAACAGTACCTTCAAAAAATATTAAGGTCATAACCAGTTTCTAATTAGAGGAATTTTCAAACAACAATACGGGGTGCAAAAATAAAATCCAACCTTTAAGACGTACCTTTTTCTTCATGTTGATAAAGTTTGGACTACGATGGCCTAGAACTTTATAGCGTGTTGTTACCTGAAATACAATTCGATGCACTCTGTTAAAAGTAGGGAATAGTTTGTAATATTTCACCAAATAACCTTAAAAGGGGTTGCTTAAGTACCTGAACCAACTTAATCAAAAATATGTAAAAAAATTACAAATAACAGTAGGCGTAAAAACACTGTTCGACAGTCTTCATTCAGTCAGTTCACAGTCAGTTTAACATGTCATTGTCATGTCATAGATAACCTCCAATTTTTTTTTTTTAGTTACAACATTTTTGTCTTTGTCAATTGTGTTAAAGCGCTTACAGACGTAAGCGACTAGTCCGACGATTAGAACGAGATGGAACTAGAGTTAGAATGTGGGGTCCGCTGTCAAAATAGTTGTGTTGCTGTTTTGTTGCTGTTGATCAATGTTGATCAATCAAATGCGCATGTGATTGGGTATTCCGTTTTATGAAATATTTGAAGATGTAAGAAATATCATTTGATATTTACCACTTGAATGATCTTAAATTAGGTCTATAGATTATTTGAAGTGTTCCACAACGTGTGTCAAAATTTGGAGCGGTAAGATCAAAAATATATTTACGTCATTTTTGTGAGATAGCTACATAATTTCTCAGTGCATCTAACTTGACTTGACCCTTATCTGTAAATAAAAGGTAAATAATGTCTGTATAGGTTTATTATGATATGAGCGACTGGTAGAAAATTTGTGTCTGACTGAAGTTTCGGTTTCGGGTTCGGCCAGTTTCGGCCAAAGATTTGGTTCCGGCCAAAAAACGGCTAAACCTTTCAGTCGCGCCGAAACTTTGAATATTGTACTTAATCTGTCCATACCTAAGTACTGTCACTGCGTTTTTAACTGATAAAATCGCCGGGTTAAAGGCAGAATACTAGAGATGCAACGGATATCCGGTCACTATCCGGTATCCGGCCGTATACCGGCTGCGTATTATCCGACCGGAAGCCGGATAGTAAAATGACACATAGTTAAGTTGAAAAACGGGATGAATACATATAACACCATCAAAATACGACAAAACTCGAAATCCGCCGTTTTAAAATTTGGTGTGTATGTTGATTAGAGGTCTCGTTTTATTGTCCACACCATTTGACATTTGAGGACCTCGAGGAAGCGCTAGCACCTTGGAAAATGTCCTCCATCCTGAAGAAATTCGCTTTTCCCTCCGAATCTACACACTCTTTGAAAATATGATCTAGGACAATATTAAAGCTCATTAAATTCTACATAGAAACATGCGTACTCTTTTGCTGCAATATGCACCTTCTTAGAGATATCACTCGAGGAAGTGAAGTGTATCGTCAATGCCTTTCCAGGGGAGATTCTCATGATAAGAAACTTGTGAGAATACAAAGTTAACGTTTATTTATAGTTTTGTATGTCAGCTACACCAATATCAACATTTTAACCGACTGCGACAAAAACAGTAAGTAAGGTAATGGTTTCAAAACTGAAAACTGAATACACCCCGTAGCCTAGGATGCTAAGCGGATTTTTCTACATATCCCTAATCCCTAAGTGACATATCCCTTAATTCCACTTGATCTGAACAATTAATCCACACTTATATATCTAAAAAAAAACAATATGGCGGCCGCAAGAGGTCACAAGAGGGCGGCTGGATATCCGGCTATCCGGCCAACGGGTCCGACGGATATCCGGTATCCGCCCAAACAACTATTCGTTGCATCTCTAGAAAATACTATTTGTATTTAATTTTATTAGCAGATAGTTGGTTTTGCTTTAAACCCTACCCCCTATCAGACTATTTGCCGTTTGGGTTTAACTCTAACGCAAATTTTAACTGCCGCATATATTTGTACAATTCTAATTTAGCTCGAGCACAGGGGAGTTACCTCCAAACGCTGCCTTGCAAAAGAAGGAAAAGAAAATGTTTTGGTGCGTAGGGTGCGTAGCGAAAGGATACAGGCTGGTTAATAATAAACCGGCCAAGTGCGAGTCGGACTCGTGCACCGAGGGTTCCGTACAAACCTTTAGGTATATAGGGGTAGTAACTTTAAAATTATTAAAAATATTTTTATTATATGATGTAACAAAAAATTTACGGCTTTCGCAATTTTTCCTTTATCTGTGCTATAAGCAGGGCCCGGAATTAGGTGAGCTAAAATACCTAAAGTTCGGTAAAAGACAAAAGAAGGTATGTATAAGATAAGATAAGAAGTCGTTGTAAGACGAATAATATGGGTTTCCCTACACATTTATTATTATAATGTTAACTTTATGGCTGCAATGTAACCATTTTTCATCATTACGACTATTACTTGCAGTGCCCGGATGAATATCGAATACCCGGAATCCAAATAAAATATTATTTTCATCCGGTTGTAACCACTCTATATTATGTCCTCTCGCGAACTTTAGGTATTTTAGCTCACCTAATTCCGGGCCCTGGCTATAAGACGTTGCTTCGTACCAAATTTCAAGTTTCTGAGTTCACGGGAAGTACCGCGTAGATTTTGCGAGTGCCGAAAAACTGTAAAATTTGCAACATAAACGACTGTATCTTTTGATTGCGTTGGCTTTTAAATTTGATTTTTTCACAGCTCCAAGGGACAATTGACCTGAGTATTTGATATAAATTTCAGCTTCATACCTCCACGCGTTCCTGAGAAAAATGGTCTTGACAGACAGACAGACAGACAGACAGACGGACAACAAAGTGTTTCTATAAGGGTTCCGTTTTTTTCCTTTCGAGGTACGGAACTCTAAAAACTGAGATTTGTAAATCTTAAGGGATGTGGAACTTGGGTCGCCATCGTGAATTATGGCGCTAGAAATTATTTTCTTACCATTTATAGTATCGTTATTATATCGTACGTACTGTTCATGTACTGTTACTTTCAAAACAAAAGTTACATCGGATGTCATAGCAACGTAGCGGAGGGAAATGAGCGGCGTACATCAAAAATGTATACCTGTCATTTGCTCATGTCCCCGCTTGCCTCGTGCTGCTATCACTCGGGCTCGATTCTGGTTCCGCTTCCGTTTTCGGTTCCGATTCCGTATCAGGTTCCGATAAACTAAATTTGAAACATCTGATTCCGCTTTCGGTTCCGATAAAACCACATCTGTTACATCCCTAGTTGCAACACTCGCTACGCTCAGGATTCTATTTTCGCACCACTCGCTTCGCCCGTGGTTCAACCTTAAGATCCAGTCGCTAGCTCGTGCTTCAATTCCACACTTTTACTTTTGTCGAATTAGAAGAAGTTTTGAAATCACCGAGCATTGTTTTGCTCGGGAGTGGTCTTAGTTTGGTCCGTGCAGGTAGTAATTAAAAGTGACGTTTCGATTTACCCACTTTTAAAGTAAGAAGTGCGCCGGTAGTCATTAAAGGTCACGTTTTGATCTACCCACCCGGTGACAGTATAAAAACCATGCGCGCATCAGTAGGGTCTCTTTATGGCTTTGGCAGCCAAGTAGTCATTATCGTGATTATTCTCATATAGGTAGACGGGTTGGTTCGATCGTATAGTGTTTTATATAGCACGGACGCAAGCTAGGAACTCTCCTCGTTTTCGTAAAGACTTATAAAATCAGTCAATGCGTTCCATAGTCAAAATGTCATTTTGTTATTAGTAAGTATTTTGTGTAGGTGCCTGTGTGATCTGTATCATAGTGTACCTAATCTACGCAATTTAGTTCTAATAGTGTTGCAGAATTGCAGATGACAAAAGATAAGTTCCGCTGAGTTTCTTACGCTGGTTATTCTCAGTTTAGGCTCGTTTGCGAACCAGTGGTAGTTTTATACCCCTCCCATAAGTAATCTGGTTTTAAAAGATTTGAAATCAATAGAGTTATTAAACCAGTGTTTATGTTTTATTTCATTAGTGTGCGTCCGTGTGAAATGTGTTTTTTACCACTCCGTTACACCACCACCTCGCCTTGCCCTAGGTCCCCCTGCGTCCTTCCACGACATATAATCTATACATATAATAAACGCGTAAGGAGAAAAAAAATGTACATTGAAGATATTCTAGAAAAACTTATTCGGGGGTCTTAGAAACGTTAACTGAATACATTTCAGTGATTTTTGGAATTCTATTCTTGTCTGTCGTTTTATGACTTTGTCCGCGTTTTACATAAAAACTACTGCACAGATTTTTTACGAAATTTTGTATAGTAACAGTTTATACCCCGGAGCAACATATAGGGTAGTTTTATTCTGCTTAATTAAAACACAATTTTCATAAAAAATTGTTCTCATAAGTGGTCACAGATGGCGCTGTGTTTAAGAAGGTCTTTAGATTAAATTAAGCGATTCGGTCTGTTGCGTTCCGCTGAGGTTTAAACCATGGATTTTTAAATGCTTTCCCAATTTAAGGATTGCGGGTTAAATAGTTTTAAAACTTGTTACTTCGTTTTGGAAATTGTAAGTATCCGGACATATATTGTGATCCATTAATACCTGAAAGTTACTGAAGCTACAGAAGGTACTGAAACCTACTTATAATAGGTATACTTCAAAACAAATAAAACAGGTAGTTAAGATTTATCCATTTCGATTTACCCGACAGCAAAAATTGAACCGTTTGTGAGATCAATATGTTTTATCTTGCTTTAACAGCTGATGGCAATAAAAACCGGCCAAGTACGTGTCGGACCATGCATAATGGAAGGTTCCGTAGCTTCAATGGAATAAGAACCAGACTAATGCCAAAAGGCTGCTGAAGCAGCAGCATGACAGGGACCGGACATATCTCAATGATGAAGTGTCATAAGGCCCGAGGGTGAGCGGCAATGTCTGCGAAAGCCATAGGCCGAGTACCGAGTAGACACAAGCCCGGAGCGTCGTAGCGAGAATTTATTCAGCAGCAGCAGGCAGCACGACAAAATCCGGACAAAACACAATGGCGAAGAGTCTTAGCAAATCTGAGGGCCGGAGGCTCGGGCCTCGGGCCCTCAGATTTGCTAAGATTCTTCGCCAGTGAGTTTTGCTTGAATTTTATTTTATTTTAATTTTATTTTAATTTTATTTTAATTTTATTTTAATTTTATTTTAATTTTATTTTAATTTTATTTTAATTTTATTTTAATTTTATTTTAATTTTATTTTAATTTTATTTTAATTTAATTTTAATTTAATTTTAATTTAATTTTAATTTAATTTTAATTTAATTTTAATTTAATTTTAATTTAATTTTAATTTAATTTTAATTTAATTTTAATTTAATTTTAATTTAATTTTAATTTAATTTTAATTTAATTTTAATTTTATTTTAATTTAATTTTAATTTTATTTTATTTGGGACGCTCACTGCCTAATATACATATGTTAATAGACTTATCAACTAGATGCAAATTACAAGCTTCCACCTATGCTAAATAACATGAATATATAGTCTCTAAATAGCAAGATACTACACTATGAAATATTCAGGTCAGAATCTGTTTTGTCCGGATTATATCATGTTTTTTTTTTTTAATTTATTTATCAAAAGTACAATACATTTAAACAAATTTATGTTGCTCGCCAAACTGCGATAACAGTTTGTTGGCGAGACCGCGCTCATTTTAACTAGTGTTAAGTACCTATGTTAAAACTATGTTGAGGTATGCTATAATGAAGTATGAATTACATATAGTCTTAAACACTAACTTACACACTAAACATCATTATGCCTGAACATTTAAGTAGTAACTGCTAGAATTTTATGTTTATTTAATTATTAATGTAATTTCCCTAAAAATGTATTTTTTAGGGAATTTTTTTTTTTAGTTGCTGCTGCTGGATAATTTTTTGCTGCGACGTTCCGGGCTTGGGCCTACGCGGTACTCGGCCTATGGTTTTCGCAGATATTGCCACTCATCTTCGGGCCTTAAGACACTTCACCATTGAGATATGTCCGGTCCCTGTCATGGTACTGCTGCTGACCTGGGCCCTACATGGTACTCGGCCTTTGGCTTTCTCAGACGTTGCCGCTCACCCTCGAGCGACGGCCCTCGGGTTCGGTAAGACACTTTGCCTTTAAGTTATGTCCGGTCCCTGTCACGATGATGTTGAAGAAGTTCTCGCTGCGATGTTCCGACCCTGAACCTTACGTGGTACTCAGCCTTTTACTTTCACATACATTTCCGCTCACCCACGTGTCCGCAGCCCTCTAGTTCGCTAAGACACTTCGCCATTGAAGTATGTCGGGTCCCTGACATGCTGCTTCTGCTGAAGTAATTCTCGCTGCGATCCTCCGGGCCTGGGTCCTGCGCGGTACTCGCCCTATGGCTTTCGCGATATTGCCGCTCACCGTGTCACGGCTTCGGCGTTCGGGTTCACCAAAAAACTTGACCGTTGAGTTTTGTGGGGACCCGTTCATGCTCCTGCTGAAACAATTCTTGCTGCCTTTGGCCGTATTAAATTTTGGCCTGCTGCTGAAAAGCAGTTTTCGCTGGGACGTTGCGCTCACACGCTACCTCGCGCCAGTACCTTCAGCGTTTGACCCTCTGTTCGAAGCATATTTTCCTACAGGAACTCGGCTATTAGCATTCGCATGTCTCGACGCACGCCTCTTAGTCAGTTATCTTTATCACGGAACCCTCTGTTCGAAGCATATTCTCCTGCAGGAACTCGGCCATTTAGCATTCGCAGGTCTCGACGCACGCCTCTTAGTCAGTTATCTTTATCACGGATGAACTAATAAATTTAGATAGATATTTATATGTAGAACGCGTAAATTATAGACTAATGGCCTGGATACTAAATGAAAATGTCAAAACCTCCCATACACGCGGGCGAAGCCGCGGGTACAGCTAGTATACATATATTTCTATCGTCGCTAAGTACCCACATCACAAGCCTACTCGACTAGGTCAATTTGTGTAAGATTGTCAATGGAATGTAATTGTCCCATAAACCCATAATACTCAAGTTAGGGTTTGCGATCAATAAGTTTAAGCAAGGAAATTTAGAATGTCACATCGTTGTAAACGTGGTAAGTTTGGCTTGTGAAATTTAATTTCCTTCTCATTTCCTACCAGTCACGGCAAGTCCTTTACATTACTACTCGTTCTTCGATTTCCGTTAAGCCTTATACATACGCTACAGTGTGTAGTGTGGGGCGTGCCGACTAGGCCATACGAGACGTAGCGTGTAACCGTCCAATTTCTACCCGGAGGTAAAATGTCTCCATCGACTGTGCGGCGAAAAGCTGTACTGTGTTAGGCAATAAATAAATATATACACACACATATGTATATAACAACATAGTTGTCTATAATGCATGACTTTGTCAGGTTAGACGCGAGATTAAAAAAAGAATTGCTTTGGCCTATGACAGCTACATTGATAAATTCCAACGCAAAGTGAGAACTGATCCTAGTTCATTATTATTTTAATTTTTAATTTTGATGGAAAGCGATATGTTGGCGTGGAGGCAGTTCTCTAGGTTCTTTTCCAGTGTATTCTTACCTAGTATTCCTAGATTAGACGTAAACTCCCTGCAAAATGGCTCCCAGCTCCACTCAGCGCAATATATAAATATTACAGACATTTATATGCCTGAGCTCATAGCCGGCATAAAGGGGCTAAAATCCATTTGTTCCCTTGGGGCTGATCATTTTCCGGCATATATTGTCAAAGGATGCTTGGATCAGCTGAAAATACCTATTCAGATTTTGTTCAACTTGGCAAGAGAGCACCACGTATCCTACTCGTAAGTTGTGGAAGACAACCAGAGTAAGGCCAATCCCGAAAACAAGTGACATTGCCAGCGTAGAGAAAAAGTTGTTTAAATCGATACTTTATAAAATTTGGATTAATGTTCCATTGACCATTAATGCAATAGCATGCATGCAATGCATGTACCTATAGAAAATGTTGTACGTGCTTGACAACCAATTCCAGATCATTATCTATAATTTTAAACAAAAAAGAACCGACTTCACTTAGCATCCAGCTTTCCAACAGCAAATGCTCGAGCTGCTGTAAAAAATACTCAAATCACCATAGGTGTGCCTATAATAGTTGAAGAGTTCCCTCGATTTCTCCAGGATCCCATCATCAGATCCTAACATGGTTACAATGGGACCAACTGTGAAGTATAGGCTTTCAAACAAAAAAAGAATTTTCCAAATCGGTCCAGCCGTCTTCGAATAATCGGTGAACATACATAAAAAAAAAAAAAAAAAAAATAGCAAAAACAAAGATCCCGACGAATTGATAACCTCCTCCTTCGAAATCTTGAAGTCGGTTGAAAATAGGTTGTCATTATCTATATAAGTAGTTACCATAAAATTTATTTAACAGTAAAATATTAAAAATCGAATGGTATCACTGTTTTTATTTAATTTCGTACTTTAAATTTTTTTTAAATTTTGAAGCATGATATCTTTGAACCATTTCAATAGATTTTTTTTAATTTTTACATATTTGGATATATTGGTAATTCTGCATCAATATCAACTAAATTTTATTGCATAATTCAACACCATCAAATAAATTTCAGGACTGATCATTGAACTTGGCATCCATTTAGAAGTCACTTCTTTTGTCGTTGAAGTCAACAACCGATGCATATATAATATATTGAACTTGGCTCTCATTTCACATTTATGTTTTTGATGGGATATCATTACTTTTTGTACAGAAATTATTAGTAGGTTCCTATTCGTAATAAAATTAATAACAAATAGTTAATACTTATATATTCACGTGAGGACCATAAAATACACATAAAACAGACTATCATCAATTTTGTTGCTAATTCTTACTTTACAGGCACTACAAGAAAGTGGTCCTAATAGATGTATAATATAATAAAATAATAAAAATGTACTAGTGTCTGATTTATTTCTTTGTATTCGCCCAACTACCTATTTGGATGCCAGATTTTAACTTTCTAGGTCATCTGGAACAGGGTTGGGTTTTATAGAAATACATGATAGAAATGACGATTTATGGACGTTAATATCTAAATAACCGTTAGAGGTATGTTTATGAAATTTAGAGAACATATTTGTCTCGCAAGTTTGACATGTTTATATGAAATAGTTCTTGAGTTATGAGGGGGTCAAAAGTGGCTCCAAATGGTTCATGTAATATTACACACGGTGCTGCTCGCCAGTTCTGTTATACTTGAACTTGATGACGTACAAATTTTCACAAGCCATATTTTTAGTAAATACCTATTGTTTGAGTCTGTACCTCCTTTACATTGTTGCTCGAAGGTAGAGTATTTAGAGAATTAACCATAGTACGCTGAGGTCGCCAGCTGTGCTACGTTTTTGATTTTGCTTCGGCCGCTGGTCTCGACCGCGAATAGTATGAAGTTGTAGACCGGCTCTAAATTTGCTTACTTGGTGCGTTTGAGTTTCGGTGCGTTTTCGGCGGCAGCTCTAGCTTTGCGCACCGTGTGATTAAGGTGTGTGTTGGGAGGGGGGGGGGGGCAAACCCTGGAACAAGTGTTAAGCCGTCTGGTCTTTTTCCATCGGTACTATTTAGACCCTGGGGTTCTAAGACGCAAGGCACATTCAACGGACACCAGTGCGCGACGTATAATGTCTGTAATAATGTAATACGATGTATGGGGAAGTAGACTGATGTGTGGGGAACCGACCAGCACAGCGAACGCATCTCAGCCCATGGTGGCCATTAATTTCCACTGTAGCTCCACAAACACATTGGTTGGGTTCGCACACAGCACTGCCCAATACTACTACTAGTAGGGTAATTGTGCTCCTTTTCGTCCACTTATCGATTTTGCCAGCTTTGTGATGCAAAAAGAATATCTTAAAGTACCCTTACTTAAATGTATTATATTTCATTTTATAGCTTATATAGTCTAGTTTATGTTAATATTACGCGATAATTATCCATACTTGCGAGATTTTGTATAAAAAATATTATTTGAATAAGTGGGGTATTCGTTAGTTTTCGTCCATAAATGTCAGTTTTCCGTCCTGGGCTCTGCTAGTTTTCGTCCACTGAGTAGGATGATTATTTCTGAAAATATCCACTTAGTAAAAAAAAATTGTTACATGTATGGAAAACCCCTTGTGGCTCCCCCCTAAAAAAAATCTTTTCAGCAATTTTACTACAATACTAAGTAGGGGTATACCAAATACACCTTCTTTTATAATTTCATGAATATTAGTTATAGTCTCCAAATAAAAAATGGCCATGGCATACGGACGAACTACGGACATGACGAAACTATAAGGTTTCCGTTTTTGCCATTTTGGCTACGGAATCCTAAAAACTAATGTTAATAAGGATTAACACCGAGTTTCTTTATTTCCGTTAATATTAGCATACAGTTAGGTACGATTAAGGAAACGAAATGGCGTAGTTAGTTTTTATAAATTTGTTTTTTCCATACAAGTATGTATTGTTAAATCGATCACGGTATTATATTTAACTCAACCAAACAATCGAATATTATAACTAAGGCATTTTATCACCAAACAATGATATTGTAGGCCCTTAATGTTAACCACTGTCACTGCTTGTACTATAAAGCCTTGGCCAAACAGCAAGCGTGGCGCAGCGCCGCGGTCGCGCGGCGCGACCTGCCGTGCGACGACATATCGCCTGACTTCGTGTCACTGACTTTGAATAGAACTTCATACGCGAACGTACTGCTGCGGCCTGCGGTCGGGTTCCAACTTGTTTGTACCTTAGCCTTGGCCAAACAGCAAGCGTGGCGCAGCGCCGCGTCTGCGCCGCGTGACGCCGAAGCGATGACTGTTCAAACAGGGCGTGCGCGGATCGCGCCGGCCTCGCGCTCTCAACACGCCCTCATTGCGCGCGCGTGAACACGGCGCGGCCGCGCGCGATGCGGGCGTGACTCGCTCATTCCTTCCGAAGCCAAGATTATTTTTTCGAAGAGAAGATATTTTTTTCTATATCCATAATCACAATCACAGTATATTGCTACGCTCGCACGACGCACCGCGCTGCCTAACGTCCGACTGATGTGACCCAGCGCGGCGCAGCGTGCCGCCGCGCAGCGCTACGCCCGCGCCGCGTGGACGCGGGGGGCCGCGCGGCGCGGGGCGCAACAGAAGCGGGGCGCGGCGCCGGCGGGACGCAGTTAGTCATGCGCAAAATGTGTCACTTAAAAGAAAAGATTGATATGCATCTTTCGTTCGCTGTGAAGTATATCACTCTTTTAGTTCACTAGTTCAATTTAGTTCAGTAGCTCTAGAGGTGCATCTTACTGTCGAGTGAAACGGAATATCGCTCCAGTGGTATGTGTGAGTAGACCAACATCTTTCGGTCGCTTTCGGCCGCGTTCGGTTCTATTTGAGGTCATGACGACGAGATGTGGTGCGGTGTCCGTCCATTCCATTTCACTCACTCTCGCTCGGAGCGAGTGAGTAGGTAAACGATTTTATGAACTGATATACTGAAGTATTGAACTATAAGAATCCGAACTGAACTAGTGAACGAAAGAGTGACACCAAGTGAAGTACTTCATTTGAATCACTCATTCGCGAACTACTCATGTCTAGACGCAGTCTGTTTGACGTCGCTAACCTGTTAACATGTGTCGCGGTCACGCCGCGCGACCATGGCGCTGCGCCACGCTTGCTGTTTGACCAAGGCTTAATGCAATTGACACGACTAGCGTAGTCAACCGCGCATTGGATCGTTCATTATTGGGTCGTTCCTTAGAGAATTCAACCCGGAGTAGCCATGTCTGCCGTTTTCTTTACAAAGCAAGTCTGCCGATTTTTGCGGGGGAGGGGAACGTCAAGTGTATTCTGTGGCTATTCGTACGTAACGTACAAATAGGTGTAAGCATGACCATTGGTCATATGTTTTCGGCAAAGGGGGAACGCCTGTCAATGGCGACTCCGGTCGGTTGAATTCTCTAAGGGTCGTGCATTACCCGGAAAGGTTTCCGATTGGTTCCGATCAGATCCGAAGGTTATGCGACTATTTAAAATAGTAGCTTTTTTCATAGTAATCAGATCAAAACACGAGACTTCCATATTTGTTCAAATATTTAACAGCGCATGTTTTTGTTTGTTTGTTTTCATGTGGTTTTAATTGCCGGTAAATAGATAAAGATGATGTGATAGTGCTTAGTGAAAATAACGGATAATATTAATTGTGAAAGATGTACGGGTGTGTGTGCATGTGTGTGTGTACGGACGATGGCAATGGCACGATCACAAAGCTTTCTTTTGAAGTGAAATAAGCAGAGCACGCCATAGTATGGAGGTTATAATTGTTATTCTACTACCATTTGGTCATTCTAATGTTAATTATAGTTTTGTCTTCTCACAAATAACTCGTATATTAACGATAACAATGCAACAGAAGAGCTAGTTTTAGTCTTTGCTCAAGTCATTTAAATGTTTTATTTATTACATTTATTTACGTAACATTATATGAGGAATGGACAGAAACTAAAGTGTGTAGGTAATCAAATATAATATTACCATACTACAATATACTATAATATTACGTATTAATTAAGTATTTTGAAGTAAAATAACCATTAGAAATATTTACCTAGCTGTCTAGATTTCCGGGATCAGGTGGTCGCAAAACTGAAATTTATACCAAATTGCTCTGCTAGTTTTGGTCCACAAAGTTTATATATTAATTATATTCTAAAACTTTAATCTCCACTTAAAATATTGTACAATTAACTTTAAAATAGATAATTCATGCCAAACATATTTAGTGCACTGCCTAAATCATTAATAAAACTCATCATAAACTTTTCCCGCCACAAGTTTTTTTCTTCATTGCGATGACATTTGCTAGGGCCGAATTCGAGGCGGCTATTAATGTTTTATTTTTAAAGGCACTATTTGTCAAATTACTTGTTTATGATAGAGAATTGTTTCTTAGATATTATGGATCGCAACAAGACCAAACTTCCGCAGGAAAATTCATTTACGTTCAAGTTTTCTCCATATAGCAGAACCGTCAGGTGGACGGAAACTGACCATGGACGGGAAACGAGCACAATCACCCTACTATTACGCTTACACGAAGGGAATCTTTGTCTAGGAGCGTGCCTAGGTGGGACGTGGTAGTGCGTGTAGCCATGCTCCGGATTCAGGCAGAACTAGTATAATATTAATAAAATAAATAGAATAATATTAATAACGAATAAGTCTAGTGTTTAAAGTTATTTTTTCTTGTTATAAAATGTATTGCGGCTTTACCGGCTGACCTATAATTAGTATAATTACATATCTACTAGTATCTATTATTATGATAAAGGGAATAAGGTAGGTAAGTAGGTAGGTACCAACTAAGTAATTGCTAAGTGCCATTCAATACAACAGCGTGCTTTGGTTGTTTAATTGATTATTATTAGGTAATTTATTTAAAACAATAACGTTTCCCGAAAATAATGATGTATCAATTAAAGTAAAGTTCTTAAAGAATGGTTAATAGAGTCGCCCTCTTATTTTTAAGTATCTACTTATGTACTAATACGGGCTTACGATGGTGCGCGTGGGCGGCGGAAGTTGAGGTTCCAAAAGAAAAATATAGGTTATATTAATAACTTCATCACCTAGTATTAAAAATTCCAATGGTAGAAACACGTTACACTTTTAATAATATTACGTAACTAGATAGGTATGTAGGTTCCTATAACATATTTAGTAAGTATGTATACAGTGTCTAAAGGTCGGCGTTCGCTTGAACATGGCTTGAACACGAAAATAGTATCAAGGGTCGATTCGACATGCCAAACTGTGAGACGTGGATGTCACACTTGTATCGCTAGTGGATATAGTGATATCCATCCTGTCCACCCGTGTCCACACCTAACTGTCAAGCTGTCAGTTGGTCTCGCTAGTGCGTTTTGTCTATGGCTATGGCCACCATTTTAGATATCACTCTTGAGTGATTCCGCCCCGATTTCAACTGTCACAAAAGTGTGATATCATAGTTGTCTCGCAAGCGACTGTCAGTTATGCCATGTCGAATCGATGCCAAGAATATTTATCAGGTACGTATAATACCTACATTGATTAGGATTTATAAACAGGTTCAAAAAAAGATTTGACTCGGGCCCACAAAAACGACTAAGTAGATAATGTAGGTATGCACAAATATTGGAAACGGGTTCAATGAATGGGGATATAAATATAATGACGGCTTGTGATCCTGATCACTTTTTGGTTTCCAAACCAGTTTGAAGATTGCTTCCAAAGAACTTGTATCTGTCGCGGAATCTCGGCATCTATATTGCGATTGCACATACTTACCTATACTTACTTAGCTATTTACATTTATACATTTACCTACTTACCTGCGTACCTACTAAGTTTTGCGACATTGCTACCTATTGTAAATACCTAAGTAGATACATATTATTCCTTATTTTTTGGCCTTTACTTATTTTTCTTATTAACCCTCTGATATGTGGATTGAGATATCAATATCATTCGGCATTCATTACATGTACGTTGACGTTTATATGCAAATAAGTATTTATTTTAACATGAAATATAACCATTTCATGAAATGGATATATTTGCTTGCACTAAATACATATTTGATGCAGTGTTATAAATATTATAGGTAAGTAGGTAATTTAATTAGAATATATCGAGGCCAGGCGTTAATATTGGGGGAAAGTAATGCCAAATAATGTACTTGTATCCTATGATATATAATGATGACAGATGGGTTATGTACGCTCCAAAAGTGAAGCACTTAAAATGAGTGAATTCAAACGACTATCGCTAGTCGCGCACCGGCCAGCGTGAGACGCGGACGTGCCAATGGGCTCCCGTCAACTGCGTGAGAAAGAGACAAACTGTAATTTTCTAACAATGAGACTGACAAAGATGTAATGATTGTCTAAATAGATAACAGAATCGTTGCTATTTTTTGTGCTCATTTTGTTAGAGTATAACCCATCCATAGTAGGTAAATATCATTTCTTGTATCTATTTATTTTCATCAACTATTTACGTAGGTACCGTACCTCAGCAGGTACGATACAGCTATCGTGTTCTTAAACGGAACTGATTACTGCAACTTGTAACTGGAAGTAGAAGAGTTATTAAAATTTCCTATCGTGCTAGAAAATTGCGTGGGATTCAGTGTAGCTGGCATGGAATCGGCACAAAGCGCTGCGTCTCGGCATCAGTCGTAGGAGGACGTGCAATGTAATAGACAACTCGCACTGCGTTGGTGTGCGTTATTATCTGTGACGAGCGTGTCGATGTTAATCTTCACCTTAATTAAGTGTAGTCTTTCAAGCAGAGAAATAGGTACTGCACAGTGCGGGGGCGACTTGAGTAGAGAATAGATGGCTTTCGATATTAAATATTAAAGTACTTAGTTTGTAAAGGATGAGAAGGATGACTGACCGGGCACAGTTTTATGTACTTATAGTGTGGCTAATCCTAATAAATGCGATTGTCATTCCCATATATGCACATTTGCACAACCACAATTCGCCTAACTAATGAATACGGCATGGCCCTAATCTGATTATTTCATTCTGAAATTATTAAGCTTTTAAATGGCACTACGAAAGTGAAATAATTCTAATGATATCTCGTACATATGTCCATCAAACCGTTTGGGTTACAGCAGAGCGGTTACTTAACATATCTACTTATAATATGTATGGTGACAACAAAGTACATTAGGCAGGTAAAGCCTGACCAGAAATATACATATGATTATTGTCAAGAGGGCGCTATTATTCTCATTTATATGGCAACAGTCATAGAGCGTATAATTGTCTATGGTATAGTGACATCTTGATTTGTTTACCTGTCAGCTCTGATGTTAATTTGAAAATGTTTCACAACGAAATAATTTCATTTCCCGAGTGTATTATTTACAGAACTTTATTATATACACTATTTACAATGTTTTGCTCCTGAATATGGATAATTTTGGGATATTTTTGACGTTTATTATTTCATATTCAACACTCCATTATTATATTAAACAAGTAAACCGTCTCAATGACACTTGACAACAATGACAGCCTATCACATGCACTCACACATGCATATCATTCTGTCATTAAAATTATTGCCAGTGTAAGAAATTAGTTCCAATGAAATTCCGCAACATGGTGCATGATCATATATTTCTGGTCACGATTTAGGTACTTATTATGTATAAGAAACCGTACCTTTAGGTAAACCTTTAGCTTTTCCTACCTTTAGGTTTATTATTACCTACCTTTAGGTATAATTTCACTGAGATGCACCAACATCTTTTTATAGCTGGATTTACAGCAGCAATGTATTATTAATTATTATTGTCCAAACCGGTGTAGGTAGGTGTAAGTAGGTATGTTTACGAGTAAGGCAGGGGCGGCTGCTGGTCGTGGCCGCTCCCGTCTCTCGTCCCAGGAGTATTCGAATCCAATTGTTTCACTCAGAGTTGTTTGTATTTACCAATACCGGTCAGCGCTCACTGTAGCTGGAAAAACCGCCCTCTTCCATTTAATTTTCTAGAGTACACATTACCTAGCTACCTACCAGTGGCGGCGGGTTCATATAACTCGATTCCCACCGGCTTCCCTAATTATGATGCGCTTGGGTAACCTCCCTATAGATCATGGATAAAAGAAAAGCCAAATTAGCTACGGCTTGCCTACAAATATTTTTGACGCGCTGCCACTGCTACCTACCTGTTAGTATAGTATTTATTGGTTGACCTGTATGAAATAAGTTTTTGCAACGGTCGTAGGTACACACGTGTACCTTCCTTACTTTTACTCGTAAGTTAATGCAGGTACAATCGGGTTTTTAATTGCATACCCAATTTATCAATGAATTCATTCATAAATTGGGTATGCAATTATGAACCCGATGGTACATTTTACCGAACTGCAGTTTTCAGGGTAGCGTATTTTGCATGACATAAGTACGATGACAATGACGAAGTACCAGGGGTTTTGAAGGTTTTCAGATAGTTTTAGTTCCCTCGTATTGTCCCTAAGTTTTTCGTAATTTATGGACTTACGAATATAACTTGATACCTCCCTATTTTATTTTCGGTGAATGAAAACCTCGTGAGGAAACCGGACCTAATCATAATAAGGTCTAGTTTCCCCTTTGGGTTGGAAAGTTCGATGGCAGTCGCTTTCGAAAAACCAGTGGCTAAACCAATTTATGGGATTAGCTTTCCGAGCGAACCCTAGGTTCAATTGAGCTATGGCAAAAAACCGGGACAAACGTTAGGAGGATGATGATTGTCGGTCAGAATTTAACGATCCGCCCTTTGTATGTAGGTGTACCTAAGTATCTTCTTAAATATATAAAAGAAGAAACTAACTGACTGACATATCAACGCACAGCCCAAACCGCTGGTTCTAGAGATTCCAAATTTGGCACGTAGGTTCCTTATTATGTCGGGTGTACTAAGAATGGATTTTTCAAAATTTACTCACTTAGGGGGTAAAATGGGGGTCGAAAGTTTGTTTGTTGCGAAACAAGATTAGACTATTTTATTCGAAACTTTACAGGAGTATTCCTAACGATAAATGAGTAAACAAGTGTTTCAGGTTTTTTGAAAATTCAACCCCAAAAGGGGGAAATGTGGTGACAAAGTCACAAATCAACATGGGTATTCTTTCTTATGGTTTATCGGGTCGCTGATTACGAAAACAACAACGATTTTAAAATCCAACGTGGCGGACGTGAAATACCATCTCCCCTCAATGAAATTTCATATTCTGGACATAAAAATACTTGTAAGAATTTGTGCCAAATTGCAATCTTAATATATACAAGGAGATAATGGCTGACTGACTAACATATCAACGGCGACTGATGATATATCTAGACGTAGAACTTCAAACAAACCGTCAGCGTGAAAGTGGGAAACAACTCGATATACGCATGCTCACTACGCTGCCAATCAAACGCGTCAAAATATTAGTCTGTTTTCAATTACAACAATTATGGTCTAAGAGCTGGCCACGTCAGATATGACACAATAATGAGAGCAATGAAACCTGTCTTGTTAGACTGCTTTACCATCCTTATTGCTAGATCTGGGCATCTGGCAGCTTTTAATGGGTGGAGGTCAGAGTGACAGACAAAGAAAGTTTTTAAGTTGGAAAAAAGTAATACCAAAATAGGTAAAAACTGCCAAAGTTGTGTCATTTATAGAGGACAGGGCCTATATTTTAACATTGGATTAAAAACCATTGTCTATTATTGCGGAAACAAAAACAGTAGGCGACTAACTAAAAATTGCATTATACATCATTTGGCAGTACTTGCCCCCAACAGAAACTTCTGGATATGATATAATCTAATTAATTACATAATTTCCCATAATATTGCACCAAAACCAGAACTCTAGGATTTGTTTCCTTCGAGTTATTCGCATTCTTTTACATCCACCACTTTACAGCTGCCAGATGTCCGAATCTAGAAATAAGCATAGTATAGCAAAATAACTAGAGGGGTTTCGTTGCTCTCATTATTGTGTCATATCTGACGTGGCCAGCTCTCCGTCTATTACTTAAAATACGATTGGTCAATCGTAAAATCATTTTATCTACACTCATACTGTAAGTACTCTAAAATGCGTTCAAAAACCGTAGACAATGACAAGCATTACAACAAACGATTTAATTATGATAAGTTTCTTATCTGCGGCAGTAACGTAATTTTAACTATGCATGCTCAAATATTGTTAAGCAATGAGTTTCAAATTTGGAACATCGAATTTGATAACATAATGTTACCGCCATGGCCAACTCGATTGGTCCCGCGCGAGCGCCGGCACAATCGAGTAGGCCACGACGGTACAATGGCGGTCATTCTATGGTTTCCGAACAATTAATTTAATATATATAATATGAGTGTAGATAAAGCAGTGTATGCAACTGTACGTAATTAGGCCTTAAAACACTCGTGTGATCTTATTATGAAATTCGCCTGCGGCTCATTTCATAAAACCACACTCATGTTTTAAGGACCCTTATTACGTAACAGTTACATAAACTACTATTGCTGTGATTCGTCGTAGCACTGACACTTGAAAATGACAAGGCAACAGTGACATTGGAAACGCATTATCAGTGGAAGGTTTCATAAAATAGAGATAAATTTTCGAATGTATATTTTTTTGTTATAAGAGGTTTGAATTTTATTTTAAAGTAAACAAGCAGATACTTGGTCACTTTACTGGTTACTTGCTTAACACGTTTGCCGCAAGACTTTAACGCGGTTTCCTTCACAGAAAATCTTGCGGTCCGCACCTATGGTCCCCGTAGTACAGGAGGCTTACGTGTCAGGGGGAGGCAAATGCCTCCCTGCCCCTCCCCCCCCTGTATCCGCGCCTATGTCACACTGCTCCACACTTCGCAGCGACGTCCGATGCTGCGATTTTTAGGGTTCCGTAGCCAAATGGCAAAAAGCGGTACCCTTATGGATTCGTCATGTCTGTCTGTCTGTCTGTCCGTCCGTATGTCACAGGCATTTTACTCGGAAACTATACGACGTATCTGAAAAAAAATTACACATAAGGTGTATTTTGTATGCAGCTACTTAGTTATGTAGTTAAATTTGAAAAAAAAAAATATTTTTAGGGGGGCGCTCCATACAGGTAACTAAATTAAAAAATAAAATTTAACCAAATATCAACATGTGATACATCAATCGATAGGTCTTTTAAAATAACATTGAGGTTTCTTTGACTATTTTGTGATTAAGTGAATATTTTCTTCGTAACTTTTGAACCGTAAGTTCAAGAAATATGAAAAACTGTGAAGAGATGCGCCTTATCATATACTTTCTACGAAAATTGTTTTGAACATTATCGGTTCAGCCATTTTTGAGTTATCTCCAAAAAACTTTTTCCATAGGCATCAGATACGACCTTTTGGTTTTTAGTTTAGTACTGTAGAATCTATATTTGTGTACAAAAACTGCATTGTACAATTTTCAACGTTCATGGTTACGGGACTTACGGGTCAACTGAGAAAAATATATTTATATCCGTCAAAAATTATATTGTGCATAACTACCCACATATAGAATACTCGGGGAATACGTAGTAAAGTCAGGAGATAAACTGAATGTAGTATACGCCATATTATCCGTTTTTAGTCGTTTTATTTCATTTAAATATGTCAATTAAAATTTATCTTTGATTTCTTTCACTATCAGGTATCACTCATTTCCATAAACAGCCTATACACATACAGCCTGTCTTTGACCGTGGAGCTTTAAATGCGAGGACTGATTGTGCTCAATGTGCTCCTTAAACTGAGCTACTTTTAGTCTACAACTATTTGAATAAAGGTTATTTTATGATAATACTTCTTTTATATAAACTAAATTTAACGGCCTCCTAGCCTAGTCGGTCGTGACCCTGCCTATGAAGCAGGAGGTCCCGGGTTCGAATCCTGATCAGAGCATTTATTTGTGTGTTTATCACGGATATTTGTTCCTGAGTTATGGATGTTTTCTTCGAATCTAAATATTTATCTGTATCTATCTATTATTATATATATTGTCGCCTAGTACCCGCAGCACAAGCCTTATTGAGCTTTACTGTGAAACTAGGTGGATTTGTGTAAGATTGTCCCATAATATTTATTTAATTTATTTTATAAATACTATTTCCGTATACCACATCCAATGAAGCAATTGACATCGTCTGTCACACTTCAAAAACTGATGATTTTGCAGTAAATTCATGCTCAAATAAGTCTTGAATTGCATTTTTTTTAACAAATCCAGTAATTTTCAAAAGTTGTAGTTTATGAGCAAAATCGATCCTTACATTGCCCATGATCAGAGGCATACTGTATACTATTAACTTTATCTGCGTGTTTTTTCATAACACGCAGATAAAGTTATGAGATGTAAACATATGTGTATTTAACTTAAATCAAAACATTTATCTTATTAAAAAGTAATAAAAAAATATCGTAAGAGTTTAGTTTAAAAAGTAATCGTAAGTTTTAATGGTTGTTCAAAAGTTGGCATAGCACCATCCCCATATAAGAATATCCGGTAAAATAAATTTATAATCATATGTTTTCGGCTGAACTTACGTATGATAAGTGAGCCCGTCTTTTTTATTATGTTTTCCAGTTTTACTATGACACCATTTTACGGCGCAAGAAGGCATGTTTACTAAATTATTTAATTTTTTGATAAACTTCACTACGACCGTATCACTGAACCGCCATTTGTAAACTAAACGGCTTTGCGGCTCAGTTTGTAAGCCCCGCCCCCCGCGGCTCACTTTTTGTGGGGTCATTTTTCAGAGCTACTTCATTGTCTATATATCATCAGTCGCCGCATATCAACGCATAGCCCAAAATGACATTAGGTAGTTTTCATCCAGAAACCTTGCCCCCTTAAGGGGATGAAATGGGTGTCGGAGGTTTGTATGGAGAATTTTAAACCGCGAATCTATTCAGATAAACTTGTTGTAGATATAGTTTGAGTCCTGGGGAAACAATATAGGATAGATTTTATCCCGAAAATTAATCCTTAGAGGGGTAGAAAAGGGCTTAGTAGTTTGTATGGTGAATTATTAACCGCTGAACCGACGATTGAGATGAAAATTGTAACATAGATAGTTTGAGTCCCGGGAAACCTTAAAGGATAGTTTTTATCCCGAAATTCAACCCCTTAGAGGGTGAAAAGGGGGTTCAAAGTTTGTATGGGGAATTAATAACCGCTGAACCTATTTAGATGATTTGGTATGGAGATAGTTTGAATTCTGGGGAAGAATACATATATAATAGTTGGAGGATGGATGGAGGGTGGATTATTCATTCCACGCAGACGAAGTCGCGGGTAAAAGATTCTATTCAAGAGTAGAAATCTGCAATAATCATAATCACTTAGTAGTAGTAAGTCATTGCTGGCTGTCGGGGCTCTTCCAACCTCCTTGGCTAAGTGACATCAACTGACCGACTGGCTGACTGACATACACTTCTGGAACGACGGATTTGAATTCAAAATTAGACAGGACGAAATAATAGACAGGACGACAGAACAGTCTACGACAGACAGCGAACCAGACGGACGGTTCACTGGTGTAACAATTATTGCAATCATTTATTTACAAAAAAACCGCCTTTACCAAAACGTGGTATACCGTAACCTCCAGAATGTAACAAATACTTTTACATTCACACATATCATAGAATTTTTTGTGGCAAAAATTACAGTCAACTAGGGACTTCCTTCCAATATCAAATGTATCGACAACTTTCGAAGCGACATTTCATATTACTATATATTATTATATTGGGTTTACTTTCTGATATACAATGTGTTTGGCTAGCTATGTTGGAGCCGTTAACCACGTATAGTATGATGAATTTTATCGACAAATCAACCATTTTTTTTCTCAACCATTTTTAAACTGCACTACTTTAAAGTTCTATGGCACCACTCACCGCCCTTGGTAAATTAACCATTATTGGTCAAAATATCTATCGTACATAAATTTCGGACAAAAGTGTAGCGGAAAAGTTTCTACATTACTCGAAAATTAATTGTAAAAAGAAAAATTGTCTCAAAAAACTCCTTTTTTTAATTTAGGTAGATACTTTTTTTTTTCAAAAAAATAGGAGTTATTTGAGACAATGTTTGAGACAATTGTGGAAACTTTTCTGCAAAATTATTAACTGAAATTAATGCCTTAGTTTGTAACCTGCCGAAAGTCACCTCTTTTGCACATTTGCAAATTTGTAATTTCTACTTGATTGGTTTTATAAGTGAGAACCTGTAATTGGCTTTGTAATTCTACTCTGGTTTATTATGCTCTTGGTTTTCAATAAAAATATACAAAATGATCATTCAAATGGGTCAGTAGGGAGAAGTCAGAAACTATGAGAGAGAGCGACATCTGTTTTTTAGGAACCAGGTTCCTTAGGCTTCGATTTCAGATTTCATAATAATGGCATTCATTTTTTTTTATCTCTCATATATTACCGGGAATCGAACCTGATAGAAGTCTCTGTAAACAATGTTAGGTATAAATTGACCAGGTTCGATTCCTGGTTATGTATGAGAGTTAAAAAAAAGTTTGAATGTCATTATTATTAAATCTAAAATCGATGCCATGCCATCCCTAATAGTTTCTGACTTCTCCATACTGACCTATTTGGCCTGAAAATCTGGCATGACAGATAACTTTCAGGGTCCTCGAGGTCGAAAACTTAGGAGAGTCGTCCTAGTATTCCCCCAAACAACCCGTTAAAATTCCGTTGAGTTGGGATTACTTTCCAGGTGAAATGTACATAACTGCTGGACTAGTATCTAATACATGGATCTTTTGTCATATATACATTGCACGGCGAGGTTTACCCATGTAAAATGTAAATCTACTCCATAGTAGATGATCTCGACGTTCTGTAGGAATGTAGGCAATGACAGTGATTGGAATAATCTGGCGCCCGCATGGCCGGGTCCCGCGCGTGTCACGTTCACGTCGCACTCCACTGTTGGAATATCGCGGAATGCGGGAGTCGGCAGCCAGCAATTGTGATCGCCTTTCATAAGCGATAGGATTGAGTAATGGTGCATGGTGCTCCACTGATTTTATAAAACACAGTGTAACAGTGATGCCGCTATACTATCACGATGGTTAGGGAGCTGGGGGCTAAGATTTCTGAATGATTTGATCGTGTGGCAGGCATTGTTAATAAACATTTATAAAAGTTGCTTGATATTGTCTATACATATATGTAATAAATTACATAACATAAATATTATTCATTAAAAAAGCAATTGTTCCTACCTACCAATGGCTAAATAACTACAATTATGATTTAATTAAATTAGTAATTATGACATCTTTTAATCAGTAAAATAATTTATAACTGCATGACATCCGGAAGATACGTAAGTCTCCCTTTGTATATACTTACTTAGGTATTTAATTTTTGCACATGACACATACCATATTAAATGCACCAACATGCACCTGCATCTGCAATGTACCGGGTAAAGCTTATAGCAAATAAAATATTCTGATTCTTATAAGTTTTATATGAGAGAAAAAGATATCAATATCATACAATAATATTGATACACATATCAACATGAAGATATTTTTATCATATTTACAAATGTTGGCAAAATGATAAGTAGTTACTGTACTCAATACATTGTCGCTGTTCGCTTCCTCACAGGACTGTTCAATTGTCATATATTGTCATGTGTACCTACACAACAGGCATATAGAACAGTTGCGTTTTGACTCCTACAAACTACTTGATTAGTGTAATGAGCCGGATGATTCAATTTCGCGACCGTTTGTGACGGGCACGGGCACTACGGCCAGCGATGCCGCTATCAGCATATACAGCGCAGCGTATCCTATTGTGTTGGCGAATTAAGACACGCGGACACGTTTGGATGCTCATTCGGGAATAACATTTGCTAAACGAATAGTCAAGGCCACCGAGTCGTCGACTTACCAATTCAATGGATGGCTTCTAATAATTATGCATCGTCACTTTGAATATGGCATGCGGTTACAAATAAGTAGCTGCTCGAACCACCTGTCAGTATTATAAATCTGAATTTTAATTGATTTATGTTTGCGCTATATTATAATATAAGTTGGACTTAATGAGTGATCTTATATAAAGTAGAATTCTTAATTGAGTAGAGTAATTTGACAACACTTTACGTACATACATTTGCAAACAGATTTGTATGCCAGGAACTGTTAGATTACTGCACTCAATTAAGAATTTTAATTTTAGTTTTCAAATAAACGATAATAATATAGATGTACATAATAATATAGTTCTTTGTTTATGTTTAGGTAGTTTTTTCAAGACATCTAGTGTTCTAAATCATATAGGAACTCTCTGTTTCTTTCCTACTCAGTAGGTATTAGATCAAGATTTTTTGCCTCCGAGTCCCCGGTATTTCGGAACGGTTCAGTAACTGCTTTGGTTAACAATATACAATTATTTCCCCCTATGGACAACGTGATAGGTTTAGGGTTCCATCTATGGATGACTTTATACTTGAGACAAACAAAACTAATGGGCTGTATAACATGAGCCGATTGTATAACAAAGTGTGCCACTATGAGGTTGTTTGTTAACGCTATGGACATTGCATGTCAAATTTCATTTCAACAAGGAAGTCCTCCATAGGCACCGCGCGCGTTGAAGGGTCTGCCATCTACAGTCTTGGAAATAAAGTGTCTTGGCCGTCGGACAGACGGACTGACGTGTTTTAAGGGTTCCTTTTTAGGGTTCCGTAGTCAACTAGGAACCCTTATAGTTTCGCCATGTCTGCCCGTCCGTCCGTCCGTCCGTCCGTCCGCGGATAATCTCAGTGACCGTTAGCACTAGAAAGCTGAAATTTGGTACTAATATGTATATCAATCACGCCGACAAAGTGGTAAAATAAAAAGTGTTTTTTTTTTTTTTTTTAGGGTACCTCCCCTATACGTAAAGTGGGGAGTGATTTTTTTTTTAATTTCAACCCTAACGTGTGATATATTATTGGATAGGTATTTAAAAATGAATAGGGGTTTCCTAAAATCATTTTTCGATAATGTAAATATTTTCGGAAATAATCGCTCCAGAAGTAAAAAAATATGCGTCCCCCCCCCTCTAACTTTTGAACCATAAGTTTTAAAAATATGAAAAAAATCTCAAAAGTAGAACTTTATAAAAACTTTCTAGGAAAATTATTTTGAACTTGATAGGATGAATAGTTTTTGAAAAAAAAATACAAAATAATTTCTGAACTAAGTTTGTAATTTAACCGTATAAGCAGGTGTTTATTGTACCTGTAATTTCTACAAAATTACAATGAAATGACGTGCTTTCAAATAAAGTAAAAACGGTGAAAATCGGTTCACGCAATAAAGAATTATCCCATAAAAATCATCTTCCATACTTTATGCTCGCGCGCAATAGTTTACTTAATTTGCCGATAGATGTCGCTGTATGGGGAACTCTCATATCATATCCTACATGGCGGTGTTATTAACTCTTAAGTGGGGACACTTACTGTGACGGACGGAAAACTACGGAACCCTACAGTGAGCGTGGCCCGACACGCTCTTGGCCGGTTTTTAAGTACCTTTTGAGGTACGGAAACCCAAAAAAACCGGCCAAGAGCGTGTCGGGCCACGCTAAGTGTAGGGTTCCGTAGTTTTCCGTCCGTCACAGTAAGTGTCCCCACTTAAGAGTTAAAATAACACCGCCATGTAGGATATTATGTAAGCGTTCCACGTACAGCGACATCTATCAGCAAATTAAGTAAACTATTGCGCGCGGGCTTAAAGTATGGAAGAAGATTTTTATGGGATAATTCTTTATTGCGTGAACCGATTTTCACCGCTTTTACTTTATTTGAAAGCACGTCATTTTATTATGATTTTGTAGAAATTACAGGTACAATAAACACCTGCTTATACGGTTAAATTACAAACTTAGTTCAGAAATTATTTTGTATTTTTTTTTCAAAAACTATTCAACCTAGCAAGTTCAAAATAATTTTCCTAGAAAGTTTTTATAAAGCTCTACTTTTGAGATTTTTTTCATACTGTTAAAACTTATGTCTTAGGAGTATTGTTTCTCACCAGACTAAACGTGGCTAGTTTTTATTAATTAATAAAGCCCGCCAGCTTGAACATGTCATGTTCGCTTAAAAGGCTCTACTTATGGTGGCGTCGTTGATCGGGTCGCCACTTTCCCGAAGAAAGGTTGAGGGAGGCGATGGCTGAGACATGCGTCATACTCGTGAACGGGTGCTGTTTGTGGAGACCGGTCTGTTTAGGCTAACTGGGGCTACACAATTACGTAACTTTTTATTAATCATATTTAATTTTAATTTAATTGGCTTTAGACACAACATTCGGTGCTTGATTATCCATATTTTTTTTTATTATATAGAATATATAGATCAAGACACTTGGAGACCTTATACATCTCTAAGGATAATTGGAAATAGTATGTTTATTGTATACTAGAATCCCTTACTTTTTTTTTTATTTAAATTCAAAATTTGTTTCTAACTGCTGATGATGGATTATTATAATTTGGAAATTTATGTAGAAGACACAGTTCAGGTAAGAAAGTATATCAAATTTGTATGTAATTCATTTTCAAATAGTCAGATTTGGACTCATCTTTTTTCTTTGGTATTTTTCTTAAACTATATAACCTATTGTTGTTAATCTAATATACGCCGGACATAATTCTTCTCGGGTCAGAGGTGTAGGGTTAGAACCAGTGTAGTTTGATTTTTTTTTCTCTCTTACTTTGACGTGTAAAAGTGCCCTTGTGGCCTACTTACTGAATAAATGTTTGAGTTTGAGTATGGTTCAAAAGTTAGAGGGGGGGGGGACACATTTTTTTTTACTTCTGGAGAAACCCCTATTCATTTTTAAATACCTATCCAACAATATATCACATGTTAGGGTTGAAATGAACGAAAAAACAGTCCCCACTTTACGTATAGGGGAGGTACCCTAATAAAATAAAACATTTTCGTCCTCATTTTATTTTACCACTTTGTCAGCGTGATTGATATACATATTAGTACCAAATTTCAGCTTGTGCTAACGGTCACTGAGATTATCCGCGGACGGACGCACGGGCAGACATGGCGAAACTGTAAGGGTTCCTAGTTGACTACGGAACCCTAAAAACGGATAAATCTTTAATATAAATGTATCACGATTCGAAACCATTGGCGCAAGTTCCATTCTCCCTTGACCAGTTTTTGTTGCTAAATAAGCTGTTTTGATCAATTATTGTTACCTATGTATGTGCAACCGTGCATGCCTGCATGGTCAGATTAAAATTCTTAGTTGTTAAACTCTTGTGGATTAATTAATATAATTATATTTTTATAATATTGCACATCTGTAGAATTTTAATGCTATCAGTCAACCGTTGACTAATTATTGTGGCGCTATTAAACTTGTAAAAAGTCAGTAAGGATTATTAATATCCAAGGCGTGTATGAAATACTTACAGTGAAAGAGTGAGAGTGAGTTCGAAAAGCGCAGGGGGGCGATTTTTGACTTTCGAGCGCTCGAATTAGAAGAAAATAAAGGTGAAAATTACCGTACATAAAAGTTAGGCACCACTATTATGTTGTGGAATTAATAAATTCAATATCCTAGATTTTAAATGTGTCGAAAACAATTGTGTGCGGTGATTTTCAGGCGTTAAAATAAAACATACGTGTGATATTATTATGAAATTTATTCATTAAGTTTAGCAACAAAGTTGGTACAATATACATTAAAATCTACCTATAAAACTAAATAAATTTAAAAACTACAAACTAGGTAAGGTCACCGAGGTCCGACCCTTGCGGAAAAGTTCCCATAATGCTGGCTGCGTTCCCTCTTTGGACTGCTATACCTATCCGTTGTGCAAGGAACGAGCCAGCTCTACGGTCCCCGGTGACCTCAACTAGTTTTTTTGATAACTCTGTAACAAGTTTCCGGGCGCTTGAGCACCACGGCCCTAGAGTTTCGACAGCGAAAGCCACGAACATATGCTGATTTGCAAGAGCGATATATTTGCGGTGTTTCGCCGCCTCGGCCACTGCAGCCGCCCCGCCTGCTCTCAGTGAAGTCGTGGAGACATGGGACGGCGCTAGGGTGTCCACACATGTGGCATCCCAAATAAGGGGTCGTCCCAGTCTCCACGGTACTAGAGTCATGCCGTCGGGCCTCTTGCCATCGTCACGCACGAGACCAGGGGGTTCAAGAACCGCTGGTACGTTGACGCTGACAAAGGCCCGGCGGATGATGTCGTTTAGGCAGGCGTGGCGGGACAGGCAGCCGGCGCTCTTAATGCATGAAAGGCCGTGGTGCCCAAAGCTGTCAACCGTAGCTCCGCAGCGGCAACGATGGGGTGAGACTATGTCCGCGCCCAAACGGAGTCCGACAGCCAACCTGAGGGTGTTGTTATCCAAAAGTGTGCCGAAATTGGATGATGGCAGGGCATGTAACCAGGAACCGGACTCCCTTTCAGACACGGCTAGCAGTCGGGCTTTTTCTTGGCTAGTTGAGCAGGTATTTACCAGGTGGGAATGGACTTGGGTGCAGATGGGTTGGTCCCAGATTCTCTGAACTGCTTTATTTATGGGTGGATCTATACCTGGGCAGGCAATTTTCCATGCATCTTCTGCCTCGGATAAGTACGCAACCTCGAAACCACGGAGTGGTGGACTAAGAATCTTGCCGACGAGGGGGAGCGTGCTATGTACCGAGGACAGAAATGCAGGCAGGGCGATACTAGATGTTTGGCGTATACCAAGTCCTCCGAATCTGACAGGTAGTGTGGCATGAAATGTAGGCGTACCAAAATGGTAAAAAAGGAACTCTTATTGTGCGATTCTGACTGTCTGTCTGTCACAAAGCCAATTTTTTTATATGTATGTTCACCGTTATTCGAAGACGGCTAGAGCGAACTCGAAAATTCTTTTTTAAATTGATGTTTACTGAACTGAATAGGTAAGCACTTACTTTGTGTCATGACTCATGTTTATTTTAAATGCAGTTAGTTGCTCATAAAACAACTTTTTTTATCTACTCTCATACTGTAAGTACTCTAAAATGCGTTCAAAAACCGTAGACAATGACAAGCATTACAACAAACGATTTAACTATGATAAGTTTCTTATCTGCGGCAGTAACGTAATTTTAACTATGCATGCTCAAATATTGTTAAGCAATGAGTTTCAAATTTGGAACATCGAATTTGATAACATAATGTTACCGCCATGGCCAACTCGATTGGTCCCGCGCGAGCGCCGGCACAATCGAGTAGGCCATGACGGTACAATGGCGGTCATTCTATGGTTTCCGAACAATTAATTTAATATATATAATATGAGTGTAGATAAAGCAGTGTATGCAACTGTACGTAATTAGGCCTTAAAACACTCGTGTGATCTTATTATGAAATTCGCCTGCGGCTCATTTCATAAAACCACACTCATGTTTTAAGGACCCTTATTACGTAACAGTTACATAAACTACTATTATTACGTTTAAATTACAATTAGGTAGGTGTTTTTGTGTAAACTGATCGTATAGGTATTACGATTACATTTTTAAGTGTATTAAAACATTAAACATCACAAGATCTGATCTATGAGTATAAATTGACTTTGAATTTTTTGTTTCCTCTACTCTTCATCATTGAGCCCTTTCTTTTCCTCAATTGTTACAACCATTGAGAAAGTGTATTACGTGTTACCTAACTGTTAAAAAAATTCTGTTTATTTTATTTTATTGAAAAGTGACGACACCTTCATGAGGAAATGACGGAACTTACACTACACAAAAATACTAAATACTTACTATAGGCAGCCGTAGGTACATCGATGGGGCTTTAAGAATAAGTAAGTTGTTTATCTAGGTACTCTTTACTCATGTATACTCGGAAATATAAAATTATTTCGGAACTCTGGACTTGCTTGACTGTTTTTTGCGTTTCGAAGCGAAGCGTCTCGCTGCCTGCGCGGTCTCTTCCACTTGTGACTTCTGGTAACACTCTCTGCAAACAGTGCACAAATCGTTATACGACTTTAAAACCTTGAAAAAGTATGTTATTCATCTATAAATTAATCCTCGCTGCCGGTTACACGTGTGAATAAGCGAGCCAGCCAAGTTATCTAGACACACGGCAGTGTGTCAGTCAAGTTCGCAGAGCAAATAGGCGACACACCAGCCGTGGGTATATTTACACGAACCATATTTCGGGCCACTTTTGACCCCCCTAATAACTTGAGACCATCACATTTCCAATTTTGTGACTCTTGTAACTCTATCCTCTAATTACTAAATCCTGAATTTTAGCTAGAAACCCCAAACCGTTCACGAGATATTGACCTCCGAAAATCGCTATTTTTACCACTGACTGACTGACTCACTCATCAAAACCTTTGACTACTTCCAGGTGACCTAAAAAGTTAAAATTTGTCATCCAGCTAGGCACTCGTATGTAAACAATAGGAATAATGTAAAATCCATGTAAAAACAATCTTATTTTATATGATATATGTAAATTCAATGTTGTACTATTAGTTAACAGGTGGAGACGCAACGCTTTATGAACTTAACATTATTTTTAAAAGTAATGTAAAGTGAAAGCGTGAAAGGGTTAAACGGGTAAAGTATATTCAGTGATGAAATGGGTAATCTGTGTAAATACATATGACTTAATATTTTTAATTCCTTGATAAAAATTATGATATCCCATCCAAAACATAAATGTGAATTAATAATAATAATATGCATCGGGGGCGCCGCGGATTGATCCCAGTGCCGATGAGGAGGAGATCGCGAATCAGAGTGTGAGTGAGTAGCACAGCCAATGAGCAGTTGAGGCGGACTTTGGAAGAGGCAATTACGCAGTATCGCTCCACAAACATCCCTAGGCCACGATTACCACGCTTGCCTATGAATAGGCGCAATCTAGCGTTGATGGGTGCCCTAAATGATTTGCTAGATCCATTTCTACGGACTAGTAAAGACTTAGATGATACGCACTCGATTATGTACTGCGGAGCCATCGCTGCGTGCCGTGTTGCACGAGTCAAGTTTCCGGACGCTGAACATGCACCTAGGACCGCCGGGGGTGTCCCTGCATGGCAAGTGCGGATCGAGCGTCGTATCAACTCATTTAGGACTCTCATTGCAAAGCTGATCTGTTTCAGGGGGGCAACAACCGACCCCGAGTAATGCGCTTTGTGCACCAGGCGTTCGCGGGGACGGATACCGAGCCCCGCGACTACATGGCCAACGTCATAGAGCGTATCGACTTTCTGAAGCAGAGAGTTTATGCATGGGCAAGCCGTATTCGCCGCTACAGAGAGCGTGTGGACCGATTCAAGCAGAATCGTCTTTTCCAAAGTGACCAAAGGAAGGTATACCGAAGGTGGGAGGAAACCGACCCCCGTGTGTCCGACGTGCGACTTCCGGATGCTACTGCCATGACTGATTTCTGGCGTAGCATCTGGTCAGCGCCCGTTGAACACACGGAGGGCGAGTGGATGAGTGTTGTCGAACGTGAATGCGAGTCCATCGAACCTATGGGGGCTATCACCATCAGCCCCGATGACGTAAGTTGTGCAATCCGTACGGTCCAGAACTGGAAAAGTCCCGGCCCGGATGGATTGCACAATTTCTGGCTAAAATGGTTTCGGTGCTCGCACTCGCGTCTGGCAACGCAATTTCAACAAGCCCTCGAACTTGGCTCCCTCCCGCCTTCCTTAACAACTGGTGTAACCTTCCTGCTCTATAAGTCCGGTAGTACCACGGAAGCGAAGAACTACCGACCCATCACGTGCTTGCCTACACTTTACAAGCTCCTTACATCCATTTTGAGAGCACAAATAAATGCGCATATGGTCGCAAACAACATTTTGGCCTCGGCTCAAAATGGATGTAGGGTTGGGTCCCGTGGTACTAAAGAGCTCCTCCTCATAGACATGACCATTTGCCAACGAGTCCGGCGGAACAGGGGGGCCCTCTCGGCCGCTTGGATTGACTACAAGAAGGCCTATGATTCGGTGCCTCATTCATGGCTGGTGAGGATCTTAGAGCTGTATAAAATTGATGCAGCTTTAAGATCCTACCTTGACGCGTGTATGAGGCAGTGGACCACAGTCCTCCGTCAACCAGGAGGCGGGGATGATCCCCCTGGCCCGCAGGACTTTATAAGGATCGAGCGAGGAATATTTCAGTCCCCTGTGGTTCTGCCTAGCTCTAAATCCGCTCAGCAATCTGCTGAAGGATTCGGGGCTAGATTGCCGGCTTCGGAGAGAGGGTGAAGTCATATCTCACCTTCTGTACATGGACGATCTCAAATTATTTGCACCAAATAACCGAGACTTGTTGGAGCTACTGAAGACCACTGAAGTGTTCAGTAGTTCCATCAAGATGGAATTTGGTGTTGATAAATGTGCGGTTATGCATGTACAGCGGGGGAAAGTAGTAAATTCAACAAATCTACAGCTTTCTGAGACAATGACGTTCAGATCTATCTCTGAATCAGAAACCTACAAATACCTCGGTATGTCACAGTCTTTGGGTGTTGAGGATTTGGGTATTAAACAGGCGTTGAAGGAGGTCTTCTTTGGTCGGCTGACAAAAGTACTTCATACTTTTGACAGGTGGCAACAAGGTGCGCGCCTTCAATGCCTGGGTGATGCCCCTACTCACATACTCCTTTGGCGTACTAAGGTGGACTCAGACCGAGCTGGATGCCCTGGATCGGAGAGTCCGTCTATTGCTCACCACACACCGTATGCTTCACCCACGCTCGTCTGTTATGAGATTGTACATCCCACGGAAGTGTGGAGGTCGCGGCTTTTTAAACGCCAAAAATCTCCACAATCATGAGGTGTACAATCTCAGGAATTATTTCCTTAACAGCGAGTGTGGGATGTATCGTGATGTGGTGGCAGTAGATAAGGGTCTCACGCCGCTCTCCTTGGCAAACGAGAACTGGCGCAAACCTGTGGTGCTAAGCACCGAGGATCGCAAGGCGGTATGGAAGAGCAAGGAGCTACACGGGCGGTTCTACAGGGCCCTCACGGGACCCGACGTAGACCTGCTCGCGTCGGTGAACTGGACGATTCGGGGACCTTTTCGGAGAAACCGAAGGTTTTGCCTGTGCAATTGCGGACGAAGTTATCATGACGAATAACTACCGGAAATATATCCTGAAGGACGGTACGGTCGACATTTGTCGGGCATGCCGCCGTCCCGGAGAGTCACTTAGGCATATCATTTCCGGTTGTTCTCATCTTGCTAACGGCGAGTACTTGCACAGACATAACCTCGTAGCCAAGATTATACACCAGCAGCTTGCTCTCCTATACGGTCTTGTGGACCACGAAGTGCCGTACTACAAGTACACACCTGCGCCAGTTCTCGAAAATCATCGTGCCACGCTCTATTGGGATCGATCTATATTACGGACAGGACTATTGTAGCCAATAAGCCTGATATCGTGGTAATAGATCGACCGCAACGCCGGGCCATGCTCATCGACATCACCGTCCCATGTGACGAGAACCTCGTGAAGGCCGAGAAGGACAAGTCCAGCAAGTACCTAGACTTGGCTCACGAGGTAACCGCCATGTGGGAGGTCGATTCGGCGATCATTGTGCCGATAGTTGTCTCTGCGAACGGTCTCATAGCGAAGAGTCTCGACCAACATCTTGAGACACTTTCGCTACGGGGTTGTGGTTGGATTAAGGGTCAGATTCAGAAGGCGGTAATCTTGGACACGGCGCGCATAGTCCGAAGGTTCCTCACTCTGCGGCCCTAACCACCGGCAGCCTGGGCCCTGCTCCGTTGCCGGCGGCACCCTAGGTTAGGGTTTTTATAATGCTTTTATTGTTTTTATGTTTTAGATGTATTTTTATATTTTACTTTTATAAAAATATTGTAAAAAGCCTAGCCTAAGAAGAAAAATAAATAAAGAGCATAATAATAATAATATTTTTTATTCATTATAAAAAATCAAAAAAGTTTACAAAATTACAATAGGTACGTAATTCATATTACATAGGTACAGTCGTATCCCTTACAGCACGAAAATTTTTTTTTTGGATTTTTGGTTTGAAGTTGCATTTTTCGGTGCATTTAAGGCCCATAAAAAGACAAAAAAATACAAAAAAAAATTCTCCCCCCCAAAAATTTTGTGAAAACCCACCCGCACGATGGTTTCATTTCGTTGCGACCCCTAGTAAAGTTGTTATTATTTTTTTTTAAATATCAGGGTAAATTACAGAGTTCAAAGGAGTTAATAAACATTTATTAATAAAATTTTAGATTTCTTACATGTTTACATGAAATGATTTAAAAAAAACGCTTTTGATTGATCATATTTTCAATTTATCATAGTCAACACAATTTAAATTTGTTGACTTGCGTCCTGACCCGCACGATCGTGCGTTTTAACTTTAGGCACAAAAAATACTAAAATTTCTGGTTAAACTTTTAATTATCTATTTACATTATACGACAGAAGAACATTTAATTTAATAAAAAACGAATTTGACACATTTAAAAATCACTAATTAAAAAATTTCGTAAATACATACTTCTGACCGGGTCGTCCGTCTCGTACACGTACCTGCTTGACGCTCACCGCGCCGACGACTGGCCCCCTAACTAAACGCACGCGGGTTTAAAATGAATAATAATCGAACGCACGATCGATCGATGCCGTACTGAAGCGGCAAACTTGATTATTTTTCAAACTAGATTTTTTTAAATTTGAACGCACGATCGTATCAGCCGGTGCTGTAAGGGATACATTAAAAGTTATCAAACAATCGTAATAATAAAATCGTTGTAATGCAGAAAGTCAAATCTAGTTCAAATTAAAATTTTACATCGAAATACCTAAACTAAGTAACTTAATACTTGTATCTTAGGCATTCAGAGTTTTGTAGGTCACTCAGTAAGTAGGTAAGTGCTTACATGATCAAAAAATATTATTTATATATAACATTAATACAGTGAGTATATTACGCTTATAAAAATTATGAGTAATGACCTAGTTGTACAATACACTAAAAATCGTATTAATTATATGGGTTCTGTATATTTTTGAGAGCGAAAAACGCTACGGTCTAGGTGCCCTCGTAGTCAATAGAACTTAAATATCTGTGCATTTTTCTTCGCTGGACACTGCTCATCTCCGGTTTTATGATTGGACGGTTTCTTAAAGCGCTGGCATGTAGCACACTTGGCAGGTTCGGCTTGCTTTGTACACTCCTTAATACTGTGTCCAGAAGAACCGCAGTGTCCACATGTGGCCTCTGTATCCCTACAGAATTTAGCCGAGTGCCCATATTGATGACACAAATAGCACCTGGTCAAAAGGGTATAATCTCTTACGAGGCAGGATGTCCAATTGATGAAAACCCGTTGTTGTTGTACGAGCATTCGCCTGATTTGTGCTGTACATTCTAAAATATAGTTGCAGATGGAAGTGTCCTTTTTTCCTGATTTATGGCTGAGTTTGACTGAGGTCATGAATACATCTCTAGAGAGGTTAGGTTGGAGGTCTGCAATGTTTTGTTCGTAAATACAGTCAAACACTTCTTTTTCGGTCATAGCTGCCGGGATTCCCAGCAAGATTATCTTCGGTCTCCTTTTGGCGGTATCCTCTAGTTTGAGCCCTGATTGTTGAAGCTGCTGGGATCCTTTAAGCTTTTCGAGGTCATCCTTTCTATCAGTGCTAATAATGACACCTCCGTTCTTTGTCTTCCTTATACCGCGAACATGTAATTTAAGGGCCTCGGGCTTGATAAGATTTTGAACTAACTTTTTAGTGTCCTCACTAGATTTATCTTTGTCGGCAGGGTAAATAGCGATGCTACTGGACTTTGTAGGGACTACATGGGAACTATTGCCAGTTCTGACCATATCGGCGAAGGATTGCTTCATTTCAGTTCCTTTAGGTACTGCTTGTAGACACTGTTTAAGTTCCTGAAGTTGTGCGCCTAAGTCCACTTGTTGAGTCAGGGTTTTTGCTTGGGCATGGAAAAGTAAATAGTTCTAATTGGCCGCTTGATATTGAACGACCATTTGTGAAGCTCCACCCAAGACGCTTTTGCTAAGGCTGTTTATTTTTAGTTTTTGGTCTGTGTTTAGCTTACCTTCATTTGCAATAGTACAGATCTCATTGAGGCGCTTTTCAATTTGGGACAACCATCCCTGTAGTTCGGTGGTTGACACTGTTTTAGGCTCACCCAATGGTGCTGAAATGTCGTGACCTCCGCGGGCATGTTCCATGGTCGCAGGCTTTGGTTTTGGAGGAAGGGTTCCTGAAGTCCTTGAATTTGTACCGTCATTACCACTCATCTCAGCGTTGTAAACGTTGTTTCCATTGCCTACACAGTCTGTATCACTCGCGCGTAGGTTCACAGTTTATTCAAAGTGTTGACACAGTTTGACACAGATTACGATTTAATTGTTATAAATAAATAAATTCTGAATTTGCAGTTTACGCGACCGTCTGCGACGGCAGCCGAGCTATGACCAATAGAAAGTTCGTAAACAGTTTCGCTAATAAACGAAATGAGATCTAACGGGAAACCAAGTTCTTTCAAAGCTTATTATCCTTAGATCACTGTTATTGTCGAACATAGCGTTTTTCAATGGCTTAAAATTATTTGCGGTTTTATAATAACACAATTTGGCAAGTTTTTATTTTTACCCATCCCAGTATTGCCAGTATTAAATTAAGTGCGTCGAAGTTTAATTTGCTAAATACATTGAGTTAGTTAGTAATAAAATAATACTAATGGGTAAATAAGATATTATTTCTACGTTAAGACAGGGATCACGGATCGTTACCGGTTTTACTGAAAATCGAAATAACGCCTGACTTTCGAAATGTTTACGTGATATTCTGAAATGAAGGTACTTAACGTAATAAATTATCAGATTATCCAAAATATATTAAGAAATATTCATTAACAATCGAGATACCGATTTTGAAAATAAAATATATTTAAAAAAAACCGACCAAGAGCGTTTCGGGCCACGCTCAGTGTAGGGTTCCGTAGTTTTCCGTCCGTCACAATAAGTGTCCCCACTTAAGAGTTAAAATAACACCGCCATGTAGGATATGATATGAGCGTTCCACGTACAGCGACATCTATCGGCAAATTAAGTAAACTATTGCGCGCGAGCTTAAAGTATGGAAGATGATTTTTATGGGATAATTATTTATTGCGTGAACCGATTTTCACCGTTTTTACTTTATTTGAAAGCACGTCATTTCATTGTTATTTTGTAGAAATTACAAGTACAATAAACACCTGCTTATACGGTTAAATTACAAACTTAGTTCAGAAATTATTTTGTATTTTTTTTTGAAAAAATATTCAACCTATCAAGTTCAAAATAATTTTCCTAGAAAGTTTTTATAAAGTTCTTCTTTTGAAATTTTTTTCATATTTTTAATACTTATGGTTCAAAAGTTAGAGGGTACACATTTTTTTTACTTCTGGAGCGATTATTTCCGAAAATATTTACATTATCAAAAAATGATTTTAGTAAACCCCAATAATTTTTAAATACCTATCCAACAATATATCACACGTTAGGGTTGAAATGAAAATCATTCTTGACCGAAAGGAGATCGTCAATTTTTGTTAGGTGAACTGGCCCAGATTATTTAGGACCGTTTAGGAATGATTCTAAGCTTTAAAAAATCGTCATAATTTCTAGATCAGGATGGTGGTAAAAATATTGCGAAATCTAATGGGAAATCTCAAAAATCATGCATTTAAAACTTGAATCTGACAAGGACAATATTTGAAAGCGTTCTTGCCTATGATTTATATATTAATGTAAAAAAAGTACCGATTTTTTTAAAGATAATGTACAAAAGCGGACTTGAAAACAAAACGGGAATCATGATGAAATAATAAAAAGTCATATTTTGATCGCATTTATAGTTCCTGTATTTCGGTAAACAAAGACGGCTGTCAAACCATCGTTGATACTATTAACTGAACATTCCTAACACCTATTGCGAAGGGATAAAGTTTACCACCGTTAAGTGCGATAGCACTAGTATCTGACATTACAAAATTGAAAAAAAGATGCGTTTCGTTATCGAAGGAGCATGATATTATGCCATTATGAAACCCACTTTTAATATTCAAACTCCGATCAGAAATGCAAAAATACGCATTTTCAATCGTTAGGCGTTTTAATACAGTCGAACAGTATCAAAACGCAGATTATGTAACGGTATACATTGACAGTGTCAAACCAAAAAACAATCCCGTTTCAGGCCAGGGTGAAGTTAAACTTTATGTCAATGCCATAAGGACGTTAACGACTTGTCTTGCTGTATTTTAATCGCGGAAAAATCAACATAATGTTTATTTATTTAGTATTTCTAATTCCCGTTTCATTTTTATGCAATATTTTGTCTACTTTAGTAATAAAATGAGTATTTATTTCACATTGCAGTACAAACTGTATACGGTTTATATCAGGTGGCCCAGAATTGACGATCTCCTTTATGCCCTAGTTTGTAAGCTGCCGAAAGCCACCTTTTTTGCACATGTGCGACGGATATTTTGACAAATAATGGTTAATTTACAAAGGGCGGTAGAGTGTGGTGTCATATAAATTTAAAGGGCTGCAGTTTAAAAATGCTTAAGAAAAAAATTGGTATCGGGGTTGATATGTTGATAAAATTCATAGTAATACTATACGTGGTTAACGGCTCCAACTTAGGTGTACAAACACATTGTATAAACGCAGGTATAAAAGCTGGGCTTTAATTTATTACAGGTGTTGAAATGCAATATCGAACTTTCTATATTTGCTGACAGCGTTTAATTAATGTAACAGTCTACATGCAAGCAAAGCCTTCCCTCAATACCTACGTACAATGTGGTAGTTATTTTAGTTGGAAACATTCGAAGCTGCAAACTGATTGCGGAACTTGTTCATTGGTGGAGTAGAAGCTGTACAAGTAGGTTACTATGTTCGATGTTAATTCTTACGATGAATACATTAATAATATTTATGTACCTACCTGTTATGGACACGGTACACGTGTAAGGTACATGGCCCTTCCTAATTGTGCCTATACCCTGTGTAAAACGCATCTGAAACAAATATTTTGTTATGGAGATGCTGCATTGTGTTACAAGGATGCGAATTGCTGGAGCCCAATTTTATTCATACATATGTACCAGCGATGTTGTTTACTAGACTATTTTATGTAGAATTAAGTTTTGTTCTTGACTTATGTTGGTTTCATTTATTATTATTATTTGTATTTCACCGATTTTTTTTAGAAATCATAACTGTAATAGTTTCATGTAGTAGTAGTAGTAGTTAAACACTTTATTGTACAAGAACACTCAACGAAATACAACATATACACACAACATATACGTACATAGGCGAACTTATCCCTTAAAGGGATTTTTTCCAGTTAACCTTTGAGCAATTGAGAGAGAAAGTTGGAAGTGCTAGGCAGACTTAGGTACTTTACGATACGATAGATCAAGATCATGTCACACAGGATGATGAGGATGACACAATGCAAGATGTATGCCTGTATGAAGCAACTATTAAAAACGGTGACTGCATGATACACTAGATATCTATTTAGTATCGGAAAGCAGGTTTATTGGGATGCGAGTAGAAACGTTTATAATGATATCGGATTTGACCATCAACATTGTATCTATGTCTGTGGTGGCAAGAGGAAGCGTGTCGTCTCGTCAGCCGTTTAGTTGTCGATCGTTGACCCGGGATTCAATTCCGCATTGAATGGCGCTGGCAGCGACTCCTCGCATCATTTGATGCGAGATAACATCTCGGCTTCTGAAGTTGTCTGAGCCCGCAGACGCGCCTAATGGCCGGCTCTGAGGGTTACGCGATCGGTGCCCTCAATAAGGTAATGTCATGTCACTTGTAGTGAATTGAATAATTTGTTTTTCTTGTTTATTAGGTAGATCAGGAAACGTGGGAAATTATAAGGCGTCAATTATGGGATCCCTAAGTTTCCCATAAACTTATTGTTTCGAATTTCGATAGTCAGAAATTGATGTCCATATAATTTATGGGCATAAACATTAATAGTCATAATTTTTGTAAAGCATAAAGTTTCATAGTTCTAATAATAAAGATCTATAATATTAAACACTATAATCGCAAAAGGCATAAAATTAATGAGTATAACATTCGAAGGTCTATCAATAATTATTCAGAAATATTTTAAGGCATATATTTTATCGGACTAATAGTCGTTAATCATATCGTTTTAATGTCATCCCTTTGTTTCCCATAAACTTATGGTTTCGAATTTCGATAGTCATAAAATGATATCCATTATGATTTATGGACATAAACATCATTAGTCATAATTTGCCAGAAGTGGGTTAGGTTAGGTTAGAACTGCGAATCCCAAGAAAACGAATTGTTGTCAGAAGTGGGTTAGGTTAGGTTAGAACTGCGACCCCCAAGAAAACGAACTGTTGCCAGAAGTGGGTTAGGTTAGGTTAGAACTGCGACCCCCAAGAAAACGCACTGTTGCCAGAAGTGAGTGTGAAGATGGAAAACGTTATGGACTGAAAAAAACGGAAGTAAAAATTTATGGGAACCGATAGAGACCCGTCAAGTATACGTACTCGTACCTACAAGCAATTAGTGTGCCGTTATAATCTTTTCGACTCCTCGACTTTAGTGCTTGAATTAAGGGGCTGACAACAGTTAAATTCCCTCCCTATCTTATTCAGCGCGAGTGAAAGAGAAACACTGTGTTACGATTAGTATGGGAGCTCATTGCAAATTTTACAAAATAATGAATTAAAAAAAAACGACGCATTAATTGAGAAATATAAGGCAACGAAGTTTTTATTATTAGTGTGGTGGAATTTTGTCCTTAGTTACAGACGTATAAGTCAAGAAACTAAAGACATACAACTGTTTTAAGCTAATTTTAAGATGTAACTTTGGAATTATTTTCTATCGAGCCGATTTCGTCCAATCGTGTATCGGACGCAACGAAGTTCTTCCAAATATAACGAATATTAACAAACATTTTTTTTACTTTCTCAAAACAAGTAGTTATAGCTGAAACACTGTTTGAGTAAAGTCAATTTGAAGGTCATTGGGTGTTGTTAGCCTCTTAAGACTTTGCAGACCGAACAACAAGCGCTTACTTTTCGATCGACCGGGAGGGGTCCGGCCTAACCGATCTTTACTATTTATATACATACTATTTATTCCATATAAAATGGTCGATGGTCGACTGTTATGAACCAATCCCGTGCCCCGTGCCACGCCTCCGTTAATGAACGCTTAAGAAAAACTATAAATGGGCATTTTCACCAATGTGTACCATTAACGGCCGGTCACAAAAGTGACGGTCAATGTCAAATCTCATACATTTTGTTAGGAATGTGACCGACGTTATTGAAACACGACTTACGTCGTGCTTCAAAGTACAAGTCAAAATAAAAATTACCAAATATGAGAGATATATGGATGCACTCTGATGCACTTCAAGGTTAATGATCTGCATGATGATTATACATGGGTACAATATTATTTATTTATTACATTATGTAATTATATATGTATGTTTATAGTATTGCATATTTATGTACGTGTATTAATAATTATTAGTTAATGTGATTAGTTTTTATTAAGTCATCTATGCTCTTATAATCCTGCACCAATCATTAGTTTCTGTTTGGCCCAATGGTTGACTGGTAGAGACTGCCTTAAGGCATTAAGTCCGCCATTTGTACTTTCTTGTATATTGTGCAATTAAAATTAAATAAATAAATATGGCCTATTCTCAAATTTACATCGCCGAATGGAAATTGTTTTTTTAACCCTTTCAACCCCTCAATCCCCTGGTTGCTTAACCAGCTAAAAAAATATACCTATAATACTAACTAAAACTAGCAACTAGCCACCCCCCGCACCGTCCCACCCTTTTCAGGATTTAGGGTTTGATAGAGTTTATAAAACTCTAGTGTATAAACACTGCTTTTTATCTTCGAAATATTGAATTTCACGAGAATAATCCATAGCAATTGATTGCAAAACATTTTATTGCGCGTATTCCAAATTGACGAATTTCTCGTTTGTTGGGATGGCAACAGGGGGATAAAATTTCATAGGAGAGGGATGGCATTTCTACCTATCGCACATATAATACATAACTCAAAAACAAACGCCATACGATTTCAATTATTGTAAGTGCATTTTTCCTAAGTTTTCGTCCACCGATCGAAAAATTCAATATTTGTCCGGCTTCCAACTCTGATGGCCCGATAACTGTCCGGATTCGGATGCAATTTTTATGCAGTTTCTGTATGTGATGAAGAACAAGCATGGTGATTTTCAAGCAGTTGCCTGACAACTTAAAAAATAATTCTTCACACAGGGCGCCAGTCTCACTCACTGAAGGGATGGCATTAAAATTTCATTATAGCACTTTCAGGCAACCGCTGTTTCAATCGGTTGCCTAGCGATGAACATTTTTTTTTCAACAATAGAAGTTTTTTAACGACAAATAAGTACCTACGGATTAGTACGAAATTTTTCACAGGTTAAAGATAGGTGGCTACCTGTTTCCATTGTCGATTACAAATAAACAAAGTATTAACGTTCGTTTGGGTCAAAGTAACCCGGCATTACGATGCTAACAGTAATTGAGCTTAGCCGCGGACAGACAAACTGTTGAGGTTGTATATAGGTTTTGATATATATATATTGTCTATGCTTTTGTATGATTCTATTTATGTATTTTATATTTGAAGGCCTGTCATTTTGTCATATCTTTGGTTCGAGTACATTTTCTTTCACGTCAATTGCTTGGTTGTTTGTCTTTATCTCCCAATAATTAAAACCCATTTACAAGCTATCGAAGCCTTTACATTTTGGTCCTTTCGACCGTTTTAACATGGAGACGAGATTAAAAACCAAGGCAACGCTCGCTAAAGGTTCTAAAATATCGCGTTCGGAAACGGGTACGCCCGCTACGGGTGGGCTCGGCCGGTCCCCGAAATTGGACCACGTTAAGGCCGATGCCACGTGTACACCCTCGGCACCAAACCCCGAATTTCCCGGGACGTCTGGGACTGGTACCGGTATCGAGAACATCAATACCGGCGCCAGTGCCGGACACGTTCTCCCTCTTAGTTGCAGGTCACATGCTTCGGACTCTACGCGATCATCGGCCACGATTAAGGCACGACGATTGACCGCGGAGGCCCAGTTGGCCCGCAAAAGCATTGAAAGGGAGCAAGAATTATTTCAACGTGAACAGGAACACCGACGAAAACTCATAAAGCAGGTGAAACAGGTAGAGCAGCTAGAGCTTGAAGCGAATCTAGCCATTTTAGAGGCCGAGGATCGGTCCAATCGCACCGTAAGTAATGTTTACTCTCGTACATCATCTTGGGTCCATGACATAAACCAGGATAGGCATCTCACGGACACGTGGGCTGAAACCGGGGTAACTCCGCAAACGGCAGTTACAACTATGGTTGCCGATCTCACTATTAACCCGCAGGACCGCTGTTATGAACTCACAGAGCCGATAACTGTCTCTCCCACGCTTCTGCAAGCTGTCGCCGATACGGCTGCTGCAGCCAAAGCGCTCGCCACACAGAACAAGGTAAGAAAACCTAAGATCGAGCTTCCAACATTTTACGGAAACTCATCTCAGTGGCTCCAATTTAAATATCTATTCGACACCACTAAAACAACTTATGCTCCCGCAGAAAATACAGCCCGTCTGCATGTGGGGCCTGCCCGTGAGGCCGTCGCCTCTTTGCTGAACACCGCGGCAGCTGCAGAAGATATTATGGCTGCGCTTGCACGTACTTTTGCTTGTCCCGAAATGATTGTCTTCGGCGAGGTACAAATTTTGAAATCGCTGCCTCGGCTTGGCGCGGACCTAAAGGAAATAGGTATTTTCGCAAATAAGGTACGCAATAGTTTATGTACTATAAAATTATTAGGGCTAACTGAGTATTTGCAATCGCCGGAGCTGTTTCATAGTATTTTAGGCAAATTAAATACTTTAATAAAAATGAGATGGTCGGACTACGCGTCAGATTTGTCAGAAACGTCAAACCATTTCAAGTCAAAGTTAGAAATGTTGTCTGATTTTCTCACGCGTGAGCATGAAAGGTACATAAAGTTCGCCTTGTCACCTGAAATAGCCGGTACTAGCGCTACTATGCCTCAACAATCACGCACATTTTATCAACCATACAAACAGTTAAAACGTGAAAGCGTTCATACCATTTCACATGTCAGAAATAAAACTACTGGTAAGATAGTGTGTATTTATTGCAATAAAAACCATAACATTAAAAGTTGTACCGAATTTATATCGTTGCCGATTGAAGATAAGTGGCGTTGGTTGCGTGAACACAAAGTTTGTTATAAATGCCTTAATGGCCACTCACACTTGGTTAACCCCGCATGGGTCAGCTCTGCATAACCTCCAGGGTTATGCAGAGCTGACCCATGCGGGGTTAACGGTTGTACTTTTCGACATAATCCTCTTTTACATGGCGTTAGGGATACGTTTACGTCACTGCAAACACCCGAGACGACGTGTACCAATACCGTGGGTGTAACTGCACCTGAAAGTGACGTCCACCAAACGTCATATCCCTTACCAGCCGATTATAAGATGTCCGAAAAGAACGTGACGGTGTCTAATACAGGTATTTTGTGTAACCAACATAAAAAGTCAAATGAATTACACTCAAACATGACTTTGTTAAAGGTATTACCAGTGACAATTTCAGGGCCAACTGGCAGTTACGAGACCTTCGCATTTCTTGACGACGACAGCACGGTGACTTTGATTGATTCCAGCGTGGCTGCTCGTATAGGTTTGTCAGGTTCTGAAGAGCACATAACCGTCAATGGTATACTTGGGTTACAAAAAGCTACTACGATTTCATGTGTAGATTTTTACATAAAAGGCAAATATGAACCTGATATTTATTTGGTAAATCATGCCAGGGCTGTTTCCTCATTAGGCTTGAATACCCAAATATTGTCTAAACACACTCTGGACTCCTACGAGCATTGAAAAGACTTAGCCGATTACCTGACTTATGCGGACGCTACACCAACCGTACTTATTGGTGCTCAGCATTGGCATCTGTCAATATGTCGGGAAGTTCGTGAAGGTAGACGTAACGAGCCCGCTGCTTGTCGTACTAAGCTTGGCTGGACTCTGTATGGCCCAACGTGCAGCAAAACTAAGCCAGTCGAGTTTATCGACCACTGTCATTTAGACCGCGCTGAGCCTTCAGAAAATGAGCGCTTAGAACTACTTATAAAAGAACAGTACAAACTCGACTCGCTTGGGATCTCTAAGCGTGAGACTCTACATAGCAAGCTGGACTCTCGTGCCGTCAAAATTCTTGACACCACTTCCATACGCCTACCTTCCGGTAGATATGAAGTAGGACTTCCGTGGCGTGACAATATAGAGGTTGTTCCCGATAGCTACCCGCAAGCCTTATCAAGATTTTTAAGCCTCGAGAGGCGAATGATTCCTGAACCGACCTTTGCTGATGCGTACAAAAAGTTTATTGACAATATGATCGCTAAAAATTACGCTAAGGAGTGTAATCTTGAAACTTATTATAGTAAATCAAACCACTAGCAACGTAAACACGAACATGAATCTGTGTAACAAAAACAATCCACTCGATTATTCAAATAAAACTCACACTTTATTAGACAATACCCAACCTAGTACAGTCAGTCTGAATAAAGTGCAACAAAAGTTTGAAGTCCAGCTGTCAAGTGCAAATAAAAATAAAATAAAATTAGACATGGATTCTAAACATAATGAAAGTGACCCGAACGCAAATCTACGGTGGTATTTGCCACATTTTGGCGTGTACCATCCGCAAAAACGTAAGCTTCGAGTCGTGCATGACGCAGCAGCAGAAAATCAGGGCGTCTCATTAAACTCATTGCTTCTCCAAGGGCCAGACCTTTTAGAAAACTTATTAGGTATTTTATTTGGATTCAGAGAGGGCGCTGTTGCCATATCCGCCGACATTAAGGAAATGTTTCCTCAAATACGAATCCGTGAACAAGATAGAGATGCGCTACGATTTTTATGGCGCGACGTTCAGTCTAGACACACACCTCTAAAAGAATATCGGATGACAGCTGTTATCTTCGGAGCGTCATCCAGTCCTTTCACTGCGTTATACATAAAAAATAAAAACGCGATGTCTCATCAAGATTTGTATCCAGCTGCAGCTGACGCGAGCATCCACAGCTCCTACATGGATGATTTTCTCGATAGCCTGGACGACGCCACCGAGGCCGCTCAGCTGGCATCCGATGTAGTGACCATCCATCGTAACGCTTGCTTTGAAATGTGTGGCTGGATTTCTAATGACCACGAAGCGTTGCTTCTAGTGCCGAAAGAACTGCGCGCACCCCAACCTACTGAAGTATTGCTTGGTAGTGAATCAAGTAGCGTTAAAGCCTTAGGTCTTGCATGGGATCCTAAATCAGATACTATTGGTTTTAGGACCGGATTGGAAGGTCTTACATTACAGGGTAGTTTAAATAAAAGAAAAGTGTTATCACACCTTATGAAAGTATATGACCCACTAGGTTTGCTCGGCCCAATAGTGGTCAAAGGCCGTATACTACTTCAAGAAGCGTGGAGGTCAAATATTGACTGGGACACACCGTTTCCTCCATCACAGGTTTTAAAGTGGAACGAATGGTTTAAAGAACTATCTGACATTTCAAGTGTTAGGATTCCACGATGGTACGCTAAAATGAATGGAGAACCCCTCCACAGGGAGCTACACATTTTTTCAGACGCAAGCGAGCTTGCCTATGCTACTGTCGCCTACTGGCGCTTATTATATACGGATGGTACAGTCAGGCTCTCACTCGTCGCCAGTAAGGCGAGGGTTTCGCCATTAAGGCCCACTTCAATTCCGCGTTTGGAGTTACAGGGCGCCTTAATTGCGTCTCGCCTTGCTATCACAATCAAGGAATTTCATAAAAAGAAGACCATTCGAACGTTTCTTTGGTCGGATTCTAAAACTGTTCTCGGATGGCTTAGAAGCGACGCACGAACGTTCAAGCCTTTTGTGGCTCATCGCGTCGCGGAAATTACCGAAAATACGTGTGTACAAGATTGGAGGTGGGTCCCAACTGACTTGAACGTTGCGGATGATGCCACTAGGATTAAACCACTCCATCTTAATCCTAACCACCGATGGTTTACGGGCCCGTTGTTCCTTCTGAAATCCCCGGAGGATTGCCCAGGTAGCAAACTGACGTCAGCGACGCACAAGCGACGTCATTTTTATGTCATATTAAGGTCTGTCATTTATTCGCTGAAAACGTACGTTATAGTGACGTCAATTTAAGGTCAGGTTAAAAAGTGGACGTCGTACTAACGTCAATTAAGGGTCATCATCTGTACGTACCATATTCACCGCAAAGTGGACGTCTTAATAACGTCAATTTTAGGTCAGCATCTGGACGTACCGTATTCGTCGCAAAGTTGACGTCTTAATAACGTCCATTTTGGGTCAGCATCTGGACGTACCGTATTCATCGCAAAGTGGACGTCTTAATAACGTCCATTTTAGGTCAGCATCTGGACGTGCCGTATTCGTCGCAAAGTGGACGTCTTAATAACGTCCATTTTAGGTCAGCATCTGGACGTACCGTATTCGTCGCAAAGTGGACGTCTTAATAACGTCCATTTTAGGTCAGCATCTGGACGTGCCGTATTCATCGCAAAGTGGACGTCTTAATAACGTCCATTTTAGGTCAGCATCTGGACGTACCGTATTCGTCGCAAAGTGGACGTCTTAATAACGTCCATTTTAGGTCAGCATCTGGACGTGCCGTATTTATCGCAAAGTGGACGTCTTAATAACGTCAATTTTAGGTCAGCACCTGGACGTACCGTATTCGTCGCAACGTGGGCGTCTTAATAACGTCAATTGAGGGTCAGCATCTGGACGTACCATATTTACCGCAAAATGAACGTCTCAATAACGTCAGTTTAAGGTCATCACCTGTACTATGTACGATGTACAGTAAGACGGGATAGACTTTCCATTATGGACCCACGCTTTAGAAGTTCATATTTTTTTTATGAATAGTACTCTTAATTATTAAGCGTTATCTGAATTTTCAGCTTTCGGAAATTCACGGTTCACGAGATATTTTTTTTTTAAGTTTCTATACAAATCTGAAAAGAACACGATTATGCATATTTTTAGGTTGGGTATTTTGTCATGCCAGGCGTCAAAGTTGACATTTCACGTTTCGTTTACCGTCAACGGTGTATTTTGATTTATTTTGTCATGTTTTTTAATAAAATATTTAAAACAAATATATATATTGATTTAGAATTCTAATCATCATGCAGTATTTTGTTGTCAATAATATATTTGGCGCTGTTTTAACAATTTAAATTCACTTTTTACACTTATAATGAATAAATTCGTGTTTCCTTTGTGTGGAACAAAACGCGGTGTGACGCCATTTTGTTTCATAGCGTTTTTGTCTGCTAGTGTCATTCACCGTTTGTCGCCGCTCCTAGAGTCGAGGTCGTTTTACGTACTCCTGTTAGTGAAAATACAACGTGTGAATACCATGGCGTCCCCGAAGCCCTTAGCTTCTGTGTCTGAACAGTCGAGTGATGTGCAAGTGTTGGACTCAGTTGAGCCGCTTGTCACGGCCTCCTCTTCTGTGCCGTCTTGTAGTGCGCGAGTTTTGGACTCAATAGAGCCGCTTGTGCCTACTGTGTCTGTGTTCGACCTCGAGGAACCAGTTGCTGGTCCCAGTGGGTTGGCTGTCCCTAGCGGGATAGCTGGTCCCAGTGGAGTAGCCGCTGGCCGTAGTAGCAGCCCTCCAGCTGCTACTAGTTCTTCGGAGGACGATGACGACCTGTATACTAATGGTACGATGATGACCAGACCTTGTGGGTCATCCGGCAGGCGTAAAAACCTTTACTCGGAGGAGTTTATGTAAGTATCCAAGTTTTAACATTTAGTTGGTATTGATTTTCTATGCAATTTTTGCAATGAATTAGTCGGTCAAAGTTAAGAGTATTATATTGATTAGGTTTTTTTTTCAATGTAGAGAAAGATTGGTACTTATAGTCTGCAGTGGTGAAATGAATACTTATAGTTCAACAAGTGACCAAAAAAACTTAATGACTGTAAAATGCAATTTTGATACATTTTAGGGTCATCTTATAGCTTGAAAAATAGCTAATTATGTTTATCCTCCCCGCCCCCCCCCGAAAATCCTTGATTATTCATGTGTTTTGTTGTTGTTGCAGAGGCATGTGGACCTGGTTTAAGCTTTTCACATTACTGGGAACGCACGGACAGTGCGTGCAGTTTTCTGAAGAGAGGGGCCTTGTTCCACGCCAAAAAATTTGCACATATCACAAGAAGCCGATGACCCTGACATCGGAAGCGGGGCAATTCGACAAATTTAGATGCCGGAAAGGAAACTGCCGAAACAAATCATATTCAAGAGCCCTCGGGACCTGGTTTGAAAATGCTCGATTGTCACTTGTACATATTTTTCAAATAATGTACGCCTTCTGTGAGGGTCATTCGTATGATTACACAAAAAAACAATTAAACAATGGTCACGTAGTGTCAAGTCGAACGGTGGCCGACTGGTATAGTTATTGCAGGGAAACTATTGCAATTTTTGAATTAGAGTGTCAAAGGGCCCAAGGGAAGATAGGGGGCCCTAACAAAGTTGTCCAAATAGATGAGTCGAAATTCGGGAAAAGAAAATATAACAGGGGTAGGCACATTGAGGGACATTGGGTATTAGGGATGATAGAAGATTGCCACCCATTTAGATCTCACTTCTTTTGTCGTCAAAGTCAACAACGAAGGCATATATAATATGTATATTGAACTTGGCTCTCATTTCACATTTATGTTTTTGATGGGATTATTGTTATGGGGCTATTGGTTCCCACTGTCCTTTAATGCCTCTTTAAATATAGATTATACTACTTACATAGCGTTTTTTAGTTTCATCCATAAGTCCTAGAGTTTGTTCAGGGTACGTAGACAAAATGCCTGCTATGCTAAGCGCTAAACTCTTTTCTACTCTTACGCGTAAGAATTTGCGCGGGGAGAGGGAACAGGTATAGATTAGAACGCATTATAGCGTAGGCGTCTTGTCTAGGGCGCCTGGCCAATAAGTTATAACCGTCTTAGAACTTAAATCTAGCACGTTGTTAGTTCACTCAACAGCCAGGTCGGTTCTATTTTTGAACAGACTACCCACCCATCCTAGCTACGAGGAGCATATTGCCGTGCTTACGATATCAGCAGTGTGTTTTGAGAGATGTTATTTAAATTTGTATAATACCCGCCTTAATAAAATTAAAAATCGCTAACTTCTACTGCTGATATCGTGAACACGGCAGCATAATGCAGCCCTCGTAGGTCCTGACCTGTGCCTATGCAGGAGTGATTGTGGCGTTACTATGTCCTAGTAACGCCACAATCAATCCTGTGTGTGACGTTATTCGAACATACTGGCTGCCCTAATATGTACGGCCCAGAAACGTCCGTATGAATTCAGCATATGACGTCTCTCCAACGTCAGTGGCTGCCCTAATATGTACGGCCCAGTAACGTCCCTATGGATTCAGTATATGACGTCACTCCAACGTCAGTGGCTGCCCTAATATGTACGGCCCAGTCACGTCCCTATGAATTCAGTATATGACGTCTCTCTAACGTCAGTGGCTGCCCTAATATGTACGGCCCAGTAACGTCCCTATGCATTCAGTATATGACGTCTCTGTAACGTCTGTAAACAGACGTCTTGAGGCTGTGACAAATTGACGTCATCTGCTGGGACCCCCCGACGTCGAGAAATGACGTCTCTTACGTCGAGCAGTACCGTAAACGGACGACATAATGACGTATAAATGCTACCTGGGTGGCCTGTTGAACCAGCTGGCCAGCCAGTCCAGGAAGAACGTAAAGAAACTTCAGGATTTGTGGTTGGTCATCTGGTTATTACGGCGGATTTCGGTCGTTTCAGTGACTGGTTAAGGTTACTTCGTGCTACTGCCCGCGTTTTACAAGCCGCGTCTAAATTTCGCTCGGTATTAGATCGCGTAGGTCAAGTTACTTCTGGCACCAATGTTAGGCCTCGTCAACGTTCGATCACACCTACGTCCACCACTCTAATACCCCTGACAGCGGAACTCATGGAAGCCGCAGAAAAGCACGTCCTGAAGAAACTACAGTCAGAAACATTTAAAGATGAAATACAGCACATTGATCGTGGAGAGAATGGGACCAGACAACCTGTTACATCTTGCTGGCAGAATTGTTGCTGTACAAGATGTTAGTTCAGAAATTAAGTCGCCTATCATTTTAGACGGTCGACACCCGGTAGTGCGCATGTTGGTGTATTTCTACCATCGACGGGCTGGTCACGCTAATAATGAAATGATAGTTAATGAGATCCGGCAGAAATATTGGCTTCTTCATCTACGCAACACAGTTCGAAGCGTAACTAGCAAATGCTTACTCTGTCGCATTAAAAGAGCAAAACCAATGAATCCAATGACGGGAAACCTTCCTCGTGAACGTCTTGCTCACCACCGCCGCCCATTCACCTATACTGGTTTGGACTATTTCGACCCAATAAATACCACGATTGGTCGAAGACAGGAGAAACGTTATGTGGCCCTATATACCTGCATGACATCCAGAGCCGTTCACTTGGAGCTTGTACACTCTCTGTCTGCTGATTCAGCTATAATGAGCTTGCGACGCTTTATTGCACGGAGGGGTGCTCCTGAGACGATATTTTCTGACAACGGCACATGTTTTGTCGGAGCCGACCGAATCCTTCGAGAGTTTTATCAAGTAGATGTTAATGATTTCGCCGCCAATAGAGGCATAAAATGGAGCTTTATTCCTGCCGCAGCCCCTTTCTTTGGTGGATGTTGGGAAAGGCTGATTCGCACCGTAAAAGTTGCACTGAACGCCACATTACGTGAAAGAGCACCAAACCCAGAAGTTTTAGTTACCTTAATCCAAGAAGCGGAAGCAATCGTTAACTCACGACCTTTGACTCATGTCCCCGTTGCCCCTGAAGACCAGGAAACCTTGACACCCTTTCATTTCCTGATTGGCTCTTCCTCAAACCAGGTTTTACCTACAACTCTTGATGATCGAGACCTATTAAGACGAACCGATTGGAGAAAGGCATTAAGATTGGCCGACCATTTCTGGAACAGATGGGTAAAGGAGATCCTGCCAACTATGCATCCCCGTCAGATTGGAGAAAACAGGGAACGCGACTTGACCATCGGCGACGTTGTACTCATTGTTGATCAGCAGTGATCGTAGATTTTCCAGCATTTTTGGTGCAGTGCTAAGGTTATTATTATTTTGAGGCTATTTAATGTTTGAACCAAATATTAAATTAAATCAAAGCCATTTAGAACTAAGTAATAATGAAGATATATTTGGTAATTAAATAACAATATCACAAAAAAACGTCATTGCACCGGTTTTGCTGAAAAATCTACGATCACTGTTGATCAGAATCTGCCCAGAGGGACCAGGCCACGCGGCCGCGTTGCAGCAACCTTCCCTGGCAGAGATGGAGTAGTCAGAGTGGTGGACGTAGCCACATCAGGAGGTATTCTTCGCCGACCCTCTAAGAAACTAGTCAGGCTGGAGGTCTAAACCTTGCCTAGCCTGGTTCGTTTTGTGTGCTTTCGCACACAAGGGGGTGGGATGTTGAGGTTGTATATAGGTTTTGATATATATATATATTGTCTATGCTTTTGTATGATTCTATTTTTGTATTTTATATTTGAAGGCCTGTCATTTTGTCATATCTTTGGTTCGAGTACATTTTCTTTCACGTCAATTGCTTGGTTGTTTGTCTTTATCTCCCAATAATTAAAACCCATTTACAAGCTATCGAAGCCTTTACACAAACAGTAGTAGGTACACAGTGACAGAAAACATGGCTACTCTTGATTGAATTACTTATCTAAGGTTTACGACGTGTCGTTAGCCTGCCCTTGAGTCGTACACCTGACTTTTGTGGATAAATGAAAGACATGTACGTCAAAATGCCAAATAATTGAAACAGCCGGCTTGAATAGACAGAATAGATTTTAATCCTTATCTATCTAACACTGACACACAAAACAAAATATTGCTTTTGTGTGTTAGATAAAGGTCATAAAAATATGGAGTTACGAGATACATTTTTGATAGTTGTGACGTTTGCCTCTCCCAAAATGTTGTTAATTTAGCTATTTTAGCCAGGTGGTTGACAAAATGGCATTTGTGTGTCGTTATTAAACGAAAAATTTCCCTCTAAGTACTTAATACCTACTAGGCACACAGACATTTAAGCATTTGATTACGTTACATATCTTGCTGTCATCGTGCTGTCGAAGTAATAACTCACATAATAACCAAAACATGGAAGTCAGAATAAAGGCTACTTACCCGTTACAAACTCCGACTCGCGTACTTTATTTGTCCTTATTTTAAGAACGCGGCACAATGACGACGTATTGTTACTAGCAGGTGATAGTTGCATGATGAGAGTGACGAGTTCGATTCATGCGGAGTTCCGTAGCCAAAATGGCAAAAACGGAACCCTTATAGTTTCATCATGTCCGTCTGTCCGTCCGTATGTCACACACAGCCCTTTTACTCGGAAACTATAAGACGTCTCTTAATAAAATCCATACTAATGTTATAAATGGGAAAGTGTATGTGTGTGTATGTTTGTCCGTCTTTCTCGGCAAAAAGGGGCGACGAATTGACGTGATTTTTTAAGTGGATATAGTTGAAGGGATGGAGAGTGACATAGGCTACTTTTTGTCTCTTTCTAACCCCCCACTTCCCTAAAATGGGGGGTGGAAGTTTGTATGGAGCATTCCAGGGGGCAAAGGGGAACCGTGTTACCCCGAATTTAACGCGAGCGAAGCCGCGGGCAAAAGCTAGTTTTAACATGTGTATTTTGTACTTATTTTTGTAGAGCTGAAAAATTTTTTTTAGGAAGGTCGCGCCGCTCCTGCATGAAACTATTTGCTTCCAAGGAGCTAATACCGGGGGTCAAAAATAACTGGTTATCGAGATTTAAATTTTGCACCTATTTTTCGAAAAAAAAAAACACCAATGCATATTTTTTGTAAATTTATTAGGTCTTAAGACTGCTATAATAAATATTAAGCTTAGTAAATTTACTGCTGTCCTGTTCAATAATTCTGGCACATAATCATTATTGTTTGATTAATAAAGGTCTTATTTAAGTGGCTATACTAAAGTAACTCCATAGCTAACAGTACTTACGGATTCGACCATTTCAAAAATTTGATAATACATGAATTGACTTTTCAACACACTGGCTCATAACGAGGTTTTTATTCCACCGCTTTTATGCCCTTAATCCTAGATATTAAACATGCGTGCATTTCATAATAATTATCGAACTAGTGCAATAATTTAATAATCCGATCAAGTGACGTTTGTACTTTAGTACCAAGTTGTATGTACGCAGAAGAATCGTTATAATTTACCTTTATTTATTTAAATGTTTAGGAGTTTGCATTCTACAAAAGTAAAAAGAAAGTAAAAATATTAAAAATATACACTTACGATAGAATACAAATTATACAATCCTGATTGTGAAAAAGAATCATTTCAACTTATTATATTACTCGTAATACACAATAAATTATGTTTTAAACACGAATTGTCTAACCTTATATGGATGTCATATACAAAGGGAAAAGTGAGTGAAGTGAGCAGGAGTGAGCAGGCGCGGATCCAGGATTTCGTTCAGGGGGGGGCACTTTCCTTCACTAAAAATCTCACGGTCCGCATCTATGGGCCCCGTAGTATACGAGGTTGGCGTTTTAGGGGGGGGGGGGCAATTGCCCCTGTTGCCCCCCCCCCCCCTGTATCCGCGCCTGAGTGAGTGAGTGGTTCAGTTGTACGAATTGTCTGGGCTCGATTCGACATAGACAATTCGACATGGCATAACTGACAGTCGCTTGAGACAACTATGATATCACACTTTTGTAACAGTTGAAATTTGGGGTGGCAATTATATCTAAAATGGTGGCCATAGCCATAGACAAAACGCTCTAGCGAGACCTAGTGACAGCTTGACAGTTAGGTGTGGAAACGTGTGAACGGGCCTCAATTCGACATGCCAAACTATGAAACGTGGATGTCACACTTGTATCGCTAGTGGATAGAGCATGGATAGAGTGATATCCATCCTGTCCACAAACACACGAGTAAAACATATTAATTACTTGAGAAATAAAAAAGCAATAACAGATGCAGGTCATTACAGACCTAAGTTGTAGTCATCAATAAAAAACAAAGTTTAATATCCCGGTAACCAGTTACTTTTGACCAGTTAGTTTCCGGTTAATGGGGGCTTATTTGTTGCAAATTAACTCTATTATTAGCCCCTTGAAGGAATACCTGCAATTGAAAATCAGCCTGTATTAAGTAGTATTTTTTCCGCCATTAAAGAAAATTAAATAAAGTTTATTATTTCACGCCTTTATGGAGGTGTCTATTAAAACAGGGACACTTCAACTTATTGTTGTGACTTAAACATACTGACGATGACTGATAACTAAAAGCGTTTAAAAACGAATTTCTTAAAAACGTCTTCACTTTCTAAATAGTTACAGTAAAACGCTTTGGCACCACGATTGAGGCACGGTTTACGTAGGTGTTAAATGCCTCGATGCAGCGCCGTAGTCATTATAAATAATGAACATAAAAGCGAGGCGAAACAATAGATCGCATCAGCGGTGGGTGGCGCCGCGAGCTCGGGCTCGGCCCGCGCTGTGCGCACCGGCGCCCCCGCCCGGCGATGGCATTGCGACCTCTGCGCCAGTCTAAGAGGTCACCTGCTTCCATACCTTCCCTTCCCAAACTCCTTATTGACATCTTGGTTCCGTTCTGTCAAATAAATAGGTTTAAAAAAAAATAGGTACAATATTATGCTATCGGATTTGAAGGTATAAAGCAAAATACATAAATGCTAAGTGGGCGGGAAGAAAAAAGTTTGGTTAGCTCTCCTTTTAGGTGTAAACGCTCTCCAAACAACCGCAACGTACGAAACGAACGTTTCTCCGTACGAAACGCAACTGTCACTGTCGCACTAATACAGAAGAGTGATAGAGAGAGATGACTAAGCTACGCCACGCAGCGTTAACGATTGCCACGTTGGCTAAGCCCCGATGTCAACATTTCAATAAACTGAGATAAAATACCAAAACTCATCTCGCAATTAAAAGTTTACAAAGATGGATTATTTTATAACTAGGTACATGTATAGTGCCAAAAACCGGCCAAGCGCGTGTCGGACCAAGCATAATGGAGGGTTCCGTTCATTCAATGGAATAAGAACCATACTTACCTACTAATTCCATAAGTTCGTATCATGGAAGAAGTTCTAAGTTCTTCGCCGTCAATAGAATTGATATCTATATGGGTGCCAAGTTCTGTGTGGAAAATCCTAAAATTTCAGTCAAAAGAAAATGCAACATCCTAAATAAATTTACACTATGTATTTATTTCACTTTGGATGTTGTAATTCAAGGCCCAGATTTGTCTTGGCTAGTTTTAAGCAACACGAACCAACCAGGAAAAACAGGGACTACTCTCTAAAAGCCCTGTTACACTTAACAATAACAACTAGCATCTAATGTAGGATCCTAACTTTTTTTCATAGTAAATTAGCTTGCTAAATGCGGTTACATCTGACTAAATTTAGTGACTAAATCATTTAGTAAGCTAACTAGGACAAATGTAACAGGGCTTTAACTTAACGACGATACCTATGTCATTTCGACAAAATATACCTACTTATTATAATATAGCCTGTACGTGAAAACTAGCAAAGTCAAATCTTGAACTTTAATTACATTCCAAGTTAAATAAATACATTGTGTAATTTTAATGTAAGATACCTCGTGCATTTTCTAGTAACTGAAATTTTAGGAATTTCCACACAGAACTTGGCACGCATATAGATATCAATTTGTATAATTTTTTATATAAGATAAAACTTAAATCGCATTCTTAACTATATATAAGATGATGTCCTCTCCGCCAGACGGACCCGTCGACGGCGACACTACCCCTATTCGGCATGCCAAACTGTGTCACGTGGATGGATATCAATATCATAGTTAAATCGCTACTGGATAGAGTGATATCCATCTGTCCACACCATACCCAACTGTCAAAATTACAGTAGGTCTCGCTAGAGTATTTTATTGATTTTGACGAAAGTGGATCAATAGTCGACATCTTGATTTGTTTACCTGTCAGCTATAGCTATATTAATTTGAAAATATTTCATAGCGAAGTAGTTTCATTTAGAGCTGTTTATTATATACACTGTTTACAATGTTTCTCTTTTGACTATGGATAATTTTGAAACTTTTTTGTCGTTGATTATTTAATATTCAACTCCTAATTATTATTCAAGTAAACCGCCACAATTACACTAACAACAATGATAGCCTATCACATGCACTCACACAAGTCACACATGCTCCTGTCATTAAAATTATTGCCAGTGTAAGAAATTATTTCCTATCTTTCAATTAAATTTTGCAACATGGTGCATGAAAATATATTTCTAGTCAGGCTTTACCAATTTATTTTTATATTTCTTTATTTCAAACAAACATGGCTCATAAAAAGCTTTAAAACATTAAAATCCATTAAAAGTAAAATTCATTGCTAATAATTATAATTCACTTAATGGAAACATCAAAAAAATTAAAGTTAGAGTATAGGCTCAGCGCCTGCAGCGGCCCAATGCAGCATTCTCGAGGAAGTCACCGGCAGCACGGCGCAACGGCGGCGGCGGCGTCGAGGGTGACACCGGCCGACACCGCGCACCTCACAACCCCACTGCATGCTTAATAGCCTTTAAATATTAGCGTACCCGCAACTATTATGTTTGGTTTTACGAGTAAGTTTTCTTCTTATCCTAAATAGGCAACTACACACTATTTAAAAACTAAAGTACCAGTTACGGTAAAGTACACAAAGGAGATTTTAGGACTCGTTAAACGGTACAAAATATGGTAACTTAAAAAGTTATAACAAAATATTCAAAAGCGTCCAATTAACTAAATCATTTTTTCATGTTTCCACGGTTCTTTTCATAAAATTGTAACTCTGTAGAGTACTTTATACTCAGATTTTTAATTAAATTATAAAAAAACTAACCCACTCATTCACCGAGTTCGTATTTTTACTGGTATTTTTAATTCTCTGATTTATATTTATGGAATTTTATTAAAAATCTGAATTTAATTCACTTTTCTCGGGATCCGAAGACACGCTGCAAAATGGCACTGGTATGAAATAAAAAGAAATCATGCGTGGTATAATATTTATTTTAATATATATTCAGATTTAACAGTAAGTTGTCTTCTTTTTGATCACTAGTCTATCGTTCCAACAATATATATACAATTTATTTGCAGAGTCAATTTCCAACATTTTCCGATACGTGTGTCGGGCGGCTGTCGCCGAACGGAAACAATAATGCTTACTTAGTGCGTCACTAACGCTCTCCTTCCACTTACTAAGGTAAGGGCATATAACATGAACATTCGTGTCGTCTCAAACGACTGTTTAACAATATATATTCCACTTGCCGATTCTGGTCCTCTCCATTCTTCACCTCCGTATATTCTACAACACATTTACAAAAATTCCAGTGCACCATTACATGATGTCAGAATGTACATAATAGCTACACACATTTTATTATGAATTATGTGATGTTTCTCTATAAATATTTCTACTTTTAGAGATGTAGAACAATTATTACATATAGTAGCTATGCACGATGACGAGCTTACGATTCGAGACCGCCTTCGCGGCCGCGGCGAGGAACAGCACAGAGCAGGTGCTAGAGTGCCAACGTGCGCACCCCCGCACCCGGGGGATAGTTTTTTATGACCTTCAAAAAATATTTTCAGCACACCCGCTCGGAGAAGCTTGATTTATCCTTTAATAAGCGTGTGGAAAATTTGCGTTTTATCCTCCGTAGTGGAAAGTAAGTTTACTACAAGTTGTAACTTGTTTTTTTTGCGTTAGCTTGTTGGACTACTATTGGATACTTTTATGCTATGATTTTGGATGACACATATTGAATTACATTAATTTATAATTCCAGTAATAGTTTAAGCTTGTATTATCCTCGCATTGGTGTGGTGAAAAATGTTGTATTACACTCGGCACCAAAATGGTTTAACGTCTCGTGCGTTCAGGCCCTAGCATGCTCAAGAATTTCAAGATTCCACTTTCAGAACCACTCGCTACGCACGTGGCTCAATTTTGGGATCTTTCAATGGCTTGGGTCTCAATATTTACAACCGGCGTGGACCTATAAATTGGCACTATCTTACACATTCATACTATTACACATAGCTGTTTGTTCTCTATGAAATAAATAAGCACGAGAGGTTAAACAACAACTTTGCTCCCTCTTATAATATTGAGTTGTATTCGTATTTATGTACGTTATATAGTTATTTGCACAAACGCCAGAACAATTGTAAAGTTACAGTTTTTCTGGCATTTGTGCAAGCAGTAGTTCTACTGCTTTACATAACCAACACATGTCTATGTTGCACGGGAAAACTTTTGTATATTAGCACAAAACGCCCCCTTGATATCTGATCAGGCACGGTCCTGCTGCTGCCGAGCTCGGCCCGCCGGCTCGGCAGTGCCGGCGCAGCCGCTCTTGCCGCTGCTCGCCGCAATGAGTCGTCACAGGCCACCTCAGGCCTATTTACAATTTATAAATAACTTAACGTGCATGCAAATAAATCTCATCGACTTAACTAAATCAGTATCACATAAAATATTATTACATTAAATTATGACTTAATTAGTGTTATAAATAATAATATCCGTATTTTAATATGGCAACAAAATATGTTTACTAGCTAAGCACCTAGACCGTAAGGGTTTTAGGTATTTACATTCTGTACATTAAACCCTTAATAATTCTATCACTTTGTCTAATCGTTATACGTTCTTCTTTTATATAGGTATTTATAAAATTATTGCCAATCAGCTAGTGCATTTCAACAGTGGCTACGACAGCATATGCCACATGACGTTTCAAACATGTAAAATGCAGAAAATTTAAAATGTTTCATTTCATAAATGTACCTACTCATATCTTATAGGTATAGATTATATTTACAAAAACATTAGATAATTGATAAAATATTGATATGCATTTGAAAATTGCTGGCCATTAAAATCTATCGCGTAATGTGTTAAATGCATAATACGTACATAAAACGGCAATGTACTTAATCAATCAGAGTTTTTTTTAAAGAAGAACAGACACATTGCCTAAATTTCCGGTGCTAGCTACTGTCAGACAGTAGCTTAGTCAATAAAGTTCCTAAGAATCCGCTAAAGTATCACCGAAGAGACGATAAAAAACTTAGGAGTCATCAACTTTACACATTACAATTATACGCTAGGCTTTTCACCTACACGTGATTTCGCACAAATGATATGCAAATTCTGTTAGGTGGTCCAGACTCCTTAGGGGCGGAATATCGCGACGGGTTCTCGGGTACCGAGACCGCGGCTTAGGTGAACAGCGCCATCAGCGCCAGCGCTAACAGCGGCGCCGCGCGCGCGCATGCCGCGGCACCCGGCGCCGGCGGCGGCAGCGCCCGCGTTTCCTCTCTCCCATCCGGCCGGCTTCCTGATGACAACATATCACATCTCAATCGAAACAGAAGGGCGAGAAGACGCATCGGTACAGTACGAAAGGATTTAAGGAGAGATAACTTACCGACGGCGACGTGCCCGGAGCCCTCCTCGCCGGAGCCCTCGGCGTCGAGCGCGGCGTCGTCGTAGGCGTAGCTGCGGCCCGAGCCCGAGCCCTCCTCGCCCGCCTCGTCGCCCTGCATGAAGGCCTCCGCAGCCGGCGCGCTGCTCCACGTATTGCTCGCCAATAGCTGCACATAATCTCCGCTTTATCGGCTGTTCACGTTGTAAGTATTACATTCGGCCCTAGTTGCCAGAATCTTGCAGGTCAATTTATCAATGTCGATAAGGTGCTACTGTCATAACAATTTATTCAGAAATAAACCTCATGGACCGTAAGCTAGGAACAGATTTGATGACTATCACTGGCGCTCTAGGCGATAACTGGTGAAGTGGTTAAGGGCGATATCAGTAATGTGTAGGTATGTAATTACTGTCGTTCCTCAACCTACCAACGAAATGGCAGCTGGCATTCATTATACTTTTTTAATTTTTTTTATTAAAAATAAATAATAATATCTACAAAAATTATACATTGCCCTTAACCATTGCACAAGTTGTCGCTCGGGACGTGGTGAGGTGATGCCCGGGGTCTACAACCGACAATGAGGTAGGTACCTTTATACTAAAAACGTCACAAATTGAATATTTACCAGAAATAATAAATTGCTCACGAGAATACAAATCAAGACATGTAGGTCTGTAGGTAGGTTAGGTACCTAGTTACATTAAAACTGTGAATCTAATAGTACTTAATGTGTTCAATACCGGTTCTAAGTAATTGCAATTATCCGGCTGAGTAATAATTGTATGTCAAACCATTATTGGATATGGGATTATTATCAAGCAGCATACTTAGAAACAAGTTCTGTTTATGGTTGATTATTGAATAAACACTGTAATTACTCGTCTTTTATTTTTGTATTTGAGTTCGAGTAGTAAGTACAATAAGTAGGTGCAGATGGTTGCTTGATTTAGCAGGAAGGTAAGTAGTGTAAGTACTGTTATGTGGGTGGCCAACGTCGTTATACATCGAAATTGGGGGAAGATTAATCGCTTATTTCATGGAGTTTGTAATAACGGTTTTTTAAGTGCCCCACTAAATATTAACAATTTTCATGTCCGTAAACGCGTAACAAATTAGCAAAGCCTAATTAATATTCCTAATATATGGTTACAAGATTACAGATATGTTTACAATCGGACATAAATTTTCATTATCAATATTTGCGATAATTTATTTAGAAGATAAACCAATATGCAGATGTGAAATGTTAACTATAACTGCCAAGTAAAACAAAACATAATTGGTTACCTGTCTCGCCTGCCGCAGTTGGTCGCCTATCGCCGCTACTTTCGGGTCCTGTGGCACGTTGCCTTCAACTTCAGGGTTGTATTTTTGGTCACTCAACGAAGAGGATGCCACGAGTGGTTTTTCGTATCTGGACAAAGGTTGTTAATGATGCATGTTAATGGATATAATTTTCTCTGATGAGCACTTTCTCAGGCACTCAAAACTAAACTATTGGTATATTTCAAAAGCTTGATTGATCCCGCCTTGCAAAATAAAGGACGCTGTACCGTTCTGCGTCCTGTAGGACTTAACTTTGTCGTGTACGGTACGACACTTCCGACACTCCATTTTGTATAGAAAGCGTCACGTGATCTTCGGAGGTCGTGATGTTTTCTATATACAAAATGAAGTGTCGGAAGTGTCGTGTAGGACGCGGAACGAAACAGCGTGCATGATCCTTTACACTGTCCGTGATCGTTACAGGTACGAGACCCCTATTCGACATGCCTAAACTGACAGTAGCTAGTGAAACAACTATGATATCACACTTTTGTGACAGCCGAAATCACTATGGATTCACAAAACTGTGATATCCACTTATGTTAAAATCAATAAAACATTCTAGCGAGACCTACTGTAAATTTGACAGTTAGGTGTGGATAGATCGATATAACTCTATCCAGTAGCGATCCAACTGTGATATCCACGTGTCACAGCTTGCCATGTCGAATAGGGCAGGGGTCGTTTCTAGAAACTTGTGCACGCATATTAATTATTAATTAATATGTTATCAGTGTTAGTGAAGAAAGCATCATCTATACATATAATAAAGCTGAAGAGGGTCGAAAGTCTGTACATGGAATATATTCGAAAAAAAGTTGGCTGGGGATACTTAGAATCGTTAACAGAACACGTTCCAACAATTTTTAGAATTTTTGTCTGTTTGTCTGTTTATCTGTTTGTCTGTTTATTTGACCGCGCATCACGTGAAAACGGCTGAACGGATTTTGATGAAATTTTGTATAGAGATAGTTTGAGTCCCGGGAAAGGATAATAAATAGTTTTCATCCCGAAAATCAACCCTGAAGGGGGTGAAAAAGGGGTTGAAAATTTGTATGGAGAATTTTTAATAGAAATTAGTATGGAGATAATTTGAGTCCCGAGAAACAACAGAATCGTTTTCATCCCGATAATAAACCCTTGTGGGGGTGAAAAGGGGGTTGAAAGTTGGTATGAGGATTTTTTTACCGCTGAACTGATAAAGATGAAATTTGGTATAGAGATAGTATGGGTCTCAAGAAAGGACAACGGATAGTTTTCATCCCTGAAAATCAACCCTAAAGGGGTGAAAAGAGAGTTGGAAATTTGTATAGGGAATTATTAACCGCAGAATTGATTTAGACAAAATTTGGTATGGAGATAATTTGAGCTCTGGAAAAGGAAATGAAATAGTTTTATCTCAGAAATTATACCTTAAGCGGATGCAAAAGGGGTGGAAGTTTACATAGGGAAGAAAGAACCAATAACCGCTGTACGTATTTCGATGAAATTTGGTATTGAAATACAAGTGGAATAGTGACCCAGTGTCCTAAAAATAGTGCATCATATTTTAAAATTTCATCTTCTGGAACAAGATCTAATCTTGAATAAAAAAGTTGACCTCGTGGGCCATTATGACAAAATTGTATTGTCCTAATAATTAAGCGGATGCAAAAGGGGTGGAAGTTTACATGGGGAAGAAACAACCAATAACCGCTGTACGTATTTAGATGAAATTTGGTATTGAAATAGTTTGTAATTTTTTGGTCAAGGTGTTCATATTTATAACAAGTTACCCGTCGATGCTTTAAATTTAACTTTACCCGCTCTTAAGAAATATTTGAAAATGTCATTAATGTCAAAGGGTTATTGCAGGTTCGAGGACTATATATGACGGACAAAGATGCATGGCCCAAACCAGAAACTACTACAAAATCATCTAACATTTATAGGACACCGTTTAGGTAGGAAAACATATCAAACGTTTTGTGAAGCAGTCAGATTAGGATTTATTTTTCTTTATAATTAAACATTACATACATACGTACATTATCTGTCTCTCAAGCTGTTTTGATATATCTTCTTGAAGAACTACGCATTATTTTGTATCTTTAAGATCTAATAATGTATTACTGTTTTGGAAAAAATAAGTCCAGTCGAGTTTCTTTTCGGTCATAATACTTCTGGGGCCAGAGGTGTAGGGTTAGAACCGGTGGTAGTTTTGGAACGAAGTTCCTTCTCGGACGGTTCGCGGATCGGTCACGAAAACGCGACACCCATACGATTAAGAAACATGTAAAAAGGAATGAAATAAAAAAATATAAAATAGAATAAAGTGAAGTGAAGTGTAGTGAAAAGTGAAAGTGAGGAGTGACAAAGTGGAAAAAGTCGAGAACCTAAAAGTAAAAAAATGTCAAATATGTCGAAACAGTCAAAAATTTCGAAAATGTCAAATATTATAAAAAAAATCAAAAATGTCAAAAAAATACAAAAAAAATAAAATCACAAAAATTACGAAAAAGTCAAAAATGAAATAATATAAATTCGTTCGTATATTTTTTTCTCTGACGTTCATTAGTGCATTGTAATGTGCTTACATCTTCTATACATATAATAAAGCTGAAGAGGGTCGAAAGTCTGTACATGGAAGATAATCGAAAAAAAGTTGGCTGGGGATACTTAGAATCGATAACAAAACACGTTCCAACAATTTTTAGAATTTTTGTCTGTTTACCTGTTTGTCTGTTTATCTGTTTGTCTGTTTATTTGACCGCGCATCACGTGAAAACGGCTGAACGGATTTCGATGAAATTTTGTATAGAGATAGTTTGAGTCCCGGGAAAGGATAATATATAGTTTTAATCCCGAAAATCAACCCTGGTGGGGGTGAAAATGGGGTTGAAAATTTGTATGGAGAATTTTTAACCGCTGAAACGATTTAGATAGAAATGAGTATGGAGATAACTTGAGTCTCGAGAAACGTCATAGGATAGTTTTCAAACCCTTGTGGGGGTGAAAAGGGGGTTGGAAGTTGGTATGAGGATTTTTTTACCGCTGAACAGATTTAGATGAAAATTGGTATAGAGATAGTATGGGTCTCGAGAAAGGACAAATTCATCCCGAAAAGCAACCCTGGAGGGGGTGAAAAGGGGGTTGAAAGTTTGTATGGAGATTCTTTAATAATAAATTAGTATGCAGATAATTTGAGTCCCGAGAAACGACAGAATAGTTTTCATACCGAAAATAAACCCTTTCACCTCGAAAAGGGGGTTGGAAGTTGGTATGACGATTTTTTAACCGCTGAACTGATAAAGATGAAATTTGGTATGGGTCTCAAGAAAGGACAAATGATAGTTTTCTCTCCGAAAATCAACCCTAAAGGGGTGAAAAGACAGTTGGAAATTTGTATAGGGAATTATTAACCGCAGAATCGATTTAGATAAAATTTGGTATGGAGATAATTAATTAAAAAAGGAAATAAAATAGTTTTATCTTGGAAATTATCCTTTAAACGGATACGAAAGGGGTGAAAGTTTACATGGGGAAGAAACAACCAATAACCGCTGTCCGTATTTAGATGAAAAATAGGGGCTAGGTGAAAACAAGTCACGTGACCGTCACGAAAAAGCGTCACGTCACGAAAACGCGACACCCATACGATTGAGAAACATGTAAAATGGAATGAAATAAAAAATATATAAAATAGAATAAAGTGAAGTGAAGTGTAGTGAAAGTGAGAAGTGACAAAGTGATAAAAGTGAAAAAAGTCGAGAACCTAAAAGTAAAAAATGTCAAAAATGGCAAAATTTCTATATTTTTCAAAAATTTCAAAAATTTCAAAAATTTCAAAAAATTTGAAAAAAATACAAATAAAATAAAAACCACAAAATTTACGAGAAAGTCAAAAATAAAATAAAATAACATAACTTCGTTCCAACAGAGTGTTCCACGACACTTACGTATTTTATTTTTCTCTGACGTTCATTAGTGCATTGTAATGTGCTTACCTTGAAGTATGCATCAGTGTATTATCTGTGACAGTGTGGTAAAAACGTATGAAAATTCATTACCTACGGTAACGTAATCAAAATCCGCCCCCCCCCCCCCCCGACCGCCGGCACCCATGGATTTGTAATATGTGTGTAGGTAAAGCACTTCTGTACATAATTAGGCCTTATTATGTAACAGTTACATAAACTACTATTTATCTCTTTTTAGGGTTCCGTAGTCAACTATATTTTCGCCTTATATTAGTTATAGTTATAGTTTCGCCATGTCCGTCCGTCTGTCCACGGTCTAGCTCAGTTACTGTTCGCACTAGAAAGCTGAAATTTGGTGAGGCTTGATAAGAACTTTCAATAAAAACTATATTGAATAAAATCGGTTCAGCCGTTTTTGAATTATCAGTCAAAATCGCATAGTGAAAGGATGTGCCGGATAGTAAACTGACGTAAGCGCCGCCAAATATCCCTTAATAAACGACCGTTTGAACGGATGTTCCGTAACAGGGCGGCATTTACGAAACTACACTGAGCATCGCCCGACATGCTCTTGGCCGGTTTTTTTGCACCGGAAATCACCCCTTAAGGATTACTAATTCCTCAAATAGAAAAAAAACATTTCTGCATTTGTGACCCCCCCCCCCCCCCCCCCCCCCATTTCAACCGCGCCTGTTCTTAATTTCATGCCTAGACTGATTTGACGGGAGGATCGATTTGGATGATATTTGCCGTGGACATGAACGTATAAATACAAAAGAGGTCCTGTATCGTCCGATATACACCTAATATTCCATGTCGTTTAAATCATGCCAATAAAAATTAATAGGATAAATCCATCTGTCAACTTTACTTCAAGTTCCGCCTCCAGGGTAGCGGGGGAGAAATAAGGGGTGAATTAGCCGCTTACTGACACAGACCGAATTCCACGCGGGCGGAGCCGCGGGCACAGCTAGTATCATAAATAAAACGGCAAACTTTCTCTGTGGGGTCAAGGGTTATGGGTATACTTACAAGAAAACTAATGTTTATTCAACCCACTTCAAAATTTCGAAGAAGGTTCTCAATTCGTCAGCATCTTTGTTTTTTAGATACAACCGAACCAAATAAATATACTTACTCTCCAACCGTATCCCCGTTCCAGCAATGATCATTGTCGTCATGGGCGAAGTCGGGTTCGTCGCATAGGTAGTCGGGCAGCGCTGTGAAGAGTCTCTTGCTGGCCGCCAACGAGGCGGCGAACTGCAGCAGCTCCGCGTCGGGCGGCGGCGCGCGCAAGGCGTCGCGGCGCGGCGCACCCGCCGGCGCCGCGCCCGCGCCCGCGCCGCCGCCTTCACTCGTGTCCGGAGAGCCGCACTCGAGCCGTACCTGTAACCATATGTTTCATTAATACTGACGCCACAATAGAGAACATGCATGAAAAATATTTAATTGAATCTGTTGCATAAACACGTTCAACAACCCCAAACTAATATAAATAAGTGGAAATCCGTAATAATTTTTAACAGTTTTTTAAAGATATTGCGGTTTGAAAACGTACAATTTTAGGCATTTTTTTTATACATCAAATGTATTTTCGAAACTTCAGTTCGATTACTTATGTCCTAGCAAGAAAAAAAATGTATGACAACTATATAGCTAAACGCATTTTTTCGCGCCTAAAATTACAAAAACTTGTTCCTTCCAAACAGTTTTCTGCAACTTTGTGAACGGTGACGTCACAATCCGCACACTTTTTGTATGGGGCGTTTTGACGCGCGGCGCAGACGCCTAACGTATTTTCACATTTTTGACGTTTCTGGGCTATCATAGATAGTAGGTTTATTAGAGACATTTGAATCTACAGGGAAATAGAATCGAATGACGTCTTCCAAAAAAATCATGCATATTCCTAATTAGGTATTACAATTTCTGCGAGCGATTATGACAAACTTAATAAAAAGGTACCTAAATACCTAGGGTTTAATTAAAGCACTAAAGTTAAAGTGCATTGCAAGTTCCGTAGACAACGAGGAACCCATATAGTTTCGCCATGTCCGTCTGTCCGTCTGTTCGCCCCCGGCTTTGCTCAGTGATGTTTAGTACTAAAAAACTGAAATTTGGTATGAGTATGTGTGTAAGTTAGGTGGAAAACAAAATCTGAAAAATATATAATTTTTAGGGTACCGTACACATGCAGCCAACCTTATGTGGGGTGTCGTCGTATAAGCCTTTTTAAAAGAATAAGGGTCTAATAAAACAATTTTTGGAGAAAGCTAATACCTAAGTGAATCAACTCCAACGCGATGGACAGACCTCATCAAGTCTGTCACACACTGCAGGATAAACGAGAATTCTCACTCCTCCAAACATAGAGCTACATGACGTCGCATCACCAGGGAAGTGGTGGCGAAAGACTCGACCTAGACATGACCACGACCACTCTGCCAAGAGTGAACGACTAAGAAGCAGAAAATACCTAAGTACTTTCGTAAAAAATACCTTTACTTCGAAAGTTTTAAAAAGTGCGTCCTTTAACTTTTGAACAGTGAGTTCACAAATTATGGAAAAAACCATGGAAGTAAGTCCTGATAAGTACTTACAATGAACCCTATATTTAATAAAATCGGTTGAGCCGTTTTTGAGTTATAACTCAGAAACGCATAGTAAAAGGACGTAACTGCCGCATAGTAAAATGACGTTAATACCGCTAAATATCCCTCAATAAACGACCTTTTGAACGGATGTATTGTCACAGGCCGGCAACTACGGTACCCTACACTGAGCATGTCCCGAAATGCTCTAGGCCGGTTTTCTTGTTCTTCAAAATCATATTACCTAGAATTTTGTAGGTAGGAAGGTAGGTACAGTACTTACTTACGCAAACAGATATATAAGACATTAGATAGAATCTGGGTACACTAACTCTGGACAGAATTTCCAACGCTATGGTGACGAGTCTAATACACGCCAAAATATGAAAATTTGACGTTTTTAGGGTTCCGTACCTCGAAAGGAAAAAACGGAACCCTTATAGGATCACTTTGTTGTCCGTCTGTCTGTCTGTCAGTCTGTCTGTCAAGACCATTTTTCTCAGGATCGCGTGGAGGTATCGAGCTGAAATTTATATCAAATACTCAGGTTAATTGTCCCTTGGAGCTGTGAAAAAATCAAACTTAAAAGCCAACGCAATCAAAAGATACAGTCGTTTATGCAGCAAATTTTAGAGTTTTTCCGCACTCGCAAAACCTACGGGGTACTTCCCGTGAACTCAGAAACTTGAAATTTGGCACGAAGCAACGTCACATAGCATAGACAAGGGAAAAATTACAAAATGTAGATTTTTTTGTAAAATCATACAAAAAATATTTTTTTAAATTTAAAATTTACTACCTTTTTCCTCGTAAACGCGTGGAGGTATTAAATTGAGATTCATGTCAAATACTCAGGGCTATAGGACCTTTCAGATGTAGCAAAACCAAACTTTTATGTCAACGCAATCAAAAGAAATAGTAATTTAAGTCGCATATTTTGAAACTGAGTACTCGCAAGAAACTCAAAACCTAAAGGGTACTTCCCGTAAACACAGAAACTTGAAACTTGGCACGAAGAAACTTCATATAGCACAGACAAAGAAAAAATTACGAAAAGTAGACATTTTAAGTAAAAACATACAAAACATTTTTTTTTAAATTTTAAACTTACTACCTTTTTCCTCGTAAACGCGTAGAGGTATTAAATTGAAATTCATATCAAATACTCAGGTCTATAATACCTTTAAGCTGTAACAAAATCAAACTTCTATGTCAACACAATGGGTGAACTTTTACTTATATACCTGCAGGTTTGTACGGAGCCCTCGGTGCGCGAGTCCGACTCGCACTTGGCCGGTTTTTTAATAATATAACGGTAGATCCATTTGGAATTGAATAATCCGTGCAGAGTTAGCTTGGGTTGACTCTTCCTAGTTGTTATGTATCAATTCACGATCGATGTTGGTTCGTCTGTGACGTGTGTTCACTTACATATACTCATAGTAGAGTCAAGTTCATAAATATATGAACAAATCCTCTAAAAAGGACTTTTGACGTCTTCGTTTGCGTAGTTACTTTTGATGTTGACTGTACCTACATATATTTATGTGCCAATACATGCATCAGTTGCTTACATATTATTGTGAGACTTGCTCAGCTTAATGACAGGTGATATGTACACATATTTTTACTGGTAAATCTGTTCAGATGCATATGTACCTTTCTATGCTCATTTATATTTGCCTCGGATTTGCTCCTATATTTATGAACTCGACTGTACATAAGTACTATAAAAACCAATGAGCTGATTTTGATCTATTTGTTGTTGTGTACATGCTTTCATGTCTAGATACCTCCGATATTATCTACTTCTAGCGACTCTTACAGTTTTGGCTGGGAAATAAATACACAGGTATATACCTACCTAGAGGCATAAACAAATCTACGTGGTACTTACGTAGGTACATTACAACTTGAAGGTAAAGAAGTAGCAAGAAAGGTAAGAAAGTTTATAAATACGAGATGGATTAACCACCAAAACTATATCCTAATATTTCCGTCATGTTGTTAACATATTAGCAAAACGTAACATTTACGCAATCACATAACACTTACATACTTAACTTGTTCACATAAATAGTCTCTATAAATACGTATTGATATGTCTGATCTGACACCTGAAACATTCGCGCGGACTAAATTATCAGCTCATTCCGCGTAGGGCACTTGCTATAAGTAGCTGGAGTGGCGAGTGAGCGGGCATGTGTGAACGGCCGCTCCGCCGCGCGTCTCGGCGCCGCCGCCGGCGCACGCAAATAAACCACGCGCATGCTCGCTCCAGCTCTACCAAATACCTACCACTTACGTTCACTCTTGTTACAAGCCGAATACACCTAATGACATCCTACTCGAAATCTAAACCTCTACTTAGGTTTACCTTTTATTGACTTACCTACTACTATTTAGTTATATGTATCTATACTATCTATTCTAAAGGGGGATCAAAGTTACTCTGCGTCCGTAGGAAACACCTTAGACAACCCTACACGTGATCCCTGGGTGGTGCTAAAAGAGTAACAAACTTGGCAGCTGCACTGTCCCATCTGGATCTCGCAGACCTCATTGGATTTTCGTTATCATCTGCTTTCCTACTATTTACTACTACCCCAGGGAAGAAATGCCTACCTATATCCAGTGACAAGTTACCATAAGATAAATAAATAAATTCTATGTTAAGTATATGTTACGAAATTCGGTTTTAAAGGTAAAGTGGGCCGAATGAATATATCACATTTTCGATTCTACTTTCTACCAAGTGAGTTTGTGAAGGAATGTAATCAATACTCATATAGAAATCTGTTTAAGTTCAAACTAGCCCTTATTCCACCCCATCCTCACCTTAACAACTCAGGTGTGGCGCGTCGTCGCCAAAAGCCGCGCATAATACAATACAATACAAACACATACAATATAATGTATCTTGTCTCTATTTTATGATATCATTGGGAGCATCCAAATACCTATTCCTATTCCGATTTTCATAATGCTGATTTTTACAATTCCAAATTTTTATATAGACCCACGTTGCTCAACTTGGAGTCACTCGAGCGTCGTTAGGACATTCCTAGACCATTTTAAAAATTTAGTGCATTGTAAAAATAATGTATATACTTTCGTCGGTGGGGGTTACAGGCTTTCAAAGATTTTAAACAAACAAAGGTCACAAGCAGAATTGGGCACATTTGATTGAAATCGGTGATTGATTACTAATCATCGCTGATTAAATCTAACACAAAACAATCAAGTAATTTCGCCATGAGTAAATCATTAACGACAGGCGCTGATTGAAACTAGAGTAACGCTAATCAACTAAAGGCTAATCATGATATGATTTGTTCAATGTGATTGACGAATATATGATTAGAGTGTTCTTAAGCTGAATTATATTATTACTAGAATGAGGCGTTTGTGCTGAATTTCACATATTTAACTTATAGAAATTTTCGTAAAAAAAATGAAATTGAAATAAATTTTAGATTTATATTCAAGTTTATTGTAAGTTTATTTAGTTTTATACCTAAGTTTCTTTTTATAGTAATAAATAGCCATTTATATTAAATGTGTAGTATACTCATACTTACATAGGTACCGCCGCTGTTCAGTCAGGGAAGAAAGTGATGGAGCTAGTAGCTACGCAAAATCTAATCAAAATCTAATCATCTAATCATATCATCTAATAAGTTTAACTAAGCATTCTGTCTTACTAATGTAATCACTTCAGCTAATCATGATTGAAAACTAAAAATCGACATGATTTACTCAAATCGGTGCTCAATAAGATTAGAAAGCTCGTGATTGATTTCGTAATCATGTTCATATGATTATGAGTGACGTTCTCATTTTTAACTTTAGTTTCATTCACGTTAATTTTTGCCCAACTCTGGCCACAAGTACTTACTCGTACTCGTTAGATATTGAAACGACAAAACTCAAGTGTATGTTAATCTTACAAAATGGATGATAAATTGAAATTTACGAGGGCTTTCATATAACTTCACTGTTAAAATTGTAAACGTCAGAAAAAAAACCGGCCAAGTGCGTGTCGGACCACGCATAGGAGGGTTCCGTACCTTCAATGGAATAAGAACCAAACTAATACCAGAAACTGATGCCTATGGAAGAAGTTTTTTGGAGATAACTCAAAAATGGCTGAACCGATAATGTTCAAAACAATTTTCGTAGAAAGTATATGATAAGGCGCATCTCTTCAAATTTTTACACAACTTTTCTGACTTTGGAAGCGATTATTTCAGAAAATATTTATTTAATCACAAAATAGTCAAAGAAACCTCAATGTTATTTTGAAAGACCTATCGATTGATGTGTCACATGTTGATATTTGGTTAAATTTTTTTTAAATTTAGTTACCTGTATGGAGCGGCCCCCTAAAATTTTTTTTTTTCAAATTTAACTACATAACTAAGTAGCTGCATACAAAATACACCTTATGTGTAAATTTTGTTCAGATACGTCGTATAGTTTCCGAGTAAAATGCCTGTGACATACGGACGGACGGACCGACAGACAGACAGACAGACAGACAGACAGACATGACGAATCCATAAGGGTTCCGTTTTTTGCCATTTGGCTACGGAACCCTAAAAAGTCAGATTAGCAAAATCAAAGCATCGACTTGAACCAAAATGATAAAATCCACAATTGAGATATTTTTGTACAAGTTTTGTGATGAAATCGGATTTGGGAGCGTGGATGCGGCATGATCTGAAGGGAAGTTGTAGTGGCTGCCCTACAAACTGGTTAAAGATATCCTCTCACTTTACACACCTAATTATAATATACACGACAAAACCATTATCTTCACATCAAACCTGACTATCCGTCTCTTCAGATCATGCCACATCCACGCTCCCAAGTTGCTTTAATTTCATCACAAAACTTGCACTAAAACACCTCAATTTTACGTGTTTGGGTATCCCGTTACCTTGACACGCTCGAATGGACGGACGGACGGACGATGGAACGGATCGAAAAATCGCCTCTTGGACTCCCCTACCATTTTATGAAGTCGGAATAATGTATGAAGCGCCTAAATACCCGTACCTACCTACTGTCAAAAACCATATGTGACTCGCGGGACTCAAAACTATGCCAGAAGCGGCCATGAATGGTTGGCAATGCAGGCTAATGTTCCTTTTCAATATAGACGGAGAGCTGGCCACGTCAGATATAACACAATAATGAGAGCAACGAAACCTCTTTAGTTAGTTTGCTATACTATTCTTATTTTGAGCTCCGGACATCTGGCAGCTGTAAAGTGGTGGAGGTCAAATAATGCAAATAACTTGAAGAAAACAAATCCTAGAGTTCTGGGATTGATGCAATATTACGAGAACTTAAAATTATGTAATTAATTAGGTTACATATTATAACCCGAAGTTTCTGTTCGGAGTAGTGCCAAATGATGTATAATGCAATTTATAGTTAGTGGCCTACTGTTTTTGTTTCCGCTATCATTATTCTCTATAAATGACACAAATTTGGCAGTTTTTACTTATTTTGACATTACTTCTTTCCAAGTGGAAAATGTTTGTTTGTCTGTCACTCTGATCTCCACCCTAAAACTGCCAGGTGCCTGGATCTAGCAATAAGGATGGTAAAGTAATCTAACTAGGCAGGTTTAATTGCTCTAATTATTGTGTCGTATCTGACGTGGCCAGCTCTTAGTCCAATACATAACATAACATAACATAAATACTCTTTATTGCACACCACAAATAATAGACACAAAGTATACACAAGTACTTTCATTAATAAACCACAAAATGAATTCACGTTGTGTTTTAACAAACTAACCTAGGAGAATTTTATTTTCAGGCAGGATTTGTATAAATAAGCTCAACTCTGTCAATGTTAATATCGCGAAATGTAAACTGTACCCAGTTGCCCACTCACAGTTTCCACGAACGGTATCTGAATACATGTTTGTTAAGAGTGAAGTCGTGTATTCAATTCAATCTTATGGCTAAGAAGTAAGAAATAACAAGTCGATGAAATAGATGGTAAAAGTTTCCGCTGGTCGGTTGTTTTAAGCCGCCTTGTAGGTGAAAGCTAGGCTAGGCGTGGGCGGCGAGGGCGCCAGCCGTTGCGCCGGCGCAGCGACGCTGTTCGAGCAGTTCACATTCACCTTTCAGTTCGGATCGAGTTCCATTCGTGATTTGTGTCATTGACCTTTCCTCTTTTATTTGTTAGTTCTACGAGTGTGCGACTACTTCGGACTCTACAGATTGATAATATCGACGACGTCCTCCATAAAAACAGACGGTAAGCTAAAGCCTTGCGTTTGGCTCGGTAACAACCGCTAATTGGTTTTATACGAGGCGTGAATTTTGGGCCTGAACAAGGAGTTGTACGACAAATAATAATAAATGTGTACGAGTAAATGATAACCATACGCAACTGTCTAAACATTAAAACGGCTTGGGCTTATTAATTAGTGTCTGTCCATAATTAATACCTTAATTCGAACATTAAAAGGTTTATAGCAGGTTTAAATACATTTCAATCATGATCATTGTTAACTAACTGCTAACCAGACGCCTTGACCAATGTGATTTGCATATGTTTTGTACGTTAGCGCCCGAGACCGTAAGCTGAACGAGCACGCCACGTGGCTCAAGTTTTACACGGTTGACACGTGACGAGACTTCCTCTAGGAGTTTTTCTTATTTCGCGTTAGCAATTATCGATCAAATTCTTCAATGAGGAAGAACGTGCGAAGATACGTGAGAGGTATAATTTAAATATTTACACCAAATAATTAGTTATTTCGTTCGGATCACCAAATCTAATACCCTGTTAATTACTATTACAGAATTCATGCAACCTTGGCACCAACATAATCTGTGGGTGTTAAATGGGATATATGTATTAAATTAAGTCAGCTAACCGAGATACCCTTTAGAGCTGTACCTTAACAGAAGGCAGTTTTCTTAGCAGTGCCTATACGAGTATATACTTAGTTTCGTAGTTGAAGCAAGAACGGTTAATTAATTATTCAGCACTATTCACTCAAGGACAGTTAGCTGATCAAATTTGCTTAGCGGTAAACTTAAAAATTAAGTATATCTAACTATTTACCTACTTCCACTATTTATTGTACTATAATATGAACGTCGATATTATTTTCTGTTTCTGTACATCAACATAATCAGTATAACCACACCGGTTACCAAGTAGGTAACCATATTTACAATCCCTGCATAATGTAAATCACTTTGCTTTATATTGTTCGCGTTTTGCAGATCGAACCAACGAAATCAACTTTCATGGTTTACTGCTGTCTTTACTACACAATACATGATAACACGACGATGACAGCAGCAATACGAAAGCTGCAGTGTTTACGAGCATTTTTCTATTCGCATAAACAAAGAGTCTAATTTCCATACAAGCAAAGTGTGACGGGAAAAGAGCAGGGCGGCGCCGTTACGTTCATCTATGAAAGCAACAGCAATAGTGTCCTCGTAAACATGGAATGAAACCCGGGAATGACAACAGCATGTTTAGTTATCTGCACTAAATGTAAAGGGACTCAAATAACGTGGGTGCGAAACACGTGCAACGTACGAGTGCTACCCTATCGTTGCTTTGTAATAATACGGTTTCAGGCAGCCTGGCACGAGGAGTAACCAAACATGTAGTTCTGTTGTTAGCGGTGCTGCTGCACAAACCGCGGCTTCTTTACATAGCGCTCCGTCCGGGTGCTCGTGGAAATGTAAATTGCGCCGTTGCGTGCCCCTGCCACTACTTGGTATTTTTGTTACATGTTTTATACAATTTTTACACAAAGGTCGTTTGTATAGGTTAAATTTAATATCTTAACATTGCTTAAAGCTCGCTTTAATATTTATGCCGGTATTACACCTCCCTAAATCGGGCCCTAATGACGAGGGTGCTGCAACAACAAACAGTACGACAACAGGACGGGCGGGCTCCAAGATGATGATGATATCGAAAGACAATTAAGGGCCTTTTGCTATGCGAAGTAACATGCTGGCACGTCGGTTTGCTCACTGTTCCGACTAAGCCTAAATAACTTTGTTCGGGGCGTACTGGCGTTCGACACTACACTAGTCCGCTGTGGTACCATTACACAAAACGATCGTTTATTAGACTTAGAGTAGGTACAGTACGACAACGCGTTACGTCTACCGTGTTCGCCGCGAACAGAGTAAATGGGATTGGTCTTTTTTCGGAAGAGTGAGTGAATCGGCAAAGAGCATTGTCAGAGCAGTGTGCACATCATGTTACTTTGCAAGCAAGGTTTCGGCAATCGCCTACTATACTAGTAGTAAGTTAGGTAAATTTAATTTAATTTAACTTGCTTTTTAAAGTGATTTAATTTAATTTAATCAATTCTGTTGAATGTAATTTTAGTATACTGTCATGTAATTTCGAATGGGTTTATACCTGTGAATGAAGAACATTATTTTATACGTTAGACACGTTTGAAGATATTGCTTAAAATGTCTAACGTATTACGACGTCCTTGAATCGGCCCTAACGAGGGTTCGATTCAGGCAAGTGTAATACCGGATTTTTTACTTAATCTGTGCAGAACTTAACTCTAGGACATCAAACGTACATTCTTCCCATTACCTTCTCACCCCTTAAGGGATGATTTCAGCGTTTTCAGCGATGGGAAGGACTTTTTTTTCGACTCTTGCGGCGAATTATCTCGCGGTAGCACCCATTGTGTAAGCTGGCTTCGATTTCAAAACACAGCCTAATAAGATGGAACGTACGATAGCCCTTTCGTTATTAAGCTTTTAAAAGTGTGTACTTACCTATGTGTTTGCGGCAAAAGGCAAGTGGGCGCCCACCGCCACACCCACGCCGCGCTCTCGCTGTATATCATGTGAACTCTGCCCGGGCAGATTCCTGACTTTACGATAAAATATTATGGCGGACACTAACTATTGAAACGATAAGTGACTCGATAAACGCGTCGCATACACGCATATTTCTATGACCAGCATCCTCCGTCACCCGATACCTACGTGCCAGATTGATGTATTGTATTGTCGAATATAGTTATGGGTCCGTATCGTATGTGAGTAATGTGCAGTGCACTGCAGGGAGCCCAATCGCCCAACGTTGCGTCGCGTTTCCATAGTTACGCCTTACCGCTTATCTACCTTATTACTGTTGCAACTCCACGAACATCACCTTTCGTTATTAAGCTTTTAAAAGTGTGTACTTACCTATGTGTTTGCGGCAAAAGGCAAGTGGGCGCCCACCGCCACACCCACGCCGCGCTCTCGCTGTATATCATGTGAACTCTGCCCGGGCAGATTCCTGACTTTACGATAAAATATTATGGCGGACACTAACTATTGAAACGATAAGTGACTCGATAAACGCGTCGCATACACGCATATTTCTATGACCAGCATCCTCCGTCACCCGATACCTACGTGCCAGATTGATGTATTGTATTGTCGAATATAGTTATGGGTCCGTATCGTATGTGAGTAATGTGCAGTGCACTGCAGGGAGCCCAATCGCCCAACGTTGCGTCGCGTTTCCATAGTTACGCCTTACCGCTTATCTACCTTATTACTGTTGCAACTCCACGAACATCACAGGAACAACCTAATATACTCTACTCGTAGTAGGGGAACCCATGGTGCTAAATTTGGGGTCACTCGAGCGTCGTCTACTAGAAAAAAGTTTATATATTATATACTTTTATCGAGTTTTTCAAAGACAGAAATTTCAAAGATTTTAAACAAATAAAAGGTCACATGTACTCATACTGGAGGAATGCCACGTGTCACTGATGACGCAGTATGAAATGGATGATAGGATTGAAATTTACGATGGCCTTCATGTAATAATCTCACTTTTAAAATTAAGACCGATTAAGAAAATTCCTAAAGATAAATGTCAGATCATGTATTAGGACAATCATAGCACCAACTTGAAACAAAATGACCGAATCCATAATCCAGCAATCAATTTTTTTGCTGTTTTGGTGGTTAAGGTTAGGTTAGGTTACCATAGGCGGCTAAAAGTGGTTGAGGGAGTTCTCCACAGGTTGCAAGATATCACTCATACTTTAATCTGACACGCTCGAGTGATTCCAAAAATCCCCTCTCTTGGGCTCCTAACTGGAAAGGCAATGCTGTCCGTCCGTTTTACTCCGATAGTTTAAAAATGCGTGGCCCCTAACTTTTGAACCGTAGGTCGACTGTGAAGTTCAATAAGTACCTACCTAGTTTCAATAAAACTATATTGAATGAGATCACTTCAGCCGAATTTGAGTTATCGCAAAAAGTTATATTATACTTTCTTACTTAAAGGACGTAAGCGCCGTAAACTATCCTATAAGATGCCCTTTTAATAGGCATGGTGAATTCGTTTTGTTGTGAGGATCTTATGTCTATATGCGGCCAATTGCGTTAAAGCAACACAAAAGTCAGAAATTAGACTTAAAGTGACCGTTAGCACTAGAAAGCTGAAATTTAGTACTAATATGTACGAGTATATCAATCACGCCGACAAAGTGGTAAAATAAAAAGTGGAATAAAAATGTTTTATTAGGGTACCTCCGCTATACGTAATTTTTTTTTTATTTCAACCCTAACGTGTGATAAGTATAGGTAAGTTGGATAGGTATTTAAAAATGAATAGGGGTTTAGTAAAATCATTTTTTGATAATGTAAATATTTTCGGAAATAATCGCTCCAGAAGTAAAAAAAAAAATGTGTCCCCCCCCCCCGTCTAACTTTTAAAAATATGAAAAAAATCTCAAAAGTAGAACTTTATAAAAACTTTCTAGGAAAATTATTTTGAACTTGATGGGTTGAATAGTTTTTGAAAAAAAAATACAAAATAATTTCTGAACTAAGTTTGTAATTTAACCGGCAGGTGTTTATTGTAAGTACCTGTAATTTCTACAAAATCACAATGAAATGACGTGCTTTCAAATAAAGTGTTGAAAAAAAATTACAAAATAATTTCTGAACTAAGTTTGTAATTTAACCGTATAAGCAGGTGTTTATTGTACCTGTAATTTTTTAACTCGTAAGTGGGGACACTTACTGTGACGGACGGAAAACTACGGAACCCTACTCTGAGCGTAGCCCGACACGCTCTTGGCCGGTTTTTAATAGATTTTTTTAATTTTTACTGTATTTGGATATATGTATTGGTAATTCTGCATCCTATCAACTAAATTTTATTGCATAATTCAACATGTGTCATGGATGACCCCATTCAGTGTATTGTGACAAGCAGCTACGGAACCCTACATTGAGCATGGCCCGACATGCACTTGGCCGGTTTTTATGAATGATTAGGTACGGTACCTACGTACGTCTATAGTTTTAATTAAAGCAGCTATTAGTGCCTATCTCAACATACTTATTTATAAACTAGTAGTCCGCTTCGAATTGAGAACTCGTTGGCTATTATAATAACACCTTATGATAATCACTGGGCCTTCTAGCTCTACAACCCCTTATCTGACCCTGCGCATATTTGTGTCAATCAATACCTATTTACCTTAAATACACTTTTACCTCATGTACCTTAATTTGAACAACTGTACTAAAATCATTGCGAGACCATCTTAACTGAAAATACGTCGAAATGCAAAGACGCGCTATTAGCCAAGTGACAGAATTTAAATGTAAGAACACACTTCGCTTCATTCGCTCGTTCGATAAGGTTTAATGAAGTTTACCTACTTAATCGTGTATTTTACGTTGCAATCATAATACTCGTACAAACGTGTATAGCCTTTACTTCTTTAATAGGGATGATTGAAATAAAACGATGGCTGAACAACTGGATCGTAAATCTCCACCCGTTAGGGAACGATTTTTAACCGACTTCAAGATTTCAAAAGAGGAGGTTCTAAAAGGTGTTTGTTACTCCATAACTCCGTCATGTCTGAACCGATTTTGAAAATTCTTTTTTTGATTGTAAGTATATACAGATTGGTCCCGTTTTTGTCAAAACGCCGTTCTTATACTGGGATCCATGAGGAATCGAGGGAACTCCTTCAATCTTAAAGGCAAGGCCATATCAAGCATTTTCATTCAAAAGAGTTACATTTGATGAAGTGGAACTGCTGATGATGATCAGAATGGAACTCATAGTTCACGTTTGGCGATTTGTCCTCTTCGCTGTGTTTGTTAAGCAAGTTAGATTCTCAGAACAAATTTTCGTCAAGCACAAGTTCTGATGATGAGTTGAGGAATCGAGGGAACTCCTCCAATCTTAAAGGCATACAAAGTGGTTTTTGTATTTTTTTCAACAAATCAAGCATTTTCATTCAAAAGAGTGACATTTGATGAAGTGGAACTGCTGATGATGATCAGAATGGAACTCTTCAACGACGCATGATTCACATTTGACGATTTTTCCTCTTCGCTGTGTTTGTTAAGCAAGTTATTTCATTATATGGAGTCTATAGAGTGCACCATCTACAATAATCCTTCACCGGCTTCCTTTATTGAAGTCGGTATTTTTCTTAAAAATTATTCCAGATTTAGTACTGCTTGTTACAAGATAAAAAGCTAAAAACTATATAGCAAAGCTTCGCGGTAAACTGCCCTAATGGTGTCGTAATGATTTGTTTAGTTTAACTTACAGCCAGACTTAGCATTGACATTAGGTAGCTAGAAAAAACGAGAGCTGACCTTTTTTTCAAGCTGCTGCCTGTTTTCGAGCGCGTGCATGACGGCCCTGGACACGCGCTCGTCGAGCGCGCGCAGCGCGGCGTCCGCGTCCGCGCGCGCCAGCGCCTCCACGCCCTCCACGTAGCCCGTCCACGCGCCCGCCAGCTCCGCCACCGGCGCGCCCAGGCATCTGCACCAACAGACACATCGTTCGAAGTTACTGACCGCTCGTTGTGCGTAAACCTTATTTTACACACATTGTGATACCTCAGCTACACTTTAAGTATTAATAAGTAGCCACCCAACTGGGGTTGGCACGAATGAGGCCACCTAGCACGCAAAATACGCGCAATTATAGACGTCGAGTTGGGGATTAAGTAGCTACCCACTATGGACGAGGATCGGGCTGTCAAGACCGATGGGTCGGTGAAAGAGTGAGGAGGAGGATCTTTGTAAGCTTAAAGCTAATAACTGAAAAAAGGTGTGCAGGACCGGGTCAGATCTGGTTTCGGAGACCAAGGCCTTTCTTGGATAGCTATATTACCTATTAAGCCACAACAAAACAGTTAGTTCCTGCATATTTTTGGTCACATAAGTATTCATTTTAGTTTAGGTACAAAAAATATTTTTAATTGTCTGATGAATCGTGAACCGTGTAATTAAACGTTGAGCATGTTTATTTTTCAGGTGAACAGTCTCAGAAAAGCTCAGCTTTAGATATATCAGTAAGTACAACTAGAGTCTCAAGGTTCCTACATTAAACGTGCAATTTTAGTATCTTACATTTAATACGAAATGCCTTGCCTTTAGCTTACTCCAGACTATCCGAGAAGCCATTGTAAGTCTCTGCGGGAAGTTCTCAACTCAATCTAAGAGCTTAATTAGCACAGTTTCCAGTTCACTCAGTCGGCTATTGAAATATTTTAATTAATAAAGCATTACTCCGCAGAGCCAGACTACTAGACTCTTATTAAAAACTTAAGCTGATGAGGAGCATTAGGGGCTTATTATTATTATAAAATAACTAAAATTTTAAAGGGAATCATATAACAACATACATTATAATCATAATATCAGTGACTAATAACTAGCATACGTACATAATATTTAGTTTATATTTTAAGTATACACCTCTTAAACCGGTTTTGTTTTAGATCACCAAACGAAGACGCTTAACTACCTGATAGGGGAAATAATTCGTGTATAGCTGAATTTTGGTGTAGTTGTAGATAAAGGTATCTTACACAACATACTAAAAGTACCGGTGGATGGGTTCGCCGCTAGCGGGGTGGGATGGGTGTAAAGTTCCCTTATTTTGGGTTTTCGTAAATAACTGAAAAAATAGGTCTTTAAAAAAAAATAAGGGTATTCTAAAACAATTTTTGGGTGAAACTAATTCTTTCGTAAATATTAGCTCCGAAAGTTTAAAAAAGTGTTTATCGTATTTCCGCGATATCTCATTAAACATTGATCTCAGCAAAAAAGTGCAAATAATATTTTTTATAGAAAATTATATGTGCATGAATTAAGCAATAGAACATTTTTTAGTATGAGCCACCGTTACCGAGTTATTTACGAAAACCCAAAATAAGGGACCTTTACACCCCTCCCACCCCGCTAGCGGCGCCCCCATCCATGGATACTTTTAGTATGTTGTGTAAGATACCTTTGACTACAACTACACCAAAATTTGGCTATACACGAATTATTTCCTCTAAGTTTTCCTTCATTGGGTGGGCTATATTACGACCCATCAGGGGTCGTAAACGATTCGAAAGAATGTAAATTCGGTTGCTCTCCAAAATATTTGCAAAATACTCTATGTACCGTTATTCGCCGCAGCAGCCGCTTTTCGCCATGCGCATTCGTTTATTAAAGAGTAATGAAGGTATTACTTATCATTATGATTGCCAAGCGAACTCCAGGTTCATTTGAGCCGTGGCAAAAAGCCGGGACAAACACTAGGAAGATGATGAATTGGTGATCGTTCGTAGGGATCTTACCCTCTTGCAACGTTAAGGCAGTAGTGTCGGCAGGGAGGCGCGTCGAGGCCTCGGCACCGCGCGCATCCCGCAGCCCGCAGCAGCCGCGCGGCGCACGCGCCGCTCGCCCGTGCCACGGCCTGCTCCGCCGCCCCCAGCGCGCTCGCGCCCGCGGCCAGCGCTACGAGCAGTGCCCGCGCGCCTTCCATCGACTTCGACAGCGTCATACCCAGCTGACAAACAAATAATATAATTGCATTTTACTTGATATTCATTTGTATATAATAAATGCGTATTTTTGGGTAATGACAGAAGCCACTCTCACCTGTTGGGGAACATCTCCAAATGGTTGGACAGCATCATAAGCATCTCTAAGACACATTTCGTGCTGAACCGTGAATTGCTTGGTATCTAGTCTTAGTATGTTGTGGTATGCCAAAGGGAAAAGTTCACGAAAGAACTTGTCAGTAGCCGCAGCAAGGTCCCTTTGCGGTTCGGAGACGAGCGCGTCGAGTAGGTCGGGGGCGGGTGGCCTTAGCGCCGCGCGCACCGCTCCGTACAGCGCGCTCAGCGGCCCGTGCGCGCGCGCTCCCTGGGAGCGGTACACTTGCGCTAACAACACCGCAGTTTTGTTTTGCGACTGATGTGACAGCGCCGTTAGGTGCTCTGTACAAAAAAAAACACATTTTGAGTTATTACCAGATACCGGCACCCGTATATATTTACATGATTACGAGTAGGTATGTCATAAACAATCATAATTCAAGTAATATGTAAAGTTTGTATGCAGGAGGGGGGGTATTTTTCTCTGCAGCTGACTGATCATCTACCTACTTTAGGTAGGTAGGTGAAAAAGTAATACCAACTTTAATTAGTACAAGTCCACATGTACCTAATAGTGGCCAAAGAGAATGTATAAATAGAGGAGCACAGCCTAAGAAGTTTTTGAGGCTCCAAGTTTAATGGCTTTACTAGATGGCCCTGAACGGCTCCATACATAATGCGGTAACTCAGAAGCGCTATCTGGACCTGAGTTACCGCATAATTAACGGGGCTGTAACAGATGTAACGAATTTTTTTTTTTTGAGCACAGCGAATGCGATTGCGAATGCGAATATTTGCCGCTCATATTCACGTATTCGCGCATATCCGAATACGAATATGGGGGGTCAATAACCTTGTCAATAAAGTTGTAGTTGGATAATTCGTCATGTGATAAAACGTCATGAAATTCGTGTGACGTTAAGTAATGGATGAGCCCTAAGTACTATAATATGTATTTTACAAAAAGTGTAAGATGATTATCTAGCAATTATTCTTATTATAGATTATATAGTATACCTACCCCAGGTATTTTTTTCTCGTATAAATACAGAGGGATACATATGTGGCGTTTTCAAGTCAAAGGTACCTACATCATTGTCGGTTGTTACTAAAGTTTATTTCTAAATGATTTTTTATGGCAGCGACGGGCGACGTCTTATTGTCAATGATGTACCTTTGACTTGAAAATCTCACATAAATTATAAACCCGTAAATATATTTACAGTTATAGCACAGAATAAGTAATGGTAGTTATAGTACCACAAGAATGTGGCTCAAGAGTCCATGACAGATAAGATACCTATTTAAACTAGAATGAAGTATATCTAAGTAAGAAACAAACAGAGTTGTCACGTCGTGGGTTAAGTGAAATAATAGTCAAGTAAACACGAGATGAGGAGCTACGGAATAACGGCGGCGGCGGCGGCGGCGGCGGCGGCAGCGGCGGCGGTGGCGGTGGCGGCGGCGCGAGCACCTGCCGTACCTGTACGATCACGCCTGTCGCCCTCGCGCATAACCCGCATTCCGCGTCACTGATATGGTGATATGATATGATATAGATACCTACGGAAGCCCCTAAATACTCTAAATTTATTAAAATTTCTGCCTATTGGTTTCCATGTAGTATTGTAGAGTACGCTTCGACGATTATAATATAACAGCACAAGCTGCACAAGTCTTGAAGGTAACCATACCCAATTACCCACCGTCACCTTATACAGGATACGACAGAAAAATGTGTTAGGAGAGGTAACCAAATATGTAGGTAGATAAATTTGTTGTTCTAAGGAACCAAAATGTAGATAAGAAAGACGATAAGAACTACATTCCAAGATCTTCTAAAGAAGTTTAAGTTGTTCTTTTAAACTATCATTTTTAAGATAGAAACGTGGCATACAAGTACTAGATGGATGCCAATTTGGTAAAAAAATTATATCTATATACACGACAATGTGTCTGCCAAGTTCGGAAAGCAAAAAGGATGCACCCCAGCAGTGGTTATATTTACACGAACCATTTGGGTCCACTTTGGCCCCCGAATAACTTGAAACCTTGTTATTTCTGTCATACATCACGTTTTTCAATTGCTTATACTTTCGTTAATATAGTTCCGAAAGTTTAAAAAAGTGCACAACAGCGCACCCTTTCACATTTAAACCGTAGGTCCAAAAATTTGTAAAAATTCACGGAAGTAAGGCCTGATAGGTACTTTCAATGCAAACTACATTGAATAAAATCGGTTAAGCCGTTTTTGACTTATAACTCAAAAACGCATCGTATAAGGACGTAAGTGCCGCATAGTAAAGTCAAAGTCGAAGTATAAATTTGTTTATTCAAGTTAGGTAAGTATAGCAACAAGCACTTTTGAATCGTAGATCTTAAAATATAAGATTTAGAGCAATATATATGCATTTATTTAAAAAATATTGAGATGTTGTATGTAATAAGTCAAAATAAATGATAATAATGTCACAATAAGATCGTCAAAACTTAAAAAAACATATAATAAAAAACTACTACACTGAGCATGGCCCGACATGCTCTTGGCCGTTTTTTTTTTATAAATGATACAAGGTGATGTAGGGCGGTGAGGGAGCGGGCCCGAGTGCCGGGGAGCCGGGTGGCGGGCGCGAGACCTCCAGACGCCCTTCCCCGCGCCGCGGCGGAGCCACTCAGTCTCCGACTTGCCTGAGCCCAAGCAGACTCTTTCACAACAATCTTGTTACCTATTAGCGACACTCGTTGCGGCCTATATGCCACAAACTACATCGGGGAGAAAACCACTGACCTCTATACTTCGAAGATTACAAAGTTGTAAACGGCGCGGCACATATGGGTTTTACACCGTGTTGAATCCGTAGTCCGTAACTTACAGTTATTCTATATATTTCCTAAAGGAGATCGTCAATTTTTGTTAGGTGATCTGGCCCAGATTATTTAGGACCGTTTAGGAATGACTCTAACCTTTAAAAAATCGTCATAATTTCTAGATCAGGACAGTGGTAAAAAAATTTCGAAATGTAATGGGAAAATTGAAAAATCATGCATTTAAAACTTGAATCTGACGAGGACAATTTTTGAAAGCGTGCATGCCTATGATTTATACATTAATGTAAAAAAAGTACTGGTTTTTTAAAGAAAATGTACAAACGCGGACTTAAAAACAAATCGGGAATCATGATGAAATAATAAAAAGTCATATTTTGATCGTATTTATAGTTCCTGTATTTCGGTAAACAAAGACGGCTGTCAAACCATCGTTGATACTATTAACTGAAAATTCCTAACACCTATTGCGAAGGGATAAGGTTTACCACCGTTAAGTGCGATAGCACTAGTATCTGACATTGCAAAATTGAAAAAAAGATACGTTTCGTTATCGAAGGAGCATGATATTATGCCATTATGAAACCCACTTTTAATATTCAAACTCCGATCAAAAATGCAAAAATACGCATTTTCAATCTTTAGGCGTTTTAATACAGTCGATTTCTAATTTAAACTTCCGTATTCGTAGGCTTAGATATTATTTTAATATTACAATGTTGTAACTTACCGAACAGTATCAAAACGCAGGTTATGTAACGGTAGATATTGACAGTGTCAAACCAAAAAACAAACCCGTTTCAGTCCAGGTGAAGTTAAACTTTATATCAATGCCATAAGGACGTTAACGACTTGTCTTGCTGTATTTTAATCGCGGAAAGATCAACATAATGTTTATTTATTTAGTATTTCTAATTCCCGTTTCATTTTTTTGTAATATTTTGTCTACTTTAGTAATAAAATGAGTATTTATTTTACATTGTAGTACAAACTGTATACAGTTTATATCAGGTGGCCCAGAATTGACGATCTCCTTTATACGATAGTATAGTTAGCAAAAGAAATGGAAGTAACATAGTACAGATGATTTTAGAACTTCCGTACGGATGGTTAGAGTAAGTCTTGAAAAGTTTGATTTCACGCAATAGTTTTTACTTAAGCATCCTTTAAATTGCAATTAAATAAGTATAATACGTGAGTGTTATCTTAAATTAAATAAAATGACTTTATTGCACACCTCAAATAATAGACACAAAGTATACACAACTCACAAACAAAAAAGCAGAGAATATAATAGTAGTTCTATCTATAAAGTTTTAGTTCAAGCATTAAAGTCGCCGACTAGAAAAAAATATGATTGGAATTCGGCATTCCTCGGTTATTATATGTTACTGATCGTAAACGAAAATGACACGAAAGAGTCGAAATACAATCCTTCTAAACTTAGATGTTGAAAATGGGTAACAGGTTAAGGATGGAACTTCAGTGCTCTGCGCAGGTCCAAATTGTTACGTAGGTGTAGGGAACACTCGACGGGCACTCCATTCATACGAATCAATGAGCCCCAACAACCCTAATCATACGCACAAAGCAAGCGAGAGCCATTGTTCGCGGTTCCATTAATATTGCATAAATCATTAACGTGAGTACTATTTGTTAATACGTAAAACATGACAAGGAACAAGGTAAATTATTTTAGTGGTGTAATAAGTATCGGCGGCTTCAGTCGACGGCACGGCACCGCGCGACGAGGTGGGCCCGCGAACACAATCGCGCACGAGGGTGCTCACACTCCCCGTGTACCCTCTCGTCTCCGAGTATGGCGGGGTTGGGAGTGCTCTTCATTGTACTTGTTAGCTTGGAATAGAGGTCATCGCTCCTATTCACTACACGGCTGCTAAATTGTTTTTAAAATCGTTACAGTGCACGGAGCGGAGCGATATAGCTTTTAAGGACACAGCTATCGTTTTACGCTTTCTCCCCAGCGGGAACCGGAACTGAGCAAAGTAACTTAAACGGGCGACAAGTGCTCAATAAGTAGATAATGTGAACATTTCGTCAAATATGAAATAGGCATACTATGAAATAAGTACCCATTTTTACAATGTGTAAGTAAAAATGTGTATCTCTAAGTGTCCCGTTTCGCATTATGCTATCGGTAAATGGTGTTAAATTGGTGAATTGAGTTTTAAAATGTACAGATTTAGATAATTGACTGGGATATTTTTAAACACCAGTAACAGGATTCTGATTCTGACGGAGTAAATTACTTTGGCATTCTAAACGTGCACTCCTCTTTCCTACCTAGAGATACCTGTCATGTCATCTCTACCAATACCTAGGGTATTGACTTATTTTACATTTATTTGCTAACTTATTTTACATACTTGAAGAGTATGTAAAATAAGTTAGCAAAATAATACTATTATTATTTCATATTAGTCTTAGTTTTATTAAAATACGTGCTAATTATAATTAAATTTTATATAAGTATGTATTTATTCCAGCAGCATAAATTGAACATTTTTTTGCACAGGTATTTAGATTAAGTCGCATAGCATACTAGTTATATTTTTTTTAATAAAAAATAAAAATTCGCGCAGTTCTACAATCGCTTAGCTATTGTACGAGTAGCACCCCGTACCTGCCTTATACATACTTAAAAATTATAATAAATAGACTTAAGGTGACGGGATACGCAAACACGTAAAATTTAAGTGTTTTTGTTCAAGTTTGGTGATGAAATCAAAGCACTTGGGAGCGAGGATGTTGCATGATCTTAAGGGACATATAGTCAGGTTTTATGTGAAGATAATGGTTTTCTCCTGTATATCATAATTACGTATATACAGGGGTATAAAGTGAAGGGATATTTTTAAACAGTTTGTAGGGTAGCTACTAGATCATATGCCGCTACGCGAAAATGGTCATACAAGACCTTTTATAACTTTATCATTTAATATAATTGCCTTTTTTTCAAAAATTATACAGTCAGCAAAAAATCGCACTTTAAAAAAAACCCGGTCAGGGCCCTAGGAAAGGCACAAATCAAAGAAAACATGTTACATAACTTACATATAAATACCATCTAACTTTAACTGATAGTACAAATTTCGAAAAAGATAACAATTGCATTAATAATAATTTAGTAAGTTAGGAAAGGTCTAAGACCATTTTCGCGTAGGGGCACGGGATATAGTACCTGCCCTATTAAAAAGGTAAGTGATTAAAACTTAAAAAAAAACAATTTCGTCTATCGATCCAGTTTCAATCAGGGATTAAAAGTCTCTTAGGACTCGGTCAGGGCACTAGAAAAGGTACAAATCAAAGAAAACATTTTACATATATTTACTATCTAACTTTCGCTGACTGTACATTTTTCAAAAAAAATATCAATGGCAATAATAATAATTTAATAAGTTAGGAAAGGTCTAAGACCATTTTCGCGTAGGGGCACGGGATATAGTAGCTGCCCTACCCTACCAACCGTTTAAAAATATCCCCTCACTATATACCCCTGTATATACATAGGTACCTAATTAAATTATGATATACAGGAGTAAACCATTAACCTCACAGAAACCTTCAGTATGTCCCTTCAGATAATGCCATATCATATCCACGTTCCCAAATGCTTTGATTTCATCACAAAACTTGGACAAAAACACGTTTTTGCGTATCCCGTCACCTAAAAGAATTTTCCTTTGAATAAACTCCGTCAATTTTATAAAATAATTATATCGAAGATTTTTTACTTTAATAAATTAAAAATATGCGGAACTCCAAACAATAAATCATTTCATATCTCATAGGGACTGGTTATGTAACCAAAAGGCTCCTAAATATGAAATACGAGTACATAATGTACTTACATTGTCTTTGAGTAACTATAATCTTCTTTGTTTTTGAGTAATAGGTAGCAATAAAATACTGCGTCAAGCCTCAACCTACATTTTATTGCGTAGACGGCGAAAAATGTAGGTGTTCAAAGTAGTACAAACTGTAACACACTTAACTGACCATCGATGGACCTTATGCCTTTGCAATAGGGATTACAAATGGTCAGTTAACAGTGTTGGCGATGGTACCTACATGAACGCGCGGTGCAGTGACAATTCCAAACGTTAAGGCAGAGCTAGCATTTTTAACATGTCCTAACATGTTAAAAATCCATATTTTATTTTATATATTCTTAATGGTGTAGCCCGAAAACGATCATCTTTTGATATCTAAGGTACATAATAGTAGTCTCCCGTTGCCACTATGCGCTACGGTGTCCTGTGTTACTAGAAAAATAAACCGCAGGTTTTGTAATGCTAATGTACATGTAAGTGGTGTCAATGATCTCTATGTGAATAAATGAGTCTGTAAAGATATAGAGTGATAGTTGCGGACCTTGCAGCGTGGTTCTCGTGGACAGCAGCAGAGCGGCGATGGGGCGCGTGGTGGCAGCGGCACGCGCGGCCGCCGCTCGCCGCAGCGCGTCCCGCAACCGCGCTTCTCGGCCTCGGCCGCAGCACTGCCCGCCGCACACCGCACCTGCAACAATCAACAACAACACATTGTTATATCTTTTTCAATTACGTACCCAAGTTTTGAGACCTTGCGTTTTGCAAAATTATTCAAAATGTATATAATTTACCAAATATAAAATTCCTAGGTACCTCTTCCATGAAACGCCATCATGGCATGAACATATTAAATAAAATCAGTCCTTTATATTTCATTACATTACTAATTCCCGTTGAATCCAGAAACATCCAGATTCATTCTTCCAGATGTGTTCTACCCATTACCTCATCGGGTTGCAGTACATGTCGCCCTAGGTGAGTACTTCTATTATGCATTAGTGGTCCGCAGGAGCAGAGGACGTGCATGGCTGTTTCCTCCGAGTGAAACGGTAAAATAAAGATTTTTTAAAATTATTGTTTTTGGGGTACCTCCCCATACATCCCATTGTAGTTGTAGTCATCAGTCATATCATAGACGTCATAGCGCTGAGTTAAACTATAAGGCTAAGTAAGGACTTAGCCTTAATTTAACTCAGTGTCACAAGGTGTTTTCCAGATCTTATGAAATGTAGTGAAGTCATACCACCTTTTAAATCGGATAATCTGAATAATTTTACAGATGAGAGTGGAATGTGTTTGTGAAGAACCAATACAATCACTTCATTTATATACCTATCTTCGCGTAGCGCAGGTCTAGGATAGGCTTTTAAACATTGATTTATACAAAAAGGTTCCTTTTTGATTTTGTCTATGCTTTTAAACACATTCCTCGCTCATATCTGGTGGAAACGCAGCCTTACAAAAACGACTTTAGTCCTTTAAGGCTCTAGTATAAGAAAGGACTATCGACAAGGTAAAGAGTTAAAAAAATTCAAAACTTCAGTCTTAATTTCGAGTGAAGTTATGTAAAGCGAAGTGTCCTGTTTATAAGCTTTTAAAAATACTCTCTTTCATCCCTAGTGGTACGAGTATGCCTTGTGTTCTCCACCAGTGAACAACGGAACTTACTTGCTTACTTATGACATGTCCAATAGGCAAGGGAGGAGCAGTAGCACCTAGTCTACCTACCTATTCATTATGCCTTATCATATTACCCAAATGTTCGCTAAATAATTAAATAAGTAAGTAAATATTATTTTTAATACAATTGCTCAAAAAGTTTAGGTACATAAACTAAACTAATCGTGCGTAAAGTTTGATTTTATGCACTAACTAGTGCTCAAAAGTAATCTGATCTGCAAATCGTGCGTAAAGTTTGATTTTACGCAAGATTTACAGATCAGAATTTTAAATAAATGAGTATTATGAGAGACCCGCTTATAAATGACCCACCTGAACTACGCGCGATTGGGTATAAAGGAGTATTATGCGAGACCCAATAGTATTACTTGAACAACGCGCGATTGAATGAAGCTGTCTTTCGTACACTGACAGAATATAAGTGTAATTTTATATCATTGTAGTTTTTTCGCAATTGTATTAAAAAACGTTGTTCGACACACGTGCGGAAGTGTCATTTTCACTCGTCCCGAGTCTTGTAACTTCGGTACTCGTGCAAAATGACATACTTCTCGCACTTGAATCGAAAACTACTTTTATTGCACCAAAATACAAGAATAATAAAAATAGTAGTTTTACAATAAACTTAAAATAAGGTAACAACAGGCGGTCTTATCGCTAAAAAGCGATCTCTCCCAGACCACCTTTGGACGATATCGTATAAGTAATTTAAGTAGCTACCTACATAAATTATTTATAAAATTAAATAGGGATTAGTAAACTTAAAATCCGTATTTTTGGCCGAAAAGCGGAGATGTAGTCATTAGTTTTGGCAGAGCTCAGCATCGGCAGCGGGTGACCGCGCCGGTACGCCTTGGGAGTTCAAGGCTGCATCGGAGTTGGTGTGACAACCCAATAATAAACACTACAAAATATATATCTTGTGCCAAACTGGACGTGCAATCTCAATAACGGAATGCGAAACGTGCGATCGCTTTCACTCGGCCCGAGTACCGCATCAGACAGAGCGGGACAGGACAACCGGCTATCCTATAGTCTTTTCAAAGTAGGTACGAGTAGACACGCTAAAACGTGAAACGACGCGCCTGAACAATGAACTGAGGCCACGTCTCAGCGCGCTTGGTCGAACAACTCTAGACACACCTCGCCTCGAGAGCTCAACAATAAGAGGCCATTTTTTTTAAGTCATCAAAAGAAATCACAATATCCGTAATAGGTATCTTTATGTATTTCATTTTGATTACACTTCAGACGTACAAGAATGGGTCCGGTTATCCGTCCGAATACACCCGTCCCTGCTTTCAACCCGTCCGAGGACAGCACGTTTGTTAAGGAGCACAGGCGTCCTCCTCCCCGACGTATATTTAGTATAGGGGGACCAGGTTGTAATTATTACGGGCTTGCCTATTTTGAGCACTCGTAAAAAAGTATTTTATCGATGCCATAATTAGGCTTTTTAATCTCGTACCTTACTTAGGCTACTCAGCAAGCTGAAATCTTTCAAATAAAATACACCTTCCCGGTTTCTGATTGAGCAGAAATGTTCACGCATTACAATGCAATATTATGATGATGACATGAAGCTGGTCTGATAACTCTGTAATGAAACGACGCAACCATATCGTTTGATTCGTCTCGGTGATCAGTCAGCGATTGTAATAATTTTGAACAAAAAAGAACCGACTTCACTAAACATCCACCTTTCCAAAAGCAAATGCTCGAGCTGCTGTAAAAAATACTCAAAACACTATAGGTGTGCCTATAATAGTTGAAGAGTTCCCTCGATTTCTCCAGGATCCCATCATCAGATCCTGACCTGGTTACAATGAGACCAACTGTGAAGTATACTCTTTCAAACGAAAAAATAATTTTTCAAATCGGTCCAGCCGTCTTCGAATAATCGGTGAAAATACGTAAAAAACAAAAGCAAAAACAATAACCTACTCCTTCGAAATCTTGAAGTCGGTTGAAAAGAGTAAAAGCTTGTCTCAAAAATGACATTTTAGAAAAAAAAACTTGTTTCGTACCTAATTATTTTTTGTATCTACTTAACATAAAGATATACTGTAGCTCACCAAACGAAGACGCTTAACTGCCTGATAGGGGAAGTAATTCGTGTATAGCTGAATTTTGGTGTAGTTGTAGGCAAAGGTATCTTACACAACATACTAAAAGTACCGGTGGATGGGGGCGCCGCTAGCGGGGGTGGGGGGGTGTAAAGGTCCCTAATTTTGGTTTTTCGTAAATAACTCGGTAACGGTGGCTCATAGGAAAAAGTGTTATATTGCTTAATTCATTCACATATAATTTTATATAAAAAAGATTCTTTGCACTTTTTTGCTGGTATCAATGTTTAATGAGATATCGAGGAAATACGATAAACACTTTTTTAAACTTTCGGAGCTAATATTTACGAAAGTATTAATTTTATCCAAAAAATGTTTCAGAATACCCTTATTGCTTTAAAAAGACCTATCCAACGATACCCCACACATTAGGGTTGGAGTAATAAAATATTTACCCCCCACTCCATGTGTACGGGAGGTACCCGAAAAAATAATATTTTTTCACATTTTGTTTTAAAACTTTACCGGCGTGAATAAAGTACATACTCATACGATTTTTTTATTTTCTAGTACTAATCATTACTGAGCAGGCTGCTCACCCTGCTACCTCACTTCCTACCCTTATAGTTTCGCCATGTCCGTCTGACCCCATCTGTCCGTCTAGACGTCTAGTACTAACCATCACTGAGCAAAGCCGTGGACGGACAGACCGGGACAGACGGACATGCCGAAACTCTAAGGGTAGGCACCCTGCTCACCCTGCTCAGCGATGGTTAGTACTATAGAAGTGAAATTTCGTATAAGTATGTGTTTTAATTACGCAGACAAAGTTTTAAAACAAAATGTGAAAAAATATTATTCTTTCGGGTACGGGACGTACACATGGAGTGGGGGGGGTAAATATATTTTTACTCCAACCCTAATGTGTGGGGTATCGCTGGATAGGTCTTTTAAAAAAAATAAGGGTATTCTGAAACTATTTTTGGATAAAACTAATACATTCCTAAATATTAGCTCCGACAGTTAAAAAAAGTGTTTATCGTATTTCCGCGATATCTCATTAAACATTGATACCAGCAAAAAAGTGCAAAGAATCTTTTTTATATAAAATTATATGTGAATGAATTAAGCAATATAACACTTTTTCCTATGAGCCACCGTTACCGAGTTATTTACGAAAAACCAAAATTAGGGACCTTTACACCCCTCCCTCCCCGCTAGCGGCGCCCCCATCCACCGGTACTTTTAGTATGTTGTGTAAGATACCTTTGCCTTCAACTACACCAAAATTTGACTATACACGAATTATTTCCTCTAAGTTTTCCTTCATTGGGTGGGCTACTGTATTGTATTTACATACATTGTTAGTGCGGTACAAAAATATTTTACAAATACTCCAATAAGCTGCAAAAAATTTGTATGTAAATTAAAATCCGAAGATCCTTCTGTAGGTAGGTACAATTTCAACCGATAACAGGCCTGGCAGCACTCGATATCATGGGAACACGATGTTAATTGGCAACCACCCTTGTCCGCGAGGAGCCCACCGGCCGCCCCAGCAGGCAGAGCTGTGTAAATTATGTTTTGGTTTTGACTATACATTTGAAATCTCTAGGCATCATACCAAGGTGCACTTCGTTGTGGCCCGGTTGATCCAAGTCGTTCAGAAAGGTGTCCGTTGCACAGCTTATTATTAAGTATTAAATTAAGTCAAGTGTAGGTAAATAAATGGCGGAATTTTTTTACTACTCTAACAATAAAAAACAGGACTTAAATACATCATCATGACGTCAATGTTAGAATCGCTGCAACTTTCATATTTGCTGCTTGAACTCCATCGTTTTCTGGCCATAAAGCTCAGAATGAGATTGCAGCAATGCTGACACGGGGTCGACTGCGCCTACGCGGCCATGCGTGGGTTCACCTGGCCTTATGAATATTCCTCATCTTTGTCTCTAAACTGCTATAAAATTAAAATAGAACATCGGCAGCATCCGCTATTAATTTTTCTTACGATTTTTAAATGTTGTCGCGATAAACGTGTTGGCGGCATAGTTATTTGCATTTTGGGATAGATACAATAAACACAAGCTACCGTTTGTTCTAACGGTGAACAAACAATATTTAACATTGTTTATTTTAATATCAGACTAACACTAAAACACAGTAGACATTTGTCAAAGTAGGTAGATTGTATGACACGGAACGAAAATGCTATAGGTAGTACGTTACGTTATCTTAAAGGCGTTATGATGAATTCAGTGAGAAATTAAAAAAGATACTTAATACCATACCTTTGCAAGACAAAAATAGGTACAGTACACACCCTCTGCACACTATTCATTACTCATGTATACACTCCGGTTCGTTTAGTATGAGAGCACGACCGCTTATTTCAGCTGAGTTAACGTTTTTGATCATTACATTACTCATGTGAATTAAAAATATTCACAAAAATCAAGTTATAAATAGGGGTGAACCTGCTAGCCTGATACGAGGGCTGCCTTTTAACTTGTGTCGTTTGAAATAAGTATAGACAATCTAATATATTATTACCATTAATTGTTTTTCAAAGAATTCGCCGCGATATTTAATACACTTTTGCATGCGTTCAAACCAGTTTTTAAAACATTTATTCCACTCCGAAGTGGGGGTAGTCAAAATGGCCGATTTGTATGCGTCAACAGCTTCTTCGGGTGAGCTGAAACGTTGACCACGAAGACTTTGCTTAATTTTGGGGAACGTAAAAAAATCGTTAGGGCTTAAGTCAGGACTGTAAGGTGGGTGATCTAAAATTTCCACGTTTTGGGTGTTCAAAAACATCTTTGTCTGGCGGGCGGTGTGCGAACTTGCATTGTCATGGTGCAGTATCATACGACGTTCCGAGTTGTTTTTTCGAAATTCGGTGATGACTTGTGGCAAACAAACCGTGGTATACCAGTCGGCGGTAACCGTCTTGCGATCTTCTAGTACAATAGTGGCGACGTGACCACCCTTTGCCACAAACGAAGCAACCATTTTTTTTGAAGTGCTCCGAGAGCGTATGACTTTGGTCGGTTTTGGCTCGTCCTGGAAGACCCAGACAGTTGACTGCTGTTTGGAATCTGGATCGTAAGCATATATCCAAGACTCGTCACCACTAACCATATCATAAACATGTTTTGACTCTCCTCGGCTGAATCGCTTCAGAGTTTTGCGACACCAACTAACACGGGCTGTTTTTTGGTCGTCGCTAAGCAAATGTGGTATCCAACGAGAGATCAACTTTTTTACAACAAGTTCTTCGTGCAGGATTTTTTGGATAGTGGTGGTGGTGGAATGCCCACGGATGCCTCTATTTCACGGTATGTCACATGACGATCTTCGAGTATTAGCTGCCGCACGGCTTCGATATTTTCTTGCGTCATGGCGGTTTTTGGACGACCTTCACGAAGCTTGTCACTGAGGCTAGAGTGCCCACGTTGAAATTCTAAATACCAGCGTTCTACAGTCCTAAGACACGGTGCTGCATCACCAAACACAGATGTGATCTCCTCAAAGCACTGAAGTCGCGATAATCCCCTTTTAAAGTTGTAGAAAATTATCGCACGCAAATTTTCCTTAGACATTTCCATTTTTACAACCGACTTGTCACCTTTGAATAGACGCTGTAATAAAACTATTCGACCAATTTGAAAACATTCTTTTGTTTTCGAATTCTAAATTCAAAAGGATGAAAATGCCATATGTTTTTTTTTAAATAATCGCGGGAGGTTGGCAAACGACACAACTTAAAAGGCAGCCCTCGTATGGTCGGATTTTTATCGCCTGTCGCCATAGCTGTCACGTTCTAACAAGTATGTAAGTGCGAAAGCGATGCATGACGTGATAGGCGATAAAATGACAACCATGATACGCATTCTGGATTGTTATACTACAAAATGGTGTAGAATCACTCTGTGTAGAATACTATTGAGATGTGCTGTTCGAATCGTAGAAATTTACGAATAAAATTAAGCTTATGTGTGGTGACCTCGTGCTCCTTGTAAAAGTTGATGAGTAATCAGACTACAGTCTGTGGTTGGGTTTTACCATCACAGAGGTAAAATAAAAACTTGTGTGAGATCCGAGATCATTTTACTTATTTTATTTTCTCTAAAATTTCATTTAGGTATGTATTTTTTAGTATTTGTTTATATATCGGTAAAGCAAAACAAATACACACTCAGGGAATATTTCATTTCGACTGGCTTTAACCTATTGCGCGGTCTAACTAAAGAACAGAAAGGGGTTATTAATTTCCATTATAGTAGGGGTCCGGTTTCTTGACAATAACAAGTTCTATGATATGTATGGCAAAATTGGCAAGACCAATCGGCGGAAACTTTTTCACTTTACACCTGCATAATTAATTAATAGCTGAATAATTTAAGCTGTCCATATTAATCCAGAGCCTGGAAATGCGGCAAGCGTTATGGGCACCTTTGCACCGAGAAGGGCAGGGAGCGGGTTGTTCGTTTAAATTCTTAGTAAAAAGTGCTATTTATTTTCTATATATTGTTAATAAAGTTAATTAATTAAAGTTTATGATAATTATGATTGACATATGGTTTCCAAAAAATCACTTACATGTTGACCTTATTTTAGAGTAACAAATTGCAAATCCAAAATGGTTTTCTATAGTTTTATAATTTTAATTTGCCAGCCATACGTAGTAAAATAATAGTAACAGGAGTTATGTACAAGTCGCCCCATCAGGCAGGCTCTGAAGCCAAGGTGACAATCGTTTGTAGAAAACGAAACGAAACGCTACACGCTCTCACTCACTCTTCGTTATGGCGATAGAGAGCCGGATAGCGTTTCGATTCGTTTTCTGCAAACGATTGTCATCATAGCTAAGCTAAGCCCCCAGGGCAGCAAGGTTACGTCTGCACTGACACTTGCGCAGCGCAGTCCGGCGCACCAGCGCGGCACTCAAATGCCTCTTCACCGCGGAGGCCGATGTGAAGTTGCGGCACCAGTCCGGACCGAAATTCGTTTGCATTCAATTTAGCTTATTTTGGAATCTCCTCTAACTTCTGTACGACCTGTATTATAGTAATCGTGTTCTCGATCACTGCTCGTTTTGTTGCAGACACGGCACTAAAGACTTATTTAATTAGAATTAGAAGGAACTGCACAGAAATAATGTAGAAAATAATGCAATCGAAATTTTGATTTGGCAGACGCGCATTAGCAATGCGAGCAATAAACATAGGCATTCCTTAACTATTTAAACACCATGCAAACTATATCTTTACATAACAAGTAGGTAATCATACATCGTAAAATATAACGGAAAACAACAACCCGACAGCAATAAACTAATTTTATTATGCCAATTATCTTCGAATATATCGATAAATTAGTCACAGTAGCCCATCCGCCCACGCGCGAAACTTAAAATACGTGTCGTGAACCGTGTCCGTGCAACATTCTACTCGATCACGTGGTCGTTAGTCGCGCGGCGCGGATGGATAGTAGGTGTAGGTGCTGGTCTACTGATACGTAACGGTACTGCACAAGCGATTCCTAGCTAGATGCTTAAAACTATACTGTGGTGCGTAGGCCTACGGTAGCAGCAGGTTCAGTAGGTCGCAGCGAAATCAAATAGGAGGTACACGTTTCCTTCCGAACAAAATAAAATTTGAGCTCAGAGTTATCCTGAAAAATAGATACCTACCATACCTACACCCAAATATATAACCTTCTCCTTTTGTGAAGTTGGTACTTAAGCAGCAAGCCGGTGCCACACCAATGTTAATATTTTGGCGAGTATTTCTCAACGATATACAAAATCAAAAGCATGATCCTTAAGATTACGTCAATCTGTCTAAATTCGGGGTCCATAGAAAAGTAAAATAATGCAAGCAAACCCATTTAAATTCAGTGTCATTCATTAGAAAAGTAAAATATGTTAAACAAATATGGCTGCGTTTCCAAGAAAAAAGATAAAGAGAAATTTTTTTTCGCATTCACGCACTTTAAAGACAACCATGGTTTCATTGTCAATTTATACTGTAAATGCAATAACTTGTGAAAAGCTCGATCATGCGATTTCAAGTCAGTTTTGTTGAACCCAACAAATTATATTTTGATTTAAATAATTTCGATTTATGTAATGTAATATACGTAACGCATCCTGGGATTTTCCAAGAACCACAAAAAACAACAGACCGCCTCCTCCTTACTAGTAAGTAAATGGCTATTGTAAAATGAGCTGTTCTGATCTTTTCTGTTTAGTATCGTAATTATTTTACATATTTATTTTTTATCGCTAGATGTAGTTAATGCGTATAAATTTCAATTTGGTAACGTTCATGCAATAATTCAAGATTGTAGGTATAGTAATTAAAGTAACCTCAAACTTACCAATATTTATATTTTTGTCCCTTTTTCGCAACTGTATTAAAAAAATTCGTTCGGTACACGGACGGAATGTCATTCTACACTCATCCCGCTCCCGAGTTTTGCCACTCCTGTACGGCTCGTGGAATAATGACATTATTTTCGACCTAGTATCGAAATGTACTATTATTGTACTACGTTTATTTAAATTAAACAATAGATTATGACGAGAAACTTAACGCGATATTTCATTAGGGTACATTTACACATTACCGCCTAACCTATTCTGTATTAGATACCTAAAATCGTATTTTTATTTAAAGACAGTAATCTGACAGTTGTCTCCATACAAAGTAATTTACAATGTAGAGCAGGCGCTGTCAGATTACTGTCTAGAATTAAAAATACGATTTTAGTTACCTACTTATGTACAAAAATAAGTACAATATATATACATACAATAAGTACGAGGAGTTACTTATGAAGGCAAGGAGTCAAATCAAACACCTGTTCCAAATATTATTTTTCTAATTTTGGATTTTATTATTTTTTATTTTGTCAATCAAACAAAAATTGGTGAAGATATAGCCCGTTAAAGTTACGCGTGACGTCACATTATGCTAAAAAGAGTACTGAAATGTGACGTCACGCGGAACTTTAACGGGCTATATCTTCACCAATTTTTGTTTGATTGACAAAATAAAAAATACGTGTCCAATATTTTTTGATAATCTAACTGACAGATAAATTTTTTTTAGGAAAGTAGCCAATTCTGCATATACATAATCTTTACCTCATTTTTACGTTATCCACACGACATAATGTGATACGTATACACATTTGATCCTTGTAGACAAACAAGTTTGATAATAGGCATTCCACAAGTCACCTATTATTTTGCGGGTTTCTACGGAAGAATACTAATCCTGTTATCACGGCAATACCAGTTGATTGTCTACTTGGAGCAAGCCGACAAATCCATCATTGCCATGTTGAAATTAATGAGATGAATGCAACCTACCATGAACCTACCTAATTACCTAAGTATCTTACATAATATATTATATTACCTTATCAAAAAATTGGACGTATTATATTTTGCTTGACCTGGGCAAACATAAAAAATAAACACCGAGGTAGGTACTGTGTTACTCAAAACATAGGTACTGTACATACAGGATGAAATCTGGATCGTGATCCTGAACCACTTTCTCTGACTCTATGATCTGATCACCATTGTCATACGGTAGTATTTGATCAAAACATTATTAATTTAATTATTTTTATTTTTCAAGTAAAATTAATCCAAAAGTAAGGAAATTATTGTTTTGACATATGACAAGATGTCACTTTGAGTAGGGTGACCAAGTTATACGGCATAATTGATTTTTCCACTCATCTGAAATATAATTATCAATATTGGTCACAAAACAATTATGATTAACATCAGTAGGTTCGTCATTCCATTCTGTATAATGCCTCGTGCGGTTGCTACACGACCCCGATTTCATCCTGTATAGGCAGTGATTCAGTGACTACTTGATCGATCGAGAAAGTACGCCGTCGCGCCGCTACGAGCGGCTACGGCGCTACGCCGCGCCATTATTTATGTAACACGAGTCGCGGCACAATCAGTGGCCCGGCCCGGCCCGGCCCGGCCGTAGTGACGTAACGCATCATATACCTACACATATGTACATCTAGGTAGTAGTGACTTGTGTGACGAAACTAAGTTTATTCGAATCAATCAGTCAGTGGTAATATGTGACAACTAAGTTTATCCATAAAGGAAACATCTAAATATCCAAACTTTCGCATTTGTAACATACTTTCGCATTTATGACATATAGGATTCGATATTACTTTACATACACACTCGCACCATACACGCGGTTCCCATCGCACGCCACGCCGTGTTGCGCGATTCGCGCGCCAGCCTGCGCCGCCTAGTTGTCTTTAATTACATATTTATAACTTATAACACTTAAGTGCTTCTTAATTAATTATTCTTGCGACGACTCGCCCTTATCAGTTATCACCCACCCAGCTAAAAGAACCGTTAACCAACGTTATTGAGTACCTATTGTTTTTATTGGTTTTTGTTTCGATATTAGCAGGGCCCGGAATTAGGTGAGCTAAAATACCTAAAGTTCGCGAGAGGACATAATATAGAGTGGTTACAACCGGATGAAAATAATATTTTATTTGGATTCCGGGTATTCGATATTCATCCGGGCACTGCAAGTAATAGTCGTAATGATGAAAAATGGTTACATTGCAGCCATAAAGTTAACATTATAATAATAAATGTGTAGGGAAACCCATATTATTCGTCTTACAACGACTTCTTATCTTATCTTATACATACCTTCTTTTGTCTAGCCCTTTTTACTAAAAACTAACATTAAACATGCTGCACTGTAAACAAAACATATCACGTTCAATATTACGACAAGTCCCCGAATAAACATCGAATACCCGGAATCCAAATAAAATATTATTTTCATCCGGTTGTAACCACTCTATATTATGTCCTCTCGCGAACTTTAGGTATTTTAGCTCACCTAATTCCGGGCCCTGGATATTAGGTAATGGTGTTCGTCTGCATTTACGTTAAACCGGATCTAAGTGAACCGGGTCTACTTGTTCTTGTTCGTTATCCCTTTGAACGCCAAGCATCGGACGGAAAAATCGTGCCCTCAGCGCCAGCGCGCGAAGGCAATCCGGATGTATTGTATTTGTGTATTTTGGACGCGATATCCCGTGCTGCCGATGCCGCTGACGGCACGACTTTCCGTGCACGTGATTAGACGTCTTTGGCGGTCAAAGGGTTAACTTTACAAAGGAGCATGGTCTTCTCGTCGTGTATTAGTCCGTTTTCATGTGATATGTTAGGTTACCAATCCATATTATAGTAAGTTAATATGCCAGCGGCAACACCATTAGGCCACTCGCTCATTTCTTTCTTCAATCTAAGTACATACATTACTAAGAGGTAGAGTAGTAAATTAATAATTTAAGATGAACTTATTAGTAAATTGATAAAATAAATCCTTTATTACTACTTCAACATTTTGATTCTACTTAGGGTAAAAAGCTAGAACAGACAGATGCTTAGACTAGACTTAGGCGAGCAGGTAAAACAAATTAGCTATTTTATAAAATCATACGTATAAAATCAACAGAAGAGACCAACCTTAACACTTGTTAGGAGTGCTGTAATCCTGTTAGTTATACCTAGATAATATATTTTATCTACACCCATATCATAACTTCCTAATTAAGAAAGCTGTATCTGTGGTGCATCGCAAAATTTACATTATAATATCGATGACCGATACTTTAAATACATTTAAATAATAAAGTATACCAATACTAGATTACTAGAACTAGATTGTCATAAGTACCAACTTATGACAATCTATGTACTTGGTTATTGAGGTACAATGGCGGTCAAACTAATTAATCTCAACACGTTATGAAGGAGTGTGATTATGTGTATAGATAAAGTAATGTACGTAACCCATAAAGCTAAAACTCTCTGATGTAAACTGTACATAATTAAATTAGGCGTTAAAACTCTCGTGTCATATTATTATAAGACTGACTTCATTCGTTTTATAAAACGACACTCGTATTTTTTAATGCCCTTCATTATGTAGCACTCAGATAAACTACTATGATACCATGCTTCTTTTCAAAATTAAAATCTAATTTTAATAGTTTAATACAAGTGATGTAAATAAACCATTAACAAACAGATAAGAAATTCATTATGACTGACTCATTACTCATTACTCTCATTAGGTACTGTCATCATTAGCCATATGTGATGTTTAGCGGGCTGCAGTTGTTTTGATTAAGACTGCACCATGCCATTGTCGAGCGCCCGCCACCTCGACGGCAGACATAACGACTGTTTGGGTTTTTTCTGATATGACCGCTGTAAAATGAGATCGATCATATACTATTTCCTACATTTTCTCTCAATCTCGAACATCCTACGTCCTTAATGTTTAATCAGGTCGGGATATATGGGTGTTATTTATAGGCAGGGCTATTGGTGACTAAAATTAATAGATAATTAATCTGACTAATTAATAAATAATAATTCCTAGTAACATATTAATTAGATTTTTTATGGTTTATCTTTTCTTTTTGTTTGGGGATTAAATGTCAAATACGTTATATGGGACCAACTGCATGAGAGCATTACATACTCAAGCCAGAAACATTTAATAGTCAAAGATATAATATCTTCTTAGGACATGTCACAGGATAGGTTTAATATATGTACTGGTTACTGATGGGGATGGTAAGTCTATGGAGTGGAAGGCATGGGGTATGGCATGACATACTCCATGGAGGAGTACCTATGGAGTGGAATGCTTTCTCGCAGTCGCATGATGATTAAAACAGTGTGATTGCCTTTTGCCGCACTGCGTGGAAGAGGTTTGGGCTGCAGTCATTGATGCCGGAGATTGCAATCCAAAGCAAACCTGACGCTGGCATATTCTACACAACAGTGATAGTAGACTTACAGAACGTTTAATTTTATTTAACTTTATGGAGTTGCTCTTTATAACTACATAATTATTTAACCAAAGTCCCAATTTTGAAAGTCACGCCGCGATATGCTGATCTGATTAAGTGATTAGTAATTAATAATAGCTTGGCGTGGCGCACATGTACCGGGTCACCGAATCCTTCGTGACATCTACCGGGACGTCACAACCTCGCATCAGCAACAACAAATACTATTTTGCGATTCTAAGCTGTATATGACCCGCTAATAACCCGCTTCCACCGGTCATTCACATGATGTTTCATATATATCTGTCGCTTCGCCAATAGTGAGTGAGACGTTTGATTCTAGAGTCTGTCCGGAGTGTGCGGAAACAGAAGTGTCGTTGAATGTATGAGCACCCATATAAACCACAACACTTCTTTTTACGGACACTTTAAGAATCAAATTGCTAACAAAAATATAGGTAGGTACCTATCTACCTACTCATCATATGGACTGGAGTCCGGTTAAAGCAGGTGCACATCATAAAGGGTTTTTCTTTAATATGTCAGTAATGCTATATTTCATAATATGTATTTTACAGTTATAATTTCTGTGGATGTTGGATGTAGGTAGGTACTAGGTACAGTAGCGGTAGTACTATTAGTTATTCTGTGACAGTAGGTGCTGTACATGTTTTTTTTTCTTTTTTTATATAATATTTTTATACGAGTCAGGTAGATTATACCTAATACATTGTCAGATATGAGGTGTCGCAGACAGTGTGGCGATAGCGGCGGCCAGCGGAGGGCATTCCTACGGAGTTCTAAATTGGTCGCGAAGTTGACGACGCAGCTGCATGCGAAATTAGCGTGCCGACGCCGCCGCGCGCCGCGCCCGGCACACGCAGGCTCTCTACCGACACATTACATTATTTCGAGCGCGTTAGAGTGCACGTGCTCATATCACACGAAACTTCGCACACTATCAAGCTCGTTTCGCGATTGTTTCGTGATTAGAACCCACCTCGTCCTGTTTCGTCCGACGGAACTTTATTTAAAAACACCTGCTACACTGCTCCATGTTTTATTTAACCAATGATTTACTCATTTTCATAGAGGTAGTCGTGGGATATATGAAACGTCAGTGAGCATAACAATCGTCTTCTTCATGAGAGGTTGTCGAAAGATACACCCGCAAAGTACACATTTTGGCGCGAATAACGGCTGACTGTAGTACCAAAACTGCTACCTACCGCAGGAAATCATTACCCGCCGAGTCGAGAGCGGTCACGAAAGTAGCAACTTTTGCAAGCGGTGGCGTTTTATTTGAACGTACATCGAGCAAAAAATGTAGGAAGCAATAACACAAGTGTTTGCACGCTGATTTGCAAAAGAGCAACAAGATCGCGACGCGAACCGCGGGCGATCAGCTAAGAAACAGGTTTAGTCCGTGAGAATAAACGGTAAGTATATACCTATGCGGTGTAAGTAGGATCTCTGGTCTCCTAACTACACTATTTTATAATTTACTATTATAATACAACATTAAAGTCGGCAAACTTTTTTGACATAGAGCCTTATGGCGAAAAAATATATAATTTTCGGAAGCTCAAAGAGCCGCAGTTTTCTGTTTTATATCTTTTTACCGTAATATTTGTTTCAAAAAAAAATTGAGGGGAACTCGAAGAGCTACAACTGACCCTTCAAAGAGCCGCATGCGGCTTGCGAGCCGCGGTTTGCCGACCCCTGAGTTAAGGAGTTAGTCAGTTAGTCATGGGCTTCCTGAAAGTAAAACCACACAAAAACATAAAAGAAAAAAAGGAGAGTCAAGTTCAATACAAAAATTATGCTTGGCTGTGGGCTTCGCCGCAAAAAGAATGGAGATCTAAATGAGTGCCAAGTTCTATGCAAAATCCAAACATGTATTTATAGGAACAAAATAACATTATGAACAAGTATTAAAGTATATTTCTTTGCTTTATTGGATACCTATAACAATTGCTGTTATTTAAAAATGTGAGATCTTAAAGTAGGTTAGATTTGACTTGGCCAGTTTTTATCAGAATTAAAAAATATATATATATAATGTTGAATAACTTTATAAAATGACTGATCTAATGAAAACTGGCCAAGTCAAACCTGCTTTAAGATCTCACATTTTTAAATAACAGCAATTGTTATAGGTATCCAATAAAGCAAAGAAATAGAGTTTAATACTTGTTCATAATGTTATTTTGTTCCTATAAATACATATTTGGATTTTGCATAGAACTTGGCACTAATTTAGATCTCCATTATTTTTGCGGCGAAGCCCACAGCCAAGCATAATTTTTGTATTGAACTTGGTTCTCCTTTTTTACATTTATGTTTTTGGTGGGATATCATTACCTTTTGCAAAGAAAACTGGCAGGTTTCAAATATCTGCTTGTAACGGTTCCAACGATACAATTTAAAAAAAATAATTGTATGGGGACCCCCCTATTTTAACTTTTTTTTATTTTTAGATTTTTTCCTACGCTTACACACAATTCATCATCATCATCATAATTTCAGCCGAAAGACGTCCACTGCTGAACATAGGCCTCCCCCAAAGAGTGCCACAACGACCGGTCCTGCGCCACCCGCATCCAGCGGACTCCCGCGACCTTTACCAGGTCATCAGTCCACCTTGTGGGGGGTCTACCGACGCTGCGCCTTCCGGTTCGTGGTCGCCACTCAAGAACCTTTCCGCCCCATCGGACATCGGTTCTACGTGCAATGTGCCCCGCCCATTGCCACTTCAGTTTAGCAATTCGGAGGGCTACATCGGTTACTTTGGTTCTGCTGCGGATGACCTCATTTCTGATGCGATCACGCAGAGAGACTCCAAGCATAGCCCTCTCCATTGCCCTTTGGGTGACTTTGAGCCTTCTTATGAGGCCCATAGTGAGCGACCACGTTTCAGTGCCATATGGTGCCACTGGCAACACACACTGGTCAAAGATTTCGTCTTGAGACACTGCGGAATATTGGACAAAAAGATGTGCCGTAGCTTCCCGAACGCTGCCCAACCGAGTCGGATTCGTCGATTAACCTCTTTCTCGAAGTTGGATCTACCTAACTGGACAGTCTGTCCTAGGTATAAATAATCGTCCACAACTTCGAGTGTAAAGTCTCCGATTAAGTGTAAGGTCTCATATACGAATGCCACAAAATCCTAACAGAGGTATGTACAACCAACAGCATAACCCTGCAGTGGATCAAAGGGCACATCAACTCACGTGGCAACGACGCAGCTGATGTCTTAGCGAGAGGGGGCTCAGAGACGGAAGTGGTAGGTCCCGAGCCCATATTACCTCTACCTGTTGCATGGCTGCGGAGAACACTGCTACATAACACCAAGGTAGAGCACCAACATTATTGGACTAACCTAAGTACATGCAGGCAAGCCAAGGAGGCCCTCCCGACGATCTACCCCGGATTGTCTCGGAAGCTAATACAGCTCAAGAGGCCGCAGCTCAGACTAGTTACCGGAGCACTAACTGGTCATGCCCTTCTAAACAAGCATCTTTTCACTCTAGGTGTCACAGACAGTCCCCTCTGCAGAGCCTGCATGGAGGAGGACGAGACAACCGCCTACGTCATCATCACATGTACGGGGGTGGCAGAATACTGGGCGAAACATCTTGGTTCGCCGAGGGCACTCCCGGAAGTCGTCGGCAACGTAAAGGGTCTGCTAGGCTTCCTGGAGGAATTGGGATGGCACGAATAGGCCACCCAGCACGCAAAATAGGCGCAATATACAGTCGTCGAGTTGCGGAAAACAGCCCGCGTAAACCTATAACCTATAACCTATATAAAGTCTCCGATTGTAACGGGAGTTGGTGCTACATGGGCATTTGACATGATCTTCGTCTTATCCATGTTCATCTTTAGACCAACTCGCTCGGAGGCTTTACTGAGGTCATCGAGCATTGTACTCAAACCTCCATCACCTCCATGGTCTGAGCCAATACTGCTATATCGCCAGCAAACCGAAGGTGAGTGATGTACTCGCCGTTTATGTTGATGCCTAGCCTTCTCCAGTCCAGAGTCTTGAAAACATCCTCCAGTGCAGCGGTAAACAGTTTAGGAGAAATAACATCTCCTTGCCTGACTCCCCGCTGCAACGGAATAGGCTTCGAGTTCTGGTCCTGGAGTCGGACTGACATAGTGGCGTTCTTGTACAAACACTTCAGCACTTCGATATAGTGATAGTCCACTTGGCACCTCTGGAGAGATTGTAGTACAGCCCAGGTTTCGATCGAGTCGAAGGCTTTCTCGTAGTCCACGAACGCTAAGCAGAGGGGCAGGTTATACTCCTCAGTCTTCTGTATAACCTGACGGAGCGTATGGATGTGGTCTACGGTACTAAAGCCTCTTCGGAAACCGGCTTGTTCGGGAGGCTGGAAGTCATCTAGCCTGCGTGCGAGACGGTTCGTAATGACTCTTGAAAACAGCTTATAGACATGGCTCAGAAGTGAAATGGGTCGGTAGTTCTTCAGTAACGCGTTATCACCCTTTTTGAAGAACACCCCCACACCTCTGTTCCATGCCTTAGGCGTTCTCCCTTCCAGTAAAACGGAGTCGAACAACTTCTGAAGGGCCATAAGGACCGGTTTACCACTTGCCTTCAGAAGTTCGGCTGTAATTCCGTCTTCACCAGGTGCCTTGTTGTTTTTGAGCTGTTTAAGAGCCATTCTAATCTCGTACAGGCTGATGTCCGGGATATCTTCGGTATAGTGTCGGGTCAGTCTAGCTCTAGGGTCTTCTGCCAGACTAACTTCAGGTCTCCTAATAGATGTGTACACACAATTACCGAGCTGGATTCCAAATTTCATTCTTCTAGATCATCTGGAAGTAGGTTAGATTTAGGTACAGTCAGCTGCAGAGAAAAGGTACCACCCGCCATACAAGTTTGTAGGGCAAGGTGGTACCTTTTCTCTGCAGCTGACTACTATATGTCAGTCAGTCAGTCAGTCAGTGCTAAAATTTACGACTTTTTCACCTTCATATCTTTATAACCGTTTGAGCTAGCTTCATGAAATTTGGGCTTCTAGATGTCCTTATGGATATAATTAAACACACATAGTTTTATGTTAGTGGGGTTGTTAAGCGACATATAAACGTCGAACCTCAAATTTTGATGCACAAGTATAAAATTTGGCACAGTTGTTTCTTGTCCCTAGACAAGCTGATTAAGATCGGTACCCCCCCCCCCCCTATGGCGCCGGTGAGGGGGGTTAAAATACCACTCCACCCGGCTTCATTCAAAAAATTCTAACTGTTCACGTTTAGCTAATGGGTCAAGTTTGGTATCAATTTCGGATAAACCGACCATGTAGCATTCGTTTCTGGTATTAAAAAATGCAATTTACTCAGTAATATTTAAAAAAATATATGAAAATCAAAAATCTCAACAATTTTTTTTATATTCTAGTCATCATAAATAATAATTTGCTAGTTTTTTTCATAAACTAAAAATACAACATTAAAGCATATTTCATGTAGATTAAAAAATTACTAACAGTAAATGGCATTAAAAAAAATTGCGTCGTGCGTCGTGAAATTATTTTTACCGCCGTCGGCATCCGCGGTCAAGATATCCAAATAACGCACTGTAGATAGGTACCATGTAAACTTGTTATTTATTGAAATCGATTGTATATATAACAAAGATAAAAACCGTACCTGACGGAATGTGGCATTCCGTCAGAAAAGGGACTTTTAGTATAGGATTTGAGTGCGCAACCTCTTTTCCTTGTGCTAAAATAAGCCAATGAGAATAAAACAACGTTACTTATTTAAATTTAAGAAATGTGGACTTCTGTTAAAAAGGTATCGTAGAAAGATTGGTGCTTATATTTGTATAATAGTATTGCTTAGCGTCAGTCATTATATATCTTCAATAAGTCGCTTACCTGTCATACAAAATCATCACATATTTTTGGAGAATGCTATTGGCTTCTGCTATTGCTCCATCTTGAAGTAGTTAAAATTCTTGTGTGGCCGGGTTAAAGGCGTTCCGAGCTTCAAAGGCACTTTTCTTACCTCTTCCATTAAATAAGGATACTGTGTCGCATCCAGTGAATGCATGGAACACGGGCAAGACTGACACTTTGTCAGGGCCTCATAGAAACAAAATAGAGTTTAGTTTGCGGAATGTATAAACTATAAATAATGTATGGCTATTATAACAAAATACTCTTACCTAATAGAGTGGCATGCGATAAAATTGTGTTATTTCCCTGTGCCAATATAAACCTACAATTCCTGTAGTTGAAATAAGCGACCTATTGAAGAGTTCAAGTTTACTACATGTTGAAATTTAAACGTTTTTAATTTACTCATATGATTGCAGGCCGAGTCTCTGCTCAACACTAAATGAATGCTGGAAGTACTTCTTCTTCTTCTTCTACCTAGCGTTATCTTGGCTATTGCCAGGGTCCGCTTTCCTCCACTTTGCGCGGTCCTGGGCATCTTCTTTTACGAAATGAAATGAAATAATTTATTTGCAAGAACGACGACGAGCCTGTTTTCACTCATGTCGGCCTCCACGACATTCAGCCAGCGCTTCTTTGGTCTTCCGCGACCGCGTCGAGGGCTGTCCAGGGCTAGATTTAGATCCCTATGTAGTCTGGTGGCCTGCGAGAGATGTGACCGAACCAACGAAGGCGACATTCTTGGAGCTTCTCCGCTACGTCACGAACTGCGAGGCTGCCGCGTATGTACTCATTACGAATGCGATCAGCACATGTTACGTCGCACATCCACCGCAGCATCTTCATTTCTGTAACGCAAAGCTCCTGAATATTCCTTCCACGAACCGGCCACGTCTCGCTTCCGTATATTAAGACCGGTCGGATGATGCACTTGTACACTAGCCCCTTCAGTCTTAGCGGAATTCTGCGATCGCAGATGACTCCTGTGACCTCTCGCTATTTAGACCAAGCTGCGCTGATTCGGGCTCGGATGTCGTGGTCAATGGACCCGGACTCATGCAGTACGGATCCCAGGTACTTAAACTTTTCCGTTTTCATGGCAACTTCGTTCCCTATTTTGATAGGAACGGGATCAGTACTTCCGCAGGCCATGTATTCGGTCGTCGAGACATTTAGCTTTAGACCACCGTTCTCTAGCGATCCCTTCCATAGGTTCACCTTTCGCTCTAGTTCCTGTTTGTCCTCGTCCGTCAGTGCAATGTCATCTGCATACATGAGCAGCCACGGCGGCGGGTCCTGGATTTCCGCCGTAACAGCATCAAGCACAACACTAAACAGAAAAGGACTAAGGGCCGAGCCCTGGTGCACGCCAACTGTGATCGGGAAGGGTTTAGTGTCGCCAACAGCGGTCCTCACTAGAGAAACCGAGTTACGGTACATATCCCGGATAATGTCAACATAGACTTGTGGCACGTTCTTCACCTTTAGTGCCTACCATATCATCTGACGAGGGATCCAATCGAAAGCCTTTTGCAGGTCAAAAATGCCATGTAATGTGGCCTAATGCCGGAAATACTTATTTACGAAAAAAGTTCGTCAGCTGGAGAATATACAACCAACAGAAACAACCCTATATCAGCATTCACTATGCGTAGTGTACATTTAAATAAATGTACCCAGCTACTAGTATGTCTTTGTGGAGGGCACTATGATAAAACACAAAATGTATAATTAAATTGTAGTTAACTCTCTTATTATTTTTATGATTTATTTTGCGTTTCTTGTTAAAGTGTGACTGTCCACAATCTGTGAACGACGCTTCCGAAGTTACTTTGGCCATATAATGAGAAGCGAGGACGAAATTTTGGAAAGATTAATCGTTATTGGCAATACTGAAGGCAAAAGGTCACGGGGCCGTTCACCAGCACGATGGACTGACCAACTCAAAGGTGAGGAACCCTCTCAGAAGTTCTACGATGTGGTAAGGAAAGCGATGGACCGAAATCGATGGCGAGAGTGGCCAATCGTTCCCGAACAAAACCCACCAAACACGATCATCTGTCATGATGGATGCGACCAAGAAGAAGAATACGCGGAAAATATATAATGACTGACGCTAAGCAATACTATTATACAAATATAAGCACCCATCTTTCCACGTTACCTTTTTAACGGAAGTCCTCATTTCTTTAACTTAAATAAGTAACGGTTTCTTATTCTTATTATAAATTGTCTTATTTTAGCACAAGGAAAAAAGGTTGCGCACTCAAATCCTATACTAAAAGTCCCTTTTCTGACGGAATGCCACATTCCGTCAGGTACGGTTTTTATCTTTGTGATATTATATAAATAATCGATTTCAATAAATAACAAGTTTACATGGTACCTATCCAAAGTGCGTTATTTGGATATTTCGCCCGCGGATGCCGACGGCGGTAAAAATAATTTCACGACGAGCGACGCAAATTTTTTTTTAATGCCATTTACTAAAGGTTCTCAAATGTTATATATTTTTTAATCTACATAAAATATGCTTTAATATTGTATTTTTTTTTGTATGAAAATAACTAGCAAATTAATATATATGATGACTGGAATATGAAAAATTTTGTTGAGATTTACGATTTTCGTATGTTTTTTTTAAATATTACTCAGTAAATTGTATTTTTTAATACCAGAAACGAATTCTACGTGGTCGTTTTATCCGAAATTGATACCAAACTTGACCTATTAGCTAAACGTGAACAGTTAGAATTTTTTGAATGAAGCCGGGTGGAGTGGTATTTTAACCCCCCCCCCCGGTGCCTTGGGGTACCGATCTTAATCAGCTTGTCTGGGGACAAGAAACAACAGTGCCAAATTTTATACTTGTGCATCAAAATTTGAGGTTGTGCACTTAACACCCATACTAAAAGAGGTTTTTAGTTATAGAAGGGTCAAAAGTGGCACCAAGTGGTTCGTGTAATATACACTCGGCGCTGGCTAGCCAGTTCCTTCGCTTGAACTTGGCTTGACACGCTGCCGCGTGTCTAGATTATTGCCAGTGTAAGAAAGTAGTTCAAATGAAAATCCGCAAAATGGTGCATGATCATATATTTCTGGTCAGGCTTTACCTACAATACCTACATGTACCGTCAGCAGCAGAAACCTAGCTTGGCGGGTGAGGGGTTCAGAATGACATTCACACGCTCTTCTCTTAACAATACAGTCGTATCGTACCAAGATCATTTTGAACGCCTCACCAGCTTAGCTAATTCAGCTGCTGACTGTACAATCAATACACACATCCAATAGTTACCTAATATATATATACTACATCAAAAGCTTGTAGATTGTTATTGTACTACGAGTATACTATTGTTACTGTACTGGTCTTAAAAATATTTTTTGCAATTATTTAAGAAGCCCCTTGTAGCTCGGCGGTGAGACCCCCCAACTTACCTTGATATCCGGTTTCGGCGTTTCGGGTTCAAAACCCGATGTCGTACCGTGCCACTAAGTTTTTCGGAACTTATGTACTTACGTAATATCATTTGATACTGTATCAGTCCCTTTTTGGTTCAGGAAAACATCGTCAGGAAGCCGGACCTAATCCCAATAAAGCCCTACATTACATAGGTTAGTTACTCATAGTCTGACTCGCCCAAGCCTGATCTGATTGTATAATTGTAGGTATTCAATAAAGTATAGTCTATTCATGTTTATGTGTCATTCAGCATGGCCGAAGGATAATATTTAATATATGCGCAGAAACATAATCGTTTCTACTTGTGGACGCGCACGTCTCGCACGTCTAATTCACTGTCCTCATTCCACAAACCGTTCTATTAGCTAAACGTCATCTTATATTACAAATTCCTAAGTTCATAACGTGCGTGGCATTTCGCATTACAAGGATGTAAAATTTCACTAAGAAGACTTAAAATTGAACACCTTGATAACGGTAACTATATTTTCTGCCACCAAAATTTTAATTGCCACCTAATTTGTGAATAATCCTAAATTGATTTGTATACCCTAATCATAATATCTACCTCCAATAAATATATATATGTGACCATTTTAATCGAAACGGTCACCAACTTTGAAACTCCAAATTAATAATATATTAATAAATTAATCAATTAATAAATACAAATTAATTATTAAATTAAATTAATAGATATATAGTTTTATGTTGGATATTTGTACCCAACATAAAACTTTGATCACCAGATTGAATAGTAGATCTACTACCAAATAAAATAAAAAAATCGTTTTCATATTGTTTGGAGATCCGATTTTGGTATCAGATATTGTACAGTGAAATCTGGATAACTGAGAGTTCAAGGGACCCGCAAATTTGTCTCACTTAAAGAGGTGAGGTATAAATAAACATATGTCTCTCTTACAGAGGGTCCCATTAATAGAGGTGTTTCAGTTACAGAGGTGTTATTATTATAAATAAAATTCTGTATTTTGTAAACATTGTATTTAGTTTAACTTTTTAATAAACTTACATGAGTAATGAAAATAAATTAAGTAACAGCACAACAATAGTAACTTGAGGTTTCGCGTATTGATGGAGGCTTCGTTTTGACACATTTTAGTTAGCATAAAGACGATAGCAAAACCATTAATATATTATGTATTCTACTAGGTAGATGTGACATCTAGAACAAATTTTGTGCGCCATGTTTTGCGGTTGACAGCTATGACAGAATCAAAGAGTAGCCATAGACTTGTAGTGATTTTCACTATAACTTTTGGAACAAATAATTTCTTAGGGATGTCGTCTCCTGTTACTCAATGAGCAAAACCAAACAAAAAATTTGGTTCGTTTAGATCAGACACAATTTAGTCAAGAGCGAATTTGCGGGTACCTCTAGTCCTCTACCTTCCTGCCTACCATAAAAAAACTAGCTTAGAGAGGTAATAAATTATCTTTATCTTAATTAGAGAGGTCAATACGTATAAAATTAAAAGAGGTAAAATAATAATGTTGTCTCAATTATAGAGCTAATTATGACGCGAAAATTGAAACAACCAATCCCAGTTATAGAGGCGTGATTTGTCCCACTAACAGAGGTAAACCGGTACTAAAGTGTCGGGACCTTAACAGAGACCCAGTTAAAGAGTTTTCTCACTTATCCAGGGCCCATTTAACCAGATTTTATATTATTTTGGTGATACTTACATATACATAATTTGGCGGAAATTTTAAGTATTTTTTTTTTTGTATTCGTTTTGATATTATTTGGTGGTACAGTTTTGTTGGCAGATCTGATTAATTAGGCCATCGCCTTCACATTTGTTTGGTGAACGGTTAAATCATACCCTTTGATAAATCAATGAAAATGTCAGCTTTGTCGCGTGTCGCGGGTTGTTAAACTTGTTAAGACTGAGTTTTAAATTGCGGTTAACCTTCTTTAGTATAAGTACCTATTCGGCCAACTTGTATTAATTTTCGCAGGTCTAAGATAAGTGTCGAGTTTTGTAATAACTAGCATTAAGCATAATATAGGTAAACCTTCATACGATACGATATGAGACAAGCAGAGAGTTCTAAGCACTTTATGGAGACAAGATAGCAAACAATAAATCATAATATGTATCTCATAATCATAATAACGTATCTCTAAGGAAAATTGCCAAACAATTAAATTTCAAATAATTATGGATTTCGATCGTTTAGATTGAAAATGAGAGTTGTGGATAGGGCCCTAAGTACAGTTGGACATTTTTTTATCAGAGGTGACATTATAATATTGCTCCATATTTATCATTTTATCTACTGAACTTCAAAATCATTTTAGCCGCCAATATCCTAAATATAATAGCTGTTCTTCTATTATAACTCTTTCCGTGATTGCCAATACCGAAAAGTAGTCTGACAGCAGTTATGTAGGTACACGTGCATATTGTTAGTTTATTACACGCATGTATTACGTCTGTAGGTTACGGGGCGCGGTGATGATTGATGGATGGGAAGTAAAGATATTTCGGGAAAGTGGATAATACGATATAGCGTAAGGACACTAAGGACCTATCTCTAAGGCATGCTAATTTCAGTTAATGCTCTTTAGTACGAGAAGATTTTGCAATGGCCATCGCTGTTGATCGATTAGACCTACGATCGTTTACAGTGAACGCTACGCATTGAATAGCGCGGTCGCGGCCGTCGCCGTCAGCAGCGCAATGCGGCCCGAATGCACATATATCTGCATTATTGCGATTGCTGCGCCGGTCACACTGCGCCTTCTTCTATCCAACGATACTGCACATGAATTACCTTTCCAATTGGCCAATGTAGATGAGTAAGTACAGTAGCGGATAGCAGCAGCATCCTTATTAGTATAATCTGCCATTGCAATGAGTTTGGCAACACGTGCCTTTAGCATGTCTTGACATCGACCAGTTGTACCTATTTAATTTGCTAATTTAGGTAAGGTTTAATTCCCACTATTGCTTTATCAGTCAGTAAAATCGTCAATGTCACACAGATCGATCGAAAAAGATACATGTAATATCTATCACCACGTGTCAAGTTAATAAATGGAGCTGTTGGTACGTTTGAACGCGCCGCGGTCGTGGGACTGACCGCGTCCGAAACCGTTTGTCGGCCGACACTGATTGAAATTGATAGCGGGAAAACTGTCTTACACCTCCGCTCCGCCCGATCGCCCGGATAATAGCTGGCTTCCATTTTATCCGATAATCGAAACGACGATAGTTCGTGGGGTTTATTTTATAGTACATAAATATAAATCAGTAAAGCTATAAGTACTGAAAATAGAAAATATCTGGCCTCGGACACCGGAGGGCTTGGTCCCTTTTTCTAAAAAAAAAATTGCAAATCAAAAAATATTGAACAAAATAATTTGATTTGCTTCAAGATTCAGTAAAGCTATAATCATTTGAGATATTAATGACTACCAGATGACGTTTTAGCACTATAGCTACTAAGTGCTATTTAGCTGAGTAGCTCTGAGCACCTAACACACTTGATCTCTATAGCTGTCGGAATTGTAGATACCTATTATAAGTTAGTATACTCGTAGTATAACTTAGTTATTATGGTATAGTTAATAATGTTATTGGAATGTTGTAATACCTACTTACTACCATTACTACACTTAATACCATTAATCACGCAAATTAACCCAAGATATACATAGATATTAGCTATTAATACTACAGATCCTTAAAGCAGATTGCAAGACGATTCCACATTCGCAATCCCATATAAGGCGATGTACCCAACTATAATTATATAGGCGCCACCTGAAAGCTCGAATTCCAAGAAGTATTAGGTACTAAGTTTTGAGTTTTTTGCTAGGTAGGTATACATATTTATTTTACGAGTTTTGGTTTATTCTACATCAACCGACGTTTACGTGGTCACATTATCTGCTGTTAAGCTTCAGACGCAATTTATTGTAGGTATATTTATTTATTTAAACTTTGTTGCACAAATTACAATGTAAATTATGTTCAAATGGCGGAATTAATGCCTAAAGGCGTTCTCTACCAGTCAACCACAGGGCTAAACAGAGAAAGGGAAATGTGGCGGAAAGAAAAAAGTAGGAATTTATTAATTAAGCTTTCATGAAACTAACTGAGGAATAATATAAATAAACTACAAGAAGATGTACCATCGGGTTCATAATTGCATACCTGGGTATGCAATACCCAATTTATGAATGAATTCATTGATAAAATGGTTTATCAATGAATTCATTCATAAATTGGGTATGCAATTATGAGCCCGATAGTACCTACACAAATAAGAGGTATTTCGAATAGGAAGGCATGATGCGACATACTCTTACGATATAATAGTCAGATCATCTTTTTTTTAAATTACTAATTGTTACCTTGCAGCTTTGTAAGTACCGTAAAACGGGGTGAGTAGGTTTCGCGGGGAGAGTTGGGTTATGAATGGGGAGAGAAGGTTTGAGAGGGGGGTGAGAAGGGATTTTAAGGCTACTGCTACAAAAATAATGTATTCTAATTTAAAATGGGGCTATAGTAATACGCATAATAAAAAATAATCAATCCAACAATCTTCCAAAATCACCTTTGTATGAAAAACCCTCTCACCCCAAATACGAGGCACTACGGGGTGAGGTGGGTTTTCCTCTTTATCGTCAAAGTTATGAAATGGAACTACCCAAAATAAAATACAAACTAAAATACAAACGCCCAAACCACTTATTATATACACCATTCAGTTGTCACATGTAAAAATAAAATTTTATCGAGGTTTGAAAGTCAAATTTCACCCAACTCACCCCATTTTACGGTACTTATATAAAAAGACATCGTGTTCTTACTTATGCCAGCCTAGTGGGGTATATAGCTAAACTGCTTCTAATTGAAGTTGTCAAGTAGGTAACTATAACACGCGGTGTGAATTTTAAGACGGATAATCGACTGCGATTGACGCCATATTGAGTCACCGAGGTCATGATGACCGGTGAGGGTGACTCACCTCGCCGTCTCCAGCACGTCACTATTTTTAAAACACGTACAGTCGTCGTCAAAGATATGTTTACACTTTTGCACCTTACTCCTTTGTAATAAGGTGCAAATGTGTCAACATATGTATCTTTGACGTCGACTGTACCTACGTAACTTAGGACACTCCCATTATTTAAATATTTGAAATTTTAAATATTTGAAAAAATAACTTGAAGTAGGTAGGTATGTGTAAGTACCTAGTATGTGTTGAGTAGTAGCTTACAAGGTATTTTGTTTGTCTAATAGGTAAAATGGGATAAAATAGGATAAGGAGAGTCACGTCAGACATTAAACATTATTTTATTCTGAAATATAGATAGGTCATAGCTGATCATGAAGAATGATAGCAGTACGCGCCAGCGGCGGTGGCGATGGCCTTACCACGGGGGCGCGGACAAAATGCGTCGCGTGCAGTGCAGTCGCACTAATGCCCTGGTTACACCTACCGAGTACAGTGGCGAGACAGCAAAATGCCACTCAGCCGAGAGAGTAAAATGGCCAAGTGACTGTTTACACGCGTTTTTGAATTTTGTGGCGAGTCAGTCAGCGTGTTCACTTAATAGACGGAGAGCTGCATGGCCACGGCACATATGACACAATAACGAGAGCAACGAAACCGCTCTAGTTAGTTTGCTATACTATGCTTATTTCTAGATCCGGGCATCTGGCAGCTGTAAAGTGGTGGTCAAAGAATGCAAATAACTTGAAGAAAACAAATCCTAGAGTTCTGGGTTTGATGAAATATTATGGGAAATTATGTAATTAATTAGATTATATCATATCCAGAAGATTCTGTTGGGGAAAAGTAGTGCCAAATGATGTATAATGCAATTTTTAGTTAGTCACCTACTGTTTTTGTTTCCGCAATAAAAGACAATGGTTTTTAATCTAATGTTAACATGTCCTGTCCACAGACATGGATGGAGTTTATACACATTAATGAATTTTATTGTTGTTTCCACATACCACCTTTTGTTAGCCATTTTTTTCTCTCTAATATACTTTTATAAAGAACGACTACCGGCTATCTAGTTAATTATTTTAATCACTAAACATATAATCAAATATTGGGGGGTAGCATACACTTTAAAACGAAGGTAGGCGAGTGACGAGTGCGCAGGGCGAGCGCACTGTTCACACCCAGCGAGCGAATCGGCGAGTCAGTGCGGGGAGCGCGAGGGTGGGCACTCGGCCTAGTAAAAATATTGGGGAGCGAGTGACTGTCTCGCCCATTTACTCGGCCGAGCGCTCGGCCGAGTACTCGGCGATGTGTTTACACTTAGCGAGCACTCGGTCGAGAGCACTGACTCGCCACTGTACTCGGTAGGTGTAACCAGGGCATAAACCTTTTGCGCAACTCCTGACCCACGCCTCGCCGCGCCGGCTACTTCTCTCTATCTATGCAATATGCACTAGCTAATTGAGTTCATACACTATGTAAATGTAAATACACCTCACCATTCTTCCAATTGGGCCTATTACAAAAATGTCTGTAATGGCCTAAATAATATCTGTTGCTGCTATATAGATATATGCAGGGTGGTTAATAGATTATGCTAGTTTACCGTCCAGGTCCAGTTTACCGTCCGCCTGATTAAATTAAAGTGAATGCAAATACAAATGGAATATAACATGGGAAAAACATTTTAAGGTCAACAAATTTATTTTTATAGTTTATTCTTTAGTAGACTTCTCAATTGTAAGCTTTTATTTCGGAAAAAATTGATTATAAATATACAAATAAGTATAGACGGAAAACTAGCACAATTACCCTACGTTAACGCACGTTAGTGTACATAGTTGTTCGGTTCTGTGGTGTGGTAAAAAAATGTAACACTAGTAGCAATGTTTGTTTGTCTCTCGTACCTGAAAACCCTCGCAATGCTCTAGATTCAACTTTTTAAAAATTTTAGAAAATTTCGGTTGTATGGGTAAATGTATGATTAAGCACAAGGTAAACAACAACTTTGCCCTTTTGGAGATATCAAATATGTATTTGGAAATACATACATTGATTTTAATAAACCTCTAAACATTTTTGAGAATGAGTAACAAAAATGACTAATTACCACCAGCATACTGGTAGCATAGTGTGTAGATATGTCTGTATTGTGTGGATGAAAAAGTGATAATCCAGCCGGGATTGGATTCACTGCGCATTGCATTCGTGATACCGGTTGAGCAAATGTAGAGATAATTTTGTAAAACAATTGAAAAACAACACATAATGACAGTGGGACAGGAAAATCAGTGATTGCATCAAGATGACATCGCGGGACGTTCTCGGAATTAACAATTGTTTAACGGGCTTGATGAATACGAACGAGAGTGTGCGCGCCTGTGTGTGTCTGTGCCTGCCCGTGTCGCACGCAGCACGCAGCTGGCCGACCAACTGCCCGATAATACCAACCTGTCCCCGTTTAGTTACTTTCTGAAATGACAATTTAAGTTTCATTAACATTTAAATGTAGTTTCTATTCTATCCTACAGCACTCAAACAACATAGATGGGTACCATTAATATTCTACTATTATTGGATTACAAAGTGTTGACCTAAGCAGTCCGCGCAAGTTACAATTAGTGACATAACCCTCTATTATTATCAGTACGTATAGTACAGTCACCGGCAAAAGTATCTTCCTACACGAAGGCCGCAAAAATATGTGACTGTATTTGAGGGACTGATTTTAACGCATCCGGATATCGCTGATCGATATTTCTAAGTATACAAGATAAGAATATTTTTTTAATCGCATCGCACAAGTTGTTGTCCCCAAGTTTGGAAATACATGGCATGGCAAAGAAAACAAGCAAGTTAACAAGTGGACAGGCCAGTGGAGCACCTGAGCCGGGGCCGCGGCTGCCGACTGCAGATAACGCGAGTTTAATGAGGCGCCGCGGAGATGTGTGGAACTTGCCGCTGATCTCGTTACGGCGACTTATCTCCGATGCATACGAGCGAGCTCGACAGCTACAATGCGCTCCTGTTCTGAACTACTACGTAGTACGTATCTATACTCTAAACAATTTGAACTGAACTCATCCACTTAGTGTCTTATCTTTTGTGTGTAAACCGCAGGCGCGCGTGCCACTATGAAAAAAATGGTTTGGCCACACGTTAGCGTTTATCGAATTTCTACTACATGGACCACGCAATAAGATTCATTATGAACTAATACGAAAAAAGCTCAAGTTCTATACGGTTGCACCCAGTACAAGCGATTCAAATGCTCTAGAACCAGCGTAACTCGACACCGAGATCCGAAACAAATGTGCGTAATTGAAGATCGCGCTTGCACTGGTATTCCGAGCGCACGGCTAGTTAGCGATTAGGAGGCAATTGTAATTTTCCCGAACGGGCAGGTAAAACAGGGTTGGATTCTGATTAAAACATTTGGGTGGATGTACGATTTACAAATATTTAATATATGAAATATATATACATATATAATACATTTTAATAAATATTGGGTATGTTAAAATTATAATCAGACATATAAATAATCAACTATTTTAAAATTGCTTTCTTAATTTTACAGCTTAGACTTACTTTTACCTATAGCAAATTATGTACTGAGAATAACTCAATTCAAATTTAAATAATATGAATCTACATTATAGTTGTGCTTGTTATCATAATTCGAATGTGTTGTAGAAGAATATAAAAATATATATATTTATCTACACTCATACTGTAAGTACTCTAAAATGCGTTCAAAAACCGTAGACAATGACAAGCATTACAACAAACGATTTAACTATGATAAGTTTCTTATCTGCGGCAGTAACGTAATTTTAACTTTGCATGCTCAAATATTGTTAAGCAATGAGTTTCAAATTTGGAACATCGAATTTGATAACATAATGTTACCGCCATGGCCAACTCGATTGGTCCCGCGCGAGCGCCGGCACAATCGAGTAGGCCACGACGGTACAATGGCGGTCATTCTATGGTTTCCGAACAATTAATTTAATATATATAATATGAGTGTAGATAAAGCAGTGTATGCAACTGTACGTAATTAGGCCTTAAAACACTCGTGTGATCTTATTATGAAATTCGCCTGCGGCTCATTTCATAAAACCACACTCATGTTTTAAGGACCCTTATTACGTAACAGTTACATAAACTACTATTATAGTACATATTAGTCAACAAAAATAATCATATTAATCTTTTCATCATATTAATTTCATTATTTTTTTCTAAATTAATTACGTGCCTACAACTATTCCTCGAATGAGGGTTTGTCATGTATATTACATTTCTTATCACATTTACAAACGTTTAAAAAGAAAATAAATAAATAACTGATTTTAATAAATATATTTACATTCTTCTACAACACATTCGAATTATGAAAGCAGCTTTAAAATTAAGAAAGCAATGTTTTAAATAATTAGTTGATTATTTATATGTCAGATTATAATTGTAACATACTTGCGCATAATTATGTGTAAGAATTTGTTAATTTTAGATTAATATGATTATTCTTGTTGACTAATATGTAAAAAATAATTGTATACTTCTACAACACATTCGAATTATGATAACAAGCACAACTATAATGTAGATTCATCTTATTTATATTTGAATTGAGTTATTCTCAGTACATAATTTGCTATAGGTAAAAGTAAGTCTAAGGCCTAAGCTGTAAAATTAAGAAAGCAATTTTAAAATAGTTGATTATTTATATGTCTGATTATAATTTTAACATACCCAATATTTATTAAAATGTATTATATATGTATATATATTTCATATATTAAATATTTGTAAATTGTACATCCACCCAAATGTTTTAATCAGAATCCAACCCTGTTTTACCTGCCCGTTCGGGAACATTACAATTGCCTCCTAATCGCTAACTAGCCGTGCGCTCGGAATACCAGTGCAAGCGCGATCTTCAATTACGCACATTTGTTTCGGATCTCGGGGTCGAGTTACGCTGGTTCTAGAGCATTTGAATCGCTTGTACCGGGTGCAACCGTATAGAACTTAGAGCTTTTTTCGTATTAGTTCATATTGAATCTTATTGCGTGGTCCATGTAGTAGGAATTCAATAAACGCTAACATGTGGCCAAACAATTTTTTTCATAGTGGCACGCGCGCCTGCGGTTTACACACAAAAGATAAGACACTAAGTGGATCAGTTCAGTTCAAATTGTTTAGAGTATACCCACCTACTTTCGGTGCTAGCGTGGCCAGCTAGCCAAAAATATGGAAATGGTATAATCACCAGTGTTCCTTTTTACAACCACCGATCTATTTTCGTCTGGTACAACATTATAACATTTTTTTATTTTATTAGTGTGTTGTATCGAGAAACTCGGCGCTATCGGTATACACGTTGTTTCCCGGGTGTGTTTTATGTGTTTGTGTGTGTGAAGTGTGATGAATGTGTATACACTCGCGTGCAAATAATTCGGGTCAGTACGAAAAACTATAATATCTCCTAAAATAATAAAGCTAGGAGCCTGAATTAAATTGTATATTATAGATAAATGCATAGTGAATAAAACAACGTCAAGAGTTAGAGATGATATTCACTTGTTTATTTAATTAACATAGTAAACACGATATCAATTAATTATAGGTAAAAAGCAACCGTGGTACCTCACACACAGAACTAAAAACAAAAAAAGTAAAACATATCAATACTTCGTATTGGGCTCCTCGGGCTCTTCTTACAGCTTCTAAACGATTGGGCATACTGTTTATTAAGTTTCTTTTGCGTTCTTGCGGGATATTAGCCCATTCTTCCACTAACGCCTGTTTCAGGTCTCTAGGTGTAGCTGGGGCGGGGTTTCGATTTCTTACACGCCTTCCGAGCTCGTCCCATACGTGCTCAATCGGATTTAGGTCCGGGCTTCTCGAGGGCCAGTTCATAGTGTTGATACCAACCTCCTCAAAATAATCTTCCACAATCTGTGCGGTGTGTGGCCTGGCGTTGTCATGCATGAACATTGAGTTTTCACCCATATTAATTAAATATGGGCCTACATGCTCATTAAGAATCTCTTCCACATACCTGGCACTAGTTAACGTTCCATTTTCTATCAAAACTAATTGCGTGCGACTCTCTGAAGATATTCCAGCCCAAACCATAACAGACCCACCGTCGAAAGCAACTTTTTCTTCAAAACAGGCTGGAATAAAACGTTCACCTGGCCGTCTGTAAACTCTTCGCCGCCCGTCATGTGCATAGAGCATAAATCTGGATTCGTCAGAAAACATAATTCTTGCCCATTCTTCGGCACCCCATCGCCTGTATTCGTGTGCGTAAAGTTTCCTTGCAGTTCGATGCCCCCTGTCAAGTTTTGGGCCATTTGCTGGTCTATGTGGGGTCAAATTAGCTTCACGAAGCCGCCGCCTTACAGTCCACTCGCTGATGTCATCTCTTCGGGTCTCCCGAAGTTGGTTTTTGACTTCAACTGCAGTGAGATGCCGATTTCGGAGCATTGTTGTTACAGTAAATCGATCTTCTCTAGCAGTAGTACATCTCGGCCTGCCGGTTCCTGGGCTTCGAAGGTTCCTGCCAGTTTGTAGGAAACGTTGGAGGACCCTCTGCACCGTAGATAGTGACACGCCTGTTCTTCTTGCTGTATATCTCTGACTTCTGCCTTCTTGTAACAAAGTGACGATACGTGTACATTCATCTTGTGTTAGCGACATGATAGTAATTCAATAATGACCATCAAAGTCAACAAAAACTGCCTTTTATCATTTTGCTTTGACAGATTGAAAACAAAAGTGAGAAAACAATCAAAAGTGAAATAAGCTCAATTTGAATTTGGTACCAAATTCGACTTTTTTCAACCGACTTCAAGATTTCGAAGGAGGAGGTTATCAATTCGTCGGGATCTTTGTTTTTGCTATTTTTTTTTTTTTTTTATGTATGTTCACCGATTATTCGAAGACGGCTGGACCGATTTGAAAAATTCTTTTTTCGTTTGAAAGAGTATACTTCACAGTTGGTCCCATTGTAACCAGGTCAGGATCTGATGATGGGATCCTGGAGAAATCGAAGGAACTCTTCAACTATTATAGGCACACCTATAGTGATTTGAGTATTTTTTACAGCAGCTCGAGCATTTGCTGTTGGAAAGGTGGATGCTAAGTGAAGTCGGTTCTTTTTTGTTTAAAATTATTTAAATAAAACTTTGCCAGAATTCTTGTAGAACATTGAAGGTTCAATTTTATTCGATATTAAATTCTCTTTAATACACAGTTAGTTTCCTGCACATACCGCTATTAATTTGCAAAATATAAGGGTTTTTATCACTGACCCGTATTTATATTTGCTCGCGAGTGTATATCTATGAATTTTAAGGATTTCCTCCTTTCACGTGCCATTGAACTGTTTGAGATGGTCTATTACATATTTTATGAAATCGTGAAAAGATTGAACTGTGGATTCCTGAGTTAAAATTTCTTGGATGTTACTAGGGTCTATGTCAAAAGTACGGCAGATTGTTGCATCATGGTCATTGCGTCTTCGTGCAAATCGTGGGCAGTTGGAGATTAGGTGCTTAGAAAAATGGAAAAGTAGAAAAATCCACTGCCTCAGGCGAGACTCGAACTCGTGACTCTGGGATACATGCCCATTGCTCTGACCAACTGAGCTACTGAGACACACCTGATGGCTGCGAATTTCTCCACTATATCCCATATGCGTCTTAGGGGGATGCCTAGCGACATCTGCCGAAGAAGTCTTACACTTCTTGCTCGAGTTCTTCTTGAGTATTCAGTGACCGGTGCTCAATCCTGCGTCTGTAAACTGGGTGTAATAGATTGGCTGGGCAGGCAGGGGTTTCTATGGGAAGATCTTCGGGTAGGAAGGAGGCATATCCGCGAATACGTGTGCACTCGATTTCTGCCGCGTATTTGACTTTTGCGGGTAGTGGTGTTAGCCTCGCCAGAGTGATAGAGAGGGGCATGCTCAGTGTCCTGAACCCATGCACACATTTAATAGCGAAAAGCCTTTGTAAGGACAGTAGTTTTTGGTTAACATATTTGTATTTGAGGGCTCCTTCCCATACCGACGACGCGTAAGTTATTATTGGTTCCGCTACGTGTTCATAGATAGTGCGTATGTTTTCTGGGTGAACGCCCCAAGTCGGTCTGATGAATGTTTGCAATTTATAATACAGCTTCTTCACTTTTTCTATAGTTGCCAGAGTGTGTGCTGTGAATCTAAGTTTTTGATCTATAATCACTCCCAGATATTTCAGGAGGAAGAGAACTGTAAAAGGTGTGAGTTCATAAGAATACTAGTTCGCTTTGCTTTAGGAGTAAAAGCGATTAAACGGGTCTTTTCATGTCCAAAAGTGAGTTTAACACCTTTTCCCCAGTCTTCAACAGTCTGAAGAGCTCGGTTAGTAACTTGTTCTAATTCCCGGACCGTTTTGGCGCTACACACTAGAAGTACGAGTATGTCGTCGGCGTATGCCTGAATGTTCAACCAACGGGCGTGTTCATTTCCAATAGGTCGTCTAATATAAGATTCCACAAGACCGGGCCGACGACAGATCCCTGTATGCAGCCTTTGGTGGTAGCTTTTTCAACCAGACAGTCCGCAAAGGCCAGTTGTATACCTCTGTTGGCCAGATAGTTTAGTAATATTTCATATATATTCTTAGGGCAATTAATGTTTTTAAGGCGTCGTAAAATTGCCGGCCACCAGGCATTATCAAAAGCGGCCTTAATGTCAAGAGAAGCGGCTAGCACCAACTGCCCATTTTTTTTGGCCCTGTCAATCCGGTCCAATATTTATACTCATACGCAGGTACACCATACAAACGTCACACTGACGAATCCATTAGGTAAACATGTTATATGATGTCGATCCCGCATTGCATAGCCAGCATAAATATAGGTATTTATTATTACCAAGTTCACGGTTATGTTATAATTACTTATAAATCTTATAATATATCATGGGAGTCATTCAATTCAACCTTCTTATATGTAAATCTGTAACAATGCGCGATAACGTAACGGTCTAAGGGAAACGATTTCAGATCGGCGAGAGCTCCTACTTTTTAGGGAACAGAGGACTGTCAAGGGTATATCACTCAACGGAATGACAGGTTCGGGTTATGGTTTGCTCCGAGCAGATTGTGTACCGAAAAAGAGGACGTATCATGCGTTACGGAGAGACAACATGATTCGAGTGAGAACACTATACTGTAAATACTTTTTCACAAATCATTCAATTGTTAATTAAAGTAATATAGGTCTAAGTAACTACAGTGCAGTGCACCTACTTACAATTATACAAGAATTGTTAATTTCTAAGGATCATCAAATCAAAAGACCAATTTAGTTCAACAATTATGCGTATTATGTATTCAAATTAAAAATAGGTATAAACTCTGCCTAATATAGGTAATTGTACCAACGGCGGATTGATCATAAATATCATAATGATCATATTCACGCTGATATTATGTTGACTACATTAGATTAGACTTTATTAGGTATTTCCAGTAGTCCAGTACCAACGGAATAATGACAGCACATGTGGTCCTCCTTTTGGCGATGACGTAACTGGCTCTGGTAATACGCGTAATATACTCGTACATACCTATTATTCTAACAGGCAGTTGGGAGTTGGGAGTCAACTCGCAGTATAAACACTATCATTATGAGCTATTTTATTTACCTTTTTTTTAATACACCAATAACAATCCGAATGTATAAATAGAAAAGAACAGTTTAAGGGCCGGTTGCACCAACGTCAACGTCATCGGTAAAAAAATCTTGTATGAAAAGTTTGACAGTTTTCTATGGGATGACATATTTAACGTCGATGAGTCTGTTAACCGTGCACGGTGCAACCCACCCTAAGAACTTTTTGAGGCTGCAAGTTTGATAGTTTTACTAGATGGCGCTGTACGGCCCCATACATTATGCGGTAACTCTGGTGCACATGGCGCTACAGAGTTACCGCATAATGTATGGGGCCGTACAGCGCTATCTAGTGAAGCTATCAAAATTAGAACGTCAAAAAGTTCTTACACTATGCTCCTCTATTTCTTATATTTTATTTGCTAGTGCTATACTTGTATTACATTACAGTTCATAACATAACATTAATGATGTTATAGTTATAAGTTATAACTATTTATTACCTACTGCGTTTTTTCGTATCGTATCGACCTTGTAAGGATTCATTCAGATCTAACTGAGTCTACTCATTCACATATTTAGGATTTAAAATGCTGACGTAGCTTACGTTGATAAAATCTGACTTGTATGACTGATTGTATGTTGTTTGTCATCTTTAAGTACTCACATGCAAATACTAAGGCTATATAGTTATAGTCTTAGTATTTGCATGCGAGTTACTACTAATATATTATTTCCGTCCGTATAAAACCGTTTAAAAAAGGAAGCTAGCGCGGAAGTACATCGAAGTGAGCCATTTAGTGTCGTACAATGGCGGACATCCTGGTGGGCTCAGGCTGGTAGGAGTGGGAAGCGAGCGACACGTGCTCGAGCAAGCCTGCATGCTCTGCGCCACCGCATCATATGTGGCGTTCTATGCCTAAAGGGCCTTTATGCTCGATATTAGTTAAGCCTATATCCTAAATCTGCGTTTTATAAGCTACCTAATTTAAAAAATCCAAGACTCATATTTTTTAATCATCTAATATAATCTGAAACGATTATGTATGATTTTTTATAATATTTCAATGTGATTTACAGACCGTGAAAAATTAGGTGCCACTTCGTAATATTGAAAAATTATAGAAAAAAACAAATTATTCTAAATATTCCTTTCCTGGGGTAGATATGAGGATATCAAGTATCATTTGTGGTATATTGTACAAAAAAAAATCAGCCAAGTCAACAACACCAAACACAACATGAAACATGTTGTTGAAACATGTAATGCATAAGACCAAATGTACACACAAAGCAAGAAATAAATGAATGAATTAATGAAATCGTATCTGGAGGAGCCCAAACTTGGTATATGTATTATGAAAATTATTTTTGTTGTAATTTAAAAAAAATGGCTAAATTGTATCATAAACCCTTTCATATGATACCCACACGCGCTACGACACTGAAAAAAAAAATGTTTTTCCCATTAAAAAAAATGTCCCAGCACTAAGGGATTTTCTTAAAGAACTGCGGTTCAAAAGTTGTTTTTACCACTATTATGCGTGTGCAGGCAGTCACATCCGTGTCCTGTCCAATATGATTATTTGATTAATAATGATAATATCTGTAGAGAGTCACTGCACAAAAATATAGGCACATTTCATAAGGCTAATGCCTAAGTTACTCTCGGCTGTCACCTTTATACAGAGTGAAATATTAATCACCGTGCATATTGAGCGAGGTGGTTAGGTAGGCCATACTGAACAACTTTTTCTATGGGACCAATTACGAAATTGCGAAAAAAATTCTGGGTTGCCCATAGAAAACGACAACATGTGATCAGCCGAAATGTATGAACCAGGCAAAAAAACCTACCTAATCACCTCGCTCAATATGATCCATGATTAATGTTTCACCCTGTAGCTAAAGATAAAGATATAAGTTTAAAGATGGCATGCACTAGAACTGTGTCGAGCACTCGGACGTTTAACAAATCTTCAATGATCAATATCCAATCGGTACACTATGGTCCAATAAGTCTACTTAAGTTCGGGTGGTTAGTATTTCCAAATTGCAAAATGTTTTTGAAGTTACGAACCTATAAATCAAACCTAATATTACATTAACTTAAATAGGTACGTGTCACCACAGTGAGTATTTGTTGATATATTCAATTGTAATTCGTCTGTGACAGGGAAATGGATCTCTTCCTGGGGCAACGCACCCTGCTATTACAGCAGATCTCTTGTAAGTACTTCTATTTAGGTGGCGTTCAACAATAAATACCACTTTCTTCGACGACATTTTATTGATGTGTTACGAGTATGTGGATGTGCCTGGAGGTACTATTCACTCTAGCAGACCTTTAAAAGCTGCGTGCGTACCTATTCCATCCGGCACAGATCATAACTCGCCAATACTTTCCTATTCTTCCTAAATACTTGTTTTGCGTTTCACAGAAAACATTGTGTTGTTCAAATACTCCTTACGAAATTACGACGTTTCGGCTTAGACAACTTCCGAGAAATGTACAAAAAGTTTAATAATCTCATTGTTTGAAAGTTAAGTGCTAAGCTCTAAGCTTCTAGCGTTATGTTAAAAATGTCAGTAAGAGGAAGCTTTTTATGACAGGTGCGGCGCGGGAGCAGCCGGGCAGGTACCAATCTGTGCACTGCAGGTACATTAGGCTCGTTTGTTTCACACTAACTATTAAAAAAAACCGGCCAAGAGCGTGTCGGGCCACGCTCAGTGTAGGGTTCCGTAGTTTTCCGTCCGTCACAGTAAGTGTCCCCAGTCCCCACTTAAGAGTTAAAATAACACCGCCATGTTTTTACTTTATTTGAAAGCAAGTCTTTTCATTGTAATTTTGTAGAAATTACAGGTACAATACACACCTGCTTATACGGTTAAATTACAAACTTAGTTCAGAAATAATTTTGTATTTTTTTTTCAAAAACTATTCAACCTATCAAGTTCAAAATAATTTTCCTAGAAAGTTTTTATAAAGGTTTACTTTTCAGATTTTTTTCATATTTTTAAAACTTATGGTTCAAAAGTTAGAGGGGGGGGGACACATTTTTTTTTACTTCTGGAGCGATTATTTCCGAAAATACTTACATTATCAAAAAATTATTTTAGTAAACCCCTATTCATTTTTAAATACCTATCCAAAAATATATCACACGTTGGGGTTGAAATGAAAAAAAAAATCACTCCCCACTTTACGTATAGGGGAGGTACCGTAATAAAACATTTTTTTTCCACTTTTTATTTTACCACTTTGTCGGCGTGATTGATATACATATTAGTACCAAATTTCAGCTTTCTAGTGCTAATGGTCACTGAGATTATCCGCGGACGGACGGACGGACGGACGGACGGGCAGACATGGCGAAACTATAAGGGTTCCTAGTTGACTACGGAACCCTAAAAACAAACCCGTTTCAGTCCAGGTGAAGCTAAATTTTATATCAATGCCATAAGGACGTTAACGACTTGTCTTGCTGTATTTTAATCGCGGAAAGTTCAACATAATGTTTATTTATTTAATATTTCTAATTCCCGTTTCATTTTTTTGTAATATTTTGTCTAGTAATAAAATGAGTATTTATTTTACATTGTAGTATAAACTGTATACGGTTTATATCAGGTAGCCCAGAATTGACGATCTCCTTTATATTTAATATAATCGCAATCCTAATTAACTAGAATTTAGAGTTTGACTACAAACCAAAGTTACATTTGTTTTGGCTACAAAATCGATATTCGTTACTAGTACTACCAGCAACTACATATGTACAGTCAGCATCAATAATATGTATACGAATTTGAGTCTTATCCCACAGACATAAGTGCCGAAATGTTTACATATCTTTGATGCTGACTGTACAACTAGACTGACAGAGTGAATAACAATTGTAACTTAATAGTTAGAAGAATGTAGTGCAACCAGTGATTAGTAAATTTCCCCATAGCGATCGGTATCCGATGTCTGTATGAAAATAGCTATCGATTGAACTGATAGTTCGGTGTGACGTGTTGTCGGTGGATGAGTCACGGCACGCCGGTCGCGCGGTAACCCAAGTCGGGAAGCCCCAAGCGCCGCGCCGCCCCCGACGACTCCGGAGCTCTGACTGACACCGCTACTGTATATTTGCCATTTATACAGTCTGCTGTTCAGGTTAAAAAATAATTAATTGAGTTTGCAGAAAGAGAAGTCTCATAGAATTCATAAGTTCCCATTTCCATATAAAACACGACACTTAATTTTCTTTCCGGACAAACTCTACCTAGTGATTTATTTTACTGAATACCTACCTAATAGGTCACATTAAATTAAATTAATTACATCACATTAAATTAAATTCAATACATTTCAATAAAATGAATAATTTATTTACAACAACAAACTAGTACATAAAATTACAACGAAAAATATATTAAAAATAAACTAAATTAAAATTTTCAATTGATACTTATTGCCCAACACACATTTTAGTAAAGTAATATTCTTAGGTTCTCTTGTCAATAATAATAATAATCCGGATAGGTACCTAATACATTTTAAATGTCAGCCGATAATAAAGAGTTAAGAATGTCACGTATCTTGGCATAAAACGAAAACTTCTCCTGGTCGATATATGTAGATTACATTAGTAGTAAGTAATCAATTTTTTTTAAGTATATCATTAAAGTTTTAAAGTCTCTGTCAGTACGCTAATGGGTATTAGTAGTCAATTATTTGTTATGGTCTTGGCAGCTATGGCCTTACGTTTAAAACTAACTTGACAAACTAGAAGCGCTACAGATACGGGTTTGAAAATACCTAGGTAACAAAACAAACAAAAACAGCTGCATAAGTGATACTACAGGAAATTATTTAAAATCTGTAAAATAATAGCATTACGACTGAAATATGCGAGTATATGTTCCTGGCAGCTATATAGGAACATGAGCAATTAGTCAACTATAGTCAACTCATCAGGACACTGCCCGCGGGCAAAAATGTACCCAGAGTGTCCAATTACTACGGAGATAGGACACTAAATAAACGTGTACCCTAACTACTTAACACTTTGCCACGCGGACATTGTGCAAGAGCCCAAAAAAACTGGTTTAAAACTTTAAAAACCGTCTAAAAAGGTATCTCTTGGATACTCCATTCCATAGGGGAATCATTCTCCTATAGACCCCCACAGGACAATTTTTGTGTTTTATTTTAATTGAATGTTATGTGCTGTATTGTATTAATGTAATACTAACTACATATATGTTCTTACTGTATTACATCTTATGTAAAACTAAGATTGATGCCTGACTTCACAAACTAAATTTAGTTTTGTGGAGCATTGTAAACAATTAAATTTGTAACCTTTATGTTTTTAATAAATAAATTAATAATAAAAAAAATGTTGTTATCATATTTTTATAAGGTTGATTAAAAAGTGTAAATTGGCTAGTTTAAAACAGGGAGTAAGAACTGCGTGCATTGAACGGAACGGGGAATCGCGAGTGGAACACAACACGGCGATAACCCCTCTGGAGGGCCCAGTAAATGTCTGGACTACGAGAATAATTAGCTCGGGTGTTATCGCTGTTAATTAATACCGCGGGCCGCGGCTGGTGGCTGCTTGCTGCTATGCCAGTCGCTGCGAACAGTTTTCTTTATATTAGCCATTTATCGCTTTTTAATGTAGGTTAACTTAGAACACATGTCATGGTAAGTATTTCTTGTAAAGTATAGAGTCGTTATTAACAAACTTTTGCTACTCGTCGAGTTTAGGTTTGATAAAAGCTTCGTAGACCTAACTACTAGTTCATGTTTTTCTCCATATACCCGGCTCCCTAACTCGTTATGATTAAGACTATTTCCTTCAGAAGAGAGTCATTATGAAATACTATGGTAAAGTCAAATGAAATTTTATCAATATCGCGATGCCGCGAGGTCGGAGCGCCGTGCTAGGTGTCCGTGACGCAGAGTGTCGCGCAAAGTCGAATGTGTGTAGACTGTAGATTCATATCTACATATATAGTCGATATGTACCTATAGAATTGTAGAGTAGATTATCTAGAGACACTTAAAGAGTCACATGTGTATATTGAAATTGGTCGTGTTTCCATATTCTATCTTCCTATCGTTTGTCCCGGCCTTTTGCCAATTTGAGCCTAGGGTCAGCTCGGCAACCTATATAGTACCGTCATAAACTATGTTAAACAACTCTCTAAGTCTGAGTTTAAGTTTTAATAATGAGCTAATAGTAGCATCTTGCATATGGATTATATACACGTCTCTTTTAGTCGCGCGGAGTTAAAAAGACGTCGATAACTCATTCGCCCGGTGGTTGTGCACGAGTACCTACATTTTTTAAATATTATAAACCATTTTTTGTATTACGTGCAAGTTTTGCCACTAGTCAATAACAACCGCCGTAAATTATAATTATGCGTTTGAGTAGTTATCAACACTGCGATGTAGGCTTAACAACTCGTTATATACGTTATTGGACATTTAGTTAGGATCAGCATAAAGACGTTACGTTACTGGCGGCGAAGAACGAATTTGAGCGCTGTACCTGCGTGCGCCGGCGCAGGTACCGGTCGCGGACCCACAATGGCATTCCGGCCATCCGAAATGAATCAAAATTCAGTGCAGCAGCTCTCGCGCCTTGCTCGCCCCGCTGCTCGGTACGATTATACCTAAACGCATACATGATAACGCGCATTGTCGCCCATACACATAAGTATTTTAAATGTCCTCACGTGCTAAAAATTAATAGCGCAATTAAAGTAGCACCGTACGTAGGCACTCGAGTAATGTAATAGCGAGTCATGAGCAAGTCAGACGTGTTTGTGCGGACGACCGACGAACCTTCCTGCGGGGACTGGTTTCGTAGGTGTATCGCGACCTCCCGCGCCGGCGAGAACAATGAAAGTGAGAGAGGGCAGGAATGCGGCGGGGCGGGGGGCTGTTCCCGGTTCCCAGGCGAGGAATGCAAGCACGACCAACAAAGCCTACGCGCCGCCATTCACCCCTCGCCCGCCTCGCCCGCTGCCTCCTGTAGCGGTACCGTCGCCGTCGCCTGCCAGTATGCACTACACCTCATTTTTACTGACTTTCAATGAGCTGATGAATTTTGTTAATATATAAAGACAAAAACATAAACCAACAACTTATCAAGCTATCTAGACCTAACTTAAAAACTATTGGTACCTAAACTACATACAAATGTCCCCTATATCGCTGCCACTTGGCAAGGTGCCCATAAGGCTGCCTGCGTTGCCTCGCTGAATGGCGATACTAATGTAATGACTTTCCCAACTTTTAACATAGTCGTAGTAAGTAATAGTAACATAACTGTAACTTAGTAACTACTACCTACTTTTTATAAACTTATGAAAGTTTTCTGTCGAACCGAAACATAAATAAAATAAACAGCCCCCCGAAAAGAAGTCAGTTTCCGGAAGTAGAGGACCCTGTGCGGAAGCGAACCGGAACACGGTGCACGGCGCCGCAACCTGACACGCGGGCTCAGGCTCAGGCGCAGGTCAGACAACGACCACAAACGCAAGCGCACAAGGCGCACATGCCTGTCAAGTGTCCACCCCGACTTCGGCTTCACGAGAGTCCTAGGCCAAACATGGGCTTCTGTGTGAGTAGGGATGATGTATGATTCATGTGAACATAAGTCGATTATTATTAGTTTTTTTTGTCATCTTGAAAGTTTAGCAGCTTTTAGGTACCTATAGAAAAAACTTACGTGGCAAAGTTTAAAATTAAATGAATTATGTAAGTACTATGTCAGTAGGTAGGTACTATCATATAATGCTATATAATCATGGATTTATATGTGGATCTTAATTCTTCGGTCACAAAGTGAGACCAAAAGAGAAGGTTGCCATACGACAGGATTTGTCTTAACATGTCAGGATTTTCGAAATGACCTCATGGATGTACCTTTATACATATATATATACATATATAGAACGGCCATGAGCATGCCCGACAGTGTATACGTATGACATACTATGGACATTCGTAATAATAATTAGCTAGCTATTTAGATTAACACTAGTTAATCTAAATTCTAATTGTATTGTAAGATCACTAGATCTTTGGTTTTAATGTGGTAGCAATTTTTTGAAAGCCGAATTAAGAATTCTGTTTCAGTCAATTTCAGTTGAAACACAAGTATCTACTATTAGAAAATCTAAGGGCAGACACATTTCGCAGGCGCGTTGATGTCGTTTGTTCCGTACAATTAGCAACTAGTTTTTATGAATAGGGAGGTATTGTTGTTCTTTGGATCGTAGTATAATTAATACCTATTATCGTTATCGGAGACTGGTATAATTAATATTTATTTAAATTTAGATAGATTTTCGAACATAAAATATTGCATGTTAGTTTGATTTAACATGACTAAACTATTATTTATTAAACCTACTCAACATTCAGGATTTGAATAAAAACTAGAGAGGTACTAACTATAGTAACTATACCTCTGCTTCGTCAAAGACTAAAGATGCTATCTTCAACTCTACACAACGAGTGAAGTGCATTGTAATTTGTAGCTAGGTAGTGTGTACAAGTAAAAATCCAACACGATTGCAATTTGCAATATTAGTTCGGTCTGATACCTATGTCATAAAAACATATTTAAGGCCTAGGAACTTCTAAAGTTTAAGGCTCTACACATCATAGTTACCATGCATGTAGTACCTATTCGTAGACCTAGTATATAGAATATTTATGTATACTGACATAGGTACCACATGCGAGTACAGTACCTATAGTACACGTACAGGTACATCTACCTACTCGGATCAAGCTATATCTACAAAAAACCGGCCAAGTGCGTGTCGGACCACGCATAGGAGGGTTCCGTACCTTCAATGCAATAAGAACCAAATTAATACCTAAAGGTCGTATCTGATGCCTATGGAAGGAGTTTTTTGGAGATAACTCAAAAATGGCTGAACAAATAATGTTCAAAACAATTTTCGTAGAAAGTATATGATAAGGCGCATCTCATTTTCATATTTTTTGGACTTCCGGTTCAAAAGTTACAGGGGGGACACAATTTCTCTGACTTTCGAAGCGATTATTTCAGAAAATATTTACTTAATCACAAAATGGGCAAAGAAATTTCTTTTTTAAAGACCTATCGATCGAGTGATGTATCACATGTTGATATTTGTTAAAAAAAAATTTGAAATTTAATTACATGTATGGAGCGACCCCCTAAAAATATATTTTATCTACACTCATATTGTAAGTTCTCTAAAACGTGTTCGAAAACGGTAGGCAATGGCTAGCATTACCACGACCGATTTTACTATGATAAGCTTTTTATCTGTAGCAGTAACGTAATTTTAACTTTTCATGCTCAATTATTGATGTGCTATGAGTTTTGATAACATAATGTACACCTGCACCCTCCTGCGCATCCGCCGACAGCCCGACACGCGCCTCCCCGACCGCCGGCATAATCGAGTTGGCCATGGCGGTGCAATGGCGGCCATTCTATGTTTTCCGAATACGGCATTTTGGATAAATAATATGAGTGTAGATAAAGCAGTGTATGCAACTGTACGTAATTAGGCCTTAAAACACTCGTGTGATCTTATTATGAAACTCACCTGCGGCTCGTTTCATAAAACCACACTCATGTTTTAAGGACCCTTATTACGTAATAGTTACATAAACTACTATTTTTTGTTTAAATTTAACTACATAACTAAGTAGCGGCATACAAAATACACGTTATGTGTAAATTTTATTCAGATACGTCGTATAGTTTCCGAGTAAAATGGCTGTGACTCACGGACGGACAGACAGACATGACAAATCCATAAGGGTTTCGTTTTTTGCCATTTGGCTACGGAACCCTAAAACCAGCCAAGACCATGCTCCGTGTAGAGTTTGCCGGCCCGTCACTATACACCCACTCAAAAGGTTGTTTTTATAGGATATTTTGCGGCACTTACGTCCTTTTGCTATGAAATAACAACTTTTTGAGATATGTAACTCCAAAACTACTGAACCGATCTTATTCAATATAATTTCCGTTGAAAGCTTGAAAGTGCTTATTAGGCGCCTTTAATGTATTTTCCCATATGTTTTGGACTCCCTGTTCAAAATAGGCATGATCATGACACATGTTGAATTATGCAATAAAATTTAGTTGATAGGATAAGAAATGATCAATATATCCAAATAAAAGTGAAAAAAAAATAAGAGGCAATGTAACATTTTTACTTCTTACTTTTTTACTTTTAAAAGGTACAAAGATATCAAATATTTTTCGTTTATTTTTAAAGTTCGAAAATAAAAAAATAATTATATCATTCGATTTTTAACATATTAAGTACTGTAAAATTTATTGTATCGCAACCATATACATAAACGCAACATTTCTCTGTAAAAAAAGCAAGTACATAATTATTCCATAGTTAATTAATTATTGAAATTTTCACATCATTCTATTAGGAGCGTTTTGAAAACAAAAGCAAATCTCGGACTTTAAGCACAGAATAACTAATAGTACTACCGTACTTTAAGTCCCATTTCTGACTTTTGTGCTGCATTAAAGCAATTGGTCCTATACGAGTATATATCCATTTGATTTTCACAACAAAACGAATCGAAACAATTCAATGTTCGGAGCTATTATTTTACGAAACTATTGATTTTATACAAGACTTATTTTAGAAGACAGAAGACTCCTATTTCTTTTTGAAGGACCCCACACAAAAGGGTTAGAGCGAAAAAAGTTGTTGTTTTACGTGTACCACTTTGTTTGCATGATCAATATACTCTTACAACGATCACTGACCTAGGCCGCCGACGGACAGACGGACATGGTGAAACTATGTATAATATAAGGTAGTTGACTACGAAACGGAACCCTAAAAAATAGTAAAAATTTACCTATAAAAAATAAGTAGCTACGTAAGTACTTACCTGTGTTTTGTATAAGTACCAAACACTCAACATAGTACGTAATACCTATCGGTAAGATTTGTTGTCTTACGTTCATATTGACTACTATTTACGACATAAATACATAGTTTAATCAAGTTTGTTGCCAGTTGAAAGGTTAATTGGGCGCTACGAAAATCAGATGTTTACATAAAATCCGCACCTGGTCCATCGCTATCATCAGCTGATACATTATGCCTCAGGAAGAACTCCTCTGAGAGGGCGCAGGGAGCGGCCGCCGCGGCCGCGGCTCGGGCGCCCGCCAGCGCAACCAGGACCAGCACTAACCACCTCATGTTCACACTCGCACAAAAATCCAATCGAATACGATATGTTTTAATAGGTGCGATTACGCGTTCGCGGAGCTGTCGATCGCGCAGCAATTGCGTGCGCCCGCATTGGAGCGCTGTCCCGGACTGGCGGTACGGCGGTAGTGGCGGTGCGGTGCTGCGGTGGGCTGGCTGGAGCGACACGGCGGCGCGGCGCGGCGCGGCGGCGGGCCGGCGGGGTGACGGAACGACACGAGCATGCTCGCGTGCGGTGCAAGAGCGCAGAGCACTCCGCGTACCAAAGCTCTGTGCTCTCACATGCTCGGATCGGGTATCGCGCTGCTGGATATGGATATGGACACAGGAAGAACATACGTACAGTCGCCATCAAATACATCGGAGCAGCCACGGTACTCCAAAATATCTGAACATGCACTTTATCGCCTTGACAATAGAGGCGTTGTTTAGATATTTGTGACCACCTTGGCCGCTCCGATATATCTGATGGCGACTGTACCTATTAGTCCCTCTTAGACACTAAAATAACTTGTTTTTGGCATCTATCAGGACAGTATTCTCCACCACTTATAACACTATCTTCAGATACAATTCTAAATGTCTGCTGCCCGTAGCGTTCAAAAGGAGTAGCAGAAGTACCAGAATATAGTATCTAACGATTTACAAACGAAAATAATAAATAATGAAGTCGGGGATCTAGTAGGTAGCTGCCCTACAAACCCGTTAAAAATATCCCCTCACTTTATACCTGTACATATCTAATTATGATATACAGGAGAAAACCATTATCTTCACATAAAACCTGACTATATGTCCCTTCAGATCATGCCACATCCACGCTCCCAAGTGCTTTGATTTCATCACAAAACGTGCACAAATACACTTCATTGAGGGTTTCCACGATCGAGTTTTTTACTAGATGAGCATACTCGATGAGGTAGGGTTGCCTACGGCCAGTACGGCCAACTCTTGATCTATATAACGAACGATGATAAAACTGAATACACAACAAACTTTAAATACTTCTTATTATTTTAATAAGTTATTTACTAGGTCACCTTCATATTAATCAGGAATACTATTTAACGACCTCCTAGCCTAGTCGGTAGTGACCCTGCCTATGAACCAGGAGGTCCCGGGTTCGAATCCTGGTCAGGGCATTTAGTTGTGTGTTTATCACGGATATTTGTTCCTGCGTTATGGATGTTTTCTATGTATTTAAGTATTTATATGTATACAACGTGTTACTTTCAAGACTAAAAACTTGAAAACTGTTTGTTCAGAATCGAGAGTGGAGTCGACTGCAGTATATCTCAACATGGGTATACTTTTTAGTAATTTTTCCAATTTTTTACGTGTCGAGTCTAAAAGTTTCTAATACTACAGTTTACCATTCTATTGAGAGGTTAGGAGATAGAGGTTGAATATTTTATAATGGCTGGCAGCATTGACTAATTTGTTTTTCAGTGTCAAGGTATGTCATCTTATGTCAATTCTTACAAATTGACAAAGTAGGTTGATAGGTTGACATGACATGACACATGTAGAGATGTGACAACAACGCAACAAATGTAGAGTTAACGAATAGAATTGCAAGGAAAAATAAACATACAAATATCTTTCGAAATAATTAACCGATTGAAAAATAAAAAATCTAGATTAATTAGCAATAATAAAAATCATTTGGCGTGTCTGGGGTTTTTTATGGCTCAAGTAACACGTTGTATCTATTACTTATATCGTCATCTAGTACCCACAACACAAGCCTTATTGAGCTTACTGTGGGACTAGGTTGTAAGATTGTCCCATAATATTTATAATATTTATTTATTTATTTAGTATTTCTAGCAAAAAAAACTTTCCTTTGAAACCAAAAAAAAATTAAAAACATTAAAAACAAATAACCGACTTTACTTAGGCTCCACATTTCCAAGAGCAAATACCCGAGTTGTAAAAAATACTCGAATTACTATAGGTAGGTAATATATGTAGTTGAAGAACAGGTATAATAGTTTAAGAGTTCCCACGATATATCTCCAGGATCGCATCATCAGATCTTGACCTGATAACAGCGGGACCAACTGTCAAGTACACCCTTTCAAACAAAAAAAATATTTTCCATAATTATGTAGGTCAAGCAAGCCCTGCCGGAGGCCTGATAGATACAACCTTTGAGACCCCTGACTGGACTAAGGGTGGGTTGCACCACGCATAACTAACGAACTGATGAACGTTAAATATGGCGACGGAGCTTACATCCCATAGAAAACTGTCAAACTTTTCATACAAGATTTTTCTAACGATGACGTTGACGTTAACAGACGGTTTGGTGCAACCGGCCCTAAAAGTCTGAAACTGTAAACAACTAGCAACAATATATATAGGTAAAGGAGGCACAGACTCAAACAAGATTGACTGAAAATATGGCACGTGAAAATTTGTAACCGGCCAGTCTTATACTGTTATAAGACTGTCAGAGAAACTGCTGCAGGAGTCGTTCTTGCAGCGGTATTGTGGAGCTATATTTTTGGGCTGATTGTGTATATAGAATTATTGATCGGTAACTGTCAAGAATCACACAAACACACACACATATTTAAGACTATATTAGATCATACTTCATACAGCATACCTCAACATAGTTTTAACATAGGTAAATACTTAAGAGTCCGGTAAAGTTTTTTTTCGATTTCGCTCATCTTTTAGATACTATTTTACAGTACATCTACCACGAGTCATACAAATAAGCCCAAATCGAGATTCGTTCACGAATTCGTGAACTATTTGTATGGAGAATTTGTGCAGAGCCTCTAGCGGTCACTTATAGAACTAAAAATAACTGCCATACCATAAGTTAAATTATCCTTTACGCAATTCGCTTACGAAAGCTCGATTGTTTGTTTCGTTTGTGTAGATTTCAATACGTTACAAAGTGACGTGACGTGACAAACGTCACATCCTTCACACCAACCGAAACAGATTGTTGGATATCCAAAAAGGTTTTACTTCCTAAGTACATTTTATCTGAAGGTTTAGAACTGTAGACAATTATATGAGCAGTGAACAATAATAAGCATAGAAACCATATGATTTTTTTATTTTATTTGTAATAGCATATAATGTATAAACTATCACCTGTTTCAACTGGGACGCGATGGTCATTTTATTTTATATGTATTTTATGTGAGAAAATGGCTGCCGTTCCTCAACCCACTCAAGGAACGGCAGCTGACCATCAAGAAGCTTGATTATTGATTATTGACCGCCCTTAACGACTTAAAATTTACCGCTTGGGACACGATGAAAAACGGAAATTATTCCTGGTTAACGGCCTAGCAAGCGTATTAAACACCCACAAAAAGTAGGGTAATTTTTCTAGGCTGTAGTAACTAAACGCCAAATGCTCCCCCCCGGCTCTCTCTCGCTTGGGATCGGTGGTGGCAACTACACTTGGGTATTACTAAATAATAAAGTATATTAAAAAGTGAAGGTTGTATTAATTAATTACAACTCAAGAACCAACAGACGACCCGGCTGCAACAAGAGCTAGTACGATTTCTATGCTTATTATTGTTCACTGCTCATATAATTTTTCTACAGTTCTAAACCTTCAGATAAAATGTACTTAGGAAGTAAAACCTTTTTGGCTTACCTACAATCAGTTTCGGTTGGTGTGAAGGATGTGACGTTTGTCACGTCACGTCACTTTGTAAAGTATTGAAATCTACACAAACGAAACAAACAATCGAGCTTTCGTAAGCGAATTGCGTAAAGGATAATTTAACTCACGGTATGGCAGTAATTTTTAGTTCTATAAGTGACCGCTAGAGGCTCTGCACAAATTCTCCATACAAATAATTTACAGATTCGTGATCGAATCCCGAATTGGGCTTATATTTGTCTGACTTGTGGTAGAGGTACTGAAGGAAAACGATTAGCAGCCCGATTATTCGTTAACGCCTATAGAAAAATATACAGAATTTTCTACATGACTCGTGGTAGAGGTATATATTCAGTAACTAATAAGACTACTAAATATTAGTTTGTATACATATATATTGGAAGATCGTTTCTTTTTAAACTGTATAAGTGGAACACTTTTTTGATTTTATATTTCATTTATATGTAATTGACCTTAATCTCACAGCTGTTTCGTGATTTTTGGTTGGAGAGGTGGAAAGAGTAAGTTTTATTGATTAAAATGATGTTAAACTAGTATGAAAAATATATAAATACGTTGAAAAATGAGTCGTTTAAGGAATAAGATGAACAGTTTTTTTTTCATTTTCATACATATTTTTTAAGCAAGAGTATGTTTACCTAAAAAAAAATTTTTTATTTATTTAAACTGTTTATTTTTAATTTCATGTTTACAATATTACATATAGGAGCTCAGTTGCAATCTCTATTTTTTGAGATTATGATAACTAAGCCAAGCCTTAATTATATAGGTATTCTATTTAGGTAGTTATACTGCTTACATTTATTACAATAAGTTAAGTACATTAATCTTTATTATTCAGTGCTTTCTTAATGGTCTAAGAGCTGGCCACGTCAGATGTGACACAATAATGAGAGCAATGAAACCTGTCTAGTTAGACTGCTTTACCATCCTTATTGCTAGATCCGGGCATCTGGCAGCTTTTAATGGGTGGATGTCAGAGTGACAGACCAACAAAGTTTTTAAGTTGGAAAAAAGTAATACCAAAATAGGTAAAAAATGCCAGAGTTCTGTAATTTATAGAGGACAAAGCCTATATTTTAACATTAGATTAAAAACCATTGTCTATTATTGCGGAAACAAAAACAGTAGGCGACTAACTAAAAATTGCATTTCACATCATTTAGCACTACTTTCTCCCAACAGACTCTTCTGGATATGATATAACCTAATTAATTACATAATTTCCCATAATATTTCATTGAACCCACAACTCTAGGATTTGTTTTCTTCAAGTTATTTGCATTCTTTGACCTCCACCACTTTACAGCTGCCAGATGTCCGGATCTAGAAATAAGCATAATATAGCAAACTAACTACATGGGTTTCGTTGCTCTCATTGTTGTGTCATATCTGACGTGCAATGGCGTAACTACGCTAAGTGGGGCCCGTGGCAAATTCATAGTATGGGGCCCTTTTACAGAAAATGCTAGAATCCTCCTTTAGTCTTGTCCCCTCCGGCCGGGGGCCCCCTTAGGCCAAGGGCCCGTGGCATTTTGTCAGCTCTGCCACCCTATAGTTACGCCACTGCTGACGTTTACGCCAGCTCTCCGTCTATAAGTACATATTTTGCCTTATCAGGATTTTTTACTAAGGTTTCAACGACTTGTTTGGGTAAGCTGTTCAGGATATTAGGTAGGTATGTTGACCAGACCCTATTCCCATATTCATTGATGCTTTTAGGTATTTTAAAGTATGGTTCATTGGGTAAGGCCCGGAGGTGGGATGGTCTCTTATACCTGTCCAGCTGATCCAGCAAGTGTTTGTATTCTAATATCACAGCAAGTTTGACTTTGTCATAAACACTATATATTCTACAGTACTTAAACAATTTATGGTAATTAATTATTTTTATATCGAAGTTTTATTTTTAAAGGAACTATGGTTTTTAACAATCTTATTTGAATATTGTATATTTTTTGAAAGTATGTTTTATATGACCCGGCTAAAGCGATTTACTTTCGGTAAGGGTTGCATGATATATAATTTGGCATTGTCGAGCAGGTGGTATGAAGAATGTATTGCTTCTTTACAAAATGTAAGTAATATTCGAAGGGAGAGCGGCGCCTCGTGACACTAACTTAATGTCATTTTGTACGCTTAAAAAGAGACACCCAGATAGTACAATACCAAATACACTTATATAATACATATAAGTACTTAAAGTACTATTAGTTATTCGTGCTTCTGTAACACAAGTAATTTTTTTTAAGTTGTCTTTGCCGTTTCTCTGCCTATGCCGGCTCTAATGGCTCGGACACGTAGTTCGTACTCGTATGGGTGAAGCTCGTGCTGTCTGGAGAGCATAGTCTGGCCAGCCAACTTGTCGAATTCCATCTGGGCGTCCTAGGTACCACTGGAAAGGCGAGGTGCTGATGAAGGACCTCACAAAGCTAGGCGCTGTTGACTGGACAGAGACGGCTGTGAACAGACAAGCCTGGCGATCTTTGGTGTCGGAGGCCAAGAGCCACTTTGGGTCGCTGCGCCACTGCAGTAAGTTAGTAAGTAAGTTTCTGACCATAAAAGATTTAAGGTCTGGGCCCACTAAGTATTCCGTCCCACCATGACCGTACCAAGCACGGAAAAAAATCGTATGTTGGTCGTTGCAAAGCCGTATGCAAAGCATATGATGCCCCCGTACACAGCCCCCGTTCACAGCCCGTTTATAGCCCGTATCATGGCCGTACGCTAAGGACTGCCGCGCCGCCACTCAGTATGTGCATGTAGCCTGGCCGCCTAGAAGTGTTTATAAATTGTATTCAACTTCAATTTAGTAGGGTAGGTAAAATAAGCATTTATAATACCTATAATAAATAATAAATAATAAAATAATACATGTATGTACTTATAATATTTTCTAAGGTATCATCATTTTAATTACGCCCTTCTTCCTACTGATAGAAAAATATCCGCGAAGCATACGCGGTTAGCCCCGTTTCAAACCCGTGGCAAACGCATAGCAAACGGGGTTGCACCCCGTTCAGACACCGTTCTAACACCGTAATGCGACATGCAGAGACCGGCCCGCCACCGGCGAAATGTTCTCGATTAGTATTTATTTGTTATTTATTGCATTCCATTTTCAGGTTACCTAGATCTACCAAGTGTTTTTAGAACGGAATGCCCGAGACGGTTACAAAAGTAAGGAAGTAAGCGAGTAGGGTTGGGTAGCGCAGGGCAGGGTGTAGTGTAGTGTAAGCGCCGCGGATGCGCGCGCACAGTATCGAGCCGAGTGCAGCCACCACTCTGCCGGCCGGCGCTCGCCCGCTGCTACGCGCGTTTCAGCACCTTACAGACCACCTCAACTAGCAAACATCATCTGCAATAATTAATATCTTATTTGTAATTACATAGGGTGTCGGTCTACATTTTTGAGCGCTACGTTGTATAAGATATAGCCAAATAGAGGTGACTGTGCTAGACTAGACGGAGCATAAGTACAACTAGCGGTCGCCTACAATCCTACATGGACGCTTGCATTCTAATTTAGTGAAGAAACGGGATTGTTAATTATTTAAGTCCCGTCTATCGTTGCCAGTGTTGCCACCTCTACCTTACTAGTGTTAATTTAAAAATATACAAAAATTGCATTTATGGTTAAAATTTTAATCGACTTCAAACAATGTAATTATTCGGAAATATTTTTTTCAGAAATATTTTCAAATATAAAATAAAACATTAAGCCTATTTAATCACCCACCCCACGGCTGGGCACAGGCCTCCTCTGTTGCACTACGGTCTGTCGTCCCCAAGCTTGCCCAATTTGACTGCTTTGATAACGGGTAGGTGGGACTACACATAAAGTAACCTTTAAATAATTCTTTGAATTTGAAAGTACGTCAGTATTTATACTCGTAGTTGCTTTATACGTACATATATGTAATATGTACCTAACGGTTATAAGTACAAGTATCTATTTGTTTTAGATTAAAGAGTAATAAAAGCAATACATGTCATATTTAAATTTGTTCGTTTCATTATCAGATCATCACATCACAACACAACTATCACAAGTTTAACTTGTAGTGTAGGTAACTGTGTCTAAGGGCTCGCGCTCCTAACTAAAGCAATACATGTCATATTTAAATTTGTTCGTTTCATTATCAGATCATCACATCACAACTATCACAAGTTTAACATGTAGTGTAGGTAACTGTGTCTAAGGGCTCGCGCTCCTAATTAACCTAGTTTAGAGATCTAGCGGATATATAGGAGCGCCGCCGAGCCGAGGCCTCTGCCTTGTTTAACGCGCCGCGTCAGATAATTACTTACATTAAACTATTAAATAAGACTAATAATAAATAAGCGATATTAGCCATAATAAAACCACGCTCCTTTGATATAATAACTGCAGTCTAACGCGAACGCAGCTTCGTTTCCTTTCCAGCAAAATTCCAAAATGCCATAGAGCTGTGATAAATGCGATATTTATAATTTATCGCCACCTGATATCCCAGGTAGGCGCTTCATTGAGCATCGCCGCCAGCCGCGCCTGCGCCTGCGCCCGCGCCCGCGCTCGCGCCGCTGTGCCCGCTGTACGCTGCCGCGCCGCCAGCTACGACTACAAGGCACAAGCGGCTGGCTAAACTGAAGCGGTAAGCGGTAGCGTCGCTTAAACTCAATCTAGCAAAATAAAGTGACTTTTTTTAGATATAGTGCTGGATTGTGATGGCCTACGATGGATGCGTTGCCTTGAGTGTTTCCTTCGTTCACTTTGTTGATGAGTGCGTTCTCGGTTGTTGGGATGGATGAGGTGAGTTAAAACAAATAATGGTGTTAGGTTAGTGCTTTCCTATCTTTCCGTTTTAATGCGAACTAGATCCCTACCTGAATATATTCGAAAGCGATATTATAGATAATAATAGCGCGAGCATTGCTTAAGTCACTTATAAAGTGATACCTAACTACCTAAATCGATTTTAACTACCACTCTCAATACTTAAAACTACCCCTAAACTACCCACGTTGCAGTTATAAAAGGGATGTCTCATTTATTATTGATAAATATTAGCGCAAAAAAAGGAAAAGAGCCTAACGGAAGGCGCCTGGTTTATTTTTATTGTATTTGTAGATCACAATGACTAAGAAGACACTTTGTCGGCGGATGAGAATGGCGGAATGTTTTTCTGCTAACTGCTAAGTTTTTGGGCAAAAAGGTTAGAGGGATTGGTGAGTGTGCGTCGTCCTTCAGGTGAATGCTAAATCGAAACGCCCCAGCAGATGTCTTCGCTACTCTATGGCTACTTTTATTTAATTTATTCCATATGTGAGTAATATATCGGATTCCAAATATTCTATTATAGTTGATGGTTTATGAAAACGTAATGGTTTTCTTTATCCACATGAAATATTCTTTATCCACATAAGGTAAATGTGACATTATTTTAGAATAATAAAAAAAACGAATTCAATGGGGGAAGCCGGTGAAGGATTATTGTAGACTAGCTTTTGCCCGCGGCTTCGCTCGCGTTAAATTTGGGGTAACAAATCATACAAAATTCCACCCCCCATTTTAGGGAAGTGGGGGGTTAGAAAGAGACAAAAGTAGCATATGTTACTCTCCATCCCTTCAACTATCTCCACTTAAAAAATCACGTCAATTCGTCGGCCCGTTTTGCCGTGAAAGACGGACAAACAAACAAACACACACATACACTTTCCCATTTATAATATTAGTTTTAGATGGTGCACTCTTAGATTCCATACAATGAAATAACTTGCTTAAGAAACACAGCGGAGAGGAGAAATCGCCAAACTTGAACGTTGTTGAAGAGTTCCGTTCTGACCATCATCAGCAGTTCCACTTCATCAAATATCGCTTATTTAATGTGACTGTTTAATTTTTTCATGAAAATGCTAAATCATGTATGCCTTTAACATTTGAGGGGTTCCCTGCATTCCTCATCATCAGAACTGGAGCTTGACAAAAAATTGTCTTAAAATTCTAACTTGCTTAACAAACACAGCGGAGAGGACAAATCGCCAAACGTGAATCATGCGTCGTTGAATAGTTCCGGTCTAATAATTATCAGCAGTTTCACTTCATCAAATGCCACTCTTTTAAATGAAAATGCTTGATTTGTTGGTTAAAATACAAAAATCACTATATTAAAATTTGCGGAGTTCCCTCGATTCCTCATGGATCCCATCATCAGAAAATTGCGTTTTGACAAAAACGGGACCAATCTGTATATATCTAAACATATAAAAGGCCCAAAAATCAAACACTCAAATGACCATACAATAATGTAATAAAATCAGTAGAGATGTTATACCTAAAGCTTAAAAGTAAACAGTACCCGCCAGAAGTCATAATCTTTGCGGAAATCTCAATAGCGCGATGTAGCAGGAAATGTAATAACTAAAATTTACTATGTAAACAACGTATGAAATACATACGGCAGTTGGACAATCGGTTCAGACATGATGGAGTTATGGAGTAACAAACATAAAAAAAAACATACCTGCAACCCGAATTGAGATCCTCCTCTTTTGAAATCTTGAAGTCGCGCTTTTATTACATACTAGTGAACAACGTAGGTACAGGAGCTATAAATTTATCCTAAATTAGGGTCCTAAGTTTAGGATGGTAAAAAGGACCATTTAATAGCGAGTGCATAGCAAATAGGTAGGATCCGCGACCGTCCTATATACCTAGATTTTTGCCCTTACATGGTCCTTATTACCATCCTATCCGAAATTAGGATAAATGTAACAGCTCTTTACCTACTACCTACATTAGCCTCGGCCACCAAATGATATCCTATTCCATTAGTAGTTTATGTAACTGTTACGTAATAATGGTCCTTAAAATATGAGTGGTTTTATGAAACGAGCCGCAGGCGAGTTTCATAATAAGATCACACGAGTGTTTTAAGGCCTAATTACGTACAGTTGCATACACTGCTTTATCTACACTCATATTACGAGTATATATCCTAAATGAAGTGTTCGGAAACCATAGAATGACCGCCATTGCACCGCCATGGCCAACTCGATTGTGCCGGCGGTCGGGCGGGCGCGTGCCGTTGGTCGGGAAGGAGGACAGCCAGGACAGGATTTACATTATGTTATCAAATTCGTTTTCGGAATTTGAAACTCATAACGGATCAATATATGAGCATGTAAAGTTAAAATTACGTTACTGCCACAGATAAAAAGCTTATCATAGTAAAATCGGTTGTGGTAATGCTAGCCATTGCCTACCGTTTTTGAACACGTTTTAGAGGACTTACAATGTGAGTGTAGATAAAATATTTTATACAGTGAAAGTTAGATTATTAAATAAGTATATGTAAAACGGTTTTCTTTGATTTATATATTTCTTAGTTTCCTGACCGGGTTGGTTCCTAAGATTACTAGGTACTAAGTATTGAAACTGGATCGATTGGTAAACATTTATTTTTTGAAAAAGTGCTATTTTCTTGCTGACTGTAAAATTTTCTTCAAAAATAAGACGACTTCTAAGGCCATTTTCGCGTAGCGGTACGGGATCTAGTAGCTGACCTACAAACTGGTTAAAAATATCCCCTCTCTTTATACCCCCTGTATATACCTAATTATGAAATACAGGAGAAAACCATTCAACTAACATTAAACATGAATATGTCACTTCAGATTATGCCACATCCACGCTCCTAAGTACTTTGATTTCATCACAAAAACACTTCAATTTTAAGTGTTTGCGTATCACGTCACCTTAAGTACTTAACTTAGTACCTTATACTGGATACTAAGTACAAAGCTACAGTAGCGCTCTATTACACTGTTCACTGTTCTTATACACTGTATTAGAGTCACGGCAGCGTGTGAAGTCAAGTTCAAAAGAGAACTGGCGACGCAGCAGCCGTTTGTTATATTATATTACACCAACCATTTGGCGCCACTAAACATAAACATATGCAATTTGGCACACTTATTAAGACCCTTAAGGCTAAGTAGAATCCCAAATTTAATAAATACATATAACTCAACCGGTTATTGAGGTACAAAAATCTAAAAATCGGGTTTTTTTCTTACTGACTCACTGACCTAACATCAAAAACCTAACCCACTTCTAGGTGCACGTTGAAATTTGGCATCCAGCTTGGTAATTGTGTCGTTACGTTACGTTACGAACCTAAGATCAAGAAACAGTGATTTTATATAGGTACACACAAAACTTCCAAAAACCAGTTTTTATTTACACACTCGGCGCCTATCGAATTAGTAACAGCAAAAATGAATTACTGTCTACACATTTGATACAAAAGGTAATGATATCCCATCAAAAACATAAATGTGAAATGAGAGCCAAGTTCTTCGCCTACAAAACAATTGATATCTCTATGAGTGCTACCAAGTTCGGTGTAGAAAATCCTAAAATTCCAGTTACACGAATATGTTACATGCAACATCCTAAAATAAATTTACACAATGTGATTATTTCACCTGGGATGTAATTCAAGTTTAAGATCTGTATTGGCAGTGTTAGCACTCATATAGATATCAATTATTTTTTAGGCGCAGAACTTGGCTCTCATTTGACATTTATGGTTTGGATGGGTAGTATCTACTAAGTAGAACTTTTTCTGAATAGGCACTATATCGGCACTTTCTCAATTATAATAATATTCCTAACTAATATAACCATAAAGGTGAATGAAATCATCCAGAGCACGTTTCGTCTTGTCGTCACAAGTCGGAATGAGTAACACAGCCCGACCCAAAACCAGCCCAAATGTAAAAAAAACAACAACAACATTGTGTTGGCGTGAACAAAGTGCGGATCAAGATATACTTACCTACAAATGTAACCATAAAATAACTAATTTATTTAACACAACGTGCCATCCTAAATACAGGTACCTACTTACTTCATGACGACTTTAAATTATCTACCTAGGTAATTAAATCAAATCAAATCAAATAATTTATTTGCTCGAATACAGTCAGGTGGATCTTAAATACATTTTAGGTACAGTGTATTCAGCCTGCTAGTGGGCATGCAAATATTATACAATCCTAAACCTAGATTTCTTACAGCTAAGCATGCAGCATGCATGGATATTAACATTAATAACAATTAATAACACCTTATAGTATAGGTACTTAATAAAGAAATGGCGTATAATCTAAATATTCTTTGATTGATAAAATGCATTTTTTATTAAGAAGTCAAATAAATTAGTTTTAAATTGAGGCAAGTCAGATTTCATTATTATGTCTGGTAACTTATTGTATAATGTGTGTGCCATGCCAAATACACTTTTATCTACACTCATACTGTAAGTACTCTAAAATGCGTTCAAAAACCGTAGACAATGACAAGCATTACAACAAACGATTTAACTATGATAAGTTTCTTATCTGCGGCAGTAACGTAATTTTAACTTTGCATGCTCAAATATTGTTAAGCAATGAGTTTCAAATTTGGAACATCGAATTTGATAACATAATGTTACCGCCATGGCCAACTCGATTGGTCCCGCGCGAGCGCCGGCACAATCGAGTTGGCCATGACGGTACAATGGCGGTCATTCTATGGTTTCCGAACACTTAATTTAATATATATAATATGAGTGTAGATAAAGCAGTGTATGCAACTGTACGTAATTAGGCCTTAAAACACTCGTGTGATCTTATTATGAAATTCGCCTGCGGCTCATTTCATAAAACCACACTCATGTTTTAAGGACCCTTATTTTATTACGTAACAGTTACATAAACTACTATTATCACGCAAGGCTGTGTCTGACTTTGTGTACGTGATTTTATGTCGCTGACGCACACTTCTAAAGGCAGAAAATTTGTGTTTATTTAATTTTACATACATAACTATTTCAAAAATATATAAACAGGGAAATGTCAATATTTTAAGTTCAATATAGTAACGTTTGCAACAATCACTTTCCTTCAGTCCACAAACAGAACGTAAACACTTTCTTTGAGCCTTAAATGCCAAATTTCAGAACATGATACCATAACGCAATGTGGCTGTTACATATGCGTGATAGGCAGTGAGTACGGCTGCACGACTTACTATTTTATTCAGGTTGAACAATGCACGCGAAAATGATCTTAACTTTTTGCACAAATAATCAACCTGGTTTAATAATTAATAGGTATAATATCTACCTGTATCAATTGTACACTGTCTCAGCAGGCCCTACACGTTGAGACCTACTCTAAATAGGTGCTACATTGTTCGTAACCATTATTGACGAAAATCATAACCTAAATCCCTGAACCTAATATTACACTATACGAAAGATATGTCTTGAGATAATGACCGCATCGTAATTATCGATGGTGTCTCTGACACCCCGTTCCCGATGAGAAATCCGTGTGCGAAGCTGCAGGACCGCGGCGTGAGCAACGCAATTGGAATGCGCTCCCATTCACCACCCTCATCAGCCATTGCGTCACAAGTGAAACCATATAATTCAGACCTCCGATTACGCATAATCTATTGACAATTCCGGGGTCAAGTTATTCTAAGACAGAGCTTACAGTAGGTACATAGAGACATAATTGGTGAACAGATAGGATGCGCGTGACCCGGGCTGGGCCCTCGCCCGAGGCATTTACTTCCCCGCGCATCGGTAATATTTTGTACAGGCATACTCGTACTGGAATCTAGGTACCTACATACCTCATACATATGTATTTCGTCTTGCGTTTCTTTTATGACGGTTGAATATAGATACTCACGGAACTTACCTTCAATCGGAAATATCGGTATCAAAAACAGTTAAACATGTACCATCCTATGAAATAAAATAATTACGGATACCGCACCGGTAAGTCAAAACTGTGATACCATGCCATTGCCATGATAAGCCATTTTCATGTGTTTATCTGGTTTGAATGGTAATAACTGTAATAAGCGAGAGTGTATGCATGCAAAACCTGTTTTTTTTATGCTATAAACAGTCTCAGCGGCGCGGTATATCCGTAACTAAATAGGTAAAATGCCAATTACTAGCCACTTTCCAATTACTGGCCACCTATACTAAAATGAATTCTGTGTATAGGTGAATAGAACTCATTTTTGTAAGAGGCGGCCAGTTATTGAACGAGTGGGTTGTGGATAAATTTCAGTTACTGGCCATTTTCCTTATACTGAAAATGAGTTTTATTTATCTGTAAATAGAATTCATTTTTGGAATAGGTGGGCAGTAATTGAAAAGTGGCTAATAATTGGATTTTCGTACCTTATATACTAAAATGAACTTTGTTCACCTATAAATAGAAATCAAATTAAGTGGCCAGTAATTGGAAAGTGGCTAGTAATTGGCATTTTACCTACTCGTATTTCATACGTACGAGTACATCCATTATTACAAAATCTTATCTTATATATATTTTTTTATTTAAATTTTATTATAATTTCTATTATACATATACAAAAAAATAATGCGATTATGCGATTTTAATGATGTTTTCACACCACCTGCTCGACAATGCTAAATTATATATCATGCAAACCTGACCGAAAGCAAATCATTATAGCCCTTGGCTTTAGCCGGGTTATAGGGTGATTGTGCTCGTTTCCCGTCCATAGTCAGTTTCCGTCCACCTGACGGTTCTGCTACAAATATATGGAGAAAACTTGAACGTAAATGAATTTTCCTGCGGAAGTTTGGTCTTGTTGCGATCCATAATATCTAAGAAACAATTCTACTATCATAAAACAGTAATTTGACAAATAGTGCCTTTAAAAATTAAACATTAATAGCCGCCTCGAATTCGGCCCTAGCAAATGTCATCGCAATGAAGAAAAAAACTTGTGGCGGGAAAAGTTTATGATGAGTTTTATTAATGATTTAGGCAGTGCACTAAATATGTTTGGCATGAATTATCTATTTTAAAGTTAATTGTACAATATTTTAAGTGGAGATTAAAGTTTTAGAATATAATTAATATATAAACTTTGTGGACCAAAACTAGCAGAGCAATTTGGTATAAATTTCAGTTTTGCGACCACCTGATCCCGGAAATCCAGACAGCTAGGTAAATATTTCTAATGGTTATTTTACTTCAAAATACTTAATTAATACGTAATATTATAGTATATAGTAGTATGGTAATATTATATTTGATTACCTACACACTTTAGTTTCTGTCCATTCCTCATATAATGTTACGTAAATAAATGTAATAAACAAAACATTTAAATGACTTGAGCAAAGACTAAAACTAGCTCTTCTGTTGCATTGTTATCGTTAATATACGAGTTATTTGTGAGAAGACAAAACTATAATTAACATTAGAATGACCAAATGGTAGTAGAATAACAATTATAACCTCCATACTATGGCGTGCTCTGCTTATTTCACTTCAAAAGAAAGCTTTGTGATCGTCCATTGCCATCGTCCGTACACACACACACGCACACACACCCATACATCTTTCACAATGAATATTATCCGTTATTTTCACTAAGCACTATCACATCACCTTTATCTATTTACCGGCAATTAAAACCACACGAAAACAAACAAACAAAAACATGCGCTGTTAAATATTTGAACAAATATCCGAAAAAAGGAAGTCTCGTGTTTTGATCTGATTAGGTACTATGAAAAAAGCTACTTTTTTAAATAGTCGCATAACCTTCGGATCTGATCGGAACCAATCGGAAACCTTTCCGGGTCAGTGGTCATGCTTACACCTATTTGTACGTTACGTACGAATAGCCACAGAATACACTTGACGTTCCCCTCCCCCGCAAAAATCGGCAGACTTGCTTTGTAAAGAAAACGGCAGACATGGCTACTCCGGGTTGAATTCTCTGAGGAACGACCCAATAATGAACGATCCAATGCGCGGTTGACTACGCTAGTCGTGTCAATTGCATTAAGCCTTGGTCAAACAGCAAGCGTGGCGCAGCGCCACGGTCGCGCGGCGCGACCGCGGCACATGTTAACAGGTTAGCGACGTCAAACAGACTGCGTCCCGCCGGCGCCGCGCCCCGCTTCTGTCGCGCCCCGCGCCGCGCGGCCCCCCGCGTCCACGCGGCGCGGGCGTAGCGCTGCGCGGCGGCACGCTGCGCCGCGCTGGGTCACATCAGTCGGACGTTAGGCAGCGCGGTGCGTCGTGCGAGCGTAGCAATATACTGTGATTGTGATTATATAGAAAAAAATATCTTCTCTATCTTATGATATAGAAAAAAATATCTTCTCTTCGAAAAAATAATCTTGGCTTCGGAAGGAATGAGCGAGTCACGTCCGCATCGCGCGCGGCCGCGCCGTGTTCACGCGCGCGCCCTGTTTGAACAGTCATCGCTTCGGCGTCACGCGGCGCAGACGCGGCGCTGCGCCACGCTTGCTGTTTGGCCAAGGCTTTATAGTACAAGCAGTGACAGTGGTTAACATTAAAGGCCTACAATATCATTGTTTGGTGATAAAATGCCTTAGTTATAATATTCGATTGTTTGGTTGAGTTAAATATAATACCGTGATCGATTTAACAATACATACTTGTATGGAAAAAACAAATTTATAAAAACTAACTACGCCATTTCGTTTCCTTAATCGTACCTAACTGTATGCTAATATTAACGGAAATAAAAAAACATGGTGTTAATCCTTACTATCATTAGTTTTTAGGATTCCGTAGCCAAAATGGCAAAAACGGAAACCTTATAGTTTCGTCATGTCCGTAGTTCGTCCGTATGCTATGGCCATTTTTTATTTGGAGACTATAACTAATATGTATTGATGAAATTATAACAGAAGGTGTATTTTGTATACCCCTACTTAGTATTGTAGTAAAATTGCTGAAAAGATTTTTTTAGGGGGGAGCCACAAGGGGTTTTCCATACATATAACAATTTTTTTTTCTACAAATTTATAAAAACTAACTACGCCATTTCGTTTCCTTAATCGTACCTAACTGTATGCTAATATTAACGGAAATAAAGAAACACGGTGTTAATCCTTATTAACATTAGTTTTTAGGATTCCGTAGCCAAAATGGCAAAAACGGAAACCTTATAGTTTCGTCATGTCCGTAGTTCGTCCGTATGCCATGGCCATTTTTTATTTGGAGACTATAACTAATATTCATGAAATTATAACAGAAGGTGTATTTGGTATACCCCTACTTAGTATTGTAGTAAAATTGCTGAAAAGATTTTTTTTAGGGGAGAGCCACAAGGGGTTTTCCATACATGTAACAATTTTTTTTTACCAAAAATCATCATGTTGCACATCAATCGATAGGACTTTAAAAATAACATTGAGGTTTGTTTTGTCATTTTTTGATTAAGTGGATATTTTCAGAAATAATCACCCTACTCAGTGGACGAAAACTAGCAGAGCCCAGGACGGAAAACTGACATTTATGGACGAAAACTAACGAATACCCCACTTTTTCAAATAATATTTTTTATACAAAATCTCGCAAGTATGGATAATTATCGCGTAATATTAACATAAACTAGACTATATAAGCTATAAAATGAAATATAATACATTTAAGTAAGGGTACTTTAAGATATTCTTTTTGCATCACAAAGCTGGCAAAATCGATAAGTGGACGAAAAGGAGCACAATTACCCTAAGTTAATGATGTGATTTCACTTCCCATAGTTCTTATTGCTAATTTCGTATATAGTGGAGTACGGGAACGCCTTTTTAACCTATAAAAATGACATAAATCACAAGTCCGATTTTATTTTGTGACCTGTTAGATACGTTAAGTACAAATAATAAAATAGTAGTTTTCGATACAAGTGCGAGAAGTATGTCATTTTGCACGAGTACTGAGGTTACTTGGCCCGAGCCGAGAGGAGAGTGTCAAGACTCGCGACGAGTGAAAATGACACTTCTGCACGTGTGTTGAACAACGTTTTTTACAATTGCGAAAAAACTACCTCTACAATGAAATAAAATTACATTTATATTCTGTCAGTGTACGAAAGACATCTTCGTTCAATCGCGCGTTGCTCAAGTAATGCTATTGGGTCTCGCATAATACTCCTTTATGCCCAATCGCGCGTAGTTCAGGTGGGTCATTTAAAAAATATTTTTTATTACAATTGCTCAAAAAGTTTAATTTATGTAGCTGCAAATCGTGCGTAAAGTTTAATTTTATGCGCTAGTGCTAAAAAGTAATCTGATCTGCAAATCGTGCGTAAAGTTATATTTTACGATTTGCAGATCAGAATTTTAAATAAATGAGTATTATCGAGACTCAATAGTATTACTTGAACAACGCGCGATTCAATGAAGCTGTCTTTCGTACACTGACAGAATATAAATGTAATTTTATTTCATTGTAGAGGTAGTTTTTTCGCAATTGTATTAAAAAACGTTGTTCGACACACGTGCAAGGATTCAATATCGCGCCCGTGACATAAAAAAGTGATTTATCCCCTTGGTGTACAATCTACCATTGTTTTTTTGAATTTCCAGGGTGGCCACTTTCTGGAAAACCGGGAAAAGTCAGGGAATTTTGCTAGTCATGGAAAAGTCAGGGAATTGTCAGGGAAATTCAATGGAGGTCAGGGAATAAAAATTGTCTCTATATGCACATAATAAAAAATAAAAAAAATATTAATTTTACCATCTCCAAACATTATATATCTATAATAAAAAGGAAAATAAAGACTTGTAAACTTAAATAAAACCCGGCCAAGTGCGTGTCGGACCACGCATAATGGAGGGTTCCGTAGCTTTAATGGAATAAGAACCAGACTAATGCCTAAAGGTCGTATCTGATGCCTATGGAAGAAGTTTTTTGGAGATAACTCAAAAATGGCTGAACCGATAATGTTCAAAACAATTTTCGTAGAAAGTATATGATAACGCGCATCTTCTCAATTTTTTTCATATTTTTTGGACTTACGGTTCAAAACTTACACACAATTTTTTTTACTTTCTGAGCGATTATTTCAGAAAATATTCACTTAATCACAAAATGGTCAAAGAAACCTCAATGTTATTTTTAAAGACCTATCGATTGATGTGTCACATGTTGATATTTGATTCAAAGAAAATTTTGAAATTTAGTTACATGTATGGAGCGCCGCCCCTAAATTTTTTTTTTTAATTTAACTATATAACTAAGTAGCGGCATATAAAATACACCTTATGTGTAAATTTTATTCAGATACGTCGTATAGTTTCCGAGTAAAATGGCTGTGACATACGGACGGACAGACAGACAGACATGACGAATCCATAAGGGTTCGGTTTTTTGCCATTTGGCTACGGAACCCTAAAAATGAGGTTTCTCAATTACTTCTCAGTTCCCTTTAGTATTTCTCGCTGGATTATAGTATATGATACATTTAATATCCAATAAATTTAGTAGTCAGAGGTACTGTTTCAATTGGTTTTTCCTGTACAGCTTTTAACAAAAATGGTCAAAAATTAAATGAATTATTGGGTAATTGGGAAATTAATGGTCTGATATCAAATTACAATGCAGCAGATAATTCAGCAAAAAGAAGGCAAAAACTCAAAAATGTATTCCAATTATATATTTTATATTTATTACATTTAAGATTATGGTCAGGGAAAAACTTGAAAAAACGCCTGGAAAACCGGGAAAAGTCAGGGAATTTTGGTTGTAGTAAATAGTGGTCACCCTGATTTCCGCCCGGAATGGTGTAATACCTATTAATATGTTGGATATTTAAAAAAATGGCTGTACTAAGTTCTCCGGATCAGCTAGTACGAGTAGTATAAATGTGCTTTTAGGTACCTCCCTACTTAATTATGTGTCATACATAAAGAACAAATAAACGTAAATCGGCATTAACCAAACTACAATAACGCGGCATTACAATTTAGGTATTTTCACACCTCCCTCGACAATGCCAAATTATTTATACATCATGCAAACCTATATACCAAAAGCAAATCATTATAGCCCTTGGCTTTGGTCGGGTCATAATGTTGTACTAAATTCCATTATAGCCAGCTGGTTAATAATGTGATTTCACTTCCCATAGTTCTTATACTTCTTATTGTTATGCTTAAGTCTAATTTCGTAAAGTGCGCACGGCGCACAGCCCATCCCCACGAGCCGGAGCCCGCGGCGCGGCGCCGAACTGGTTTGAAAATCGAATTTATTCGAAAATCGTGCTGGCCACCACAAATGGAACACATTTTAAATACCTAAAACAAACGCTGCGAGTGTCATAAGATGCTGCAGTATACGGAGTAAAACTGCAGATTAAATAAAAATAGAAGATAAAAGTTTCATAAAATGGACTAATGTATCAAACATCAATTTTCACTTTTGATTTATTCAAATAAAATTCAGTTTTAAGAAACCTTGGTTTTTATTATTGTCTCGCAAGAGGTGAGGTGAGAAAAGTAGAGTACCTAATACTCCTCGGGGATAGAGCTGTTTTTGTCACGGGCGCGCTTGAACCCCTCACTGCACTCATTCTTAATTTTCTCGCTTCGCTCGGGAATTAACTCATGCCATTAAATCTGGAGTTCTTCTTTACGTTCAGGATTCAATATCACGCCCGTCACATACATAAAACAGTGCTTTATCCCCGTGGTGTACAATCTACTATTATCATAGTATAAGTAATTGTACAAATACAGAAGATTCTCCTTCCTCAATTTCACATTTAGCTACAGAGATGAAAACGTTAGCTGTCATGCGCTCTTAGGGTGGGTTGTACCACGCATAACTAACGAACAGATCAACGTTAAATATGGCGACAGAGCTGTCATCCCATAGAAAACTGTCAAACTTTTAGTACAAGAATTTCTTAAAGATGACGTTAACGTACGGTTTGGTGCAACTGGCCCTTACCATAGGCTCTTACAAAAATAAAATAGTGTTTTCAACGTGCTTCATATATCCATGCAGGTGAGACATGCCATAAACACTGGCTGAAATGATAATATGTGACGTTTTCAATCAAAAGTACACATCTTTAGAATAAATCCATAGACTAATAATATACACCTGACGAACTGATCAACGTTAAATATGGCGACAGAGCTGTCATCCCATAGAAAACTGTCAAACTTTTAGTACAAGAATTTCTTAACGATGACGTTAACGTACGGTTTGGTGCAACTGGCCCTTACCATAGGCTCTTACAAAAATAAAATAGTGTTTTCAACGTGCTTCATATATCCATGCAGGTGAGACATGCCATAAACACTGGCTGAAATGATAATATGTGACGTTTTCAATCAAAAGTACACATCTTTAGAATAAATCCATAGATTAATAATATACACCTGACGAAGCCTGCGTTGCGGATTATAAAATAGTAGTTAAAATAGTTATGTAGGTATGTTTTAAAATAAAATTTTCTTCATTAATATCTTGTATATGACTAAATCTAAGTCATTGTCGGTTGTCATTAAGACGTTAACAGCAATAAAAAATAATTTTGAAATTAACACTATTAACAACCGATAATGATGTACCTAAAATAGTAGTTAAAATAGTTATGTAGGTATGTTTTAAAATAAAATTTTCTTCATTAATATCTTGTATATGACTAAATCTAAGTCATTGTCGGTTGTCATTAAGACGTTAACAGCAATAAAAAATAATTTTGAAATTAACACTATTAACAACCGATAATGATGTACCTAAAATAGTAGTTAAAATAGTTATGTAGGTATGTTTTAAAATAAAATTTTCTTCATTAATATCTTGTATATGACTAAATCTAAGTCATTGTCGGTTGTCATTAAGACGTTAACAGCAATAAAAAATAATTTTGAAATTAACACTATTAACAACCGATAATGATGTACCTATAACTTGAAAATGTCGTATATTCTCGAACGCAACCATAAGGTGATAAACTGATACTGATAAGCTATGTGCCAATTCTTCCCTCATTAGCCCTCGCGGTGCGGTAAGCACTAGCTCAACCACTAGGTCCACTAGATAGATCGTAAGTACAACTCGAGGTCACCACACATCGGCGCTCCCGTACCTACTAATTTAGTATGAAAGCGCGGCCGCTTATTTCATTTGAGTTAACGTTTTTGATCATTACTCATGTGAATTAGAAATATCCACAAAAATCAAGTTATAGGGACTAATCTGGATTGTTATACTACAAAATGGTGTAGAATACTATTGAGATGTGCTGTTCGAATCGTAGAAATCAACGAATAAAATTGCACTGATGTGTGGTGACACCGTGCTCCTTGTAAAAGCTTAATGATGAGTAGTCTGTGCGTAAGCGCATCGGTATAACCGGGTACAATGGATAGAGACATAGTGAAACCCCCCCTGCTATTACACATGTTTAAGAGAGCCTACATGGATCCTGAACGAAGCAAAGTATAGAAATGCACGTGTGTGTATGTGTGGAGGGAGGCAGTGTGTACTGCCTCCATTTTTCACACGGTAACTCGGCTATCGCCAACCGGCTTCTGTTAGACTATTCTCGTGCAATATGCAAGTCACGCAACGCTAAAAAGCTTAGAAATCGAATGTAAACCCAAGCGGTTGCCCATAGTGCACGTTCCCGCTGGAGAACCCTGACCTGTCGTGCGACCATATCGATGTTACACGTTTTATTTAAAAAAAAATAGTTACATGGCCATCACAGTATGGCTAAATTGCGCTAACCGCCTAGCAATGACGCGTAGTCAGAGAGATCGCGAGGCAACCTGATGGCTCGCGGTATTTGAGCTCCCGAAGTCATGAGGAACCGTTTTTCACATCATACAAAACTCAAAAAAAAAATGCCATCCGATTTATTGTACGAGCATTTTTCCTAAGTTCTCGTCCACCGATCGAAAAATTCAATATTTATCCGGCTTCCAACTCTGATGTCTCGATAACTAGCCATACGCCCCGGCAATTTGTATCCAGTGTCACTCATATTGATATGGTCACAGTGACAGGTTGTGAGGTAACTCCAGCAGGGTTAGCTTATTTTATTTTTTTCTAATGGACTTTAGGCGGTATTGCCTGTAGCCAATGTCAAGTATTATAATCTTTGGGTAGAATGTCTTCGATCGATATTAAAGCGCAGCGAGCGGATCTAGATTTAAACTGCATAAGGCCTGTACTGCGGCGCGGAAGGTGCCCTGTTTTTTACTCCCAATTTGGCCGCTAGGAGCATGGTGTTTTAGAATAACGTTGGGTGAGGCGCATAGGGTAAAAGGTTGGGGACACGCATTTTTTAAACTGTATTGTTTTTGGGTATCAAGTACATTTGTATAAATTCAGTATATGAATATAAAAAATGCGTTTATATTACGAATCAAATTTATTTAACAATACGAACATGACCTCCTGACAAAATAATAGTCAATGAAAACCAATGTTAAAATACCTATTGAAACTAAAATAGACATACATCCCTCATGAATAATAGCAGCAGGCCATACAATAATGTTACTTACAAAACTAAAGAGAACAAAGTTTGTCCTCCTTGCTAAAACGTTTGTCAAAATGATGTAGGGTGACAGTTGTCTCGTCACTGATACCTCGTTAATAATTAAAGGCACTTGAAGAATGACGATGTTTATAATCTTAATGTAACTTTAACTTAACAAACACTGACAGAGAAACGTGACGCGTGGACAATTTCAGTGCAAAGAAAATAATTAGGTAGATAAAGTAAAAAGTAGTGGTAACAGTAGAAAGAGACACAGGTCACATGAACGTGATCTTGGTGCGCACCTGGTTGACTTGCCACACGTTCAGGTTCTCGTACTCCTCGATGCACGCCTCCACCTGCAACAGCAGCGATCAACTATGTCACTACAGACATCTTATTAATGCAAATCCCATCAAAAACATTACATGTACGAAATCGCAAGTCTCGCAACGCAGTTCTTCTAATGCAAAAAGTATTGAGATCTAATAAATACCCAAGCCGGTGTTACTGACAACATTGCATTATGACTGCCTCAATATTAGATGTCTACATATTATAATAAATAGAATGACCTTCGTTTGAGTCACTGAAGAAGACATAGGATAGTAGTTTTATTACGGGAATCATCTTTAGGCGCAGAGAAGGGGGCAGGAGGAATTCACTATTGAATTGCGATAATTAAGCTACCCGGGCCCTATCCCACAAAGGTCCACAAGTTTACAGATAAAAAATAACACAATCATTCACGGCTACAAGTGTGAAATCTACAAGTAATTCGCATTTGTGAGACCGTAACACAAAGCACACGAAGCGTGTGTGACACAGACAAGCAATGCGCATGTGTGAGCGATAAGACTTTGTTACATTTATTTCCTGCGTAATATTATTGCTGATTGATAATGATTATTCAGATTATCTCATCAAAATATCTATAAAAGTATCGACTTGCACCCCAACGCTATTAGCACAGATATCTGACAGCTAAGACCATTATAAGGGCCAGAGAGCTTTAACCTCTTTGGTCTATGGTGTGTCACGACAATTTACATAATTTAATAATAGTATGTGAAAAGTAAGAACCTGGTCGGGCTTGAAGCCCTTGTCGACGCAGCGCTCGATGACGTCTGCGATCTTCACGGTCTGGCTGGCGCCGGCCAGGTCGCGCACCACCGCGAAGATGCGGTCCGTCGAGCTGATGCCCCTGCACGTACACACCACATTATTCAACCAATCCATTTTTTTACACCACAACGGCGGAAAACAAGCATACGGGCCGCAGGTTGTAAGCCGCTAAAGCAACCTATGCGTCAATGCGCGTTGCCGATCCTTTATAAAAAGGAGGATTCACTATGTTCACGGCTGAAGGGACCAAGAGGTTCCCTCAACGCACTGCATGCTCTTTCAGCTCTCTGTCGGTCAATATTCAGATAGAGAATAATATTAATATCGCTGTTAATCAGGAATAACTCATTGTTTACAACTTCAACTTAATAGCGCGCTGTAGTTTGACGTGAACTTACCTTTGAACGTTTTCGTCGACATGCTGTAGCGACTGTTTAGACATCTCGACGAGGCGGATCGCTTCCGAAACATCTTCTTTCTCCACTACGTCTGACAACCTAGCAACAATACGTATAGATTGATATAACATTAACTGTAAGTTGTGCTTATGTGAGTACAAGTGTTATGAATAAATAATATGAAGCCGCCTGGGTTTAGTGTGTCAGTAAGTGAAATAATACCTGAGCCGCGCCAGGGCGGTGGAGAGGCGCAGGATGGCGAGCAGGTTCCTGGCGGATGTGAACGTGACGTCGCGGGCGTTGCGCGCCTCCCGCCGCAGATCCACGTACGACGCTGCACACAAACCAGCATGGATTAACATTACAACCAACAGTAGTATGTACATCACTACAGGGGCCGGGAAGGAAGCCGACCACATATAAACAGATAGTTAGGACTGTTATGCGGCTGGGAACCGCGGGCTTTCCCCGCCGAGGTCTGTGTAGAGCTTTTTTCAAACATGCAATGTAATAAACAAATAAACTTCCAAGAAATCATAGTTATATGTACAGAGAAACTAAACAATAGTACATTACTGCAGAGACCAGTAAGCTGATTACGGTCGAAGCATGTATAGTGCTTTTCTCAAACATGTAAGGAAATAAAATTACTTGTTTAGTGCTTCAGTTACTGGCTGAGTGATTTAATGTTGTATGAAAATCCTTTACGTACGTCGCGCTGAACCTGCCTTGGAATAGAGTCCCTACTGGTCTCTAATTACTAACGTAACAGGAACATTTCCGAGCATGTTTGAGAAAAAAATATAACTAACTACATTTAAAAGTATTTATTACGTTCTATTTCCATCTTCATCGCTTGATAGATAGTTCTTAAGTGATAGAGACAGATAGGGTAAATCGCCAGTTACTGGCCACTGTCCAATAACTGGCCACCTCATACTAAAAACGAACTCTGCGTACCTACAAACAAAATTCATTTTAGTATAACGTGGCCAGCTATTGAAACCCTTCAGTTTCTACTTCAGCTTTGTTTGTAGGTAAACAGAGTTCATTTTTAGTACGAGTATCAGGTGGCCAGTTATTGGACAGTGGCCAGTAACTGGCGATTTACCCTATAGTCGAAATGGCTGAACGCTATAATGCTGTGTCACAAATATATCTGGAATGTGGCCTAGGCATCTAATTTTGTTTGAAATTCCATTAAAAACCTCTCGTCTAACCGCACCGAAGCGTGATATTTAGTATTAAAGAACATAATATCAATATTTTACTGCATGTTTGAGAAAATAATACATACAACTTAATGACGTAACCCGAAAAAAAATCTGCCAGGCACCTTAGTCCATGGAATCATGATTGACAATTTATTGGATCAACTGGGTGAAATTAACAGCAAAATTTAAGTATATATGATTAGGCTCTGCCAATAAAAACTTTACACGCAACAGTCCATTGACGGGTAAACAATGTTATAAATATTAATCTCGACATTAGTTTCAACTGTTTCATTACACAAAAAGTACATCTGAACGTCTGCCAATTCAGACCAGCTTGACAGAACTGGTTTCCCACGAGGTGCCATTGACCCATTGAAATATATTCTAGTATATAGTACGTACATTGTAGATACTCATTGTTCTCGCAACAATAACGTTTTTAAATAAATTACCGGATTATTATTTTATGGTGTTGTCAGTTTGCTAAAATATAGTCTGGCCAGCCAACGAACGCAGTAGTAATGTACAGCGAACAAAAGTATGACAACACTAAGAATCAGTGAAAAAAACAGCAATGATCATCAAATTCTAGGTTTTCAATTTTAGTTGGTATTTCCGCCCCTTTCATTAGGTGACATTTATTGTGTGTACAAAGGAGATGGACACATTTCGTTGGATCTGTCATCAACTGCAACAGATAATCTGGTTGGGGCAATTGACATATGCCCTAAAAACGAATTAAAATTCAACGTAGAAAGTTGCAGGAGTTCTTAAGATGAGAGAGTGAAAGGCACTAGAAACAAATATAATGTAAAAGAAATATGAATTGAAATGTTCGTCATAAAATACAGTGTCTCATCACAAAGGGTTGCCACATGTGCGTATTTTGAATTTACCGCGTTTTTCTATTGACATAAATAGTTCGCCAGACTATACATACCTATAAGACACGCGCACGCATGCACGGTGGTATGGTACGAGTATGTAGGTGTTCCGGCGATACTCACAGACGATGTAGTCGGCGAGGTGGCGCGGCACGGCGGGCTGCTTGCGGCGCGCGAGCGCCACGTAGCGGCGCACGAGCCGCATGGACAGCGCGCGCGTCTCCGCGGCCGGCTGCGCGCCGTGCTGGTGCACGTACGCGATGTGCTTCGCTAGCTCCAGGTCCTTCTCACTGTACATACGCAACACACTACGCTGACTTACACATTACTATACACCGTGGGCTGGAATAACCCGACAGATCTTAACCACCAATTTCTAAGACCAAAAGAAGGAAAAAATATTATGTGACTAGGCCAATTTTTTTTCGTTTTTTTTTCTATTTTTGAATGTTTATTGCACATGAAAAGCAAATGTTATTAATAAAATTATCGCCTAAAACAAATTGGTTATTTTTTTTTGTAAAAATTTAGTTTCTGCATAGTTTTCCTTGTCACTTTGATATCTGTCAATAAGGACGTGTAAACTATGTCCAATAGTGACAACAACGCCATGAGAAAGGCGTTTTGTGATGAGTTATAATAAAAAGTGTATTTTTTTTTAATTGGTATTAACTCTGAAACTAGGCGTATTCCAGAAAAGTTTATAGGACATTTTAGTATCTAAATATGATCAGGAATACACTGTTAAAATCTGTCTAGTTATATGGGCCCACGGTGTATATGTAGCTTTACGCTGTACGCAGCAATTGAAGACAGGTCTTAAATTATTAAAGGTGATTCAGAGTGTACATAATTAAGTTACGTCCAAAAACGTCGGCCGAGTATATGGTGTTATTTCTTCTCGTTTTGCTATTAAAATAAATACGTATCAAGTAAGTAAGAAGAACCCTCAACCCTTGTACTTGTAAGCTAATATCTGTGGTGCTAAGTGCATGCTGACCGGTTGGGCTGGTCGCGGATGAGCCACAGCAGGTCGAAGCGCGACAGCAGCGCGGCCGGCAGCTGGATGTTCTGCTCCACGCTGCGCTTGGGGTTGTAGCGGCCGTACGCCGGATTGGCGGCCGCCAGGATCGACACGCGCGCGTTCAGGCACGTCATTATGCCAGCCTGTTACAACGCACCAACAAACATTACAAACAATGTACATTACATCAGAGGCCGGGAAAACACGGATTTCCGGCCAAGTAGGTATAGACGGCCGACCGTAGCGAGGCCGGATAGAGATACGAGGCCGTCAATCCGTTTTCACGCCGAGGCATGTATAGTGCTTTTCTCAAACATGCAATGAAATAAAACCATGAAGTAAAAATTAAAAAGTTAAAATCAGCTGTTCGTAAAACCTGCCGCCATCTTTGACGCTGTCTGAATGAGGTTGGACGTTGAACAAAAAAAAAGTTACTTTGCAGGCCTAGGCCTGAAAAGTTGTATGAAATCCCATTTCAGGCCGCCTCGAGATGCTGCGCCCGAAAAAGGATAGTTCCGAGTCTATTATAAGGAACGTAAAGAGAATATTTCATTGCATGTTTGAGAAATAACAATTTACATATACTGCAACCTGCCACACTAAAACATTTTTCATGTAGTAGTTTTCTATACAGTAGCAGTTGTAAAACACTTCAGTGCACGAAAATATGTACAAGAGACAATCATAATTACCTATATCGATATACTATTTGTACAATGGCGTACTTATCCTATTCATTACTATTTTATAAATATGAAGATGTAACTTATTCCACATCAATATTTTCAAAACTTCTTCAAATGGAACCTACCAGCTGGCCAGCATACTTAGCCAAACTTTTTTAAATTTTTAACCTTTAAATGCTGTACGTAACAACGCATTCAGTTGAAAATGGATGTTCATTCCCTGAATAAGGTTTACATTACTGTCATGGTAAGAACTTTAATATAGTTTATCTACACTCATATTGTAAGTCCTCTAAAATGCGTTCAAAAACCGTAGGCAATGACCAGCATTACAACAAACGATTTCACTATGATAAGTTTCTTATCTGTGGCAGTACCGCAATTATAACGTTTCATGCTCAATTATTGATGTGCTCTGAGTTTTGATAACATAATGTACACCTGCACGCGCCCGCGGCCGGCGACACGCGCCCGCGCGTCCGCCGGCACAATCGAGTAGGCCGCGCCGACACAATCGAGATGGCCACGGCGGTACTGTGGCGGCCATTCTATGGTTTACGAATACGGCATTTATAATAAATAATATGAGTGTAGATAAAGCAGTGTATGCAACTGTACGTAATTAGGCCTTAAAACACTCGTGTGATCTTATTATGAAATTCGCCTGCGGCTCATTTCATAAAACCACACTCATGTTTTAAGGACCCTTATTACGTAACAGTTACATAAACTACTAGTATACTAAAAACTCTTTGTACCTATCGGTCACATAACGGTATCATTGTTTCGTATAACTAGTAAAAACTAAATAGTTATATGAAACACTCGTGGGGGTTAAAGATTTCTGGCATCACAGTGATGTGTGGCTAACTTCTACGCAAAGAAGGCGTGATGTCTCTGTATCTGATTCTGCACAAAGGCAGTATATTAAGTCTAGCAGGCGGGCACCTTGGCGATGCTGATGGTCTGCTGCTCCATGACCTCGTGGATGGCGGTGCGGTCGGCGTCGGCCATCTTGTCGAACTCGTCGATGCAGCACACGCCCTGGTCGGCCAGCACCAGCGCGCCGCCCTCCAGCATCATCTCGCCCGTGAACGGGTCCTGGCGACCAGTATCAACTGCTTAGTTTGGAGATATTATAAATTGAGGTTAGTACTCAAGTATACTATACATAGCCTGAGTGGATCGTAAAGAAAAGATCTTTAACCAGCTCGTTTATGCTTTGGTATAGACACGTGATTTACTAACAACGAGGTGTTCTATAAAAAAAGCTCCGTGAGAAGTGTGGATCCACAATTAGCTAAGGTATTCAATTATAGCTCAGAGAGTTGCTAGACTTAAAGTCTCAACAAAGTCCGTCATTTGTTTAGAGTTATCCCGCTAATGCCGCCGTACACGTCATCTCTTCACTTTAGTTTATTCGACAACATTGTTCAACCCTAACACAAGGATATTTTTGATTCACATAAACGTAGCGTCCGCGATATTGAATTAGTTGTGTCAGAGTGTGGTGAGTGTGTATAGAGTTATATACCTCGCCTCGAAGCAGGTAAATACGAGTGAGTGATCAGTGAGGTGAGGTGACGTGGTACCTTCATGACGGCGGCAGTGAGGCCGACGCCGGACGAGCCGCGGCCGGTGGTGTACTGGCTGCGCGGCGCCAGGCGGTCTATGTAGTTCAGCAGCTGCGACTTGGCCACGCCCGGGTCGCCCATCAGGCAGATGTTGATGTTACCGCGGATCTTCATGCCGTTAGGCCGCCTTAGCCAAACAACAAATTGTAAATTGCCTGTTACATTGTTACGCTTTCCTGTTTGCGGTAAATGATAATTGATAACACACAGCACTGCAAAGACGTTACGATCTCCCGTCTCTCCATATGGCGCTAAACACACTTAAACCACTTTGTATGGACCCCAAAGACAAAATTCTGCCGGAATTTGGACTTTGCCACATTTTTGTCATTGATAGCTAAAACCGGCTCAATGAAGTGTGTGTTGCGCCCAAGTTACTACAAACCATTAGGCTCAAAAATGCCGGACAAAGAGTGAAAAGTTGACTTCGCCATTTAAAAATTAGGTGGCAAAAAAGTAAATAAATAACATTGCAGTCTCGATTTTGCACTAACTTTTAGGCCTATGTTTGTTATAAGAATATGAAATTCTCATATCACTTAAACTGCAGTTAATAAATGTTTGAGTTTGAGTTTGAAAGTGGGTCATGAAGAGTGTAGTAAGTAGTAAGTAGTATGGTAGGCACCGGTCGACGCCGCCCACCAGCAGCAGCAGCAGCGCCTTCTTGACGTCCTCGTGGCCGTAGATCTCGGGCGCCAGCGAGCGCGCCATGCGCACGTACAGCTGCTCCTCCGCGAGCTCCGCCAGCTCCTCCTCGGACAGCGCCTCCGCGCTCTCGCACTCGTCGCTCTGGTTCACGCACGTCACGCCCTGCACACACAACACAACCTCAACCGACGAACCCTTCCCCAACAACGTTCACTTCAACATTCATTCTATCTCAAAAAGCACTTACATACTACATTGTTGGAGACATACACTAAAACCAGTGCGTACGACAATTCATGGGATTAGGTTGTCAAGCGAACCCCAAGCCGGAACAAACGCTAGGAGGAAGAGAAGAGTACATTGTCGGAGGGGCTGGAAAATCGCTTTAAGATGGACGAGTGAGTTTGACTCTAATATACGAGTCCATCTTTAGCGTTTTCGGCCGAGGCATTCTATAGTGCTTTTCACGACTACTGTGAGGAAATATAAGTACCACATAATTCGTTCTGGTACCAGAATCGTAGATCTACCACCAAACAATTAAAATGTGTCTCCTAAATTTATGACAACATATCTAATAGAAGCCGAACCGAACGAAACCGCCTGCAGAAGGTGGTCGGGGAGGACTGGACAATTTATTTTCAACCAACTTCATGATTTCACCGATTATTCGATGATAGCTGCACCAATTTGGAAATATTTTTCTATTGTTTGAAAGGGTATACTTGACAGATGGTCCTATTGGGCCCGATGGTTCCAAATATTGTAGTAGCTTGGGCATTTGCTTTTGGAAAGGTGGAGGCTATGTGACGTCGGTTCTTTTTTGTTTGTCTATGCTACGATTGGTCGCATGTCACCAAGTGGCTCTCGTCAACCAATGAAGTGCTACAAAAACATTGTTGTAGTGGCGGGGTTCACGTGTACAACTAATGCTTATTATCCATCTTGGATTTAGAACATCTTTTGCCACATCTCCGAACAGTGGCGTGAAAACACTATGGTTTAAAATACCTTATGCGCGCTTTCAAATTGCTGACGCGCCACCCGCTGGAGGACGAGACAATCTTATATTCTTAACACCAACAAGAGTGACAATGAAGCCAGTATTGGTGGTAAACATATATAAACATACATAACGAAATCATTGCTAGGTATTTTTTGTGCTGTATTTCGTAGTGGTGCGGTAGCACTGATGGAATATAAATTTTAGCATTATCGAACGAGCGGAGCGTAAGCGAAGAAAGTTCTTACAAACAACTTCTGGCTAGTGGGACGTCTCGGCATTTCGATGGCTTTTAGATTTTGAGAGTTTGTTCCGCGATACCTTTAGTAACGCTTTTCTGATCGTCATGAAATTTGTTGGGGTTGTAGCAGAGAAACATACAATTTGAGAGTTCTTATATGAGCGGGATCGACCAAGGGACCATGGAGCTAGAAGGCGCGGAAAAATCATCATATGGGTCTTGTTATATTGGTAATTTTGCAAGGAAATCACGAGTTCGGAGTTCGAGGCGGACTTGTAGTATTATTAGCGTGGTATAGTTACGTGCGCCTCGAGGTAGGTGTCGGAGAGCAGCCCCTGCTTGATCTGGCGGAAGCCGGCGCCCAGCAGCGGCAGGAAGACGCCGGTGACGGCCACGTGGTCGCCGGGCTGCGCGCGCCGGCACTGCTCGCCGCGACAGTACACCGCTAGCTGCCGCGGGATGTGCCCCACTGGCACCTGGTCTGACTGCACACATACATTCAATTATTGTAATGCTTTAAGGTGGCGGGATACGCAACACGTAAAATTGAGGTACTTTTGTGCAAGTTTGTGATGAAATTACAGCATTTGGGAGCGTGGATGTAGCATGATCTGAAGGGAGGTATCATAATTAGGTAGACAGGACGGATTTTTTTTTGGTCAGTGAGGGCGTCAGGACAGTCAGCGAAAGTTAGATGGTAAATATATGTTTTGGAAACTGGATCGATAAAAAAAATATTTTAACACTTTTCGAGAAAAAAATTGGTAGTTATACTTAATTAAAATGTTATGAAAGCTCTTTTACGACCATTTTCGCGTAGCGGCACGCGATATTGTAGCTGCCCTACAAACTGGTTAATAATATCCCCCCAATTTATACCCCTGTATACTGTATATACCTAATTATGATATACAGGAGAAAACCATTAAGCTAACATTAAACCTGACTATATGTTGAAAGAAAGATGTTCATTCAGATCATGCCGCATCCACACGCTCCCAAGTGCTTGGTTTTATCACAAAACTTGCACAAAAACACCTCAATTTTACGTTTGCTTATCCTGTCACCTTAATAATTTGTCAATTCGGCAAAGTTAAATATAAAGTATTTTAACTGGCAAATTTGGAAACCTGCTCGTCATTCTGCACAAGTCTGAGACTTCAATATAAATGATAAAAATAAGTTAAGTTAGGTAAAAAATAGTAAAAATAGGAATAAAAAAACAGCCAAATGCTAATCACGTTTGACTCACACTTGACCGGAGGCAGCCTTCATATTATAGGTGTTCCTGTAGTATAGGTGTGATCTATAGATAAAATAGCCATCTCTATTTTAATGGTAGGCCTGCCCCAGTAAACTATTGTGTTCAAAGCACTGCAAATTAGACGATTAGGTTACTGACGTGTTCCTGTATCTTAATTTCCTGGAACTTCTGGAAGCGTGAGCCGCGCGTCTGCAGGTGCAGCTGTCCGGAGGCGTTGTTGAGGCGGCAGGCGTCGGCGGCGCAGGCGGGCGGCGGCGTGAAGTGCAGCGCGCGCACCGGCTGGTACGTCTCCGCGCCGCATGCGCCGCACGAGTACGTGGCCACCACCAGCAGCGGCTTCACCTCCGTGCACCGTGTCACTATGCCTGCACGCACACAGCCCAGCCCACATCAAACCCTCTTCATAATATATGTACTTACTCTCACATAACTATTCATTCAGTCTTTTAACCAAACAAAAACTGCACATAAAGAAAGAGGATTCATTCATCATACTACTTTATAACTAGTATGGTTTAGTTGCAGTCCCCAAAGGCGAGAGTATAATGATTGATTTAATTGACAGTAGTGAGTATGCAAAATAAAGTGTGCGAGGTTGTATGGGTCAATTTGGAGGTTATGGCAAAGGGTTATCGGGAACGTGAATTTAGGGCACAATATCAAGTAGTATGTAGATGATCTATGGGGTGCTTCAATCACATGTAGTCAATCAGAGTCACTACTCTGCTGCCTTGTCTCCACAAGGCAGCAGAGTAGTGTAGGTGTTTGAGATTTTACCAGAAGGTAGGAAGGTAGGTAGGTAGGTAGGATTAGAATAGCAGTGCTTTACAACAAAAAAAAATATCTTGTATTTATTACAATAATTATAGGTGTAAGTAAGTATACTTTATTGTACTACAAAGAAAAATACAACAGAAAGAATACATACTATTTGCATTGTTACCAAGCGCAAAATATTATAGATTCATAATCTAGTAATCTGTGGACATTGTCATTGGTCTCACACTTTGTAATTTTTGTATTGTTACTATTAGCCATAATCCCGTGCGTTGTGTTCCCCCAGAAAATGGTTGATAAAGCTCCCGAATTTTCAGAAAAAAAAAATTTTAGGAACAGGTCACATCATGAAATATGTTAAGAAACACTAGCATTACAAAATGAAACTGCATGTGCTGTCTTTATACTTAATATCTACCCTTACCAATTTCCTGTCCAACAATTTTCACCAAAATGTAGAAAGGAGGGACAAAAATGTCACACCTAATCAACACATTGGGCCAACATAGGCCAATCTAAGGGATGCAAGATGCAGCTATATATGCTATATATGACAGAATGAGAGTGCGATAATGCTTGCTAACACAGCATGTGGACCAGGTATATGAGATGAATAGATTAGATAATAGGATGTTCAAATGTTACCTCTCACAGTAGTCAATTTGCCAATGTTTTCAGCCTTCACATCTCTAATTGGGACAGATTTTGCACTGGAAAGATCTTTAAAGTACACCTCACTAAAACAAAACATACTTTGTAAATGGAAAATCAGTAGTTAAATTTTAAGCAAAGCAAAAATGTATCGAAGGGGCTTAGTTATAAAATATAAACAATTTGATAAAAGCAATAGTTTCTATAATAATAGTATTAGCTTATCTAATAATGAGCAGGTCTTACAATCTTCTGATCAGCTCTGGAGGGTAGCGATTCCTGGGATCCCTCATCTCACCAGGGATCCTGTGGTTCCGTGCCTCCAGCACAATGCGGTGTTCGATGTAAACATCTAATGCATCCTTAGCAGAAACCTGAAGACAAACATACAATTTTAAAGTAGCATCGTTAAATTAATTGAATTTATTTATTTTAATTTAAATGTATTCTAAGACAAGATTTATTTTTGTTTTGGACATTGGTTGTTTTCTTCATACTTGAAATGATTTCTTTCAAATTTTTTTAGGTTTTCTACCATTACCAAATATTTGGATAAAGTTTAATTATAAGTAATATTTAAAACAATTTCTGTTACATGTATTTGTCATCAAAAAAGATCTAGCAAGCACGTTTACTTAGGGCTATCAAACTGCATTCATTTTGTCTTGCTACCAGATGCGGTAAATTACCCCATTTTTTGGCCTCATGAAACACGGCTGACCTTGAAACCTGCCAGGTATGGGGCTGGCAACCTATGCTGGTTGTGATCACCAAAGGTGTCTCTTTTAATGGGTAAATGTTTCAATCTGCCCCCTTATGATGTAATTTTTGGTAAAAATACTGATATGAGAATTAAAAAGTAATGATGTTCTTCCAGGCTATGCAATGGCAACCTACTATAATCAAGTGTTCCTAAGTAATATCTATTGTTGTAGTATATGTCGAATTTGCCACCTTGTGAGGTAAGGTTTCATGAAACGGGTGCATAATCAAGGTACACCGAGTACTAGTCAATCATAAAACACTTAACTTACTACAACAAACAGAAGAATAATTACAGCAGCAGAATGGCAATTTTGTGATTACGAAAGGCTGAATGTTAGGATAAAAAGTGGGCGCAAAACGATAAACAAATTAATTTATACCTCTCTGTGTTTGTAGTCCGGTAGCATCTCATACACAACATCTGACACCATGCTTGTGTACCGACGAGTGTTCTGGCGCACCGCCTCGACCAGTTCTTCGTTTGTTTCATGCAGGTCATCCAGCTCCACCGTAAAGGCTACCTGTACAAACCACGACGTTCATACTGTTTAAAACCGTCAAACATAACATAACCTAATAACAAAGAAAGAAACAATAACTGTTTTACCTGTTCCCTGTGAGCGACTTTGGTAAGTTGTTCGGCATATTTAAAGTTCTTGTGCCCCTCGTCATCAGTCTGGCAGAAGTCCACGAAGAAATTCTTCAGTGTTTCTGCAACAAAGATTTCGTCAAGTTCCCACATAGGTCTAGTTAAGAATGGTTTATGTAATTAAAATCATAGATACCTTTGTCTGCTGCGTAGTCTCGCATAGCCATTCTTGTTTTGAGGAAATTAACGAAGTATCAACAGATAATTTAAATTATATCGCCGTCAAAAATGCCGATCAAGCAACTTATGCTTGAGTTGAAATGTGATGACATGACAGTTGTACAAAACGGCGCGAAAATGATGGAATAGATTGTTGTCTATGGCTAGACGTTAACTTGGCGTGTTCTTTGTTCGCACTGAAATTTTCCAAAAGCGTTTGTTTCTTCTTCAGCTGCTAGGGTTATTGTGTCTATTACATTCCGCGATTTGGCATCAACATGATATCAGACCCGCAAACATGGTTGCAGATGACCATATCTTATATGCTGCTATTTGATAAAGTGAGAGAGTTTTATAAGAATAAGAACAAGCTAGTGTAATTTTGTGAAACTTACACACACACACGCACGCACGTACACACACACACACACACACACACACACACAATTATTTTCTGTAATGTATATAAATAACTACTTGTTGCTAAGGAGGAGCGGGTCTTCCTAACACAGGTATTATACTTGGAAGTCCGCACCTTGTAATTATGTACACTGTTTAATAGTGAAATAAAATATTTTCATTTCATTTTCATTTCACTTTCATTTCATTTTCATTTCATTTTCAGAGGAGTATATAGCTATCTCACTCTAACAAATCTAACAATTAGCAGCGTCCTTATCGGTCCGTGGTCCGGCCCGAACCGAATCTCACCGTCTGTTACGGATATTACAGTTACATGAGTTACACACATCATGAACACAGTTTCATCCATACGGTTTATTCGCTACATTTCAACCATAACTCTGTAATTATTGGGTTTTATCCCTTTTCTCTCTTCGATGGTTTAGTATCGCATGATAATTCATATTAGAACTACATAGGCTAGTGAGATAAGTATATCTAAAATAAAAGCAATGTAAAATAATGCCATATTTTTTGGAATCATAGAGACTTTGTTTGGAAACAAATTTTATGTGAATAAAACCTTTTTTAAATTTTTAATATGATATATACGTCTAGAGTACCCTTAACGTAATCGTACCAAACAATGACCAAACATTTCGATTGTCTAAAAAAAGTTTTCGCGCCAATTCAAACAAAACTAAAAGTACTAAAACGTCAAACTCCATTGAAAAAACTAGTCTAGTGTATGTCAGCGTCAGTTGATTAAAAAACTATTTAACCCGTAAATCACGTTGTAAATACTGTACCAATGAAGTTTGTAGACAAATAAAATATCATAAGATGGCAGAATCCTTAGGTAACTATCATAATTAAGTTCTTTTAACCCAATATGGTAACAACAAAAGTGTTTAACCTTATTGGGCTCATTGTTTAAATTTTAGCTGGACAAAGGGCTAAACGCCAAAAAACGGATAAGTTCGGAAGGTTATCGGCACTGGAAAAGTTGAAAAACCTGAAAGGAAAGGGTTCAAAACATAAATACGATGTGGACGACATGGAGAACGTATATGACACAGTGGATGAGCGCGAGTACAGCGCGCGCGTGCAGAGCCGGCAGGAGGACGACTGGATCGAGGACGGTGAGTATGATGGCTAGTGGCTATTACGAAACAAATACGATGTGGACGACATGGAGAATGTATACATTGATTTTGAAAATTCCCATTTGCATTACCCATCAATTTATTTACTTTCTTAGATGGAACTGGATATGTTGAAGATGGTCGTGAAATATTTGATGATGATGATGTTGATGACACGTATTTATCTTCAAACAACAAAGAAAGTGGTCGTGGGCAGAAAAGAAAGGCTCGAGTTTCAGCTCCCGCAGCCAAAGGCAACATACGGAACTTACTAGGAGCCATGCCAACTAAAAAGAAAGAGGTATATTTTTGGTGTAGTTTGGTATTAAATAGCAGTTTTATTGTTACTTGAAATCTGTTGCTTTAATTAAAACTAGAAGGGGTAGATATATGCTAATGATGAGTTTTACTTATAGGACATGAAAATATCAGAAGACAATATTTTGTCAGACATTATGTCTGATCTGGATGGCAATGTGACCTCTGCAGTAGTCAAATCAAAACCTCTGGTCGCCCACAAGGTGATCAGTGTGGATTCAAGCAAGAAAGATGCTCAGAACTATTTCAAAAGCCTGTCCTCCACTGTGAAAAAGACTCCAATTGTTTTTGGCAAACAGCAAAGTTCTGAAGTCAAACTAGAGAAAGCTGACAATGTGAGTAGTTAATATATTTATTCTTTAACAGCCTCCTAGCCCAGTCGGTAGTGACCCTGCCTATGAAGCAGGAGGTCTTGAGTTTGTCCCTGGTCAGGGCATTTATTTGTGTGTTTATCACAGATATTTGTTCCTGAGTTCCATAACTCTGTAAATTAAATACATAGAAAACTTCCATTGTTTTCTATGTATTTAAGTATTAATCCATATTTATCTATTATATATAACGTCATCTAGTACCCACAACACAAGCCTTATTAAGCTTATTGTGGTACTAGGTTGATTTGTGGTCAGAATGTCATAATAATATTTAATTATTTATTTATTCTTGTCCATATATATATTGTTTGTGTCTATCTAAGAGCCTGAACAATTTACAACCCATACTACTCACATATTATGGACTGAAAATATAGAAATAATAATTATTCATCCAAATTTCCGTTATCAATTATAATATGTATAAATCTTAATTTTAAGGTTACAAATGGTGAGGCTCACAAGGCATGTGAAAAGCCAATATCAAATAAGCCAGAGTGGACTATTGACAAGGATGTAAAAAAGGAGTTGGATGACAGTGCTTCACAAAACATAGAAGAATTTCAGACTCAAGATATTCACTTTGATGATGATTTTCATAATGATGATATACCAACTCCAATAGATACTGTAAAAAAGGAAGATGACGAAAATATTTCTAGCTCCGCTGCTACCATAACTGATGTGGCAGAGGAATTTCTTAGTGAGCAATTTGAAATCATTCCTACAACAAAGAAAGAGCCTTTCCCTAATAAACTAAAGGAGTTGTCTAATACCTGGATGGATGAGATGGGAGACAATCAAGCCAGTTCAACTGTCCAGAGCGATGGGTCTTTGCCACTGCAGACTAATGAAAATGGAGAGCAGGTGCTGAGGTTCTACTGGCTGGATGCCTGGGAGGACCGCTATGTGAAGCCAGGGGTAGTGTACCTGTTTGGGCGCGTGTATGTCAAGCCCGGTAATAAGTCTGCAGGCACGGTGTCTTGTTGTTTGGTGGTGAAGAACATTCACCGTCAGCTTTTTCTTCTGCCAAGAGAATATGTAAGTTTTCATTTTATTATGTAGTTCATAGTATGACTTATATGTATTTTGTTTGAACAATTTTTATTCATAAATTAATGGATACAATCATAGTTAGTGTGGAATCTATACAAGTGCGAATTATTTATGAGCTTCAGTGTATTTTGCTTGTGTGTGGTGTGTATAATTATCTTAATAGCAGTCCCAACCCAAGAAAATCCCCCCTATGGAAAGTACGAATAATAGAGCTATATCGTTGGACGACCCGACTAACAATCGGCGCCATTCGGTTACCGGGCTGGATGGTGTGAAATTGGCTACTGAAGCTGTTACTGTGACGGCCCGCCGGGTCGCAGCTAGCAGACATATTACCGGTGGACTTAAAGAGACCATGTCAATCCGAGATCAACGGCGGATTGCAACCTGGAATGTCCGGGGACTACTAGCTCCAGGGAAACTGGACATAGTGGAAAGAGAAGCAGTAGCACACAAACTGGCTCTATTAGGGATAACCGAGACACACATGAGAGGCCAAGGGCATCTGAAGACTGATAACGGGAATACCTTATACTTTTCTGGCCCCGCAGACTCTAGCACAAACGGAGTTGCAGTATGGGTCCCGCACCACATGAACAATCATGTGCTGGGCTACAACCCAATTACAGACAGAATTATTACCCTTAGGCTGAACACGCGCCCCTGCATTCTCAACATCGTCGTAGTATATGCGCCAACTGCAGCAGCAAAAGAAGAGATCATCGACGGTTTTTACACCACATTGGAATCGACGCTATCTAATATACCGAATCGCGAGATTACTCTAGTGATCGGAGACTGGAATGCGAAAGTGGGTAACACACTCCGGGATGACCACATTAGGAGCACAGTCGGGAAGTTTGGGCTGGGAGACAGGAATGAAAGAGGTGAGAGGCTGCTGGCATTTGCCATCGCTAGGAATATGACCATATCAAACACTTGCTTCCAGCATCACCCGAGGCGCCTCTATACTTGGAAGTCTCCAGGAGATCGTTACCGTAACCAGATTGATTACGTCATGATCAATACCCGTTGGAGAAGCTCTATCTTTAACGTAAAAACCTTCCCTGGGGCTGACTGTGGTTCCGATCACTGTCTTCTTGTAGCCAAATTTGCTCTCCGACTGAAATCACTGAAGAAAAGACCTCCAATTAGACCTCGCACCTTGGAGCCGCAGGAAAAACCTGCTTTCTTTGAAGGCTTGGACGAAGCCATAAAACAACATCCATCGCCTCCAAACGCAAGCTCTAATGTACAGTGGGAGCATCTTAAAGAGCTGATATGGAAGACGGCAGACTCAATTACCAACCAGCGCATGCCATCTCCACGCAGGCAGTCGTGGCTCTCTACCGAAACCTGGATTAAGATTCAAGAGAGGAAAGATCTGAAAACAGCAGGAGTTATTAACCAGGAGGATCGCGACAGGTACTCGGATCTGAATAGAACAATACAGCTATTCTGCCGGCGTGATAAAAACAAGTACATTGAGAACATCTGCCAGGAAATCGAGGACCATGCACTAACAGTACAAAGCTCAGATCTTTACAAAAAAGTTAGACTCCTTTCGAAGAAATTCAAACCCAAAACTTGGGTTATTGAGGATGAGAATGGAACCCGACTTCAAGATCTGAGCGCTGTGGCGGACAGATGGCGCAAATACTGTGAGCACCTCTATAGGGACCCCCTTGGCCGTGCTGCTTCAGAGGCGTCAACATTATCAGGGAATAGCCTAAAGCTTGAACCTCCTATACTGCTTTCCGAGGTGACAACTGCGATTGCTGCTCTCAAAGATCGGAAAGCGCCCGGACCAGATGAACTTACAGCTGAAATTATCAAGGCAATGGGAATATCAGGAGCAAGCGTAATACACCAAATATGTGACAACATCTGGCGCACGGGGCAGTGGCCCGACGACTGGGCAAAATCAATCATCCTCCCGTTGCATAAAAAAGGATCTACGTCGAAGTGCGATAACTACAGAACCCTAGCACTTATATCGCACGCCAGCAAAATATTACTGCATATAATAAACAACAGAATCCGTTACTACTTAGACTGGCAAATACCACAAGAACAAGCCGGCTTTGTCAAGGGCAAAGGGACTCGAGAGCAAATTTTAAACATCCGCCACCTGATCGAAAAGTCCTATGAATTCAACACTCCCATCGTCTTATGTTTCATTGACTATAGTAAAGCCTTCGATTGCGTTATCTGGTCGGCCTTGTGGACAGTTTTGGAGGAACTGGGTGTGCCTGACCATCTAGTCTTTTTGATCAAATCGCTTTATCAGAACAACCAGGGCGCAGTCAAGGTGGAAAGGACTACCTCTGAGCCCTTCAAGTTTGGAAGAGGTGTACGGCAGGGTTGCATCCTGTCCCCTATCCTCTTCAACGTATATGGTGAATATATCATTAGGCGAACGCTGGAAAACTGGGAGGGTGGCGTCCCCGTGGGTGGTACCAAAATTACAAACCTCCGTTACGCAGATGATACAACGCTCATAGCGGGTAGCGAAACTGAAATGGCGTCGCTTCTGGCCAAGATGGAAAGGATTAGTTTGGAATTAGGCCTTAAAATCAACCATTCCAAAACCAAACTCATGGTGGTAGACCGTACCAACTCTCTCCATACCACAGGAGCCCTGTCCCTGGAAAAAGTGGATGATTTTGTCTACCTGGGCACTTCTATCAGCAACACGGGGTCTTGCGAGAAGGAAATCAGGAGACGAATAGGTATGGCCAAAAACGCAATGGCACAGCTGCAAAGGATATGGAAAGACCGAAACATATCTCGGAAGACGAAGAAGAGGCTAGTCACGTCTCTGGTCTTCTCGATTTTTATCTACGGTGCGGAAACTTGGACCGTACGGAAGGCTGACCGTGATCGCATTGACGCCTTCGAGATGTGGTGCTGGCGGAAGATGCTTCAAATTCCGTGGACTGCATTTCGAACAAATACATCGATATTGAAAGAACTCGATATAAAGACAAGGCTTTCCACTACCTGCCTGCGAAGAATCCTTGAGTTTTTTGGTCACATTGCCCGGAAAGATGGACACAACCTTGAACAACTAATGGTTCTCGGGAAGGTCGACGGAAGAAGGCCGAGAGGTCGAAGCCCAGTCAGGTGGTCCGACCAAATCCGCTCAACGCTCAACACCAAGCTACATGATGCCCTCCATGATGCTAAAGACAGACACAGATGGAGGAGCATCATTAGAGACAAATTAATCTCCCATTGGGGGAATCACGACCCTCAGTAATGAGGTGCACGACGCGAGGAGGAGGATATGTATTTTGTTTGAACAATTTTTATTCATAAATTAATGGATACAATCATAGTTAGTGTGGAATCTATACAAGTGCGAATTATTTATGAGCTTCAGTGTATTTTGCTTGTGTGTGGTGTGTATAATTATCTTAATAGCAGTCCCAAGTGAAATGAAACTGGAGAAAGCAGCCATGCACCTTACTTATGCAATTTATAACCAATATATCCCAATTACTTGGCAATTAATGGCCTTCCATAAACTTCCTCATCATTGCCTTTCAATTCATATTTATTTGGCCATGCATACAGTATTATACACATTTAAATTGGTCAGTATGGGCAAGTCTGTAACTATGAGACATACAAAGATCTGTTCTTAGGAACCTTGTCATCGATTTTAGGGACAAGAAAAACTGCATATAAAGATTTAAAAAAAGCTTGTACACTTTTTGAAAAATAAAACAAACATTATTTCTATTTGGATGTTGATTGTGTTGGTCATAAGCAGTAAATGTTACTATGTGCATGGTATCTAAAATGGTTAAAATGCATTGTATTTCATATTTTTTTATTTAATTAAGTTAACATAACAAAATGATCATGATAAAAAAATTCCAAACTGAGTAGAAGCTTTTTTTTAAGCTATATATGGAGTTTTTCTTGTCCCTAAAATCTATAATGTCTGAACAGATCTTTGTATGTCTCATAGTTACAGACTTGTCCATACTGACTGATCATAACGTACCACTCTGTATTGTATATCTATGTAACTTTTGTGACTCTGATATTCTTTTTCTTGATTCTACTTTTCAAGGCAACTAAAGTTTAACATGGTAGAAACTTTGGTTTTTTTCTGTACAGTCAGTAAGGTATACATATATTATCCCGTTCATCAAAGTTTAGAAAGTCTTAGTTCAATAAAATACTTCAGTTGCTTTACTAATCATCATGCTGAATGATGCTCCAGATCAATTCCTATGTTGATTTAATTAATTTAATTTAATTTGATGATCATTTCTATCAGGTCTGTCTGGATAAACTGGATATATGCCATTTACTTGGAATATTTTCTGCAGCCTGATTGTTTAATTAGCAGACTAATGACATGATTTAATAAGGTGATTAACCCTTTGACCGCCAAAGACGTCACATCACACGCACGGAAATTCGTGCTCTTAGCGCCAGTGCCTGATATCAATATATGAGTGAGTTCCCCCCTCTGCGAGTGCGGCGAAGAAGAACAAATCACTGAGCACATATTTTGGCGATGCCCTCTTCACTCCTATCCAGGCCCAGCCGAGGATTTGGATGCTCTGACACCCGACGTAGTTGCCTGGCTTAACAACCTCAAAGCTGTTCTCTGATTGCCTAACTATGCATGCCATACGATTAAATAATAATGAGTGAGTTGCCTCGCACTCGCACTGGCGCTGAGGGCACGATTTTTCCGTGCGATGATTGGCGGTCAAAAGTTAAAAGAGTCCAGTAACGATTTGAAAATGAAAGTCGCTAATCATGGAATAACGCAAATTAATTTCGTTTGATAAGATAGTTTGAAGTCTTCTTATTGCAAAAAAATACCCTTGGTACACATTTATTATTATTTAATACCCAAAAACTCAATTCTTGCAGAGCTTGTTTAGTGAGGATGTTGATTTGTGCAAACTTGTAGCTTGATTTTTTATTATTATTTGTTATGCACTCCAATATGTATTATATTGCATAAAGGAATGGTGTTTTTTCAAAATTACATATTTTTAAATACTTTAAGACATTCCTAAAGATACCACCTACTTTGTCACTTTTTCTTAAAATTGTACAGCAATTGCAATAAGTCAACATACTGTTGCTTAAAAAATATGTATCAAAATGGATAAAACTGTTCCTGCACTTATTCCTTAAACGACTCATTTTCTAACGTATTTATATAGTTTACATACTGGTTTAACGTCACTTTAATCAATGAAAATGTTACTTTTTTCAAAATCTTATCTTTCCAAGCAAAAATCGCGAAACAGCTGTTAGATTAAGGTGAATTATTTATAAATGAAACAACCTTTTAAAATGTGTATGCGAACTAATAGTAGTCTTATTACTTACTGTAAAATTGAATCGAAAAGTTGAGCGAAATCGAAAAAAAGCTTTACCCGTCTCTTAATATGCTTGACGAATTTAAACACTAAGTAAAGTTAAAGCCTTATTTTAATTAATTGCAATTCAATATTTTATTTATTTACCAATTTCAATTCAGATAAATTTATCCCTTATTAGGTTAAGTATGTCAAATTGCGATTATTGATGTGTATGTACTATAGATTATATGAAGAAGACTGCAATGACGAATTAAATTTTGATGTGCATGCGTAGGAAATATATGTATATACATTTTCTAAAATCTTTTTCATGGCGAATATGAAGTTTGCTGGAAATAGTAGGTGTATTGTATACCCATTTTCAAGCAATGAAGGCCTGTGTATCCCTAATAACAATATTGCCTTTAGCTTTGCGATCTCCGCTACCACACTGCTCTCATTCTGATGTATTTGTTTTTTCTTATGGCATTTAGTTCGTTCTAATAATAGATTAGGTACCACTATAGTCATCTTTGATAATACTCCATCAAATCAATTTGCACATAAAAATAAAAAAACACCCAAGATCATGTCGGGCCATGCTCAGTGTAAGGGTTCCGTAGTTACCGGCCCGTCACAATACATCCGCTCAAAAGGTCGTTTTGTATAGGATATGTTGCAGCACTTACGTCCTTTTACCATGAAATGACAAGTCGTTGCGATTACGGCTGAACCTATTTTATTCAATATAGGTTATATTGAAAGTACTTTAGGCCTCACAAAATAACAGTTTTCGGACCTTTTCCTTTACTTGTGCTGTAAGACCTTCCTTCTTGCCAAATTTCATGATTCTAGGTCTATTGGAAGGACCCTATAGATTTTGCATCCAAAATAAGGCTCAAATGGCCGTATCTTTGGATTGCGTTGAATTAGAGAAATTTCCTGAGAAAAAGAGTCTTGACAGACAGACAGACGGACGGAGAACGAAGTGATCCTATAAGGGTTCGGTTTATTCCTTATGAGGTATGGGACACTATAGCCCACCCAATGAAGGAAAACTTAGAGGAAATAATTCGTGTATAGCCAAATTTGGGTGTAGTTGTAGGCAAAGGTATCTTACACAACATACTAAAAGTACCGGTGGATGGGGGCGCCGCTAGCGGGGAGGGAGGGGTGTAAAGGTCCCTTATTTTGGGTTTTCGTAAATAACTCGGTAACGGTGGCTCATACTAAAAAATGTTCTATTGCTTAATTCATCCACATAAAATTTTCTACAAAAAAGATTCTTTGCACTTTTTTGCTAGGATCAATGTTTATTGAGATATCGCGGAAATACGATAAACACTTTTTTAAACTTTCGGAGCTAATATTTACGAAAGTATTAGTTTCATCCAAAAATTGTTTTATAATACCCTTATTTTTTTTAAAAGACCTATCCTACGATATCCCACACATGGGTTGGAGTAAACAAAATATTTACCCCCGACTCCATGTGTACGGGAGGTACCCGAAAAATTTATATTTTTTCACATTTTGTTTTAAAACTTTGTCTGCGTAATTAAAACACATACTCATACGAAATTTCAATTGTCTAGTACTAGCCATCACTGAGCAGGGTGAGCAGGTTGCCTACCCTTATAGTTTCGGAATGTCCGTCTGTCCCCGTCTGTCCGTCCACGGATTTGCTCAGTGATGGTTAGTACTAGACGTCTAGACGGACAGATGGGGTCAGACGGACATGGCGAAACTCTAAGGGTAGGAAGTGAGGTAGCAGGGTGAGCAGCCTGCTCAGTCATGGTTAGTACTAGAAAATAAAAAAATCGTATGAGTATGTGTTTTATTCACGCCGGCAAAGTTTTAAAACAAAATCTAAAAAAATATAATTAAGTGGGGGGTAAATTTTTTTTTACTCCAACCCTAATGAGTGGAGTATCGTTGGATAGGTCTTTTAAAAAAAAAATCGGTATTCTAAAACAATTTATGGATGAAACTAATACTTTCGTAAATATTAGCTCCGAAAGTTTAAAAAAGTGTTTATCGTATTTCCGCGATATCTCATTAAACGTTGATCCCAGCAAAAAAGTGCAAAGTATCTTTTTTATAGAAAATTATATGTGGATGAATTAAGCAATAGAACATTTTTTAGTATGAGCCACCGTTACCGAGTTATTTACGAAAACCCAAAATAAGGGACCTTTACACCCCTCCCTCCCCGCTAGCGGCGCCCCCATCCACCGGTACTTTTAGTATGTTGTGTAAGATACCTTTATCTACAACTACACCAAAATTCAGCTATACACGAATTATTTCCCCTATCAGGCAGTTAAGCGTCTTCGTTTGGTGAGTTACTAAAGATTACCACATAAATACATATTTGGTAATTATTATACACTATAAAAGATCCAAGTATAACATTTAGTACCTACAGAAAGACTTACACCGGCTGTAAATATAATTCCGCTGCAGATAGCCAATACGAAAGAATAGTGCACAATACTTGGCACTTAAGTACTGCTACCACTACAGTACACAATTAACTGATATAATATAAGTATTAACTACACTTAATAGTGTTATGACATATAACATGTATATTTCTAAATATTTTTGTATCTACTCCATATTTCATGCAATACATATCTTTGACGTCGACTGTACATGACGGCAGAACTACGCAGAAGTTGTTAAACTGCGTAGTTAGCGGGATAGAGAGCTTTATGAGACTGGGAATTCTAATTCCACCAAGATGTTATTTACTGGTTTTTCTCTGATTTAATGTCAGATTCATGTAAATTGTAAAGTTTACTGGCTGAAATGTATTTAATGAATCATTTGAATGATTTATCTTTATAACGTTTTCAGAAATTAGACCCAATCACGTTAGAGGCTACGGAGCAAGAGGTGAGCATGATGGACGTGTACGAGGAGTTCAACGAGTCCGTGGCGGCGGAGCTCGGCCTCCAGGAGTTCAAGTCGCGCAAGGTGGCGCGCAGCTACGCCTTCAGCCTGCCCGACGTGCCCGCCACGTCCGACTACCTGGAGGTCAAGTACTCGGTCAGTACCCTTGTTACTGTTACTGCACACTGTAGGTCATTATTTATTTATGTGTTTCTTTAGTTAGGAATGGTAACAAAATGACAATTATTACATACTATATTCTTAAAATTGATCTTAGATCATTAATACTTTTACATTTCAATAACAACCAAGCACAACATTTTCCGATTATAATTCTGAAATAACTTAAAAGCTAAATTATTTAAGTTTGAAGAAAAAACCTCAAAGACTTTCACAAGATATTTCTACGTAGTAACAACAACCGTCTTAGAGGTCATCAGCTAAAGCTAGTCACTCGCAGATCCTATAATATTCCTCACAAAAACTTTTTAAGCAACAGAATTGTAAAAGCTTGGAACAAACTACCAGAGGACACACTGTTGGCCCATAGTGTCAGTGAATTTAAAAACAAATTAGACAAGCACAATAAAAATTCAAATTAAAGTGATAAATTTGTCAAGATCATACTGGATACAGGTACTACCAGTTATTACAACTGCTTGCCTGCTTACAAATAATAATAATAAATAAAAATACAAATAAAAACAATATAGAGATAAAATTACTAAGTGCTTCTTATTAAATTTAATGTAGCTCTATACAGTGGTAGTACTACGGCCTTTTCAGGAGCAACCTTGTGGGGTGGTCGTGGAAATTTGACTAAAATAATAAACATTACTATAGTGGTAAATTTAAATTTAGTATGAATTTTTAAAAATTATTTAAAAATCACACTTCACGGGACACTATGAATTATATTTTTGGGTACTTAATAATAATAAATATGTATTCTTGAGAGACTCTCGCTACGGGGTTGTGGTTGGATCGTGGTCAGATTCAGAAGGCGGTAATCCTAGACATGGCGCGCGTAGTTCGAAGGTTCCTCATTTGGCGGCCCTAGGTTTAAAGACATTTATTCTCATAAAAGACAAAAAATCACTGACATGAGAACATAGTTACTTACATAATTGCATGTTGTTTTCGTCGTCGCAACATGAAACAATTAATGAAATGAAATGAAATGAAATTATTTATTTCAGGCACAATGTTAGTTACAATTACGACTTAACCTATGTTAGTATTACGGATATTCATAAATTATAATTATAAAATATAATAAAACATAAAAAAACCAATTGCAAAATTAAATAATTATTATTGTTTTGACGAGGCATTGGGTTCATGCAGTTTATCCCAACGCCTCATCAGTGGGCAGTCTATTCTAGTGAATAATGCGTTTAGGATGCTGTTGGTACCACTCTGCAGCCTGTACAATAGGGATGCCGCTCTTTTACGGATGATAGCGTGAAAGTCATCCGTACGGGCGTCGGCAAACATCCCCGAAGCGCTGCAGTACCGCGGCAAACCCATTAGCATCCTAAACGCATTATTATATTGTATTCGCAGGGCATTGTACGATCGTTGCGTGAAACTAGTCCACAGGCTGCAAGCATAAATAGATTGACAATAGGCTTTAAAAAGCGTGACCTTGACATCCTTACTGCATTTTGCAAATCTGCATATATTATATTTAATAAGTTTACTTATATTTATTTAGGTAATTACTATTTAGGTACTAATTTAACTCATTTGGTGCACATTATAACACAAGTGTACAATAAATGATGTGTTTAGCAAGTGATTTTTTAAATGAGTTAAACTGGTTTACATGTTTAATATCTGAGGGTATGTTGTTACACTTGCGCGCACCCTCATAAGCAGACCTAGGAATACGTGGGGCAAATTTTGTTGAGAGGTAGGGACTTCCTATATCGACAAATTAAATTATCGGTGTTCTTTCTATATACTAGTGATCGCCCCCAACATTGTATGTTTTTTGAGCTATTGTTCAACATAGCATATTTTAAATAATCGCTAGGTTACTTATATAAAGGTAGGGTGTAATACCTATTGTACTACAGAATAGTATCTCAACCTTATAAATTATCTTTAAAAACGAGGAAGAGTATTAAATTATTATTTTTTACTTTAAATAAAAACATATTTTTACAAGCAAACCCTTGAGTGATCACTAGTATATAGAAAGAACACCGATAATTTAATTTGTCGATATAGGAAGTCCCTACCTCTCAACAAAGTTTGCCCCACGTATTCCTAGGTCTGCTCATAAGTAATCGTTGACTTGCCGTAGTTTGTCCGAGTCTTTGGTAAAATAATAAAACTTCCGCGGCGGCTTTGTCGAGTTCCACAGTTTGAAATTTTACATCAAAATCGGACATGCCATTAACTGGAGGCAGTTTATGGCATTAATAGATAGCTTTAGAGGTGTTCGACGAAATAGCAAGGTCTGTCTATGCAAATTAATGATACTTTTTAAGATATTCATATTAATGTGCCGACTTTAATTTTTTTCTAAAAGTGAAATTCTTAATTTTCTCCAAATGCTTTAATTATTGGCTTGAACTTTACTGCTTATCGTCAGTATATTGTTACACAGTATTTAAGTTTCAAATAGCAATGCTCCTAATCCTTAAATAACAAAGATATTGTACTTTGTATAAAAAAAACTAAATATCGGTCTTATTACTTTTTGATACTGTAAGCGAAGTTAGTTTCAAGAAAAAAATATTCTTTACTTACTTAAAAAATCATATCAACAATTCAGTACCAAAGTAGCACACTAGCGGTATAAGCAGACATTATACCGCTTAAAGGTTGTACAACAGCGGTTTAATAGAGTTTGTATACTCCTTAAGCTGTATATAAGGGATATAAATAACTTCAAAAAGGCTAAGGTGGTATAATCGCGATACAATAGTCAAAGTAACGGCTTTGATGGTATAAGAGAGTATTACAGCGCTTTTGTACCTGCATCAGCTGCATAAGAGAGGTATAAGGATCCTATATAACTCTATACAATCTAAAGCGTTACAACAGACTTATAAGCCTGCGTTATACCACTTAAAGAGTTACTAGAGTGTTAATACGTAGGTTAAAGCGGTACAATAGAGATCTTGAGATCCTTCTTACCACCTTTACCGTAGTAGAGTATTATAACTCCTTACTATGTCTTAAAGTGGTATATCTGGGAATAATGACGCCTATTTAGAACTATAGCCTGCATTTTTCTCTCTTATATGAGTAAAGGAGTTTATAACCTCTTCTTAAATCCTAAGGCTCTACAATAGCTATAACTATAGCTATAGTAGATCCTTAGCCTCTAAAATAGCGATTACTATCGCTATAGTAGATGCTTAAAGCAGTTACTATCGCTATAGTAGATCCTTAGGCTCTACAATAGCGATTACTACCGCTAACACAACTGTGTTGTGTGTGTTAACTATAGTAGCGATAGTAAATGCTTAAAGCTGTCTTAACAAGTCTCCATTGCTATTTTGATGAAATTTGTATTCATGTAGATTTAATATATTACTTTTCTTATACAATACACTATAATTTCCAACATACACACTTTGAATTTGCATATAATGGATTTATAAACTTATCACAAGGCTCTGTCTGACATGTGTGAACCATTTCAAGATTACGTTTAATTTTACAATACACTTCAATATATTTTTACAATGCAGATTTTACATTTTCGAGGGGCGCGTGAAAAATATAACTAGATTACGGTATACTTTGACAGTAAACTGATGTTCGCACAAATAATTCAAGTAATCAAGTAAAAAAACATACTTTAGGACTGCTATATGTATAATATAATTATTTATTAACCACCATGTTGTGATGTGCGCCATGCACATCACAACTTATTACACCGCACACTTTATAGAATGTTTTTACATTTTATTATATACAATTTAGGATGTTTATATCACTAATTTCAAATCAATAGGAGATAGAAAACCCTTTAAGTTGCATTTTAGAGTGACAGTACCGCTTAAACCTCTATAAGAGGGGCATAGAGGTGTCATAACTCTTATTCTTATTTTAGCTCTTACGATCGCTCTTCACGCGCCATTATAACTCCTTTAGCTCTTACTACCGCTCTTCACGCGCCATTATAACTCCTTTAGCTCTTACTACCGCTCTTCACGCGCCATTATATCTCTTAGCCATTTCTCTGTTGTATCGCTTAAGCTCGTATTAAAGCGACTCTAGCGATATATGTCGCTTAAGCCTGTATAAACTGGGCCCTTTTTGGCGATATAGAACTTCTATATCGCTAATATGGAGCTTGCTTGTGCAGGCTTAGCCGTTACAAACAGCCCTTATATCGCTCTTTTAGCGCTTATTTTAACTCTTGTGTGCTACTTGGGTAATTATCGTATCTGGATTTGGAAGTTATTAAAGTTCTATGTTTTTCTGATAATTCTGATCTTTAGGGTTGTCACACGACATTTAGTTTAATAAAACAGAAATCGAATAACAGTAATTACTGTAAAATTACCTAACTATGCTCCGGTCATCCAACTGGTTATTAACAATGATATTTACTATGGATGGGTTATACTCTAACAAAATGAGCACAAAAAATACTTCCAGAGTTATGCCATGACCTAACAACGATTATTTTATGTTTATCTATTTTGACAATCATTACATCTTTGTCACTCTCATTGTTAGAAAATTACAGTTCGTCTCTTTCCCACGCGGGTGACGGGAGCTCATTGACACGTCCGCATCTCTCGCTTGCCGGAGCGTGACTAGCGACAGTTGTTTGAATTCACTCATAATAAGTGCTTCACTTTTGGAGCGTGCATAACCCATCTGTCATTATTATATATCATAGGTTATTATTAGTAGGTTAGTAGGTAGTCTGTGATTAACTAGACACCATACGTATAGATCGAGGACTTCAGGGTGCTTCAATTTGACCCATTTCCTGCTGCCCAATTGAGCTGAAATATAGTGTAGCTACTTAACTCAGATGACATTACAATGTTTTGGTACCATCGAGCTGGTCTGATGATGGAGATCTGGAGGTAGCCATAAGGACTAGGTTATATAAAACAATGCATTCATCGTTTGTTAGAATCGTCTCGATGAGTAGTATACGAGACGACTGTTGAAAGAAAAGTATAGTCAGCGATAAAAGCTTATCTTTAAAAAAAAATATTTTGTCACAAAACTTTGTGACGCAAACGCTCTATGGAATGAAAAAAACAGTGTGCATAGGCAAGGTAAAACTCTATCCTGCAAGCTATCGCGTGAAGAAACAAATCAAAACGTTTACTAAATTATTTTGCACATGTGTGAATAAAGCGACATTTTCCCATACTGTTTTTAAAGGAAAAAAAGTGAGAATAAGATCCCTCCTGATACCTGAATGACCCTGATACCTGTATGAAAGTTTTCTAGGATTTGAATTACTTCGTCCATCACGCCTATGTCACTTTTCTCTAATTTAAATTAAGTAGGTTTTGTAGGTATGTACACAATTTCTCAATCTCTGAGTCATCTGATTCCAATAGACTCCAATACACAAATGATGGTGGTTAACGTCACGTTTTTTTAATTATGTACCCTTTTCGTAATAATAAAATGCTGTGTGGTAACTTTGTTAAGTTAGATGTATCAGGCGCTTTACCAAGTAGCAGCCCTAACACAAATATTTAAATTGCTTTAAATTCTAAATCCTTTCATTAACGTTATTCAAATTAATAATGTCGACAAAATATGGTATAAAGAAGATCTCTAGTTAAGAATTAATTCCGCATACCTTTGGATTTTTATTTAAAGAAATTAAATAGTTTAACTACTAAATTGCAATTTTCTCAGATCAGAATAATTTTATAAGGATATTTTTGGTCTTAAAATTATCAGTCGGAAGAGATATAACGTTTGATATTACACGAAAGTTTATAAAGGCACGTATTCATGAAATAATACCACTTCTATGATTTTTTTGGAGTTTCTGAAAGCAATCTTAAAAATGTGATTTCTTGAAAACTATAAGGAATTAACTAGTGGGGATTACATATTTATATTTAGTATTAATTGAGCTTTATATTACGCCATTATTTAACCCATGTCCGATTTTTATGTAAAATTCCACATTGTGAGTTCGGAACATGTTTTCTATTTATAAATGACAAATTTGTGTGGATTATTTTATTAAGAGTTTTTCTTATGAAAATGCAAGTATTGTATGTGTAAAGTTGTTTGATGGCCCTAACCACCGGCAGCCTGGGCCTTGCTCCGCTACCGGCGGCACCCTAGGTTAGGTTTTTTATAGTGTTTTTGTTGTTTTTTTATATTTTATATTTGTAATATTTATATTTGTAAAAATATAAAATTACCTAGCCTAAGAAAAAAGAAGAATAAAGATAAATATGTATCAAAAGTATTTTTTGCATTACTAATTAACAGTGATCGGAATAGGTAGTGCCATTTGGGGTGAATGACCTTAAACATTGTAAAGAACATGGATAAGACTTGAGATTCTTCGATTCGTATTTCTCACAGAAAATTTTGTTTAAAACGCAAAAGTGAAAAAAATGTCATTATAAATACATCATTCATTTAAAATTACTTTCGTTTAACAGTTAAAATTAACAATAATACAATCATAAAATAAAACACGAAACATCAACATCATTATTTTAAATGAACATAAATAAATAATTACTTTCTTTGAAATTATAGTAGCAAGCCATATTTTTTATCAATATTTTCTACTGTCAATCTATTTCTTTTGACGTCCGATATCTATCTGAAACCACATTTTTCATACTTACGTTAGGCCCACGGTTCTTTAAAACATTTTTTAAACCAAACACAAATTTTATAATTTTCATATCAAATCCCGGGGTTAAAAACTATATCCATACTAAACTTACGCACCGAAGTCCCGCGAAATGGCACTACCAATTCCGATCACTGCTAATTAATCAAAAGTACTTTTTTCATTAATAATGTTTTTGACATTTTAGGGAATAGGCCCCCTTATGTGTATCTTAAAGGAAAGAAAAAGAGTTATTTTTATGCATTGAAATTAGCATAGGAAGTGACCGGTTTTCATTGATAGGTTTGAACATAAATTGGTATATGTTTGTGTAATACATAATTGAGTGTATTTATGAATTGCAGGCAGCTTTTCCCCCGCCTCCAGCGGGTAAGAAGTTCCAGACGTTCTCCCATATATTTGGCTCCAACACATCTTCGCTAGAAACTTTTTTACTGGAGAGAAAGATCAAGGGGCCGTGCTGGCTGGAGGTGAAGCAGCCCGCCGCGGTGCAGGCCAAGGTGTCCTGGTGCAAGCTGGAGGGGGCCACGGAGAAAATGGAAAACATTACAGTCATCAGGGCCGGTGACTTGGAACCGCCACCAATAGTTGTTTGCACGGTAATTATACTAACATTAGCTAAATGCGCCCGTTCATTTCGTGTATTGTTAACAGGATTTGCCCAAACAAAAGTGTTGTATCTCTGTCCTTACCTTAATATGGCAAATGAATGTGATGACGGCTTAAAATCTTATACAAATATTCGAAGTAACCGGTTCTTATTCTGAAATTGTTTTTACAGATCAATATGAGAACAACCATGAATGTAAAAACTAGGAAACAAAAAATATTAATGCTAAGCTGTTTGGTACATAACAGTTTCCCCGTACATAAGCCACCGCCAAACCCGCCGTTCCAGCAACATTTTTGCGGTGAGTATTCTACCTAGGAGTAGTAGTAGTAGTTTAATATCGGGGTCTCAGAGTATATCTGTAGCGTACTTGTATTTTTTGGTATTGCAGTGATCACCAAGTGCGACGACCTGTGGCCAATGGATCTGAAGCAGGCACTGGCTCAGTACAAGGCGACCAAGTTGACTAAGTGTGACACAGAGAGGGAGCTGCTAAACTATTTCATGGTACAATTTTGGAAACTTGATCCAGACTTGGTCGTAGGCCACGACCTGCAGGGATTCCAACAAGATTTATTAATAGGAAATGTGTTAGACCTCAATATACCAAATTGGTCTCGTTTGGGACGCCTAAAACGGTCTACCGTTCCTCAACGAAAATTTGCAAGTAAAGACGCTTTCTTGGGGCGACTGGTCTGCGATATTAAAGTTTCGGCAATGGAACTCATCTCGTCGAGGAGTTTCGATATGGACACGCTTTGCGTAAACGTTCTCAAAATGGCCGAAGGCGAGCGTGTTGACGTGGCTCTTGAAGATTTGCCCAGATATTACGAAAACAGCGGGGATCTCCTCCAGTTAGTATCCCTGAGTATGCAAGACGCATCGTACATACTCAAAATGCTCTGCGAGCTGAATGTGATACCACTCGCCCTACAGATCACGCAGATAGCAGGAAACGTGATGTCACGGACGCTGCTGGGCGGGCGCTCGGAGCGCAACGAGTTCCTGCTGCTGCACGCGTTCACGGAGCGCGGCTACCTCGTGCCCGACAAGGCCGGCCGCCGCGCCGCCGACCCCGCGCCCGCCGCCCAGCCCAAGAAGCAGCCCTCCTACTCCGGCGGGCTCGTGCTCGATCCGAAGAAGGGCTTCTACGATAAACTTATTCTACTCATGGACTTCAATTCTCTATACCCCAGTATTATACAAGAGTACAATATATGCTTTACCACTATAAAAAGAAAGAACGCTTCCGCGCCCGATGACGACGTGAACAATCTGGTACTGCCCGGACCTAATAGCGAATTTGGCGTGCTACCGACGCAAATTAGAAAACTGGTTGAGAGCAGACGGGAAGTAAAGAAGCTAATGAAGGCGAGCGAGCTATCCCCGGAGCAGTACATGCAGTACAACATCCGGCAGACGGCGCTGAAACTGACGGCCAACTCCATGTACGGCTGCCTCGGGTTCGCGCACTCGCGCTTCTACGCCAAGCCGCTGGCAGCGCTCGTCACCATGAAGGGCCGCGAGATCCTGCTCGACACCAGGGACATCGTACAGAAGCTTAACTACGAGGTGGTCTACGGCGACACCGACAGCTTGATGATCAACACCAACTGCTTGGACTACGACTACGTCTTCAAGATCGGAAACGATTTAAAACGAGAGATCAACAAAAAGTATAAACAGATCGAGTTAGATATTGACGGCGTATTTCGATACCTTTTGTTGTTAAAAAAGAAAAAATACGCCGCCGTCGTTATTAGTAAAAACAAAAATGGAGAATATGTAATGAATCAGGAACACAAAGGATTGGACATCGTACGGCGAGACTGGTCGCAGCTGGCGGCGGAGGCGGGCCGCTTCATCCTCACGCAGATCCTGTCCGAGCAAAGCGCCGACGACCGCATCGAGAGCATACAGGCACATCTCAACAAACTCAAAGAAGATCTCGTCAGTGGGAAAATGCCTCTCTCTATGTTGACCATCACCAAGCAGCTGACCAAAAACCCCAGTGAATATGCCGATAAACATACGCAGCCTCACGTTCAAGTCGCTCTCAGACTTAATATTAAAAATAGCCGACGTTTCAAGAAAGGAGATATCGTTCCGTATATTATTTGCGAAGACGGGACGGCCAACTCAGCGACCCAAAGAGCATATCATATCGAAGAACTAAAAAGTATAGAACATTTGAAGGTAGACTACCAATACTACTTGGCTCATCAACTTCACCCGGTGATATCGCGCATCTGTGAGCCCATCGAGGGCGTGGACCCGGCGCGAGTGGCCGGCTGCCTCGGCCTGGACCCCTCCGGCTACAGGCGAATCGTTAAGAAAGAAGCCACACAGACGGATTCCTACGAAGTCGAAAACGAGCAAGAAAAATATAGACATTGTAAAGAATTCGTATTTACGTGCGTCGGTGAAAATTGCAGGATGGAGAATAAAGTTAGGGAATCATTTGTTAAAGTGGACAAAGAGACCGTATCGTTCATGGAGTGCTGCCAAAACCCTAAATGCAGCGTGAAGCCTGTGGAGTACATGGCGAGCATCGGGAACGCGCTGAGCGCGCAGCTGCGGGCGCACGCGGCGCGGTACTACGGCGGCTGGCTGGCGTGCGAGGACCCCGCCTGCGCGCACCGCTCGCCGCGGCTGCCGCAGGCCTTCGCCGGCGGCTTCCCGCTCTGCCCGCGCTGCGAGAAGGGCGTCATGTTTAGGGAGTATACCGAGAAAGACCTCTATCTACAAATTAATTTCTTCCTCTTCCTGTTCGACATCAACAGAAACAACAACTCAAGTAAGTAGACCCCAAATATATACATCTTTTAATTAATAAAAAAATTGTATTATTCAGTACATAAAATTTTCTTACAGAATTGGATTGTGTACTCGTGTATAATCAGTAATTATTCTAATAAATAAAGGTGTCGCCTTTTTTTACAGAGGCCCGAGTGGCGTCGCACGTGGCTTCAGCTTTCCAAGTATTGAAAGAAATGACAGAGGATTGGTTGGCTCACGCGGCCTACTCGATAATCAACCTTTCAAAATTGTTCCGGTTCTTCAGCGTGGAGCCGAAGGTCGGCAGCAAGGCGCAGGCCGAGCCCGTCGAAATCGATATCCTCCCGGAGACTGAACACATTGACGCTTTTATGGAGTTAGGCGCCTACTAGCATACAATCAATTCTAGGTTTACTCGTCTGTTTTTATGATCATAATGTGTCTTAATAAACTTATATGTAGATATGTATTGTGTTTATTTCATCCTACAAGATTTTCAAAATTGTGACATTATTTTGGTAACGTTACCATTTGGCGGGCGGAGCGGCGCTTACACGCGTTGTACGGATTCCGTATTGTGTTCTAGTAATACAAGCGTAAGCCGACCGAATGGTACCTTCTCTAAGATAATGACGCAATTAATGTTACTTACCCGCATAAACATTTTCACGGTTAGACCCTTCGTAGTACTACATTAGTGGGTACGTACATACCATAGGACTTGTTAAAGACACTCTGATTTTAAATTTACCTTTTTTCACTACTTAGATCTCCTTTCGGAGGTGTCAATTTCTACGGCGGACCGCCCAATACAAATGTTATTAATCAATGGAGACAAATTTGGCTGAGACACAATTAGTATGCCGACCACTGCACCGATAATAGCGTCGATAAGGATCAAACGGAGCAATGACCATGAGAATTGGTGAGTATTACGTACACCTCATTTTTAAATACGGTACATAATGATGTACATACGTCCTACATGCACAGAGTAGGTTTGGACAATTAGCACGCTAAAAGATCAAGATGTATTTTTTTTGCTTGACCCCGTATACATTTTGTAAGTTAAATTTTAAACACTCACTCACACCGGGAGTCTGTCTGATTGTATGAATTTTGGTATACTTCCGTAATTTACATGACAATTCCATCTAGGTAGAGTCAGCAATAAAAGTGTGTACCAAAAAACAAATTTTTGGGAGTTACTTGTAATAAATAACGTAACGTAAGAAGAACTATCTCAGCGACCAGACTTGTGGAAACACTTAAAACAGAACGGGGAAATAAGGTGCGTTGGGCTAAGATTGAACGGGTGTTAGACGAGATAAGTACTGTATTCTTGAAAGCTCCATTGTACAAACGACACGAGGACCAGGTTCATGAAACTATGTTTTTAGTAAAGAGGACATATTATTATATATTTTTCTTTAAAAGCTTTTTGCTATGCTTCTAATCGTACGTCTACTCGTAGTACATACCTATATATTGAAACCAACAAGTTATGCTTCCACAGTTTGAGACTTGCTATCACATATCAATCCCAAATTTTTATAGCGGCACTGCAAAAGAAGTTACAGAACATGGCGAAAGGCGATTATCACACTGGTGCAGCAACCGGATGCTGCAACGATGTGCAAGCGTGACAGCGGCTATACACATGGAGAGCGCTATCTCGCTCGCGTACCGGCGCCGCATGCGGAAACCGCAGCAGTGTGAAAGCCGCCTAAGATTTAAAAAAAAAGAATTCGATGACGAAAAACACACCTTGTTGAAAATTAACAATAACACCCACTCTCAGTTAGCGGACGGCAGCGACTGAGGGGCGGGGAACAACAACACGACGTTCCCAATAAAGTGGCCAGTAACAAAATATGTGCCAGAAATAGGGAGTTCGAAGGTTTTTTTTAATACTTTTTTGGTGCGTATACCGTGTAAATAATTTAAGTCCTTAAAAAAAACATTGTATTTAATATCAACCAATCAGAATACAGTAATGTTAAAATCGGCCAATCAGGAAACGCAATGTATTTCCCAAAACATGAGGTGTTTTTTAGTTCCTACTTCACAATCATTAAAAAAGATTAAATTTTTTGGGAAACGCTTGTGTTTAAACTGTTTATCTACACTCACATTGTAAGTCCTCTAAAACGTGTTCAAAAACGGTAGGCAATGGCTAGCATTACCACAACCGATTTTACTATGATAAGCTTTTTATGTGTGGCAGTAACGTAATTTTAACTTTACATGCTCAACTATTGATGTGTTATGAGTTTTGATAACATAATGTACACCTGCACGCTCCCGCGCGGCCGCCGACAGCCCGACACGCGCCTCCCCGACCGCCGGCACAATCGAGTTGGCCATGGCGGTGCAATGGCGGCCATTCTATGGTTTCGGAATACGGCATTTAGGATAAATAATATGAGTGTAGATAAAGCAGTGTAAGCAACTGTACGTAATTAGGCCTTAAAACACTCGTGTGATCTTATTATGATTATTATGAAATTCGCCTGCGGCTCGTTTCATAAAACCACACTCATGTTTTAAGGACCCTTATTACGTAACAGTTACATAAACTACTATTAAAGAGCTAATTATACCGTCGTCTGTCATTTATTCGCGGTATTTATATTTTGTATCTATGTCAAAGAAGTAAAAAAAATTAAAAGATCGTCAAGTTATACCATAATTTCACCTTAGTTTAGTTATTGTGCGTAAATAATAAGTATTTTTATGATATTTTCTCGCAATCGAAGTGAAACATTGTATGCATTACTCTGGTCTACAAGCCATATTACCACTCGAACAATTTAAAATAACCACCTGGTGGTAATATGGCCTACTTTAGACCCTTGTCAAACAATCTACTATTATTTCATTGTAGTTTTTTCGCAATTGTATTAAAAAACTTTGTTCGACACACGTGCAGAAGTGTCATTTTCACTCGTCCCGAGTCTTGACCCTCGCCTCTCGGCTCGGGCCAAGTAAGGTTACTTGGTACGCGGTACGTACGTACGGTACTCGTGCAAAATGACATACTTCTCGCACTTGTATCGAAAACTACTACGTTTTTCAACATACCCCTAACGCACGTTAATTAATTAGATATAGTTATAATAAAAAAAACTTATTTTTGGTTAGATTGTGTCTATTCTCTCGTAGTAGATCCACAGTAATCATTTCTAAGTAACCTTCATATGTATGATAAATTATACAACAGTTACAGGTTCATTTAACCCTTTATAGAGCAAATATCGCAAAACAGACTACCTGTAACATCACCTTATTTGTATTTTTTACTTGTACAGAATATTTAGGAGTATATTGGCGATGAGGCTTGCATTGATGATTTTTTTCAGTCTTGCCCGTTAAAGGGTACGGGTAGGGTTAAATGTACTCATACATATAACGAAGGTCAAATGTTAAAAAACAACAATTTGTTGCACAAGGTTATACAAATAACAAACAACTGATTAAATTAATCTGTACTGACCAAAACACGGGTATTTATCAACCGACGGCTGAAAATGTCTGTTTTGCGAGTTTCGCAATGCCACTTATGTGACTACATGGTGAGTGTATCACTGCCCCGCTGAAGGTTAATTTAGATTTCACTATAATATTCTTGAATTGAGAGGATCGACCATTTTCCCAGCCATTAGGGCGACGTGAATGCTGGCGTCCATTACGAAGTAAAGAAAGGGATATGTCGCCGAGAAATGGACTGGAGGTCGGTTGACGTACCCTGAAACAAACATACCGTTAAGTTAATCTTGTTTAGGTATACCTATCTATGTACAGTCGACTACAAAGAGATGTATCCACTTTTGGACCTTATTACGACGCAATAAGGTGAAAAAGTGGATACATCTCTTTGTAGTCGACTGTACGTGCAAAGGCGTAGCCAGGGTTGCAGTTAAGATAGGAGAGTGCTTATTTTATAGTAGGGCATGGCCAATTTAAAACTAGGGCATTTAGTTTACTAGCCGATAGTAGTTTGCCCTATAATTTGCCTGTGGAATTTGCAGAAGCAATAATCATGACGAATAACTACCGGAAATATATCCTGAAGGACGGTACGGTCGACATTTGTCGGGCCTGCCGCCGTCCCAGAGAGTCACTCGGGCATATTCTCCAGTTCTCATCTTGCTAACGGCGAGTACTTGCACATACATAATCTCGTAGCCAGGATTATACACGAGCAGCTTGCTCTTATGTACGGTCTTATGGACCACGAAGCTACAAGTACACACCTGCGCCAGTTCTCGAAAATGGTCGTGCCACGCTCTATTGGGATCGATCTATTATCATGGACAGGACTAATTGTAGCCAATAAGCCGGATATTGTGCTAATAGATCGATCGCAACGCCATGTTCGTCGACTTCACCGTCCCCATGTGACGGGAACCTCGTGAAGGCTGAGAGGGACAAGTCCAGCATTTAGATGTATTTTTATATTTTACTTTGTAAAAATATTATAAAAACATACTTAAGAAGAAAAATAAATAAAGAAAAGGAGGAAGGAAATAAAGGAGGTAAATAGCTTAATAATCTTACCCACTCATTGCCTTAACTCCCGACACTAAACAAACTATTAATGTAGGTCACTCATCATGACAAAATCTAATTGGATTTCATTAAAATGGTAAGCGACCTCGTATTACACGTAGTATCGATGGTTATCGTAATTGGTGAAACAAAATAAACGAGCTGTACCAGACCGGATGACCGGAAACAATTACGCGACCAATATTTTTCTAGTTGCACTGATTCATTTCAGGTATATGCATAACACACTATTTGCAAATCGCAATTTAAACTCGCGATTAGGTATTCAGGCCGAGTAATGTCGTTATCATGATGTTGATTGGTGAGCACGCGAGTGGTTCAATAGACGCAAACGCGCGTGTCGCCGCGTTGCGCCATCGTCGCGCGGCGCGGCGCCTCACTCTCGAGCGCTCCGCTGCGGCGGACCACTTTAAATGGACACCTATAACGAACATTTATTACCAATTTAGGGGTCTGTATTTGTAGGGCAAAGAGTTACTAAATAACCCGCGCCGTGTTACTAACTGAACTTGGTAAAACAATGGGGGGCTTTATAATTCACAATCTCGCTATTCTTTCTATTACCGTTCTGTTATACGCTTTCGCCAGTGGTAACTACTGCGCTAGCCGTTCAAGTTGCACGGTAACATGTGTAAGAAGACCAGTATAGTCATTATTATATTTAAATTAATTGAGAGTACCTAAATAAGGGGAAAAGGACAGAGAGTATGAAATAATTCTTAATGTCACGTGAAAAAATATTACATCGATGCAAGTATTCGCCAATTAAATTAATTTTGTACTAACTACTGTAAGCGTCGATAGGTCAGTTAGAGCGATCGGACCGGTGTTCCGAAAGGCTGCAAAAAATGGAATTTGTAAAACCATTGAATGTATTTACTTGTGCTCTGTTATTGCACATCTGACCTCGTAGACTCAAACTCACGGGCAGTATATAGACGGAGAGCTGGCCACGGCAGATATGACACGATAATGAGAGCAACGAAATTTATATAGTTAGACTGCTATACTATTAAGGGTTCATTAGTAGCAGACCAGAAAAGTTGTTTAAAAATCTAGGGATCGACACAATATTGAGAGTTCTTGCTTTAGTACGATATCGTGGCATTTGATGTACGAGTATAAAATTGGAATATAACGTGGAAGATGTCCCAGTGGAGGGAAAAAGAGGCAGGTTGAAGTTAAATGGATTTATACCGGACGCCTGCGGTTTATTTCATTCTGATCTGTGAAAATGTTTGTAATTAGTCAGGTGCTCGAATAAAACTTCTTAGTTGACAGCTTTTCATGCCAAGACGATATTCCCGATAGCTATTTCTAAATAGAATATCGACTCTAATAACCACGATTCTCGGTTTAAATTGTTTTGAATATGTTATTTAATCAAATACAAACATTGAAACATTGAAAAAATAATCAACCCAGTTTGACTTGAACAAACATCGATACGCCTTACCGGGGCTCGATATCGCTTTACCAATTAAGCTATGGGTTCAGTTACTGAGCTGACGAAATTCTCAATGCCTTCAATCATCTTTTTGCATTTATTTTTACATCGACTTTATAGCAGCCGTAAGCGACATCTAGGTGCCAACTACTACAGTTAGCTACCCTTCCCGCCGACTCTCTTACAAGTGTCACAACGGAAATAACAGATGGCGCCTGCTATCCACTCATAATTATTTTACTTGTTTTTTAAAGTGGGTATTCCACTCATACATTAGTATGTTATTTAATCAAATACAAACATTGAAACATTGAAAAAATAATCAACCCAGTTTGACTTGAACAAACATCGATACGCCTTACCGGGGCTCGATATCGCTTTACCAATTAAGCTATGGGTTCAGTTACTGAGCTGACGAAATTCTCAATGCCTTCAATCATCTTTTTGCATTTATTTTTACATCGACTTTATAGCATCGACTTTATGGCTTTATAGCATTTTTGAATAAATACGTGACATATTGGGTTTTGTTCTGATAATGAACTTAGCTTATAAAGCCACATCCTAATACAGTTACTCGTCACCAGATTGCGCTAATATCTACTAAACATAGACAGGGTATGATTAGAATTCCAACTGCTGACCCAGCACGGGTGAGCCGTAGATAATAAACCAGTATAAGTGTGCTGTATTGCTACGATCCTCCGGTCATGTCACACTGGTAGTTAGAGAACTTGGCTCGCCAAGGGGTGCACAGCCATTAGTAGGAATAAAAGGCACAACGTATGTACACATTAAATTGAGCATACAAAAACAACTAATAACTTAAGTACAACTAACATCTTAAAACGATTTTTATATCGGCAAAAATTTATACTGGAAACGATCATCTAAAAATATTGATTTCCCTGAAATACATAACTGAATGCTGAATAAAAAATATTTTAAAAATAGTTACTAGGATGTGATAGGTTTTTTTAGTAGCGTCATGTTTACTAACTAAAATGTTAAGTAAATTAATAATATTATAAAATCAGAAATGAATCGAGTTCATTGAGTAGGCGTGGGTTTTGTAGTTTACAATATTGTACATTACCTACAAGCGCCTGGTGCGGCAGGCGGCTCAATATTTAATAAATAAAACAGCATATAGATACCGACTGAGAGTCTTCGTAAACGCTTTTAGTGCGGAATCTTAATGAGGTATTCTATGTTGCGCATTGGTAGTACTACCAATGCGCAACTCATAAATGTACATTTATCTAGAATTTTCTATCATTCTGTCACTTCAAATCGCTACTCAAATGCTGCGCAAAGTCGATACTTATATCGATAAAGGTTCATCATTAATAGGCTAGGATAAGCATCGACATATAATATCAAAACGAGTAAAGTAAAACAATCCTCATGTGAAAACTTAACCCATTTTCAGTTCAACCTTACGAATAAGCCGCATATGACTGTCAAAATCACGAGACACCAAAATCAAATCATCAACATAGCCGAAGATAAAATCCTCAGACTCAGGGGTATATTCAAAATTGACAATCATGTCAGTAAGCCTCTGCATCTCGGACGCAGCGTTGGTTAAACCAAAAGGGAGCCGAACGAACTCAAAGAGGCCCCTTTGGGGTACAATAAAGGCCGTTTTCTCACAACTGGCCTTATCAGCTAAGGGGATTTGCCAAAAGGCGCTCCTAAAATCCAACGAAGTTAGATATTTGGCACCTCGTAGGTTATCAAGGATGTCCTGGACGCGCGGGAGAGGGTATGAATCCCTGATGGTAACGCTGTTCAACTTCCTACTGTCCACGCAAAACCTGACACTACCATCTTTCTTGGTAACCATCACCACTGGGGAAGCCCAGGGTGATCGTGAGGGACGAATAACGCCTGACTCTAACATCTTGTCGATCTCTTCGTTGAGAATCTTGAGTTTGACTGGAGATAAGGGATAGTAACGTTGACGGATGGGCGAACCAACAGTCTCAATTTTATGCGAAAGCCACGAAGTACAACCTAATCCAGCTTTATCAGAAGAAATCTCCTCAAACTCGTCAATAACACATTGGAGTTTTGATTCCTGCAGTGGTGCAAGCACCGTACGAGGGTGGACATAGCGAACCTCACCTACTCGTGGGACTGCGACAGGAACATGATGTGAAGCGACGTAAAGCTTACCTGACAAACCATCACGGAATGCCTTCTTTAAAATGTCAATGAGACCAACAGCATTCCAAAACTCAATTCCTAAAATAAATGCAGTAGGAAGATTACTGCTTACTAGACAGGGGTGCAGAACGCGAATGCCACTAAAAAGAATGGGGACGTCCAAACCGCCTAGAATTTCAATAGGAGAATGTCGGCGGAGACAACATAAGGCCGGATATCCTCGTGATATGTTATACCGAGCTCCGATAAGAGGGATATATCAATTAGTGAAACCTGAGCACCAGAGTCTAAAAGAGCTCTTACCGAAGAGCCAGCAACTAAAACATCAATAAAAAGTCTATTATCCGGGGAATTATTCATATAAACGGGCGACACCGATGGACCTCTCAGTGCGCCACTTATTCGTTTTTTGACGGACCAGAATTACAACTAGGACAATCGCGTGTGATTGCACCAACACGCTTACACTTGAAGCACACTGCCCCTGAAACGTTAGGACAATTACGATAGTTGTGACCAGTTGCATCACACTTCATATACACTATAGAACTGGGTTGACCTACAACTTGAGCACTAATCGGTGCAATAGCCAAACGTGCTGGACGTGAACCTTGAAAGGCTTCAAAATTTTTCGCGACTTCTAACAAACCATCAATATCCCTGACCACGTTAGTTGCAAGACAAGGATGATATCTAGGATTCATTCCATATTTAATAATGTTAAACAGGTTGTCTTCGGAAACCGGTGTACGAAGCTTTGCGTTTAGATCGCGCGCCTGAATAACAAAATCAACCACTGACTGGTTGTCCTTCTGTGATAAAGCGCGAAGTTGGCTCTCAAGCTTGAAATCGAAATCGGCTACGTCAAAGGTTTTAACGAATTCAGACTTAAATTCCGCGTAAGTAAGACCCGGATATCTGATTGCCCTAAAATGTTTCAAGGCACTATCTAACAACAATTCATGGAAACGTCTGACAACATATGAAGGATTGACGTTACGCGCCATACCTTCTTCCTCGATTCGAAAGAAAAATTCGCGAACACAAGTGTCCCCGGAAAAGTTCAAGTTCCATTTCGTAAGTGAATAATTTTTGAAAGGAAAAGGCGGGGGAAGTCCGGACATATGCATCGCCTGGGGTCGTGGTTCAGAATCAAAAAACTGTTCTTCATCGTCTGCCATTGGATCTAAAATCCTCGGATCGTACGAGTTTAAAGATGAGTGCGCATGAGGTGTCTCAGCAATTGATCCTTCATTACTTAAGTGCGACATGGCGAAAAGTCGAATGTTGTCTTGCGTTGCAAGTTCAAACAAAAAATAAAGTTAATCTACCTAAAAAATAAAATCCGAAGTTCGAGTATATCCGTGGTCTAAACCAAGCGCTTAAGTCAAAGAAAGAAAATAACACTCGAAGTCTAAATGCCAAGTTAGAGTTCGAATTCAAAAAAAACAAGTTCAGTTTCTGAAAAAAAATAACAAAACGCAAATCATACATTCTATGTCTGACTTACCTGCGAATTCCCTAACGTCTACGGGCTCTAACTACAGGACTCAGACTATGAAATAAGGTATTCGGGATATGTTACGGGTAATTGAGAAAAAGGCATAAGTATAGGGCAACAGATTAATTTGTTTTTTTTTTTAACATAAATAAAAGCAATTTTTTTAATATGACGGAATTCGGGTTAGTGATGGGACGTAAGGAGGCAGCAGGCTGAAACAAACCAAAATCAAGGTTAATAGAACCGCGACCGGTCTACGGTCACCGTCTCACAAATCCAAAAAAAAATATTTAATTACAATTATTAAAAGTAAATCCAGAGTTCTTTACCTTATCGGGCGCCATTTTGCAGTAAAACACTTCTTAATTGCATTAACACGTTTAATTTTGACGACAAAGTAAAAATATTTAATATTAGCAAAAATAATCAATTATTTAAAATTTAGCATTTCACGTAAAAATCACAATAACGGCATCTAAATAAGGGTATTTCACATTCAATAAGTTCCCTAGTGGTCAGAATGCAATTAAATTACAATAACAAAAATATTTAAATTTAGTACTTCACTTAAAAATGAAGACAACTGTACCTATTTCACTTTCACATTCAACAACCTCCCTAGTGGCCAGAATGTAATTAAATTACAATAATTAAAAATATTTAATATTAGCACTTCACTTAAAAATGAAGACAACTGTACCTAAACAAGGACATTACACATTCAATAGTTAGCAAAACCGGTAAGTAAAAATAAAGACTCGGCTAGTAATAATTTGGCTGCAGGAAAATAATGGGTTAATGAGGCGGGTGATATGGATGGTGACAGGTGATTCGCTGGCTGAACGTAGCCTAAATTAAAGAGCCAGGTCTTTATACGCCCGTCAAACGAGGCAATTGGAATTTGGGGAATTTAGCAAAACAACAAAAAAAACTATTATGGCACAAAAATACTGGATACAAAGAAAAGGAATCCGATTTATAACGTTTTTAACAAAAATGTAAATAATTTGATACTCTCGAAAGCAGGATGGCTAAAGCTGTTGCTTTAAATTAAAAAGAGTTCGTGGGCAAGTGTCCGCTTTGATTTAGGCGGACCCAATAGCTCGCTAAACTCCTTTTCTCACTTGGAGAGCCCGCTGGATGCGGACTCTAACTCTCCGATGATGTGGCGAAGAAACCCGCGGAAATCGCGGCAGCTGCAGACCGTCCCGCCGGCCCGGCACCCACTGGCGCCTTCCGGATCAGGCGGTTCCAGTGTATAGCACTTGCTATATAATTTATATGGCCTTTTTTGCCCGGCAATGGTTTTGGTTTTATTTTTGCTCCAATAATGTATTAATAGCACTTGCTATATAATGTTTGAAATAAATCGCACTTCACCACGATGCAACTAAGCAAATTATAGCAAAAACCCCAGACCAAATCCAGATTATCTCTTTTTCTTTCCAAAATCTCACGGCGCTCTGACAGACTCAATCAAAAATCAACTTTTTTCTTTTTGACAATCTGGAATACCTCAAAAATTCACATTCAAAATTAGCGCGAGTATTATCTCAATTTTATAACTGCCAGACGTATTACAAAATACGGACTGATATAAGCGCCATCTACCTGTAATGCCGTGAATCACAATGTACGCTTTTTTTATATATCAACCGTGACCTAGCCTTAGACACAGAAGTTCAGAAGTTCTAAAGAAAGTCGACAGATGTCGTACGATACGTAGCGTCATGCTACACTCTATAATCTTGCAATCTGGCAGCTTTAAGCCGGGGGATGCAACAGTGGGAGAGCAGAAAAGTTGTTTAAAAATCTAGGGAACTACACAATATTCAGAGTTCTTGCTTTAGTACGATATCGTGGCATTTGATGTATATAATTGGAATATAACGTGGAGGATGTCCCAGTGGAGGGAAAAAGAGGCAGGTTGAAGTTAAATGCATTTATACCGGACGCCTGCTGTTTATTTCATTCCGATATGTGTAAAATGTTTGTAATTAATCAGGCACTCGAATAAAACTTCTTAGTTGACAGCTTTTCATGCGAAGACGATATTACCAACAATTATTTCTAAATAGAAAATGGACTCTAATAGCCATGAATCTCGGTTTAAATTTTTATGAAAAATGATGTGACATATTAGCTTACGAAGCCACATCATAATACAGCTACTCCACCCTCGATTGCGCTAACATCTACTAGAAAATGATGGATACGACGTAATACTTTTAATCGCTGACCTGTTTTGTATATGACTACGACTATTTGGCGTTGACCAGATCTATCGATATTTTATTTAACTAACTTTGGTTATTAAATATTCTACTTATAGGTCCTATAATAAGTGTCTAGATAGATAGGCATAAGCCTTTTAAATTTGAGTATACACTGCCCAATTAAATTTATTGCCAAATTGATTTTGACCACTCACAACCAGGCAACTTTTCTTATTGGTGAAACATCATGGAACCTTTGCGCAATTAAGGTTAACACAATAATTCAAAAATTTCTCATGTAAGTGAAATCTAATTTCTTATGGGAAATAAATGTCTTTGAACCGAAATTACGCTTATAAAATAGGTATTTTACTGGTTAACAAGAAATGAGACATTTTAGTTTTGTAACCCTGAAAATGGGTTAAGTTTTCACATGAGGATTGTTTTACTTTACTCGTTTTGATATTATATGTCGATGCTTATCCTAGCCTATTAATGATGAACCTTTATCGATAAATGTACATTTATCTAGAATTTTCTATCATTCTGTCACTTCAAATCGCTACTCAAATGCTGCGCAAAGTCGATACTTATATCGATAAAGGTTCATCATTAATAGGCTAGGATAAGCATCGACATATAATATCAAAACGAGTAAAGTAAAACAATCCTCATGTGAAAACTTAACCCATTTTCAGGGTTACAAAACTAAAATGTCTCATTTCTTGTTAACCAGTAAAATACCTATTTTATAAGCGTAATTTCGGTTCAAAGACATTTATTTCCCATAAGAAATTAGATTTCACTTACATGAGAAATTTTTGAATTATTGTGTTAACCTTAATTGCGCAAAGGTTCCATGATGTTTCACCAATAAGAAAAGTTGCCTGGTTGTGAGTGGTCAAAATCAATTTGGCAATAAATTTAATTGGGCAGTGTATACTCAAATTTAAAAGGCTTATGCCTATCTATCTAGACACTTATTATAGGACCTATAAGTAGAATATTTAATAACCAAAGTTAGTTAAATAAAATATCGATAGATCTGGTCAACGCCAAATAGTCGTAGTCATATACAAAACAGGTCAGCGATTAAAAGTATTACGTCGTATCCATCATTTTCTAGTAGATGTTAGCGCAATCGAGGGTGGAGTAGCTGTATTATGATGTGGCTTCGTAAGCTAATATGTCACATCATTTTTCATAAAAATTTAAACCGAGATTCATGGCTATTAGAGTCCATTTTCTATTTAGAAATAATTGTTGGTAATATCGTCTTCGCATGAAAAGCTGTCAACTAAGAAGTTTTATTCGAGTGCCTGATTAATTACAAACATTTTACACATATCGGAATGAAATAAACAGCAGGCGTCCGGTATAAATGCATTTAACTTCAACCTGCCTCTTTTTCCCTCCACTGGGACATCCTCCACGTTATATTCCAATTATATACATCAAATGCCACGATATCGTACTAAAGCAAGAACTCTGAATATTGTGTAGTTCCCTAGATTTTTAAACAACTTTTCTGCTCTCCCACTGTTGCATCCCCCGGCTTAAAGCTGCCAGATTGCAAGATTATAGAGTGTAGCATGACGCTACGTATCGTACGACATCTGTCGACTTTCTTTAGAACTTCTGAACTTCTGTGTCTAAGGCTAGGTCACGGTTGATATATAAAAAAAGCGTACATTGTGATTCACGGCATTACAGGTAGATGGCGCTTATATCAGTCCGTATTTTGTAATACGTCTGGCAGTTATAAAATTGAGATAATACTCGCGCTAATTTTGAATGTGAATTTTTGAGGTATTCCAGATTGTCAAAAAGAAAAAAGTTGATTTTTGATTGAGTCTGTCAGAGCGCCGTGAGATTTTGGAAAGAAAAAGAGATAATCTGGATTTGGTCTGGGGTTTTTGCTATAATTTGCTTAGTTGCATCGTGGTGAAGTGCGATTTATTTCAAACATTATATAGCAAGTGCTATTAATACATTATTGGAGCAAAAATAAAACCAAAACCATTGCCGGGCAAAAAAGGCCATATAAATTATATAGCAAGTGCTATACACTGGAACCGCCTGATCCGGAAGGCGCCAGTGGGTGCCGGGCCGGCGGGACGGTCTGCAGCTGCCGCGATTTCCGCGGGTTTCTTCGCCACATCATCGGAGAGTTAGAGTCCGCATCCAGCGGGCTCTCCAAGTGAGAAAAGGAGTTTAGCGAGCTATTGGGTCCGCCTAAATCAAAGCGGACACTTGCCCACGAACTCTTTTTAATTTAAAGCAACAGCTTTAGCCATCCTGCTTTCGAGAGTATCAAATTATTTACATTTTTGTTAAAAACGTTATAAATCGGATTCCTTTTCTTTGTATCCAGTATTTTTGTGCCATAATAGTTTTTTTTGTTGTTTTGCTAAATTCCCCAAATTCCAATTGCCTCGTTTGACGGGCGTATAAAGACCTGGCTCTTTAATTTAGGCTACGTTCAGCCAGCGAATCACCTGTCACCATCCATATCACCCGCCTCATTAACCCATTATTTTCCTGCAGCCAAATTATTACTAGCCGAGTCTTTATTTTTACTTACCGGTTTTGCTAACTATTGAATGTGTAATGTCCTTGTTTAGGTACAGTTGTCTTCATTTTTAAGTGAAGTGCTAATATTAAATATTTTTAATTATTGTAATTTAATTACATTCTGGCCACTAGGGAGGTTGTTGAATGTGAAAGTGAAATAGGTACAGTTGTCTTCATTTTTAAGTGAAGTACTAAATTTAAATATTTTTGTTATTGTAATTTAATTGCATTCTGACCACTAGGGAACTTATTGAATGTGAAATACCCTTATTTAGATGCCGTTATTGTGATTTTTACGTGAAATGCTAAATTTTAAATAATTGATTATTTTTGCTAATATTAAATATTTTTACTTTGTCGTCAAAATTAAACGTGTTAATGCAATTAAGAAGTGTTTTACTGCAAAATGGCGCCCGATAAGGTAAAGAACTCTGGATTTACTTTTAATAATTGTAATTAAATATTTTTTTTTGGATTTGTGAGACGGTGACCGTAGACCGGTCGCGGTTCTATTAACCTTGATTTTGGTTTGTTTCAGCCTGCTGCCTCCTTACGTCCCATCACTAACCCGAATTCCGTCATATTAAAAAAATTGCTTTTATTTATGTTAAAAAAAAAAACAAATTAATCTGTTGCCCTATACTTATGCCTTTTTCTCAATTACCCGTAACATATCCCGAATACCTTATTTCATAGTCTGAGTCCTGTAGTTAGAGCCCGTAGACGTTAGGGAATTCGCAGGTAAGTCAGACATAGAATGTATGATTTGCGTTTTGTTATTTTTTTTCAGAAACTGAACTTGTTTTTTTTGAATTCGAACTCTAACTTGGCATTTAGACTTCGAGTGTTATTTTCTTTCTTTGACTTAAGCGCTTGGTTTAGACCACGGATATACTCGAACTTCGGATTTTATTTTTTAGGTAGATTAACTTTATTTTTTGTTTGAACTTGCAACGCAAGACAACATTCGACTTTTCGCCATGTCGCACTTAAGTAATGAAGGATCAATTGCTGAGACACCTCATGCGCACTCATCTTTAAACTCGTACGATCCGAGGATTTTAGATCCAATGGCAGACGATGAAGAACAGTTTTTTGATTCTGAACCACGACCCCAGGCGATGCATATGTCCGGACTTCCCCCGCCTTTTCCTTTCAAAAATTATTCACTTACGAAATGGAACTTGAACTTTTCCGGGGACACTTGTGTTCGCGAATTTTTCTTTCGAATCGAGGAAGAAGGTATGGCGCGTAACGTCAATCCTTCATATGTTGTCAGACGTTTCCATGAATTGTTGTTAGATAGTGCCTTGAAACATTTTAGGGCAATCAGATATCCGGGTCTTACTTACGCGGAATTTAAGTCTGAATTCGTTAAAACCTTTGACGTAGCCGATTTCGATTTCAAGCTTGAGAGCCAACTTCGCGCTTTATCACAGAAGGACAACCAGTCAGTGGTTGATTTTGTTATTCAGGCGCGCGATCTAAACGCAAAGCTTCGTACACCGGTTTCCGAAGACAACCTGTTTAACATTATTAAATATGGAATGAATCCTAGATATCATCCTTGTCTTGCAACTAACGTGGTCAGGGATATTGATGGTTTGTTAGAAGTCGCGAAAAATTTTGAAGCCTTTCAAGGTTCACGTCCAGCACGTTTGGCTATTGCACCGATTAGTGCTCAAGTTGTAGGTCAACCCAGTTCTATAGTGTATATGAAGTGTGATGCAACTGGTCACAACTATCGTAATTGTCCTAACGTTTCAGGGGCAGTGTGCTTCAAGTGTAAGCGTGTTGGTGCAATCACACGCGATTGTCCTAGTTGTAATTCTGGTCCGTCAAAAAACGAATAAGTGGCGCACTGAGAGGTCCATCGGTGTCGCCCGTTTATATGAATAATTCCCCGGATAATAGACTTTTTATTGATGTTTTAGTTGCTGGCTCTTCGGTAAGAGCTCTTTTAGACTCTGGTGCTCAGGTTTCACTAATTGATATATCCCTCTTATCGGAGCTCGGTATAACATATCACGAGGATATCCGGCCTTATGTTGTCTCCGCCGACATTCTCCTATTGAAATTCTAGGCGGTTTGGACGTCCCCATTCTTTTTAGTGGCATTCGCGTTCTGCACCCCTGTCTAGTAAGCAGTAATCTTCCTACTGCATTTATTTTAGGAATTGAGTTTTGGAATGCTGTTGGTCTCATTGACATTTTAAAGAAGGCATTCCGTGATGGTTTGTCAGGTAAGCTTTACGTCGCTTCACATCATGTTCCTGTCGCAGTCCCACGAGTAGGTGAGGTTCGCTATGTCCACCCTCGTACGGTGCTTGCACCACTGCAGGAATCAAAACTCCAATGTGTTATTGACGAGTTTGAGGAGATTTCTTCTGATAAAGCTGGATTAGGTTGTACTTCGTGGCTTTCGCATAAAATTGAGACTGTTGGTTCGCCCATCCGTCAACGTTACTATCCCTTATCTCCAGTCAAACTCAAGATTCTCAACGAAGAGATCGACAAGATGTTAGAGTCAGGCGTTATTCGTCCCTCACGATCACCCTGGGCTTCCCCAGTGGTGATGGTTACCAAGAAAGATGGTAGTGTCAGGTTTTGCGTGGACAGTAGGAAGTTGAACAGCGTTACCATCAGGGATTCATACCCTCTCCCGCGCGTCCAGGACATCCTTGATAACCTACGAGGTGCCAAATATCTAACTTCGTTGGATTTTAGGAGCGCCTTTTGGCAAATCCCCTTAGCTGATAAGGCCAGTTGTGAGAAAACGGCCTTTATTGTACCCCAAAGGGGCCTCTTTGAGTTCGTTCGGCTCCCTTTTGGTTTAACCAACGCTGCGTCCGAGATGCAGAGGCTTACTGACATGATTGTCAATTTTGAATATACCCCTGAGTCTGAGGATTTTATCTTCGGCTATGTTGATGATTTGATTTTGGTGTCTCGTGATTTTGACAGTCATATGCGGCTTATTCGTAAGGTTCGTGATAGGTTCAAAGAAGCTGGTCTTACGGTTAATTTAGATAAGTGCGAGTTTTGTAAATCTGAATTGAAGTATCTCGGCTACATCGTCAATGAGCGTGGTCTTAAAACTGATCCAAAGAAATTAGAAGCTATTAGGGATTACCCTACCCCTTCTTCTGCCAAGTCTCTACGTGCTTTCATTGGTATGTGTTCGTATTATCGCCGTTTCGTGGATGGTTTTTCTTCGATTATTGCTCCTCTGACGGCACTTATCGGTAAGAGAAAGGGACGTGATCCCATCGATTGGAACGATAGTGCTAGTGAAGCTTTTTCTAAATTGAAGGATGCCTTGATGAGCGCTCCGTTGATGGCTTGCCCGGATTTATCGAAACCTTTTATCCTTCAATGTGACGCTAGCCAGGTTGGCTTAGGCTCGGTCCTGGCTCAAGAGTTTGACGGCGTTGAACATCCAATTGCTTATTATTCTCGTTTATTCACTAAAGCTGAACGTGGATACGGGACAACCGAACATGAGCTTCTCGCCGTTGTTGATTCCATAAAGCATTTCCGCGGATATCTCGATGGAATGAGGTTTAAGATCATTACTGACCATATTGCTCTTAAATGGTTGATCACCCTTGATAATCCTACCGGGCGCTTGGCTCGTTGGGCAACTTTGATTTCCCAATATAACTTTGAGATTGAACATAAAAAAGGTGTCCTTAATGTTGTTCCAGACGCCTTGTCCCGCGCTCAAGTTGGGCTTATCTCATTCGCGCGTGGCATGGATCCTTCTGGAGATCCTTGGTATGAACGAATTTACCAGGGAGTTTTGGACAATCCTCAAATGTTTACTGCATTTGCTCTTCGGGATGGTGTCTTAATGCGCAGGGTATCTATCGAAAACCCTTTAGCACCTAATCCATGGCGTATAGTTCTTCCTGCTTCAAGGACTAGAGAGGCGGTTGCTGAAATTCATAATGGATTTCCCAACGTTCATCCTGGTGTTATGAAAACGTATTTAAAAGCTCTTGACGTATACTATTGGCCGAATATGTACCGTGATGTTACAAGGTTCCTTTCCGAATGTCAGATTTGCAAGTCTTATAAAATTGCAAATTCACAACCTCGTGGACTTCGCTTATTTCCTCGTCGTGTTGCGGCTCCAATGGATCTTCTTTCCATTGACTTAATTGGTCCTTTACCGGTTAGCCGTAATGGGTGTCGTTATATTTTGACTTTGGTTGACGTTTTTACCAAATTTGTTTGGTTGGTCCCTTTGAAGTTGGTGAATGCGAGGTCAATATCGATGGCATTAGAGTCGGAGGTTATTTTGCGGTACGGTGTTCCTACTAACATTCTCTGTGACAACGCTACAGTTTTTCATAGTCGTCAATTTCTGGATTTCCTGGCGAGCTATAATATTCCAGGTCCGTGTTATACCCCATATTATTCGCCACAAGCGAATGTTGTGGAGAGATATAACCAGGTCGTGATTACTACTTTGAGCATTTTAGTTGAAAATGACCAACGCAGTTGGTCGGGTCATTTACATCGGGTCGCTCTTTATTTAAACTCTTGTATAAATTTGGCTACTGCTTATACACCGAATTTTTTGATGTACGGCCGCGAGTTGTCAATGATTCGTGAACGTGTTGAGAATCAGGTTGTGGACCAAGATGTGGGACTCAGCCGGATGGAACGCGCTTCGAATCTTCAGACGCTTCGTGAGGTGTACGATAAAGTTTCTGATTCGATGGCTTTAGCCTTTCATCGTAACGCCGCCAAGTTCAACACGAACCGTTCTTCGCCAAGAATCGTTGGTGACCAAATCGTTTGGCGCCGGAATTTCCAGCGTGGATCCGCTGATCCTTTTCGAGGCGGTAAATTCGCTCCACGTTTCGTTCGGTGCCGTGTGGTTAGACGGGTGTCTCCACAGGTATATGTACTGGCTGATACCGATTCCGAGCACGTCGGTACCTATCATATTAAAGATATCTTGAAATAGTTTCTTCTTTCGGCCCGTTCAGTATTCTCAAAATTCTAAAATGCGCTTTAGTCCGCCATTCCCTTATCGGTAATCCTTGCTTGATTCGTTTCTTATCGTTTTTTGTTTTCGTTTGAGCGTTTCCTTGCTCCTTTTTCCAGGTTTGACTTTTTTTTACCGTTGGTGCTTAAGGCTTCGTTTATCTTTCCCGGTCTATGATAGCCTGGTTGTATAATTTGATGACTCGATGTGAGGGATTAAGATCTGTGGCCAGGTGCAGTTTCTGTCCTATCCCGGCCGTCACGTCTTGGACCGCGTGACGCGTTGGTTGGCGTTTTGTCATCTTCTTAATCTATTAGATTAGTCTTTATGGGTAATGTTAATAACTGGTTGGTTTTGTTTTTTTTGTAATTCGTTTAGGGTTCTCTTGTTGTACCTTTTTTAGCCTTAGAATTAAGTTGTGTTTTTTTGTTGCTTGGGGTTAGTTTTCTTGTGTTTTCTTGTGTTGTTGTTTGTTTGTTTCTTTGTTTGGTAGGGAGATGCTGTAGCATGACGCTACGTATCGTACGACATCTGAGGACTTTCTTTAGAACTTCTGAACTTCTGTGTCTAAGGCTAGGTCACGGTTGATATATAAAAAAAGCGTACATTGTGATTCACGGCATTACAGGTAGATGGCGCTTATATCAGTCCGTATTTTGTAATACGTCTGGCAGTTATAAAATTGAGATAATACTCGCGCTAATTTTGAATGTGAATTTTTGAGGTATTCCAGATTGTCAAAAAGAAAAAAGTTGATTTTTGATTGAGTCTGTCAGAGCGCCGTGAGATTTTGGAAAGAAAAAGAGATAATCTGGATTTGGTCTGGGGTTTTTGCTATAATTTGCTTAGTTGCATCGTGGTGAAGTGCGATTTATTTCAAACATTATATAGCAAGTGCTATTAATACATTATTGGAGCAAAAATAAAACCAAAACCATTGCCGGGCAAAAAAGGCCATATAAATTATATAGCAAGTGCTATACACTGGAACCGCCTGATCCGGAAGGCGCCAGTGGGTGCCGGGCCGGCGGGACGGTCTGCAGCTGCCGCGATTTCCGCGGGTTTCTTCGCCACATCATCGGAGAGTTAGAGTCCGCATCCAGCGGGCTCTCCAAGTGAGAAAAGGAGTTCAGCGAGCTATTGGGTCCGCCTAAATCAAAGCGGACACTTGCCCACGAACTGTTTTTAATTTAAAGCAACAGCTTTAGCCATCCTGCTTTCGAGAGTATCAAATTATTTACATTTTTGTTAAAAACGTTATAAATCGGATTCCTTTTCTTTGTATCCAGTATTTTTGTGCCATAATAGTTTTTTTTGTTGTTTTGCTAAATTCCCCAAATTCCAATTGCCTCGTTTGACGGGCGTATAAAGACCTGGCTCTTTAATTTAGGCTACGTTCAGCCAGCGAATCATCTGTCACCATCCATATCACCCGCCTCATTAACCCATTATTTTCCTGCAGCCAAATTATTACTAGCCGAGTCTTTATTTTTACTTACCGGTTTTGCTAACTATTGAATGTGTAATGTCCTTGTTTAGGTACAGTTGTCTTCATTTTTAAGTGAAGTGCTAATATTAAATATTTTTAATTATTGTAATTTAATTACATTCTGGCCACTAGGGAGGTTGTTGAATGTGAAAGTGAAATAGGTACAGTTGTCTTCATTTTTAAGTGAAGTACTAAATTTAAATATTTTTGTTATTGTAATTTAATTGCATTCTGACCACTAGGGAACTTATTGAATGTGAAATACCCTTATTTAGCTGCCGTTATTGTGATTTTTACGTGAAATGCTAAATTTTAAATAATTGATTATTTTTGCTAATATTAAATATTTTTACTTTGTCGTCAAAATTAAACGTGTTAATGCAATTAAGAAGTGTTTTACTGCAAGAGGTAATAACAATAGTATAGCAGACAGCAGTCTAACTATATAAATTACGTTGCTCTCATTATTGTGTCATATCTGCCGTGGCCAGCTCTTAGTCCAATAGCTATGCCGTGACGCTTGCCCGAGGTATGACCCTTATGTAACCCTTCTTTATTCAATAAAATAAACTTAAATAATAATACGAATATAACTATTTATAAAACAAAAGTACTAAAATTAAGTCTAAACCTAAAAAATAAATATATAACTAAAATCGACCCTCTGAACCTTGGGTCCTCGGTAAGGTGCCCATCACACAGGCAGCATTCCCGCGTTGAATTGAACCCTTTGTTTTTGTAATAAAATTATTTAACAATTATTAGTATAATATAATACGGTGTTGAATTTACACCCAAAACTTTACTACTTTTCTGTACAAATGGGAGAGCCTAAGAAAATGCTATGATTGGACGAAAATATATGCATCCGAGCTCGTATACCTATTTAACATTATTCAAGTAGTAAAAGCTTATAAAAACGTTCGAGTGTTGCGTGTAAGAAGGGTAATTGTGCTAGTTTCCCGTCCAGGTCCAGTTTACCGTCCACTTCATTAAATTGCTGCAAATAAATGGGAAAAACTTTTAAAGGTGAATATAGTTTATATTTATAGTTTATTCTTTAGTAGATTTTTTAATGTTAAGCTTTTAATTTGGGGAAAACTTGAAGATAAACATATAAATAAGTATGGACGGAAAACTGACAAGAGTGGACGAAAACTAGCACAATCACCCTATACTACTATTCTTATGAATATTGTGTATTCACGTCTCATGTTCTGATTTGAATCGGATGCCATCAACTAAAATTTGTAAACCTGTTATTTTGCTCCAATGACTGATCTACCTATATATATGTATATATAATATAATATAACAGTAAGGCGCACAGGGTGCGAGAAGAGGCAGTAGGATTATTATACGAGTAAAATGTGGCCCGTGAAATACCCGTTTTAACACCTAGTTGCTGTTGGCAAATGACGATAGTAGTATGTACGTACACACGTATATATTTAAATTTAAGCATTTATTTAGTACTCTACTACTGTAAATCACCTCACACATACATATGTATAGGGCAGATGCCCCGGTTGTGGGCACTGTGCCGGTTTTGGCCATTTTCAACTTTATTAAGGTATAGACAACTTTACAAGTCTGTGGTTTATAGTTAATATAAGAGTAAGTTATGGTAGTACAGATGGCACTGTCATCTGTCATGTAATTGTTGTCATTCAGTTGTTAGGAGGCATGGAAAAAAGTGGCCAGAACTGGCTCCTGCGACTCGTTCTGACATATAATTAAAGAAAAAAATTAGATCTAATGTCAGAATCTTAACAGCGGATATTCACATAAATATAGTGATATATTTTCAATGACTCAGCACGTAAAGAGTATCATAATACCTTATTGACACAAAATGACGGAAGCCTGAATAGATAACTCTCCTTAAAGTGGCCATAACCGGGGCATCTGCCCTATACATATGTATGTGTGAGGTGATTTACAGTAGTAGAGTACTAAATAAATGCTTAAATTTAAATATATACGTGTGTACGTACATACTACTATTGTCATTTGCCAACAGCAACTAGGTGTTAAAACGGGTATTTCACAGGCCACATTTTACTCGTATAATAATCCTACTGCCTCTTCTCGCACCCTGTGCGCCTTACTGTTATATTATATTATATATACATATATATAGGTAGATCAGTCATTGGAGCAATTTGCCTTACGAAAAGTGGTGTAGAAAATGTTTTAATGGGTATCGGTATTCTACAGGCTGGTTATTCAAAATCTAGATTTTAGACCTTGACCGATACTTTTTTCACCGCGCCTGTATCTTTTTATCTGTAAGAGTTAGACATCTATTGTGTATGGAAAAATTGTAGAGAACTTTATCTTCTTTATACGCTAGATAGACACTTTAGTCATACTGACAACTGTTTTAAGCGTCAAGGTTAAAAAACTGAATTTTGGCACCTTTTAACCAAGATGGCGGCCAACGGGGAGCGTTCAAGGGCTAAAATCTAGATTTTTAATAACCAGCCTGTAGCCTACCAATACCCATTAAAACATGATCTACACCACCTTTTGCAAAGCAATGTATGGAGATGATTCCCCGATGATTGGATCACGCCTAATCAGAAAAACATCGCACCTAGAAGCATAATAATTAACCCAGCATAACGCACTGCTCATAGATGCTGTAATCCGCAATAGATATACGTATCTCATAGATTATCTGTAGCACGACGACGCATAACGGCGTCCTTCACGGTTGCCAATTTAATTAATAGTGTAAAATCAATTTAGTAAACGTACGTTAGGTATGTACGTGCATGGATGTGAGTGAAGGATGTTTGGCGGAAGGCGCGGATGCGTGACCGCGCGGTCGCGTTGACCCCGCCGGCGGCGCCGTTCGCGCTCCACTACCACCACCAACTTCGTGTCATCATTTAAATATTTCCCATCTACCTTTTTTCATCATATAATTTGAGATATGTGTTGCGAGTTCCTACCCACTCGTCCTTATCAAGCAAAGTACTTAATCATATAAAAATATTTAATACAGTCTATTTTCCTGTTATAGACGCATTTGCTTTTTGTAAGCGTCTTTTTTAGGGTTCCGTAGTCAACTAGGAACCCTTATAGTTTCGCCATGTCTGCCCGTCCGTCCGTCCGTCCGTCCGTCCGCGGATAATCTCAGTGACCGTTAGCACTAGAAAGCTGAAATTTGGTCCTAATATGTATATCAATCACGCCGACAAAGTGGTAAAATAAAACGTGGAAATAAAATGTTTTATTAGGGTACCTCCCCTATACGTAAAGTGGGGAGTGATTCTTTTTTTCATTTCAACCCTGACGTGTGATATATTGTTGGATAGGTATTTAAAAATAAATAGGGATTTACTAAAATCATTTTTTGAAAATGTAAATATTTTCGGAAATAATCGCTCCAGAAGTAAAAAAAAATGTGTCCCCCCCCCTCTAACTTTTGAACCATAAGTTTTAAAAATATGAAAAAAATCTCAAAAGTAGAACTTTATAAAAACTTTCTAGGAAAATTATTTTGAACTTGATAGGCTGAATAGTTTTTGAAAAAAAATCTAAATATATAAAAGAAGAAACTGACTGACTGACTGACTGACTGACTGACATATCAACGCACAGCCCAAACCGCTGGTTCTAGAGATTCCAAATTTGGCATGTAGGTTCCTTATAAGGTCTAGGGGTGTACTAAGAAAGGATTTTTCAAAATTCACCCCCTAAGGGGGTAAAATGGGGGTCCAAATTTTGTATGGCGAATCAAGATTTGTTAGACTATTTTATTCGAAACTTCACAGGAGTATTCCTAACGATAAATGAGTGTTTCATGTTGTTTGAAAATTCACCCCTAAAAGGGGCAAATGTGGTCACAAAGTCTGAAAATCAACATGGGTATCGTATCCTTTTTGAGTACTTATTGTACGCGGGCGAAGCCGCGGGAAAAGGCTAGTTACAAAATAATTTCTGAACTAAGTTTGTAATTTAACCATATAAGCAGGTGTTTATTGTACCTGTAATTTCTACAAAATCACAATGAAATGACGTGCTTTCAAATAAAGTAAAAACGGTGAAAATCGGTTCACGCAATAAAGAATTATCCCATAAAAATCATCTTCCATACTTTAAGCTCGCGCGCAATAGTTTACTTAATTTGCCGATAGATGTCGCTGTACGTGGAACGCTCATATCATATCCTACATGGCGGTGTTATTTTAACTCTTAAGTGGGGACACTTACTGTGACGGACGGAAAACTACGGAACCCTACACTGAGCGTGGCCCGACTCGCTCTTGGCCGGTTTTTTGTAAAAAGTTTTTATTTTCCATTTTTAGTGGTTATATAACTTATATAATTATCATAATCGGACAACGGATCTCGGAATAATTGGTGAAGATATATAAGAAAAAGTTCATAATACGTACTCAATGCAAGGAAAGTTCCACATATCATATCATATGTGGTCTTCATCATTAGGTCCACTCTATCAAATTGGTGGCTTTCGACAGGAAATGCTTGAGTTGCTTAAGACGATTGTCGCCAGAGTGTCCTTGAGCGTTTGGGCGCTGTGTACCCGCGCTACCCGCTTTACCCTCTCATTGCGATCGTACGTAAATCCGCCACACTGCACCAGAACGATGTTCAAAGAATATGACTTTACACAGAGGCGCGCGGGCAGCTTTATAATAATTATAATCCTTTTGCGGATATTTTTTGATTTGAATACTGTGATTAAGTACTGCAATGGTGATATTTTTAGGAATGCTACTTACCTATTAAATAAGATAAGTAATAACGATCTCAATTAGTAGATTTTTATGTAATAGAATAAAACCTAGATTTTGAATTATAAGTACAGTCAGCGGCAAAATATTGGTAAAAATATTCTGCCTATCAGAAAAAAAAACTGAATGCACATCAAAGCGATGTTTTCATGTGAATTTAGTTTTTTTGCTGCGCAAGTGAGTTTAATAGATGGTTAGTGTTTTGTAGCGATTTTGAATATCAACCGTAAAAATCACTTATATAATTACGAAAAATTTACAAAACTAAAAAAGTTTCTTGAAACATGTCCGTCCGTCCATCCGTATGTCACAACCATTTTATTATAAAATATATATTGATGAAATTTTATCCATAGGTGCGTCTTGTGCCGCTACTTAGTTTTTAGCTAAATAGCTGAAAAAAAAAACTTCAAGGGGAGGCACTCCATCATACATATGCCGAACTAAATGTCAAAACAATTTTTTTTTTTTGCAAATATGAACATTGTGTACATCTATCGATACGGGTTTAAAAATATCTTAAGTATATATAGAGGATTTTTAAAACCTTTTTTATTGAGTCAATATTTTAAGAAATAATCGCTTCGCAAGTCTAAATAATAGTCCCCCCCATCTAACTTTTAATCCGTAAGTCCAAAAAATATGAAAAAAATAAAGAAAATACGGCTTAGTACTTATTTATATGAAAACTATTTCACATACTATCAGTTGAGCCATTTTTGAGTTATCTCCAAGAAACTACTTTCTATGGAACCCTACATTATGCGTGGTCCGATACACTCTTGGCCGGTCTTTTAAAGATATTTGATATGTAGTATTAACCGTTAGTAGTAATTTATTTATTTACTTGTGTTGATAATTAATATAAATTTGTATTTCAGCGAGATAGTAAAGCTTTTTTTCCTTTATTCTTACTTACATTAAACTCTTAAATATGAGCAATTTTTAATTAGAATCTCGATCAGGCTTCGCTCAGTGATAGTTAGTACACTGAAATTTGTATGTGTTTTAATCACGCCGACAATATGGTAAATCAAAATCAGAAAAATAAAATGAAGTGGAGGTGATTTTTTTTCGCTCTAACCCACGCGATTGATACGATACACGATAGTGTGTGGTATTATTGGACAGGTCTTCCAAAAAGAATAAGTCTTAAACAACTTTTGGATAAAACGCATATTTTCGTAAATAATAACTCCGAAAATTACTTATTAGTCCATTGTATTGTAGCAATAGCAGGTTTCCGCAACTCGACAACTAACGCCTGTTTTGCGTGACTCATCAGAATAAGTACTAATACATAATAATTGTAGTGTACTTACAAGACTACATTTGTTTTCAGGCCATTATAAGATGCATGAGTTCTGTTTTTTCTCCATTTTTATTTAATTTCTTTATTTAATTTGTAATATAGGTCATCTAAATAAAATACACTTTTTATAAGAACGTAAATACATGAACACACATACGGGTATATTATCTTAAAAGATAAAACGTCTATGCGCTATTGATTCCGACAAGACACGTTATGCCCGCACCGCATGAACCCTCTGCAGTTATTTAGTCTTTAGGCACAGTAAGTCCGATATTATTGCTCACGGGCCAAGCACAAGTATTTGTAGTACAAGGGAAGCACGGAGCGACGAGCGACACAGCCTCCTCGTCTCAAAGCTAGCTCACGACTGCCAGCAACGCCGTTTTCGAGCTACCAATGCACGAAATGTGGAATTATGATCAAGTTGTTTAAGAAAATTTAATCAATTTAAATATCCTACGTTGAGTTTGTAGTGTTCTGTAGTACACATTTTTTAGTTCAACAATATTTTAAATCGAATGAGCCGTTCAGTAGATATAAGCAAAATTAACCGTAAAACGACATTTCGTTATATTTAAATAACGGAGAAACTATACGTTACACGAGTTATTCAAACGTTGACAATATTGTACATGAAATGGTAATTAACACATATTTTTTTCAAAATTTTTGAATGACCCGTTATTGAGATATATCCCTTAGAAAGTAACAGTTTTTGGCCATTATTAGCGCCTAGCGCCTTAAGAAAACAAGTCTTATCCATCTTATGCTTTAGTCACCATTTTGCATCAGTTAGTCACCTTACTAAGTAGTTTTAGGTGAAACTTTTTTGTACCGGTTTCACACTTTACAATGGCTAACTTTAATTTGCCCGATGTCAATTCAGGGGCTTAAATCCCTGTTACACTTTACTTTTTTTAGTGTTCCAACTAGCATCCTAATTAGGATCCTAACTTTTTTTAACAGTGTGTATTTGACTGTGTTTTACTTGCTAAAATATTTGACCCTAAAACATGTAACTGTGCGTAAACATAGGTTATATTAGGTATAACATATTATTCTGGTCCACCAGTGGTGGGTGGCCAGGAAACGCTATACATATGATGTTTTTTTTTTATACCACGACGGTGGCAAACAAGCATACGGCCCGCCTGATGGTAAGCAGCTACCGTAACCTATGGACGCCTGCAACTCTAAAGGAGTCACATGCGCGTTGCCGACCCTTTACAAAAAGGAGGATTCACTGTGTTGACGACTAAAGGAACAAGAAGGTCCCTCATCGTCAACACACTGGGTCCTCTTTGAGCTCTTTTGCAACCTTACTCACCAGCAGGAACACAACACTATGAGTAGGGTCTAGTGCTATTTGGCTGTGGTTTTCTGTAAGGTGGAGGTACTTCCCCAGTCGGGCTCTGCTCCAGATTTGAGCGATGACATTCGCTGAACGTGCCCTACCACACTTAGCGAGATGCCATTCGCAGTGCCCATACCTCTCTTTTTGGCGTAGTTTAAGGACATACCCCGGGTCCAAAATATATGTACGAGTATATGAATCAGCTATGACAGCTTCGGGCTGAGGGCTGAGTAATCTACAAGTTCGTGTACCGCGCCTCTTAACGGAGGTAGAACCTTGTTGGAAGGATGACTCATGTTAAGCCGACCCTTCCCCAGGAGTGGTGTGTGGGCTGATATTCGGTCAAACAATAAAAATAAAAGTTAAAATGTAAATAATCATGATTGATTTAATCGTCGAATATAGTAACGTTTGTGCCTTACATAAATTCGTCTGTATTTCGCAAATATATCATTATTTGCACCGCTATTTGACAGTCTCGGATGCTTCCAATTCGCGTTTGTATGATTTCCTATGCTAATGTACAATATGGTGACGTGTAGTAAGTAAGGATAAATATCGGATGGACAAATATAGGGAGCGCTGGTAGTTAGCGTCCGACATGACGTTCGACTTTCAATCTGGAGCCTCTGGTACTCTCAGCTCATACCAATACCATATACCTACGAGTTTTTCTGGACGTCTTGGGATTAGTATGCAGAGCGGACCGCACGTTCTATTGATTCGAAACAAACGCAAGGAAGATAATGAGATCACGTTTGTACGGATGAATATATTATAGTTACCGATCAATAATTGGGATGCACAAACAGCCCAAAAAAAGACCGTATGTTTTCTAGACAATTACACTTATATTCCAACCGTTGCGAGTATCATTTACCTACGCTCCCCGTCCATTACCACAAGCGTGTCGGGCCACGCTCAGTGTAGGGTTCCGTAGTTTTCCGTCCGTCACAGTAAGTGTCCCCACTTAAGAGTTAAAAAAATGGGATTTTTTCAAAACTTTATTTGAAAGCATGTCATTTCATTGTGATTTTGTAGAAATTACAGGTACAATAAACACCTGCTTATACGGTTAAATGACAAACTTAGTAACTTAGTAATTTTTTTTTCAAACACTATTCAACCTATCAAGTTCAAAATAATTTTCCTAGAAAGTTTTTGTAAAGTTCTACTTTTGAGATTTTTTTTCATTTTTTAAAAACTTATGGTTCAAAAGTTAGAGGGGGGGACACATTTTTTTTTTACTTCTGGAGCGATTGATTATTTTCGAAGATATTTACATCATCAAAAAATGATTTTACTAAACCCCTATTCATTTTTAAATACCTATCCAACAATATATCACACGTTAGGGTTGAAATGAAAAAAATCACTCCCCACTTTACGTATAGGGGAGGTATCCTAATAAAACATTTTTTCCCACTTTTTATTTTACCACTTTGTCGGCGTGATATACATACTAGTACCAAATTTCAGCTTTCTAGTGCTAACGGTCACTGAGATTATCCGCGGACGGACGGACGGACAGACAGACATGGCGAAACTATAAGGGTTCCTAGTTGACTACGGAACCCTAAAAATGGCCCCAGCCCCACATTACTGTCGCAAGAACGAATCGTGCCGTGTAGCAGTTTCTCTGACCTGACAGTCTTATTATGGTATAAGACTGGCCGGTAACAAATTTTCACGAGCCATATTTTCAGTAAACCTTGTTTGAGTCTGTACCTCATTCATACTATATTGCTCATTGAGTATAGTAGGTAAATGGGAAGCACTCACTACTGCTGTTGCGATCGTCGGTCCCGTACTTGCGGATGGCCACGGACACGGCCTGCTCGATGCTGCGCACGTACACGCCCCCCTTCGGCGTCATCGGAGTGAAGTCGCGCTGCCGCGGCTCAAACACGTCGCGGATGCCCAGCTAGAACAAACATCAATCGCATATATATTTATGTTTGTTTGCTACCGACGTAGTAAAAAATACTCATCGAAAGGAATAAAAACGTGTTTTAAGCTGTACCGATTGTACAATATTATCCGCCCGTACAGGCTGCCTCGTTGCGAAATATTAATTTGCACGCCAAGTCTAAAGCGTCTAAATGCAAGCTGAAAAGTAAACATTATCTACCTGTACACCTGAACCATGCTACTACAACAATGTTTTTGCAGCATTTCATTGGTTGGCGAGAAGAGCCACTTAGTGACAGTCGACCAATCGTAGCGTAGAAATAGAAAGTAAATTGTCCAGTCCTCCTTAAATCGTACAAGGTGCTCGGGTTGGGGAATTTCGCTTCCATTAGACATCTTTTAATTATTTGGTGGTAGATCTATTCTGGTAGGTATATCCTCACAGTAGTCATGAAAAGCACTATCTACAATCGTGTTCATAATTGCATACCCAATTTCTGAATGAATTTATTCATAAATTGGGTATGCAATTATTTATGAACCCGATGGTACCTAATGCTCAAAACGCTAAAGGTGGGCTCGTATATAAACACACTATATAGGGCAAAATAAATTACTGCCAATCTAAGAAACCTAAATAAACGCAGCGTTTTTAAAAAAAAAACTTTAAAAAATGAAAAGAACCACAGACCTACTTCATAATTTTTACGTTCCCGTTCGTTTGTCGGGGCAAACTTGGGCAAACTGCAAACGTTGAAAGTAATGTAGGTATTTTTACTAATCTCTGTAGCTCTTTAATAATTGATTAAATAACGACTGTGTGTATTTGTGTTAGTAATGTTAGTATTCAAGAAAAATAGTGTTTTAAAAGGTAAAACTTAAATTATTGTTGATTATGTTGACAAAATAACTGCGATTTACATGAAGTTTTCAATTTCGCATGTAAAAGCAAGTGTAGTCGTAGAAAAAGTGTTGTATGCAACGTCGCATCAGTAGGTCAAAAAATGTTCGTGGCGTTTGACTTAACAATTTTCGCCTACGACTCAAATTGTTACCCACGTCACTCACCTTTTTTGACCCCTCTTATACAACTGTTACATAAAATACTAAAGTATACCACTTAAGCGATTTGGTTCTATACTGTAAGCTATATGAGTACTAAAAAATATTTTATCTTAAAAAATAGTCGCTGTTAGCCTGTAGTCGTAGATCACTAATCACAGAAATAATATCTCTCATCAATGGAGAACATGCGTGAAAAATATTTAATTGAATTTGTTCAATAAACACGTTACGTTCATCGACACCAAATTAATATAAATAAGTGGAAATCCGTAATAATTTTTAACAGTTTTTTAAAGGTATTGCGGTTTAAAAACGTAAAATTTTAGGCATTTTTTTAGTCCTCAAATGTATTTTCGAAACCTCAGTTCGATTACTTATGTTCTAAAAAAAAAATGTATGACAACTATATAGCTAAACGCATTTTTTCGTGCCTAAAATTACAAAAATATTCCAGAAACTTGTTCCTTCCAAACAGTTTTCTGCAACTTTGAGGTCGGTGACGTCACAAACCTCACACTTTTTGTATGGGGCGTTTTGACGCGCGGCGCAGACGCCTAACGTATTTTCACATTTTTTACGTTTCAGAGCTATCATAGATAGTAGGTTATTAAAGACATTTGAATCTGCAGGTAAATAGAATCGAATGACGTCTTCCAAAAAAAATCATGCATGTTCCTAATTACCTTTTGTAAGTCAGCAGTGAGCGTGACATGGCCTTTGACAGTAAAGCTGGGCAGCGTGGCGCGCACTCGGCGCGGCCGAAGCGCCGCGTACACGTCGCGCAGGTCGGAGTGGCGCGCCAGGCGGGCGAGCAAGCGTGCCAGCTCCGCGGGGTGCGCGCGCGCCGGCAGTAGCGCCAGCAGGTAGTAGCGCTCGCTGTCCAGCGGCAGGCGCAGCGCCGCCGCCTCCAGGTGCGGCAGGTACGCGTGCTCGAGAACTGCGTCGTATTGCATGTACGATACCTGCACAACACCACACACACCGTGTTCAGATTGCATATAACGATGCTCTCTTAAGGGGCTGACAACAGCTAAATTCCCTCCCTATCTTTTTCAGCGCGAGTGAAAGAGAAACACTGTGTTACGATTAGTATGGGAGCTCATTGCAAATTTTGCAAAATGATGAATTAAAAAAAAAACTACGCATTAATTGAGAAAAATAAAACAACGAAGTTTTTAGTATTAAAGCGGTGGAACTTTGTCTTTAGTTACAGACGTATAAGTCAATAAACTAAAGACATACGACTGTTTAAAGCAAATTTTAAGATGTAACTTTGGAATTATTTTCTATCGAGCCGATTTCGTCCAATCGTGTATCGGAATCAACGAAGTTCTTCCAAATATAACGAATAATAACTTATATTTTTTTTACTTTCTCAAAACAAGGAGTTATAGCTAAAACACTGTTTGAGTAAAGTCAATTTCAAGGTCATCGGGTGTTGTCAGCCTCTTAAATTATTCATAGTTCTGTGATTGGGTTTTTTATGCCTATCCTTACTCCCGCTGTCAAGATGGATCAATGTAAATACTTAAGAATAATAATGCTAGTAGTTGTATGGTATGAATGTACTAAATTGAATAGAATATATGTACAGCAAGAAACTGCGTGCACCTGTACCAGTAACTTGAACATATGAAGATTTTTTCAGTCGGATGTACTCACCTGAACACTTTTTAAGCCATTTGCTAAAAACATTTGGTCGTTTCCAAGATTAGGGTTACTTTGTAAAGGTACTGGTATGTCAAATCCTCTGTAAATCACATTTTCTTGTATGTATGGTGGGCTCGTAAAAATGAAATTAACAATAGATTTTTTACGTCGATCTAGCGTTTCCACGGTTGATTCACTAGTTTCTGTAGTACTTATGGGTTCTGTAGTGTCGATGGCACCAGTAGTAAGCTGTTGCGTGGTTGCCGACCCTTGCTCTTGTGCTGTGGTACTGCCGTCGACAGTGAAAGATGTTGACAACTGACCACTTGTCGATACAGTCTCCGATTCTTCATCTGTAGAAAAGGTTGATGATGCAGACGAGGATGGAGAACTTGTAGCAGTGGTAATTTCAACTGAGTTTGCCATTCCGGTCGCCGGCGTGGTACTGTCAGTCACTGTGGACTGAACACTTTCAGTAACACGTTCAGTGTTAGTTGTGACTATGCTAGAGGGCGTGCCGATGATCGGTTCGGCAGTTGTAGCAACGGTAGTGGTTTCCGTTTGTGATGTACTAAAAAATGTAGTACTCTCAGCATTAGGTGCAGCCGAATTGCCAGTGGTCGGTGATGAAGTGGGCATTCTGATGTCAACGTCATTGAAAGTCTCTGCATTAGGGTTGGTAGTCGTCTCGGCGGTGGCGGTGGACAGGTCCTCACGAGCCATAGTGCTCGGCGCGGCCGTGGTGGAGGGCGCGGCTGCGGCCATGGTGGCTCCCGCGCCGTCTGCGTTGGTTGGCGTCGACGATCCATTCGTATCATTGAATACAGGAGTAGTCGGCAACTGTTCATTGTCCAAATCAAACCCATAAAACCGTAAGACTTTTTTGTAACCTTCATTAAATGTTACGTTCTCGTTATTTAAAGCCAGGCCGGCGAGAAAGCCCTCTTCTGGAACAAAATATGTCTGAAAAAAAAAACATCATCATCACCAGCGTACACAGGACCCACTACAGGGTCCTATTTCTCGAAGCTTATTAGACGAATAATATTAGCCCATGAGCTAATATTAGTTCTCTAGTGTCGTTTCTCGAAGCTACACTAGTTAAGTATTAGTAGTAGTAGTAGTAGTAGTAAAACACTTTATTGTACAAAAAAACACAACGAAATACATATAACACAACATATACGTACAAAGGCGAACTTATCCCTTTAAGGGATTTCTTCCAGTTAACCTTTGAGCAATTGAGAGAGAAAGTTGGAAGTGCTAGGCAGACTTAGGTACTGTACGATACGGTAAGATGAGTTGTATTATAATTTATAATCTAAATAATTCGGTAGATACTCAGTTCGGTATCATACATAAATATAAATAAACTTTTTACATAAATACAAAATATATACTATACATACATACTATGAATACATACTACTTACATAAAATAAAATAAATAATATGAAAATTATTACTGCATATATCTATATTAGCTATATTAGTTAGCAACTAATACATATTAGCTAATTTTAAACTAATAAATTCAGTTTTATTTCACAAACGAGTAGAGGCTAATAACAATTACACTTGTAAATTACATGTGTAAAGCTATTAGTCTCAAAAAGTTAATAAAAACTATTAGAACAATTTATTAGTAACTTTTATATCGAAAAATCTATAAAATGCAGTAAAATTTTACATGTTCTATAATAACAAAACATTTATTCATTATTATAGAATATTTCTATGTGTAGAAAACTGCTAATAATAAAAAATATTTAAAAGTATTTTCGTATCCAACGGAATAGAAATTTTTCGCAGACGTAGTTCCTCTTTTCCATGACAACATCATTTTATGAGAATTTTCCAATTGTCTTTGATTATGGAGGTAATTAATATATCTTATTGCTGTGACTTCCAAATAAATTTGTATTTTATAATAGTTAAAGCAATACCAGAAAATTTGTTAGTTTTTTTTTGCTGAATGAAAAAAGTTCCAAATCACACCAATATTTTTATTAGTGCGCTGTTATTAGTTACTAGTCTTGTAAAATTATTTGAGAAGCAGAAAATATTAGCACTTGATATCTTGAACTTCTACATTCTTAAATAAATCGTATGCGTTGAAAATGCATGGCAGCGATTTCGGCAAATCACTTACTCCCTTATTCATAAAAGTCTCTCCAGCTTCAATTAGTTAATACATATTATGTCTGTTTCTAACAAACTCAGTTGTGTTCATACGTTCATAGTCAAAGTGACATATACCTAAGGACAAAACATACATTTATAAATATATTAACTAGTTGAGGCCTGAGAGACGTGTGTGTATGAATAAGGGGGTTAGTTACTAAATGAGTGATACTCGTAGGTACCATCGGGTTCATAATTGCATACCCAGTTTATCAATGAATTTATTCATAAATTGGGTATGCAATTATGAACCCGATAGTACCTACCGAAATAGATCTTGACAGACAAGACTGTCAATAAAAAAAATACAATCAAATCACTTCATCCGCTTGGAGCCAACGATGCCACAGACATCTCTATTCACTCGTGAAGTGATACTTATGTATGACACCTAACTCCTTCCGATACGTCAACACTTATTCTTATTATGTTATTCGCATTGCATATCTTACCCCACACACTAAATACCTACATTAATAAAAATATGTACCTACTTAAGTCTGTACTACACAGTCACTTGAATGATCTTAAAGAACAAAGAGTGCAAAAATATGACACAATCTGATTTGTAGAGCCCATTAGATATGTGCGTGTCACATAGTTATGCAGCCTTTGTTTTGCGAGACATCATTGCCGGTGACTGTTCTTAGTGTAAATCTGGGCTCCTCAAATTACAGCCCGAGTGGCCTCCGATTTGGCTCGCAAATAGGAAATACTAAACATCCTAAACAGAAGAGCTATTACATATAAAAAGAGATTGCACATAAAAAAATACGTAAGTACCTAGATGTAGGTAAACACATAAATGTACCCTACAATAAAAATAAAGCTATCAAACTGAAAAATTCAAATCAATGGGTAATAATAAGGTATTATTATCAATTAAATTCATCTGAATTATACTGTTTTTTACCCAACTAAGTCAAGGGGGTGTGATTATTGCATCGTGATTATATATATACAACGTGTTACTTGAGCCACTAAAAACCCCAGACACGTCACATGATTTTTATTATTACTAATTAATCTAGAGTATTTATTTTTCCATCGGTTAATTATTTCGAAAGATATTCGTATGTTTATTTTTCCTCACAATCCTATTCAATTGTTAACTCTACATTTGTTGCGTTGTTTCTTAGAAGTAACACGTATATATTTTTTTGCATTAAACTTTTATTAGGTACGTTTTTTTAGTAATGATAAAAGCTGTCGTACCTTGCAACTATACACTAGAGTATCTACAGGCAGAAACGGTAGCACTATTATCGATAAAGTGAAATTAATTAGTTTTAGATACTCACTTTTAAAGTTCGGTGGATATCTCTGAACCCTATTCTCATTACATTTCTGTTCCACGGCAGCTGCATTCCTTTCTGTATTTGGTAGGAGCTTTCACCATCAACTCCCTCATACAACGCCACAAGTATACCCATAAGGCCATAGGGTGAGAAGGCTATGTTATTTTCATTTAGAAAATTGTGTTCTGCTAAGACCTTTAAACCAAATTCATTGGTTACGTCTACCATATGCGACAAGGGCGTCCTTCCGGTGTCCCATAGTTTAATCTCGACTGGAACTCCGTACTCGGAGCCAAGGGCGATGTTTCCGATCGACAGTACGGCGAGCAGGTGTGGGAGCAGGGCAGCGCGTCCGGACGGTCGCATGGTGTCCGCAATTCTGAACACGCTACGCTGACCACTGGCACTGCCCAACGGTTTAGGCTAATCTTCGTGTCTAATTGCCATTGAAATTATACCCAAATCCGGTGAACGCCCTCCGCCAACTCAACGAGCTTAACGTCTCAAGAGTTTCGACAACCTCCGGAAAGTAAGAAGACTCAATACCATTACGAGTACTATCATTAGCATAGAGGAACTTATTAACTGTGCAGTTGTTTATATATTTTTATTCATTACGCATTTTGCCGTGTTAATGTAAAACGTTTTAGGATTAGTAGGTACATTCTACTTCTCAATGTGTAGGCTAACCATTTTAAAGGAATTATACCTACTTAACTTAAGTATAGTTAAATGGGTATAATAAGTACTAACTACCTAGGGCCGTTCGATTTTTTAATCCCCGCCGCAGAAAGAAGGGTTTTAAAAGTTTAACCGTCTGTCTGTGGCACCGTAGCTAAAGCAGTTGAATACAATACAATACAGTAAAAATACTCTTTCCAACACCTCAAAAAGAAAGCCAGTACAAATGCATAAAATCAAATTAGAGGTAAACAACAGGCGGTCTTATCGCTAAAAACCAGTGAACCGATTTAAATGTGTTTTGACGTGATAACGTCTTTAAAATCGTTTTAGTCGGGTGACATGTTCAGAAACTTGTGTCACACCAAAACCTCACGAGCGCGATCGCAGGTATAACGAGAGAGAGACGGACCGATCTCCCGTCTCATCTCGAGCGCTGCCAGTCATTCCGTGAAACTTGTCACGCGGAATCCTCACGAGCGGTTAGACGTTATCACGTAAACATCTCGATCGTAAACCTACTTTACAAACAACCAATTTTTTTTTAATCGACTTCAAGATTTCAAAAGAGTAGGTTCTTAATTCGACGTGTTTTTTTAAATTATTTTTTGTGTTTGTTACTCCATAACTCCGTCATGTCTAACCCGATTTTGAAAAATATACAGATTGGTCCCGCATTTGTGAAAAGCAGTTCTGATGATAGGATCCATGAGGAATCGAGGGAACTCCTCAAATCTTAAAGGCATAGCATACATATAGTGATTTTTATCAACAAACCCATCATTTTCATTCAAAACAGTGACATTTGATGAAGTAGAACTGCTGATGATGATCAGAACGGAACCCTTCAACGATGCATAGTTTACGTTTTGCAATTTGTCCTCTTCGCTGTGTATGTTAACCAAGTTTGATTGTCAGGACAAATTTTCGTCAAGCTCAATTTCTCATGATGGGATTCATGATCAATCGAGGGAACTCCTCAAATCTTAAAGGCATACACATAGTGATCTTTGTATTTCTATCAACAAATCAAGCATTTTCATTCAAAAGAGTGACATTTGATGAAGTGGAACTGCTGATGATGATCAGAACGGAACTTTTCAACTACGCATAGTTCATGTTTGGCGATTTGCCCTCTTCGCTGTGTTTGTTAAGCAAGTTAGATTCTCAGGACAAATTTTCGTCAAGCTCAAGTTCTGATGATGACTTCCATGAGAAATCGAGGGAACTCCCCAAATCTTAAAGGCATATATAAATTGATTTTTGTATTTTTATCAATAAATTAAGCATTTTCATTCAAAAGAGTGATATTGATGAAGTGGAACTGCTGATAATGATCAAAACTGTACTCTTCAGCGACGCATGGTTCACGTTTGACGATTTGTCCTCTTCGCTGTGTTTTTTAAGCAACTAATTTCATTGTATGGATCTACAATAATCGTTCACCGGCTTGGAGAAAAGTAGGTTTTTTTTTCTTAAAAAATATTCTTATCTGAAATCTGAAAGCTGATGTCCTAATGGGTTCAGCCGTAATTCTAATTAATTATCTAAAATCCACAAATTGCTAACGCCGTGAGTTCCAACTTCCTGATGATTCTGGTTAGGAAGGAAATAGTTAAGTATACATATAATTGTTTTATCACGAAATTACAAAAAAAGTAAAGTGTAACAGCCGAATGGCGCTATTTCAGAAAAATGGAATGCAAACTTCTACCTTAAATTATGTAGCGCAGAAGTTCCATTTTCAAGAGAATTTGATTTTGAAATAGCGCCAATCGCATTAAAGCCCTGTTACACTTGTCCTAGTTAGCTTTCTAAATGATTTAGCTTCTAAATTTAAGGCACTAAAAAAGTAAAGTGTAACAGGGCTCTTAGCAGGGCAGCCACGAAATAATGATTTTCAACCGACTTCAAGATTTCGAAGGAGGAGGTTATCAATTCGTCGGGATCTTTGTTTTTGCTATTTTTTTTTTTTTTTTTTTAATGTATGTTCACCGATTATTCGAAGACGGCTGGACCGATTTGGAAAATTATTTTTTTGTTTGAAAGAGTATACTTCACAGTTGGTCCCATTGTAACCAGGTCAGGATCTGATGATGGGATCCTGGAGAAATCGAGGGAACTCTTCAACTATTATAGGCACACCTGTAGTGATTTGAGTATTTTTTACAGCAGCTCGAGCATTTGGTGTTGGAAAGGTGGATTGCTTAGTGAAGTCGGTTATTTTTTGTTTAAAATTATAACTGGAGCATCTCTTCGGCCTCTTCGGTCCACGAAGTAAATACACCTTCGGTCAAAGTGAAGTGAGGCCGAAAGAGAGGGTTATATATCTCGATTTGACTAAGGAGGTAATGACGTCCTCAGATAATTTAATCAAAATGTAAATTTTGTAACGAGTGCGAGCGAGACACCCAGACACCGCCCCTAAATTATGCTTCTCTATCGGACCATTTTTTATAGACACCTATGAGCGACTGTTTTGCTCGCTGTTTTTAAGAACGGGCGCGCACGAGCAACTTTTGTCTCCGCGACTATTTTGTCTCTCACATCAAGTCTGTGGGTTAGTATGGAAGTGCGCACACGCGACTTCCGGGAGACTTTTTTGTCTGCGGGTTCGGCGACAAGCCCGCGACGCAACTGTCTCCTTCCCTATTGGTTTTAATGCTAGTGTGCGCACGGGCGACAAATAAGTCGCCGGCCGGCCAGTTGCCACTCGAACGCCGCGGCAGTACGTGTACGTTTACGGATACGCGCTTGCATTCAATACAAAGTAAAATGCCGGTCGTAGAAGACGATATTGTGATCGTGACTACTATACAATAAAACATTAAAAGAATACTTGGACGTGAATGCAAAATCAAAAGCCTGGGAGGAAGTTTGCCAGAAGTTTGAGACAGCTAATCTCATATTTGTATCTTCATGAACGAGGCCAGGTCGTAAGATTCTGCACAGTTCATCGAAACTTTCGACACTCATTCTAAAGTAGCGAAAAAATGTTTTTGGGTATGCTCTCAATTTTATAAACATTGTCTGAAATTTTCCGAGAGTCAGCCGATTGCTCCATAATGGATGCACTCAATATTGTTTTTTTCGACGTTTTCTTCGGTTTTTTAGTACGATTGCAACGACCACAACCTTCTCTTCAAAATCCATGTTGATGACTGCGCAGAAAAAGTCGTCTTGCTGTCGCTTTCGTGCGCGCATCACGGCGAGGAGGTCTGCGAGGAGGCGATTAATTTGTCGAAAAATAAATCGCCTTGCGACTAAGTTGCTCGTGCGTGCCCTTCCTAATATTATTCAACTGTGGTTAGGGAAATAGAGAAAAGTACTGTCCAGATTCTCTACTAGCCCGTGGTCCCACCTACAAAATCGACCCGTCCGTGATGGCTACACGGGCAATGGGGGAAGGCCGATGAAAACTTTTTGTAGAGGGCGCTGTTCCAGATTCCATATAACGATAGAAAGAGAGGGACAGTAGATGGTCCTATACAATGTACTGAAACTATATACAGTCAGAACGCTATTAGGAAGCTGCTTCTCTGTCGCTTTATTCTACAGAATTTCGGAAACCTGAGAATTTCCCTTAAGACCCTGTTACACTTTACTTTTTTTAGTATCCTAATTAGGATCCTAACTAGTTTTCATAGTAAAATAACGTGCTAAATGCGGTTACACTTGACTACATTTAGAAATTAACTCATTTAGGAAGCTAACTAGGACAAGGGCTTTAAGGGACCAATTCGAGACGAAATAGTGAGTTAGTTTCGCTAAAATTAATTAGAACTACTTCCTGTCATACAAATATTACATGGCCATAGTCGGTTTTCCATAGTAAGTTGGCCCTTAAAGGCCTGTTACACTTGTCCTAGTTAGCTTCCTAAATTAGTTAGTTTCTAAATTTAGTCAAGTGTAACCGCATTTAGCAAGTTATCTTACTATGAAAACTAGTTAGGGTCCTAATTAGGATGCTAGCTAGGACACTAAAAAAAGTAAAGTGTAATAGGGCCTTTAAATCAATTTGATTCGGGTTTTTTTTGTTAGTACCTCTTATGGTGAAGGATATTTTTGCCGAGTATCAACATCCTACTAGTGACAGTTTTTGACTTATGATTTTGTTAATTTATTTCTTTAATGTATTGTTTTTCGGGATGTATTCAAGCGATTTGCCTAATTTTTTAAGTACCTAGTGTTCATTATTTAGGTATGCATCGATACTCAAAAAACGAATACCAGTTGTCATATAAAAAAGAAGAAAAAAATAGTTAAAAAAAAACAACATTTTTTTATGTACTTAGGGATGGCATTAAATTACTTCAGGAGCTTAAATACCGCGATCCATCCGGTTGCCTCGCGGTCACTGTAACTACGCGTCATTGCTCTGAATAATACTTGTCGTAGTTAGCTTCCTAAAAGCCCTGTTACACTTGTTCTAGTTAGCTTCCTAAATGATTTAGTTTCTAAATTTAGTCAAGTCTAACCGCATTTAGCAAGTAAATTTATTATTGAAAAAAGTTAGGATCCTAATTAGGATGCTAGTTAGGACACTAAAAAAAGTAAAGTGTAACAGGGCTTTTAAGTAAGTATGTTCTAAATTGTTACAACTGTAGTAAAAGCCTTGTTACATTTGTCCTAGTTAGCTTCCTAAATGATTAAGTTTCTAAATTTAGTCAAGTCTAACCGCATTTAGCAAGTAAATTTACTATGAAAAAAAGATGGGATCCTAATTAGGATGCTAGTTAGGACACTAAAAAAAGTAAAGTGAAACAAGGCTTTTAAGCCCTGTTACACTTGTCCTAGTTAGCTTCCTAAATGATTTAGTTTCTAAATTTAGTCAAGTCTAACCGTATTTAGCAAGTAAATTTATGCCGGTATTACACCTCCCTAAATCAGGCCCTAACGACAAGGATGCCGCAATATGTAAGAAACGTTAAGCAATATCTCTAAACGTGTCTAGCGGAATGCAGCGTCCTTGTCGTTAGGACACGAGTTTAGGCAGGTGTAATACCGGTATTACTATTAAAAAAAGTTAAGATCCTAATTAGGATGCTATAGTCTGGCCAGCCAACGAACGCAGTAGCAATGTACAGCGAACAAAAGTATGACAACACTAAGAATCAGTGAAAAAAGCAGCAATGATCATCAAATTTTATGTTTTTAATTTTAGTTGGTATTTCCGCCCCTTTCAATAGGTGACATTTACGCTGTGTAAAAAGGAGACGGATATATTTCGTCTGATCTGTCATCAACTGCAACCAGACTGCAACAGATAAATCAATCAATCTTTGCGTATTATGGCTCCATCAGGGCTTGATGATTCCGCCAGTGTCGAGGTTGGATAAAACACGGCCAGTATCTTGTTTTGCTGTACGATAATGTGCGATGTTCGGTAGCGTATCCATCCACCCTACAAATACCCATAAACCAGTTAAGAAACGGACAACACAACTAATTTTAACAAATATGGACGACACAAATTACAGACGAATAATATGTTTAGGGTTATATTTTTAAAGTAGAGATAGGTTATCATGACATATAATATACCAGTCAACTGAAAATACAATTACTATTTGAGTTCATTATTAGTTAGGAATTTATTTATGATACTACATAATGGGGTAAAGACGAATGTTAGGAGGTAGTCTATATTCACTGGACGGCTAATATCTCGTGGGAGAAAATCATATATAGGGTACTGCAACAGATAATCTGGTTGAGGCAATTGACATATGCCTTAAAAATTAATTTAAATTCAATTGGGAACGTTGCAGGAGTTCTATCTCACTCGCGCTTAAGATGAGAGAGTGAAATGCACTAGAAACAAATTCAATGCGAATTGAAATGTTCGTCATGAAATACGGTGTCTTATCACAAAGGGTTGCCACATGTAAGTATTTTGAATTTGCCGCGTGTTTCTACTGACAGAAATGGTTTGCCAGACTATACTTAGGACACTAAAAAAAGTAAAGTGTAACAGGGCCTTTCAAGAAAATGGAGTCTTGAGCGAGTCTTTATTGTTAAAGGAGGGCGCCACTGTAATACAACTGCCTGCAATTTAGTACGTGGCGTGGTTAGTTTTAATTTTGGCCACCGGCATACAAAAGTCTTAGTGTGACGCTTGCGTTACGTGTTCTGTGTTAATTATATCTTTTATGGTGGTTTTCTTGTTAAGATTTGTCCAATAAGTAATGTGTTATCATCTTGGCGTTTTATATAATTTGTTTGTTGCTGTTTACATGTAGTTTAGTGTCTGCAGATATAAACATCACAGGTCAGTACTTCATTCGTGTCTAAGTAAATATATATTTTTCACTCATTATTTACCGCTTAAGTTTATGTTATTTATTGTTATTCTCGGTTCGTTTGTTTAATAGTCCGTAATCTTTTAGAGTTCGTACGCAGCGTTTATCAGGCATTTAAAACACGCACCATTCACTCGTGCACAATACAATATCCGGTGTATGTCACAGCGTCCAGTTTTACCAATTTGTGTTAACAATCCATTCAATGTAATATATCAAAGTCCCAAGTTAGTCCTCTAAAGTATGTTCTAAGAAATGGCCTTAAATTTTTTAGTGTGAGGTTAAAAACTACATGTTAAGGGTTTGTACTAAACCTGATTTATTTGCTTAACTAAACAGTTAATATTTTTTCCTAACATGAAGTAATCTTTCCTTTCAATCATTAAATAAAATGTGGATCAATCAATGGGACTAGAATATACTGACACACTATTAGAGTACTTAACATAACTGATGTGGCCGTTAAAGGTTATGAATGAGTAATAGGCACACTCTGTAGCGCTTATGCTGGCAACGCATCTTGCCCTTATAGCACCAATATGCTCTTTGTCTCTTGATTTTGTAAACATTTGGCAAAAAGAGTCAAGTTAGTTTGTAGCATCATGGGTTGAGAAGTTTTTGTGTCATCTGCATGATGCATGATACAGAATGTGTAGTTGTTTTTGACAAATTGTTGAGTGCTGTGCAACAACAGTGACAGTAAATGCTTCTGTGTGCATTGAAGCTGTCTCTGAGCCCACATGCTTAAATACTGGTTAGGTTTAACATATCATGATGGTAATTTTCCTCACAAATATAATTTTGAGGCCTGGAGCTTAATATTTTTATCATTAAATGAGTAGGATGTTTTACCTAGTTTAGTTTTACTTGGATTTTTATATGGAAGCATTCTTTACCACTGAGTAATTTTAAAGCTCTGTTTAGTTACACTAAATATGTCTGCATTTTATGCTACACATGTCATATTCAGATTGTATAATTGAAATGAATAAGATGTGGGCACTTCATCAATGCACCCTACTTCATGTTTGTTGGTCTGGTCTGATTAGCCAATACACTGCTTTACCAATAAAAACAAAATCCACTTCATGGCCATGGCCTATAAGTTAGTGCCTACGTCCCAACATGGTTGTACTGCCTACTGCTGGAGCCACTGATGTTTCTTTGTTAAATTACTTTGATATACTAAAGTCATACTAGTGTGCGAATAAATTCTTGCCTCAAATCTAATATTTATTATTACTTCTAATATTCTATCAACTATCTACTTCTCTAACTCGGTTTTTGAGGGCTTATTCTATAGTCTATACATGGACAAATATTGAATGAAACCCAAAATATAATATTATCATAAAATATGGCCGGTCTTTGCTGTCCATTTAATAAAATAGTTGAAACGTAAAACTCTCCATTAATTTTAGAATGAATTATTAGCATCTTTATTATATTTCAGACCCACGGTATACTTACGATTGTTATTATACAGTATAAACTGGTAATTATATTTATTTACAATTTGGAAATACTATCTATTTAGGAGTATAGATTTATTAATGTCCAAGTTGCATTGATTGTCCCGTAAGTACACATTGATGTGTTGGAGGCAAGTTGTGAAGTAGTTTGAGAATCAAGTTGGTGATCATATGATTATGTGTAGCCTTGATTTTAGGAAACAATAATGTAAGTATTTTGACCTAAGAATGTTGTAAGTATCAATTTACATAATACATAATGTGTTTAACTAAATTGAAGAATTATATAATTCTTACCTTTGTGATTTGTGTTACAGTAACGGCAGCAGAAGAGTGAAGATTGTGCTTGAGTGGATTTAGGTTAATAAGCATAGTTTATGACCGTTAAAGGTCATAAACTGTCAAGTGTAGTGCATCATTATGGAGCTCCCGGACTGCCCTCCCGGAGCTGAAGGCTACCAAGACTCTGTCACAGAAGTACCCAAGAAGCCGGAGCTTGAAGATTCTTCTTGTACTAAGGTAAATATCCTTTACAATATTTACTTATTATTTATATCAAAAGAAGTAACATTTTTATTATTTAGTGACATTACAAATAAAGTTTTATGAATGGAAAGTAGTTTAAAAAAAACAAATTTAAAATATAATATTGATTGTTTAAATAATGCACAGCTTGTCTATGAAATAAATTTAGGTAGGTGCATTACAAATACTTCTTATGTAGCGAATGCAGGTGATAGGTGAAATAAATAAATACTTGTTAAGATAGGTGTGTTATACATAGCTGCAGTAAAAGTGTAAAGATTTGGCAAAATGTATTTTCCCTTAATATTTGGTTGTTCAGTAACATCATGGTTTCCAGTGAGATATGAATTATGATGCAGCTTGGTAACTAGAACCAAAAATGGAACAGATCTTGATCTGCGCTGGTAATCTAATAGGTTGGCTTAGGAACAATAGGTACCTGGCGCTGGCATACCTGCTACGTACAGGATTGACTCTAGGTAAAAAAATTGATATAGCTGTTATGGATTTCTGTGGTCTGTGACTCATAAGATTAGAATAGAGGTGAAATTGTTAACTGGAACTATGTGATACTTGATCTGCTTGATTATTATATTTTTTGTGTACTATCATTTAAGCTTTGCAAAACGCTTCATACATAAAATATTTGTAACGGGTTACTCAGGTAATTTAAGTCGATTTTTGCTCGACATGTTTCGATCAATTTACGATGATCATTTTCACGGCTACAGTAGCCGGCAAGCTGCCGACGCGGAAGGCCGGTTACGCTTACGCAAAATCGACTTAAATTACGTGAGTAACCCGTTATAAATATTTTTAATATGTTATGAGTCTCACGAAAGTTTTATAGTAAAAAACGCTTCATACAAGTTTTGTCAATGTGATAAGGAGCATCTGTAAGGTATCTTATTGGCTGGGCAACGAAGTTTTCTTTCATTAGTTCAAACAAAATACTGCCGAGCCCCATTTAATTTTCCTTTGATTAGCGAGCCTATTGACGAGGCGCATAGAAAGCGATTGCCTACACATTCGTCTCGCCACGCGTTATCGCTTCGGGGAGTGGTGTTACGTTGAGCGTTTTTGTTCATCTTATATATTGCCGAATTAGTGACTGGACTCGCCGGATATATTTGTTGGCACTCAGTCTTCAAAAGTTTCGATAAGCAACGTCACTAATAGGCAACTCACATATGTAAATCTATTATAAAGTGAAAGAATATGGATTTCAGAAGAGAGAAACATCATAGGCTGTCTTTCTTTATTTGAAGGCTGTTAAGACACTGTAGAGAACAACGCTCGCTGGTATCCAGAAACAGCTGAGGAATGGTGATGCCATGGGGTTAAATGCCAAGAGAACGCTGTTTATTTTGGCTCGTTCCATCACTTCCATCTCCTTACCTTAGAGTCAGTGATGCAGAGCAGTATGTCCTTTCTGTCATTCCGCTTTGTCTCTCGACGTCTGATCGCTCACCATAATTTACCTCCTGATCCCAAATCCTTACATGAAGGTTAAGGTTTCAATATAAACTTCTAATAGTATATAAGTAATATATATGTTTTTAAGTATGTGCACTTAAAAAATCGAAAACAGTTGTCTTGACTTGTTATTTTTTCGATTTAGATTAAGAGAGCCACATTACATTTACATGTTAATAAATAACAGATGGTTAATAAATAAAAATTACAAAAATCAAAATATTGTACAGGGCTTTTTTTTCAACAATTACACATCTTATGTGAGGTGATTAGGTAGACCATACTGAACATCTTTTTCTATGAGACTAACTCTGATAAAAAAAATTTTTTGTCTGTTTCATACATTTTGGCCGAACGAATGTTGACGTTTTCTATGGAGAGGCCAACTTTATTTTGCGATTTCGGGGCTGGTTCATAGAAAAAGTTGTACAGTATGACCTACCTAATCGTCTCATACAATATGGCTAATTGTTGAAAAACATCCTGTGTACGCATTAAATACGAAACAAAGAAAAATTGGTACTTTGTTGTTAGGTTATGAGACATATTTAATTTTTATTGTATTTAATACCGTAACCAGCATGCGTAGCTGCCCGGGTTCTGATAGCTGCCCCGACCCCCTACTGGTTGATAATAGAATTAATACTCACGCTATAACATATGTTGTCTAATAGACCCCACCCTGATATTATTGATAGTTCACAAGGTCAGACAAGCCACAGACGTTAATCTCATTCTATCGCAGAAAATCAGATAGCCGAGTATAGCTTTGCCATAGCTTTTCATTCAAGCAGGGCAAAGCACACCATCTAAGCAAATCTTTTAATCATCCTAAGGTTTACAAAGAGTCAACACTGCATGGCCTTAGCAGTGGCAAAATGTGGAGCTGTCGCCATAAACGTCGTATTTCAAGTTAATTTGAACTTTATTCTGGCTCTCAACACTTTGTTACCAGCAAAGTCGGCTCAGAGTTAGCGTGCTCTGGCTATATGTATTTATATTTTACATATAGTTATATCGTATAGCACTGGGTAGCTGGCGGGCACGACTAATTAATTACTAATAAGTATAGAATATTCCATCAAAAATAAAATTTTGATAACTTATGTACAAATAGTTATTAATCTTAATTAGTACAGTTAAGTCGTATTATTACGATTTTATTTATCGAGCGAAAGTTTTGAACTTATGTTTTGTATCACATTAGTCCCTAAAGAAAGACGTCAATATTATTATCCAATTTTTTTTATTACAAGCCCCGATGCAATGGAATTTTACTAGTACAAAGCAATTTTCACATTTATTAAAAAAAATACACGTTTACTTCTAATTATTTATTAACCTCTCGTATGTGTGTGGGTCCAAAAGTCGTGGGTCAATTCAAGCCTCGGTTGTGCCACTTGTGCCATATAATAAAGGTTGAACACGCCAAAATTCGGGCATGTAAAAATAGCTGTAGTTATTCGAAAAATGGAGATATTCAAACTTTTTAAACAACAATTTTCTTACAAGGAACTGGGCTATAAAATGATGATAGTTTTATTTTCTTTTATTTATTCATTGGCAAAATGTCGAGCGTACAACATCAAAAACGTAAACGCATTCTGCACGAACATGTAAAAAATCCCATGTTAAGCTACAAAGATATCGCGAAAAGGCTGAAATATCCACAATCTACGGTTGGTCACGTATTAAAAACATTCCGTGAACGCTTGACAATAAATATAAAGCCAGGAAGTGGTGGGTTGCAGGGAGTCAAGAATAAGAAAAAGGAACAGAGTATTTTAAAGATTTTTGCCTCAAATCATACGATTTCATCTCGTGATGTTGCTAAAAAAGTGAAAACTTCTCAGCTTTTGTCCAAAAAATGAAACAGAGGGCAGGACTGAGGAGTTATAAAGCCCAGGCCGCCCCAGATCTAGACTCAAAATAGAACTTATCCGCTAAGAAACGGTCGCGAAAACTCTATGAATATTTTCTTACAAAATTTGAATGCGCGGCGATGGACGACGAGACGTATATAAAAGCAGATTTTAGACAAATACCTGGTCAAGAGTTTTATACTAGCAAATCACGAACAGATGCTCCTGAAGATTGTGAATTAAAAAAACGAGGGAAATTTCCAAAAAAATACCTTCTTTGGCAGGCAATATGCAGCTGTGGTAAAATAAGTCGCACATTTATCACCACCGGGACAATAAACGGCGATATTTATCGGAAATATTGTTTACAGAAGCGTTAGCTGCCTTTTATAAGACAGCATGCCTCACCACCGCTGTTTTGGCCAGATCTAGCCAGTTGCTAATACGCAAAATCAGTTATGGAATGGTACAACGCTAACAGGATCATGGTGGTACCCAAAATATGCAATCCGCCAAATAGTCCAGAACTGCGGCCTGTTGAAGAGTACTGGAGTATTATGAAAGGAATTCTAAAAAAGAAAGGCGGAGAAGTAAAATCGGTCCCTCAGCTACAAAAAATACGGATCTGGGCGACAAAAATCTTTCCTAAAGAGAGGGTGCAAAGTCTTATGAGCCATGTGCTTAGAAAATTCGATCTATGGCTTACTGTGTAAACATTAATTAGAATTAAAAATGTGATTTTAGAGTTCATTAAATTTGTCATTGAATGTGGTATTCATAATGTAGTTATTTATTTTCAAAATGGTTTAAAAACAAATTTTGCGTGCCTAAGTTTTGGCGTGTTCAACCTTTAAATTAACAAAAATGTTTTAGAAAAAAGAGAAAGGTGACCTAAAATGTGGGCAGGATCCTTATCATATCATACACAGATAAGATAGTTAAAGCAATGACGCGTAGTCAGAGTGACCGCGAGGCAACCGGATGGCCAGCTAGGCGCTGGGAAATAAGTTTTTTGGAGATAATTCGAAAACTCCTTAGCCGATAATGTTCAAAACAATTATTGAAAGAATATACAATGATGTACCTATTTCCTCATTTTTTTTCTTCATATTTTTGGATCAGGTCTTGAACCCTGGCTACTTCTGCTATCTAAAGCAAGTCGGTACTGTTACAAGTCGGTGATAACAGCTTTACCATCTGGACGTGCTGCGTTATTGAACTTACTAGGTTCAGGTTGTTTGTTGTTAGGCAGCATTAACTAGACATTGCAAATGCAAACGCCAGCCTTTGTCAAAATCCGGTCGTCATTAACCCTCTACAAAAATTTCCTGCTAATTTATATAGCAGGTACAATTTTTGTAAATATATAATACATATAATAAATTATATCTGTCTGGCGAAATAAACAGCAATTTGGTGTATAATTTTTTTAAATGCCGCCTCTGTTTTACGGTGTATGACAACAGCTAAATTCCCTCCCTATCTTATTCAGCGCGAGTGAAAGAGAAACACTGTGTTACGATTAGTATGGGAGCTCATTGCTAATTTTACAAAATAATGAATTAAAAAAAAAACGAAGCATTAATTGAGAAATATAAGGCAACGAAGTTTTTAGTATTAGTGTGGTGGAATTTTGTCCTTAGTTACAGACGTATAAGTCAAGAAACTAAAGACATACAACTGTTTAAAGCTAATTTTAAGATGTAGCTTTGGAATTATTTTCTATCGAGCCGATTTCGTCCAATCGTGTATCGGACGCAACGAAGTTCTTCCGAATATAACGAATATTAACATACATTTTTTTACTTTCTCAAAACAAGTAGTTATAGCTGAAACACTGTTTGAGTAAAGTCAATTTGAAGGTCATCGGGTGTTGTCAGCCTCTTAAGACTCGCCAGCGCCGCGCTTACAACGCGCATCGCTCTCTCATGGGGCAGTTATACTATGTGTTTGTACACCTATGTTCGAGCCGTTAAGCACGTATAGTATGATGAATTTTATCGACAAATCAACCCCCAAGCCATTTTTAAACTGCAGCCCTTTAAAATTCTATGGTGCCACACTCTACCGCCCTTGGAAAATAAACCATTACTTGTCAAAATATGCGCTATGAAAATATCTGCCAACAATAAAAAAGTACGGGTGAACGACCTCGTTTTTGCGAAAAAATCAGAAAATTAAAATAAATGGAGATATTTTGAGACAATTTTTATTTTTACAATTAATTTTCTACTACTTGTGGAAACTTTTCTGCAACATTGTTGACTGAAATTTATGCCCTAGTTCGTAAACTGCCGAAAGACACCTCTTTTGCATGTGCACATGTGCGCGACAGATATTTTGACAAATAATTTTTAATTTACCAAGGGCGGAAGTGTGTGGTGCCATATAATTTTAAAGGGGTGCAGTTTAAAATAGGTTGAGAAAAAAATGGTTTGGGGGTTGATTTGTCGATAAAATTCATCAAACTATACGTGGTTAAAGGCTCCAACATACGTGTACAAACACATTGTATGATGGTTGTCTCTTTCTGCCCGGGTGCGGCGCGCCGGCGGGGCGCTTTCACCGCGCCCCGCTCACAAAACGCGGTAGTCTGACGGAGGCTTTTTTCTGGCAACACTGGTGTCATAGAACCATGAAAAGGCTCAGGGCAACGCAACGGTAATACTACAATTCTTGTAGACATAGCACCAGGACTGGTTAAAAATTCAAACCGCAGATGTACAAAATATCGATTTTGGCACCGTAAATAAAGCCTTTAATCTTTTGACCGCTAAAGACGTCAAATCACGCGCACGAAGTCGTGCCCTCAGCGCCAGCACGTGATATCACGTCCAAAATATAACCGAGTTGTCTCCGTCTCCGTGCGCTGGCGCTGAGGGCACGATTTCTCCGGCGGTCAAAGGGTTAACTGACATATAAGAGTATCATAAATTATGCGAATTTGAACCCTATCGACTTTGAAGTAGAGTTCAAATAATAGTGGGAAATATGTTTCCTGCCTTTAAAAAGGCTTGTTTTATTTTATAAGTAAAATAACTTTTTTTTTTAAATGATGTAGGGAAATTAATTAACTACACGTTACTCATGGACTGAGAGCTGGCCACGTCAGATATGACACAATAATGAGAGCAATGAAATCTGTCTAGTTAGATTGCTTTGCCATCCTTATTGCTAGATTCGGGCATCTGGCAGCTTTTAATGCGTGGAGGTCAGAGTGACAGTTCAACAAAGTTTTGCAATTGGAAAAAAGTAATACCAAAATAAGTAAAAACTGCCAAAGTTGTGTCATTTATAGAGGACAGGACCTGTATTTTAACATTAGAATAAAAAACGTGGTGTATTATTGTGGAAACAAAAACAGTAGGCGACTAACTATATATTGCATTATACATCATTTGACACTACTTTCCCCCAACAGAAACTTTTGGCTATGATATAATCTAATTAATTACATAATTTCCCATAATATCGCATCAAACCCAGAACTCTAGGATTTATTTTCTTCAAGTTATTTGCATTCTTTGACCTCCACCACTTTACAGCTGCCAGATGTCCGGATCTAGAAATAAGCATAGTATAGCAAACTAGCTAGAGGGGTTTCTCTCATTATTATTTCATATCTGACGTGGCCAGCTCTCCGTCTATCAAATGTCAGAATACGAGGGCCGATCCGAAAGTTTTTAGCTGCTCCGGCTGCATTCATGCGATATGAATAACATTTATACTATTTGGTGGGATATTTCAATACTAATCAGGACTAAGATAAAGCATAATACGAATGCGGATATTGTTTTTACCAATTTTTTTGTATGAAGTTATTTTCTTGGAAAAAACGACAAATTTTCCGACAGTTAACCGAATTATTTATCTAAATCGTTAGAAACTATACTTAAAAGCGGAATTTGATTCTTTGTTTCTTGGATTTATTTCTATGCATAATAATTAATTACAGGTTTGATGTATTTCAATACACTTTTTTATGATGTACCGATATATTCCTAGTTTTATGACATGACTTATTTTGAACACGTGCTAGGCCATTATTATTTTGACAAAATTAAATAAATTTATACGTAAAGAAATTGGAAATAGTCCCAATTATCGATTCCTAAACATTTTAATAACTCTCAAAACCAATAATCCTTATTAAACCACAACAAAAAAGTGCATTGAACACCGACCACCGTCGCCGGGTGTAAATTGTAAAAAAAACCAAATTATCTATTTATAATTTTACATCACCTTATTCAGTGTTGAAATATCCTCTCCAATAGTATAAATTTTATTCAAATCGCATGAATACAGCCCTAGCAGCTAAAAATCTTCGATTCGACCCCCGTATGTGAACTGTAACGGCCGAGAGCATGTCTGGCCATGCCCAGGGTTCCGGCGTTAGTGGCGTTACCCGTCTGTCATTACTTCGTAAGGGTTTATGCGTACCTCCCGCATATGAAAAGTGAAGTTAAATTGTTTTCGAAATTGAGTTGTTTTAAGTTATCTATTGTAAAAAGGATTAATTTTTAGTCCCGTTTTGCTTTTAAATAAGTTAAGTAGGAGTGAGTAGTTAATAGAGCAACTTGAATGAGTAAGAACCCCACAGGTCGTGAATGGTTCCAACTGTCTTGTTTCCTGGCACCTTAAATTAAATACGTTTAGAGAGTATTTACCACAGACGCATCGCTTTGCGCGTTTATCCTCGTATCACATGTACACAGCTAATCATGCTCGACGTTAGCAAGTGCTAACAGTAGTGTGGTGTAAGTACACCACAGATTATTACGCGCTCCTCCGTGTCTCTATAACTAAATAACATCTGAGTTTCTGAAAAAAAAAACAACGCAATACTGAACTTCCACCACCAAGTTGCTAAATATTTTATAATATATTGTATTTACAAAAATCATAAGCTTATCCAACGTCACAAATCTGCCAACCTGCCACTTCATTGCCAGATTTTCAACGAAAATGGGTTAAATGCACAAAATTATTAACCGATGATTACGTGCAAAGTTCGATGAATCACATCAAAAGTAAAGTCCGGGAATTTTCTCGTCGTTCGTTAAAATAGCCATAATATTTTTTTATTGATTTTACTTTATATAAAATTAGTCATATAAACAGTTTTAAGCACTTTGGATTTTTATTTTCTCTTCTGTAGCATGTTCGACCTGCGACAATTTAATAGTGTTCACCCTTTACACCCACAGCCCGCCATTGTGAAATCTTGTGTTATATATTTTTTCTGATATATGAAAAATTTACACTATATATTATCTTATTCCAATTGTACGACTCAGTATTAGGCGTACGATTAAAATACTAACAGATTAGCAATTACTATAACATTTAAGAAAAGTATAGAGTGGCTAAAAAACATATGTATACAATTTTTTTTTCTAATACTGTACTGTACCTTTTTCTTATGTTAATAATACCATTTCTGCACCTCGAACATCTAAATTTAAAGATCGCCTATTTCCGTCGCACACCCGTTAACAGATTTCGAAGTTCATTAGGAGACAGGTTTAGTGGCAAAACATTCTAGGAACTTCCTTCCAATATTAAATTTATCGATAACTGTTTCGCATAGTTATTTCGTATGACACAATAAAATCGAGATTAACTCATCATTCACTGTCGACGTAATATAAGGATAAGATTATTATTAAACAATTTTAGACATTTTAAAATAAAAATAAGAACTGAAACAAAGATGGGAACCGGTTTATTCACCAACCTATAAGGACTTTATGCTGTATATAGTAGGAGTATAATATGCAATTCAAGTTACAAATACATATTATACAAATATACATGCGTACTTACTTCAAGACTTTATCGATATATTAATACCGATGGGTAGTCCCTAGGATACATTTATTCCTGCCACTTTAAAGTTCCATATCTGTTCACTGGCCGGGCTCCCTGTGGCCTGGTAATATTTTGGTTCTACTTCTGAAAGTTTCGTGCGGTCTAACATACCTATAATAAATAATAAGCCGGTACTTTAGTGTGTCATTTCTCAAATGTTTTTTTTACTGTAGGATTCTCTAGCCAACCCTAGTCCTCACGTTTATTTAATATACTTACACAGTTTGATGTTTCTGGTTAAGTATTGGTAAACATGAAAAGAAGTGTGCGTGTAAACCCAATAATCAAATATGTGATGTGGTTCTTGGTGAGTATGCTATTTGACAAAAAGAGATAGCTTAAGTGTTTATTAAATGAATAAAATAATGACCCATTGGGACTGTTTTATTTGTGTCATCTCCTTCTATTATAGTTTACAACATTTCACGAATAAGCGCGTTTTTTTTTGTTCATTGTCACACTGGCATATTGTCAATTAAGCGAATCAACGCAGCAGCAGGAGCGCGCAAGCCAATAGTGTGTTAACTTACATGGTACCTTACTCGTACGACAACGATTAGACAAAATAATTCGTGATCTGAAGGAACTTTTATAAAACAGGTATTGCGGCGAGTTTTGTTATCGCACACAATACCGAATGCCAGAATCAGTTTGTAATGGAGTGGGGTGTTTCAGGCGGAGCAGGAGTTCCAAGAGCACTTGAATAGTCTACGAATCAAGTGCGAAGATGGCAGCCAGCGCTGTATGGTGGAGCGCCGCGGGCGCGACGTGTCCGGCAAGTGGATCTACCTCTGCTACCCCTGTGCCGCCGTCTGCAGCGGCGAGACCATTCTGCAGGTATCATGTGTATATTCAATATACCTACCTGCTCACGCTCTCGCTATATGCGCACTCCTCCACATACTCTATCGGTGACTTTCGTGTCTGATCATTCTAGCAATTTTACGAGACACGACTTTGCTTTGAAGTCAGATGAAAATAATGTGTTAGATTTTACGTTACATTACATTGTACAGTAGGCTTCCCTAGGTATGTATTAAAAGTAACGAAACGATTATATGGTCTTGATTTACTTCGATTGCGAACGTTCTTAGACAGCCTTTTAGTTGAAATGGCTTTATTATGCATATCTTTCTTTTTTATTAGACACATATTTCTGGGAAAAAACACAAGATCAAGATAGCGATGAGAAATGTTTGGCCGCTGAGCGTTTTCGACGAGCACCCTTTCATACAAACGGAAAGAGGAACCAATAAAACTGAAGGTGAGGATAATTGCTTACTATCGCTTTTCGTTGATGACATATAACGAGCTGAAATAGCCGAATGCCAAAGTCGTTACAATTTACTAATATAAGAAGAATAAGAAAAATGAACATAAATTTTATTTAAAAATGTTTGTATTGGCAGAAATTATATTAAAGTTGGCAAAATCGACCTAATCTAGATACAAGTTATTGGAGTATGGCTAAAGCTCAAAAACGTGTGGTTGTTCACATTTCACTTTTGTAATTTCACTGTTATTCACATCTTGAAATTACCTTATTCGCCTTATTGTAACGAGATTAATTTTATTTCAGCTACGGAGAAGGTCTTACAAAAGATGGCGCAGGAAGTAGACATGCACAACAAACACGCCTCGGAATTCGATAAGAAGTACGGAAAATACAGAGACGTGACGTGCCACATACAGAGCATAGTGGACAATGTCAAGTGAGTTACAGGTCTCATTTCTACTTAGACCGGGCCGGCTTCGGGATCGGTTACATTAGCTTGGTTATGTCGCATACGATTAGATCGTGACATCGTGATCTTGGTCGCAAGCAGACTACTAACATACTCGTCTCATGTAGGGAAAGTAAATGATGTTCGGTTAATATTTTTTACTGACATTACAGTCAGTAATTTTTTTTGAAATTATTAATTTATATTTTAATATTCGGTACTTATTAATCCTTATTGTGGGTACTGAAACAATTCCGTGACCCTTGTAGCTAGTACCTAGTTGTGTGTGTGATTGCAGGGCTCCGCTGCTGGGGCTGGAGTACCTGGTGGAGCACCCGCCCGAGCAGGCGCACTACGAGCCCTCCTACACCTGCACGCTGTGCTCCAAGCAGGGCCACCCGCGCACAATCATCAACCACATGACCTGCTTCTGGCACAGATACAACTATCTCGTGAGGACGCTCATACATTATATTGAGATTACTTACCTTGAGTGACCTTTGAAGATTTACGATCAGCTACTATCGCTATCACGTAATTCATGATTCATGATCATAGGCTCAACTTTCTGTAAAGCCGGATGCGCTTACAGTAACTGCTTTACACGACAATCTCCTGCCATCAACCATTCTTCATACTTTTTTATGTCGGCATGCAACAGAGAACATGCATGAAAAATATTTAATTGAATCTGTTGCATAAACACGTTCAACAACCCCAAACTAATATAAATAAGTGGAAATCCGTCATAATTTTTAACAGTTTTTTAAAGATATTGCGGTTTGAAAACGTACAATTTTAGTCATTTTTTTTTATACATCAAATGTATTTTCGAAACTTCAGTTCGTATTGTATGTCCTAACAAGAAAAAAAATGTATGACAACTATATAGCTAAACGCATTATTTCGTGCCTAAAATTACAAAAATCTTACAAAAACTTGTTCCTTCCAAACGGTTTTCTGCAACTTTGTGAACGGTGACGTCACAATCCGCACACTTTTTGTATGGGGCGTTATGACGCGCGGCGCAGACGCCTAACGTATTTTCACATTTTTGACGTTTCAGGGCTATCATAGATAGTAGGTTTATTAGAGACATTTGAATCTACAGGGAAATAGAATCGAATGACGTCTTCCAAAAAAATCATGCATATTCCTAATTATTATTAACAAATGCAAAAGAGACCATTGGTATGGCGGCCATGTATATATATAGGTACTTAGTGTTTGAGGCTGTACCTAAACAAAAAAAATGACGTGCTACAGTTGTTCTGCCAATAACATATTCTATAGATGTACAAAATGTCGTAACAATTATCCAAATAACGGAGTCATGTCGTTTTTTGTAAAAATTGTTTTATCTATTTGGATTTTATGGTTATGGTTACATATGTAAATATGATCATAAGATACGCGGTATAGATTCAGCTGCATAGAAAAGTGGCTGCTATTTCCACAGCACCTGCACTATGCAGGAGCGTAAAGTTGCAAACCGCATGAGTTCGGTTGATATGCAGGTGCGGCACTTCGGCAAGGCGTGCGGGCTCATGACGCCGTACCGCGCGCAACCCAAGTACCGCGAGGGCGTGTCTGTGATCATGAACCGGCTCGCGCAGCGCATCGAGGACAAGCACGGCCGTCTGCGCCCCGTGCACATCGACAAGGAGGAATACGAAAATGATAAGTTAGTGCTATACCTATTTTGTTTTGTTATAGGGACCTAGGTTATACTCTAACATAAAGAGCACCTAAAATACTTCCAATTATTATGTTCGCAAACATTACATCTTTCGCACTCTCGTTGTTAATAGAATATAAGCTCGTCTCTTTTTCGCCACATGACACTCGCCAGCGCGTCCTTATTAGAATCTAAAGGGACTTTGCTTTTGGAGCGTGCATAATTACCTATCTACAGTTACTGAAAATCCTAGGCTGTATATATACTATTTTACATCTCTTATGTCATCATTTGGACCTGGGGGCATAGAGACCCTGGGGTGTAAGGGCTATTTTTTGTAACCGATAATATTAATATTTGACAATATTTGTATCTAAAAGTTTTGTTGTTGTTATAAAATTGAGAGTAAAATCATTAAATTAAAAGTATTATAAAAGCGAAGAAGTAACTATAGTGTTGTAAAAGACTCGTTCTGGAGTCCTAATTTTGTAGACTCGCCTGGATTAATCGAAGACTGAAGACTCGGAGCCTAGAGTTAAATCCATTAGTTTTGCAACGGGACTCGTGGGTAGGTGTGACTACAACTCAAGCCATGATGCGAACATTTATTATTTATAAAAAATATAAATGATTGAATAAAATAAGAAAGAATATTTTTCTCAATGAATCGTTGTTTATGTCAAATTGAATACAAAAAAGTATTTTTTATCAGTAAATGCGTGTGGACATGGTAGAAAATATATCTAAATTCAAATATAATAAGTATAATAACAGCTACACCGTCATACTATGAAGTGTATCAAAGTCTCACCGTTGAGGGTAAGGTGGGCATAAACAATAATACAGCTCGCGTACGAATCGTTACACCAAAGGACAGGCTCAAATCCTACGCTACACTTGCTTAGTTACAAGTTCTGAAATAAATGAGAGTCCTATATACTGAATCGAGTCTCGTTATTTGAGTTCCGAGTACTCTCACGTGCGTTCGTGCGCACAATATCGCTTCGTATGTGATGAATGATCAACTTAGCACACTCGTATCATAATGTAATATTACCATTACAAATCATAGAAATGCAAATAAAAAGTGTAACCATCAATCTACTGGGATTTTTGTATAAATAACTCACTAAAGTAAATAAACTATAGGTAGAGCCTCAGTCCTGGAAATCGTTATAAAATTAGCGCTTATTTCATCTGGATTTTAACGATTTGTTAATCTATTTCTCATATCACAACACTTTGAACAGGGAGAGTATTCATCAGTGGATCTTCAAAGGCTTCCATTTTTCGGAAACCAACGGTCCCACATTCGAAGAAGTGGTCGACATTGATCTAATCAACACTTTACTGAAATCAGGTGAGTGCGCATGAAGTAGCTTAGTTCTGAATCTTTGGCTATCCCGGTAGAAACGAGTAATCGACATATTTTAACAGTGCATTCCTGATCTTATTTATAGACTATAATATCCCATACACTTTTCTGGAATTCGTCTAGTTTCAGAGTTATTTATTACTAACTATGTAGCTGCCTCGGCGAACTTCGCACCGCCAACTACAATATTTTGTTTATTTCTCCAATATTTTCATACTTATTCTGCTATTCGGGGCGGAGATAAATCCCAAAAATCAAACACCATAAACTCGGTTCAGCCGTTCTTGTTTCTAAATTTGTTTGTTTTATATATACGGTGCTCGTGAGGATTGCGAGAGATTTTAACGGTGTATTCCTGATCATAATTGGAGACTAAAATGTCGTATAAACTTTTCAGGAATTCGCCTAGTTTCAGAGTTACTACCAATTAAATAAAAAAAAACATTTTTTATTGTGACTCAGTGCAAAACGCTTTTTTGGTGGCGATTTCACCCTTTATGGGGTCTAGTCTAGACATTTTTATTGACAGATATCAAAGTGCTAGGGAATGCAATAACCGGCCTAACTTCATAACCGGTTTCGGTTACGATTATAGCCGAAAAATAACCGAATATTCGGTTATTATCGGTTATCATCGGTTATTCAACGTTTATTAAAAATTACGTATAAATCTAGTTCTACGTGACCTATTAATGAAACATAAACCTTGCATTGATTTTCTTTATTAATTTTAATGAGTTTTTTAAATTATAAATTTTCTTTTTACAATCAACAATGTAAATATCGAAATATCACAACCAAATCAACATTAAATAAATAAAATTATGCCAATTAAAACAATTGAAATAAGTAGGTAAACTAGGTAACACATAATTAAATAGAGAGTAAAATTAACAATCAAATTAGAGATTTTTCATATGTAACTTTTCAATTTAACAGTCAAAAGTAACGTAGGATTCAATCAACAAAATATAAATTATAACTTACACAAAAATCACATAATAACTTACACAAAACTCACTAATTATTAAGTAATATATACCTAATAATTAGTGAGTTTTGTGTAAGCTAAATATAGATAACAATTACTAAGCACAATGGTAAAATTTTACGTAATATTTAGCGGAAATAAATCGACACAACTAAATGGTCCACCAGTGGAAGTCATTTGTGAAAGTATGAAAGACCTCAAAACATGAGTGCATCTAATGTGGCGACACTGAGTCTTGATCTAAATTTGCTGCAGACATATCCCGCAGTTGAAAATGCACGTTCAGCCTCCACGCTAGTTGGCTTTATAGATAACAACTGATGGTAAGTTATGAACAAATATTTGCCCCGTTGACCACTATTTTCGTGTAAAGCCATTTCAAATGAAATCATTTGTGGTATACAGTCATCAAAGATTTTAGGTGCACTTAATGTAACAAACAAAAGAAGAGATAGCTGCGCTGCGTCGTGGACTCGTGGTGATTAGTTATCTTGTAAATACACAACATTTGCGCTTTTAATACTTTTATTAACCGAAATATTTGTGAAAAGTGGCCCCAGTATGGTACTGAAACTATGTTATTACGCCATTTTTCTTCAAATGAATGCAATGGTTATAATCGGCACCCAGAAACTTAATAATATTGAAACAGTATTGACATTATAAGCTATTGCCAGAATATCATTCATACAAAAAGTAACCGAAAATAACCGAATTCGGTTATTACTAAATTCCAATAACCGGTTATGTGATTAGGCCAGAATAATCGGTTATAACCGAATATTTCGGTTTCGGTTATAACCGATTTGCATTCCCTACAAAGTGTCAAGACTTTACGTGAACTATTTTTTTACGAAAAAAAGTATTAATTTATTTTAGTCGACAGTTTTACCAATAACATTTATGTTTTCATGTTCAAAAGCATTTAAAAGATCGAAAAAAAGATTTTTTTTGGCGAAATTGGCCTAAAATCTCTCGCAATGCTCACGAGCACCGTGTGTATGTATAAATATAGATATAGAATTTTAAAAAAGTGATACAGGATATCAAAGTGACAAATATCAAAGAGTAGCGTGTTATCATGTAAATAAATGTAATGTAATACTCTTGTTTAGAATGAATGTATACCTATAATATATATTATAGGTATAACAATGTATGTACACCTACAAAGGTAGAGTTTCAGTGTAACCAAACTTTAATTGTATTTAAGACCTGCAGTATGTAACCTGATCCTCATATACAATAAAAACTTATAGATTTTACGAAACAAATTTACTAATTCGTTTATAGCCGTGTTTTTCACAATAACAAATATTTTGTACAATAAATCTTTCGGCCCTAGAAATGCGTGGTTAAAATCTGTCGTACTTACTGGTTCCGACAGTGTGTACTCGTATGTTACGTGTGTTACCCTTGCGTTAGTATTCATCTACTACAAGCCAGCTAGAAACACCACGCGGGATTCAATTATCCATACAACTTACAAGTATAAAGTTGCGTTGCAGTCCGTAATAAATAACTATATCACCTACATGAATAAATGATACTCAACAATACTACTACTGTTCAGTGGTCTTTGTAGCGGGGCAGCCTTTAACTAAATACTGTTGTTTCAGATAACGACTCCAAGCAGGCAATGAGGTTAGTACTTGCCATATTAAAACAAAGTCACATTAACAATTATAACAAAAACTACATTATTAAATATATTATATATTTAAATTCAGTCCAATGATATACTGATTCCATAAGATGTATGACATTCTAAGATATAACGAGCCTCAAGTTTGGCGGTAAGATTAGATGGCAGTGTTCGACGCATGATTATTCCTTCAACTTCTATATTATTCCATTATGTTTGGTTCAATCAGTCGATCTAGAGGGACCATAAAAGTAACTGCCGTGCCAAGTGACCAGATAGGCGTGTTTACACCTGACGCACAGCCGATGCGAGGAAATTGCCGCGCGAGGCAGCTAGGCTAGTATAAACGTGGGTCGTCCGAGGCATTGAACCGCGCGTGCGTTTGCCTCGGGCGAGGCACATCCACACTACCCGAGCTGCCTCGCGCGGCAATTTCCTCGCGAGGCAGTGCGTCAGGTGTAACACGCATAACGGATATTTATGTAACACGTATCTGGCCCTATTATTAACAGTGTATTGTGTTGTGTCTGCAGGGCCAGAGACCGAGATCCGTCCCCGCCTCACGTGGCCGCGCCCTCTAAGCCTCATTTCAACGCATTCACAGTAAGTACCGTGGCATTGGATAGGATAGGATATATTAAAACCGAAAAATAAAAGGGACATGCTACACTGGTGCTTGGAAACTGCGGCGGATTTGTCCTGTAGCAACAAGTTCATGGTTTACTTATAATACAGAAAAAAATGCATATAGATCGAGTTATTAAATAAAATTTCATTTATGTACTGTCGCAAGTTATGCCGCCAAACTGTCATATGTATTTTTACGTCACACCTGGCCATAATGTGAGTTTTACCGCTCGCTACGCTTACGGTAAAACTCGCATTATGGCCAGGTGGGGACGTAAAATTGTGTACTCACCACGGGCAGTAAAAAAGAAAGCCCTCTATCGCATATTTACAACCCTCGCCTGCGGCTCGGGTCCCAAATACCTGCGATTTCGGGCTTTCTTTTTTTTACAGCCCTAGGTAAGTAATGTACTATTATTTTACTTGTACTTTATTTTATTTTACATCACACGCGTACGTGGCGATTACTGCAAACCGAGGAATATATGGAGAAAGAAAACATGATTTGTAGTGTCAACTGTCAATACTTGCTCATTTTATTAATGTAAAAAACCGGCCAAGTGCGTGTTAGAACACGCATAATGGAAGGTTCCGTACCTTCAATGGAATAAGAACCAAAATAATACCAAAAGGTTGTATCTGATCCTTATGGAAGATTTTTTTTGGATATAACTCGCAAATGGTGGAGCCCATAATGTTCAAAATAATTTTCGTGGAAAGTATGCGATAAGGCGCATCTTCTCAAATATTTCATATTTTTTGGACTTACGGTTCAAAAGTTACAGGGGACACAATTTTGCTGACTTTTGAAGCGCTTATTTCTGAAAATATTAACTCACTACTATCACAAAATGTTCAATGAAACCTTGATGTTATTTTCAAAGACCTATCGATTGATGTGCAACATGTTGATATTTAGTAAAAAAAAAATTGTGTATGTTCGAAGCGCCCCCCCCTAAAAATATTTTTTTCTGCAATTTAACTACATAACTATTTAGTTATGTAGTTAAATTGCAGAAAAAAAAATTCGCTAACTATCGCTCGCTATTTAGCGACATACAAAATACACCTTATGTCAACATTTTATTAAGATATGTCTTAGTTTCCGAGTAAAATGGCTGTGACATACGGACAGACGGACATGACGAAACTATAAGGGATCCGTTAACAAACAAAAAACCGGCCAAGTGTGAGTCGAAATCGCGCACCAAGGGCTCCGTACAAACCTGTAGGTATATAGGGGTAGTAACTTTAAAATTATTAAAAATGTTTTTATTATATGATGTAACTAATAATTTACGGTTTTTGCAATTTTTCCTATATCTGTAAGACGTTGCTTCGTACCAAATTTCAAGATTCTGAGTTCACGGGAAGTACCCTGTAGGTTTTGATTCCCTTGCTAGTTTCGAAAATTTGCGGAAATTTTGTGGCATAAACGGTTGTATCATTTGATAGCGTTGGCTTAGAAGTTTGATATTTTCACAGCTCCAAGGGACAGTAGACCTGAGTATTTGATATAAATTTCAGCTTGATACCTCCACGCGTTCCTGAGAAAAAAGGTCTTGACGGACGGACGGACGGGCGGACGGACGGACGGATGGACAACGAAGTGATCCTATAAGGGTTCCGTTTTTCCTTTCGTGGTACGGTACCCTAAAAAACCAGCGAATAGCATGTCGCGCCATGCTCAATGTAGTTTTCCGTAGTTGCCGGCCCGTCGCAATACACTCATCAAAAGGTCGTTTCTTATAATATATTTTGCACCTACGTCCTTTTATTATATAATTTAAAAAAAAAGAATCGATTTCACTTAGACTTCACCTTTCCAAAACGAAATTCCCGAGCTACTGTAAATAATAGTATTTTATGCAACAGTTGCATAAGAGAGGTAACCAAAAGACAAATGGAGTAAGTTAAAGGTAGACGCCACGAGCATTTTTTGACTCAGTTATACAACGTTGCAATACTTAGAGCATTCAACCCGGAGTAGCCATGTCTGTCATTTTCTATACAAAAAAAGTCTGCCGATTTTTTGCGGGGGAGGGGAACGGTAAATGTATTCGTTCGTACCGTACAAATAGCCACGTCAAGTAAAATCAGTCTATACAATCTCTCAATTATAAGTCTTACTCAATTTTACATAAAATATAAAATTATAGAAACAATCAATTTTCGCTCACCTCTTTGGCTATTGCAGGTATTTCATCAACAATAATTTAAGTTTCACCCTTTCAATTTCAAGTATACTAATACAAACACGCGCAGAGATTATTAAATAAAAAAAATCTTAATCTAGCTCAAATACAAAGAAATATAACTATTCGTAAAATTACTATTTCAAAGGAATTAAAGCGAATCTTGAAATCAAAACTCGATTATCTGCGTCTCTTTCACTCAAATAAGTAGAGAGAGATAGAGAACACTCTCTAAACAAACGGGAAACGTAAAATCGGCAAAGTGTGTCTCTGGTTCACTTAGTAATTTGTTTTTTAAAGTTTTTTTTCTACAAACACTGCGTTTATTTAGGTTGTTATGTGGGTAGCAATTTATTTAGTTGTTAAGTGTTTTTTACCCAAAATACGATTTACCGGAGGCACCAATGCGTTTTTGGGGAATAGATATGTAAGTCTTCAGATCAATAATGCATGTTCTTATCTATGTCATAATTAATGTATAAATAACAATAAAATTACTGCAGTAGAAAAAATATTCAAATCACTATCACTATAGGTGGTTTGGGTGGTATATTTGAAGAGTTCTCTCGGTTTATCCAGGATCCCATCATCCAGATCCTGGCCTGGTTACAATGGGATCCACTGTGAAGTAACTCTTTCAAACAAAAAAAGAATTTTCCACATCGGTCCAGCTGTCTTCAAATTTTTTATTATTTTTTTATTTATTTTATACGAACAAAAAGTTTTTTCATCATATGCGTCACTATGCTATTGAAAACCTCAGGGTTTTAGTTAATAGCTGGCGAGATCGCGCGGTCCGATCCGCGTTAAACTACATTATAGGTACGAGTAGGTTTGTAGGTATACATACTTATTATTTTCATTTTCCTGCTTGAGCCGTAGTTACAAGTTTTTGATTAACATTTAATTAGATAGTCTTAATAGACATCGAGTTTCGACCTTCTTCTTTAGGATATAATATAACTATCACTTTACAACGGCAGCTCTTACATGCAGTCAGTCTGACAACTTGAAAAGCAATGAGAACGGTTCGCTTTGCATGGAATTTTTCATACAATGCGACCCATTTTCATTGCACTTGGGTGTATAAAGATAATACAGCGTAACTTACACTTTGTATACTAGATTAACTAACATTTTAATATATAATCGGTGAACATACATAAAGAGTCCAGTAAAGTTTGTTTTTCAATTACGCTCAACTTTTTGATATGATTTAATCATTAAAGAGCACTTAATTTGCATAAATTGAAAGATCATTTCAATAAAAACGGTATAAGTGAAACACTTTTTCTATATTGTTATTGTATTTTGACAAATTAGCAGAGCTTGAAATTGAAAAAATTGTGCGCATCGAGAAAAAGTTGTGAATTTTTGACCATGGATAGAGTGCCCCACGATTAATATTTTTTAGTATTGGAGGTCCGTAAAATTTTTGGGCCTTCACCTCAAAATCAGGGGTCCCGTGCAATATGTTTTTACTATCTGGTTAAGGCTGCTAGGGGTTGTGTGGTATCGTTTTCTAATAAAACAGACATGCAGAATTCATTTTTGATATTAAAAAAGTAAAAATCCATATCAATCCAATCCAAAGTTCTGCGGAGAGAAAAAACACTCAAAAAAATATTATTTTCTAGAACGTTATATAACTAACAAATGTCATTTATTATTAAATATAATAAAATATCATAAGGAAGCATATTAAATGCAGTTTTTACATATATACAATTTTAAAGCTTTTATCATACAAAAACTACGCGAAAAAAAATCATTCGCGTCGTGATGTTTTCTCCGTAGTAAATAAATAATAAAATACTCAAGTAAGTTTAGTTACTATAAGGAAATATGTGTTATTTAACTCTTTTTTTTTCATTCGTTAGAAGGTATTCTGAGCAAAATTGACTAATAATAAATAAGCAATACATACATTTTAAGGTCAATTCGCTACGGATGTTCACGTTTCTTATTGATTTTCTATACTTATAATGGAGTAAACATATACACCACGACGCGAATGTTTTTTTTCGCGTAGTTTTTGTCTAGTAAAAGGGGAGTATATTCAAAAAATGCATTAAAAATGCATTCTTATGATATGTTTTGTATTTAAAAATAAATGTTATTTATTAGTAATATTATGTTCTAATAAAAAAAATATTTTTTTAAATGTTTTTCCTCTCCACTGAGCTTTTTTTTAGCTTCAATTATTACTTTTTTATTATCAAAAATTAATTCTGCATGTCTGTTTTATACGGAAATGATACCACACAACCCCTAGCAGCCATATTGCACGGGATCCCTGATTTTGACGTGAAGGTCCAAAAATGTTACAGACCTCCAATACTAAAAAATATTCATCGTGGGGCACTCTATCCATGGCCAAATATTCACAACTTTTTCTCGATGCGCACAATTTTTTCAAAATCAAGCTCTGCTAGTAGAAAAAGTATTGTATGCAACGCTGTATAAGTAGATCTAAAAATGCTCGTGGCGTTTTCGTTAACCATTTTCGCCTTAGGCTCACATTGATACCCACGCCACTCGCCTTTTTTGACCCCTCTTATACAGCTGTTGCATAATATACTATTTCTCAAACATGCTCGGAAATGTTCCTGTTACGTTAGTAATTAGAGACCAGTAGGGACTCTATTCCAAGGCAGGTTCAGCGCGACGTACGTAAAGGATTTTCATACAACATTAAATCACTCAGCCAGTAACTGAAGCACTAAACAAGTAATTTTATTTCCTTACATGTTTGAGAAAAGCACTATACATGCTTCGACCGTAATCAGCTTACCTGGCTTCGTATTGTAGCCGTCCTCGTCTTCGACTCGGACGGCTACTAAATACTCAGCCAGGAAAGCTTACTTACTGGTCTCTGCAGTAATGTACTATTAAATCACACCTAGTCATAATGTGAGTTTTACCGCACGCTACGCGTACGGTAAAACTCGCATTATGGTCAGGTGGAGACGTGAAATTGTGTACTCACCACGGGCAGTAAAAAAGAAAGCCATCTATCGCATATTTACAACCCTCGCCTGCGGCTCGGGTCACAACTACCTGCGATTTCGGGCTTTCTTTTTTTTACAGTCCTTGGTAAGTAATGTACAGTGCGAGTACTTATTCGTTCCTATTGCGTTGCATTTGGGTGAAGTTAAAATGTGAGGTTTGCAGCGGTCAGGGCGGCGGCAGGAACGGCGCGGCGCGTCGTTGGAGTCTCTGTCGGACATCAGCGACGACCAGGAGCCGCGGCGGCGGCCCGAGCGGCCGCGCGGGCGCCCCGAGCCGCAGCACGACCGCGAGCGCGATCGTGATCGCGACCGCGAACCGCCCAGGTGACAATCATAATTTACCTAACCCTGTCTCATAGGCCGTCAGTAATAGGGTTGTTACCAATTTTTTTAAACGCAAGTATAACGTTCTGTATTGACCAAACATTGCCCTAGAATTCATGTTTTGCCTCGAAAGGGGCTTTAAATGTGGGAAAATTACAAAATTTATTTGGACAGATGCTTTGCGCCTAAATCACGCTTTGACACATAACTACATAGACACGCATTACACACGTAACACACACACATAGAAGATTTGAATTGTCAACTGCAATTGAATTAGCGCGTTTTGTTATAACCAGATACTTATGAAAATATCCTAGCACCGTTTCTTCTAAATCAAGATATGAAAAATCGGATTCCCTAGAACTATTTTATTCTTGTTAATCTTGGTTTTAGTCTAGTACTAGTAAATTAAACAATTTTTCGTTTTCTGCAAGTCACTGTAGGTGAACATCAGGGTACTCTTATCATGTGGAAAACTATTTGGTTATAATGAAACGCAACGATTGTAAGTCATTGTCTTAACTGTCAACAGTGTCAAACCGTGAGTTGTGACGTCATCAGAATCTTCAATGGCGTTTGACTTGGGGCACCTGACGCTTGTCAAAAGATATCTTAAATTAGTAATTTTCAAAAATACGGTTATAGAGATTGTGGACGCAAAAGGTAGGTTTACATGTTCTTATAATCCAAAAGAATTTAATGCGCTACAATTCAAAACTTTAGGTGGAACAACCCTATTGCTCATATACAACGTGTTACACCCAAGACTAAAAACCTGAAAAGTGTTTGTTCAGGTTCAGAATCGAGAGTGGAATCGATTGCAGTGTATTTCAATATGGGTATACCTTTTCTTTAATTTTCCATTTTTTTACGTGTCGAGTCTAAAAGTTTCGAATACTATAATACAGTTTACCATTCTATCGAGAGGTTAGGAGATAGAGTTTTATTATTTAATAAAAGGCTGGCAACTTTGACAAATTTCTATTTTTCACTGTAAATAGTGTCATGTAGGTTGTCATGGTCAAAGTATGTCATCTTATGTCATGTCATACAAATTGACTAAGTAGGTTGACAGGTTGACATGACATGCATGACACATGTAGAGATGTGACAACATCGAGTGTAGAGTAAACAATTGAATATAATTGCAAGGAAAACTAAACATACGAATAGCTTTCGAAATAATTAACTGATTGAAAAATAAATACTCTACATTAAACAGCAATAATAAAAATCGTTTGGGGGTCTGAGGTTTTTAGTGGCTCAAGTAACACATTGTATATATTTATTTTTATTATTTATTTAAGATATGATGTTTGATTTAAGAATCTTGTATCACTCTTGCGCTTTGCGCCCAGTTAGCGCCAGTGTCAATTTGAAATTTGCGGAGTTAACATTATTACAAAATACGGAATTATAAACTTATATAGATGTCATATACAAAGGAAAAAGTGACCTAGGCCTCCGGGCCTCCGGTGCCCAGGGCTGGGATTTAACCAGCGTCTTCTGCATTCGCGGCAGACGCCCTAACTATAACCGACATGACATCCTTAGATTGGTTTGGTAGACATCCTTAGGTTAGAACCTAAGATGTCGCATAGTTCATGTTTGGCGATTTGTCCTCTTCGCTGTATTAGTTCAGTAAGTTAGATTTCCAAGAGTTGTTAAGCTCGACTTCTGATGATGGGATCCATGAGGAATAGAGGGAACTGCTCAAAAGTTAAAGGGCATACATATAGTGATTTTTGTATCATCATGCTTGATTTGTTTAAGCAATTTACATAAAAAAAGTGATATTTGATGAAGTGGAACTGCTGATGATGATCAGTACGGAACTCTTGAACTTCAACGACGCATAGTTCACGTTTGGCGATTTGTCGTCTTCGCTGTGTTTGTTAAGCAAGTTAATCCATTGTATGGAATCTTAAGAGTACACCATCTACAATACTCTTTCATCGGCCTCCCCTATTGAAGTCGTTTTTTTTTCTTTAAAACTATTTACAATTAACGAACATTTAAAAGATAGGAAGAAAATAAAAATAAATATTGTTAAATTAATATGAATGCCAGGGGTAAATACGAATACCATCGGCCGCGCTACGAGCCGTACCCGGACAAGCGGCGCACCAGCCCCTACCGCTCACGGTTCGCCATCCGGAACACCACGGAGAAGCCTCGTCCGAACGACAAGGTACGGCACTTACCGACAACTATCATTTTAAAATTGTCTAATAATAAAACATGGAAAACCATAGGCCTACTGTCCACGAGGCTTAGCTGCATAGACGCTGCACGCGTCGCCGTACAGCATTCATGCAGCCCGGCGTACTGACGTCGTCCACGAAGCGTAGCGTAAGCGTATCGTAGCCTGCATTTTATTTCATTCGTGATGATGTCGTCCAGTGATGAAGGCGTCATTTTGGCCTATTATTATCAAGCCTCGGATTTTTTATCGCATGGTAAGATGAAAGAAAGCTATGGAATCAATATTAAAACTAAAATTTAACTTATGGTTATACTCATACTCATTCATTTAAAATATACCACTAATGAAATAAATAATTTGAATTCAATGAAATTATATTTTATATAAAAATGTTAACAACCACACATAAAAAAAAATTACCATTAAGAAAGTTCCTCGTTTGTAATATCCATAGGGCATGTAGATACAGGAATGAGTGATTCAAAATCTTGACAGGGTATGGCGTGTGTATTCTTCATTTCAAAATGAGTATATAATGGCGACTTTTTCCTTATTTTCTGGAGAAAAACAGGTTCTATATTGGTTGAAATAATGAAGCGCAGAGTTCCCATGTACTTTGCGAAGTAAATAAACATACGTCGCAATTTTATGTAACTATATCATCGCATTATATATGTTGTTAATTTAAAATATATGTTTTTTTTATTTAAAATATAAGTTAATTCAATTCAAATTATTTATTTCATTTATAATTTACTTTCGATATTAATTTAATGAATGAGTATGAATGTGACACTTTAGAGTACGTAAAAACATTTAAATACTTAGGCTTAACTGTCGATACAAACTTTAACTGGAAATCTCACGTAAACGATGTTTGTAACAGGCTGAGGTCAGTGTTAGGGAAATTTTACCTACTAAACGGAGCGTTAAGTAAGAAAACCTTACGGGTTGTTTATTACGCACTCGCGGACGCGTTAATTAGCTATGGACGTATTGTATACGGCAGAACATTTCAAACCTATATTAGTGATATTAAAAACATACAAACTAGACTGCTTAAATTTTTTGTAAGCAAAAAAGTTAAAGATAAGTACAACAAAGACTACGATTTGTTATTTCCCTTCTGTAAGATCTTACCTATAGATAAAAAACCGGCTAAGTGCGAGTCGGACTCGCGCACCGAGGGTTCCGTACAAACCTGAAGGTATATAGGGGTAGTAACTTTAAATAAGTACCGTCGTGTTGCGTATCTTCGCCTGTGCTACCTATGTTCGCCTATTTTTACATAAATTGACTTTAACAAAATGTTTTTAGTGCAAGCCTTACACAAAACTACTAAATACAAAGTATTTCTTACGGGTGTCAACATTCTTCGAACGATCTGTGGCTAACTTCATATAGTTGACATTCAGTGAGGTTTTTGCGCGACACCGACCACACGTTTTTTTAAGCCAGTGTTTTAACTTCGGTTTTAAACAGTGATACAGGCCAGGTAATGTTAAACTTTTTACATGATTATATCCTGTAACTATTTCTTTTTAATATGTAACTATTATTTAATGGCTAGCTTACGTTTAGAAGTCACAATTGGATAAAACATTGGTGAGGGTATTTGGCGGCCATCTTATTACCGAACTTCGCCTATCCCTAGGGTTGTCAAATTTGTTTCCAAATGTACATATTTTCTTATGTTTGGTTTTTCGGAAATGAGATTAGCGATTTGGAGGAAAGTTAGTAAGATAAAGATATATGTAGATGTACCCAATAGTACTAGTAGATACGTGGTATGAACAAGGGACCCTTAGAAGGCAATCATTGTACGGTTGTACGGTCTCACTTTGAAAAGGTAATTATGTGTAGAAGCCAAATGTTGATTTGATCTCAATTACGAAAATACTGATAAGCGAAAAGAGATACGTTTTTTGTTTATATAATAAACATTTTTTTTAAATGTATAAACCATTACTCTCCTTTATTTCACATGTTGGTTAATTTTTGGCAGCCCTAGCATCATTTTAGAAAATGTATGTAAACAACTTCAGACTGTTGCCAATCTTCGCCTACTACACATTTTTTTTTAAATGTGCCTAGTCTGGTGTAGTTAAGGTTCATATTATATTAACACGTTCCAGGGAGATAAGACTTGATAGGTGTAAGTCCCAGAAAAGTTTATAATTAGCGGCAAGGCATGCCATAGGCGAAGATTGGAGAAAACACCCAAACTTCGCCTATTGCCTTCGGGGCCATTTATTGCCAAGTTACCCAATGAAATTCAAAGCTTTAATGGTATATACTGATAGTCAGGAGTACTAAAATACGTTTTTTGGCCATAAAGGACTAAAATGCTTTCAAATTTGAAAGATTTTTTTGGAAATGTGTCAAAATCCAGGCGAAGATACGGAACTCGACGGTATAATACAAGAAGTGTAAGAGAAAAACGATTAGTAGAACCTAGAGCAAACAACTACTATGGCGAAAGAATGTCAACATATTTAGTACCAAAATATTTAATGAAATTAAAATGTTAAGACAAAGTCCCCAGCTCAGTAAACTAATGTTGAAGTTGAGGCTAAGGTCCTTTCTTCTCGAGGACAAGCAGGTTGAGACATAATGCACATTATGCACATATTATACCACAACATAATCCACACCGCGGTACTCGAGGAGAGATTACCTAACTTAGAGGCTTTTAGAATGTTAGTAAGTAAATAAATAGGTTAAGTTAGATTAAGTTGCTTTGTATTTTTTTTTGTTTTAAACAATGAGCGCATCTCGCCATCAAACGTCACAGTTTGGCGAGGTTTACAGTAATATGTATAATATAAGTTTACATTAATAAATAAATTTAAAAAAATAAGTGAAATTTCTGTTTTAATATCGACTCCATAGTTTTGTTTCATCTTACCATGCGATAAAAAATCCGAGGCTTGATTATTATCGTCGAAGTCGGCGACGACGCCGTTTATATTAAAGGTTGAACACGCCAAAACCTGGGCATGTAAAAATAGCTATAGTTATTCTAAAAATGGAGATATTCAAACTTTTTAAACAACAATTTTCTCAGAAGGAACTGGGCTATATGATAGTTTTATTTTCTTTTATTAATTCGTTGGCAAAATGTCGAGCGTAGAACATCAAAAACGTGAACGCATTTTGCACGAACATGTAAAAAATCCCATGTTAAGCTACATAGATACCGCGAAAAGGCAGAAACATCCACAATCTACGGTTGGTCACGTATTAAAAACTTTCCATGAACGCTTGACAATAGATAGACAGCCAGGAAGTGGTGGGTTGCAGGGAGTCAAGAATAAGAAAAAGGAAAGAGTATTTTAAAGATTTTTGCCTCAAATCATACGATTTCATCTCGTGATGTTGCTAAAAAAGTGAAAATGTCTCAGTCCTATGTCCAAAAAGCGAAACAGAGGGCAGGACGGAGGAGTTATAAAGCCCAGGCCGCACCAGATCGAGACTCAAAACAGAACTTATCCGCAAAGATACGGTCGCGACAACTCTATGAAGATTTTCTTACAAAATTTGAATGCGCGGTGATAGACGACGAGACGTACATAAAATTGGATTTTAAACAAATACCTGGTCAAGAGTTTTATACTAGCAAATCTCGAACAGATACTCCTGAAGATTTTGAATTAAAAAAAGAGGGCAAATTCCAAAAAAATACCTTCTTTGGAAGGCAATATGTAGCTGTGGTAAAAGAAGTCGCTCGTTTATCGCCACCGGGACTATAAACGGCGATATTTATCGGAAAGATTGTTTACAGAAGCGTTCGCTGCATTTTATAAGACAGCATGCCTCACTACCTCGGATTTGGCCAGATCTAGCCAGTTCCCAATACGCAAAATCAGTTATGGAATGGTACAACGCTAACAGGATCATGGTGGTACCCAAAATATGCAATCCGCCAAATAGTCCAGAACTGCGGCCCATTGAAGAATACTGGAGTATTGTGAAAGGAATTCTAAAAAAGAAAGGCCGAGAAGTAAAATCGGTCCATGAGCTACAAAAAATATGGACCTGGGCGACAAAAATCTTTTCTAAAGAGACGGTGCAAAGTCTTATGAGCCGTGTGTGTAGAAAAGTTCGATTTATGGCTTACTGTGTAAACATTAATTAAAATTAAAAATGTGGTTTTAGAATTCATTAAATTTGTCATTAAATGTGGTATTCATAATGTAGTTATTTATTTTCAAACTGGTTTAAAAACAAATTTTGCGTGCCCAAGTTTTGGCGTGTTCAACCTTTAGATACATCCATATATAGAAAGAAATATATATTGTAGACTGTTCGTAGCTGCAAGAGTACTATCAGCAGATGACAACGTATTTCATTCATTGTATAGAATGAGTAAAAGGGCATTTTTCCACTATTTACATAAACTTTGCAGCCGTTCCCGCCATTTTTAACCGACTTCAAGATTTGAAAAGAGGAGGTTCTCAATTCGGCGTGCATGTTTTTTTTTTTATGTTTGTTACTCCATAACTCCGTCATGTCTGAACCGATTTTGAAAATTCTTTTTTTTTATTGTAAGTATATATATACAGATTGGTCCCGTTTTTGTCAAAACGCAGTTCTGATGATGGGATCCATGAGGAATCGAGGGAACTCCTCAAATCTTAAAGGCATACATATAGTGATTTTTATATTTTTATCAACAAAACCATCATTTTCATTCAAAACAGTGACATTTGATGAAGTAGAACTGCTGATGATGATCAGAACGGAACTCTTCAACGACGCATAGTTCACGTTTGGCGATTCGTCCTCTTCGCTGTGTTTGTTTAGCAAGTTTAATTGTCAGAACAAATGTTCGTCAAGCTCAAGTTCTGATGATGGGATCCATGAAGAATCGAGGGAACTCCTCAAATCTTAAGGGCTTACACATAGTGATTTTTGTATTTTTATCAACAAATCAAGCATTTTCATTCAAAAGAGTGACATTTGATGAAGTGGAACTGCTGATGATGAACAGAACGGAACTCTTCAACGACGCATAGTTCATGTTTGGCGATTCTTCCTCTTCGCTATGTTTGTTAAGCAAGTTAGATTGTCAGGACCAATTTTCGTCAAGCTCAAGTTCTGATGATGAGTTCCACGAGGAATCGAGGGAATTCCTCAAATCTTAAAGGCATACATAAAGTGACTTTTGTATTTTTATCAACAAATCAAGCATTTTCATTCAAAAGAGTGACATTTGATGAAGTGGAACTGCTGATGATAATCAGAACGGAACTCTTCAACGACGCATAGTTCACGTTTGGCGATTGGTCCTCTCCACTGCGTTTTTTAAGCAAGTTATTTCATTGTATGGAATCTAAGTGCACCATCTACAATAATCCTTCACCGGCTACCCCCATTGAAGTCGGTTTTTTTTTCTTAAAAATTATTTCTCACAATACTCAACGTGATGTTCCGTGCGTTCCCGGCGTATAACACGCGGTACGCCCGGCGGCATGAAGCTTGCATGCAACGTCGCTAACGAAACGTTGCCGCTCCGTGGACAGAGTTGTGCGGTTTTGTATGTAGGCTGCAAGCAAGCGTACACCAAGCGTACAATGACGACTACGCGTCTATGCAGCTACGCTTCAGTGGACAGCAGGCCATACCGAGCGCGACGGCAACAAGTGTTAGAATAAATGTTTCGCCAATAGTACTCAGAATGTAGGACCAGTCGCTATCAGATATATCGGAGTGGCCACGGTGGTCCCAAATATCTTCACCCTCTATTGCTAGGGCAATAAAGGTCATGCTCACTAACCACTTTGGCCGCTCCGATATATTTGATGGCGACTGTAATAACGGAGCAAAAAACTCATGCTTGTAAGTTATCGAAGCTTACACTGGACTATAAGTACTTGGTGAGCAACTACCGACGACGACACTGCGCAGTTAACACACCTTTTGCAATTTGTGCTAACTCCAATCTCTCGTATGTTAAACAGCAAAGGCCACCGAACTATGCATACAAGCTAAAACTGGCTGATGATAAGCGCATGATCGCAGAAGAATCTGCGCAAAAAACCCTCGCCTATCATGAAAAAAACCCGGAGAAGCATCCACTCTACCCGGAGGAGTGGAAGAAATTCTGGAACAGGCGGTACAAAGAAATACAAGCTGGTCAGTATTGACTAACATATTATGTTTGTATGTGTCCCTAAGTAAATATTATTATCTATTTGAATCATTTTTGAGTCACTTTATAAAGAACTATAACGTTTTTGTGAATCATCATATTTTCAACCGACTTCAAGATTTCAAAGGAGGAGGTTATCAATTCGGCAGGATCTTTGTTTATTTTTTTGCAATTTTTTTTAATGTACCTATGTTCACCGATTATTCGACGACGGCTGGACCGATTTAGAAAAATTTTTTTTTGTTTGAAAGAGTATATTTCACACTAGGTCCCATTGTAACCAGGTCATGATCTGATCATGGGATCCTGGAGAAATCGAGGGAACTCTTCAATTATCATCCACCTATAGTGATTTGAGTATTTTTACAGCAGCTCGAGCATTTGCTTTTGGAAAGGTGGATGCTAAGTGAAGTCGGTTCTTTTTTGTTTAAAATTATAATTAAGTAAGTTTTGTTATATTCACCACAAACATAATTTTATTATGCTTTATGAGTTTACATTTAGTTATGCAGCGCATTGGCGCGCCCAACTGTAATGCTGTAACATTATATCAGAATAAATAAATAAACAAATGTTATTTGTACCTTAGTTATGTCAAAATGTTATTCACATATCTTTATTTTATTGATCACAGAGGGCAAGGATCCGTCTAAACATGACTTTAAGCCAGAATGGATCGTGTTTTGGACAGCCCGCATGAAAGAACTGCACGACGCCGAATTAAAAGTGGTAGTGAACGAGATCTACCGAAAGCTCTGCATCTCGCCTCCCGACATGCGAGCGCGGTCGCCCGAGCACAGACCGAAGTCGATGGAACGACGCAGGTCGCCCGAGCCCAGACGCCGCTCGCCGCCCAAGCGGCGCTCGCGCTCGCCCGACCCGCGCGACCGCGACCGCGACCGCGACCGCTCGCCCGACCCGCGCCGCCGCGAGCCGCAGTTCGAGCCGCGCCGCAAGTCGCCCGCCCGCCGTGCTTCCCCGGACCCGCGTCTTCACCGCAGGTCCCAACACTCACACCTCATTTTGCCTACTCACTATAAAGCGATCGTCGAAACTTATTTCTAAAGGACTATAACATTAGACTGCTATGCCAACTATATCTTGCGGTGTCGGTGTATGCATGCAAACAATCACCTTCTTAATAGTGCTTGTATTATTTATGAAATATCATTCCGGGCACCTGGACTCATCTCACTCGAAATGTAATGCTTCGAAAACAATTATTAGAAATATAATGTCAATATTTCCGCGCTCGATTAAAAAGAATAGTAAATTTTAATACAAGGGCGGAATGCTGTCATTACTTCACGAGTCCCGAGACATTTTGCAACAAGCCGCAAGCAAATGGTAAAACTCGAAGAAACGACGTTTTTAAAACACTTGCTAAAAAAATAACAAAAAGGGCAATTCCCTTTGAGGTTACTTTAGTACTAAACCTACTGTCACGAATTGTTGCATGAACTTCACCAAACTCAAAATGTTACGCATTTTTCTAATACAAATACAAAACACCTAATCTTCTATCTAAATATATAAAAGAAGAAACTGACTGACTGACTGACTGACTGACTGACTGACTGACTGACTGACTGACATATCAACGCACAGCCCAAACCGCTGGTTCTAGAGATTCCAAATTTGGCACGTAGGTTCCTTATAAGTTCTAGGGGTGCACTAAGAAAGGATTTTTCAAAATTCACCCCCTAAGGGGGTAAAATGGGGGTCCAAAGTTTGTATGGCGAATCAAGATTTGTTAGATTATTTTATTCGAAACTTCACAGCATTATTCCTAACGATAAATGAGTAAACACGTGTTTCAGGTTTTTTGAAAATTCAACCCCTAAAAGGGGCAAATGTGGTCACAAAGTCTGAAAGTCAACATGGGTATCGTATCCTTTTTGAGTACTTATAGTACGCGGGCGAAGCCGCGGGAAAAGGCTAGTTTGATACAAAAACACTCAAGCGTCAGAACACATTCTTTGTATCGCGTATACCCGAACCGCCCGAACGGTCGGTCTCGCACGGTGATATATCCTGTGCCGTGATTGGCTGGAAAAGTAAAAACTATCGTTCGAGAACTCAAACTTTTCGCACGCTAAACCACTACTAGAGAAGCCATTTGTTGAGAAGTAATTTATTTTAAAACCGACTTCAAGATTTCTAAGGAGGAGGTTATCAATTCGTCGGGATCTTCGTTTTTGCTATTTTTTTTTTAATGTATGTTCACTGATTATTCGAAGACGGCTGGACCGATTTGGAAAATTCCTTTTTTGTTTGAAAGAGTATACTTCACAGTTGGTCCCATTGTAACGAGGTCATGATCTGATGATGGGATCCTGGAGAAATCGAGGGAACTCTTTAACTATTATAGGCACACCTATAGTGATTTGAGTATTTTTTACAGCAGCTCGAGCATGTGCTTTTGGAAAGGTGGATGCTAGGTTAAGTCGGTTCTTTTTTGTTTAAAATTATATTATTATATTGTATGAAAAGAAAACATTGAAAATGTAACAGGTTATAAATGTATGTATTGTGTTTTGCGTAGAGCACGCAGCCCGGCGCGCACCAAGTTCACGCTGGAGTCGGTGCGCCGCAGCCGCAGCCCGCTGTCGCGGCGCGAGGCCGAGCTGCGCAACCGCAGCCCCGCGCCGCCCGCGCCTGCGCACCCGCCCCCGCCCCCGCACCACGCCGCGCCCAGCCTGCAGACTGTTACCATCTCCGATGACGAACTTAAAATGTACCTAATGTTTCTAAATCTTACTTTAGGGGTTCACAATTACGTTTCTTTTCTTTTGCAACCTGATCCCATTATAGGAGCTTCAATTCACTTTTTGATGATATCAGAGTATCCGTTGTATATATTCTTATATTATTCTAACAGTCACTATTTGACACATCGGCAATGACGGATTTAGAGATAATAATAATCAGCTTGTGGCGCGCTGTTGGGCAGTGACGGACCCACGTGCTCCAGAGAGTCGGTCAGGGTCTCCGTATCCGGCGTGTCTTCGTCGATCGGAGTGGACCCCAAGGGGCCCCGCAGGACTCTCGGCTCTGGCGTGCCTTAATTGGCCGTCCAGAGAGGAGCCGTCAGAGTTATATGCTCGCAGGGTAAAAGTAAAATTTTCATAAGTCGCGAGTTGGTACAGTGGCTGGGCGGGCCTCCTACAGTCACTGGCAGAAAGCGGTGCACACCTCTCCACACTCTTGAGCCGTTCATACCGATGTTGCTCCCGGCCGTTTTTGCGACGGCATACGGCAGTATCAGCTATATTAATAAGGTTGCTTTGGCGATTTTTAAGGCCCTTTAATTTGCAACAATTTTAGTCTAAGTTCGATTGCTACCTTAAATATTTTACCAGATACGGCTACTTATATCGTTGAAAAAGTACAAAATGTTCCCAAATAGCACACTAGCGGTATAAGCAGACATTATACCGCTTAAAGGTTGTACAACAGCGGTTTAATAGAGTTTGTATACTCCTCAAGCTGTATATAAGGGATATAAAATAACTTCAAAAAGGCTAAGGTGGTATAATCGCAATACAATAGTCAAAGTAACGGCTTTGACGGTATAAGAGAGTATTACAGCGCTTTTGTACCTGCATCAGCTGCATAAGAGAGGTATAAGGATCCCATATAACTATAAAATCTAAAGCGTTACAACAGACTTATAAGCCTGCGTTATACCACTTAAAGAGTTACTAGAGTGTTAATACGTAGGTTAAAGCGGTACAATAGAGATCTTGAGATCCTTCTTACCACCTTTACCGTAGTAGAGTATTATAACTCCTTACTATCTCTTAAAGTGGTATATCTGGGAATAATGACGCCTATTTAGAACTATAGCCTGCATTTTTCTCTCTTATATGAGTAAAGGAGTTTTTAACCTCTTCTTAAATCCTAAGGCTCTACAATAGCTATAACTATAGCTATAGTAGATCCTTAGCCTCTAAAATAGCGATTACTATCGCTATAGTAGATCCTTAGGCTCTACAATAGCGATTACTATCGCTATACTACCGCTAACACAGTTATAGTAGCGATAGTAGATGCTTAAAACTGTTCTAACAAGTCGCCATTGCTATTTTGATGAAATTTAATATATTACTTTTCTTATATAATACACTATAATTTCCAACATACACACTTTGAATTTGCATATAATGGATTTATAAACTTATCACAAGGCTCTGTCTGACATGTGTGAACCATTTCAAGATTACGTTTAATTTTACAATACACTTCAATATATTTTTACAATGCAGATTTTACATTTTCGAGGGGCGCGTGAAAAATATAACTAGATTACGGTATACTTTGACAGTAAACTGATGTTCGCACAAATAATTCAAGTAATCAAGTAAAAAAACATACTTTAGGACTGCTATATGTATAATATAATTTTTTTTTTACCACCATGTTGTGATGTGCGCCATGCACATCACAACTTATGACACCGCACATTTTGTAGAATGTTTTTACGTTTGATTATATACAATTTAGGATGTTTATATCACTAATTTGAAATCAATAGGAGATAGAAAATCCTTTAAGTTGCATATTAGAGTGACAGTACCGCTTAAACCTCTATAAGAGGGGCATAGAGGTGTCTTATAACTCTTATTCTTATTTTAGCTCTTACGATCGCTCTTCACGCGCCATTATAACTCCTTTAGCTCTTACTACCGCTCTTCACGCGCCATTATATCTCTTAGCCATTTCTCTGTTGTATCGCTTAAGCTCGTATTAAAGCGACTCTAGCGATATATGACGCTTAAGCCTATATAAACTGGGCCCTTTTTGGCGATATAGAACTTCTATATCGCTAATATGGAGCTTGCTTGTGCAGGCTTAGCCGTTACAAACAGCCCTTATACCGCTCTTTTAGCGCTTATTTTAACTCTTGTGTGCTACTTGGGTTACAATCAACTGGGCGCTTACTTTAAAAAAAACTGCAGAATAATATTTTGATATATGTTCAGAGTTTTTTTTCTTGATTCACTTTTTACCACCGGGAAGGGATATGCAGACAATTTCAATTACAGTTTAGCCAGGGATTGTTTTACTTCAAGCATCAGCATTCATCATCATCATAATTTTAAGAGCCTGGCTCTTGTCGGTGGAGTAATCGCCATTCCTCCGCTAATTATTTTAGCTCTTGATACGTCACGACATTGGCTTTTTCTTTGGCTTGATCTAGAAACGCACGTCTTGGTCTTCCTCGGTCTCTTCGTTTTGGTATTCTCCCTTCAATACTAGTTTTTATGTAATCGTCATTAACGTATCAGGTGCCCCAACATATTTCCCCCTCTGTTTTCAATCGTTTTAAGCAGGCATCTGTTCTCTCCTACCAAATTCAGCACTTCTTGGTTCGTTCTTCTCTCTCTCCAGCTTATTCCTTCCATTCTTCTCCATATCCACATTTCAAATGCGCGTAATCTTTCCCTATCGCGTTGGGTTAATGTCCATGTCTCGCATCCGTATAACGCTATACTCCAGACGTTGGTATTTATAAATCGCTTTCTGATGTTACGTGATATCTTCGCTTTAAATATGTGTTTTTTGGAGTTAAAAGTTTAAAGAAAGAAAGAATGAAATCATTTATTTGCTTAAACATGGTAAAATACATAAGTATAGATGTCATGATTGATGTCATTTTGTATCACATGTTTAGCCAGCATATGGCATGCAAATTAAAACCTAATTCGTATGTTACACTTAATTTACAATTTGTCAAAAAAATAACAATTTATGTCAAGATAATTATAGTTCATAATCTGTTAAGTTAATTAATTAAATTCGTGCATGTCGCAAGCAATCCAAGCTATACCTACCTTTAATATTTAGTCAAAATATATAATAAAAACATCTAAGTATATTTAATTAATCATCATTAAGTCATTCAATTTTATAATAAAAGCCAATAGGTTGTCTTAATCGTTGTCGTTAAAAAATTCGTTTAGGGAGTAGTAACATTTACCCCTTAGCCACTTCTTTAGTCTGGCAGTAAACAATTTGTCGGGTAATTGTCTGATTTCATATGGTAACTTATTGTAAACTAGGATACTCATTATGAAGCAGTTTTGGCATCTGTAATTTAAACTCATCCCTTGGTCTCAATCTGTTGTTGTAGGATGGCCGTTTAAAGTAGTGCGGAAATTTGCGTACAAGGCATCCTAACTCTAATATGTATAGGTCAAATAAGGTAAACAGTCTAAGTTTCTCAAATAAAGGCCGGCAATGGGCTCTTGGTTTAGCTCCACAGACTGCTCTGATACAATTTGTTTGCATGAAATGCTTTTTTTGCGTCTGTAGAGTTACCCCAAATTGATATGCCATATTTCAGGACCGAAGCAACATAACCATGGTAAGCAAGCAGTGATGTTTTTTCTCCTGCGATAGTCCTTACCCGTTTTAAAGCATAAACAAACCTATCAAGTTTACCGTAAACCAACTTGACATGATTTCTCCACGTACAGCATTCATCTAAGGTTATACCTAAGAACTTTAAGTCGCTAGCCCTTTCAATAATCTGATTCTGACAGTGCAGTTGTAAGTCGAGAAGTTCAGTCTTATAATTCCGGAATTGTATGTAGCATGTTTTTGAAGTGTTCGTTTGTAAATTATTTCGGTTTAACCATGAGTCTACGGCGTTTATTGTTGTATTAATCTTATCTCTATAAGGGACAGTAGCGTCATCGGCAGGTATTATTACGGCTATATCATCAGCGAAGTTTTTCGCCATAGCCTAACGTGTGATGATATCCGTAGTACATCTGGAGTCGCTAGTTATGATGGTTTTTAAGTATTTAAATTTATTTACTTGTTCTATCATAGATATAGAGTATCATACTGTCTTTTTCTTACGCTAGTAACCTCGCTACTAAAAAAGGGATGAGTATAGCTTATTCATATTACTTCCACTGTTACTGCACTTTTTGTTTCAAATTTTTATTTTCCTTGGTGCTACCACGGAGAATATAAATAAGTAAACTTTTATCAATCTTTTTTCTGATATAACTATTTTTTCGTATGGCGTATTTTACAATGTAGGTTCTTATTGATACTTTTATAAATCAACAACCAGGTCGCACAGTCAGTCGATTGCGTTAGATGTTAAGTTAGTTTAGAGGTCCTCCGGGTCGCCCTGATAACGTCGCTTTGGGCAGCGCTCCACGATGTGCTGAGTGGTTTGGTCTTCAAGGCCGCAGTCACACATCGGACTTTTGCTCCATCCCCATTTGTGCAACATGTAATTGCACCTGCCGTGACCCGTACGGATTCTGTCGAGGCGGAACTAGTATTTCCTCTCAAGCGAGAAACCCTTCTGATTTGGGTTTCCAATACTTATGGCCTGTTTCACAATCTCCAGTTAAAGCATATCTGTCAGATAAATGTTTGCTGTCCTTTTCTTTTTATGACTGGAGAAAAGGATAGCAATAATTTTAACTGGCAGATAAGTTTATCTGGAGATTGTGAAACAGGCCCTTAGGTAACACTGATCGCCAGTCGCTTCCACCCACTCTTTCACCACTGTAACTAAATTCAAAATAAAGAATACGTCTTACTATATTTTAAAGTTAACCAGTGCAGAAACATTTCACTTTACGTTTTCAAGCCTTGTGTTTTGGCACTTGGCCCTGATTTAGCAAGGCTACTCATATACGATTTCATAATCTGAATTATCAAACATTTTCAATGTATGCAATTGCAATGTAATAGTAGTTTTTGATACAAGTGCGAGAAGTATGTCATTTCGCACGAGTTAGGCGAGGGTCAAGACTCGGGACGAGTGAAAATGATACTTCCGCACGTGTGTCGAACAACGTTTTTTAATACAATTGCGAAAAAACTACAATGAAATGAAATTACATTTATATTCTGTCAGTGTACGAAAGACAGCTTCATTCAATCGCGCGTTGTTCAAGTAATACTATTGAGTCTCGCATAATATTAGTCCTTTATGCCCAATCGCGCGTAGTTCAGGTTCAGGTGGGTCATTTGCAGCCTTGGCCAGAAATGTTGAGCATAGCTCTTTTGTTTGCAATTTTGATGTTAAGTATTAATTCCCTATCATATCAATTTACGATGACTTAAAATGTTATATTTTATTGATATATCTAGTAAACATCACTTACTAACACATTCAAGGTACCTATAAAATATGAAAAGTGGAGGTCCCAAAAATGCGAATTTAGGTCGGTGCGAAAAATCGCAAATATTCTATGCAGTTACTACTCATTTCAACAAAACATGCCTGTTCAGTTTGAATTAATTGATAAAATAACTTCAAAAAAGATAGAAAGCCGGTCTAAACTTTCGAGTTTTGTATGAAAATCGCAAGGGTGCTCAACACTTCTGGCCAAGGCTGTATAAGCGGGTCTCGCATAATACTCATTTATTTAAAATTTTGATCGCAAATCGTGCGTAAAATCTGAAAATCGTGCGTAAAATCAAACTTTACGTACGATTTGCAGATCAGATTACTTTTTAGCACTAGTGCATAAAATCAAATTTTACGCACGATTTGCAGCTACATAAACTAAACTTTTTGAGCAATTGTATTAAAAAATCAATTTTAGCATTCATACTTACTAATATGTTAACTGTAACCTTTCCTATCGTGTCGTATTTGCGACAAGCTCGCGGACTTTGACATTGTCATTATCTATCATCGTCCGTATCGTATTGAACTTGCCTACATATGTTACCTTTCAGCGATGACAACATATCACCGTGGAATTCGGACGATATGGATTCAATAGGGTCAGTGCCGGAGGCGCGGTCGCCGGGCATGCAGTCGGCGCGCGCCGGCAGCGTGGCGTCGCGCGGCTCGCGCTCGCGGCGCGAGTACCGCGGCCCGCCGCCGCCGGCGCAGGCCGTCGCGCCGCGGGACCTCGGCCCGCCCGAGAACATCGTCGTGACGCTGCGTCTGCTGGTCGCGCTCGAGGATTATCTCGGCAGTCTCGGCCCCAAAGTTGTTGATTTGCTCACCGACGCTATTCGAATGGAAAAGGTACATATTGCCTATACGGCCTGACACAGTCTTTCTGCCGCTTTTTCGCAGTTGACAACTAATATTACGCATTATCTTATTTTTTGGCACTTGTTGACAAACAGTAGCTTATGTACCGCGTAACACTGCACTGCATTATAACCAACCCCGTTAACTCATTGTTAATAGGTTGACTAGCACTTTCGAATGGCATAAGATTCAATTTGTTACTCAATGAGGTACATTTTATAATGATGTTTTTATGCTGACTGTACAAAATGCTCCACGTTTAGTTAGGCTACCAAGTACTAAAAAACAACTTTCCACTGTGCATTGCCCTATATTGGCTGGATTATGCTACTCGATTATGTAGGGTTGCCTACGGCCCAACTATTATTATACGGCAGTGTATAACTATTATTTTTTAATTTACCGAACAGCCACGTACTACAAATATGATTGAAATAAAGGTACTAACTGTCAATGGCAACGAGCGTTTAATTTGAGTGTGATGCATTTAAATCGTGGGCCGAATTATTTTCTATGGCAAACATTTTCATCGTAATCTTAAAATATTTTTTTAAATATATTTCTTATGTCCTATGCTAACCACAGGTAAAAGATTCGCCCGTATTGCATTTACACACTGTATGTTTTCTAGTTTACGAATAAAATGGTTGTTACACTAACTGATTGACACTTCGGGTGCCGTCGTGTCTCGATTGAGATCCAAGTTTTCCCCATGGAAATACATTATGCACTATTTCTGTTATAGTGGACTAAGAGCTGGCCACGGCAGATATGACACGATAATGAGAGCAACGAAATTTTTATATTTAGACTGCTATACTATTGTTATTACCTAATCTGGCAGCTTTAAGCCGGGGGGTTCAAGAGTAGCAGACCAGAGAAGTTGTTTAAAAATCTAGGGAACGACGCAATAATGAGAGTTCTTGCTTTAGTACGATATCGTGGCATTTGAAATATATAATTGGAATATAACGTGGAAGATGTCCCAGTGGAGGGAAAAAGAGGCAGGTTTTTAAACAACTTCTCTGGTCTGCTACTCTTGAACCCCCCGGCTTAAAGCTGCCAGATTGCCACATTAGGTAATAACAATAGTATAGCAGTCTAACTATATAAATTTCGTTGCTCTCATTATCGTGTCATATCTGCCGTGACCAGCTCTCCGTCTATAGGTACTTACCTACAATATTGTAGAGCTCCGGAAGGGTCAACCATAGATTTTGAAGCCTACATCCAACCGGTTTAATTAGCTTAGCCGTGTGAAGGCAGGAAATATAGTTATCAACCAACTTCAAGATTTCGAAGGAGGAGGTTATGAATTCGTCGGGATCTTTGATTTTGCTTGTTTTTTTTTATTGTATGTCCACCGATTATTCGAAGACGGCTGGACCGATTTGGAATATTCTTTTTTTGTTTGATAAAGTATACTTCACAGTTGGTCCCATTGTAACCAGGTCAGGATCTGATGATGGGATCCTGGAAAAATCGAGGGAACTCTTCAACTATTATAGGCACACCTATAGTGATTTGAGTATTTTTTACAGCAGCTTAAAGATTTCCTTTTGGAAAGGTGGAGGCTAAGTGAAGTCGGTTCTTTTTTGTTTAAAATTATTTTATCATTTACTTATTTTACTTAGGAAAAAGCAAACTCCTCTGAGGAGCTTCTGGAGCGCGAAACGGCGGTGGTGCTGATCGAGACAGCGAAGGAGAAGTTGAAGGGCGCAGTGCAGGCGGGGCTCGTGGGCAGCGCCGCCGCCGGCGCCGTGCGCTCCGCCATCGTGCGCGCCGCCGCCACACTGCACGTGGCCGACACGCGCACGCGCACGCGCACTAACAACAAGGTCCGTTTCACCATTACGGCAAATGATCATTAAGACACTTAAAATGAGGAAAAAGATCAGCAGTACATTTAATATTACTAATATTAGGGTATAAAATATTAGGAGAAATAATTTTAGTGTAAATATAATTAGGTGTATTGATCATTAGGACATATAGTTTTTAGGACAAATAATAATTATGACAAGGCGTAGGGATGTGACGACCCCATCGCCCACTGGTTTTCACCAGTGCAATCAGTCAACGCAGGGCAGCGAGCTGTTGGAGAGTAACGACTCCACGTACCTGAGTGCCCCTGGGGTGCCCTGTCGGATGGGTGGGACAGGTCCCTTGCCTCTGGCTTGCCTTAGCCGGCTGTCCAGAGTGAGGTCGTTAGAGCTGCGTTCTCGAGGGTAGATGTGGACACCCACAAAACAGAAAAAAACTATAGAAAAGTAACGTATGCTCGGCGCGTGTGGCAAAGGTAAGAGTAGCAACTCAAACCCTGACCACAGACAGCAGTCAGTTCGCCACGGACGGCACGAGCGGTTAAGCGAGACTGATGTGCATTGAAAAGTATAGAAAAAAATATAAATATGCCTTATTGTGCTATTTTCAACCGACTTCAAGATTTCGAAGGAGGAGCTTATTAATTCTTCGGGATCTTTGTTTTTTTTGCTATTTTTTTTATGTCTGTTCACCGATTATTCGAAGACGGCTGGATCGATTTGGAAAATTCTTTTTTTTTTTGAAAGCGTATAGTTCACAGTTGGTCCCATTGTAACCATGTCAGGATCTGATGATGGGATCCTGGATAAATCGAGGGAACTCTTCAACTTATTATAGGCATATTTTTTACAGCAGATCGAGCATTTGGTGTTGGAAAGGTGGATGCTTAGTGGAGTCGGTTCTTTTTTGTTTAAAATTATAGAGTACAAAAACGACGGCCAGATGTCAAATCTTGCACATGACGGCATTTCATACCATCGTTAAGTCTTACTTTCATTATTTTTTAAATATTATGTCACATATTTCGTTTTGCGGAACATTTCTTAATACGTTATACAAATTTCAACTGTATTTTAAAGAAATAAGGTCGATATCTATTTAGCATAACACCAAAGAACTTTCTCGAATGTCTCAACTATCGTCCGCTACTTAGCCAGTGCGAGGAAAATGTTAGCTAAAACTTATCGATATCGATATTTGTATAGGCATACTTATACGTAAGGGTTTTGATTTATGATAACATTATTAGTAGGGCCCGGAATTTTGCGTGCGGTTTGTGAAACGTCATAGGGAGAGAACACCAATGTTTATCGATATATCGATAAATCGGGAGTTACTTTATTAGTGTCTTTAAAAAATAATACCTCAAACTTTTAAATGATACCCATACCTCTTTTGGACATATTTTCAGGACATACTCCGGACGTAGTTTAAGTGCATACCCGGGTCCAAAAACGTCTGTGTCGTAAACTAAAATACTAAAAAAAGGTATCAACATGTTTCTGATTGAATAAATGAATGATTTGAACAGTTCCAAACATATGTCATGAAAAACGTTTTTTTTTATTTTTTATTCAGATTTTTCGTTATTATCCGACTTAGAAAAAATAAATTTCTCAGTTTGACCTGTATGTTTGTATGTATATTCACGATTATCTCGCGTTTTGCTAAACCGATTTTGACTTTTTCAGAAAAGTATTTGTTACTTTCTGAAGCAGGTTTTAGTATACAACACGGCGTTGTTCATTTATTACGTAAGACAGTTTTTGCCACTTTTTGATCCCCTTCCAGCCCTATGTAAGAAAAAACAAGAATAATAATAAAAAAATCCCTTCTAGTAAGTCAATTTCCCTAAATCGTCTTACGTAATAAATGAATGGCAATAATAATAAATACGTAAATACATAATACATAAATGAATTACGGTACTAACGCACGGAAATTAAGCATTATTATTATTAACTTTTCTCTTTTCAAATTATTTAATAATTGAAGTGCAGTGTGTTACAAATAAATTATAATAAAATGACATAAATCACAAGTCCGATTTTATTTTGTGACCTGTTAGAATACGTCAAGTACCAATAATAAAAAATATTTTCTAACAATTGTTATCATTGCGCTAGGTATAATACATATATTTGTCTGCTACACATAGAAAATATTATGTAAGTTTTATTTTTCTCCACCAGGCTGTCGCTTTTTACTATTGCAACATAACTTCACATTATATAACGGTTTTGTCAAGAGCATATGTCGTCTTAGCCATTTGTAATTCGTTAAGAATTCAAGGTCACTTATATTTTGACAAATTGTTTTCGATTATGCTCACATAATCTATTGACCAAACTGTTATAAATTGACAGATTATGTTGAAATAGTTGAATGCAATAGTATGGTAAAGGAAAATATATCTTGTATAATCTTTTCTTGTTGTTGTTAACAAATATCTATATAATACCTAGCACGACGTCGTAAACTGTTAGAATACTTATTATAAACTTATTATAAGTAATCATATCATATTCTCTAACTAAAAAAGGGAATCGCACTTGTGAGTTATCGAAGCTAAAAACTGTTCGCGTACTGTACTATTTAGGATAAATAATATGAGTGTAGATAAAGCAGTGTATACAACTGTACGTAATTAGGCCTTAAAACGTAACAGTTACATAAACTACTATTACATATCCTGCACACATAATAATCAGATCACCGGTTCTAACGCCTCTAATATTTGTCATTCCATTTTTAAATTTTAGTGTTGCTATTTGATATTGAGCCTTAGTACAAACTATTAAGTCAGCTTTTTGTGTATATTAGAAATAACTTACGCACTTTTTATAACTAATCAGCTTATTTTATGACTCTTTACCCTTAAGCCGTCCGTTCTACTATACCTAATTTACTTGCAAAACTATACTAATTATTTTTTATCGATATGACACCGACTCTTCCACATCATTATCGCATCCTACGAGGTAAAGACCTACCTTCATGTTATCTCGCTTACTCTTACTAAGACCACGCAAGTGTAAGGGAGAAAGAATATCGACATCTGCTGTCGAGTTGCTTAACTGGAAATACCGTAGGTCAAGCTACTCGACGCTACTTTGTGTGAAATAAGTATTGCGAATACAATTTCGACTATCATAAAGTTCAAATTATCGTAACCGGTCATGGCTCATATTACTTTTTAATCAAGATAATTTAACCAATCATCTTTCAAAATACTGTTGTGTTTGTGTTTAAAGTAGTGTGCGTTTTGGCGACACTGGTTCTCGTACTAATTACGACGTAAGCCGCTTCTACGGTTTTTTCTGTCCTCTCTACCCCCAGCCCCCGCACCGGTGTTGCCCTTGAGCCATCTTTGATGTCGCTTTTTATGCGGGCCCATCTTGCCAAAGGCGTGTCACCGTCTACCGGAAATAAAATTGGATACCGTTTTATTAGGCAGTCGTCTGGTTCTTCATCCAATAGCCCAGTAGTTAGTCCATAATCTTCACCCAATGGCCTAGTACATTTTAGATTCCATTAACTCTCAATAGTCCTTACACCATGGCGGGTGCTGTCTCTGCGTGCGTTCCTTGACACGGGCAGGGGCAGCCTCCGCTTAGTGTACCCCTCACTTTTCATTAAATTGTCAAAAGAGCCTCTGCGTGTTGGCTTCGGCTCCGCATATCCCAAAGGTCCGGAACACCATTGTTCCGTGGTCGGGACAGACATACAAATGACTAATTGGTATTATAAAACAAAATATTATGACAATAACGAATAGGTCAAATGATGTTAGGGAATAACTAATCAGTTAATAACTTAATACGGAAAAAGAGATTCATCGATACAATGTTAGGGCACCTGTAATTAGGACTTATGAGCATTAGGCCAAATAATTATTATAACAAAGTAGCATTAGGAAAGTCAATAATAAAACAAAAAACTTTTGGGATTCCTATATGTATGGGGTAACTGGCCACATCATACTAATAATGAACTCTGTTCACCTATAAACAGAATTCATTTTGGTAAGGTTTATATAACTGGCCAAGTTATACTAAAATGAATTCTGTGTATAGAGTTCATTTTATGTATGAGGGGGCCAGTTATGGAAAACTGGCCAGTTACTGGCGATTTACCCTAGGTCCGTACAAAACATTCGCAATAAATAAAATTGTGTAAATATGCATACATACATCATTATCATAGAGTAACTCAGAAAGAGTGTTGATACTTTGCCATAATCTTATCAACCGACTTAAAGATTTCGAAGGAGGAGGTTATCAATTCGTCGGGATCTTTGTTTTTACTTTTGTTTGTTTGTTTTATGTATGTTCACCGATTATTCGAAGAATGCTGGACCGATTTGGAAAATTATTTTTTGGTTTGAAAGAGTATACTTCACAGTTGGTCCCATTGTAACAGGATCTGATGATGGGATCCTGGAGAAATCGAGGGAACTCTTGAACTATTATATTAGGCACACCTATAGTGATATGAGTATTTTTTTACCTTAGCTCGAGCATTTGCTTTCGGAGAGGTGGAGGCTAAGTGAAGTCGGTTCTTTGTTGTTGAAAAATATTTTTATATCGCATCTTAACGGCCTCCTAGCCCAGTCAGAAGTAACACTGCCTACGAAGCAGGAAATCCCGGGTTCCAATCTAGGTAAGGGCATTTATTTGTGTGTTTATCACAGTTATTTGTACAGTCACGTCTGAAAATATGGATACATTTAATGTGACAAAAATATGTAGCCACGACTCTATTACCAAGGCGTAAAGTCTTGGATACATATTTTTGTCACATTAAATGTATCCATATTTTCAGACGTGACCGTACCTGGGTTATGTATTTAAGTATTTATCTATATCTATCTATTATATATGTCGTCGTCTAGTACACAATAATTATTGAGCTTACTGTGAGACTAGGTCGGTTTGTGTAAGATTGTCCTATATTATTTATTTACTTATTGGTGGCAATAAAACATAAGGCCAGATTGATAGAAAGCGGACACTTTAGTCTACGGTACGGACCTTTATAAAAAGCTTTTTAATGTATATTTTTTGTGCGTACTTGTACTCGTACTATTTTTTTCAGGCGTCAGTAAAAAAAAATGTCTCAAATAAAGGAAGGTTGTTCAAATAATAGTGCGTTGTGCACGCCTGGAGAAAAACTCTCTCGACTAGTTCTGAAGCCAGCTCAATGATAAGTGGTATTGAATATTCAGACTTTGATTACGATATGTAAAAGTTTGTCAAACAGTTTCTATTTTATTTAAGTGTTCCGTACCAATAGGACAAAACGGAACTCTTAAAGAGTAGGATCACTCTTGTGTCTATCTGGCTCGGACAATATGCTGTGCAAAAAGTTTGTTTAAGTATCAAGATCTTTAGTGTCGAACTAAAATTATCCTGACAACACTATATATAGAGTTGGCAGCATAACAAAAACCTTAAATTAGCACGGGGCGCCCTCAAATTATCCGGCACTTCTTTTTCAGGAAAGAGTAGTACAACTCCAATGTTGATTTTCAGGGTGGGTCGAGTGGAGCTGGCGGCGGTGGCCGTGGCGGCGCTGCGGCGGGGGCGGGGGTGGCGGTGGCGGGCGTGGGGTCGGTGGACCGCGCGCAGATCGCGCAGCAGATGGCGGCCGCGCTCGTGGCGCAGGGCAAGACCGACGTCTCCTCCGAGGAGCTCGCGCAGCTCGTCGACGCCGTGGTCAGTACTACATTACCACACCACACTCCTGCTTCACCTCACAATACCCCCTACTCTACTCTACTCTACTACCTCAAACAAATCACTAGACGAGTGACGTTCCATTATTTTCTTACTATAATTGTTGATAATAGTGACGCTTATCTATCTAGGATTTTATGATGAGATGACTAGTGGTATTTTATTTTTCTCATACCTAATTGGGATATACCATACCAAAATTGTACAATGTATACATAATAAAAGATACCCAATTAGCACGCCAAAATTTGGCACAGTAAAAGTCTTCGCTCCACGGAGTCTTGCCGAAGAGAGCCGAGTCCGAGCCGAACGAAGCCCGATCGTTCCGAGGAGGCTATTCACAAAGGACATAGGGGTGAAATTTCTTAGGAGAGGGATGGCATTTAGGCATATCGTTTTCCACATCATACAAAACTCATAAAACAAATGCCATCCGATTTCAATTATTGTAAGTGCGTTTTTCCTAAGTTCCCCTCCACCGATCGAAAAATTCACCTTGCGTCCGGCTTCCAATCCGTCCGGCCCTGATGGTTCGATAACTGCCCGTCCTGGGCGGATGGCAATTCGTTTCAGATGTATGTATGTGATGAAGAACAAGCATGCCAATTTTCAAGCGGTTGCCTGACAATTTTATTTTATTTTCTTCGCTCTCGTACAGGGAACCAGTCCAACTAGGAGGGATGGCATTAAAATTTTGTTATATAACCAGGGTAAATTCTTTCAGGCAACCGCTGTTTCAATTGGTTGCCTCGCGATAAAAACAATGCACCCCCCCCCCCCCCCTCCATTTCCGCTCCAGTCCAAGTTGGGTCAGTTCGGGTTGCACAGGGCGGTTCTGAAAACATTATTTTTCGGGTACCTCCCGTACACATGAAGTGGGGGGTGATTTTTTTTGTGGGGTATCGTTGGATAGGTCTAGGTCTATAACAATTTTTGGATAAAACTTATACGTGTTGAAAAATAAGTCTACAAAGAAAATGTATTTAAATTTCATAAACGTATTTTTTAATACAGTTGCTCAAAAAAGTGCTTTGCTTGTAGTGGTTTAGTGTGCGAAAATTTCTCGCACTAGTGCTTTTTACTTTTCCACCCAATCACGACTCAGAATCATGACGTGACGGCGATTTTCCACATATCGAATTCAACCCGAGTTGTTGATCTGAGACCTCTGCTTTGGTACCTGAATTTTAAATAAATAATTGCATAGATGTTAGATATAGTAAATATGTTTTTAAATAATTGTTATTTGTATTAAATCAGAATGAACTATGTATTTTCGAAAACAATTTTTTAAAGTGACGGCCGATTTTGGTCAACCTTCACGCAAGTCATCCGTAAGAGAAACACGGCCACGTTGAAATTCCGAACGCCACCTATATATCGCCGTCTTTGATGGTGCTTCTGCTTCATAACTTATAGCAGTAGTCAATCGGTCTCCACACTGTTGTGTTAATCCACTTTTAAAAGTCGTAATATATTTTTTAACACAGTTGCTCAAAAAAGTGCTTTTCTTGTAGTAGTTTATGGTGCGGGAAGTTCGATTTCTCGCACTAGCGCTTTTACTTTTCCAGCTTATCACAGCTCAGGATTCATGATCACCACGCCGCGCTGCACCGCGCGAGAGCGTTCGGATATATAGTACTAAGGTAACCTCAAAGTAACTAATTGTCCTTTTTGTAATTTTTTTCGCAACTGTATTAAAAAACGTCGTTCAATACACGGGCGGAATGTCATTCTTCACTCGCCCCGAGTTTTGCCACTCGCCTACGGCTTGTGGAAAAATGTCTCGGAACTCGTGGAATAATAACACCCTTTCCGACCTAGTGTCGAAATGTACTATTCAAGGGATAGTTCCATTTCCAGCAGCGACTCAACGGCTTTAAAAAACAATTGAATAACGAACACAGTATTTTTTCTAAGGGCCCAGTGTTTTCGGATAATGAAATTATGGTGATTTTAAAAAGGTATAATACAAATACATGTCAAAAATAAGTTGTTAAGCATCAAATTCCCGACATTTTCAGGGCAGCCCTCGTATCTTATTCCTTCAATATCTCATAAAACTTTGATCCCAGCAAAAAAAGTGTAAATAATCTTTTTTGCAGATAATTTTATGTGGATGATTTACGTACCTAGCAGAACATTTTTTTAATGAGCCACCATTGTGAGATATTTAAGACAAACTAAAAAAGGGACCTTTACAACGACTGCAAGTGCGACGACCAACTACGTTTACTGTGCTACATTTGCCATGCTGAGAGGGTATCTTCTATTATAATTATAAGAAATCAGTGTTTAAATTTCACCCTTCAAAACAATGTATTTCAATTTCAAGTTGACTAACACAAACACACGCAGTTATTATTAAATCACAAAAAAATATAACTAAAACTACAATTTCAATGGGGTTAAAGCGAAACTTGAAATCAAAATTCTATTATCTGCGTCCCTTTCCCTCAAATGAGTAGAGAGAGAGAGAGATGGATATCTCTCTCTGAACAAGCGGGAAACGTAAAATCGTTAAAATGTGTGTGTTAACTTTGTAATTTGTTTTTTTTTAGCTTTTTTTAGGGTTCCGTAGCCAAATGGCAAAAAACGGAACCCTTATGGATTCGTCATGTCTGTCTGTCTGTCCGTCCGTATGTCACAGGCATTTTACTCGGAAACTATACGACATATCAGAATAAAATTTACACATAAGGTGCATTTTGTATGCAGCTACTTAGTTATGTAGTTAAATTTGAAAAAAAAATATTTTTAGGGGCGCTCCATACAGGTAACTAAATAAAAATAAAAAAATAACCAAATATCAACATGTGACACATCAATCGATAGGTCTTTCAAAATAACATTGAGGTTTCTTTGACTATTTTGTGATTAAGTGAATATTTTCTGAAATAATCGCTTCGAAAGTCAGAAAAGTTGTGTAGCCCCCCCCGTAACTTTTGAACCATAAGTTCAAAAAATTTGAAGAGATGCGCCTTATCATATTCTTTCTACGAAAATTGTTATGAACATTATCGGTTTAGCCATTTTTGAGTTATCTCCAAAAAACTTCTTCCATACGCATCAGATACGACCTTTTGGTATTAGTTTTGTTCTAATTCCGTTGAAGGTACGGAACCCTCCTATGCGTGGTCCGACACGCACTTGGCCGGTTTTTTTTTCTGAAAACGCTGCGTTTGTTTAGGTTGTTAGATTGGTAGCAATTTATTTAGTTGTTTAGTGTTGTTTATACGAAATATGTTTTACTGCCAAAACGATACGTCGTGTAGGCACCAATTGATGCGTTTTGGGGAATAAATAATAGACTTGTCATCAGATCAACTATGCATGTTCGTATCTATTTCACCATGAATGTATAAGAGACAAATAAAAGTACTGGAGTACAAAAAATATGAAACCCTTGGCCTGCGGCGTCGGGTTATTTTTTTTATACCACGACGGTGGCAAACAAGCATACGGCCCGCCTGATGGTAAGCAGCTACCGTAGCCTATGGACGCCTGCAACTCCAGAGGTGCCACATGCGTGTTGCCGACCTTTTACAAAAAGGGTTTGGAGCGTTTGGAGTATTTGGACTCTCGTTAAGAATTTTGGCCATACACTCCTCATTGTGCGATGTACTATTATTATTTTTGCAGGTCGGCATAGCTGAAGAAAAGAAACGACTAGAACAATCCAAGAAAATGATGGAACAAAAAGTAACAACTGTTACTCAAACAACCAAGTCTGTCAGCGGAACCGCTTCGGCGTTGCAAATGTTGCAGTCGGCCTATGACGAGAACGACAAGAAGTGAGGCCACTTACTTACCCTTTCAACTTATATATAGTCACGTAATGCTTCGGAAATATGTGGCGTTCCATGCCTAAAGGGCCCTTATGCTCGATTTTGAGTTGAGCATGGATCTTAAATCTATTTTAAATACGCTACCCACACAACAAAAAGAAATACCTCAACTAAAAATGAGCACAAGGGCCCTTTAGGTATGGAACGCAACATATTTATTCAAACTTTATTGCACAATTTAAGACATAAAAAGTACAAATGGCGGACTTAACGTGTTAAGGCATTCTCTACCAGTCAACCATTAGGGTAAACAGAAAAAGTTTGTTTGGTGCAGGATTGCAGAGTAATCATGAAGAAACACGAACACACAAGTCAAACTAAAGTAAACTACGCAAATACAAAATAATAATAAAATATCTACATATGTCATACATATATATTATAACATATGTGAAGTGTCTGTTATCAATGAAGTACATTGTACATAAAAGATTGTTGATGATTGATTCATTTTGTCTAATTTTATGCAGAACGGAGAAAGCGGACGCACCAGACGCTATGGACGGTCTATCAGATTCGGATCTAGAGACGTTGTTGAAAAATTTCAACGAGCTTTCGGCGGAGGAACAGCACAGCCTTATAGCATATCTAAAGAAGTTAGAAGCACGCGAGCCTCAGCGCGTTGAGCGACTAAGACAGTACGTGAGCGCGGCTGCATCTCCCAGCGCGCCTCCTGCCGCGCCCGCCGACGACCCGCCCGAGCCCGCCGACACGCCGCGACCCGCTTCTGCCGCCGCCGCCGCCGCCGCCGCCGCCGCCGACGCCGACGCCGACGCCGCCACCACCGCCGCCAAACCCATCGCCATCGACAGCGATGACGACGACTACACCGTTGAAGAGGTAGCTTTTCAATTCCTACTCATTTAACAAAATAACGTATTCATAAACTCACACAATATTCACTCATTTTCGAACGAACGAAACGTAATTAAAGTGAAGTTCTTACAGACAACTTTGGACACAACGAAACTGGGACGTCCGTGCATTTCAATAGGTGTGGCTACACCTGCCGCACTGCCTCACGAGGAAATTACCGCGCGAAGCAACTCGGCCAGTGTGGACGTGCCTCGGCCTAGGCAAATGCACGCGCGGCCACAACACGAGCCGAGCTGCTTCGCGCGGCAATTTCCTCGCGAGGCGGGACATCAGGAGTGGACACGCCTAATGGGTTTTTTTAATTTTGAGCGTTTGTTGCGCGATATAAGCCAGAAAAGATGAGGAGATGATTACGCACACGAGTACATTAGGTACTGATTGCAAAAAAAGTGAATGAATGAGTGAAGTGAATGTAATTAAAAGCACGATATATTTTAGAAAATAAGGCAGATTTAATTATTACCATTACAACCAAAGCGCAATCACGAATTTAAAACAACTTCCTGTTCTAGGTATTCAAATCTGTAACCGAGAAAGTGAAAGAAGACCAAATACGCCAGGAAATGGAGATTGTCAAGAAATCGTTGGAAGAGACAAAAACAGTAACGGCTGCAGCCGAAGTGGTCAGGGCTTCCCCGCCTGACGTTTCCAAAAGCATGTCAGCCGCCAATCTACTGGCATTAGTGCAGGCTTCCATCCAGTCGTCGGCCGCCCCTGCGGGCTCGGCCGCTGCCCCCGCGGACGTCGTCGCCAGCAACCTCCAACCGAGATCGTTCGGCGACACGCCGATACCACCAGTTACTGTGCACGCTGAGACGAGTAAACCCGCTAATCAAAACGTGCCCATGAATCAGAACCCCATAACGACGCCGTCCGCCCCTGCCGGCCCGCAGCCAGACGTCTACAACAACCAGCAGCAACATGGTTCCTTTAGTAATCAGCTCGGCTTAATAGCGGGACCGATGCATGACAGGTCCCATTTTGGTGGAAATAACCCTTCTAACATCAACGTTTGGAATCAAAGACCGATGCAAAATATGCCAGATTTGAGAGGTCCTATGCTGAGGCCTGCTGGATATAGTAATTACGGACAGAACAATTCATACAACCAACAAGGACCCAGGGTGAATTACATGAATGGTAGAATGCAAGATGGCTTTGATACGAGACAGAACGATATGGGCTCACATTTCGAGCGACATCAGTATGAGATAAACAATTATGGTAGGGGTAGAGGAGGCGGCGGAGGGCGAGGCCATTTCGGCGGCCCCGGGGGGCCCACGAGGGGTCGAGGACGCGGCTACTATTAACGCTCGGGTTCAACTCTAATAAATAATATAACCAGTCGTCAACTTCCCCGTAAGCATATCTTACACTTTCTTCTTTTAACTGAAACCTGTGTGCCGGACAATTTGTGAATAATGATTTCATTCGCTTTGTATGCTCGTACTACGTATTTAAAAATGAATTTGGATAGTGCTGGGAAGGGAACCAGCAACTGCAGGGATTTTTTACAACCTGAAATAATGTCAATCCTCACATTCCTGTAGTGCTCAGGCTAGTGTGTAATTATGTACTGGTATATTAATTGTATTATTAAATAAAATAGATGAGATTGTCGCATTTCATTTATAATTAATTAATTAAAGTTAATTTACTAACATCCAATAATATGGAATACCCAACAAAATCGTAAAATCACTTCGATTTTACGATTTTGTTTAATTCTAAAGCCTGACAATAAATATATGATCTGATCATACGCCATGTTGCGGAATTTCATTAGAACTAATTTCTTATACTGGCAATAATTTTAATGAAAGGATGATATGCATGTTATAGGCTGTCAGTGTCATTGAGCCGGTTTATTTGAATAATAATAGTGATTAATATAAAATAATAAACGACCAAAAATTCATAGTTAAGAGCGAATATAAATAATATATATTAACTAGCTTTTTCCCGCGTCTTCACCCGCGTACTAAAAGTACTAAAAGAGGAGGTTCTCAGTTAGACTCGTATGTTTGTATGTAGGAATGTATGTTTGTCCGCGATCATCTTGCGTTTCGCTGAACTGATTTAGAAGCGGTTTTCGGAAAAGTATTCGTTACATTCTGGAGGTTTCGGTATACCACGTTTTGAAGACGGCGGTTCTCTCATTTTTTATTTTAAAGAAATTATTGCAATAATTGTTTAATTGTTACGCCATCAACGACTTACTACCGAGAGATTATGAGTAATACAGATTTCTACTCTTGAATAGAAGCTTTTCCCCGCGACTTAATTTGCGTGGAATTAGTAATCCACCCTCCTTTTTACCCGCTTAAGGAATGACTTCTGGGATAACAACTATTATATATCCTTCCCCAGAACGCAAAATATCTCCATACCAAATCATCTAAATAGGTTCAACGGTTATTAATTTCCCATACAAACTTTCAACCCCCGTTTCACCCCCTAGAGGGTTGATTTTCGAGATAAAAACTATCCTATATTGTTTACCGCGAATCAATCTATATGGGCCATTATTTTATTTAGGGACCTATTTGGACTACGTTAGCAGATTTTTTTTTGTAAAAATTATGTGAGTAGTTTTTGCCACTTAATGTCTATTCATGTTCACTATTATCTATAGTAAACATTACAGACGTTTGCAGCGAAGGTTTCTTGCTAAGTCTTATATTTATTGACGTTTGTTTGAGAAATGATGAGGAAAAATAACAACTGCGTTACTTTCATACAAAATTATGTTTTATTGTTAGGAATCTTTAGTTCAGTTTGGAAACAAATCACATATAAACTTACAACAGTATAGGATACTCTTATAAAGTTAAATCACAAATAGTTTCAGTCTTATGACTTGTTTTACAATTTAGTTTTACACTGTGTTACCAAGCATTAAATTAAAATGAAAGACATTTCGAAAACATGACTAAATAGTATTTTTTTATGCTTAAGGTATAACGAACAGCTACAAACCAGTTAGATAGTGGATTTAACATTACATTTTGGGTTCTTATTTGATATTATTTTGCTTTATGGCACTAAACGCTATCAGAAAATGAGGGGACAAAAGTAACACAGTGGTAAAATAAGTAACATAGTGGTATCTTCATCACAGCATTTTGTACTTTCTTCAAGTATAAACTAATAAAAATATGAGAAAACAATCATAAAGTTTAAAATCAAACAAAAATTAAGAAAACTCTTATCAATTTCTTAAAAAAAACTTAAAACAACCAACTTTGTAATCTAGACATATTTTTCTAAAATATTCAGTTTCATTTTTCAAAAATATTTATAGGCACATCAAATTCGTAGTACACACAGTTTCCCTTTCTTAATTATTTTGGGCTTCGGAACTATCTCCAAATATATACTACTATATAATACAGTTCGTAAGACACATCTTTCTCCATAATTTTGAACCTTTTTCCAGAATCATCGGCTGATTTAAAAAACATAATTTTAATCTCGCCTTCCTCATCGACATCACTTTGAGCGACTCCCGTAAGAGAAAGAATTATCTTTTTCAGAGCTAACTTTCACTATGACGTAAACGCCAAAGGAAATTTTAGATGTATGTATGTTTTCCTTATCAATCAGATCCTTTTCATGTTTAATTCCTTGACCTAGGAGAAATAGGAGTTCCTGAACGTGGCGTGGAAACTGGGGTTTCAGCCAAAATGGTCTGTGCTGCTTGTTGACGCTCTCGACGTTTCTTGTTTGAAATCTTCTATTTGCGTTTGGCAGATCTATGTTCCCCCTCCGTCATGTCTTTTACGAGTGTTTTTGTAGCATGATAGCGTTCCAGATGTTTTCTTTTGGCTTCGGCATGCTTCAGTGCATTTTTTTTTAACCTTTGCCTATAACGCCGTTGTTTCTCAGCCGGTGTTAAAGCCATTGTGTTCGAAGTATTACGAGTATTCTAAAACAAAATAATACTTGAATGTACAATTTTCGTCATAAAATGTGTCATTAATGTTTGAAAAGTATACAAAAAACCACCGTGTTACTAAAGTTACAACTGCGTTACTTCTGGTGGTAACGCAGTGTAGTGGTAACGCAGTTGTAAAACTCAAACGTATTCAATTTTGGTACTTAAATGGATACACATTCTAAATGAATTATGATGCAACCATAATATTGAATAACTATTACATATTTTGCATTAAATAAAATGAATACTATCTAGAAAACTCACCGTACGTCGCCGGTCACTCAGTGGTCTCACAATAAACACACGCGCCCCGAACGGCGACTCTCGAGCGACTGGCTTGGTCTGTTGCACCGCCCCGCCACCCTCCCGCGCGCCATTAACAATTCATGACCGATCAAAGGATCTTAGGAGGATAGAAGTCTAAAAAGCTTCATTCAAGGTTCATTTTCCTATGGTAACACTGGGTACGCGCCATTTTGCTTCGCAACGGGGACACGGCGAGAAATATTTTATTATTATTAAACTGTTGTGGTAAAATCATACCTATTGGCGTCCTTGTAAAGTTCAAACAATTACATATTAATTAAAACGTTTAAAAATATTGACGTCGTGAAATTTTTATAGTAATTTCAGTTTATGCCAAGTGACTCATACAGAGGGACAGCCAATTTTTATAGGAAAAACAACTGCGTTGCTAAAAAAAGCCGTAATTACCGAGTTACCGTAATTTGCCAATAAATATAGTATTTTACATTAATTCATAAATTTTTCTGGTACAGGTATTTTAATCGGTAGCTACCAATGACTGTTTTATTTATTTATTTACCTAGTTTTTGAAATAGTCGTCTTTGCTCATAGGGGACCGATTTTTGTACCCAAAATAAAATAATGGCCCATATAATATGTACCAAGTTTCATTTCAATCGTCTGTTCAGCGGTTAATAATTCGCCATACAAACTACCAACATGTTTTCTACCCCTCTAGGATTCATTTTCGGCTTAAAAATATTCTATATTGTTTCCTGGGACTCAAACTATATCCACAACAAAAATATCTAAATCGGTTCGCGGTAAAAAAATCTTTATACAAACCTCCAACCCCTATTTCACCCCCTTAAAGATTGATTTTCGAGATAAAAACTGTCCCATGTCGTTTCCCGGTACACAAACTATCTCTAATCTACCTCTTAATCATGTTAACTAATCGTTTGTTGGTGTGCTTGCAGTGTGTTTAAATTGAACATTTAGAACAGGTTGGCAACTACTATTTCAATGTTTACTCAATTTCTAATCTCAAAAAAAACGAAGTATAAAAAGAGGTATGACTTTACTACATTTCATAAGATCTGGAAAAACGCCTTGTGAAACTGAATTATTATAAACTAGCTTTTTCCCGCGGCTTCGCCCGCGTACTATAAGTACTCAAAAAGGAGGTTCTCAGATAGACTGGTATGTTTGTATGTACCACATTTTCCTCTTTTAGGGGTTGAATTTTCAATAAACCTGAAATACGTGTTTACTTATTTATCGTTAGGAATACTCCTGTGAAGTTTCGAATAAAATAGTCTAACAAATCTTGTTTCGCCATACAAACTTTGGGCCCCCATTTTACCCCCTTAGGGGGTAAATTTTGAAAAATCCGTACTTAGTGCACCCCTAGACCTTATAAGGAACCTACGTGCCAAATTTGGAATCTCTAGAACCAGCGGTTTGGGCTGTGCGTTGATATGTCAGTCAGTCAGTCAGTTTCTTCTTTTATATATTTAGATTAAGGCTAAGTAAGGCGCTATGAATGACGTCTATGATATGACTGATGACTTCAACTGATGTACCCCATAAGTCTTCTGTTTTCTTTAAATTCAGAGATTTGAATATTATTACAATTTTTTCCGAATCTACAAGGTCAAATTCAAATATCATCTGACATTTCTTAATATTAGTGCAAAGTAAGGAATGAGCTTGAGACGAAGATGATTTTAGACATTTTGTGGTATTTAATGCTAGGTTAGAAAAATAATCTTCGAATGCCGAGGCAATATCGTCATTTGACAAGACCTGCTGTTCCTCTGAGACAATGTTGACTTGACAATCGCGTGATTTACATTTACCAGCTTCCTTATTTATAATATTCCATACTGTTTTTACCTTGTTGTCCGAAATTTTGATTTTTGCACTAGTATAGTTCGCCTTCGCAGTCAGACACACTTTCTTGAAAATTTTTGAATAGTTCTTAACATAGTCCAGAAAATCTGCATTTTTGTTCAGTTCTCTTTCTCCATAAAGTTCATAAATCCTCTTTCTACTTTTATGAATGCCTACGGTAGCCCATTCGCTAAACTTTGATTTAGCTTTAGTCTTTGACCCACTAATAGTTCTCAATTAGAAATGTTTGTTAAATTGACAAAGAATCATACCAAACAAATCTTCATACAAATTATTTGAGTCATAAAAATGTGAATAAGGCAGTGTTGACACATGATTTTGAATTTCTTTTTTGAATAATTCTAAACGATAACCATAAATGGGTCTATATGTTACAGTTTGTGGAGTTTCCTGAATTGGCTTTATAAAAGATGCCGTTTGACCGCTGTGATCAGAATTAAAACAGTTAAATATTTGCTTATCCAGACATTCACAGTTACAAAAAAAAATATCTAGGCATGTTGCACTAGTGACGCCCACCCGGGTAGGTTCAAAGAACAAATTAAACATATTAAACGATTTAAACAAACATAGCAATTTAACAGAATTATTAGACGATTCAAGCAAGTTAACATTAAAATCCCCACATACTATAACATGCTTTCGGCAGTTTCGGCTATTAGTGACTAATTTCAGCACATTTTCCATGGTATTTTCAAATTTGTTGAAATCAGCTGCTGCCGCTGTTGGTGGTCTATATACACAAATAACAATATAACTGTCTAATTCTACACAAGAAATTTCTACAATCCTCTCTATGGAACATTTTACAACATCCTTCCGTTCTTTAGATCTTAGACCATTTTTAACAATAATAAGGGAAACATAGTGTATATATTTCTAGCATAGTAACCAGTGTTGGCCGAACGTTAGTGTAATTGAAAATTAAAAATTGAAGATTGAAACACGTTAGTTAAAATTGAACACTAATAGTTTAATGCAAATTGGTTTCAATTAGAATTGAAATTAATTGTAACTAACGTGTTAATCCTTTGCGAATAACTAATAATTGAAGATATTTAATTTTTAGTCTTTCTCAAAAATTGAAAAATTAATATAATTTTTAGTGTAGATTGAATTGGTAATTGACATTAATTTACCTTATTAAACGCGAATTTAGGTTAATCTACCAGGTTTTGATTTTTGTTTCGATTTTGACTCTGGCCTCGGGGGCTTGTATATAAGCAATGGGACCGGTATCCTAAGATGGAGGTCATGCTGGACCCTGGGGATCCCTACTGGATCTCGGGTTTGGCGCATCATAGACTCATGCTGTTAGGGCTCATTCGACTTGTACTGATGAGCAGATGGTACCGGTATCAAAATCTGGAGCTCATGCTGGACCCTGGGGATCCCTACTGGATCTCGGGTTTGGCGCATCATAGGCTCATGCTGTTTGGGCTCATTCGACTTGTACTGATGAGCAGATGGTACCGGTATCAAAATCTGGAGCTCATGCTGGACCCTGGGGATCCCTACTGGATCGAGGGTTTGGCGCATCATAATGACGAAGACGGAGACAAAGGAGACGAAGGAGATGATGGAAACGATGGAGACGATGGAGACAATGTAGACGATGGAGACGACGGAGACAATGAAGACGAAGGATACGAAGGAGACGATGGAGATGAAGATGAAGACGAAGACTGAGACGAAGGAGACGATGGAGACGAAGATGAAGACGAAGACTGAGACGATGGAGAAGATGGAGACGATGTAGACGAAGGAGACGATGGAGACGTTGTAGACGATGGAGATGAAGACGGAGACGAAGGAGACAATAGAAACGATGGAGACGAAGATGAAGACGGAGACGAAGGGGACGATGGAAACGATGGAGACGCTGGAGACGAAGAAGACAATGGAGACGAAGATGAAGACGGAGACGAAGGAGACAAAGACGAACACGAAGACGAAGACAAAGGAGATGAAGAAGATGAAGATGAAGATAAAAAAAGCCCAAAAAGCATGAGTCTATGATGCGCCAAGCCAGAGATCACCAGGGTCCAGCGTGAGCTCCACATTTTGATACCGGTACCATCTGCTCATCAGTACAAGTCGAATGAGCCCAAACCGCATGTGTTTATGATGCGCCAAACCCGAGATCCAGTAGGGATCCCCAGGGTCCAGCATGAGCTCCAGATTTTGATACCGGTAACATCTGCTCATCAGTACAAGTCGAATGAGCCCAAACAGCATGAGTCTATGATGCGCCAAACCCGAGATCCAGTAGGGATCCCCAGGGTCCAGCATGAGTTCCAGATTTTGATACCGGTACCATTTGCTCATCAGTACAAGTCGAATGAGCCCAAACAGCATGAGTCTATGATGCGCCAAACCCGAGATCCAGTAGGGATCCCCAGGGTCCAGCATGAGCTCCAGATTTTGATACCGGTACCATTTGCTCATCAGTACAAGTCGAATGAGCCCAAACAGCATGAGTCTATGATGGGCCAAACCCGAGATCCAGTAGGTAGCCCTAGGGTCCAGCATGAGCTCCATCTTGTGATATTTGTCCCGGCTTCCGAACCCGAGATGCAGTTTTAAAATTAATTATTAGTGTAAGACAGGATTAATTTAGTTACACTAACGTTAATCTAATTAACTGTAATTCTTATTAAATTTTCGAGACGTTAGTGTAACTAATAGGTTAATTCTAATTGACGGTTAGTGTAATTGACGACGTCACAAAATCAATGCGAACTAACGTTAGTAAAAATTGATGAAAGTGTAATTGATTAGTTACGGAATTAATCTTCAATCTTATTGATCAATTTTCAATTCTAATTGAAATTAACGGCCAACACTGATAGTAACTGACAAATTTAAAGTTAACAAAGTCGAATATTAAATGTTCTTCTTTAAGCCAATGTTCTGTAATACACATAACTTGTACATCATTATTATCTAAGAATAAACCTATCTCTAACTCCTTGCTGGAAAAACCCTGAATATTCTGGTGAACAACATTCATATTAAGATGTTTTTCCGCTGTCTGACAATCTAGTTTAAATGTGACAAGGTGGTGCTGTGGGTCTGCCGAGATACTCTTATAACACTATTATTTCTATTATTCTCATTCGCATTTTCATTTAGGATAATCAACATTTCTACATATGTATCTGGTTCAATATGTGAAATTCAGAACAAACGCCTTTTTCTAGTAATAATATAAATCAGCTTAAGAACACTCTAATCATACATTCGTCAATCACATTGAACAAGTTAGTTGATTAGCGTTAATTTAGTTTCAATCAACGCCCGTCGTTAATGATTTAGGTACTCATGGCGAAATTACTTGATTGTTTTGTGTTATGATTTAATCAGCGATGATTAGTAATCAATCACCGATTTTAATCAAGTGTGCCCAATTCTGCTGTGAACAAACAAATTGAAAAATTTCCACACGCATATCGAAGTTTGAATAATTGTCGCCATGGCGCCTAAGTATACATATTTCATTTTTAGATTAATAAGCAGGATATAATAATGTTCAAAGTACAAGAAAATTATTACATTACAAATCCGTAGTCAACTCGAGAAATGGTAGCCGTAGTCAACTCGAGAAATAATTTTTAAGAAAAAAAAACCGACTTCAATGGGGGAAGCCGGTGAAGGATTATTGTAGATGGTGCAATATATACAATGAAATAACTTGCTTAACAAACACAGCGAAGAGGACAAATCGTCAAACGTGAACTATGCGTCGTTGAAGAATTCCTTTCTCATTTTACATTTCACATGTTTATGGCATCAGCCGCAGTTCCACTTCATTAATATGTCACTGTTTTTAATGAAAATGCTTGATTTGTTGATGTAAATACAAAAATCACTTTATGTATGCCTTTAAGATTTAAGAAGTTTCCTCGATTCCTCCTGGATCCCATCATCAGAACTTGAGCTTAACGAAAATTTGTCCTGAGAATCTAACTTGCTTAACAAACACAGCGAAGAGGATAAATCGCCAAACGTGAACTATGCGTCATTGAAGAGTTCCGCTCTGATCATCATCAGCAGTTCTACTTCATCAAATGTCACTCTTTTGAATGAAAATGTTTGACTTGTTGATAAAAATCACTACATGTATGCCATTAACATTTGAGGAGTTCCCTCGATTCTTCATGGATCCTCATCTGATTGACAAAAACGGGACCAATATATACTTAAAATCAAAAAAAGAATTTTCAAAATCGGTTCAGACATGACGGAGTTATGGAGTAACAAACATAAAAAAAAAAACAAAATAAAAAAAACATACACGCCGAATTGAGAACCTCCTCTTTTGAAATCTTGAAGTCAGTTAAAAAAAATAATGTGAAAAATGTCGTTCTGACTTTTTTCAAAAAGGTTAGGCTACAGGGCAGACCCTTAACCCTATCGTCTTTTTTTTTGGCTTAAATTATAGCTGACTAAATTGTCCAGAGGAGTTCTTCTCAAATTTTTGATATCATTCTTCGTTTCCAAAATATCGAACGCCAAAATCAAAAATTTGGAAAAAATGGATTTTTTTTTTCACTATTCCGGCCATAACTTTTTTCTTTTTTGATTTTCTCGAAAAAATCTTTTTGCACCTTACAGCTCTCGTAAATATGTGTCTTTTGAGCCATTTTTGAATATCATATCTTTACAACTTTCCAAGGTATAAGGGGATCGCATTTCCAATATCAAAACCTCGCGTGATTTGTGCACAAGCCTTATCGATATTTAAGACTTATATGACGTTCTAAATAAAATTAATATTCAGAGTGTTTTTCTTCTCCGCAAATAATTATTTTGCAATTATGTATGGATTTTTATTTTTTTCATATCAAAAATCATAATATACATAATAACAAATATCCGTTAAAAAATTAAAAAAAAATTCTAATCTCAAGAATTCTTTGGATTTTGAGGATCCAAGACGGATGCTTCGAATAGTCGGTGAACCTACATTAAAAAAAAAGCAAAAACAAAAAATACTAAATAGCTATAGATGTGCCCATAATATTTGAAGAGAGTTCCCTCGATTTCTCAAACTCAAATTCAAACTCAAATAATATATTTGTAAAACATAGGTAAGTACATTGAAAGGTCTTACAATATTATGGTGGGTATCACTATGTTCCACCATGTGGTATACAAATAGCTACAATTGGCATGCAGCATGCATATAATTAAACTACTTAATTAGTAACTACTTACATGATTTGGCACTTATAAAATAATAATATACAAAATTAGATTAACAATCAGTAGAGTAGCTATGAAAAAAACAGATGTCAATGTGTTATTATGAGTAGATTAATTAATAACAAAAATAAAAATACCAATTTAATAACATAAGATCTTCATGACCTTCATGATATATGATATATCAAAATAAGAATAGAACCAATAAGTATGTCATAAAATTACATGTCGCAAAATAATTGAAATATAAAAGAAAATATGTCAATGATCTAATCAGAGAATAATAAGTATTGTTTATTAAATACTAGCTGTGCCCGCGGCTCCGCCCGCGTGGAATTCGGTCTGTGTCAGTAAGCGGCTAATTCACCCCTAATTTCTCTCCCGCTACCCTGGAGGCGGAACTTGAAGTAAAGTTGACAGATGGATACGCTAGAGGACAGTAGTCCTAATAAAATATTTTACAATTACCACTAAATGAACTACACTCATAAATGTATACTTTTTTTTATATTTGTTTTTGGCATGATTTAAACGACAGAGAGTAAGTAGGTGTGTATCGGACGATACAGGACCATACAGGACCACTTTTGTATTTATACGTTCATGTCCACGGCAAATATCATCCAGATCGATCCTCCCGTCAAATCAGTTGGGGGTGAGGGGGGGGTGTCACAAATGCAGAAATGATTTTTTTCTATTTTAGGTGCACTTGGAGGGGGGGGTCCATGACCCATGCAAATTTAACTCAATCGAGTGTAGTGGCTGCCCCCCCCCCTTTTAGACGTTGAATTTTTATAGGCTACGTATAACCTGGCTGGGGATTTTCTAGAATTGGAATTAGTAATCCTTAATTGGGTGATTTCCGGGATAACAATGAAAAACAAAACCGGCCAAGAGCATGTCGGGCGATGCTCAGTGTAGAGCTTCGTAGATGCTGCCCTGTTACAAAACATCCGTTCTGTCGTTATTTGGCGGCGCTTACGTCAGTTTACTATTCGGCACTTCCTTTCACTATGCGTTTTTGACTAATAATTCAAAAACGGCTGAACCGATTTTATTCAATATAGTTTTTATTGAAAGTTCTTATCAGGCCTCACCAAATTTCAGCTTTCTAGTGCGAACGGTAACTGAGCTAGACCGCGGACAGACGGACGGACATGGCGATGTAACTGTTACGTAATAAGGCCTAATTATGTACAGAAGCATACACTGCTTTACCTACACACATATTAAAAATCCATTGAAACCATTAGAATGACCACCATTACACCGCCATGACCAATATTATTGCGCCGGCGGTCGGGGGGGCGGATTTTCATTACGTTACCGTAGGTATTGAATTTTCATACGTTTTTACCACACTGTCACAGATAATACACTGATGTTACGTTATTGGTTGCAATAATGTTGGTAATTAATTACATACGGTTCCGAACGCGGAATAGAGGATTTATGATATTGGTGTAGATCAAGATATTTATTCGTCAATGTAAGCACATTACAATGCACTAATGAACGTCAGAGAAAAATAAAATACGTGAGTGTCGTGGAAAGTGTGTGAATCAAGTGCGATTGGAACGAAGTTATGTTACTTAATTTTATTTCATTTTTTACTTTTTCGTAAATTTTGCGGTTTTAATTTTTTTTGCATTTTTTAAAAATTTTGGAAATTTTGGAAATAGTGGAAATTTTGGAAATAGTACAAAATTTTGAAATTTTTGGAAATTTCGTGAAATTTTGGAAATTATGGAGATTTTGGAAATTTTAAATTTTTGACATTTTCGACATTTTTAAAATTCTCGACTTTTGAGGTTCTCGACTTTTTTCACTTTGCCACTTCTCAGTTTCACTACACTTCACTTCACTTTATTCTATTTTATATATATTTTATTTCATTCCATTTTACATGTTTCTCAATCGTATGGGTGTCGCGTTTTCGTGACGTGACGCTTTTTCGTAACGGTCACGTGACTTTTTTTCGCCTAGGCCCCCATACGCGAACCGTCCGATAAGGAACTTCGTTCCAAAACTCCACCGGTTCTAACCCTGTAGGTGTACCTCTGGCCCAAGAAGTATTATGACCGAAAATAAATTCTACGGGACTTATTTTTTTCAAAACAGTAATACATTATTAGATCATAAAGATACAAAATAATGCGTAGTTTTTCAAGAAGACATATCAAAACTGCTTGAGAGACAGATAATGTACCTATTGTTTAATTATAAAGAAAAATAAATCCTAATCTGACTGCTTCACAAAACGTTTGATATGTTTTACTACCTAAACGGTGTCCTATAAATGTTAGATGATTTTGTAGTAGTTTTTTGGTTTGCTGCAATAACCCTTTGACATTCATGACATTTTCAAATATTTCTTAAGAGCGGGTAAAGGTAAATTTAAAGCATCGACGGGTAACATGTTATAAATATGAACACCTTGACCAAGAAATTACAAATTATTTCAATACCAACTTTCAACATACAAACTTTCAACCCCCTTTTCACCCCTTCCAGGGTTGATTTTCGGGATGAAAACTGTTCATTATCCTTTCCCGGGACTCAAACTATCTCTATACAAAATTTCATCATTATCCGTTCAGCCGAATTAAAAATACTTGGAACGTGTTCTGTTATCGATTCTAAGTATCTCCAGCCAACTTTTTTTCGAATATATTCCATGAACAGACTTTCGACCCTCTTCAGCTTTATTATATGTATAGATAGTTTTTATTGAAAGTACCTTTCAGGCGTCACTTCCATTATTTTTTTCAAATTTTTTGGACCTACGGTTCTAAAGTTAGATGGGGGGGGGGGGGGGGGGTTTGAAGAAGAAACTATCCTTTGTCATTTCTCGAGACCCATACTATCTCTATACCAATTTTCATCTAAATCAGTTCAGCGGTAAAAAAATCCTCATACCACCTTCCAACCCCCTTTTCACCCCCACAAGGGTTTGAAAACTATCCTATGACGTTTCTTGAGACTCAAATTATCTCCATACTCATTTCTATCTAAATCGTTTCAGCGGTTAAAAATTCTCCATACAAACTTTCAACCCCATTTTCACCCCCACCAGGGTTGATTTTCGGGATTAAAACTATATATTATCCTTTCCCAGGACTCAAACTATATCTATCCAAAATTTCATCAAAATCCGTTTTCACGTGATGCGCGTTCAAATAAACAGACAAACAGATAAACAGACAAAAATTCTAAAAATTGTTGGAACGTGTTGTTATCGATTCTAAGTATCCCCAGACAACTTTTTTTCGATTATCTTCCATGTACAGACTTTCGACCCTCTTCAGCTTTATTATATGTATAGATATGTATAGAAGATAATGTCAGCGATCGTTTAAATTCATTGTTTGTTTTATTTTTTATCGCTTAAGGTAACTTATTATATACTAGCTGTGCCCGCGGCTCCGCCCGCGTGGAATTCGGTCTGTGTCAGTAAGCGGCTAATTCACCCCTAATAGACTATAGGAAAATTAAACAAAAGTCGTCTCCTTCACGATTTCCGTAGACATCTCTTCTAAATACCTAAATCTGGTATGGATGTGTTCCTCGTTCTCTCCAGAATACGAATTGCCCGGTTTTAGTTTCTGGAGGGGGGGACAGGTCAGAAAAAGGGGGTGTGGGGGGGGGGGGGGAAGGTGGCGGCCGACTGTCATCGAAATTTGTTCACATCTCGAGTCCTTAGAGACCGATCGGTTTGTATGATATGTTATTCGAAAGATTATTAGACGTACTATAATTGTTTCTAAGTAACCATACTCATCACTTTAGTCGTATACAAAATATTTAAAAAAATATGATTTTTTTACCGTGCATGTTTGCGTAAGTATTGATAAAACATGCTTATAACTCAATAACTTTACCGCAATTAATGTTATTATAAAATATACGAGAAATTTTATAAGCTTTCCAAAAAAATAAGTTTTGCTTGTATATAATATAATATAACCAAGATTTTTTTTTTTCAGCATGGGTCGCTGCGCATCGTCATATAAATGGCGCCGACTGTGTCGTATTATCATCATTTCTCGAAATCTATTTTACGGATCAAATCATAATAGGTATCATTTGAAAGCATTTTAAATGTACTTTAATCGGTTCTTTGAAGTCTGAGCTGCAAAATTAACCGTAATTTTTTTTTTTAAAGAAAATATAAGATGTTTTCCTAATAGAATGGAGGAAACTGGCTTGTTAGGAGAAAAGTCCTTAAAATCTCGTCTAAATACCTAAAACTGGTATGGATGTGTTCCTGATTGTCTCTAGTATACGAATTGACCGGTTTTATTTTATGCAGGGTGGACGAGTCGAAAAAAAGCGGGAGGGGAAAGATGGCGGCCGACCGTCATCGAAATTTGTTCGAGTCAGTCGAGTTCTTGCTTGACAAAATTGGCAATGACATATATATTATACATGTTTTTGGAAAGCTCAAAGGATTTCCGTAAATTTTATAACAATATTGATTGCGGTTAAGTTATAATTTATTGAGCTATAAGCATGTTTCATAAGTATATACTTATGCAAACATGCCCGGTAAAAAAAAAACATAATTTTTCAAATATTTTGTAAACGACTAAAGTGATGACTAGGGTTAATAAATAACACTTATAGTACGTTTAATAATCTTTCAAATGACATCTCACACGAACTGATCGGTTCCATAGGACTCGAGATATGAACAAATTTCGATGACGGTTAGCCGCCATCTTTCCCCTCTCCCTTTTTTCGACTTGTCGAGTCGTCGCCACCTAATAAATAAAATAAAACCGGTAAATTCGTATACTGGAGACAATCAGGAATACATCCATACCAGTTTTAGGTATTTAGAAGAGATGTCGAGGACTTTTCTCCAATCAAGCCGGTTTCCTCCATTCTATTAGGTAAAAATCATACATTTTCTTATAAAAATAAACGGTTAATTTTGCAGCTCGGACCTCTAAGAACCGATTACAGTAAATTTAAAATGCTTTCAAATGACCATTATCACCATTTGATCCGTATAATAGATTTTGAGAAATAATGAAAATACAACGACGGTCGGCCGCTATTCATATGACGATACGCAGTGACCCATGCTGAACAAAATTCGCCATTACTTGGTTATTTAATATTATATACAAATAAAACTTACGTTTTCGGAAAGATCATCAAATTTTCTGTAAATTTTATAATGACATTCATTACGGTGAAGTGATAATTTATTGAGTTATAAGCATGTTTTATCAGTATTTACGTAAACATGCACGGTAAAAATTCATATTTTTTTGAAATATTTTGTAAACGACTAAAGTGATGGGCTAGGGTTAGTTAAAAACAATCATAGTACGTTTAATAATCTTTCAAATGGCATATGACACGAACCGATCGGTTCCACAATCATGATTCGTTTAATATGATTGACTAATATTTATATGATTAGAATATTTTTAAGTTGATTTATATTATTACAAGGATATGAGGCCTTTATTCTGAATTGTAGAAATTTTCGTTATTATACAATTTGCTTAGCGGGTAATTTAATAAAAAAAATGTGGTTTATAAAAACCCTGTCAAGCTAAAAAGGTTTCCACAAAATATACTTATCCTATAGCAACTAAATTCTAATATAGGTAACGAAAAGTGTGGGAGGATTTTGTTAGTCTATCTCACTGCTTTATTTTTTATTTACTTACTTCTTTCAAATTGAAATCATTGAATAGTTTAATAGTGAATGCTCTATTGTGGACTACATATGAGGCTTCGTCATTTGTTTTTTGTAAATAAATAATTTTAGGCAACTACTCTACAATACAGCTGTGATCAGATATTGAGGTAATCAGTATTCTCGATAAATTCTAGTTTTTTATTGCAGTTACTAAAACGACCGCTCAATCTGCCCTAATCTGACTTTATCGTCAAATTTGGATTTAATTTTAATACAAAACTTGATAGATTGAGAATTTACCACCTAATCTACCAAATTAAGTAAATTATTATTTTAGTCCAAAACTAAATAGAATGGGTAGATATTGTAGAACCGAACTCCTTTTTTATATCGGGAATAAAAATAGACTTCAAATTAGCCTAAGCATATTAGGATAACCGTCGGAATCAGAGATAATACGCTGGAAACTCTTATACACTTTCATTATGATGTTTTTAACGTTATCTCAAAAATCTCGGAAATTCTCGTGTCTGGGGCCTGAAGTTATGCAAGGTCAAACTCCAAAAAATGGTTTTTCGTGATTAAGTATATTGGTTTTTATAACTCCATTTAAGTTGACATCTATTAGTAAATTGCAGAGCATAAAATTTGCAACAAGTTTTATTCTGAAGATTTTTTATGCGTTCAACTGTTTACAAGAACAAACGGTTACAACACTGACACGTTTAAATATTCTCGGAGCGATTATTTTTGAAACTATGTTTAGCTAAAAATTGTTCAAAGTTTTTTTATAAGACCTATCTAATGATATGGCACACGTTGATAGTTCCTAAAATGTTTTTTTTTCTTCATTTAGTTGCATGTATGGAGTGCCCCCCTTAAACATATTTTTTACTACAAAACTAAGTAGTGGCACATAAATTAGACCTTTGATTGAGATTTCTTGAATGTACGCTGTATGCGACCCACCCGCCCACCTGCATATCACAGCCATATTACTCGGTATTAGCTATTAAACTAGACGTTTTGACACATATATCAGTCAAAGAAACAGCACTATAATACATATGCAAAACGCTATCTCGCTCGAACGTCATCGCCGCATGTGGAAACCGCAGCAGTGTGATAGTTACCTTAAACGTAACCGAAAACTGCAATGTAATCGAACAGGCCGTTTCAAAGTTTATCGTTTTGAAAAGAGTTACACTGATTTTTACTAAAGGTACACTGAGGTACACCAAAGGTACTTTTATTAACAATTCGATAAAATTCCCAAGGTCCACCCGCCATCCTGACGCTCACAAATAACAAAAGGCTCCGTGGTCGTGCCAGGGTATCACACCGTATCGGATGCTTTTGTTGTTGTGCTGTTTTTTCATTTTGACGACTATCGGCTTGTTTTATGACATGGACCTTGGTGTTTTTCTTTAAGGTTTTTCAGTATAATTAAAAGCCAGAATTATCTGAATATATAATGTAAAAATTCCTGTGTAGTGGTTCTTCTAATCTAAGCACTTCAACAACGAAACCAGTAATAATATCGATATCTTGTTTTGCAATCACTATTGTTTTTGGAGTTTTATCGTGCTTCATTGGTGTCATGGATCCTGGCCCGTCCACGACACGATAATGGAATTAAATGATTGCACAAATTCATCATTTTTTAGGTGCTATTTAGTGCTCCTAGTCCCATGAATTTGTGCCGCATACTTTTCAAGTTATCGCCGTACCGTTGTCGTCGGGCGGGGGTACAGGATCCTGGCCCGACCACACCCCTCCAACGAGATTTGGTGAATGCACAAATTCATCGTTTTTTAGGTCCTATTTAGTGCCACCAACCCCATGAATGTGTGCCGCTTAGTTATCAACTTATCGCGGTACCATACCTATACAGGGTACCATACAAATTCCATACAATTGTTGTGAAAGAGAAAATTAAAAAAATCTGTGAATGCAGTTTAACTTTTTAGGAAAAACGAGAGAATGTTTTCTTTTAGTAAATTGGGCTATCTCAACGTTTTAAGGTAGTTTCCCTCCAATCGTTCCACCCTGTATAGGTATGGTACCGCGATAAGTTGAAAACTAAGCGGCACAAATTCATGGGATTGGTGGCACTAAATAGCACCTAAAAAACGATGAATTTGTGCTTTCACCAAATCTCGTTGGAGGGGTGTGGTCGGGCCAGGATACTGTACCCCGCCCGACTACATCGGTATCTTAGGTCTTTAACCGTGGTACCACAGCTTTTGTACCACAGGGGGACCACGGGTAATTATTTTCCCCGTAGACCCACCCCTATTTTCCCAGTAAGGTCTAGAACGGTTATAGGTAGGTTAGGTTCGTTAGTTATCTTCTAATGGCCGAAGGCCAAACCGCACAGAAATAGGAGCCCCGCGGCAGCGGGGCTCCGTCGACATCGCTGACGTAAAGATAAACCCATTTTGGTGCAATGGGTCTATGGGGAAAAAAAATTACCCGTGGTCCCCTGAGGTACATACAAAAGCCGTGGTACCACGGTTAACACCCGGGTATCTTGGTTACTATACGGCACAAATTCATGGGATTGGCGGTACTAAATAGCACCTAAATAACGATGAATTTGTGCATTCACCAAATCTCGTTGGAGGGGTGGGGTCGGGCCAGGATCCTGTACCCCCGCCCGACCACAACGGTACCGCGATAACTTGAAAACTATGCGGCACAAATTCATGGGACTAGAGGAGCACAATAGCACCTAAAAAATGACGAATTTTCGCAATCATTTAATTCCTTTATCGTGTCGTGGTCGGGCCAGGATACATGACACCTTCATTGCGGTGGCACGTCAAGTTGCTTCAATGCTTGGCGCTCAAAAGGTTAATTTTATTCACGTATACGAAAGTTACTCGGCACAGCCCTGACCGTCCGCCTAGTGCCCGCCTAGTAGGCACGTGGCGTGCGGCATTGCGTTGCACCGAAAAAGTTGAGATAAATCAAAAGTCGTTCTTGTAAGCTGGTGGTACGTCGCTGAATCATGATTTTCGGATTACAGATATAAACAACGGATATGTGTTTTAAGTTTTATTTCTACATTACACGTCCTTATTTTGCTCTCTTGGACTTGATCTTCCTCAGGTAGAACTCCAATTCTTTGCCTTCAAGCACGTAACCGTCAGCACGACCGCATTGACCGGGGCGGCTTGCAACACACGCTAAAAAATAAAACAAAACGAGAATTATTAAAATGCAAAACTGCATTTTAAAAACTTAAATTTATTTAAAAATATCAGAGTAACTATGACAAGTAGATCATACAACTGCTAGGACTGCTCCCAAAACGGTAACAGCATGGAATGCAGATTCAAACTTTTCGATTTCATCATATAAAATGTCATGCTCACTATTGATAATCGAAAAAATACTTAATATCGATTAGCCCCTTCACTAAATGTATGAAAAGACATCTATCCATAGACTAATAAACCCCAGACCCCGCATAGCCGGGCGAACCCTGCTGCCACGCATACAGTCGCTTCACTCCACGGTGTGAGAGAGAGAGAGTTGTCTTTCCTTTCAACCCTGTATGTAGTGAGCGTCAGGATGGCGGGTGGACCTCGGGAATTTTATCGAATTGTTAATAAAAGTACTGTACCTTTAGTGTACCTCAGTGTACCTTCAGTAAAAATCAGTGTACCTATTTCTAAAACGAGATTTTTCCAAAAAAAGGTCCACCCGCCATCCTGACGTCAGGATGGCGGGTGGACCTGGTAAATGATACATTAAACCACATATAATGTATGTGGTTATAGTGTACCTTCAGTGTACCTCTGTATAACTTTAAAAACTATCTGCATACCTCTCCTGAAAAGCTACGCTCAAAATAAGGTCCACCCGCCATCCTGAACGTGGCGGGTAGACCTGGTAAATCTTGCACTATCACTCAAAAGGTGTGTAATTAGTTCGCATCATACAGAGGTACACTAAAGGTACAGTACTTTTATTAACAATTCGATAAAATTCCCGAGGTCCACCCGCCATCCTGACGCTCACTGTATGTAACATCGCTTGCTTGGGACTTTAAAACGCATTATTGCTGCATTTAATTGTGACACAGTCACACACAGACCTCTGGTCTGCAAAATTTTGGCATTTAGTTTCACTGGTAAACCGTATTTTATGTTAATTACCTATTAATATTTGTCCGGAAAGAGAAGTATCGTAGTTTATATGTAAGCTCATACATACATTCAACGACACTTTTCTTTCCGGACAGATTAAATATAATTGCAATTATTGGAAGTGACAGTACACGTACGTACGTCACCATGGCAACCATTAATGTTTGTCTCTCTCTTACGCACCACGGAACAATCGCGCGTTCACGGAGCATTGCCTGCCATTGCGTACAATGAATTAGTGATGTGACAAGTTTTTATTCGGTTATTATCGACAATGATATGTTATCTTATTATCGAATAATGTTCGTTATATATAATGTAGCAAGTTACTACTTAAATATTTAAAGTACTCCAAAAATACACTTCTTTGTAACATTTAAATTCCTATCATATAAAACTACTATTAAAATAAATTGAGTAAAACTAAAACCTAACTTAAACTACAAATTAAATGTACGTAAAAGGAAAGTTAAAATCTAATCCCCGGGCCGGCAGCACAGAATAACTAATAGTACTACCGTACAGAAAGTTCACTCCTTCACAAAAGTCAGATTTAGGTATAAAATTATACCTATACTCGCCGCCTGCAAGCAAAATTGAAACTTATAACCGCGCACGAACCGAGAATCTTCTTTGCGCGCCGCAGTTTTATGACCGAGCTGTGAGCGTCGGCACAGGGTTGTCACTTGACAAGTTCTTGTACCTATACCTACTGATTTATTATTTTGAAGATACATATGTAGGAATTAAAAACGTTGATTCTGTAAACATGAATTTTTTATCCGGAGATAGAAACTTTTATAGAGATTAAGATTATGTCCGACTCTCACGGAAGTAGGTATGCCACAGGCGTATTCCTTTGAAAATATGTCGGTCAGTACCTAATATTGTTTCTGGGCAACCAATATTCAATAAATTAAGGATGTTTATTTTAACTATTACTATTTAAGTAAGGACTTTGGGACCTTTCAATATCGTTCGGAATTTAAAAATGTTATTTCTGCTTCCTTGTTCTTCCGTTTATTCAGACATCCGTAAAGACATCTTTTATATGGATTATAGAGCCATTTTGTATTTTCAATTTTGCGCGAGCGCCACGTGAAACGACTATCGTGCGAGCCGAGCGGCAGCCCACTGCCATACGCCTGCCCGGGAGACGCGCCGGCCAAAATGTACCTAAACTGCGCAGTGAAACCCCCCTGCCGGCAGGCACCTCGTGGAAATGTACCCAATATGCTCGCGGCATGGCCTCGCTGCACCGCCAGGGATATTTGTTGCACGACCCAGCCGGACCGGGGATCGCCACCTCTTATGTTTGCAAATTACTTCAATCAATGTTTACGGAGTAATGATTTTCATAAATTTCCAAAGCATTGAGTTAGAATATAGTAGAGGTACAGTCTCAAACAAGATTCACCGAAAATATGGCATGGCTCGTGAAAAATTGTCACTTACTAAAGCCTAATAAAACTCACCCAGAAACGAGTCGTTCTTAAAGCACTTTTGTGGCCATTTTTTTGGGCTGATTGTGTAGCCCGTTGTTTATTGCATATCAGTAGTCCAGACATAAATACTTGACATGTCATCGATATAAATCGCGTCACATCACTAGCGACCAGCTGGGCATTTTATTTTGACATTCAGGTGTCACTGATTTCATCAATCGCTCGATTCCCCTCCCGCACCCCTCGTTTTTGGCAGCTTTGGTTTCACAGAAATAACGCGCTAAGCTGAGTATAGAGATATGTATATGCATCTATCACACGCACAATGCTACGGGAAATGGACTATAGTCATACTATAAAATCATAACTATGTAGCTCTTCAGCGCATTTAAGTGTAAAGCTGGCGCGCGCGCATGGCATTATGGTGGGCTTATACTACAGTTTGCGAAAAGTTTTGAGCTTCGATAACTCACAAGTGCGATTTTCTTTTTTAGTTAGAGAATATGATATGATTGCTTATAGTAAAAAATATTCTATAACAGTTTTTGACGTCGCGTATTATATAGATATTTGTTTATAAAACAAAAAAGGATAATTCAAGACATATTTTCAAGATTATTTAACGGCCTCCTAGCCTAATCGGTAGCGACCCTGCCTATGAAGCAGAAGGTCCCGGGTTCGAATCCTGGTCAGGGCATTTATGTGTGTTTATCACGGACATCTGTTCCCGAGTTATGGATGTTTTATATATCTATTACATATATCGTAGTACCCACAACACAAGCCTTATTGAGCTTCCCACAGTAAGCTCACTAGGTTGATTTGCAGAGCTCGGATTTTTCACGGCAAAACAAAACACTAGCGTAATTTAGCCAGTGCTTGAAATATTATTTTATCGACACCTATCGAGTCTTACTAGAGTATATGACAGGTATTGCCTCAGTACATTTTTTCTTTTTTTATTCGATGGTACACCTATCAGTGTGAATGTCAAAATAAAATCATAACTATGTAGCTCTTCAGCGCATTTAAGTGTAAAGCTGGCGCGCGCGCATGGCATTATGGTGGGCTTATACTACAGTTTGCGAAAAGTTTTGAGCTTCGATAACTCACAAGTGCGATTTTCTTTTTTAGTTAGAGAATATGATATGATTGCTTATAGTAAAAAATATTCTATAACAGTTTTTGACGTCGCGTATTATATAGATATTTGTTTATAAAACAAAAAAGGATAATTCAAGACATATTTTCAAGATTATTTAACGGCCTCCTAGCCTAATCGGTAGCGACCCTGCCTATGAAGCAGAAGGTCCCGGGTTCGAATCCTGGTCAGGGCATTTATGTGTGTTTATCACGGACATCTGTTCCCGAGTTATGGATGTTTTATATATCTATTACATATATCGTAGTACCCACAACACAAGCCTTATTGAGCTTCCCACAGTAAGCTCACTAGGTTGATTTGCAGAGCTCGGATTTTTCACGGCAAAACAAAACACTAGCGTAATTTAGCCAGTGCTTGAAATATTATTTTATCGACACCTATCGAGTCTTACTAGAGTATATGACAGGTATTGCCTCAGTACATTTTTTCTTTTTTTATTCGATGGTACACCTATCAGTGTGAATGTCAAAATTTAAAAACTAACAAACGTGCGAAAATTTCGAAAAACAGGAGACTTACTAGAGCTCAAAATCAATATTTTTGACCAGTCTAAGGTGACCTACTGGGAGTAAGAAGGTTGTGCATTAATTACCGGACATCCTGTATAAGTAATAAAATAACTTTTCATTTTAGCTTTGCCATACTCGAGCAACAAAGAGGTAGGTCTGCATGTACAACTTAGAACGAAGTAACTATACCACCTCATTTAAAATGATAGAAACGACTGCAAATTTCATCTCACATGACATATGACATTCACACTTTAACTGTCATTTCATTACGTATAAAACGTAAATTGCATCTAGGTATTATTTATTTCGCAACGCATTGAATCCGACGTGTTGGATATACGTATAATAACTTAATATTGCAAGGTATCAATTAATACAAAAATGAGTAATGTACAAGATCGGATCAAAACGTGGATTGAAAATCACCCTGAGTTAGTCTATAATGAAGTGACCTCCACTATATACTGCTCTATGTGCGATATGCATCTAAAACTGAAGAAATGCAATATTGAGAATCATGTGAAAAGCAACCGCCACAATTACCGTTCGGCGCAACCAAATAGGAAACATCAATTTTATTTCGATTTAATTATTTTTCTTATTTCATGCAACATACCATGGGCAACAGTCAACAACAATAATTTTCGTCATTTTTTTAACAAGTATTTATGTTGCGACTGCTCTATGACTTCTTTACCGGACGAATCGACCCTGCGAAAAATTTATTTAAATCTCGTGTACAAAAAAACTATACAGGGTATAAGAGAGGTAAACAAAACCAATTATTTGTGGATATCTATAGATGAAACACCAGATTTCATGGGAAAATGTGTGACAAACGTGGTGATTCGGTCTTTGCAAAAAAATTGTTCTAAGCAATTTTATCTTTTGGGGTCGAAGGTTTTAGAGAAGGTAAATGGGGAAACAATAGCAAACCTAATAATAAACCAATTAAAATTTTTGTTTCAAAATTCTTTCAATGATAACGTAAACAATTTGCTTTTACTTTGCACAGATAGTGCCGCATATATGCTTAAAGCCGGTCGTATTTTAAAAGCAACGTTTCCTCGTATGAAACACATTACGTGTTTAGCTCATGGTCTGCACCGGGTTGCCGAAGAAGTGCGAGATAATTTCAAAGGTGTGGATGGGTTGATATCGAATGTTCAAAAGATATTCCTAAAATCTCCAGAGCGTGTACGCCTTTTTAAGGCAAAATATCCGTCCATTCCCCTACCTCTCGAGCCAATTATCACCAGATGGGGAACTTGGATATCTGCTGCGGTATATTACGCTCAATACTATGAGCAAATACGTGATGTCGTCTCCATACTTGCTAATGACTCGGCAGCTATAAGAGCTGCAAAAAAATGTTTTCAAACACGCAAACTACGACCGGAGTTAAATTTCATTCGCGACAACTACGAAGTAATAGCCTCTTCAATAGAACAATTGCAATGTTCGACTTTATCCATTGCGGAATCCTTCCTCATTCTGGATACTGTTCGTTGCTACGTAAACTGGAGTAAACTTTTACCAGTTATACGTAAATTTGAAGCCGTGCTCGAACGAAATCCTGATTACGAAATTTTAAGAGACATATCTGAAAATATTACCCGAACTGATAATGAATTCTATAAATTTGCTCCCTTGACGTCAACTGAAGTTGAACGTACATTTAGTGTACATAAATGGATTTATAGTGATAAACGCAACTGTTTACTCCCAGAGAATGTTGAAAAGATAATGATCATCTACTCCTATCACTATTACCCAAATAAAATGTCTTGTGCTGCTGTGTGTACTGACGTAGATTTTGAAGAAGAAATTGCGTCTGTTTCTAATATATAGTAACTTTATACAAATGTTTTTATTAGTTTTATTACATATTAATTTTATTTGGTGACTTTTATTTCTTCTAGTTCTGAATTATCGATATCGATAAAATAATATTTCAAGCACTGGCTAAATTACGCTAGTGTTTTGTTTTGCCGTGAAAAATCCGAGCTCTGTTGATTTGTTAAGATTGTCCCATAATATATATTATTTGTTTTCCTTTACCATGCTTTGCATTCAACTATTCCAACATCATCTGTCATTTTATAACAGTTTGGTCAATAGATTATGTGAGCATAATCGAAAACATTTTATCAAAATATAATTGACCTTGAATTCTACACGAATTACATATGGCTAAGACGACATATGGTCTTGACTAAACCGTTATAAAATGTGAAGTTATGTTGCAATAGTAAAAAGCGATAGCCTGGTGGAGAAAAATAAAACTTACATAATCTCTTCTATGTGTAGCAAACAATAGTAGTTTATGTAACTGTTACGTAATAAGGGTCCTTAAAACATGAGTGTGGTTTTATGAAATGAGCCGCAGGCGAATTTCATAATAAGATCACACGAGTGTTTTAAGGCCTAATTACGTACAGTTGCATACACTGCTTTATCTACACTCATATTATATATATTAAATTAATTGTTCGGAAACCATAGAATGACCGCCATTGTACCGTCATGGCCTACTCGATTGTGCCGGCGCTCGCGCGGGACCAATCGAGTTGGCCATGGCGGTAACATTATGTTATCAAATTCGATGTTCCAAATTTGAAACTCATTGCTTAACAATATTTGAGCATGCATAGTTAAAATTACGTTACTGCCGCAGATAAGAAACTTATCATAGTTAAATCGTTTGTTGTAATGCTTGTCATTGTATACGGTTTTTGAACGCATTTTAGAGTACTTACAGTATGAGTGTAGATAAATACATGTATTATACCTAGCGCAATGCTAACAATTCTTAGAAAATATTTTTTATCTACACTCACATTGTCAGAGGACTTACAGAGGTAAGTCCTCTAAAGGATGTTCAAAAACGGTAGGCAATGGCTAGCATTACCACAACCGATTTTACTATGATAAGCTTTTTATCTGTGGCAGTAACGTAATTTTAACTTTACATGCTCATATATTGATACGTTATGAGTTTCAAATTCCGAACATCGAATTTGATAACATAATGTAAATCCTGTCCTCCTTCCCGACCAACGGCACGCGCCCGCGCGACTGCCGGCACAATCGAGTTGGCCATGGTGGTGCAATGGCGGTCATTCTATGGTTTCCGAACACTTCATTTAGGATATATAATATGAATGTAGATAAAGCAGTGTATACAACTGTACGTAATTAGGCATTAAAACACTCATGTGACCTTATTATGAAACTCGCACTCCGGCTCGTTTCATACACCTACACTCGTATTTTAAGGACCCTTATTACGTAACAGTTACATAAACTACTATTATTATTAGTAGTACTTATAGTATTCTAACAGGTCACAAAATAAAATCGGACTTGTGATTTGTCATTTTTATAGGTTAAAAAGGCGTTCACGTACTCCACTATTATATGCTTCGTAAGTCAAGGTGGTTGACGTGTACAAGTAACTGGAGTAGACTGGCCACAGTGTCATTTAATTTTTCCGTATCTGTAGTTTCTATAGCTCTTGTATTAAAGTGAGACTTTGTAGTCACTGAACATAGACGGTGGTTAAAATTGTAAATTTTGTCAAAGCAATACAGAGTAAAAAAATAATGTACTAAATTATGAGTAATCAAAAAAATTTTGATTACATATGCATCAATCTAAAATAAGGAAAAATGTGGCGAATGCTCGATTTTGAGTTAAGCATGGATCCTAAATCTACCTTAAATATGCTACTATAAATACTTGCCTAACAGTCTACCAGTGTGGAACTGTTCTTCAAGTGCAGCTTCAACTTTGGAAAGACGCTGTCTTGAGATGTACTTCTTTGCGGTCTTCTTGCTCCTCTTCTTATTGATGATTGCATCCTCGGCTTCAGTCTGTACAAAATAGTCATGATAAATATAGTTAAATCTAGGTCAGTGACTTGAGAACGACCTATTGTTTAAATTTTACATACTTCTTAACTTCTCTTGCACCTAGCACCAAATTTGATATTTCCTGAACATAACATATTCATTCAACTATAATAGTGCTTAGGTTCATTATCTTATCGAAGGAAGATAGTCATTACGTTTCGGGTGCAGTCTAATTTCGGAAGCTTAAATGTTGGTTAGTTCCTTTGTTATTTTTTTTGCCGTTAAGAAGCAGCATTGGGTAGAAATGAAGATGTCGCATTTTCTTGCATTTTATCGTTTCACTACAACTATCACCACGATTGTGATAGCTATCTATATATATATGTGCCTTTTCATTAGAGAAGGGCCCTTGTGCTCATTTCTAGTTACGGATAAGACAGATTTTGTAAAATACTTTTAAATCATCATTTTTTTTCTTTTTTCCGTAATAGTAAAATATAGGGATAGACGTGTTAAAGCAATAAAGTGCAAGTTTAGATATTTTTGAGTACCTTGACCGCTCTGATATATTTGATGGCGACTGTACACCTTAAAATTACAGTACCGGTCAAAAGTTTCATTTCACTATGTGAAATAAGGTTATTACATTAAATTATGTTCAAATATAGAATATGTTTTGAATTTCGAACGGTTAATTGTTTCCATGACTACCAAATAACAATATAAATACCTCTTCAAGGAATTGTTTGATTAATTATCTACACTCACATTGTAAGTCTTCTAAAACGTGTTCAAAAACGGTAGGCAATGGCTAGCATTACCACAAACGATTTTACAATGATAAGCTTTTTTTTATCTGTGGCAGTAACGTAATTTTAACTTTACATGGTCATATATTGATAAGTTATGAGTTTCAAATTCCGAACATCGAATTTGATAACATAATGTAAATCCTGTCCTCCTTCCCGACCAACGGCACGCGCCCGCGCGACCGCCGGCACAATAGAGTTGGCAATAGCGGTCATTCTATGGTTTCCGAACACTTCATTTAGGATATATAATATGAGTGTAGATAAGTCAGTGTATGCAACTGTACGTACGAGGGGGGGTTCAAAAATTCGCGAAATAAAATGATTGCAATGTAAATGAAACAATGGAAGTATTTTTCTTTTTCAATATAATTACCCTCGAGTTTAATGCACTTTTTCGATCGGGCAATTAATTTATATAAACCATCAAAAAAATATTTTTTGTCTTTGCCCTCAAAATGAGCCGAAATTGCCTCCTTCACTTCTTCATCGGTATGAAATTTTCTTCCTCGTAGTTCTTTTTTTAAATTTGGGAACAAATAATAGTCGCTGGGAGCCAGGTCCGGGCTGTAGGGTGGGTGAACCAGCGGTTCGAAGCCGCACTTGTTAAGAGCAGCAATCGCAATATGGCTCTTGTGAACCGGTGCATTGTCATGTAATAGCAACACACCCTTCGACAGCTTTCCCCGCCTTTTTTCTTTAATGGCTTCTCGTAGTCTTTCTAATAGTGTTGCGTAATATGTCCCAGTTATGGTGACACCCTTATCTTTGTAGTCGATCATAAGAATCCCTTTTGAATCCCAAAACATATTAGCCATCAGCTTTCCAGCCGATTCTGACACCCTGAACTTTTTCGGAGGGGGTGCACCCTTCTTATGCCACTGCATAGACTCTTGCTTCGACTCAGGTTCAAAGTGATGAACCCAAGTTTCATCTCCAGTCACAATTCGTTCCAATATGTGGGCAGGGTGATCTCCGCATAAGTTTATAAAAAGCTTGGACGCATCAACTCGGTCTTCCATCTGCAGCGGTTTAAGCATTCGCGGTACCCACCTTGCACTCACTTTTGTCATGCCAAGATGGTCATGTAAGATCCTTAATATTGTTGTATCTGATACTCCAACTAATGCAGCTAATTGTTTCTTTTTAAGACGAGCATCTTCTTGTACGAATTTTTCAACTTTTTGTACGATATCAGACGATGTGGCTTCAATAGGCCTTCCTGGGCGAGGGTCATCTTCAATTGACTCTCTGCCATGTTTGAAGAGGCTATGCCACTTGTAAATCATGGTTTTACCAGGGCACTGGTCGCCGTAGACAGCTACCATTTCATTCATTATAATTTGCGGAGGCTTTCCTTGCTTAGATAGGAATTTTATCACAGCACGATATTCAATTTGCTCCATATTCGCACGTTTATTCCGAAATAATTCATGTGAAAGGCAATATTTTAAAAACAAATGACGGTTTTGGCTTGACATTTGACTTATTTTTTTCTAAAGAGTTCTCATACACAATGAGCAAAAATGTTTTGCAACATTTTACCTCCTTCTGCTTCGTTCCGCGGATTTTTGAACCCCCCCTCGCAATTAGGCCTTATTACGTAACAGTTACATAAACTACTATATTCGCAAATTTGATCCATTTCACAATTTTTTTCTGTTTTTCCATGGTTTTTCCGATGAGATTTCTTAAAGTTGGAAATCATTTAAAATGGGGTGTGTAGATAAAGCAGTGTATGCAACTGTACGTAATTAGGCCTTATTATATTACGTAACAGTTACATAAACTAGTGAGCGTCAGGATGGCGGGTGGACCTCGGGAATTTTATCGAATTGTTAATAAAAGTACTGTACCTGTAGTGTACCTCAGTGTACCTTCAGTAATCAGTGTACCTCTTTCTAAAACGAGATTTTTTTTTAAATAGGTCCACCCGCCATCCTGACGTCAGGATGGCGGGTGGACCTGGTAAATGATACATTAAACCACATATAATGTATGTGGTTATAGTGTACCTTCAGTGTACCTCTGTATAACTTTAAAAACAATAATAATAATAATAAATACTCTTAATTGCACACCTCATACAGTTACAAGCATAAATTTTACAATTAGATAAATTTAGGTAGAGGTAACAACAGGCGGTCTTATCGCTAATGAGCGATTTCTTCCAGACAACCTTTCACAACCACTTCACTTTAACAATCTGCATACCTCTCCTCAAAAGGAGCTACGCTCAAAATAAGGTCCACCCGCCATCCTGACGTCAGGATGGCGGGTGGACCTGGTAAATCCTGCACTATATCACTCAGAAGGTATGTGATTAGTTTGCATCTTCAGTGTACCTCAGTGCACCTTTAGTAAAAATCAGTGTACCTCTTGCTAAACCGAGATTTTTTCGAAAAAGGTCCACCCGCCATAAATCTTATTTTAAGCGTAGCTCCTTTTCAGTAGAGGTATGCAGATTGTTTTTAAAGTTATACAGAGGTACACTGAAGGTACACTATAACCACATACATTATATGTGGTTTAATGTATCATTTCATAGGTCCACCCGCCATTCTGACGGGTGGACCTTTTTCGAAAAAATCTCGTTTTAGCAAGAGGTACACTGATTTTTACTAAAGGTACACTGAGGAGATACAAACTAATTACATACCTTTTGAGTAATAAAGTGCACGATTTACCAGGTCCACCCGCCATCCTGACGTCAGGATGGCGGGTGGACCTGGTAAATATTGCTGTTTATCACTCAAAAGGTGTGTAATTCGTTTGTATATTCAGTGTACCTCTGTGTACCTTTAGTAAAAGTCAGTGTACCTCTTGCTAAACCGAGATTTTTTCGAAAAAGGTCCACCCGCCATAAACCTTATTTTAAGCGTAGCTCCTTTTCGGGAGAGGTATGCAGATTGTTTTTAAAGTTATACAGAGGTACACTGAAGGTACACTATTAACCACATACATTATATGTGGTTTAATATATCATTTCATAGGTCCACCCGCCATTCTTACGGGTGGACCTACTAATCACATACCTTTTGAGTGATATAGTGCAGGATTTACCAGGTCCACCCGCCATCCTGACGTAAGGATGGCGGGTGGACCTTTTTTTAGAAAAATCTCGTTTTAGAAAGAGGTACACTGATTTCTACTGAAGGTACACTGAGGTACACTAAAGGTACAGTACTTTTATTAACAATTCGATAAAATTCCCGAGGTCCACCCGCCATCCTGACGCTCACCATAAACTACTATATTCACAAATTTGATCCATTTCACCATTTTTTTCTGTTTTTCCATGGTTTTTCCGACGAGATTTCGTAAAGTTAGAAATCATTTAAAATGGGGCGCAAACCCGATTTGTGTGTCGAAACTCGTGATGTTATTGTAACTCTGTCTAAAGGATTTCGCAGACACTCGTCAAATCCTTGATTCGTCAAGTTAGAGGTTAGCCAAATCCTTGATTCGTCAAGTTGGAGATTCGTCAAATCCTTGATTCGTCAAGTTAGAGGTTAGCCAAATCCTTGATTCGTCAAGTTAGAGATTCGTCAAATCCTTGATTCGTCAAGTTAGAGACTCGCCAAATCCTGGATTCGTCAAATTATTATCTGAGCACACATAACCAAGAACAAATTCCCTTATTTCAGGTTAAAGCACTGGCGTCATCTATCGGTCACACCAGACACTAAATCCTAGTTTCTAATACTTTGTTCGTCGCTTAACGCTGACAGAATAACTCGACTCCAGACTCGACAGATGGCGCTGTGGCACTTAGTACCGAAAACAGACGTATAGCCTGAAGGTTCGAGGAACGCGATTTTGTATAGGCATCAAGGATGATTAAGACATGGATTGACAATGCCTATACAAAATCGCGTTCAGGCTATACGTCTGTTTCGGTACTAAGTGCCACAGTACCATCTGTCGAGTCTGTAGACGAGTTATTCTGTCAGCGTTAAGCGACGAACAAAGTATTAGAAACTAGGATTTAGTGTCTGGTGTGACCGATAGATGACGCTAGTGCTTTAACCTGAAATAAGGGAATGCGATTTTGTATGGATATTTTCCATCCATGTCTATATCATCCTTGTATATGGCTCACGCGATCCTACGACAAACAGAGATTCCAGAGATGTCCGTTCGCTGCAAGCGCCACGAGGTCAATGGCGGGCGGTCGGGATGATGGCTGCGCGCACGGCGCTATAGCTGTAGCTAGGTACAAGTAGTGACGTCATTGGTGGTGGTTGAAGGTGGCGATAAACAGATTCTGCTTATAATATTATATGCCTATTATTTCATTATCAATTTATCATTTTGTTCTTGGTTGCGTGTACTCAGATAATAATTTGACGAATCCAGGATTTGGTGAGTCTCTAACTTGACGAATCAAGGGTTTGACGAATCTCTAACTTGACGAATCAAGGATTTGGCTAACCTCTAACTTGACGAATCTCCAACTTGACGAATCAAGGATTTGGCTAACCCCTAACTTGACGAATCAAGGATTTGACGAGTGTCTGCGAAATCGTCTAAAGAGGGCTACACAACGCGGAAAATCGCAGAAAAAATGAAGGTTTCTCAAACTGCTGTTGTGAGTGCTTTGGAACGAATACAAGGTAGATAGATAGATAGATAGATAAAAATCTTTATTCAACCACAACTTACATGCATAACGAAAAATATTCAAACAAATCAGATCAAATAAAATTACATTAAACTTGGATGAACTATTTATAGCTACATATTGTATATACATAGCTAACTTGGTCAGGGGTCATGTGTTGTGGTATAGAATTGGCGCTGACTCAGTATGCTTGCCACGGACTTGGTGGAGCCCGCAGCGCTGATCTTCCGTCAGAACCTTTCAACCTACACTAGTGTAAAACGACCAGTGCAGCGCAAGTCAGTAAATAAGTTTAATATTGTAAGTACATACATAGAAAAAATAAAAAATAATAATACAATATATTTTACAAGAGAATAATAAGTGTTTTGTGCATATTATATTGAGTGATAGAGAATTAGAGATTTAGTAGTCCAAAACTGAGAGCGAGAATGTAGTGTTAGTTTAAGAGGGACTTAAAATATTAATTTACAATTGTGAGGGGTGTGGGGTAATACTAGTAGATAATGGAATTTTAGGTACTTCGCTTTTGAATTTCTAATAAGTGTTGACGCAATTTTATTTTAAATAGAGGTTTACTTTTTAATGTTCGAATTGGAGGAGGAATATTGTTCCAACATTTTGTGGCTTGGTACCTAAAAATGGTAGGTTCTAGGTAGGTTCAGGTAGGCCAAAAATCACGTCTAAAAGCGAAGACAAATTAATTTGCGTGCAGAGCAAATGCCAACGTACTCGAACTGCTCTTGAAATTTGCGAAGAACTCAACGCCACCCGAGATAAGCGAGTATCGGTTTCGACAGTGCAACGGCGTGTGCGAAACTATGGTTCAAAAGGTCGTATTGCTGCGAAAAAACCTTTTTAATACAATTGCTCAAAAAGTTTAGTTTATGTAGCTGCAAATCGTGCGTAAAGTTTGATTTTATGCACTAGTGCTCGGCAAAATCGTGCGTAAAGTTTGATTTTACGCACGATTTGCAGATCAGAATTTTAAATAAATGAGTATTATGCGAGACCCGCTTATAAATGACCCACCTGAACTACGCGCGATTGGGCATAATGAGTATTATGCGAGACCCAATAGTATTACTTGAACAACGCGCGATTCAATGAAGCTGTCTTTCGTACACTGACAGAATATAAATGTAATTTTATTTCATTGTAGTTTTTTCGCAATTGTATTAAAAAACGTTGTTCGACACACGTGCGGAAGTGTCATTTTCACTCGTCCCGAGTCTTGACCCGAGCCGACAGGCTAACGTCTACGTAACTAAGTAACCTCGGTACGCGTGCAAAATGACATACTTCTCGCACTTGTATCGAAAACTACTATTGTTACTTAGTCAGAATAAAGATAAAAGGTTGAAATGGGCGGCCAAAGATTGGACGCCTGAACAAGTTGGTCTTTAGTTTTATTTTCTGACGAATATAAGTTTACAATTTTTGGAGGGAGACATCGTCAATATGTCCGTCGACAAGTAGGCGAACGAATGATAAACATATGTACATCGGGGTTTTCGGTGCGGGAACGATTTGAGAAAGAGTAGAGATAAACAGATAGGTTAGTCTGAGAAAATATCATATTATGCCTAATGAATAACTACCTCTCTGTGAATAGTGTACACACTATGATACGAGCTTTTTTTCTTGGAGGCATGTTTGTATTGACTATAGTATTTTAAAAATGCAATTGCATATCCGAAAGTTATCAACTAGATAATTACCTAAGACAAAGACACGGTATAATAAGTGTCAAATATTAATCTTGACGTCCGATATTTATGAACTATTTGCTTAACTGAAGAGGTTGATAATGATCAGTTATTACATGAATTAATAAAAAAAATACTTGAAAAAATCATAGGTATATGTACCTACAATATATACACCGTGGGCTGGAATAACCCGACAGATCTTAACCACGAATTTCTAAGACCAAAAGAAGGAAAAAATAGTATGTGACTTTAGGTCAATTTCGCCAAAAAAAAAATTTTTTTTGGTTTTTTTTTTCCATGTTTTGAATGTTTATTGCACATGAAAAGCAAATGTTATTAATAAAATTATCGCCTAAAACAAATAGGTACATTTTTTTTTGTAAAAATTTAGTTTCTGCAAAGTTTTCCTTGTCACTTTGATATCTGTCAATAAGGACGTGTAAACTATGTCCAATAGTGGCAACAACGCCATTAGAAAGGCGTTTTGTGTTGAGTTATAATAAAAAGTGTATTTTTTTAAAATTGGTATTAACTCTGAAACTAGGCGTATTCCAGAAAAGTTTATAGGACATTTTAGTATCTAAATATGATCAGGAATACACTGTTAAAATCTGTCTAAACTAGAATTTATAATTGTACGGAGTGACTTGACAAGTCAACAAACACAAATGTTGCCGCAATTCGGCCAGTGCTGTTCTTATCGATATTTTTATTTAATTATTAAGGGTTCTACAAACGCCGCGACTTGGTTGCGACATTGTCGCTGCAACTTGATTAAGGCTTTAAGGCTGAAGAATGCTGCAACATGATGTGGAAAATACGTTACTCTTACGGAATGACTGTTATAGTCGGTGGTGCACACGACAACAAAGGGCATTATACGGATTTTAGTGATGATGGGATCTCCTTTTGCATAGTGAGACTTTAGGACCCATAGGCCATTTTAGGAAGCAGAGCCACCTAAATTTATGGTGCGGTGGGGGTAAAAAGGGGGGGCTAAAATTTTCGCGACACATACAATGAAAAGTATAAGTCTTAGCAACATACTTCAAAGGCAAGAATTGTAGAGAATTTCATGAAAAATATTTCCTTCATTGAAAGTTTTGTGGTAACATCAACCGTTTTTGTAAAAAATATATGAATGTTCCTACTTTTGTGGAAAGTGGGGAAAATAATTGTTATATTTGTAACACATTATAGTGCAGAGTTAATATTTAGCTTGAAAGTCTCGTATCCAGGCCATAAATAAAATAAGTAAAATAATTATTTTCTGTTGTGACTAGATACTATTAAAATATTATTATTGGTATGGTATTTATGGTATACCATGTATATTTGAGTTAGGTAAATACCCCGTTTCTAATAGTAGTTAAATTAGTATGTTATACGTCGTATATTAAACGGTTTAATTGAAAATAAAGATGCAGGTAATGTACTCAAGGCTAAAATAATCGATAGGTCCTAGGTACCATTCATCACACCACTAGCGTAGCGAACCTAACCTAAGTGCATATATAATATAATGATATTAGGCGTTGTCCGTTGATTAAAGATTCAAGCGCCCCACGATTTTAGTTTTTTTGTCTTTTCAATGCTCTAGCTACATTGATGAGAAGAGTGGTGTGATGCCTGGTACCTAGAACCTACCGAATTATTTTTATAGCTTTTTGTACATCAATAAAAGCTTTTGAATTTACCTAAACAATACTTATTTTCTTTTCAAGTGGTTATGTTACTAAAACTGTCTAAACTCCGCTTACTTTATGATCCGCAATGTACTGTGTTCTACTAGTAAATCCCATTTTATACTTGATTGAGGGGGTTGTTAAGAAATATGTAATACGTGGCATTCTGTAGCAGCAGCCATCTTGGATTTACAATGATACTGAATCTATTAAAATGTAATTGTCATCAGAACTTAAGGTGTGCACCAGATATCGGATCAATTTGTCAACAGGACGAGGGTAAAATTTCAACCACAAAATTATGGAGATGTGGGATGAAGCATGTAGATATGCAGACTTGCATTTAGTTATGTAAATATTAGTTATAATAAATTAACAAATTTTCAAACAAGTTTGTGTAATGTCTAAGTAGGTATAACACAAAATTGTTATTTTTATTTTAGAGCGCACTATTTCCCAACAGACTGTGTTCAGTTGAAGATGTATACCTACCACTTAAGTTTTCTCTCTAAAAAAAATGAACGCGCCCTTATTGATAATCCCCAATGATGTACCTTTCACTTGAAAACGTCACTAGATAACAGGTACCGGAGAACTCCTCTATTTGATAACTCTTTTCGATAGGGTAACCCTATTATTTGGTTACAAAATTATATGATTACCCTATATTCAATGTTATGTCCCTGTCTAATGTCTTAGCAATAGAGATGAAATTAGCTTGATAGGTAAACAACCCTACCAAATACTCACTCGATCTAATACCCCTGTATTGGTAACCGGTTCCGGTATCTTCTAAACGATCTCTTTATTTAACTTACGGATTATAACAAGCATACTAAGGCAAGGTAAATAATAGCGTTTAAAATGGTTGACGTCCATTTACTTGTGAAAGATATAATTAGGCAAGCATTAGAGCTCAAACCACATCGTTTTTCCTACATAATTAGATTGTGGTTGATAACAGGCCTATTAATATTATTTATTTTCGTTAAAGATATTATAACCAATATAGGACTTATATACTTTTTATAAAGGGTAATAACAGGGCTTTATCATGAAAATATATTTTTCATGTTACGACCATAAATAAAAAAAAAATAGGCATTAATTCAAAAAATTATCAAAAATTGATTTCATATTTTTTATATTTTCTCAGTTTTCTTATATGGAAAGGTATAAATAAAATACCAAAAATGAATTCGGCATCCTTGCTTTATACGAAAATGATATCAAACTTGACTATATAGCTCTTCTTTTATTTTTAATTAATTATGGGGGGCACCCCCCACTTCGTCAAAAAATTGCATCAGAAATTTGATTGGCTCCCCTTCTTAAATTAATCTTAGAGCCTAAAGGATTAGCTCTGCAAATGGAAATTCCATCATCATCATTTTCCGTATAAATAAGTGTACACCACCGACTATTACTTGTTGATAAAACTATGCAGGATGGCGGGTGGACCTTTTTTTGGAAAAATCTCGGTTTAGAAAGAGGTACACTGATTTTTACTGAAGGTACACTGAGGTACACTAAAGGTACAGTACTTTTACTAACAATTCGATAAAATTCCCGAGGTCCACCCGCCATCCTGACGCTCACCCAGCTGACAGGTCCGTTTCCGTTTCATCCGAAGCTGTCTATAACTTCACTTCGCTTAGGCTCCGCTCGTTCGACGAGATAGAAATATAAGTATATGATATGTTGTATAACATAACTATACGATTCATCAGCGGCAACGTATGTCAAAACTTTTGTCTGATTTGAATATTGTAGCATTTCAGGCTGTTACATGTTAATTTAATTTCCTAACGCTTATGAATCCTTTAAATGGAATCGTATTGGTAGTGTTTAGTACAACATTACACTTTTCGATACTTTTTATCGACATATGGGTATGACTATTTTATTTTTGCTATTCCAGGCAACAGTTTAACTGTTGGTCATGTGTCAAGTCACTTTTTATAATTAGAAATTCAACCGTAGTTATATGGGCCCACGGTGTATATATATAATAGTCAGCTATTACATATAAATTGTATATACCTATGATTTTTTTAATGAATTATTCATTAGGTAGAAACCTGCTAGAGTACATTCTGTTTTTTTAAGTTAATGCCTACTCTTTGGCTAATGTCAAACATTCCCGCACCGAAAACCCCGATGTATGATGATAAAACAATGCGTGATGCCAACAGTGAAGCACGGTCAGTTATGGTTTGAGGATGCTTTGCGGGTGATAAAGTTGGTGATCTAGTGAAAGTCAATGACATAATAGATAAGAAATTGATAACAGAAAATTATACAAGAAAATGTATCATAACATTTTGCAACGTCACGCTTTTCCACCCTGAAAACGAATTGTGGGCAGAGGTTTCGTTTTTCAACAAGACAACAATGCTAAACATACTTCGAAGTTGTGCGCGAACTACATTTCATCGAAAGAAAAACAAAAAGAATTAAAATATATGGATTGGCCCCCTCTGTCGCCCGATCTCAATCCGATTGAGCTATTATGGGATGAGTTGGACAGAAGTGTGAGAAAAATGCGGCCAACTAATAAAGAACAGCTGTGTGAATACCTGGACATTTGTTGGATAAAAATTTCGGCATCAACACTGCAAAAATTAATTACACGAATGCCGAAAGTGTGTTCGTCAGTGTTGAAAGCAAAAGGCGGATATTTCGAAGAGTCTAAAGTTGGAAAAACCTGATTTCATTTTTATCTATTTGTGGTTTTGAATTAGAGGATTAGCTTTGATTGTGTATATAATAGTGTATTATTAATAAATTGTGTATTTAATAAAATAACTTCATTTAACCGAAATCACGGGGTGAACTTAAACTTTTGACCGGTACTGAAAATTATCTATGTATTCAGGAATAAAGTATTATGATATGATGATTGTAAGTAAAAATATATTTCCAATGTTTTATTTTGGCTTGTTATTCTCACCACTAACTCGAGGAGATTTTTTTGCGTGACATCACCAGGAAACGTCAGAATTCCACGGAATAAAAAATGAGCTTTAACATTTCCAACATAGTGTTTAATTTTATAAGTAATGTCTTATGAAATTTGAATTTAGTCATTTAATCATAAAAAGTTTGTAGATAATAATGACTTCTATGCCCATATCCTAATTATTATTTCTAAAATAGTATTTAAGCTATAAAGAGCACTTTAAGGATTGCATGTATATTCAGTTTTGCATATTTATCATATATATATCTTTCAATCGACACGCAAGTCATCATTTAGTGCAACCCTAGATCCTCCTTTAAATTTTATATAATTAAGCACAAGCATTAAACAATATTAAACACAAGCATTGATAATTTGATTCCCTCAGATATTGTAACTAATTATCTGCCATAAATGATGATGATGACACCCTTATTTGTAAATACTTAATCCAAAACATTTCCACACTTACTAATTTAGCGCCCTTCTTTCTGCCAAGCGGCAACAAGTAGTGTGACTCGTACCACTGACGGAAGGGAGTCGCATCCACAACTACAATGGCGTTCTTCACCAGCGTTTTCGTACGCACCAACTCGTTATTAGATGCATTGTAGACAACGTCAATAATGCGGGTCTTTCGGGTGGAACCTGAAACAAAACTAATCATAATCAATATCTTACAAATAATGTTTTTTTCAACAATTGATCGCATATAGCCCATAAAACATTTACAATTATATTATATATATATATTATATTATTATATCGTTTTAGACAGGCAGCTCGCGCTGATAAGTCTCAATCAAAGTTCACTAAGCACTAATTCACAACTTTAGATAGTTTGTAGTCTATTTTTGAACTGATTAACACTGTTGGAGTTCACAACTTGGGAGGGTAACGTGTTCCAATTCCTCCTAGTGACCCTGCCTACGAAGCAGGAAGTCCCGGGTGTATATGTATATATCGTATCTATTATATATATCGTCGCCTTGTACCCACAAGACAAACCTTATCCTTGGGCTTATTGTGGGACTAGGTTGATTTGTGTAAGATTGTCCCATATTATTTATTTATTTTATTTTATTCTGAAGACCTAGCCAAATAAAAAAATACTTCAAGTCTCACTACTCTGACGCGGAGAACAAGGCTTTGCTTTGGACGGAAGCCACAAAGGGTGGTGGCTATCCAAATGATATGGGCCTATGTGACAGTGGACAGTAGCGTGCGCCTTCGCAGGCACTTTGCGAGCTTGGAGGCCCAGGTTCGCGCTGAGGCGCATAGAGAAAGGGTCAGATTCAGGGCCCAAAATGAATTCCCTGCACCTGAAGAGTTGCGGAAAGCGCGTCAACTGGTGCAGGAACGAATGCGGAAATGATGATGTCTTTCAAGCCTGGCTAATGAGATCCCACGGAACTGTCACGTTTAGGTACAGGGGTGTTTCGTTTATTACATGTGCAGCAGGAAGTAAGGCCACCCCGGCCTGACATGTGTGGTGCGCCGCATGACACGGCCCAACATACCATTGAGGGATGCAGTTGTTGTGTCGTGGAGCATCACAACATGACTGCAGCCTTTGGAGATGGACCTCACGGTGCAACTCTATGGGCTTTGTTGGTTAGTGAAAGAAAATGGGAGATTACCCCGTCAGATATGATAATGAGAGCAACAAAACCCGTCTAGTAAGATAGCAAGACTATCCTTATTGATAGATCCAGGCATTTGGCAGCTTTTAGTGGGTGCAGGTCAGAGTGACAGACTAGTAAAATTCTGACGCCCACATGACACCCTAGATGAGCCAGCGGGTTATGAGGATCCGCATTACAAAGCCCTCCACGCGTGGGGGGAGAGCCTAGTTGCTTTATCTCTACTCTCCTTCGGCGAGGGCACCCTATAGTTGAAGCTAGTGGTGCTGGAAGATGTCACGATTGAATCCTCTGCATCCCATGGCATCTTAATGAACGGCAAGTATGGTGAGCAGTGGGTTTTACTGGGTAGACTTCTCCCTCCCCTCTCGAGTGAAGAGGGGTGGTGACGTAAAAAAATCAGTTGGCTCCGAAACAGATGTGTGCCCTTTATGTTTTGCACCAACACACATGGTTGCATTTGACTCTGATGGTTAACAATTTTAGCTGTCAGATAATCTGTTCAGTATTTCACACACTAGAAGGAAATAAAGATGTTTTTAATCAATTACATACAGCCAGCCAATCCAACTTTTTCTGTATATTAGTGGTTAAGATTCTAAATACACTGATATCATGTTAATATACATTAACCACATACATGGAACAACTTAATCTGAGCTGATACCCCTTAAGACAATGTTTTACAATAGTTTTGCAAAGCAACCATCATTAATTATTTTGAGTACATTAAAATCACTAGAGCATCAAAGCATAATACGGAACTTGAAAATTATGGCGCACACATTCTTATAGAGAATTCATAAAATTTAAAAATTATGTCACTTGTTGTTTATTTTCTAAGAAAAAATCGTACCCTTGGTAAAATAACGCAGCATCTGTAATGAAAATCTTATGCAGATGCTGCGTTCTTTTACCAAGGGTGCGAAATATGTCCCAAATTTGAAAGCTTCAATAGATAATGCTGTACAGACCCCGACATTAGACAGTGATTGTTAAGTTCAAAATATAAGGCACCAATTATGCGCCATATAGACCAACTCACAAACTGGGGCCACAATTATTTCTTATGCACAATCTGCATACTGAGCCAATATCTGCCAATATAAGGGACGCATTTATGTGTTTAGAGGGACCAAGCAATATCGCGATCATATAGCTGCCTCCTTTAAATTGGCCGAAGTTGGCCCCATGTGTGGATCGAGCATGAGATTTACGTGTTTAACCTTTTCACGTCACGTTGATGAAGTAATAAAGTTGTACAGTTGTTGTAGTTTGTTGTCGCAAATTGTTAAGCAGTGGTGGATACCGGTTTTAAATTTAGTAAATCGAAGATTTCATTATAATATACTAATTATAAGAGACAGAACATATAAGAACTTGAGTGTACATGTAACACCTGAAGAATGCCTCAACTTGATATGAAGTCAGTACATGTGTTGTGTACTGACTTCATATCAATTCATTGGTGGCGAAAACGTTAAGTGGCCATTGTTTAAGCAAATTGAAAAAAAATTGTAATGTCAGTTATCCCTATACATATAGATCAGCCATGTAAGTTCAAGGCAAAATATACCACAAAGAGGGTTGACAATAAGGCATGCACACATTTACAAATAAAATGGTACCTATTACATAAAAATAGGACAATAAAAATTGTCCAAAACAACATTTGCAAGGACTTCTACATGCAAATAAGCTCTGAACATGTGTTCAGAGCATTTGCATATCATATGTCGTATTGACATGGCAACGACAACTGTTACAGACATCAGTATGTATAACAGTTGTCATTGCCTTGCAATATATAAATCTCAAAACATTAAATGGTACTGGGCTAAAGATGCCACAGCTTCATAAGATATACAATAGAATCCATTTATTATGACTCCGCACTCCAACCACCTAATATGACGTATTTGTGGTACAGTCAAGTGCAAAAATATGTATCGAAAATATCGTTTCATAAATATGGTACAGTCAGCATCAAATAGTTAGTAGCAGTGAAGTCGCCAAATATATCGTAACACATCCTTACTGCCATACAAATAAAGATCTGTACCGATATATTTGGCAACTTCACTGCTACTAACTATTTGATGCTGACTGTACTACACACTTATTACAACGGAATAAGATACTATGGGACATATTTTTGAGTAAGATGAGTACACCCATATTTATACACTTGACTGTACAAAGTTTGTTTTTTACCAGATATACTGATATAACTGACTCCGCTTATATTGACATGTCAGTTCATCATCATCATCATATCAGCCGAAAGACGTCCACTGCTGGACATAGGCCTTCCCCAAACATGTCCGTTATTATGACCTATTTTTAAGAAATATGAGAACTAAGTCTGGTTACAGTGACACCTTCCTTCATTTTAGTTAGTTTCATGGGCCTTGTCTGACGTATGATTACATTTGGTTTTGAATATTATTGATGAACTGAATGTACATATTAACAATACGCATTGTCAGTGAATTTTTTAAATCACCACAAGAAAATTGTTTCGATTCTGTGACTACGTTTTATGACGTCCAGTTAGTATGACTTGTTTAGCATTTCCCTGTAATGTCATTATAAGCAGATTCTACTGTAAATTATAAAGCGAGAAATATTATTTCCTTTACTGCTGACTATGATAAGTGGATAGTCAATTTCCAGGAACTACTGTAGTTTAATTTCGCACGAGACTTTACCTAAATGATGCCTTGCAATATATACTCGTATTTAACAGCTATTCATTAGAGAATGAAACGATAATTAATTTGAACGTTGTTGTGGTAACTAAATTCTAAGTTCAAATTACTAAGTTAAAGAGTCAGCGCAGCAAGAACAAGCAAACAAGTATCAAACTAAGAACAGTAGTTATAATAAACTTACACTCAGAGCCCCAAGAGAAGTTTCCAGTGTCAAGGCGCAGGGCACGATATTTCACGTTGCCTCCACGCGAGCGCACCAAATGAATGCGCTGGGAGCCGAGCTGCAATTTATAAAATAACATTTTAACCACTGTATGGACTTGATGCAAACATGACATCAAGACAATGAAGTCACATGTACTAAATTATAGGTTATAAATTTACAAAACAAGAAACTTAGAGGAGATAACAATACGCATCACTTACAGATTTAACAGTAGAACTTTAATTGACTAGATGGACAATAAGGTAAGTTAATGCACAACCCTTACCTTAGTATTGGCTGCCGGGCGACCCAACTCATATTTCCTCTTCTTACGAATGGGCGCACGTTTACCGCCAGTGGCCCTTCGCTTATGCCAGTGATCACGACTGATACCTATGCAAATGCATAAAATCCAGTTAAAATAGACTTTACAATAAAAGTTGCGGAAGAAAACCTGCAGAACACGGCTTAGAATTTACATAGAGATTGAAGGCTAAGCGCAAAAATATTAATAGAAAATAGATAAACTAATTAATACCACAATTTACACTTAGTTTTTAACAAAATAGAATTTAGAAACACAAGATTTTAAGAGATTATATTAGGAACTACACGACGGCACTCACCCATCTTTGCTGGATCGCGAAAGAAAGGATAAGTGGCAAGTTTGACGGAACCAACTCTACTTCGATGAGTCCGTAGTCTATGGTATGTAATATACTTCTATAATGGCGATTTCACACGGGTTTCTTTAGGCACTTCAATATTGGATTGCCGTAATATGAATAATGTATTTTTTTTCTACAGTTCTTATAATGTATTGAAACAAATAAATATTCTTTATACATTAATTAGTATGTCAAGGAGGATAGGTTTAGGACCGCAAATAAAGTCGACCTTTTCAAATATGAATCATTCACTATCTTGAAATTAACTTTATCTGAAAGAACACTTATTTTTTTACGTATAACTTAAAATTAAAACACAATTATATTCACAACTAGTTAAAATTGGGAATCTGACTGATTTTTCGTGAAAATATTACTATTAATTTCACTTAAACAAATAGCATATAATATAATCAATCACTACGTCACTTAAACAGAGAAACGCGAATAATTGAAAGGGTTTGGCGACATTTCAAAAATAGAATCAATATTGTTTTATTTTATAACCAACCAGATAGCGAAGAAAATATAGAAAGGTTTTTAATAAAAATTACGTAAAGGAGTTTGTTCGGAAAGAAAAGTGTCGTGGTTTTTATAGGAGCCCATACATTCTACGACACTTCTCTTTATAAAAACCGGTATTAAACAGTGCCATTTCTAGGGTCCAATCTGTTGTGTACCCTGCCTCTCGCTTTTCGTTCCTCGACTCCGTAAGTGCCCTAAAGGCTTGGTCAGACAGACGCGTTTTGTTAGCGAGACGGTAGCGGGGTGCAACAGAAGCGCGAGAGGAGCGTGATGGGAGCGGTGCCTGCGGACTGCAGCAGGAAGCGCCCGTCGCGCTAACATCGCGCTCGCGTCGCGCCAGCATCACGCTCACATCGCGCCTGCATCACACTCGCGGCCCGCCAGCGCCGCGCTTTCGATGAAAGTATTCAATGAAGCTTTCATTGAATACTATCAACTGATTTATCATGTAAGTATATAGGTGCACTATCATGCAGTGCATTTTTAGGGTTCCGCAGTCAGATTTAATATAATTTTCAAGTAAAAATGGTCAAGCGCCGGCCGTCATAAGAGCCTCTTTGATTTGAATTATCACGTATCAAACTCATGCCTAAATACATAAATATAATTCAACAAAATAAGGCATGTAGGGATTGTGGCAGAATCAAATCGAGACAACTTTTTAAATTTAATTATTATTCAAATAATAGTATTATTTTATATTATGTTAATAAAGTGTTAATATAGACATAATTTTTGTTAGGCATAGGGGAACTATGCCTTATTGGGATTAAGTTCGGTTTTTTCACGATGTTTTCTTTCGTCGTAAAACCCAGCATACATTCTTGTGTTAAGAATAAAAAATTTTCAACAATTATTTTTTGTTATTTTGTTAAGAATAAATTATTTATATTATTTTTTTGCATTTAAATTACCTATTCCCGACGAAAACATTTTAAATAATTTTAACGGGAATAAAGTCGACATGAGTTTATTCTTACGATTTTTTATTCAAAAAATGATATTATTCTTGAGTGATAGTGGATTGCGACTGTACTGTACCCACACGCGCAATCGGCTTTTAATTATTATTATTTGGCTGAGGATTACAACAATGACATCATCTTCGTGAAAAGTTAAAAAAATAATAAACAAATTCCAAAGAAAATATCTATATTGCCATCCAAATTTAACTCTCGGCCTATATTTTCTCCCACGCAAGATTTTTACAAGAATATTTTTATAGTTTTTATTTTGTAGGTCATACAAACATGCGTTACTTTTCATTAAGTCGATAAGTTTTTCCACGTCCATAGACTCCACTATGGAGGAAGAGGAGAAAGACTGCTTACAACACAACCCGTGCTGTCGTGCGTATGACTGCGCTGATCGCGCTTGCGTCACGCTTACATCGCGCTCGCGTCGCGCTCCCATCGCGCTCCCATGGCGCTCGCGTCGCGCTTCCATCACGCTTTCATCGCGCTACCATCGCGCTCTCGACGCGCTCCAATCGCGCTTCCATCACGCTCGCGACGCGCTTCCATCGCGCTCGCGTCGCGCCCCGCTAACAAAACGCGGCTGTCTGACCGAGCCTTAAAAGCCCTATTACATTTGTCCGAGTTAGCTTCCTAAACACTAAATCCTAAATGATTTAGAGACTATATCAATTAGCAAGTGTTTAAAGCCCTGTTACACTTGTCCTAATTAGCTTCCTAAATGAAACTGCCCTAACTATTTCACTGCGCAATCGGCAGAGCGCGAAGGGAGGTTGGGTGTCGGGTCTCTGCCGACCGCCCTAGATCGGGACTCGTACTCCCTAGGAGTCATTACACCTACCAATCTGACAGGTTGGACCCTACAATATGCAATGTCTAATACCTGTTTAACCGCATTTGGCAAGTAAATTTACTATTGAAAAAAGATAGGATCCTAATTAGGATGCTAGTTAGGACACTAAAAAAGTAAAGTGTAACAGGGCTCTTAATTTTAGTTTAGTAGCCTAGTGAGTATTATATTCTTTGGTTTAGCACAAGAAATTCAATAGTATGGCGCGACTTGGCGTCATTACGACCAAGGCCTATTAACTTCTTAAAACGGGTGTTAATCATTACAATTTGTAGGGCCCAATCTGTTGTGTACTCTGCCTCTCCCTACCCTCCTTCAGCTCCCTACGGGCCATACCTCTTATTACACCTCCCAACTTGACAGAATGGACCCTACAAATTGCTAGGTCTAATACCGGTTTAACAAAACGTCCTTCTAAAACCGGTATTAGACATTGCAATATGTAGGGCCCAATCTGTTGTGTACCCTGCCTCTCTCTAACCCTCCTTCAGCTCCCTAAGAGCCAAAACTTTTAGTACACCTCCCAACCTAACAGATTAGGCCCTACAAATTGTTACGTCTAATACCGGTTTTAAAACATATATTACCAGTATTTAAAACATTTTTTTTAATATAGCAACATTTAGAACCGACTTTAAACGATTTTATACTTTGCCTTTTTCTCGGGCCTAATCAGTTGTACACCCTGCCTTGCTTTACACCCTCAGCTCCCTAAGTGTCCTATCGTTCTAAAGCCTGACCAGAAATATATGATTATTGTCAAGAGGGCGCTATTATTATCATTTATATGGCAACAGTTCAGTTCTCTATGGTATGGTGACATCTTGATTTGTCAGCTTTGATGTTAATTTGAAAATGTTTCACAGCTAATAAGTTTCATTTCCCGAGCGTATTACTTACAGCAGTTTATTATAATATACACTATCTACAATGTTCCGCTCTTGACTATGGATAATTTTGGGAATTTTCTGTCGTTTATTTATTACTTAACATTCAACACTTTATTAGCATTGTAAGTAAACCACCTCAATGACAGTGAAAGCCACTCACACTTGCATTTCATTCTGTCATTAAAATTATTGCCAGTGTAAGAAATTAGTTCCAATTAAATTCCGCAACATGGCGCATTTCTGGTGAGGCTTTAACTGTCCTACGGTTGAATTTCTAATTGTACGGAGTGACTTGACAACTCAACAAACACAAATGTTGCCGCAATTCGGCCAGTGCTGTTCTTATCGATATTTTTATTTATTAGGAGTTCTACAAACGCCGCGACTTATTGGTTGCGATATTGTCGCTGCAACTTGATTAAGGCTTAAAGGCTGAAGAATGCTGCAACATGATGTGGAAAATACGTTACTTTTACGGAATGACTATTACTTGTTGATAAAACTATGCGGTACGCGACAAATTGAAGTCAATTAACGGCCTCCTAGCCCAGTCGGTAGTGACCCTGCCTACGAAGCAGGAGGTCCCGGGTTCAAATCCTGGTAAGGGCATTTATTTGTGTGTTTATCACGAATATTTGTTCCTGAGTTATGGGTGTTTTCTATGTATCTAAGTATATATTTATCTATATAAGTATGTATATCGTCGCCTAGTACCCATAGTACAAGCTTTGCTTAGTTTGGGACTAGGTTGATTTGTGTAAGATTGTCCCCAAATATTTATTTATTTATTTATTAATTTATAACTTCTGTACATCCTATTATTGGAGACAATAATAATTTCTATACCGGGCGCATGGCTTAGAGAATTTAACCAACCGGAGCGGCCATGTCTGTCATTTTCTAACCAAAAAAAGTCTGCTTATTTTTGCGGGGGAGGCGAACATCAAATGTATGGCTATTCGTACGTAACGTACAAATAGCCACGTCAGATAAACGTCAGTCCATACAATAAATATGACCACTGGTTATACTGGTTATTGACCATTGTTTTCGGCAGAGGGGAAAGCCTGTCAATGGCCGCTCTGGTTAGTTAAATTCTCTAAGCGCACGGCGGTCGGGCCAATATTGGGATTTCTCTACACACATGCCTGCCGTTCAGTTTGTGAGTGAATATCTTGCTGAATGCACTCTAAAATGGCGCCAGAGGTAGCTTAGAGTGAGGAATAGGACATAGGATACTGAACTACTTTTTATCCCGAAAAAAGACCTTTTTAGAGGGCCACACGATAACCGAATTCTATGCGGACGAATAATTATCCAAGTATCTTTTCTTCTATTTTAGAAGTACTTAAGTAGGTATTTTTGAGAAATATCGTCTTCTGACTGTTCGTAAATATCGTTACGTTTTGTTGTTATTACTCGTAGAAGTGTTGAATTCAATTATTAAGTGATGTTGCCTCGGATCTCGGATTACGGATTCCTTTGGACGTGCAAGAATTAGAACCAGAACAATGTTCATCCAAAATGTCGCCTGCATAATAAAGAGCTCAAATTTACAGAAACTATTTGTAGTCCGCCTCGAACTGAGAACTCGCGATTTCCTTGTAAATGCATTGACCAATATACCAAGACTCTTATGATGATTGTTTTGCGCCTTCTAGCTCCATAACCCATGGATCGATCCTGCTCATATACGAACTCTCAAATTATATTGATTTCTGCTATAACCCCAACAAATTTCATAAAGATTAGAAAAAACGTTACTACAGTTACCGCAGAACAACTATTCAAAAAGCCATCGAAATGCAGCGATGTCCAGGTAGCCAGCTGACAGTTCCGTTTCCGTTTCATCCGAAGCTGTCTATAACTTCACTTCGCTTAGGCTCCGCTCGTCCGACGAGATAGAAAAATATATGATATGTTGTATAACATAACTATACGATTTATTAGCGACAACGTATTTCAAAACTTTTGTCTGATTTAAATATTGTAGCATTTCAGGATGTGACATGATAATTTAATTTCCTAACGTTTATGGATCCTTTAAATGGAATCGTATTGGTAGTGTTTAGTACAACATTACACTTTTCGATACTTTTTATCGACATATACCCATGACTATTTTATTTTTGCTATTCCAGGCAACATTTTAACTGTCAGTCATGTGTCAAGTCACTTTTTATAATTAGAAATTCAACCGTAGTGTTCTAACTGACATATCGGGCCCGAAAAAATTGTAAAGTATAGTACTGGTTGTTGTCTATGCTGTCTATGGATTATGCTGTCAATCACAGCTAAATTCCACCTAAATTCAAAATAAATTTGTAAAAATTTTAGTTGAGTTTTGGCTTTTGCTTTAGTTATAGCACTTAGTTAGCACACTCAGCGTATCTACTTGAAATGTATTTGGTTAAATATATTGTATAGGTAATATTAAGTGCTGGTCCGCAACCGTTGAAATTATAGGAAAAATAGCGCTACTATAGTGTGGCCAGCCAACGAACGCAATAGCAATGTAAAGCGAACAAAAGTATGACAACACTAAGAATCAGTGAAAAAAGCAGCAATGATCATCAAATTCTAACAGCCATATTCATAAAAAAAAACCTTAATCGGCGTCTGATCGTCGAACCCGTTGATACGCCGATTAGCCTTATTGAAAGATTAGACGCGTAATGTTGGCACTTTTGGCAAAATCATAGACAAAAACCCGGTTTCATCGCAATTAAAAAAAAAGTTTGACAGAACATGACCCATGACAGCGGTAATGGCGGGAAATGCGTTAAATTTTATTACGTATTTTGCATGTTACTACGGTTTGGATAAATACTTTTGTAACTAATTTTAGATTAATGACTGTGTAATGTGTCGAGAAACATGAATAAATAGTAGTTAATGTAACTGTTACGTAATAAGGGTCCTTAAAATACGAGTGTGGTTTTATGAAACGAAGCCGCAGGCGAGTTTCATAATAAGATCACACGAGTGTTTTAAGGCCTAATTACGTACCGTTGCATACACTGCTTTATCTACACACATATTATAAATCCGAAATGATGTGTTCGGAAACCAGTAGAATGACCGCCATTGCACCGCCATGACCAACTCGATTGTGTCGGCGGTCGCGCGGGCGCGTGCCGGTGGTCGGGGAGAGCGCGGATCTTTGTAACGTTACCGTGGGTGGGATTTTCATACGTTTTTACCACATCGTCAGAGCTGTTACGTTACTGGTTGCAATAATGGTGGTACTTACATACGGTTTCCGAACGCGGAATAGAGGATTTATGATATTGGTGTAGATAAATTAATGTACCTAATTATAGTGAAGAAGAGAGACAGTAAACAATTGAAATGTAATAGTAAGAATGTGTTGTTACCTACTAGGCCAGGCAATAGAGGGGTTGACCTCGCATTAACTCCTCAGTCCAAAAAAACTTTACAGCATGATAAAGTGTCAGGAGTAGATGGTATATATATTTTTTTCCAAAAAAAAAACTATTGTCTAGGTTTTTTTATATAAACTCTTATATCGTCTATATTTACGTTTGACAAAATGCTCAGTCTAATTTTATTTCACTAGAAATATTGACTTGATGTATGTAACCAATGTTAAAAAAAAAATCCATAACAGAACATTTTTTTTTGTGTAACTCACATGGGAAATTTGCTCCGTCTTTTTTTTACTGAACTGACATTAAATGTATGTATTTTACGTATGACAAAAAAAATTTCATCATCAATCTTTTTCAGTATAAAAATTTGCTTATTATTCGTAGTAGAATATTGCTCCGTCAATATATTTTTAAATTATATTTCCTTTAAGAGTTCTCTTGCGACTGTACAAAAATCCAAAAAAATATCCTGCGTATTAAAAAGTTAAATCATGTCACAAATAAAGATACCTAATATTTCAATCGTTAGTGGAATCCGCACGTGCAGGACGCGGGACGCGGGAGCGGGGATGCGAGGGGCCATGCGCAGCGTGTGAAAGCACGTTGACAGAACAATGTTTCTCTAACTACTCTCGCTCAAAGCTCTCTAACTTCCTATACACTTTTCTAATTATCTTCTTTAATAAACTCAAAGAAAAAGTTTACTTTTATGGTTTGGCACGCTACTAAAATATACATTAACACTACATTAATACACCCATACTGTTAGTAGTTTTATCTTAATTGATATAATTTAAAGTGGTGCTCAACGCCTAGTCACAGTTTAAATAAAAAAGTACGCCAGTTGTAATATATTTGACACATTTTTAAAATGCATGCATGCATGCGTGTTGTGTTGATGTGTCATATGCAGACTCCGTTATCAGTGGTGAAAATTTAATGATATCGAATCATAGGGTTGTCACACAATATTTTATTTCGAGTACAACATGTGACATATTTAAAAAAAAACAACATAATTTTCAATTATATCACCACTCCATGACAAAAAGGTTCCATTCGTTGAGATGGTATTTTTATTAGGTAACATTTTCCGTACCTCTGATGTCTGGTTATCGCTTGTGCAATACAATTCATTTTTTGGCCATCCGTTTCCACTTGTCATCATTGTTTTGAATACTGTGACCATTTCATCCTAGGAACCGTCATATACTCGTATATACGATTTAACACGTTTTAACACGAATCTTAGTCATCTTACTTTAAAATGTATATGCATTTGCACAATTGTATCATGTTACTGAAAAAAAAACAAGGCTTACTTGTTCGAAAAAATTGGTATCTATTGCACAGTTATACTAAATTTAGTAATCATTTCCGTGTCGCTGTGACTAAGAAACTGACAAAATTTAGCAAGATTATTCAGGAAATCCATACTTTTATTGAATAAACAATTAAGTGATTAATTTGACATCAATCATAATTCCCGAAATAAATACAATTAAGTAACTATTATGGAGTTTATATACCAAATTAAACCTCGTTAGAGTCCTTTGCCTTAATATATACATAAAATAATTTTAAACAAAAAAGAACCGACTTCACTAAGCAATCCACCTTTCCAACACCAAATGCTCGAGCTGCTGTAAAAAATACTCAAATCACTACAGGTGTGCCTATAATAGTTGAAGAGTTCCCTCGATTTCTCCAGGATCCCATCATCAGATCCTGACCTGGTTACAATGGGACCAACTGTGAAGTATACTCTTTCAAACAAAGAAAGAATTTTCCAAATCGGTCCAGCCGTCTTCGAATAATCGGTGAACATACATAAAAAAAAAAAAAAAAATAGCAAAAACAAAGATCCCGACGAATTGATAACCTCCTCCTTCGAAATCTTGAAGTCGGTTGATAAGTATATAGCTTACATCAAAATATATATACGTCATGTTAAGAATATTAAAATGTGCTATGCCAACCCTAGCTTTCATTAAAATTTCACCAGTGATCACGAAATAACATCAGTTAGTTTAAGTAATTATAATTTAATGTCTTACTATTGTAGGCCAATTGTTGAACACGGAGGCAGTTGTATATTCGTTAAACAGGGCATTCGGGCAGTCAATATGCCAGAATACTCCGACTTATCACGGGAACAATTGTTTGACGTGTGTGCTGTAAGCCTAGTCGATGAGAAATTACTAGTAATAGCCATTTATCATTCTAACAAAACCAGTCATCCAGAATATCTCAAGTTATTCGAAAACCTCCTGATAAAAATTTGCGACAATGGTCACGACGCACTTATAGTCGGGGACATTAACATAGATATTTTAAGTGAATCGACAAACAAACAATTATTACTAGATATTATGGTCTCTTACAACTTCACTCAACATGTAGATTTTCCAACACGCGAAACCAATACATCATCTACACTTTTGGATCACGCGTACTCTAATATCTGCCGCGACCGTGTGTCCGTACGCCGAGCGACGACGCACCTTAGCGACCATTGCGCGCAGATAACAGAGATCACTAGGACGGCTGTGTGCAAACGTGAGTCGCTGCCTCGACGCTCATATACCCTGAGTAATAAAGCTAACTTTGGACACCACCTGGAGTCGATAGATTGGGAAGAAATATTAAGGAAATTCGATTATGATGCTAGTAAATTAGCGGAATCAATTTTAAATGTATTAGTAAATAAATTCGACATTTGCTTCCCTAAGAAAAAAAGCAGTAATAACATAAAATTAAACTCGTGGGTCGATACCGACATAATAAACACTAAGAGCCTCCTGTTTGACGTTTTAAATCTAAAAAATAAATTTCCGGATTCTGATAGCTTGTCTAGTTTTGCGGAAAACCTGTCAGCCGCTTACGGTAATAAACTTAAATTAAAACGTACCGAGTACTATGACGAAATAATTAGTAAAAATAAAAATAAAAGTAAGTCCATGTGGAATGTTATCAACAAAGAGTTAGCCAGGAAACCCAAGGAACACAGGGACTTCACTGAAATGATAAAAGAATGTAACGGGCTCCCGGTGTCGACCAGGCAGGAGGTGGCCAATGCGCTAAACGCGGAATTCGTAAGCGCGGCGGCGGCGTGCGGCGCGCCGCGCGCCGACGTACGCGCCGCTCTGACCGCGCTCGCGCACCGCACGCCGTCTCTGGACCGCTCGATGCGGCTCCAACTATTTAGAATAAGAATAGAATAGAATCAGCAAAGTTATTAAGGTCGGTCTCAACCAGCGTATTTTGTCCTTCTGGCTGTCCCAAAATGTGATGTCAAATCGGCAGTATGCTTACCAACGAGGGCGCAGCACAACAGACTTGGTGCGTGAGGTGGTGTGGGCGGTGCTGAGGGCGCGCGAGGCCAACCAGAAGGTAGCCGTGCTGTGCTGCGATCTTTCGCGCGCCTTCGACACCGCGGATCACAGCCTGGTCGCGGCAAAGCTTGATCACTATGGCATTCGTGGCCCCGCCCTTGCTATACTAGTGTCCTTCATGAGCGACAGAACCCAAATCGTGGTAGGGGACCGAGGAAGAGTACGGTCAGTTGAACAAAGTAGCGAAATGGGAGTTCCGCAGGGCTCCTGTTTGTCTAACACACTGTTTACAATTCTGCTTAACGACCTACCAGAGGCCCTAGATGATGCAGAAGTATTTATGTACGCCGATGATGTTACCGTAGTTGTTACAGCACTAAATGAACAACTGCTCGAAACAGCTCTCAACGCCACCATGAATCGTTTGTACCTGTGGTTTAAGCGAAACGGTCTAGCTCTGAACACGGAAAAGACCTGTTTTCTCCGCATGAATTTAAACGGTCACCCTACTGCTGATGTCGATGTCCATGCAGGAAATACTAAAATTGAAAAGGTTGTCACCACCAAGTTGCTTGGCTTTACGCTCGACACCTCACTATCATGGAGGGAGCATATTGACTCTATTTGTAAGAGACTGGGCCGAGCATGCTATGCGCTACGGCGCTTGGCATCCACAGCCAGTGAAGATATAGTTAGATCTTGCTACTTTGCCACAGTCCATTCGATACTCTCATATGGTACCGAGTTGTGGGGTCGAGCATCGGATTTTGAGCGCGCATTCCGAATGCAGAGACGGGCAGTGCGAGGCATCGTAGGTATCCGTAGGGATGAGCCGGTTCACGATCACTTCACAACCCTGCGTATCCTAACCCTACCAGGTATAGCAATCCTTCAACTCGCATTTTTCACCCACACAAATATAGATAAATTTAAACGTAAAGGCATAGTGACGTCACATGATTTACGAAGCAACGCACACCGAGACCGCCTGGTTGCACCGTTTCACAGGCTCACTAGATCAGAACAGTCGGTATACGTCACGGGCCCTGCGATATACAACCGCCTCCCAGTGAGCATAAGAGGGGCACCATCTCACCAATCCTTTAAAAGGAAGTTAGAATCTTGGTTACTAACAAAAAAATTCTATAACTTTAATGAAATGGTGAACCTACAACTAACTTTGTGAAACTGCTATTATTAATGTTATTTTATAATTCTTATAAAATTATGACATTGTTATTATTATGTACAAATATTATTACAAAATTGTACCTGACTTGTACCTATAATTATGTTACCAATAAAATTATCTTATCTTATCTTATCTTATCTTATCACTGAAAACGGGGTCTAGTCATATGGAACAAATAAAACTATTATGTAATTTTTTGGAAATTGTGATTTTCTTTAAGTTGAAACAGCGAATTTAATAGGTACCGCAAAAACTCCTAACTAATATCCAAAGCTAGTGTAATTTTGCTTACGTAAGTAGAAACGCAGCTATAGATCAGAATCCCTTCATCTTCGTCCCTTCTTATGTAAACAAAACTTATAAGTGTGAATCCAGCCTAACTATTACCAAGGATGATTAAGACATGGATGGACAATGCCTATACAAAATCGCGTTCCTCGAATCTTCAGGCTATACGTCTGTTTTCGGTACTGAGTGCCACAGCGCCATCTGTTGAGTCTGGAGTCGAGTTATTCTGCCAGCGTTAATCGCCGAACAAAATATTAGAAACTAGAATTTATTTATTTAATATTAATTGCACAAAATAAGATGGTACAAATGGCGGACTTAATGCCATAAGGCATTCTCTACCAGTCAAGCAATTGGCTTAACAGAAAGGTTAAGTAGGAATTTAGTGTTTGTGGTGACCGTTAGATGACGCTAGTGCTTTAGCCTGAAATAAGGGAACGCGATTTTGTATAGGCATTGTCAATCCATGTCTTGATCATCCTTGCTATTACGCAACGCAAATGGTGGAAAAAACTCATATTACACTTAAAATAACATTTGTATAAATACTGAAATACGCAATGAACTTGTGGACCATAGTTGTAGTAGTCCTAATCACTAGAGATCTTGGTCACTTTTTCTTAGTTTTACGCTAGTAGCCTATTTTTATTGAGCTGCATTGATGTTTTTTTTAATGAGACGAGTAACTAAACAATTTTTTCTTAAACATTTGCAGAAATATTATACACCGTAAAAGCTAATTCCCTATTACTAAGACTCCGCTGTCCGTCTGTCCGTCTGTCGCCAGGCTGTATCTCATGTATCGTGATAGTTAGACAGCTGACATTTTCATAGATGGTGTATTTCTGTTGAAACTATAACAACAAATACTAGTATAAGAATAAAATAAATATTTAAGGGGGCTCCCACACAACAGACATGATTTATTTGCCGTTTTTATAGATAATGGTACGGAACCCACCATGCGCGAGTCCGACTCGCATTTGGCTGATTTTTATTTAGGTACGTTAACTGTAGCATAGGCTTAGGTACGATTAAGTCAACGAACTGGCATAGTTAGTAAAAAAAAATATTTTTACACAAAGATTTATTCAATCGGTCACTAATGTAACTGTGATGACGAAAATTTGTTCCTGTTGTCCCTCATTAGGGACATAGGGCTCGCATAATAGTTTTGCACTTGCCACGATCTTAAACGGTAACTTCTAGCCGAGACCGGCTTAGGCTACATCTGTCTCAACTTATCGCCTCTTTGTATTGCGGGTTTGGGGGGGGGGAGCGACTCGACATCCTACTGCCAGTAGATTGCCAGCGGAGACTATGTGGATAAGTGGTTATCCGGTCTTCGGAGTAAGTATTCGCTTCGATCCATACAGATACAAATAATTTATTGTACCGACGAAACAACACATGACAATGGCCAGTGTTTGGCGTACAATAATGTTGATTCTATTGCATGTTATGTCATTGAATGTCTAATAATGTTTATAGTTATATCAACCATAGGTAGATGCCAAAAAAAAGATGCTGCCTGCTGGCCTCGCCTCGGATACCGGGGGCTTTGGTCACTTTTTCTAAAGCATATGACATCTACTCGTATTTCGACTTATAACAAAAGAAACAATTAAATATTACACACAGAGAAAAAAATACAGTTGTTATAGGTGAATTACACAACAGACATAAATCTTATTTAAGCGTCCTTTATTAGTACAACTTATGTTTAATTTGGGTACAACAAAAAGTTTAAGTCACCTGGCAAATGCGCTGTTTCAAAAAGTCGCGCGTACTAGATATGTGGGCACGGCAGTTCCCCTGCCAAGTCGAGCAAAACAAAGGCACGGCCGAACCATCCTTTTTCCGAAGCCATTCAGGCCATTTTCGACCCCCCTCTAATTCTGTTACCGATAACGCTAGAAGGCTGGCATTTCTGTGACCAAGAGGCCATAACACAAGGAAGATATATTCCCAATATCATTGAATTTCACTTTATACTTTAAGAACTAGTGCAAGTCAAAATTCCTTACTTTTGTCACTGACTCACTGATTACGATCATCGTATATCTAAAATACTTCTAGCAGTCCCACAAGCTCCAAATTTTGAACACTTCTAACTTCTAGGGTAAACTCTTAGACTATAAAGCCACTGAAAATTAAAACAAACCGCAATATCCCGGGTTCTCTAGTTTTACAAACCGCACAGTTAACATTGAAATCCCATATAATAAGGGCATACCATTAGGACAAATTACTGGCCTAGTGGCTTAGTGTCACAACACTAAAATGCTCAAACTTGGTTGAGGCATATAGCATGCGTACCTTGAGACCGGTAGGGCCTTTCTCAAAAAGTCCTCGGCAATGCGAGGGTCATGTTTCTGCGTTGAACAAACGCTAGCGGCATCTATATAACTCGATCAATGCGCCATCTGTTGGTAGGCGGCGTAACTAGTGTCGAAGCGTAGTTGTATCGGTGCATGCGGCTGCATTGTGTGCATTATGACACTACAAGCGTCATCCGTTGGCGAGTAGTGGTGATGGTGTTCTATTTAGTGAGACAATGATACACTGATGCTTTAATTAAATACTAGTTTAATTAATAATACGCAATCAAAATATTTATTAAAATGATAATGATACAAGTTAAGTACAAATATGAAATTAGACAATTATATAATTGAAGTAACTTACTCCACTTTTTTCACTATGACGCAAGCATAGCTGAGTCGTATCCGCGCATGCTAAACTGGACTCAATAGCTGAAGCACGACGACATATTACTTCGTGCTCACTCGCTTTAAAAGGCTAGACAAATTTTTCATTTCGAGATTTGACGTATTGTATGTGGAATATTTTTTGGAAATTTCGGTTTTGGCTGTTGAATTGACAACCTTACGTGAATAAAAAACGAAACCAGGCTGAGGAATTTTCCATAAAGTTTATGAAATATACTGTAATAACATTTTTTTTTTTTAATTTTTTTTTTTTGGATATTCGTAAATATTATGCTAAAATAAGATTAACATAACACCCACTGCTACAAACCTGACTGAGAAATTTTCTTTTTTTCTTAACAAAATGACGAGTGTTACAAATTATTTTTGAATACAAGTGACAGTTTATACCGCTCGCCGCCGGCAGGGTTTTCATCCCCACACCCTGGAGCCCAATGGGTCGCGCACAGTACGATTTAATATGACAGGCTAATGCGCAAACTAATAAATAAATTACAACAAATTAAGCAAGGAAATAAAACCGGAAAGAAAAGGTGAAAATAACAAAAAATACCAGAAAATCGAAGCAACCAAAAATGAAGGCGATAATAAAACAATAAAAAACAAAAAGATATCTAAAGCTAGAACCCGGGTCACCCGTGGCGTTCTTCGCTCCGGGCCGCTGGGCCACGGAGACGATAGACGACCGTACAAATTTAGCGGTCTATATGCGCGACTTGCGACGTAACAATTCCAGAATAATTCTTTGTTCGGCAGCCTTATTTTTGAAATAGTCTATCGTGTACCAAAAGGGGCGCTCCTCAAAGGCTGCGGACAATAAAGAAACAAGTCCGTGATTACCTATTACACATGGGACTACGACCTATATTTACACACTGTAATGTAAATGCAAAACACTCACCCGCTGTTCCAATAACGATTGTACACTTCAGTCACTAACAATTGCACAATATTTCCATACTGTTTTTGCAAGATGACTCCAATACTCAAATATTTTGATATAAAAATCTTTAGCGGACACAGTGAGATTCACTGATCGCCCGGTTTTCTCTCGCCACCCTACTTTTACAAAAAATTACAACTTGACATTATCAAATAAAAATCGATCACGATCTCTGAGACCCGTAGCGACAGCTATCTTGAAGTTGTGAAAACAACCATTTCAATATCCCCTCACCTCAAGAGAATCCGACCCGGATTCATGCCATGCGCTTAAAATCCGAGGAGTGCCATTTTCCCAAATCCTTACCCCTTAAGCTAACCAATCTATAGACATCCGCCGATAATCTTTGAGCTATTATGGCTTTGTCAAACTTTGGTGCTAGCTTTGACATGATGTCTTTTGCTGCATTAGAAAGGAGCTTCTTGCGGTACCAAACCATATCACCCTCCGTGTATACTTAAGTACGTCGGCGTTTGTTGTAGTATTTGGAATTCACTTCATACGCATTCCTAAGGCGATTCTGCGCATCGCTGTAGATCTCATCTCTTGCTTTTAAATATGCCTCGTAGCCTTCTCTATTGCAAAACAACGGAGCGTCCTCTTGAAAACGACTACATTTATCTCCCTTAACCGAAGTTTCCCGCCCGAAGAAGAGGTACGACGGCGTCCTTCCCGTGACCTCGTGTACCGCCGTTCTCATGGCATGTCCTATATGGTGAATGTACTTATCCCATTCCTTGTGGTTTTTCTTTTACATAACATGATATGGCTGTCCCAATTACCTTATTAACCTTCCGTAGGGTTTGCCTGAGGGTGATAATAGAGCGTATACCACAAGTCTATGTTATAGTTCTTGGACATTTCTTTAAATTGTTTCGAAACAAATTGTTTTCCGTTGTCACAAATAATGACGTCCGGTGGACCAAACAGCAATATCACCTGTTCATCCATTATTTTGACAATATTAGATGCTTTGCCATTGCGTAAGGGAAACAACAAAGAAAACTTGCTGAACCAGCATGATACCACCAATAGCATCGTGTGTCCCTGTTTTGAACGCGGAAACGGTCCCATTAGGTCCATGGAGACAATCTGAAACGGACCCGATACCTCCCTTTGCCGTCCCATCATGCCACTTGGCGGCAACTGTGTGGATTTATGTGAAGCACACACCTCACACTTTCTAACATAATCTTTCACATCTCCAATAAGAGAGGGCCAATAATATTGCTGCCTTAATCGTTTTCTTAGCACCAAAATGTCCAGCTAACGGATCATCGTGACACTCTTTTAAAACCCGATTCCGAAGAGCTTCTGGAACCACCAACTTCCAACTGTACTTCTCATCTGGAAATTGCTTTAATTTTAAGTATTTTCACAGGCGATCTTGGCTAAGCTGCCAATCTTCAGTATGTCCTCCTCTGAGGACCTTTTCTTCCTGTGACTTATACCAGGCATCTTTACACTCAGGCCCAATTTCCAACACAGCTAACTCCTCAACATCCGACTTCCTTGACAATGCGTCGGGTACAACGTTCAGCTTTCCTTTCCGAAAGACTCAAACTGTTGCAGACGCACGGCCCATCTTGCCAACCTTCCGTGCGGGTTTTTATTTTTATGCAGCCACTGCAACGCACTGTGGTCTGAAATCATCTTGAAATGACTTCCCTCTACATATGGCCTGAATTGTTCTATAGCATGAAGGACGCTTAGTAACTCTCTCTCGGACGTCGAGTATTAACTGGAGCGGAGGTTAATGCAGTTTTTAAATTAGTGAACGCTGTTTCTGCCTCCTCATTCCAAATGATCCGATCTAGGTATAGGATACGAATCCTTCTTGGTCACCCTATTCAGTTGCCTGCTGTCAAGGCACAGACGATTTTGACCCGAAGCTGTTTTTACCAATAGTATTGGAGAACGCCAAGAACTGTTAGACGGTTCTATTATGTCATTGGCTAACATATCATCAATCTCGACTTCCAATTGCTTGATGATGTGAGGAGCAAAGGGATACTGGCGTTGGCATACCGGTAAATTGCTTTCCGTATCGATATGGTGCTCAATGAACTGTGTCCTGCCAACGCCCTCACCAAGCTGATCCTGAATTTCCTGAATGACTGATTCCAGGGTCCTTCTTTGTACTGGAGACAGCTCCCCAATAGAAATGACTGGTGGAACTTCCAAAACCTCTTCATTGCTTAATTTGTCCGTATGATTGCAAACCTTCCTGATTTCCAACCCAAATTGCTTAAAAAAGTTCATTCCAAAAATTATATCGTGATCGAGTTCATCCATGACATGAAATTTTACGACCGAAAGATTCGATGGGCAGATACACGACAGAGACTATAGCATGAGGCCTACCATCAGCATTAGAAAAGCATCGCAGCGGAATAGTCTGCACCTGCACCCCCAGAGGTGATAATTTTCTTTTATAAAATTCGGCTTTGATGAACGACGATTGCGCACCAGAATCTAAAAGTCCCATGAATGACTTCCCAAGAACCTTATAGGAGATAAAATTACGATTATCGTGAGGCTTTGTTTCAATGTTGTTTATCTCTCCCGACACAGAAAACGCCTTGATACGTCTCAGCCAATCCTGCCATTCATTATCCTGATTATTTACTTCGAAAGCCCCTCGGCAGGCTTGTCTTCCGAGTTGGCGTTCCCCGAACAAGGACATTTCTTTACCGTGGATCTGAACTTATCGCACTTGTAGCAGAACAACCTTTGTTTATCAGCCGGGCAATCCCTAAATCCATGTCCAATGTTCCGACAGTTCCAGCATTTTAAAGACCCTGTGGCACGGCAGGCCTGAGCGGTTTGCTGCGCGATTGCATTAATTTCCCTCCCACGGAACGCTAAGTCCGGCTCCACTAAACAATGACTCTGACTTGGCTCTTAAAAGTTTTCACAATTTATCCTAGTATGCTCTACAATCCTTAAGACTTCCAACTGCTCGGAAACTGAGGTGAATCGATCTCTGCACACTGCTAGTTGGAATTCCGGCTGAATGTTCTTAAGCAAAATCGACAACTTTTGATGTTCCGTTAACTTATTGGGTAAGCGATTAATAGTAGTTTATGTAACTGTTACGCAATAAGGGTCCTTAAAACATGAGTGTGGTTTTATGAAATGAGCCGCAGGCGAATTTCATAATAAAATCACACGAGTGTTTTAAGGCCTAATTACGTACAGTTGCATACACTGCTTTATCTACACTCATATTATTTATTCTAAATGCCTTATTTGGAAACCATAGAATGGCCGCCATTGCACCGCCACCATGGCCAACTCTCGTGTGCCGGCGGTCGCGCGGGCGCGTGTCGGGCTGTCGGCGTCGACGTCGGGAGGGTGCAGGTGTACATTATGTTATCAAAACTCATAGCACATCAATAATTGAGCATGAAAAGTTAAAATTACGTTACTGCTACGGATAAAAAGCTTATCATAGTAAAATCGGTCGTGGTAATGCTAGACATTGCCTACCGTTTTCGAACACGTTTTAGAGAACTTACAATATGAGTGTAGATAAACATATTTTGCATGACAGATATGTAAATCAATATATTTTCATGCTTGCTCTGCGTACGTTTCCTAATCTCATCCAAAAGCTCTTCCTCGTCTCTGAAAAGAACCCAACAGGAGCCCTACCAGCTCGTACCAATCCGAGGCCCGGTCACGATTTGCTCGAAACCAAATCAGTGCGTCATCTTCAAAGAGGTCAATGGCATAGCGAAATAAATCACCGTCCGTAGCGTTGCGCGCGTCCTTTATCTCCTCAATCCGTTCCAAAAACGCGTTAATGCTCATCGTCCCCTTGCCGTTTAATTTTATGCCCCAATCTTTAAGGGGTATCAGCTTCCTTTTAGTGGGCTCCATATCTAAGGTTGAAGGCCGCTGAAGCTGAGCACGCCGCGACTCCAAGCTACTGAATGGCGGATGCTGGACCGCCCTCACATCCCTCTGCCTTTCACCTTGCTCTAACGCCACCGGCATAACCAAACCTAAACCTGCAGCTTCCTTGCCCTCACCGGGAACGCTTTCCTCCTCTAACTTCTCAATGATCTTCAAAGCTTCTATCCCTAAAGACCTTTGCAGGATTTCCTTGTCCTTCTCAGAGATTTTCCCCTCCCCCTCATCATCCACCGACTTCAATGATTCCAACGAAGCGAATGCTTCCTGAATATTATTCAGAATGGATAAATGTCTTTCTATATGCTCTTGTTCTGTGGGAATAATCATCTTGACGCGGCCTAGCAAATGAGAGAGGCGAGTGAAAACCCGGCGAAAATTCGAGCGATCCGACCCATCCTTGACTTCACTAAGTGCTGCCGACAGCGGTTTGAACTTATCCTCACATATCGTTATCGCTAACAAGGGGTTGTCTACGCAAAACTGAGGGACCTTAAGTACAATTGAGGATTCGCCCCTTGATTCACGCTTGAATATTTCCCTAAGTATCCTGCGCATAGGTTCCACATTCTGTATATCACATATCCCCCTACAAGCAAGTTCAAAAATTAACTCGTCCTTTACAAGATAATTAACCTCCATCTTATATAAACAAATGTAACAAAATCCTAATTACACAATTTCAAAAACACACACAAGAAGTACACCTTAAATACTTTATTATAGCTACAGCGTTCAAACAGTCGAAATCAATCTTAATTTCATTCACTGTACCCTGTGGGCGCCAATGTCATGCCTCAGGTTCTTAACCAAAAAGTGAAACAAGACTTGAGCTTCAACCGTGTAAACACTTGTTAATTTATTTCAAAATAGAGATTTCTTGTACACTATCTTAACAAAAACACAAGGTACTTAATGAGGTATAACTAGACTATGACAAACTAAGATTACAATTATCCTTTTTTTTACACTATACTAATAATCCAGTGCAACAAACTTAATCTAATATGACGGCTAATGCGCAAACTAATAAATGAATTACAACAAATTAAGCAAGGAAATAAAACCGGAAAGGAAAGGTGAAAATAACAAAAAATACCAGAAAATCGAAGCAACCAAAAATGAAGGTGAAAAAAAACAAAAAAAAAAACAAAAAGATATCTAAAGCTAGGATTTCAAACCGGGTTACCCGTGGCGTTCTTCGCTCCGCCTCGAGGGTCGAGGCCGCTGGGCCACGGAGACGATAGATGACCGTACGAATTTAGCGGTCTATATGCGCGACTTGCGACGTAACAATTCCAGAATAATTCTTTGTTCGGCAGCCTTATTTTTGAAATAGTCTATCGTGTACCAAAAGGGGCGTTCCTCAAAGGCTGCGGACAATAAAAAAAACAAGTCCGTGATTACCTATTACACATGGGACTACGACCTATATTTACACACTGTAATGTAAATGCAAAACACTCACCCCCTGTTTCAATAACGATTGTGCACTTCAGTCACTAACAATTGCACAATATTTCCATACTTTTTTTGCAAGATGACTCCAATACTCAAATATTTTGATATAAAAATCATTAGCGGACACAGTGAGATTCACTGATCGCCCGGTTTTCTCTCGCCACCCTCCTTTTACAAAAAATTACAACTTGACATTATCAAATAAAAATCGATCACGATCTCTGAGACTTGTAGCGACAGCTATCTTGAAGTTGTGAAAACAACCATTTCAATATCTTTAATCTAAATTGTTATTTTATTTCCAGATTCTGAAAGGCCAAGTAACTCATGGACAAGCACCACCTACACACTTCAAGGAACTGTCACTATGGGCCAGCATGCTCCAGCAGCCAGCCTGACCACCTCAGCAATCACACTGAAACAAAAGAAAATGAGACAGAGAAGCCCAAAATGCTCCGGCTTTGTGTTTTCTTATTAAACGGGACATTTGATTTTACTGAATAAATTATCTTATTTTATCTCAATAAAAATTTTGTATTGATGTTTTATTCTCCTTTTACTGGAAAATCAGCTGTTTGGCATCATTGACATATATTGTATATCAGAAATCAGAACATGTTATGACTACTCAGAGATCAGGACTGTATATAGGTTATAGGTTAACGCGGGCTGATTTCCGCAACTCGACGTCTGTATACTGCGCCTATTTTGCGTGCTGGGTGGCCTATTCGTGCCAACCCAGTTCCTCCAGGAAGCCTAGCAGACCCTTTACGTTGCCGACGACTTCCGGGAGAGCCCTCGGCGAACCAAGATGTTTCGCCCGGTCTTCTGCCACCCCCGGACATGTGTTGATGACGTGGGCGGCATTCTCGTCCTCCTCCATGGAAGCTCTGCAGAGGGGACTGTCTGTGACACCTAGAGTGAAAAGATGCTTGTTTAGAAGGGCCTGACCAGTTAGTGCTCCGGTAATTAGTCTGAGCTGCGGCCTCTTGAGCTGTATTAGCTTTCTAGACAATCCGGGGTAGATCGTCGGGAGGGCCTCCTTGGCTTGCCTGCATGTACTTAGGTTAGTCCAATAATTTTGGTGCTCTACCTTGGTGTTGTGTAGCAGTGTTCTCCGCAGCCATGCAACGGGTAGAGGTAATATGGGCTCGGGACCTACCACTTTCGCCTCTGAGCCCCCTCTCGCTAAAACATCAGCTGCGTCGTTGCCACGTGAGTTGCTGTGCCCTTTGATCCACTGCAGGGTTATGCTGTTGGTGGTACATACCTCTGTTAGGATTTTGTGGCATTCGTATATGAGACTTGAGGTTATTTTGTGACTCTGCAGGGCTTGTAGAACCGATCGACTGTCGGAGAGTATTCGGATGGGGTATTCCGTTACCTTCCTAGAGGCGATTGCGTGAGCAGCCATTATTATGCCCATACATTTCGCCTGGAAAACCGTGTTGTGGGCTCCTAATGATGTGGAGATATGTATGTTTAGGTCCTCTGAGAAAACTCCCGAGCCAGTGCCAGACCTTGTTTTGGACCCGTCTGTGAAGATCCTCAGCTCCCTGGGGTTGAGGCCCTCGTCTGGGTCTTCGTACAGCTGGATTTTGTACTTCTTTTCAAAAACGAACTGCCTAGGTATCGCATCAGTCGCCGCCTCTATGAGCGGTTCCATACTTACGGCCTCGATGAGGATTTCGGTGTGCGGTGTCCTAGGCGCCTTCCAGAGATTTAGCTTCTTTCTTTAGCCGTACCGCCGTAGCCATAGCCTCTTGCTTAACAAAGAGGTGCAGTGGTGGTAGGCCTAACATAGCTTCCAGGGCCGCAGTCGGTGTGGTCCTCATGCAGTCCGTGGTTGCCATGCAGGCCAATCTCTGTAGTCGTTGTAGTTTAGCTTCGACCGTAGTTAGTTTGGTGCGTGGCCACCATACTATTGCGCCGAAGCATATGATTGGTCGGATTTCTGCTTGGCCATTTACGACATTGCCAGAAAGCGACCGTCGCTTCTTCAATTTTGTTGTTGAGATGGGTGCTCCAGTTTAGCTTGCTGTCGAGTATTACCCCTAGATACTTTACCTCAGGTGACAGCTGGAGCTCTGTATTGAACAGTTTTGGGAGGCGGTAGTTTACCAAAGACCCTTTGTTGGTGAACATTACCATCTCTGTCTTCTTTGGGTTGACCGATAGTTCGTTGTCATAGCACCAGCGTTCCACTATCGCCAGCGCTGAGCGTGTAACATCGCATACCGTACCTGCGTGCATCCCGCTTGTCAGTATCACTATGTCATCTGCGTATCCGATTGTGTAATAGTGATTGTCGTTTAACTTGGTGATCAAGTCGTTCACCACCAGGTTCCATAGTAGAGGGGACAGGACGCCCCCTTGGGGACAGCCCTTAGCTACTAGTGCTTTGTTTTGTCCATACCGAGTCTGATGGTTCTCAGCATCTTGTTTATCCATTCGGTTATAACTGCGTGTACTCCATGTCTTCCCAGCGCTGCAGTTATACTGGTAAATTTTGTCTTGTCGAAGGCTCCTTCACTGTCGATGAAGGTGCCTAAGCACATAGTCTTGTTCTTGATTGCTACTTCAATTTTGGTCGTGACCGCATGAAGTGCTGAGTCTGTAGACTTACCTGGGCTGTAGGCATGCTGATTCGGATATAGTACCGTCTCCCTCAGGTGCCTTTCACATAACCTCTCCAGTGTCTTAAGAATGAAGGAGGTTAGACTTATTGGTCTGAAGGATTTGGGGTCCGAGTAGTCACTTTTACCTGGTTTTGGTATGAAGATAACTTTGACATCTCTCCATTGTGTCGACACATACTTGTGTGCCAGACAGGCATCCAGGACGGAGGTTAGCCCTTGAATAAGCATCTCCCCGCCCCATTTCAATAGAGCTGGGAAAATCCCATCCGGTCCTGGCGATTTAAATGAGTCAAAGCTGTTAATTGCCCATTCATTTCTTTGCAGGCTGATTACCTTATGGGCCAGCTGCCATTCCTCTTCCGTCGGAGTGACATCTTCAGGTGGCCACCGAGCTGGACTGGATATCTCGCAGCCCGGGAAGTGTGTTTCTACCAGTGCACATTCTGCCTCCTCCGGTGAGGTGGTGAATGAGTTGTCTGGTTTCCGTATGGACCCCAGGGATACGGCTGAGTTGTTGGAGAGAACTTTTCTTACCCTGTTGGCCTGCGTTGTTGTCTCTATGTTGTTACAGAAGTTGCGCCACGAGTTGGTGCTCCTGTACCTGAGTCGTTTTTTGGGCCGGGACTTGGTGGCCTTGTAGTTATCCCAGTCCTGGTCTGTTCCTGTGTTCATTGCCCTGTTTAAATGCCTCCTCATCTCTCGCCTGAGCCTCTCCAACTCAGGCCCCCACCAGTTGTTTTTGTTATTACAGCCTACTGTCGGGGTGGATAGGGGGTATGTCTGTTGGTAGCATTCCAGCATTGTGTCGGTGAGGACGCTTACCTGTTTTTCAATCTGTTCGGTGCCCATGATTCTGGGTGGAATCTTTGCCTGCTGTAAGGCTTGGCCCATACGCAAGGCGTATTGAGCTTGATCCGTTTTCCTTGGATTACTCCTCAGTGGCACCGAGTGTCTACTTACCTGAAGGTCGAAGCGTATCCACCTATGATCCGAACATGACAGTTCCTTTGAAACATGCCAGTTCGATATGTGCTCCGATATACCTTCCGTTGCTAGGGTCAAATCAATGATCGTTTTACTTCATCAGTTGGTCGGTTGACGAAGGTTGGTTCAGAACCTATGTTGATTATGTTTAGGTTAGTTGTGAATAGGTACTCAACAAGTTTGTTACCTCTTTCGTTTCCCGTAGGCATGCCCCAGAGGGCGTGGTGTGCGTTGGAGTCGGTGCCCACAATGAGCTCCAGCCCCGCCTCTTCGCAGTAGCTGATCAGCCTGGTTAGGTCGTGCGGTGGTGGACCATCTGATTCGGGCATGTAGACTGATGCCATGACCACCTCCGCAAGGCGGGTGCCCAGCGCCCTTTGCACCTTTATGGCGCACAGGTCTCTGGAACAGAAACCCGTTAGAGGCTGCATATATATGTTGCTGGTATTGATAGATAGATATAGATAGATATATTCTTTATTTGCTTGCCACAATATACACACAGTTAGGTAGGTACATAAGTTACATCCTTAAAAGAAAGAAGCTATAAAAACATATGAAACCAAAAGCAAAAAAAAAACGATTTCTGTGTGCGTTGCAGCAATACAAAAGGGTTCTGACTCAGCAATACGCTTCACTCTTACGGGCGAAGCACTGGTATTCTGCCAGAACCCAGGCCACGTATAAATATCTTAATTTTCACTATGATTAACTTAATGTATCTACTTGTGTAAAAAAGAAAAAGAAAATGCGGTGTATGCTGATACCGATATGTAATGTAGTGTAAGTGTAGGAAGTGTAAAAAGATAACAGAAAACATGTATTCTCCATTCAGGCTATATTAGGTAATCTGAAACCAAGTATCCGTGTGGAATACCTGTTATTTGCTTATTTATTAGTACTTTTTAAAATGGTATTTAAAGGTTGCCTTTGTTTTAAGGCGCCTGACAGGTGGGGGGATATTGTTCCAACACTTGGTTGCGAGATACCGAAAACAGCCTGTAAAAGCAACAGTTCTGTGTGGATGTACTTCCAAAAGGCAGCGTCGAGTAGATCTAGTGCCATATCGTTTGTGAAAAGATGAAATTTGTATTTTTGAGAAAAGGTAACTGGGCTTTTTGTCATTTAAAACACCAAACAATAGGCTTGCAAGATGCAAATGTCTCCTAGAAGACATATTCAATATAGAAGCTTTATTTAAGTACGGCGTGATGTAACTTCTGGGTGGGATTGGATAACAAAAGCGGTAGCAAGCGGTTTGGACTCGCTGTATGAGACGGCGAGTTTTCGCTTGTAAACGTGGCCCATAAATTATATCCCCGTAATTTAATTTGGAGAGGATGAGTGACTCACATAAAATTGCCCTTACTTTCTCACTTAACAAGCTTCTTATTTGGTACAAAACCTTCAAGCGGTAAAAACAGGATCTCACCAACTCCCCCACGTGCTTTTCGAACCTAAGCTGACTATCCATCACTAATCCGAGGTTCCTAGCCTCCTCAACACGTTCTATCAGTGAATTTCTAATTGTTACTTGTGGGTTTATGTCTATGATTTTAGATATTTGACATTTTGTACCTAATTGATTTAGCAGTAAACCGTTATCATCAGCCCAGGTGGAGATACTTTCAAGGTCTTCGTTTATTTTATTAATCATCTCGGTGATGTCGCAAGGACGGGCTGAAAGGTATAATTGCACGTCATCTGCGTATAAATGGTATTTACAGTGCCTAATCTTTTTTATTATATCTGCACTGAACATTATAAATAGCAAAGGTCCCAGAATAGAACCCTGGGGGACTCCTCGTGTTAACAACCTAGCGTTAGATACCAGTTGACTGCCATCTTCCTTTGAAATTCTATCAGATTGCGTGCGGCCATTGAGGTAACTATTGAACCAGGCCAATGATTTAAAGTCTATTCCATAATAACGCAGTTTAGAGAGTAGCAGACTAATATTTATACAATCGAAAGCGCGAGAAAAGTCCAATAACACTAAACAGGTACCCATTCCAGAGCTTTGGTCGTACAGAATATTATCGACCACATCAATTAAAGCAGTTATCGTCCCCATTCCCTTGCGAAAACCTGACTGCACTTGAGGCAAAATACTGTTAATCTCTACATATTCATGTAATTGGTCATTCACAGCTTTTTCTAAAATTTTAGAAAGGAAGGGCAGTATACTTATTGGTCGAAGGTCTTTTAGTTCCAATGGATTATCTACCTTCGGCAATGGAGTTACTAGCGCCGATTTCCATATAGCTGGTACCTCGCCAGTCAAAATGGACCTGTTGATAATGCCCGTAATTACTGGCAATGTGCGCGGAAGAGTCAGCACAACCATATATCTACTGATAGAATCAATACCTATTGCATTTGTATTAATAGATAATATATATTTAGTCACTTGGTGTTCCTCTACTGCTTTAAGGCTGAAAATAGAATCAGCGAATTGGTCGCATTCAAAATCTAACACTGTAGGTAACGAAACACTATCAATACCAGGCACATTCAAAAAATTATCGTTGATTCTATTAGGATCATTAAAGCGATCAGGAAGCCGGTCTCGATTATTCGAGTCGGATAGAACAGTTTTCTTGAGATTCTTCCATAATGTTTTAGAATCTTTGTGCTGTGAATTTATGTGGTGAAAAAATCAATCAAATCATTATAATATTTTTTGGTACCTTCTGATTTTGACTCTCTATATCTTAAATAAGCCTCATTTCGCTTCTCAATCATAATCCTAATAGTATCAGTAATCCAAGGTAAGCTATGATTGTGACGAATAGTGACGGACTTGACTGGTGCGTGCTTATTAAATAGAGAAAGCATTAAAATATTGAATTTTTCCACCATTCTCTCCACAGAAGGAGAACTTAATATGGATTCCCAATTAATAGACTGAAGGTCATTGTCAAAGTCAGTAATATTAATATTTTTTATTGGCCTATAAGTAATAGTTTTTGGCTGTGTTTTGGGTCGTTTAATTGGAATAGTCGCTATTACCATGCAATGACCGAGAGAACCCGTGATATTTGAGACGCACACATCATTGATAGGAGCATTAGTGCATATAACATCTATAAGTGTTTCATTGTTGACGGAGTAATGGGTAGGTTCTGATACAACTTGTACCAGATCTAAATAGTTAAGAAAGCAGGTGAGTTTGGTGGTATTACTATTAGTTGTGTCCAAAATATTTATATTGAAATCCCCCAGTAAAACTACATAATCATACTTAGAAAAGAATGTTACAGATTCTGTTAAAGAATCAAAAAATAAGTCCGCATTGATCCAATTTGGACGGTACGCTGTACCTATAATAAAACTACATCGATTAATTGTCACAGATATCCATAGTTGTTCAATATTTGCAACAGGGTGGGTAGTTCGGCGTGCGCGCACGCTATCTCTGATATAGAAGCCTACCCCGCCACCGCGGTCTCCGCGCATGACACTGGGACGCGGAGCGTTCATAAATTTATATCCAGGGACGAGCGGTGCGCGTTTTGACTGCCCCTGTCTGATCCATGATTCGTTTATCGCGACTATATCGGCGTCAAATTTGTCCATTGCAATTAGAAAGTCATCATGTCCAGTTGCCAGTGAACCCGCGTTAAAAAGACCTAACTTTAGGAATTTGGTTTTAGTGCCTATCACTATCACAAATTATACCAAATAATACCTGGCGAGTATAGCAATATAATACAGGACAACGCGGCTGTGTAACCTCTAAATTTGATTGAATTCTACTTGAAATAGACAAATATGTGTTTAAGAGCGATCGAGTCGGGTTATTTGAGTGTTCTATGAGAATAATAGTGTTATAAAGTGCATTAATTGTGTTGATGTAATAGCATATCACAGTGTACCATCTATTATAATGTTTTTGATGACCTCCGATAGTTTTTATTGCTGCAGCGCATTCCAGTGACAAAATCAACATAAGACTTCTGTAGAACAAACAGTGAACTTTACATATCAAAAAACATATAAAATCAAATACAACAAAACATTTTTTATACAAACGATCAAATATCGAGTGTACCAAAAACGGCTCAAATCCAATTCCGTTCGTATGCGATGTCGCGGTGACTCCGTACCAGGACGTTGGCGTGCGTAAATCCTACCATCGCGGGTCCATAGATAACGCCAGCCGTGGTGTTCCTTGAGCTGCCTCGCCTTTTGGAACAATCGTCGATTGAAGGAAGTCAGCCGCTCGTTGATATAAAAGCGGCAGTCGGGGCCCGGCAGGCCGGTGCCCTCCGTGGTCGCGCCGCGGCGTACTCGCGCCGCCTGCAGCAGCCGGTCGCGCACGGCGCGGCGCGCCAGCCGCACCACCAGTGGTCGTGGGCGGGACGCCGGTCCTTGGGCGCCTTCCTCCAGCCGCGACGGGCGACCCACGCGAGTGGCATCGACTATGTCGTGCTCAGACAGCGTGACACCGAGCTTCAGTCCTAAGGTAGTGACTATGTGCATTGTGTTTTCGCCCTGATGCTCTGGCACACTTGATATCTCTATATCATTATGTAATAAGTCCTGGTCGCGGTCATTCAACTCCATTTTTAGCTGGTCGATGGTTTCTAACAATGAACAATTACTATGTTCGGTCGTATGTACGGCCTTGCTCTCCAGAGCGTCCACACGGGCACATAATCCATGCGTTCATCACAGCTGTCGATCCTTAACGATATGCTTGACATTGTTTCACGGAGAGCTTGGGTATTGTAATTCATCGTCCGGATTTCCTCGCGAAATAGACGAAATTCCGCCACTAGCTGCTGAACGGCGGACTCAGACCTGGTAGTATCGTTAAGTTGATGATTGTCTGTGAAAGACATATCCATGGCGGAGTTATCAGGCTCATGAGTCGCTGCGACCCGAGGGCGGGCGGCGCCCCGGTGCATAGTTACATTGTCGTGAGCGCCTCGCACCGGTGTGTTTGTGTTGCCTGTCCGAGGTTCGACACTTTTACATTCCACACACGTCCACGGATACTTATGTTCAGCAACCATCCGCAAATAGTCTAGGGAAACGTTCGCGCAGAGATCACAAAACAGTTTTTGGCAGTTAATACAGTTTAAAAATTGTTCAACGATCAGTGTAGTTTGACATCCCGCACAGGTTGCCATTGCAAAGTGTTGTATATGTGTTGATAATAAAGTCTAAATTACGACGGCTGTCACTGACACACTGTTATTGCGCGCGCGCAGATACTAGCAGCTGATTCGCTGACAGCCGGTCAGCTGACCTGCACGATCGATTGTTACAATGTCCGGTTAGGTGAATACACTTAAATTTTAAAACTGTTTTATTTATGATACGTTAATGTTTACGCACTACTACTATTAACTTCGTTAGCCACTGATGCTAAGTCTCTAATTATACACATGTACATAAACTTTTTAACAATTTTTAACGCAAATTACACGGAGCAAACGAATAGTACGTCTGACAGTTCTGACGTTCGTCACGTGACCCGACGTGTAAATGCACACGCGGGGAGTTTCACTCCCCGCATATACTGTTAGCTTACCTCCGATATTGCGGAGTCCGCAGACAGCGCCTCCCCTGACCCACGGCTCTTGGATCAGGATGATGGCCGTATTGTTTACCTCCAACCACTTCCGGGTCTGAGCCGTTGCGGTTATGCTGTGGTGGAGGTTGGCTTGTAGGACGCAGCTATTCAGCGAAGGGGACACCGCCATCGGAGTCGAAGTCCCCGACCGACATGTCGTCGGCCTCGCTGTGCAAGAACTACGCGCTGAAGTCACCTACACCTTCAGCGGAACCGGGAGACCTGAAAAATACATGGCTAGCAAAACGATCGAAACCGTATTGCTAGCCATGTTGTTCAGGATACTCCAAGATTGGGTCGTACCCGGTTCGGGTTTTTAGGTCCTTGCGGGTTACGACATTGCCCTCACACTTAGCTACTGGTGGTCCGGGGTGGTTGGAACATGCGACGCCCGTTTTCGACCACCAGTATTTCCAGGGGATGCGACCCACTCTTCGGGTGGAGTGGGTTCCTCTCCGGCCTGCGTCGGCAGTGCCGCAGAAGACGGGGACGCGTGTGAGTGACTTGAGAGGGTAAGCCTGTAGCTCAACGTCGCATACTTGAGCGTGCCTACACCTCCCCTACCCCCCTCATCAGGACTGTAACGTTGGTGTTAAATATGTGTACAGTCAGCAGAATAATTAACTAAGCCGGTAAGGTGTTAGGTTTGAATTTTACCGATTACAATGAAATAGCAGTGAAAGTGTTGGCATATCTTATATGTACTATCGGGTTCATAATTGGATACTATAACATTTTTCACCATAGCTGCATTAGGTGCAAGCCAGGCAATCTTTGTTTGACACTTTGAGTGAGGTATGCTGTAGGTTTGAGTTGATCAGTTAGTGGAAATAGTTACCTTCCTTGTGAGTGACGTTGGATAAAACCTTGAAGATGTGCATTGTTTACTGCCCTGTTGACTAATGCTGCAACCACTTCTTCATCCGTCACTACTGCATAATCTTTTCAGCATCTGGATATAATAATATAGTGTTGTACTGGGTTTTTTGCTATCAAGAGGTCTATGTCTGACCCAGATAGGCCACATAATTATTTTAGAATAAAGAAACTTATGTTTAGTTTTAAGGTTTGAAAGTTAGTAAGTACATACATAGATACTGCAGGTGTAGAGATCTACACGGTGTGTAAAAAGTAATTATGATCATCTTCTATTCAGACTGGTTCAATATGAGCTAATTCCCAAAAAATCACCATGCCACAATTATTTTATTTGATTCTTATTGCAATCTAAACATATGACTTGTCAAATTACTTTTACTTGAAATCAAGTTCCTAAAGTTGTTTAATTTAATTATTATAAACGTCAAGAAATAAACGTCAAATTGATTGCAATATGGCTCAACTGTACAATATGTGACATCGAGTTCAGGCTTCATTTTTTTTTGTAGCTTCTACTCGCCAAAAGACAACTCCTCACCAAATTTTAAGTTGCGGAAACGTTCCATATAAAATCCCGATTTGACACCGCCATGACACAATATTTTGCGTTTCGTTAAACGTGTTGAGAAAATCTAAAACGTGATGATTTGTTTTATGTTCAGTTTTTACATAAATACAGTTTTTTCGACTAATTTGTGTACAATAATAGTTACATGATATTTATTCAATGATACTTTTAATTTATAAGCATTATTTTGTGGAAATTTGTTGATTAGTAATTATCAAAAATGGTACGAATTTACTAAAACGCGTAAAACAAAACGCAAATAGAATGGTCGCCATACATTGCCTTACAAAAGGTGGAGTAGAAAATGTTTTAATGGTTATTGGTAGGCTATAGGGTGGTAATTAAAATACTACATTTGAGACCTTGAGAGGGGGGGGGGGGGCGCCATCTTGGTTTAAAGGTGCCAAAAGTCCGTTTTTGAACCTTGGCGCTTAAACGGTTATCAGTATGCCTAAAATGTCTATGGAACGTATGAAGAAGATAAAATTCTCTATAATATTTCCATACACAATACATCTGTAAGTCTTACAGATATAAAGATACAGGGGGTGAAAAGGTGTATATTTTCTTATATCATAAGAATTTTATTTATTAGCTTCAAAGTTTTCGGATGTTACCCGTGGTACCACGGCTTTTGTACCACGGGGAACCACGGGTAATTTTTTTCCCCGTAGACCCCACTTCACCAGTTTTAAGTTATCTTTTTGAATACGAAACTTTCCGTGGGCCCACGGGTCATTCCTCGGGAAAAAAATTCCCCGTAGTTCCACTGCAATAGATATGTCAATATAGGGTACGGAATTCATGATCATGGACGTTTTAAAGAAATAAGGACTCTTAACATAACAATTAAGTAGGTTTATATAAACAGAACTCCAAACTTTTTGAATAGTTAACGTCTAGTCACCCTCTATTGTCATATGAATGTCAGTTTTCATTACTTTTCTAGTATCACTTGACACCTCGTATTGACAACTAAATAGACTGTCGATGATTATAACATTTATAACCAAGGAATATACAGTAGTATCTAGTGATTCCGAAGGGAAAAACCGGCCAAGTGCGAGTCGGACTCGCGCACCGAGGGTTCCGTACAAACCTTTACAACTTAAAGGTATTATAGACCTGAGTATTTGATAGAGTTTCAATTTAATACCTCTACGCGTTTACGAGGAAAAACCCCTCTATTAGTACGAGGAAGTAGGTAGTTTAAAATTAAAAAAATATATTTTTTGTATGATTTTACTAAAAATGTCTACTTTTCGTAATTTTTCCTTTGTCTGTGCTATATGAAGTTTCTTCGTGCCAAGTTTCAAGTTTCTGAGTTCACGGGAAGTACCCTTTAGGTTTTGAGTTTCTTGCGAGTACTCGGTTTCAAAATATGCGACTTAAATTGCTATTTATTTTGATTGCGTTGACATAAAAGTTTGATTTTGCTACATATGAAAGGTCCTATAGCCCTGAGTATTTGACATGAATTTCAATTTAATACCTCTACGCGTTTCAGAGGAAAAAGGTAGTAAGTTTAAAATTAAAAAAAATAGTTTTTTGTATGATTTTTGTTATTTTTCCATTGTCTATGCTATATGATGTTGCTTCGTGCCAAATTTCAAGTTTCTGAGTTCACGGGAAGTACCCCGTAGGTTTTGCGAGTGCCGAAAAACTCTAAAATTTGCAGCATAAACGACTGTATCTTTTGATTGCGTTGGCTTTTAAGTTTGATTTTTTCACAGCTCCAAGGGAAATAGACCTAAGTATTTGATATAAATTTCAGCTTGATACCTCCACGCGTTCCTGAGAAAAATGATCGATATAAATATAAAAATGATCTTGACAGACAGACAGACAGACAGACGGACAACAAAGTGATCCTATAAGGCTTCCGTTTTTTCCTTTTGAGGTACGGAACCCTAAAAATGGCAGAATTTCATGGTTCACGCCCGCTAAGAAGATTAGTTAGTTGGAGATATAAATAGTGCATTTTCGGAGGTTGCACGTCAACGAATTTACTTTCACCCCCTAACTTACACAAATCCATGCTTTTGTGTAAATTTAACTTTTATTTACCTCCGGACGCTAGAATGCCGTGATCATATTGATGCCGGTCCAGAAGATTGGGAAATCCTTGTGGATGCTGATAATACAAGAGAGGATTTCAATGAAATTCACTCTCAAGATATTGTAAATATATTGAAAAATGTATTAATGAGTGTGCATCTAACTGTTTGGTCCGCCTTAGAATAGGTTTGAGTATTATTAAAAGATAATATTTGCCCTGACTTTCCTTTTTTATTCCTACCAACAGCTTTCGTTAAGGATTAATCAAACAGTATTATAATATCAAATTGTATATATGTAGTATGTACGAATCAAGGATGATTAAGACATGGATAGCCAATGCCTATACAAAATCGCGTTCCTCGAACCTTCAGGCTATACGTCTGTTTTCGGTACTGAGTGCCACAGCGCCATCTGTTGAGTCTGGAGTCGAGTTATTCTGTCAGCGTTAATCGCCGAACAAACTAGAATTTATTCATTTAATCTTAATTGCACAAAATAAGATGGTACAAATGGCGGACTTAATGCCCTAAGGCATTCTCGACCAGTCAACCAATGGGCTTAACATAAAGGTTAAAGGAATTTAGTGTTTGTGGTGACCGATAGATGACGCTAGTGATTTAGCCTGAAATAAGGGAACGCGATTTTGTATAGGCATTGTCTTCTTGTTTGTCGTCTTGGTACGAATTAAGAAACATATTGTTAATGTATATTTTATACACATATCTAAACGACTAAACAAAACCTTGGTATTCCCTCCCTAACTGTTGGTTTAACGGTAGGTTACCTTTTTGGCTTGTAATGAGATTGCTAAGTTCCTGCTACATAATACGCTTGTGCATCATCTTGACGTTAGTTCTGTACGAGGCAATCAAAATTCCTACTCCAAAACCGGGTATTGTAGTAGGAATGTTCTTTCCTTTTACATTACTCGTACATGACCGGCACATGACGTTGGTTTTGTGCTAGGATAATAAATTCCTACTACAATACCCGGTTTTGAAGTAGGAATAATTTGTCCTCTCCCAGTGCTGGGTTATGTAACTTGGTTATGTACGGAGAAAAAGGGCATATTTTCTCAAGGCATGAGGATAGTCAGACTTAACGATAAAGAGAGATCTCTTTGAGATAACTTTTAAATTTACCAAATGTAATTCTAAATCGGTTTTACTTACGTTTATTCAGTTAAATCAAATTAATAAAGAGATCGCTTTTTAGAGTTAAGACCGCCTATTGTTTTCGTCTACTTTTAATCTTGTTTGATATAGTGTTATGAAATGTATCGATACAGTATGAATATCGGAAGCCGATAAATGAGAAGTCCCTATGACAGCTAAAATGCCGTGAGAAATTCCGCCCTCATTAAAAAAAAAATACCACCACTTAAAATGTACTTTGGATCACGACCCCAAAATCACCCTGTATAATAACTTTAATAAAATATTGGTGCTCGTTACTCACTACAAAATAAATCTAATTCTTATTAACCTTGTTATTAAAGCTTGTCCCAGAAAAAAATGTCGTTTATTAGTTAGTATGAAATAATGTAAGCAATAAAAAGTTACCAATTTTTTGACAACAGTTTATTAGAAATGTAGTAAACAAAACGTATTTTTGTTATGTTTTTGTTCTATTATTTATTCATCCAGAAACTTCGTAATTTTCTTTTGATACCTGCCATCAGGTTTTGTACATCAGTGTCTGTGATTAGTTTTGAAGCTGCATTCCATTTTCGCTTGAAGTTTTCAACTGATGTGGCGTTAGTTTTATGTTTTAAGAGCTTCTGCTTCTGCTTCATGCAATGATTTTGGTATTTTTCCACAAATTCGACATTATTGGCTTTGTACCATTTTATCACATTTTTAAAATAGTGGCACGTGGCCAGATCAGGCCAAACCAGAACTGGCTTCTTGTGTCGCTTAAAAAACGGCAATAATCGCTTTTCCATGCACTCTTTAAGGTATATATCGCCTTTCATAGTTCCTTTAGCAAAGTATGGAGTGCTGCGTTTGCCGCAAGAACAGATCGCTTGCCACACAAGAACCTTCTTCGCAAATTTATCCGTTTTTATGACATTGTACTCGTCATTGATAGTTTTTCTATCGGTCCCCGAATAAAAGGATGTCCCAGCAGTGATTTAAAATCAAGCTTGCAATATGTTTCGTCGTCCATCACAATACAGTATTTTTTTGTCGTTAATTTTGAATACAGTTTTCTTGATCTCGTTTTAGCGTCAGTTTCGTGTTTCGAATTTCTATTAGGCACTTTAGTTTGTTTGAAAGTCTTTATAGAATTATTTTTCTTTACTCGTAGATGATGTAGTTTTTTTCAGCAAAGCAGCTATGATACTCTTCTCAATATTTTTCTTAACAAACCCGGTCTTCCGACCACTTCCAGGACGCCGTCGAATACCGCCAGTCTCTCTGAATTGTTTTAGGACCCTTTGCACAGTTCTAACAGACGTGTTTAGCTCCATTGCCACTTTTTTCGTGAAAATGCCTTAATATTGGACATATTTGTACAATATTTTCTCATGAAGTTTTTCTTGTGGAGACGAGATCTTTGAAAATGTGACTGTGACAGATTTTTTTCTAATATTAAATAAAGAACCGAGATGCATTTAACATATAACCAGCCAGTTACAACCATTTTCATTGAAACCTGATATACCAACGCTGCGTAAACTAACGACATTTTTTACTGGGACAAGCTTTATAAAGTTGTTAGCTAACTACATTATTTATTTATTACTTTACGTTTATATTTTTTATCGTAATTTTTCTAAAGCATAACCAACTGTTATATCGCCCGCAATAAGCTCCATCTGAACTTCTCTTATGAAATCGTCGTTATCAATTTGGAGACTTTCTCTCGACTTAACTCGTGAATTAAGTGTAAGAGTGGTCAATTTTTCCAAATGATTTAACAACCTTAGTATATTTACTGTTTTATTGTTTACTTTTTTGTTAATTTTGCAGTTCCATGATTCGCATACTTTGTTTGTACGGTGTCTGTTTGCATAAACACTAAGAACATTTTGGATATCCCTTGTCAGCCATTGAGAGCCCATATACAGCAAAAACTTTTTGATTTTCTTATTTACTGTGCTATTGTATTCTAACTGTATGTAATGCCAGCCACTTTGAAGATATTCTTTGGGCAGCAGTGGTAACACCGAACACAAACCAACCAATCTCTTTGCGGATTTCGTTTTTTTTTTGCCAAACACTTGTCTAGCTTTTCGCCACATACTTTTGGACCAGTGGTAATAGCAACCAACAACTGTTATTACAGGAAAAACATCCTGAACGGCGTTTAATGCAGCAAGCTCGAAATCGCCGTGGTATTTTCGGGGTTCCCAATTTGGAAACTGCGACTTAACTAAATGAAACATCTTCACATATGTTTCGCTGGTTTTGTCGCTTAGCAAAGCATACAGTAAAGGCTTAACATTGGTTGTAGTAATCGTACTTCCAAATTCTCCGTGAATAATAAACAACTGAGCAAAGGGAGATGGAGCAGACTTGAAAGTTCCATCACCAAATATTTCTGTTACATCATTAAGGAAATTTCTATCTTTTTCCATACAAAAGATAACAATCTTAGTGTCGCCGTCATAATAATCTGCCACTAAATATTGCAAGTGCTGCACTGGTATCTGCACTTCTTCAAAAACTTTAAAATGCAATTTATTAACGCCTGCCGATTTATTGCGTGAATCATAGATGCTATGCTTTGCATTTTTGAATTCAGGTAAAGGCGTAATTAGGTCGTAACCTTTCTGTTGCCACGTATCTAAGGCCTCATCATATAACTCGGGTATAGGTATATCTGTTTTTTGTGCAGATTCCTTTATGTCATTCATTGCAATGGCCTTTTCATTTTGCAGCAAATTCTGAACGCATGAGTGTTCATGTTGTCTGATGACATCCAATTTCTGTAACATTGTAATACGTAGTAATAGATCTAGCTCCTCAAATGATATACCGCTGTTTCATTATAGTAGTACCTATACTAGTGAACCGTCTGGCTTCGCAGGGTAATATCGTCATATTTTACTTAATTTAAACAAAACCTTGACAAATTATACACACAAACCTTCCTCAAGAATCTATCGAAATATCCGTTCAGTAGTGTCCGAGTTTATCGCGAACACAGAGACATACAGGCAGACGTTATGGGGGACTTTATTTTATAAGTAGTATACTTATAGATATAGATAGAAAGATTATAGGTCTGCGTGGTAGGAAATTTGAATTAGAACCTAGCAATCAAGTGAATCGTGATCACCAAACCCTCACCTGCTTAGCGTGCGTACACCGCATGTTTTCTATGTAATTACGTAGGTATCAAAAATAATAACTACCAATCGGCAAAAGTGTTATAGCTTATTAAAAAAAGATATGCCTAGATTATTAACTTACATCATTATTTACAGTAACAGAACCACTGCATTTGTCCTTTCGTTTTTTGCTGCAAGTCCATAAAGATGTTGGAGTATTTTTGTGATCTTTATGTGTATATAATTGGTATCCGTTGTATAACAAGATATTTCCTCCTTTTCTTCGTATTATTTTAACGCGTTCCTCATTCAATTTTGTAATATTTATGTACCTATTAACTTATTACATAAATCTTTACGAACACACAATAATCAGAAAATCTAGACTAATGACTCTGACATGACATAGGTAGTAACGCAGGGCATAAATCATAAAGTGCTAAGAGATTGTATATCTATAATAACAACCCATATTCTTCTAATCTGCAAAATATGATAGCGGTGGTCAACGGGTAAAACACAGTTCTTTTCAATTACCCGTAGTCCCATTTTGGTGCAGTGGGTCTACGGGGAAAAAAAAATACCCGTGGTCCCCCGTGGTACAAAAGCCGTGGTACCACGGGTAACATCCGAAAGTTTTGTGCTTAGTTTAAACAAATATAGTATACAAAGAAGTGTTACGCAAATAATAGGGTACATTTGTTTATTAGATGCATAAAACTTTTTTGTAAGTACATCTAACTTTTTTTATGTCTATGTATAGTGTTATAATCGATAAAAAGTTTGAGACCCAGGGATGACAAATGATAGTAGTTAAACAAAAAATAACTTTTTAAGAACATGCTATTGGGAGCCAGACGCTTTATAGAAACCGTATTATATGCGGACGAAGTCGCGGGCGGAAAGCTAGTTTGGTATAAAACGATTCAATGAGAGCCTCCTCGAATCCCTTGGTTTGACAAACATCTAAGCCGGAAGGAAGCCGTTGGATTCTTTAGACTTCGTTCTGGGCACATTCCATCAAACAAGTTAAAATTCCTTATGAAGATCACAGACTGACTGCCATAGTATAGAAGATCTCACCAAAAACATAAATGTTAAAAAGGAGAGCCAAGTTCAATACAAAAATTATGCTTGGCTGTGGGCTTCGCCGCAAAAAGAATGGAGATCTAAATGAGTGCCAAGTTCTATGCAAAATCCAAATATGTATTTATAGGAACAAAACAACATTATGAACAAGTATTAAACTCTATTTCTATGCTTTATTGGACACCTATAACAATTGCTGTTATTTAAAAATGTGAGATCTTAAAGTAGGTTAGATTTGACTTGGCCAGTTTTCATTACATCAGTCATTTTATAAAGTTATATTCACCAAATTAAATATATATATTTACCAAATATATATTCACCAAATTAAAGTCTTACAATACAATTTGAACACTGTATTACTTATTGTAATCAACTAACACCAAAAAATATTAAAGATTACAAAAATAAATCGCGATTAAGAGCCAATGGGTTTGTAAGCAACCATCCGGTGCGGGGCGCTGTCAACGAATGACATCACAGATAATCCAAAGAACAGATCAGCAGTAATAAGCCAAACGTTTTTCATATAGTTGTCTCTTTGGTTATTTATGGTTAACCAAGATGAGTTAGAATGGGACAGATAGTACGACCCTTTTCGGCTGTTAACGAATTGTCTCGATTTAAAACTTAACCAAACTGTCAAATTAACCTAGACGCCAAACACAAAATTGTAGCAAAAGACGGTTTCTTGCAAGTTATCGTGCTATTTCTGAAAATTAAGCTGTATAAATTGAATATTCATTATTTATATGTAGGCAGAAATGTCGTCCATAGTTCCATACCGCGGGAGGTGGTTCAAATCAGCGAAGAAGTCCGGCGAAAATACCAGTTTTCATCGGTAAGAAACTATTGTTTTTATTTCAACATTTTCAAACACATTATGTAATACTTATAATATTTTTAATGGGTATTCTCTTTATTTTTAAATAAACAAACAGTCACATACTTATTAAATTAAAATCAAATAAAACTAAATCGTCATATGGGTTAAAGATAAATCATTAACCTAGTAGAAAAGCCCGCCCCGAGCCACCCCCGGCGGAAAGGTGCCCATCACGCTCGCCGCGTTGCCGCGCTGAATCGCGATGGACAGACGTTGCGCCAGGAATGACCCGGAACGGGGGTCATTATGTAATATAATAGTCTCGTGTAACTGCACATGCTGGATACTATAAAATAAGAACCTTTTGCGTAGTTCCAACTTGATTTTATTGAAATTTATTGGTAAAATTAAATTTTTGTAAACAACGCTAGTCTTTCTAAATGAAAATAATTATGTCGATATTTTATCGATATGCAATATTTATATAAGCAAACACAAAATATTATCATATTAAATTATTGTTTACATAATTAATTATCAATTGTTCAGATTTCCGTAATATAATATATTGCGTCAAAAATTGATTGACGCCGTAGGGCTCAATAATTAGACGCCGAACAAACATCGAAGGATTTGCTTGAAACATTTTTAAAATTACTGTTTTTTTACTACTTGCAATGGAAAAATATTGTTGCCAAATGCAATACCTACAATATTTCATAGGCCTCTTGAGGTAAGTTGAGAAAGCGCTTGTTTAAACCGGTGTTAGACAACGCAATATTTCCAATTTCTTGGCCCCACTTTGTCATGTACCCTGTCTCTCTCCACCACTCCCTCAACTTTTATTACACGTCGCAATCTAACAGATTGTGCCCTTTCTCTAGAAATTGCACTGTTTTATATCGGTTTTATTTATTTTGCGACCACAGATAATCGCCTATGAGGCGATGCCAGACGTAGGAACATGATGCCGACCGCCGCGCTCGGTCGACCGTCTACAATTCTGCATGCTTCAGCGCAGCGGACGGCAGAGTAGTACGACGCTATAAGATAGAACGATACGAAATTGATATGACCTTGTTTTCATACACCTATCTCAGTTAACGCAATAAAAATATATTTATGTCATACTTTGACACACTTAAGGGAATCAAAATGTCTTATACCACAAGTATAAGAAACCCAGACTTTCCAACCCAGAGAGGAAACTAGGTCTTATTACGATTAGGCCCGGTTTCGTCACGATGTTTAAAAAAAAATAAGAAAATATATCGTTGTATTTTTTTTTACGAAAATTGTGTTGAAGAAAGTTATCTCCAAAAACTTCTTTAATAGGCAGATACAAGTCTTTGGTATATTTTTTTCGATAGTAGGAACGGAACCCTCCATAATGCGTGGTCCGACACGCACTTGTTAATTTTTTATAACATTGGAATACCTGTTACGGATATCAACAGTAAATATCGATGTCGATATTTAGTAGAAAAATATCATTCACTGCACTAAATCTCGTCACGAAGTCATGAAAGGCTGAGACAATGACAGCTGAAGACCTGTCAGATAGCATGGTGTCTATCTTTTTCTTACTTACTGATAAGTACATTAGTGAGAGCAGATCGGGAATATAGAAAAGTTCAACTTATAATTTCAGATCTGCTTTTCTCTGATATCTGTGAATGACATCCCGCGCCGCCATGACACTTACAACTCCATTCGGGGTTACCCGCTCTTAAAATAAATCAACTTAATGTCAACAGTAATCACAACTACCGAATTAATTTCAAAATTCAAAAATTATCGAACTAAAATAAAGCGCGCGCCGTTACGGCCGTCCTGCATCATCACACGTCCTCGTGTGTACTGTCTCTGCTTGCTTGCTCATCTGCGAACAATGAAACCACCAATGTACACACAGTTGCATCGCTCGGTCATTCTGACCGCTAAACAATATGAACATACGAATTAAACCAAAAATAACTGCCTCACATGTTTTCTTTCCTTCCTTCTTCCTGTTGAAGCGTGGCAAATAATGCCACCAAAACCGACTTTATGCAACCAATGCACACTAATTCCACCAAGGCTACTTAATACCACCAAGGCTAATGAATGCCACCAAGGCCAAACTAATGCCACCAAGGCAACTGATGCCACCAAGGCAAACTGATGCCACCAAGGCAAACTAATGCCACCAAGTGCACCAAGGCCAACTTATGTCACCTAAATTGCTAATTACCACCAAGGCTACGATATATTACCCCCTTTTTTTTAAACCATAACACACAAATCAACACACACAAACAGCCACACTACTTGTTTTTACTCACCAGCGCCGGTTATGCTGTGGTGGAGGTTGGCTTGTAGGACGCAGCTATTCAGCGAAGGGGACACCGCCATCGGAGTCGAAGTCCCCGACCGACATGTCGTCGGCCTCGCTGTGCAAGAACTACGCGCTGAAGTCACCTACACCTTCAGCGGAACCGGGAGACCTGAAAAATACATGGCTAGCAAAACGATCGAAACCGTATTGCTAGCCATGTTGTTCAGGATACTCCAAGATTGGGTCGTACCCGGTTCGGGTTTTTAGGTCCTTGCGGGTTACGACATTGCCCTCACACTTAGCTACTGGTGGTCCGGGGTGGTTGGAACATGCGACGCCCGTTTTCGACCACCAGTATTTCCAGGGGATGCGACCCACTCTTCGGGTGGAGTGGGTTCCTCTCCGGCCTGCGTCGGCAGTGCCGCAGAAGACGGGGACGCGTGTGAGTGACTTGAGAGGGTAAGCCTGTAGCTCAACGTCGCATACTTGAGCGTGCCTACACCTCCCCTACCCCCCTCATCAGGACTGTAACGTTGGTGTTAAATATGTGTACAGTCAGCAGAATAATTAACTAAGCCGGTAAGGTGTTAGGTTTGAATTTTACCGATTACAATGAAATAGCAGTGAAAGTGTTGGCATATCTTATATGTACTATCGGGTTCATAATTGGATACTATAACATTTTTCACCATAGCTGCATTAGGTGCAAGCCAGGCAATCTTTGTTTGACACTTTGAGTGAGGTATGCTGTAGGTTTGAGTTGATCAGTTAGTGGAAATAGTTACCTTCCTTGTGAGTGACGTTGGATAAAACCTTGAAGATGTGCATTGTTTACTGCCCTGTTGACTAATGCTGCAACCACTTCTTCATCCGTCACTACTGCATAATCTTTTCAGCATCTGGATATAATAATATAGTGTTGTACTGGGTTTTTTGCTATCAAGAGGTCTATGTCTGACCCAGATAGGCCACATAATTATTTTAGAATAAAGAAACTTATGTTTAGTTTTAAGGTTTGAAAGTTAGTAAGTACATACATAGATACTGCAGGTGTAGAGATCTACACGGTGTGTAAAAAGTAATTATGATCATCTTCTATTCAGACTGGTTCAATATGAGCTAATTCCCAAAAAATCACCATGCCACAATTATTTTATTTGATTCTTATTGCAATCTAAACATATGACTTGTCAAATTACTTTTACTTGAAATCAAGTTCCTAAAGTTGTTTAATTTAATTATTATAAACGTCAAGAAATAAACGTCAAATTGATTGCAATATGGCTCAACTGTACAATATGTGACATCGAGTTCAGGCTTCATTTTTTTTTGTAGCTTCTACTCGCCAAAAGACAACTCCTCACCAAATTTTAAGTTGCGGAAACGTTCCATATAAAATCCCGATTTGACACCGCCATGACACAATATTTTGCGTTTCGTTAAACGTGTTGAGAAAATCTAAAACGTGATGATTTGTTTTATGTTCAGTTTTTACATAAATACAGTTTTTTCGACTAATTTGTGTACAATAATAGTTACATGATATTTATTCAATGATACTTTTAATTTATAAGCATTATTTTGTGGAAATTTGTTGATTAGTAATTATCAAAAATGGTACGAATTTACTAAAACGCGTAAAACAAAACGCAAATAGAATGGTCGCCATACATTGCCTTACAAAAGGTGGAGTAGAAAATGTTTTAATGGTTATTGGTAGGCTATAGGGTGGTAATTAAAATACTAGATTTGAGACCTTGAGAGGGGGGGGGGGGGCGCCATCTTGGTTTAAAGGTGCCAAAAGTCCGTTTTTGAACCTTGGCGCTTAAACGGTTATCAGTATACCTAAAATGTCTATGGAACGTATGAAGAAGATAAAATTCTCTATAATATTTCCATACACAATACATCTGTAAGTCTTACAGATATAAAGATACAGGGGGTGAAAAGGTGTATATTTTCTTATATCATAAGAATTTTATTTATTAGCTTCAAAGTTTTCGGATGTTACCCGTGGTACCACGGCTTTTGTACCACGGGGAACCACGGGTAATTTTTTTCCCCGTAGACCCCACTTCACCAGTTTTAAGTTATCTTTTTGAATACGAAACTTTCCGTGGGCCCACGGGTCATTCCTCGGGAAAAAAATTCCCCGTAGTTCCACTGCAATAGATATGTCAATATAGGGTACGGAATTCATGATCATGGACGTTTTAAAGAAATAAGGACTCTTAACATAACAATTAAGTAGGTTTATATAAACAGAACTCCAAACTTTTTGAATAGTTAACGTCTAGTCACCCTCTATTGTCATATGAATGTCAGTTTTCATTACTTTTCTAGTATCACTTGACACCTCGTATTGACAACTAAATAGACTGTCGATGATTATAACATTTATAACCAAGGAATATACAGTAGTATCTAGTGATTCCGAAGGGAAAAACCGGCCAAGTGCGAGTCGGACTCGCGCACCGAGGGTTCCGTACAAACCTTTACAACTTAAAGGTATTATAGACCTGAGTATTTGATAGAGTTTCAATTTAATACCTCTACGCGTTTACGAGGAAAAACCCCTCTATTAGTACGAGGAAGTAGGTAGTTTAAAATTAAAAAAAAATATTTTTTGTATGATTTTACTAAAAATGTCTACTTTTCGTAATTTTTCCTTTGTCTGTGCTATATGAAGTTTCTTCGTGCCAAGTTTCAAGTTTCTGAGTTCACGGGAAGTACCCTTTAGGTTTTGAGTTTCTTGCGAGTACTCGGTTTCAAAATATGCGACTTAAATTGCTATTTATTTTGATTGCGTTGACATAAAAGTTTGATTTTGCTACATATGAAAGGTCCTATAGCCCTGAGTATTTGACATGAATTTCAATTTAATACCTCTACGCGTTTCAGAGGAAAAAGGTAGTAAGTTTAAAATTAAAAAAAATAGTTTTTTGTATGATTTTTGTTATTTTTCCATTGTCTATGCTATATGATGTTGCTTCGTGCCAAATTTCAAGTTTCTGAGTTCACGGGAAGTACCCCGTAGGTTTTGCGAGTGCCGAAAAACTCTAAAATTTGCAGCATAAACGACTGTATCTTTTGATTGCGTTGGCTTTTAAGTTTGATTTTTTCACAGCTCCAAGGGAAATAGACCTAAGTATTTGATATAAATTTCAGCTTGATACCTCCACGCGTTCCTGAGAAAAATGATCGATATAAATATAAAAATGATCTTGACAGACAGACAGACAGACAGACGGACAACAAAGTGATCCTATAAGGCTTCCGTTTTTTCCTTTTGAGGTACGGAACCCTAAAAATGGCAGAATTTCATGGTTCACGCCCGCTAAGAAGATTAGTTAGTTGGAGATATAAATAGTGCATTTTCGGAGGTTGCACGTCAACGAATTTACTTTCACCCCCTAACTTACACAAATCCATGCTTTTGTGTAAATTTAACTTTTATTTACCTCCGGACGCTAGAATGCCGTGATCATATTGATGCCGGTCCAGAAGATTGGGAAATCCTTGTGGATGCTGATAATACAAGAGAGGATTTCAATGAAATTCACTCTCAAGATATTGTAAATATATTGAAAAATGTATTAATGAGTGTGCATCTAACTGTTTGGTCCGCCTTAGAATAGGTTTGAGTATTATTAAAAGATAATATTTGCCCTGACTTTCCTTTTTTATTCCTACCAACAGCTTTCGTTAAGGATTAATCAAACAGTATTATAATATCAAATTGTATATATGTAGTATGTACGAATCAAGGATGATTAAGACATGGATAGCCAATGCCTATACAAAATCGCGTTCCTCGAACCTTCAGGCTATACGTCTGTTTTCGGTACTGAGTGCCACAGCGCCATCTGTTGAGTCTGGAGTCGAGTTATTCTGTCAGCGTTAATCGCCGAACAAACTAGAATTTATTCATTTAATCTTAATTGCACAAAATAAGATGGTACAAATGGCGGACTTAATGCCCTAAGGCATTCTCGACCAGTCAACCAATGGGCTTAACATAAAGGTTAAAGGAATTTAGTGTTTGTGGTGACCGATAGATGACGCTAGTGATTTAGCCTGAAATAAGGGAACGCGATTTTGTATAGGCATTGTCTTCTTGTTTGTCGTCTTGGTACGAATTAAGAAACATATTGTTAATGTATATTTTATACACATATCTAAACGACTAAACAAAACCTTGGTATTCCCTCCCTAACTGTTGGTTTAACGGTAGGTTACCTTTTTGGCTTGTAATGAGATTGCTAAGTTCCTGCTACATAATACGCTTGTGCATCATCTTGACGTTAGTTCTGTACGAGGCAATCAAAATTCCTACTCCAAAACCGGGTATTGTAGTAGGAATGTTCTTTCCTTTTACATTACTCGTACATGACCGGCACATGACGTTGGTTTTGTGCTAGGATAATAAATTCCTACTACAATACCCGGTTTTGAAGTAGGAATAATTTGTCCTCTCCCAGTGCTGGGTTATGTAACTTGGTTATGTACGGAGAAAAAGGGCATATTTTCTCAAGGCATGAGGATAGTCAGACTTAACGATAAAGAGAGATCTCTTTGAGATAACTTTTAAATTTACCAAATGTAATTCTAAATCGGTTTTACTTACGTTTATTCAGTTAAATCAAATTAATAAAGAGATCGCTTTTTAGAGTTAAGACCGCCTATTGTTTTCGTCTACTTTTAATCTTGTTTGATATAGTGTTATGAAATGTATCGATACAGTATGAATATCGGAAGCCGATAAATGAGAAGTCCCTATGACAGCTAAAATGCCGTGAGAAATTCCGCCCTCATTAAAAAAAAAATACCACCACTTAAAATGTACTTTGGATCACGACCCCAAAATCACCCTGTATAATAACTTTAATAAAATATTGGTGCTCGTTACTCACTACAAAATAAATCTAATTCTTATTAACCTTGTTATTAAAGCTTGTCCCAGAAAAAAATGTCGTTTATTAGTTAGTATGAAATAATGTAAGCAATAAAAAGTTACCAATTTTTTGACAACAGTTTATTAGAAATGTAGTAAACAAAACGTATTTTTGTTATGTTTTTGTTCTATTATTTATTCATCCAGAAACTTCGTAATTTTCTTTTGATACCTGCCATCAGGTTTTGTACATCAGTGTCTGTGATTAGTTTTGAAGCTGCATTCCATTTTCGCTTGAAGTTTTCAACTGATGTGGCGTTAGTTTTATGTTTTAAGAGCTTCTGCTTCTGCTTCATGCAATGATTTTGGTATTTTTCCACAAATTCGACATTATTGGCTTTGTACCATTTTATCACATTTTTAAAATAGTGGCACGTGGCCAGATCAGGCCAAACCAGAACTGGCTTCTTGTGTCGCTTAAAAAACGGCAATAATCGCTTTTCCATGCACTCTTTAAGGTATATATCGCCTTTCATAGTTCCTTTAGCAAAGTATGGAGTGCTGCGTTTGCCGCAAGAACAGATCGCTTGCCACACAAGAACCTTCTTCGCAAATTTATCCGTTTTTATGACATTGTACTCGTCATTGATAGTTTTTCTATCGGTCCCCGAATAAAAGGATGTCCCAGCAGTGATTTAAAATCAAGCTTGCAATATGTTTCGTCGTCCATCACAATACAGTATTTTTTTGTCGTTAATTTTGAATACAGTTTTCTTGATCTCGTTTTAGCGTCAGTTTCGTGTTTCGAATTTCTATTAGGCACTTTAGTTTGTTTGAAAGTCTTTATAGAATTATTTTTCTTTACTCGTAGATGATGTAGTTTTTTTCAGCAAAGCAGCTATGATACTCTTCTCAATATTTTTCTTAACAAACCCGGTCTTCCGACCACTTCCAGGACGCCGTCGAATACCGCCAGTCTCTCTGAATTGTTTTAGGACCCTTTGCACAGTTCTAACAGACGTGTTTAGCTCCATTGCCACTTTTTTCGTGAAAATGCCTTAATATTGGACATATTTGTACAATATTTTCTCATGAAGTTTTTCTTGTGGAGACGAGATCTTTGAAAATGTGACTGTGACAGATTTTTTTCTAATATTAAATAAAGAACCGAGATGCATTTAACATATAACCAGCCAGTTACAACCATTTTCATTGAAACCTGATATACCAACGCTGCGTAAACTAACGACATTTTTTACTGGGACAAGCTTTATAAAGTTGTTAGCTAACTACATTATTTATTTATTACTTTACGTTTATATTTTTTATCGTAATTTTTCTAAAGCATAACCAACTGTTATATCGCCCGCAATAAGCTCCATCTGAACTTCTCTTATGAAATCGTCGTTATCAATTTGGAGACTTTCTCTCGACTTAACTCGTGAATTAAGTGTAAGAGTGGTCAATTTTTCCAAATGATTTAACAACCTTAGTATATTTACTGTTTTATTGTTTACTTTTTTGTTAATTTTGCAGTTCCATGATTCGCATACTTTGTTTGTACGGTGTCTGTTTGCATAAACACTAAGAACATTTTGGATATCCCTTGTCAGCCATTGAGAGCCCATATACAGCAAAAACTTTTTGATTTTCTTATTTACTGTGCTATTGTATTCTAACTGTATGTAATGCCAGCCACTTTGAAGATATTCTTTGGGCAGCAGTGGTAACACCGAACACAAACCAACCAATCTCTTTGCGGATTTCGTTTTTTTTTTGCCAAACACTTGTCTAGCTTTTCGCCACATACTTTTGGACCAGTGGTAATAGCAACCAACAACTGTTATTACAGGAAAAACATCCTGAACGGCGTTTAATGCAGCAAGCTCGAAATCGCCGTGGTATTTTCGGGGTTCCCAATTTGGAAACTGCGACTTAACTAAATGAAACATCTTCACATATGTTTCGCTGGTTTTGTCGCTTAGCAAAGCATACAGTAAAGGCTTAACATTGGTTGTAGTAATCGTACTTCCAAATTCTCCGTGAATAATAAACAACTGAGCAAAGGGAGATGGAGCAGACTTGAAAGTTCCATCACCAAATATTTCTGTTACATCATTAAGGAAATTTCTATCTTTTTCCATACAAAAGATAACAATCTTAGTGTCGCCGTCATAATAATCTGCCACTAAATATTGCAAGTGCTGCACTGGTATCTGCACTTCTTCAAAAACTTTAAAATGCAATTTATTAACGCCTGCCGATTTATTGCGTGAATCATAGATGCTATGCTTTGCATTTTTGAATTCAGGTAAAGGCGTAATTAGGTCGTAACCTTTCTGTTGCCACGTATCTAAGGCCTCATCATATAACTCGGGTATAGGTATATCTGTTTTTTGTGCAGATTCCTTTATGTCATTCATTGCAATGGCCTTTTCATTTTGCAGCAAATTCTGAACGCATGAGTGTTCATGTTGTCTGATGACATCCAATTTCTGTAACATTGTAATACGTAGTAATAGATCTAGCTCCTCAAATGATATACCGCTGTTTCATTATAGTAGTACCTATACTAGTGAACCGTCTGGCTTCGCAGGGTAATATCGTCATATTTTACTTAATTTAAACAAAACCTTGACAAATTATACACACAAACCTTCCTCAAGAATCTATCGAAATATCCGTTCAGTAGTGTCCGAGTTTATCGCGAACACAGAGACATACAGGCAGACGTTATGGGGGACTTTATTTTATAAGTAGTATACTTATAGATATAGATAGAAAGATTATAGGTCTGCGTGGTAGGAAATTTGAATTAGATCCTAGCAATCAAGTGAATCGTGATCACCAAACCCTCACCTGCTTAGCGTGCGTACACCGCATGTTTTCTATGTAATTACGTAGGTATCAAAAATAATAACTACCAATCGGCAAAAGTGTTATAGCTTATTAAAAAAAGATATGCCTAGATTATTAACTTACATCATTATTTACAGTAACAGAACCACTGCATTTGTCCTTTCGTTTTTTGCTGCAAGTCCATAAAGATGTTGGAGTATTTTTGTGATCTTTATGTGTATATAATTGGTATCCGTTGTATAACAAGATATTTCCTCCTTTTCTTCGTATTATTTTAACGCGTTCCTCATTCAATTTTGTAATATTTATGTACCTATTAACTTATTACATAAATCTTTACGAACACACAATAATCAGAAAATCTAGACTAATGACTCTGACATGACATAGGTAGTAACGCAGGGCATAAATCATAAAGTGCTAAGAGATTGTATATCTATAATAACAACCCATATTCTTCTAATCTGCAAAATATGATAGCGGTGGTCAACGGGTAAAACACAGTTCTTTTCAATTACCCGTAGTCCCATTTTGGTGCAGTGGGTCTACGGGGAAAAAAAAATACCCGTGGTCCCCCGTGGTACAAAAGCCGTGGTACCACGGGTAACATCCGAAAGTTTTGTGCTTAGTTTAAACAAATATAGTATACAAAGAAGTGTTACGCAAATAATAGGGTACATTTGTTTATTAGATGCATAAAACTTTTTTGTAAGTACATCTAACTTTTTTTATGTCTATGTATAGTGTTATAATCGATAAAAAGTTTGAGACCCAGGGATGACAAATGATAGTAGTTAAACAAAAAATAACTTTTTAAGAACATGCTATTGGGAGCCAGACGCTTTATAGAAACCGTATTATATGCGGACGAAGTCGCGGGCGGAAAGCTAGTTTGGTATAAAACGATTCAATGAGAGCCTCCTCGAATCCCTTGGTTTGACAAACATCTAAGCCGGAAGGAAGCCGTTGGATTCTTTAGACTTCGTTCTGGGCACATTCCATCAAACAAGTTAAAATTCCTTATGAAGATCACAGACTGACTGCCATAGTATAGAAGATCTCACCAAAAACATAAATGTTAAAAAGGAGAGCCAAGTTCAATACAAAAATTATGCTTGGCTGTGGGCTTCGCCGCAAAAAGAATGGAGATCTAAATGAGTGCCAAGTTCTATGCAAAATCCAAATATGTATTTATAGGAACAAAACAACATTATGAACAAGTATTAAACTCTATTTCTATGCTTTATTGGACACCTATAACAATTGCTGTTATTTAAAAATGTGAGATCTTAAAGTAGGTTAGATTTGACTTGGCCAGTTTTCATTACATCAGTCATTTTATAAAGTTATATTCACCAAATTAAATATATATATTTACCAAATATATATTCACCAAATTAAAGTCTTACAATACAATTTGAACACTGTATTACTTATTGTAATCAACTAACACCAAAAAATATTAAAGATTACAAAAATAAATCGCGATTAAGAGCCAATGGGTTTGTAAGCAACCATCCGGTGCGGGGCGCTGTCAACGAATGACATCACAGATAATCCAAAGAACAGATCAGCAGTAATAAGCCAAACGTTTTTCATATAGTTGTCTCTTTGGTTATTTATGGTTAACCAAGATGAGTTAGAATGGGACAGATAGTACGACCCTTTTCGGCTGTTAACGAATTGTCTCGATTTAAAACTTAACCAAACTGTCAAATTAACCTAGACGCCAAACACAAAATTGTAGCAAAAGACGGTTTCTTGCAAGTTATCGTGCTATTTCTGAAAATTAAGCTGTATAAATTGAATATTCATTATTTATATGTAGGCAGAAATGTCGTCCATAGTTCCATACCGCGGGAGGTGGTTCAAATCAGCGAAGAAGTCCGGCGAAAATACCAGTTTTCATCGGTAAGAAACTATTGTTTTTATTTCAACATTTTCAAACACATTATGTAATACTTATAATATTTTTAATGGGTATTCTCTTTATTTTTAAATAAACAAACAGTCACATACTTATTAAATTAAAATCAAATAAAACTAAATCGTCATATGGGTTAAAGATAAATCATTAACCTAGTAGAAAAGCCCGCCCCGAGCCACCCCCGGCGGAAAGGTGCCCATCACGCTCGCCGCGTTGCCGCGCTGAATCGCGATGGACAGACGTTGCGCCAGGAATGACCCGGAACGGGGGTCATTATGTAATATAATAGTCTCGTGTAACTGCACATGCTGGATACTATAAAATAAGAACCTTTTGCGTAGTTCCAACTTGATTTTATTGAAATTTATTGGTAAAATTAAATTTTTGTAAACAACGCTAGTCTTTCTAAATGAAAATAATTATGTCGATATTTTATCGATATGCAATATTTATATAAGCAAACACAAAATATTATCATATTAAATTATTGTTTACATAATTAATTATCAATTGTTCAGATTTCCGTAATATAATATATTGCGTCAAAAATTGATTGACGCCGTAGGGCTCAATAATTAGACGCCGAACAAACATCGAAGGATTTGCTTGAAACATTTTTAAAATTACTGTTTTTTTACTACTTGCAATGGAAAAATATTGTTGCCAAATGCAATACCTACAATATTTCATAGGCCTCTTGAGGTAAGTTGAGAAAGCGCTTGTTTAAACCGGTGTTAGACAACGCAATATTTCCAATTTCTTGGCCCCACTTTGTCATGTACCCTGTCTCTCTCCACCACTCCCTCAACTTTTATTACACGTCGCAATCTAACAGATTGTGCCCTTTCTCTAGAAATTGCACTGTTTTATATCGGTTTTCTTTATTTTGCGACCACAGATAATCGCCTATGAGGCGATGCCAGACGTAGGAACATGATGCCGACCGCCGCGCTCGGTCGACCGTCTACAATTCTGCATGCTTCAGCGCAGCGGACGGCAGAGTAGTACGACGCTATAAGATAGAACGATACGAAATTGATATGACCTTGTTTTCATACACCTATCTCAGTTAACGCAATAAAAATATATTTATGTCATACTTTGACACACTTAAGGGAATCAAAATGTCTTATACCACAAGTATAAGAAACCCAGACTTTCCAACCCAGAGAGGAAACTAGGTCTTATTACGATTAGGCCCGGTTTCGTCACGATGTTTAAAAAAAAATAAGAAAATATATCGTTGTATTTTTTTTTACGAAAATTGTGTTGAAGAAAGTTATCTCCAAAAACTTCTTTAATAGGCAGATACAAGTCTTTGGTATATTTTTTTCGATAGTAGGAACGGAACCCTCCATAATGCGTGGTCCGACACGCACTTGTTAATTTTTTATAACATTGGAATACCTGTTACGGATATCAACAGTAAATATCGATGTCGATATTTAGTAGAAAAATATCATTCACTGCACTAAATCTCGTCACGAAGTCATGAAAGGCTGAGACAATGACAGCTGAAGACCTGTCAGATAGCATGGTGTCTATCTTTTTCTTACTTACTGATAAGTACATTAGTGAGAGCAGATCGGGAATATAGAAAAGTTCAACTTATAATTTCAGATCTGCTTTTCTCTGATATCTGTGAATGACATCCCGCGCCGCCATGACACTTACAACTCCATTCGGGGTTACCCGCTCTTAAAATAAATCAACTTAATGTCAACAGTAATCACAACTACCGAATTAATTTCAAAATTCAAAAATTATCGAACTAAAATAAAGCGCGCGCCGTTACGGCCGTCCTGCATCATCACACGTCCTCGTGTGTACTGTCTCTGCTTGCTTGCTCATCTGCGAACAATGAAACCACCAATGTACACACAGTTGCATCGCTCGGTCATTCTGACCGCTAAACAATATGAACATACGAATTAAACCAAAAATAACTGCCTCACATGTTTTCTTTCCTTCCTTCTTCCTGTTGAAGCGTGGCAAATAATGCCACCAAAACCGACTTTATGCAACCAATGCACACTAATTCCACCAAGGCTACTTAATACCACCAAGGCTAATGAATGCCACCAAGGCCAAACTAATGCCACCAAGGCAACTGATGCCACCAAGGCAAACTGATGCCACCAAGGCAAACTAATGCCACCAAGTGCACCAAGGCCAACTTATGTCACCTAAATTGCTAATTACCACCAAGGCTACGATATATTACCCCCTTTTTTTTAAACCATAACACACAAATCAACACACACAAACAGCCACACTACTTGTTTTTACTCACCAGCGCCGTTAGGACATCCTGACTCTTTGCTACTTCCGGTTGTTTCTAACGCGGTATTCAACTCCAATGGAACATAACAATCGGGCATTTGTCGTAGACGATCGTGCGCGTATTTGTACGTTCGATTAGAGTTCAATGCCATCAGTAAATAACTGTGACCATCAAGCTACTCAGCCACTCGAAAAGGACCTTTGAATTTAGGTTCCAACTTAGTTTTATTACGTTCATGATTTTCAATCAGAATAACATAGTCACCTACTTTAAAATTCTTTACTTTGGCTTTGCCTTTATCAAATCTATCTTTCTTTATAGAGGCATTCGTGTTTATGGCCCGAGTCGCTTGCTCTCTAATCTCGTCTGTATCTAAGGTCATTAATTGCAACGGTCTGGCAACTTTTCCTATCAACAGTTCGAGAGGACTAGCCCTAGTAGTGCGTTAAATGTGCAATTTATGGCTAGTTGTCTTTCTGGCAACGCTGCTTGCCAAGACTTATGATTTCCGGTCTCAACCGCTGTAAGCATATTTTTTAAAGTTGACATTACTCGTTCAACATGCCCATTAGCACGACTGCTGCCTATTGCTATAAGGTGTAGATTTACGTTATGGGTCGTACAGAAATCTTTAAACTCCTTTCCAGCGAAACACCTACCTTGGTCGGCTATAACGCGGGTCGGAGCACCGAACAAAGAAAGACCTGCTTGCAAAGCTTTAATAGCACTTTTAGCGTCAATATTTAATGAATGATGCAAGAGCACATCTTTTGTAAATGCGTCTACTGTAACGAAGACATACTCTTTTGTGTCTCTTTTGCCGCTCAACTTGCTGGTTGCGTCTATATGAATAGTATGCCAAGGAGTGGTTACTTTTGGAATTGGATGGAGTTCAGCTTGAACTTAACCGGAATGCGATTTAGATACCCTACACGTTATACAATTGTCCACAAATTTTCTTATGTACTTGTTCATATTAGGGAACCAATAATGTCAAAAAGCCTTTTTTAATACAATTGCTCAAAAAGTTTACTTTATGTAGCTGCAAATCGTGCGTATGGTTTGATTTTATGCACTAGTGCTAAACAGTAATCTGATCTGCAAATCATGCGTAAAGTTTGATTTTACGCACGATTTGCAGATCAGAGTTTTAAATAAATGAGTATTATGCGAGACCCGCTTATTATAAATGACCCACCTGAACTACGCGCGATTGGGCATAAAAGAGTATTATGCGAGACCCAATAGTATTACTTGAACAAGACATTTTAAATTGACCAATCAGAACACTTCACTATATTAAATCCACCAATCACAACACATATCCGAGTTAATCGGAACGCTAGATACTTTTTTGGTGCGTATATTGTGTAAATAATTTAAGTCCTGAAAAAAAAAACATTGTATTTAATATCACCAATCAGAATACAGTAATGTTAAAATCGACTAATCGGGAAACTGATCGCCTACTTTAGACCCTTGTCAAACAATCTACTATTATTTCATTGTAGTTTTTTCGCAATTGTATTAAAAAACGTTGTTCGACACACGTGCAGAAGTGTCATTTTCACTCGTCCCGAGTTTTGACCCTCGCCTCTCGGCTCGGGCCAAGTAACCTCGGTACTCGTGCAAAATGACATACTTCTCGCACTTGTGTCGAAAACTACTATTCTAATGTTTTCTCCCATCCCAAGTGCATTATACTTTCATGCACATGGTTTATGACTGCCCATTGAAACGGTCTCGGCACGACTGGCAACCAAACACTTCTATTATTGCGCTCTATTTTGCGGTGCAAATCACCTCGCCTGATTTCATATGTTTTCGCAATTTCGTCATTAAGCTCATTACTATTTAATTTCGTGATAAGAGACCTAATTTCATCGTCTTTTTGTTGTTCTGCCTGAAGCCAAGAGTCCGAAATCTCTGTCAAATAAACGCGCTTTTGCTCTACTTTTCGATGTGGTGTCACAGGAAGAGGATTTCGGGACAAGAAATCAACGTGACCCATGTTTTTACCCTGCCGATAGTCCGATACTCGATATCAAACTCAAAAGTTTGTAGAAAACACCACCAACGGTGGACACGTGGTGTGAGGTCTACCTTCGATTTGGAAGCCTTGACGGCATTACAATCAGTGACTAGTTTAAACTTACGTCCGTGCAAATAGTGCCGAAAATGTTTTATGGCATTCACAACGGCTAGTGTCTCTAGCTCGTATAAGTGATACCGAGACTCAGCACTGGAAGTTCGGCGGCTATAGTATTCAATCTCTCGCAATTTATCATCGACGGGTTGCATCAGTATAGCCCCGTAACCTTCAGCACTAGCATCGGTATGCAACTCAATCAACTGATCAGGGTCAAAAATAGTTAAAACCGGCTTATCAGTGAGAAGAGAAACAATATCGTGCCTAATTTTCTCAAATTCCGGCGTCCAAATAATTTTACCTTTCCCAGATGTCAATCTATAAAGAGGGGCCATCTTTTGAGAAAATCCCGATATAAACTGCCTAAAATATGAGGCCAGCCCAATTAATTGTCTTAGCTGCGTAACTGTCTCTGGTGGTGCAAGTTCTGTTAACGCTTTGATTTTTCTGGGGTTAGGCCGTATTTCACCTGCAGATACGTGAAAGCCCAAATATTCTACTTCAGTCTTCAGGAAAGCGCATTTCTTTAAATTTAGCGAGAACCCGGCAGCGTATATGGAAAAGCTACTTCAGCACGTCTCCATCGGCCGAGACGAACGTGAGTTAGTATTTCCAAGCTGTAAACGAGCGGAAATGCTCATTCAATACGTCTCAGGCGGTTACTACTGCATTAGGATAAATGAACGTATTTTAGCGATAAACCCGCGTAAACTCTACTCCAATACGTCTTGGGCGGTGATGTACTGCAATAGGATTTCTAGGTTAATACGTATTTAAATGTGAAAATGATATGCACACCATAATTGTCGTAATATATCAGAACTAAGTGCCTTATAATTAAGTATATTATTTATTATAAGTTGTAATACATACGATGTGGACGTGCTTAAATAAATAAAATAAAATAAATAAAATGTGCTAGAAACACTCGTCTTATTCGTCTAACTTAAGACTAAAATATTTAAAAAAAAATAAGTACGCGCCAAGTGAAATCTAGCCAAGATCTGGTTTGTCTTTGTAATTATAAACTTCTAATTTTGAACCAGCATTTTTATAAATATTATCTGTAGATATAAGACTATATGTCGTTTGTGTAAGTGAATAAATATCTTTTTATTTTTATATATATTTTTTACTGTATCCGTTTTTCCGATGCGCTTACCGTATATTATATAGATAGAATAATTGACATTTACAAGTCATAGGTACATCAAACATAATTGTCGGTTGTAAATTTTTTATAGCAGTTAACGTCTTATTGACATCCGAATGACGACATGTGTCAAACCTGCATCGATATATGAAGCACGTTGAAAATCCTTTTTTATTTAAGAGCGCATGACGGCAAACGATTTCATCTCTGTAGCTATATGTCAAATTCAGGAAGGACAAACATCATTTGTGTACAATTACTTATTCTGTGGTAATAATAATAATAGTTTGACAATATCAACCTACAGTGATTGGCCAATCATCCTGACAGTGAAAAAACCAATTTGTCTAAGATGCCATTATTAAATATCACACTCTCCCCAAGTCACCTCTATCTTCTAACTTCTCGCTACAACAATGGTTAACCGTATCATTGTACACTTTTATACGACACATTAAAAAAGAAAAAAGCTGCCCATGTTAATTATACTGCAATGTTATGTTACTGCAATCGAATTCTACTCTCGACTCTAAAGAAATAGTATTCAGGTTTTCAGCCTGTCATGTTGTATTTTTGTTGTAGATTGTATTTTTCACCGTACTAACTTAAAAAGTTTCGTCTTATTTTTTTTTCTTAGGATGCTCAACTGCATCACACTAGAAAAAAACTGTACATTTTCAAAAAAATTGGGGTTCGCCTTTTTACTAAGGAATTTTATTGCAGTACGTCGAGACGCCCTCTGAGACGTATTGGAGTAGAGTTTACGCGGGTTTATCGCTAAAATATGTTTATATATCCTAATGCAGTACGTCACCGCCTGAGACGTATTGAATGAGCATTTCCGCTCGTTTACCGCTTGGAAATACTAACTCAGTTCGTCTCGGCCCGTGGGGACGTACTGAAGTAGCTTTTCCATATACGCAACCCGGCACTACTTATACTTCGTTTTTTTAGAGATTAGAAATTGAGTAAACATAGAAACAGTAATTGCCAACCTGTTCTAAATGTTCGATTTAAAGTAAACACACTGCAAGCACACCAACAAACGATTAGTTAACAGTTCACATTTGTGAATAAATAATAACAATTTGTAGCTTAAATAATCCAACACAACAATAAAACACAATTTCGTTTTGATTATCACGTTAGAGACACGTGAAAATTGAAAAACTGACCTGACAGTGACGCACGTACGTTCTTAAACGGAAACTTAACGTCTAGTTTTTTATCAGTATTCACGAAATTTATTTAAGTGTCACTTATTAATACATTTTCGTAAATAAAAGTGCTTCTAAACGGTATTTAATAGTTTCATTCATTATATAATACTAAATCATAAAACAACTGTCTTAGGTGATGGTAAAAGATTTGGTGGACTACGAGGTGTCTTTTGTTGGTGTATGCCACTCGGACCTGCCTCTGATTGCTCCATAACCCTCCAACCAAACGCACAATAATAGAGCAAGCAAATACCTTTACTTAAATCAGAATCACAATAAGCTTTAAACATTAAAAACTAACCAGGTATGGCTGAGAGATACTAATGACAGATGACGCGAGAAAATATTTAAAATCTAACCATCCGTTTCGAACCTCTTCTTCTCTAGGTATTTTATAGTGCAATATTCACTAGAACATTAACAATGATAAAAATAAAATATTTCGTACTACTATGAAAATATTGTTAAATACTCAAAATTACATTTACAAATACGTAGGCATGGCTTTACTATAAATACAGATTTATTTAAGTATGTTAATGACGGTGTAGGCACTTTGATAGTTGTGACATGTATCGTGCCTGATAAAGAACCCTGTACATCGTTCTGTCAACTTTTTTCTAATCTCAAAAAAAACGAAATATAGAGCCCCTAAGACTTGGCGCAACCGATCCAAGCCTTCTTCTACTGTACGGGAGGGAATAATGACATCGTCCAGGTATACGATGGCAAACGTTTCACCTAAAGGCCCTAGTGCCTTATTTATAGCGCGTTGATACACCATTCCGAAGGCGCATTCCGAAGACCAAACGGCATAGCCAGATATTCGAACTGCCCGTCCGGCGTCACGAACGCCCAAGCGTTCTACGGAGTCTTTGTGAACTGGTATCTGATGGTACCCACTTGCCATGTCAAGTGAGGTAAAGAAGTTGGCTCCTACTAGCCGCTGTATTTGATCAGAAATAATGGGGAGGGGATAACGATCGGGCACAGTATTATTATTAAGTTCCCGGTAGTCTACGCAGAGTCGGTCGGTACCGTCTTTCTTTTTTACTAGTAAAATGGGACTCGAGAAAGATGAAAAACTTTCTTGAATTATGCCCGCGTCCAAAAGATCTTTAATTTTACCACGTACTACTTCCCTCTCTTCTACACTCAGCCGATACGGACGTCTTTGTACAGTACGGTTTGGGTCGGCTAATTTTATTTCTTACTGCCCCGTGTTAACTCTACCGATTGGAGCTCCTACGAAATGATCTGCGTTTTCTTCGAGTAACGTAAGTAACTGTCCCCGCAAGTCGCTAGGAATGTCGGTACTAATGTTTTGAAAATCATTTACTTTTGAGCCTACTTCACAAACCGCTACTGTATTAATTTTCTTAAGAATAACATGATCCTCAGTGGTTTCTACCGAAAACCCCAACTATATAAATCGCGCCCGACCATGATAGTCTCAGATATGCTTTCGTCAGGTACAGCATGGAATAACAATTGCACTGAAAACTCCTGCATATTGACCGTGGCTAAAATTTGAGTATTGCACTGTAAACCACTAGATTCTTTATCTATGCCTCTTTGGATTATAAGGTGATGCTATCGCTTACCAGGGAATCTCTCAGCTACACTTTCTCGAATTAGAGAGCACTCAGCGCCCGAGTCAAAACAGAATGAATACTTCTCACCGTTACTAGTAGAGAGTTAATCTGAAGCTTGCTGAACAGTGACGTGAGTGATATTCACTCGACGCTCCGCAACCGTTTCGCTGGCAGTAGTTGAAGTTTCTTCTTTCTTGGGACAGCGCGTCGATACGTGTCCTGGCTCGCCACAGGAAAAACACGTAAGAGAAGACGGTTTCCTCGGGATATCCGCAGTATTGCTTGAGGTGGATGCTTGAGTTGCATTATTTTTAGCACGGCAATCAACTGCCACGTGACCTGACTTGTTGCATATGTCACACCGCCGTAATGAATCAAATCGAGGTCTTTTAGCATCACTTGTCTTTTTCTGGTTGGTGGTCGTCTTCAATAAAAAATGTAGTCTTGATGATTCGTTTTAATCGTAGAAAATAATTAATTACATACATTTAGGATTTTGAAACAATCAACTTGAAAACGACGCAAGTACGTGCGAGCGCGTCAGTGTGTTAAGCTGTCTGGTCTGTCGCGTTGACCGCTGTCCTCTCAGCGGCCCTCGGAGGAGGGGATGCTTCCGATGAATCCCGAACATGCCCCCCGGCGTTGAAAGGGTTGACTTTCAACTCGTCGAAGTCAGAGGTTGGCAACGGGCAGATGCGGTTGAACCCTCGGCGTATCACTCCTCTTGTCGTATTGATATCCGCGACTCTGGAGATTCCATCGCTCCCTGTCCCCGTCTTCTTTAATAAGGACTAATGCTCCCTTTTTCAGTTGTTGACCCTTAGAGCTGCGCCATTTAGTGCGTTGTTGAAGTTCAGCGATGTATTCCTTGTGCCATCTGGCCCAGAAATGTTGGCGTAACTGCTCTAGCCTTTCGAAGCGAGTGAGTCGGTTCTGGTCAGTCGAGAGTGGCGTCAGGGGACGAGAATTTAAAATAGACTCGATCTGAACAAGGACTGTGTACAGATCTTAAAAAACTAAGTGTGCGTTCCCTCACACGCGATGCAAATGGGCCTTTATGCATTTTATATTGGCTTCCCACAGACCGGCCATGTGAGCAGCATATGCAGGTATGAATTTAAAGTCTATCTGCTCGTTAGACATTTCGTCTATTATAGTGTCAGCATTGTCTCTGAGGAACTTATAAAGCTCGTTTCGAGCCCCCACGAATTGAGTCCCATTGTCAGAAAACAAAGTAGCAGGTTTAGATCGTCTAGCAATGAAGCGATGCAACGTAGCTAGGAAGGAGTCTATAGAATGGACTGCATTTGCCTAATTTTATCTTGTGTGTTCCTAGCACTTCCCAGAATATATCCACGCCAAGTAGTATGTCGTAACCTGATGGATTAATGAATTCTGGGTCTGCAAGGGTAATTCCCGAAGGAATATTTAGTGTGCTTACATTAAAGACTTCATCATGACTTGAAGTTATGATTGGCAACACTATAAAGTTAATGCTTGCTTTGAACGAACTGATTTTGGACTGTATTACAGCTTCGCATTCTTGATTCACTATGGAAGTTTGGTCTCGAATGCCAGTGAGTGTGGACGTAATATGCTTAGACTGTAGACCTAATGTCTGGAAAAGCGACTCTGTCATGAAGCAAGTTACACTACCGTTATCCAACATTGCACTAACTTCATGAGGTCTACCATGAACATCTACAATCTGAACCATCGCTGTGGCAAGAAGACCTCGACGACTCGAACCGGAAGGTTGTTTATTTATAGCCGCCATGGTTCGAATTACATCAGCCGGACTCGTCGCTGGCGGGGCTACAGCAGGCGCAGCGGGCGTCGGCGGAACCGATGCGGTCGGTGCCGCCGTGTCCGATGCCGCGCTGCTATTGCAGCTAGACTCCCTATGCAATAAAGAATTGTGCTTGCCGCCGCACTGTCGGCACGGACCTAGTCTACACGTACGTAAGTTATGACCTGCCCTAAGACAATTACTGCACAATTTCATGCGGCCCACAAATTGTTTTCTTGCACTTACACTCATCTGTGCAAACTGATTGCATAAATACAAGGGATGGTTACCCTTGCAATATGGACAATTGTATTTTTTGTAATTGGGCTGAATAACTGCAGCAAAGCCACGAATGGGTTTATTTGTAACCTTCGATGTCGAATCTTGTTTATTATTATTTATGTTTTTACTTAATTCGATCGTCTCTAAAACGTCTGCCCTATTTTTAAGAAATTTTGTAAAGATTTCTAATGTTAACTTTTCATGTGTAACTTTGTGTTCCTCCCATTCACGAAGTGTAAGAGAATCTAATTTTGTGGATATAATGTAAATAATCAGAGTATTCCATTTTTCTACTGGTTCCCCTAAAATTTGTAACGCACGTAGATTTTTATTGCACGCATCTACAACCCTACGTATAGATAAGGCCGATTCCTTTTTTATTACCTCTTCGTCAAAAATTGCCTTAACATGGTTTTGCACCAACAGCCTCGTATTGTCAAACCGTTCGCATAAAGATTTCCACGCTAAAGTATAGTTGGACTCAGAAAACTCCAACGCACGAATAATTTGAGCAGCGCCTCCCTCCAAGGAAGGTCGCAAATAATGGAATTTTTGAATGTCACCAATGTTTTTATTCGAATGGATAAGAGACGTGAAAACATCACGGAATTTAAGCCAACTCTCATAATCACCGCTGTATTTAGGAATTTGAATAACGGGTAATTTAACACCTGTAACGCCTTTATGTACCTGTTTCACCGCCGGCAAATCATCATCACTCTCGCCCGCCGAAGAATAGAAATTTTCAGAAACATTGTTGATGCGTTTGCCGGACCTTCTATTACCCTTAAATGCGTTCCATATCTCTTGAGCCCGGGCAAGCACGGAAAAATATTGAGACTCAAAATCTGACCTTTGTGCGGAATGTGTCTGAACTTCCTCTTCCGTGAGCGCCAGGCACTCGATGCTAGTCTGAACCTCCTCGAATTCCGTAAACATCGCTTCAATGTTAGACATACGTAGCTTTAATTCCAAAACCTCGACATCACTGCAGTGCAAAACATCCTTAAAAGCATCTACATACGTTTGAAATTTCGTTAAACGACCCGTTTCGTTAAGTTCCCCGTTTTTTCACCAACTCGGATAATCTTGACATTATGTTTACAATAACTTTATTATCATAAATTTAATTCAATTAACTTTAAATAATAACAATATTATTTAATATTTACCAATACTATTGTTAAATAGCAAGTAAATGTTTCAATTAAAATGAAATAAGTACCTAGTTAGCAATAAATCAATTCACTAATTTAACTATTGTTTGTTCATACCAGCATATAAACGCTTACATAAATAATACCAATTTATTTGGCTTAATTCGCACCAGTCGAACTAACCAAAACAATGAATTAATAAGATATAATTGTTAAATACGGAATATATCCATTTGCATTTCAATATTTACGATATTGAAAGAAACGGCGAAATAACATGCAATAAATATACGAAATAATTGAAACGACAATGCAATAAATAACAAATAACTAACTATAGGAAATTTCCGAGCGTAAACAATTAAGAGATACTTATATCGAAAAAACGGGTAAGAATCAATATGGGTAACCAGAATGCAAGTAAGTACTCACTGCCTTTTGTTTTCCTTATCGTGACAAGCAGCAACCGGCCGCTCGCTTAAATTACATTAAATGTGTAGTTGTAATTTTAAAGATTTTAACTTGAAATATTACGAAAACCTACTGATCCTTAATGCGGTTTATTGTTAAAATCACTTCAGGGGGACTTAATCTACACAGTTATTGACAAATCAACTTTAAAAAGGCAGTAGTTTGGGCACAAAGTTACAAATACCTATAGGGCAAACAATATGGTTCGGACTCACTTTGACCGCTCGCTTGTTGCTATGTGGATTTTTGCTTGTAATCACTGGTTCACAATTACACCGTCACGTCACCGATTCTGGGCAATCCGTAAAGAGATCCTCTTCTTAATGTAGAAGAAGTCCTGGTTAGGCTCCAAATCTTAAGGCATGACATCCGGTTCGAAGGACCAAATTTTATGGTTGGTGGTCGTCTTCAATAAAAAATGTAGTCTTGATGATTCGTTTTAATCGTAGAAAATAATTAATTACATAAATTTAGGATTTTGAAACAATCAACTTGAAAACGACGCAAGTACGTGCGAGCGCGTCAGTGTGTTAAGCTGTCTGGTCTGTCGCGTTGACCGCTGTCCTCTCAGCGGCCCTCGGAGGAGGGGATGCTTCCGATGAATCCCGAACAATGTGCCACCGGTTTTTCCTGGGTCGCTGGCCCTGTTTTACGATAAGTATAGGCCATCAGTTCTTGTTGCATTTTCACTCGCGTATCGATTTCCGTAGTAAAAGCCACCCTCTGTAATCGTGGATCAGCTTTTGATGCGTGTGCTAACGTAACAGCTATCGCTATCTGCTCATTTGATAAAGAACTCCATCTATTCATGAGCGTACTTAAAAATCGATTAGCGTATGATGCTAAACATTCACCATCATTTGGGTTCTCGGTGAGCAGCCTGAATAATGTAGCAGCAGGTGTTTCGACGTAATCAAATCGAGCAAGAAAAGAATCTTTTATCTGAGTCCAGGTTATCCCAGCAAAAGTGTTCTGGGCAAGCCATGATGCTGCCGTGCCTTTGAGCGCTCGACTCAAGGCAATGATTAGGTTGCCACTAGTTATCTCTTTTTCTTGCATGCACAAATCCACAGTAGCGCACCAAGGCCGAGCATCACTGTCTAGCGATTCAGGGTTAAATTCCGGAAGCACTAATTTAGGATCTTTAGCATTAGGTTCCTTAATTGTACGAATCAGTTCCATCATTTGACATTGCTGCATTTCAAATAACATTTTCCACATTTGATTGTCAGTACCATTTTGAGGAATAACACTACTCTGACCTGTAGGGTGCTCCTGCGCCGTTTCTGGTAATTTCACTTCCGATGTCGGAATATCGGGAGGCTGAACAGGCGTGTCAGAAGGTTTCTCTGACATGTCGAGGTAGTATGGGTGTGCACGCGCAGGTTTTCACCAAATTAAAGTCTTACAATACAATTTGAACACTGTATTACTTATTGTAATCAACTAACACCAAAAAATATTAAAGATTACAAAAACAAATCGCGATTCAGAGCCAATGGGTTTGTAAGCAACCATCCCGTGCGGGGCGCTGTCAACGAATGACATCCCGCGCCGCTATGACACTTACAACTCCATTCGGGGTTACCCGCTCTTAAAATAAATCAACTAAATGTCAACAATAATCACAATTACCGAATTAATTTCAAAATTAAAAAATCATCGAACTAAAATAAAGCGCGCGCTGTTATATATATATATGTCTTAATTCTGATAAAAAGTGGCCAAGTCAAATCTAACCTACTTTAAGATCTCACATTTTTAAATAACAGCAATTGTTATAGGTATCCAATAAAGCAAATAAATAGAGTTTAATACTTGTTCATAATGTTATTTTGTTCCTATAAATACATATTTGGATTTTACATAGAACTTGGCACAGATCTCCATTCTTTTTGCGGCGAAGCCCAAAGCCAAGCATAATTTTTGTATTGAACTTGGCTCTCCTTTTTTACATTTATGTTTTTGGTGGGATATCATTACTTTTTGTAAAGAAAAATAGGCAGGTATTGAGATTTAATGTTTTTTCTTGCGTTTCTGCTGCATGGTTTTCTTTTTTATGCTATTGTCTACATTCTCTTTACTTCTGTTCTGTGTATAATTATGTGGTGCCGCGCGCCGCTGACGACACACCTTTGGCCGATCGTTTAGCGCGTATCACAAGTTTTTTGTATGGGGACACCTATTAATTTTTGACTCAACTTCATTTTTATATTTCTGTTATATAGCAAATATAATAATACATATATTGGGATAGTTCCAAATATCTAAATATCTGCATGTAACGGTTCCAACGATACAATAAAAAATAATTGTATGGGGTTTTATAAAAAGTTAAAAAATAGGGGACCCCCCTATTATTTTAACTTTATTTTTATTTTTAGATTTTTCCTACGCTTACACACATTTACTGAGCTGGATTCCAAATTTCATCCTTCTAGGTCATCTGGAAGTAGGTTAGATTTAGGTACTATATGTCAGTCAGTCAGTGCTAAAATTTATGACATTTTGACCTTCATATCTTTATAACCGTTTGAGCTAGCTTCATGAAATTTGGGCTTCAAGATGTCCTTATCGATAAAATTAAACACGTAGTTTTATGTGTTTACGTAAAAGAGGTTTTGAGTTATAGAAGGGTCAAAAGTGGCACCAAGTGGTTCGTGTAATATACACTTGTCGCTGGGTAGCCCGTTCCTTTGCTTGAACTTGGCTTGACACGCTGCCGCGTGTCTAGATGTTCAACATGTTTTGATGGAGTGCATCCGGAATGAAACGCTGCTATGCAGGCTACATTTAAAGATAATTTAATCAGTAGTATTCAGTATGTATCCAGTTTTTTATATGAAACTCCTTTTTGTAAACCAAAACAGAAAAAAAAGAGATATCTGTGGTCTGATCTGTCATCAACTGCAACAGATAATCTGATTGAGGCAATTGACATATGCCTTAAAAACGAATTTAAATTCAATGTAGAACGTTGAAGGAGTTCTATCTCACTCGCGCTGAAGATGAGAGAGTGAAATGCACTAGAAACAAATTCAATGTGAATTGAAATGTTCGTCATAAAATACGATGTCTCATCACAAAGGGTTGCCACATGTACGCATTATGCATTTGCCGCGCTTTTCTACTGATAGAAATAGTTTGCCAGACTATACCAATTTGCCTATGCCCGGGGAGTAGCAATAGTGCTGGAGCCCGCCTAACTGGAAATTTATCAAAATCCTAACCAATTTTCTTCCATATAGCGTTATAGAGCCCATCTCGGACATCATGAAAACATAAGTCTTAAAGGTCTTAAATGGCCATAAGTATGTATGGCGTCAAGTTGAAAATACAATTTTTTGGCCTAAATTTATTAACGAGCCTACCGCTCCAAATTTTGACACATGACTTAGCCCACATCAAATAACCTACATACCAATTTTAAGACCATTCAGGTGGGCGCATAAGATTTTAAGACCAGTTGAAGTTGCAATTTTTTGGCCTAAATTTATCAACGAGCCTACCGCTCCAAATTTTGACAGTAGTTAAAGGACCCATTCAACAAACCAAATCCCAATTTTAAGACCATTCTGGTAGGCGCATAAGATTTTAAGACCATTTTAAGAAATAGTCGACTTCATAGAAAAAATAGCAAATTACTATAAATTTCTTAAAAAAAATTTAGCTTGCACAAACACAACTGCATATTCATATATAAGTGTCTTGGAATAAAAAATGCCCTAAAAGTATTCCGCAATAACAATAACTCTAAAATTGGAGAAATTCGTCATAGCACTACTTTAGTCACTTGGGTCTTATATCACTAAAATTATTATTTATTTTAAACTTAATGTCACAAAATATGATTTGAAAAGCCAGACGTAATGCTTATAAACATTTTCTACCAGTCGCTCATAACTCATAAGTCGAAACTGATAAGCGTCAAGTTAGGTGCACTGAGAATATATTACTAACTGAAAAATTACGTAAATTTATTTTAAATTCTACTGTTCCAAATTTTGACAAACGGCTTAGCCCACATCAAATAACCTACATACCAATTTTAAGACCAATCCGGTAGGTCCATATGATTTTAAGACCAGTTGAAGTTGCTATTTAGCTGGCACAAGCACAACTGCGTATTCATATTTAAGTGTCTTGTAATTTAAAATGCCGTAAAAGTATTCTGCAATAAGTAAAAAATTTGAAAAATTCGTCATAGCAGTACTTTAGTCACGGGGGTCTTAAATCACTAAAATTATTTAGGCTCGTTGATAAATTTAGGCCAAAAAATTGTATTTTCAACTTGACGCTATACATACTTATGGCCATTTAAGACCTTTAAGACTTATGTTTTCATGGTCTCCGAGATAGGCTCTACAACGCTATATGGAAGAAAATAAGGAGAAGGCTTTTGACAAATTTCCAGTAAGGCAGGCTCCAGCACATTATATCCTTCTCTATCACACTTGTAAGTATATAAGAACAAAATAGACACAAGTTCTCAAACTGAGTATTTTCGTAAATACTTACGAATATAATTAATTTTCATAAAATATATATAATTATATCAACTAGAGTTGAAAAAATCGTGCCCCGCGACTAAAGTCCTGCTATGATGAATACTTTTACGGCATTTTTGTTGGAATTATTATGTCTATGATAAAAAGGTAAAAGATAAAAGATATTTATTCTTCAATTTAGGCACATTACAATGCACTTATGAATGTCAGAGTGAAAAAGAAAAACTACCACCGGTTCCAACCCTACACCTCTGACCCGAGAAGTATTATTTATGACCGGCAAGAAACTCGGCGGGACTTATTTTTTCAAAACAGTAATACAGTAATATTATATCTTAAAGATACACAATAATCCGTAGTTCTATAAGAAGACATATCAAAACAGCTTGAGAGACATACAATGTACGTATTGCTTAATTAAAATAAAATAATAATAATAAAATCCAAATCTGATTGCTTCACAAAACGTTTGATATGCTTTCCTATCTGAACTGTGTCCTCTAAATGTTAGATGATTTTGTAGTAGTTTCTGGTTTGGGCCATGCATTTTTGTCCGTCATATAGTCCTCGACCCTGTAATAACCCTTTGACATTAAACTTTTTTTCAAATATTTCTTAAGAGCGGGAAATGATAAATTTAAAGCATCGACGGGTAACTTGTTATAAATGTGAATACCTTGACCAAAAAATGACTTATATGCTTTGCGGATACGACTACTTCTGATAGCAAGCTTGTTTTTATTTCTAGTGTTATAGCTATGGATGTCAGAATTTTTTTTAACGTATGTATATTCTTTACAAGAAAAATAATATTGTCATAGATATATTGGGAAGCAACAGTTAAAATATTAATTTCTTTAAATAGTTCTCTAACTGATGCACCTGCCTTTAAGTTATACAGAAAGTGGATGGCTCTTTTTTGTAAAACAAATATAGTCTGTATGTCAGCTGCTTTGCCTCAAACCAGAATACCATATGACATTACACTATGAAAATAACTGTGATAAACTAAGCGAGCTGTGTCAGTATTCGTTAATTGTCTAATTCTCCTAAAGGCATGAGCGGCCGAGCTTAATCGAAGAGCGAGTTTTCTTATACGAGGACTCCATTGTAGATTTTTGTCCAACGTCGAACCAAGGAACACTGCTTTATCTACTATCTTTCACATTCACCATTCAGGAGAATCTTAGTGTCCACCGGTGCAACGTTTGGCAAAACAAATCTAATACATTTGGTTTGCTTAGCATTAAGTAGCAAATTGTTCATAGTAAACCAGTTCAGTAAAGCAGCTAGTGTGTTATTGATTACAGTAAAATCGGTAGATTGCCGGTCAACTTTGAAAATTAAAGATGTATCATCGGCAAACAGAACGATATCACAAAGGTTTTGTACTACACAAGGTAAATCATTTATATAAACCAAAAACAGAATGGGCCCCAAATAGAACCCTGTGGCACTCCTAATTTTACTAAAGTCCCTTAGACTGGATTTTATTTACAACAACTGTTTGTGTTCTCTTGCTAAGATATGAAGACATGAGATTCAAGGCATTTTCTGACAAACCATAATGTTCTAATTTAAGAATGAGGGTTGTATGATCTACACAATCAAACGCTTTAGAAAGATCACAGAATATACCAATTGCATCGTAATGTTTTTCCCAGGCAATGAAAATATGTTTGATGAGTACCGCAGCAGCGTCGGTTGTGGAACGTCCCTTTGTGAAACCAAACTGATTGCTTGTAAGCAATCCATGTCTGTTGAAGTGGCCCAGTAGATCATTTAACATTAGCTTTTCAAAGACTTTACTTAGTACAGGAAGTATTGATATCGGCCGGAAGTTATTCAGATCACTAGAATCACCCGATTTAAAAAGAGGTATGACTTTACTACATTTCATAAGATCTGGAAAAACGCCTTGTGAAACTGAATTATTATAAATTAAGGCTAAGTAAGGCGCTATGACGTCTATGATATGACTGATGACTACAACTGATGTACCCCATAAGTCTTCTGTTTTCTTTAAATTCAGAGATTTGAATATTTTAACAATTTTTTCCGAATCTACAAGGTCAAATTCAAATATCATCTGACATTTCTTAATGTTAGTGCATAGTAACTATAGTAAGGAATGAGCTTGAGACGAAGATGATTTTAGACATTTTGTGGTATTTAATGCTATATTAGAAAAATAATCTTCGAATGCCGAGGCAATATAGTCATTTGACAAGACCTGCTGATCCTCTGAGACAATGTTGACTTGACAATCGCGTGATTTACATTTACCAGCTTCCTTATTTATAATATTCCATACTGTTTTTACCTTGTTGTCCGAAATTTTGATTTTTGCACTAGTATAGTTCGCCTTCGCAGTCAGACACACTTTCTTGAAAATTTTTGAATAGTTCTTAACGTAGTCCAGAAAATCTGCATTTTTGTTCAGTTCTCTCTCTCCATAAAGTTCATAAAGCCTCTTTCTACTTTTATGAATGCCTACGGTAGCCCATTCGCTAAACTTTGATTTAGCTTTAGTCTTTGACCTACTAATAGTTCTCAATTTGAAATGTTTGTTAAATTGACAAAGAATCATACCAAACAAATCTTCATACAAATTATTTGAGTCATAAAAATGTGAATAAGGCAGTGTTGACACATGATTTTGAATTCATTTTTTGAATAATTCCAAACGATAACCATTAATGGGTCTATATGTTACAGTTTGTGGAGTTTCCTGAATTGGCTTTATAAAAGATGCCTTTTGACCGCTGTGATCAGAATTAAAACAGTTAAATATTTGCTTATCCAGACATTCACAGTTGCAAAAAATATTAACTAGGCATGTTGCACTAGTGACGCCCACCCGGGTAGGTTCAAAGAACAAATTAAACATATTAAACGATTTAAACAAACATAGCAACTTAACAGAATTATTAGACGATTCAAGCAAGTTAACATTACAATCCCCACATACTATAACATGCTTTCAGCAGTGTCGGCTATTAGTCACTAATTTCAGCACATTTTCCATGGTATTTTCAAATTTGTTGAAATCAGCTGCTGCCGCTGTTGGTGGTCTATATACACAAATAACAATATAACTTTCTAATTCTACACAACAAATTTCTACAATCCTCTCTATGGGACATTGTACAACATCCTTCCGTTCTTTAGATCTTAGACCATTTTTAACAATAATAACGGAACCACCATGAATGGCAGATTTTGTAGCATAGTAACTGACTAATTTAAAGTTAACAAAGTCAAAAATTAAATGTTCTTCTTTAAGCCAATGTTCTGTAATACACATAACTTGTACATCATTATTATCGAAGAATAAACCTATCTCTAACTCCTTGCTGGAAAAACCCTGAATATTCTGGTGAACAACATTCATATTAAGATGTTTTTCCGCTGTCTGACAATCTAGTTTAAATGTGACAAGGTGGTGCTGTGGGTCTGCCGAGATCCTCTTATTACACTATTATTTCTATTTGGCTCAATATTAAAGACCAATAAATCAGAAAGACTCATAGTACATTTCTTTGGCAAAAAAATCTTCCCCGGGGTTAGCCAAAAGCGCTCAATGAATTTATTTACGTCAAAGAAATGAGAGATATGGCGTTGCACATTAAAGAGTTGTAGCGTGATATTTTACTATTGTAGTCATAAGGCATATTTTCTGAATATGGCAATGCACATAAAATAATTTTGCTCACGCCAGATCTTTCAATATCATTTAAAGTTGACATCAGCTTATCTATACTTGGCTTATCAACATTAAGACTATTTCCCATTAATATTACCAGTGTAGTGTTGTTATCATAACATCCCTTTGAAATAAGGTCACATAAATGAGACAAAGTTATGTTGCGGTAACAGTAATTTGACAATTTTTGTTTCAGTCCAAGGTTCAATAACGCGCCCATTCCTAACCCAATCTCATCAGAGTAAATAACCGTCTTCTTGACAGGTTTACTAACTGCTGGCACAGCCAGCTTAGGTGCCTTGAGGGCCACACTGGGTTGATCAGACACTGTTGGTGGTGTTTGTACACAACTACAAACGTCACTATTAAAAAGCAACTTGCAACGCTCTTCTAAATTATGATTTTCTTCCAACAGTTTAGAAAAAGCCTTAGTATGCTCCTCAACTTGCCCAATACTTGTTTCATAACTAGAGGATATTACCATATAGAGATAATCTGTCTATGCCATACATTGTTCATTGTCTATATTGTTACTTAATCTGTGGACCCTCGGTGTCATGGCGGTTTAGCTAGCTACTGCATGTTAGAGATTGTGTCGTCCCATTTATATTTTATTTTAATGTATTTACGACTTTTACAAACTTATATTTTAAACTGATTATATGTGATGTGAATATTCAATACATGTATTAATCATTGTTCAATCAATGTTGTTGCATTTTCTTTTCTGATCTTAGGTATCGCACCCCGCCGCTTCCCAGCGTATAGTTCCCTGCCTGATATTTTAACAATTTTGAATCATAAGACAATTAAATATGAATATGCATTTGTGTTTGTGCCAATTAAGTATATTTTTTAAACGAATTTATAGTAATTTGCTATTTTTAGGGTTCCGTACTTCGAAAAGAAAAAACGGAACCCTTATAGGATCACTTTGTTGTCCGTCCGTCTGTCTGTCTGTCTGTCTGTCTGTCTGTCTGTCTGTCTGTCAAGATCATTTTGCTCAGGAACGCGTGGAGATATCAAGCTGAAATGTATATCAAATACTCACTTCTACTGTCCCTTGGAGCTGTAAAAAAATCAGACTTCTAAGCCAACGCAATCAAAAGATACAGCCGGTTATGCCGCAAATTTCCGCAAATTTTCGAAACTCGCAAGGATCAAAACCTACAGGGTACTTCCCGTGAACTCAGAATCTTGAAATTTGGTACGAAGCAACGTCTTATAGCACAGATAAAGGAAACATTGCGAAAACCGTAAATTTTTAGTTTAATCATATAATAAAAATATTTTTAATAATTTTTTTACTACCCCTATATACCTACAGGTTTGTACGGAACCCTCGGTGCGCGAGTCCGACTCGCACTTGGCCGGTTTTTTTGTATGAAATCGACTCTTTCTTAAAATTGTCTTAAAATCCTATGCACCCACTGGAATGGTCCTAAAATTGGGATTTGGTTTGTTGAATGGGTCTACTGTCCAAATTTGGAGCGGTAGGCTCGTTGATAAATAAAACCAAAAACTTGCAACTTCAACTGGTCTTGAAATCTTATGCGCTCACCGGATTGGTCCTAAAATGGGTATGTAGGTTATTTGGAGTGGGCTACACCGTTTGTCAAAATTTGGAACGGTAGGATATAAAATAAATTCACGTCATTTTTTTAGTCAGTATTATATTCTCAGTAATATAACTTGACGCTTATCAGTTTAGAGTTATGAGCGACTGGTAGAAAATGCCTATAGGCATTACGTCTGGCTTTTAAAATCAAATTTTGAGCCATTAATTTGAAAATGAAAAATAATTTTAGTGAAATAAAACAACTAAAAATGGATTATATCGCGTGTACTGACCTGCGTGTACCACGAACGTTGTAAAGTGTTCGAAACATCGGGATGTAATTTAAGCTCAGTACACGCGATATAATCCGTTTTTAGTTGTTTTATTTCATGAATAACTATCGCGGCAACCGAAGACAATAATAATTTTTGTAATTTAAGACCCCCGTGACTAAAGTACTGCTATGACGAATTTCTCAAATTTTTGACTTATTGCGGAATACATTTACGGCATTTTAAATTACAAGACACTTAATTTTCAATTTCAATTTCAATTTATTCATAAAAACGTAATATTACAGGTTAAATCCCAAGTCATTACATTTTTCATAATTTCAGTTATATAATTCTATAAGTGCAGTATACAAAAAGTATTCATAATATAATGTCAAATAAAACTAAAACATGATTAAAAAATAAATAATAAAACCATTACACTAAGTCAGACTCTCACATATTTTCAAACACTCTCTTTCAATCATCAACCAGCTGTCCGCAAACAAATCACAGGAGGGCAGCACTACAGACAGTTCATTGAGCGCAGCATAGCACGGCAAACGGGAGAGTTGCGGCGCGAGACAGTGCTCCAATAAGGTACTTACAGCGAACAGTCGCAGCCGGTTCACGCGAAACCGCACAAGCCCGTCAGGGACAAAGAAGGGACATGCCTCACCAACCAACTCTGGAGAGTCCAAACGGCCTCGCAAGATGCGGACTACAGTTAACATTTGGACAAACAGTCTACGGGTCTCTAGCGAGTTGTATCCCAACGCTCCCTGCAGATAGGCCGTCGGGTAAAACCCGTACAATTTTTTGTAAAGAGTGCGCAGGAAACTTTTCTGTATTTTTTCTAAAGACAACGCGTAGGTTGACTCGTATGGGTTCCAAACACAGGAACTTGCCTCTAGTTTAGATCTCACTAGAGCAGTGTACAGCACCTTGAAAACACCAACATTCGTAAAATCTGTACAGTTGCGCGAGACAAACCCTAAGCGTTTATTACTAACTCGGGTTAAAGATGGGACGTAAGGAGACAGCAGGCTGAAACAAACCAAAATTAAGGTTAATAGAACCGCGACCGGTCTACGGTCACCGTCTCACAAATCCAAAAAAAAATATTTTCACCTCACTGGCTCGGAAAGCTCTTTTTTATTCTTTAAAACAGATAGCAAAACTGCATTTTATTCACGAGTGCAAAGAATATTTGAAATTCGAACGTGATATCAGTCACTTTTTTAAACATAATAACATGTAAAGGCCACTCCAGACAGGACAATCTTCGCCCATCTGATTAAATTGTCTGATCAAATCAAAGGTGCTGTGGACGCAAAAATTATTTTATATTTAATTGTATACAATTAAAAACATTTAGTGTAAACAATTTTATTGTTTCATGTTTTTACTATAAAACGCTTTAAATCTTTCAAGAAATATTAATTTGATCGATCCATTTTAATTGATGAACTACCTGTCTCAGAATAATTAATTTTAAGTTTCAGATTGCGTTTTTTATTATTTATTAATGTAATATCTGCCATCACCTTTAAATAAATGTCTTAAATCAACGCAAAGACCAGCTGAGATATTTATATAGGTACTTACGACAGGTGTAATACATTTTTCGTGATATATGTGACTTTGAGGTTATGTAGAGTTTTGTATCGAATTATCATTTCAAGTTCTTTCTTTCAGTGTAAAATCGAATAATTGAAACGAAAACTAGTGCTAAATGAAGTCCAAGATCGTTTGTTGCATAGGAGCAAGTGCTACGTATTGTCACAAAGCAAGAAAACAATACAATTCAACAGGTTTAAGCATCAAGCATCCCGCTACCTACAACAGACTTTTATCAAGCCTTTGAAATGTATTCCTTTATGTACCTACCTAAGCTATGTATAAAATAAATAAACACCAATACCTCACGTGCGTTTATTGATTATTCAATTATACAATTCGTACATTAGATTAACCTACCTAAAATACCTAAAATAGTCGTCAAACGAAATTATAAAAGGAAATCATAATAAATAAGTAGGAGTATACTGAGTGATATAATATATGTAAATTAACATGACTCTCTTACTCATACAGATAATGAAGCTAATCCTGTTCCATTCTAAACTGAAAAGTTGTATTTTCTGGTAGATATAGGCAGTTACTCGTTTCCCTCGACTGGCCTTATGATATTAGCAATCATTGTAAGTATCAATGTTTCATTCCTTCCTGGATGTCAACTATTGTATTTTGACCGCATAATCCTCTGTCATTTTTATGTTGTTATTTTAATTTCTTCGCACCTTCTTTTTCATTGTAAAGTCATAAATATATCAGAATTATCAATTATTTTATTATTCAATGCATAATTACAATTTTCGAAATGACGTACATTAGCGCGCGACAGGCGTCCAAAAAATACTACGTTTTGTTTGATGTACAGTCGCTATCAGATATATCAGAGCGGCCAAGGTGGTCCCAAATATCTGAGCAACGTCTCTATTGTCAATGCGATAGAGTGCATGTTCAGATATATTTGAGTACCTTGGCCGCTCGGATATATTTGATGGCGACTGTACATTGCTGCTTTTCTATGGAGCAATGCTGCTGTTCGATTAGCTTAGTGTTGCTATATTTTTGTTTGATGTACATTGCTACTGCGTTCGTTGCGTTGGCTGGCCACACTATATTTTCCTCGCTTTAGTGAGGTGAAAAGATTTGTGTTACACACGGCTGCAAAGTTATTTTTACGTCTCGTGTGTTGCAACACTTGCTACGCTCAGGATTCTATTTTTGAACTACTCGCTTCGCTCAGGATTCTATTTTCGAACCACTCGCTTCGCTCGCGGTTCAACCATAGACTCCATTCGCTACCTCGCAGTTCAAGCCTAGAATACATTCGCTAGCTCGTGCTTCAATTTCACACTCGCGGTTAAAAAACAACTTTGGACCCTTGTATAACAAATAACTATTAATTACAATTATTAAAAGGAAATCCAGAGTTCTTTACCTTAGTTCGGGCGCCAATTTGCAGTAAAACACGTAATTTACATTAACACGTTTAATATTGCAGATTAAGTAGATTATTTATTATTAGCAATTTGCTCCTTCGAGCCGGATAGAATGTAATTAAGAACAATAATCAGATTATTTAAAATTAGCACTTCACATAAAAATGACGATAACGATATCGATATAAAGATATTTAACATTCAATAATTTCCTTAGTATCGTAGACCCGGATAGAATGTAATTAAGAATAATAATCAGATTATTTAAAATCAGCACTTCACATAAAAATGACGATAATGATATAGATATAAAGATATTTAACATTCAATAATTTCCTTAGTATCGTAGACTCGGATAGAATGTAATTAAGAATAATAAGCAGATTATTTAAAATTAGCACTTCACATAAAAATGACGATAATGATATAGATATAAAGATATTTAACATTCAATGATTTCCTTAGTATCGTAGACCCGGATAGAATGTAATTAAGAATAATAATCAGATTATTGAAAATTAGCACTTCACATAAAAATTACGATAATGATATAGATATAAAGATATTTAACATTCAATAATTTCCTTAGTATCGTAGACCCGGATATAATGTAATTAAGAATAATAATCAGATTATTTAAAATTAGCACTTCACATAAAAATGACGATAATCATATAGATATAAAGATATTTAACATTTAATAATTACCTTAGTATCGTAGACGTCTTTCCGTACTAAAGAAAAATAAAACGAGGGAGTACTAGCAAAACTAGTAAGTACAAATAAAGACTCGGCTGGTAATTTGGCTGCGGCGAAAGTAATGGATTAATGAGGCGAGTGATATGGATGGTGACAGATGATTCGCTGGATGAGAGTAGCCTATATTCAAGAGCCAGGTCTTTGTACGCCCGTCAAATGAGGCAATTAGAATTTTGGGGATTTAGAGTTGATATAAAAATCCGAATCGCAGATATGTAAGAATGGTAACAACAATATAGAACTAAAGCACGGCAAATAAAATGCGAAGTCCCCAATTAAACTCTAGAACACTTCACGGAGCGACACGCCGCTTTCACCTAGTGAACCACGCTAAATGCGGGCTCAAGTCCTTTCGAAGCGGCTGTATCCCAACCGCGACAGGCGATATCCAATATCTGCGTTCGACAGTATCGCGGGTCCGTGCCACAAACGCTTGACGCCCCGCCGACGCGGTACACGCACGCACTTGGCGTTGGATATCACAAAATACTAATTCCAATCACGCCCAAAAAAAATCTAACTCAGATTAAAATAGGAAAAATGGGATGTCAAAAATGGATTATGACAACTGCACAGCTCGAGGTTTACAATCTATCTGTCTTCTCGACTAAAACAAATACTATTCCAAACTCCTACAAAATTTTAATTTAAAATTGATGCGAATATACTCTTTTCTTAGTCGTCAGCTTCTTTCAAAATATAAAAGGACACATGCTATGGTGGTCACGTATAATCGCGCGGATAGTCCCAAGGGACGCCGTGATATGTAGCTGGCGTTCTTTCGGCATGCTACACTAGGTATTGTGTTGTGGTCGGTTGAAAACGTGAATGAAATAAGATGTCAATTAGAGACGACTTGAACTTGAAATGTAGCGACGCCGTGTAGAAAAATTGGTGCTGTAGGATTAAAAATAAATTTACGTTATTTTTTCAGTCAGTTAAATGTTCTCAGTGCGCCTAACTTGACGCTTGTTAGTTTAGGGTTATGTATGAGGAACTGGTAGAAAATAGGTATAGGCATTACGTCCAGCATTTTAAATCATGTTTTGTGCCATTAAAATTAAAATAAATAATAATTTTAGCGATTTAAACCCCCGCGACTAAAGTCCTGCTATGACGTATCTCCCCAATTATCGACTTATTGCGGAATACTTTTACGCCATTTTGAATCATAAGACACTTAAATATGAATATGCATTTGTGTTTGTTCCAATTAAGTATATTTTTTAATTGAATGTATAGTAATTTGCTATTTTTTGTATGAAATCGACTCTTTCTTAAAATCCTGCCCACTATAATGGTCTTAAAATTGGGATTTCGTTTGTTGAGTGGGTTCTTTAACTACTGTCAAAATTTGGAGCGGTAGGCTCGTTGATAAATGAAAACCAAAAAATTGCAACTTCAACTGGTCTTGAAATCTTATGCGCCCACCGGATTGGTCTTAAAATGGGTATGTACCTAGGTTATTTGGAGTGGGCTACGCCGTTTGTCAAAATTTGGAACGGTAGGATATAAAATAAATTTACGTAATTTTTTCAGTCAGTAATATATTCTCAGTGCACCTAACTTGACGCTTATCAGTTTAGAGTTATGAGCGACTGGTAGAAAATGCCTATAGGCATTACGTCTGGCTTTTCAAATCATATTTTGTGACATTAAGTTTAAAATAAATAATAATTTTAGTGATTTAAGACCCCCGTGACTAAAGTACTGCTATGACGAATTTCTCCAATTTTCGACTTATTGCGAAATACTTTTACGGCTTTTTAAATTACAAGACACTTAAATATGAATATGCAGTTGTGCTTGTAGTGTGGGTATTTTTCAAAAAAATTACTAAAAGCTTAATACTTTGTACTGGAATTTTCCTGTAGGTAATTTTTTTTCACTAAACAAATTATTTTGATTACTGACCGATACTGTCAAAAGTAAAAAAAAAATTCAAATAAAACTGTCACTTTTATTCAAAAATAATTGGTAACACTCGTCATTTTGTTTGGAAAATTTCTCAGTCAGGTTTGTAACAGTGGGTGTTATGTTAATCTTATTTTAGCATAATATTTACGAAAATGAAAAAAAAAATTCTAATAAAACTTTTTTTATTACAGTATATTTCATAAACTTTATGGAAAATTCCTCAGCCTGGTTTCGTTTTTTATTCACGTAAGGTAGTCGATTCAACAGCCAAAACCGAAATTTCCAATACGTCAACTCTCGAAATGAAAAATTTGTTTAGCCTTTTAAAGCGAGTGAGCACGCAGTAATATGTCGTCGTGCTACAGCTATTGAGTCCAGTTTAGCATGCGCGGCTACGACTCAGCTATGGTTGCGTCATAGTGAAAAAGGTGGAGTAAGTTACTTCAATTATATAATAGTCTAATTTCATATTTGTACTTAACTCGTATTATTATAATTTTGATAAATATTTTGATGGCGTATTATTAATTAAACAATTTAGTATTTAATTGAAGCATCAGAGTATCATTGCCTCACTAAATAAAACACCATCACCACTACTCGCCAACAGATGACGCTTGTAGTGTCATAATGCACACAATGCAGCCGCATGCACCGATACAACTACGCTTCGACACTAGTCACGCCGCCTACCAACAGATGGCGCATTGATCGAGTTATATAGATGCCGCTAATGTTTGTTCAACGCAGAAACATGACCCTAGGCGCATTGCCGAGGACTTTTTGGGAAACGACCTACCGGTCTCATAGTGAGGCATATAGCATGCGTACATTTTTTTTTTTTTTTTTTTATACCACGACGGTGGCAAACAAGCATACGGCCCGCCTGATGGTAAGCAGCTACCGTAACCTATGGACGCCTGCAACTCCAAAGGAGTCACATGCGCGTTGCCGACCCATTACAAAAAGGAGGATTCACTGTGTTGACGACTAAAGGAACAAGAAGGTCCCTCATCGTCAACACACTGGGTCCTCTTCGAGCTCTTTGGCAACCTTACTCACCAGCAGGAACACAACACTATGAGTAGGGTCTAGTGCTATTTGGCTGTGATTTTCTGTAAGGTGGAGGTACTTCCCCAGTCGGGCTCTGCTCCAGATTTGAGCGATGGCATTCGCTGAACGTGCCCTACCACACTTAGCGAGATGCCATTCGCAATGCCCATACCTCTCTTTTTGGCGTAGTTTAAGGACATACCCAGGTTGCATAACTGAGTCAATATTAGTACCTTAGTAAAATGTAAATAATTTCGGATCACGAAACCCAGTCTTCGAAAGCAGCTTTTAGCGAGAGATGAAATATGCTCGTGAAAAGTGAGCTGCGTATCGAACTCCACGCCAACATCCTTGACAGAGGAGACACGATTTATTTGATTCAAATTCTTAACATGACGTATATATATTTTGATGTAAGCTATATACTTATTTTATTTATACATATACATATTAAGGCAAAGGACTTTAACGAGGTTTAATTTGGTATATAAACTCCATAATAGTTACTTAATTGTATTTATCGGCAATTATGATTGATGTTATATTAATCACTTAATTGTTTTTTTAGTAAAAGTATGGATTTCCTGAAATCTTGCTAAATTTTCTCCGTTTCTCAGTCTCAGGAAATGGTTACTAAATTTAGTATAACTGTGCAATAGATACCAATTTTTTCGAATAGGTAAGCCTGGTAAGCGTACCTATTAGATTATAGTTTTCTAATAAATAAATCAAATAGTTTTTTTTTTCAGAAACATGATACAATTGTGCAAATGCATATACATTTTAAAGTAAGATGTCTAAGATTCGTGTTAAAACGTGTTATGTCGTATATAAAGACTGTGTACGATAAAATCCGGACATGCATGATCTGGTATATCTTGTTTTTCGGTACCACATATTCTAGCATTTCTTTTATTTTAATAATCTGGAATTATAGTAATACATACTAAAAATAGAATCATATTACAATTGTATGGGCTTATGTGAGTTTTTGCCAAATATATTCCATGGTTCCTAGGATGAAATGGTCACAGTATTCAAAACAATTATGACAAGTGGAAACGGATGGCCAAAAAATGAATTGTATTGCACAAGCGATAACCAGACATCAGAGTTACGGAAAATGTTACCTAATGAAAATACCATCTCAACGAATGGAACCTTTTTGTCATGGAGTGGTGATATCCTTGAAAATTATGTTTTTTTTTTAATATGTCACATGTATCTATTGTACTCGAAATAAAATATTGTGTGACAATTCTATGATTCGATATCATTAAATTTTCACCGCTGATAACGGAGTCTGCATATGACAAATCTACACAACACGCATGCATTTTAAAAATGTGTCAAATATATTACAACTGGCGTACTTTTTTATTTACACTCTGACTATACATTATCCACGATAACGAGCTAGTATAGCGGTCTCTCTTTTGCACTTTTGTATGCAGATGATAAGGACATAAAAGGGCAGTGGTCCAATAATACACAAGCCGAGTCACACAGTAAGCAGGGAAGTCCAGTAAACAAGCCGAGTCGCAAAGTAAGCAGAAGATAATCCAGTAAACGGGCCGAGTAACAAATTACTTAAACGGGAAACAATACAAAGGAGAGCAATTCGACAAAGAAGAAAAAGCCGCTTCGTGAAAGAAACAGAGTTGACTGTCATGAAAACTCACCCGTTGCACCTGCATCGCCCTTATCGCTGACCAATCACGTGCAGTCTGATTTTTCTAGAAAACTTCACGATAACGAGCTAGTACTAGTACTAGCTCGTTATCGTGGATAAGGTATAGGCGTTTAGCAGCACTACAAATTATATCAATTAAGTTAAAATTACCAGTATGGGTGTATTAATGTAGTGTTAATGTATATTTTAGTAACGTGCAAATCCATAAAAATAAACTTTTTCTTTGAGTTTATTAAAGAAGATAATTAGAAAAGTGTATAGGAAGTTAGACAGCTTTGAGCGAGAGTAGTTAGAGAAACATTGTTCAGTCAACGTGCTTGCACACGCTGCGCATGGCCCCTCGCATCCCCGCTCCCGCGTACCGCGTCGTGCACGTGCGCATTCCACTAACGAGTGAAATATTAGGTATCTTTATTTGTGACATGATTTAACTTTATAATACGCAGGATATTTTTTTGGATTTTTGTACAGTCGCAAGAAAACTCTTAAAGGAAATATAATTAAAAAAAAATATTGACGGAGCAATATTCTACTGCGAATAATAAGCAAATTTTTATACTAAAAATGTTTGATGATGAAATTTTTGGATTTTTTTGTCATACGTAGAATACATACATTTAATGTCACTGCAGTAAAAAAAGACAGAGCAAATTTCCGATGTGACTTATACAAAAAAAATATTTTCTGTTATGGATTTTTTTTTTATATTTTTAACATTGGTTACATACATCAAGTCAATATTTCTAGTGAAATAAAATTAGACAGCAGTTTTCCTATCTTCCTATCTCAATGAACATAACCTCTTTAATGCATTCCAATCTGGCTTCCGCGCCGGGCATAGCACTGTTTCTGCTTTGGTAAAGTTGACTGACTACATTCGTTTCAATATTGATAATCGACTGCTGACAGCATTAGTCTTGCTTGATTTCAGCAGCGCTTTTAACACAGTCGACTTTGAGATCCTGCTTGCACTACCACATAAGCTAAACTTGTCCTCATTAGCTCTAGCCTGGATTCGGGATTATCTTTTTGGGAGGCGTCAGCGAGTTAAAGTAGATGACATTACTTCGCGTGGAGTGGAGTGAACTAAGCGCTGGTGTTCCTCAGGGTGGAGTGCTGTCCCCGCTGCTGTTCTCTATCTTTATCGATGGTATCACGAAGTCCCTGGCATCGTCATTTCACCTATATGCAGACGACTTGCAAATATATGCAGCGGGTAGCCCTGAGGATGTTGAGCTCCTGATAGGCCAAATAAATCGTGATTTAGAGGTTATACGCGACTGGGCGGCGTCGTTTGGCTTGATGGTAAATGCGAAGAAGTCACAGGCAATCATAATTGGCAGCTCTCACTTCATCTCTAAGTTGGAGGGTCAGATAATGCCTAAAATTTTCTTCGATGGAATTAATATTCCGTTCTCCTCTACTGTCAAGAATTTAGGCATTATCATAGATCAAACGCTTTCTTGGTCTGCCCATATTGCCGATGTCAGCAAAAGACTTTTCGCTTCCCTTCATTCTCTACGACGTCTTCAAAATTTTCTCCCACTCCGCACGAAGGTCATCATAGCTCGATCTCTTCTGCTCCCTCTTCTGGACTACGGGGACATCGCGACCCTCGATCTTAATGAAGATTACTAGACAAGATGGAGCGTCTGTAGAATGTCTGCATTAGATATATATTTGGCCTGAGGAAATTTGACCACGTTTCGTCATTTCGCTCTCAGCTCGAGTGGTTGCCTATCCGTCGTCGTAGAGACTTGCATACCTTATGTCTCCTTTTCAAGGTACTTTTTATGCCCTCTTCCCCACTTTACCTTTCAGAGCGCTTCCGATTTTTGGCGGATCTAAGCAACCATCGGCTGAGATCCAGCCGGTGGTTATGGCTTTCAAACCCATGACAATTGGAAGGTGGGTGAGCGTGTGCGGTTATGTATGTTTCATATATTTATATATATATATATACCTATGTATGTATTATTATATTTATTATTATATTTATATATATGTATTTGTATAATCTATACCAATACGTTATGTATTTATTAACACTACCTATAGTATCTAGGTTTAGTAACTTCTCCGTAGTTTTGCCGTCACGTACAAGTAATGTACAAATCTTTGTCTACCATGTCTGACCAATTTCTCTCAGTTGCTTAAAGGTTAGCTGGAAGAGATCCCTTAAAGGGATAAGTTCGCCTTTGTACACACTCACTATATTCTTGTTGGTCATGTATTTGTTTTGTGCAACAAAGTGTTTTACTACTACTACTACTACTTTTCCAAACGTAAATATAGACGATATAATGGACCGTAAGCCAGGATCAAATTTCATGACCAATCGCGTCCCAGGCGATAACTTGTGAAGTAGTTAAGGGCGATGTATAATGAAGCCTTGTGAAGGTCAGCTGCCGCTCCGTTGGTGGGTTGAGGAACGGCAGCTATTTAATCACTTAAAAAAAACGGTCATAACGTCACGATTGAAAATTTGCCAGATGATCGTTTATATGCTCTTACAAACATGAAAAACCGTCAGCCGGCTGTATCTAGGTGGAAAGACCGTCAGCGGATGCCCTGAAGATCGTATGTTCACGTGATCAGCTGACGGTGTTTTCACTGCGATACAGCTGACTGACGATTTTTTATATTTATAATAGGATATAAAGTATCATCTGACAAAGTTTCAATCGAGACGCGATGACCATTTTTTTTTAAATCGATTAAATGTCTGCCGTTCCTGAACCCACCAACGGAGATGCAGCTGACCTTCACGAGGCTTCATTACACATCGCCCTTAACCACTTCACAAGTTGTCGCGTGGGACGCGATGACTAACGAAATTTGTTCCTGGCTTACGGTCTATAAGAATTTAGATATAATAGTTTAGATAAAAAAACCTAAGAAGGACAATTGTTTTATTTTTGAAATATATATATATATACTATCTACTCCTGACACTTTATCATGCTGTAAAGTTTTTTTGGACTGAGGAGTTAATGGAAGGTCAACCCCTCTATTGCCTGGCCTATTGTGCCAGCTAAATATTTTTGTAACGAATTTACAGTAATTTGCTATTTTTTCTATGAAGTCGACTATTTCTTAAAATGGTCTTAAAATCTAATGCGCCCACCAGAATTGGGATTTGGTTTGTTGAATGGGTCCTTTAACTACTGTCAAAATTTGGAGCGGTAGGCTCGTTGATAAATTTAGGCCAAAAAATTGCAACTTCAACTGGTCTTAAAATCTTATGGGCCCACCGGATTAGTGTTAAAATTTGATGTGGGCTAAATCATGTGTCAAAATTTGGAACGGTAGGCTTGTTGATAAATTTAGGCCAAAAAATTGTATTTTTAACTTGACGCCATACATACTTATGGCCAATTAAGACCTTTAAGACTGTTTTCATGATCTCCGAGATGGGCTCTACAACGCTATATGGAAGAAAATTGGTTAGGATTTTGATAAATTTCCAGTTAGGCGGGCTCCAGCACTATAAGTGGCAGGCGGGGAAGAATAGGCTTGTTTCCAATAGGGTTGTTTCCACCTACAAAAGTTATGGTTGAATTGTAGCGCATTGATTGACACTTATGCATATTTAAAGGAGCAATAGTAGTAGACTTTACGATTATGAAGATATGGTTCATTATCCTGCATCCGATAATTCATCTTTCTAAACAAAAATGTCTGTCGAAATCTGAGGGGGGCGAGTTAGCATTCATATAAAATCGTACATTTAAATAGTCATATAAAGCCTGACCAGAAATATATGATTATTGTCAAGAGGGCGCTATTATTCTCATTTATATGGCAACAGTTCAGTTCTCTATGGTATGGTGACATCTTGATTTGTTTCAGCTTTGATGTTAATTTGAAAATGTTTCTCAGCGAAAAAGTTTCATTGCCCGACCGTATTACTTTTAGCAGTTTAGTTTAGTTTAGCAGTTTATTATATACACTATCTACAATGTTCCGCTCTTCACTATGGATAATTTTTGGGATTTTCTGTCGTTCATTATTTAATATTCAACACTTTATTATTATTTAAGTAAACCGTCTTAATGATAGTGACAACCTATCACATGCACTCACACCTGCATATCATTCTGTCATTAAAATTATTGCCAGTGTAAGAAATTATTTCCAATGAAATTCCGCAACATGGCGCATGATCATATATTTCTGGCCAGGCTTTAATAAATTATCCTGCATCCGATAATGAACCCTATCTTCATAATCGTAAAGTCTACTAATATTGTTCTAGTCAGTGTTTTGAAGGCTGTGTGGTACTTTGTTTTAATATGGTTCACAGATATCAGAGAATCTGTGATATCTGTGATATGGTTGCGTAGTTATTATATGACTATTTAAATGTACGATTTTATATGAATGCTACCTCGCCCCCCTCAGATTTCGGCAGACATTTTTGTTTAGAAAGATGAAGCGAAGCCGCCTCCTCTGTTTGGAACTTTATGACTCACGGGCTTGGACGAATAAATTAAAAGGACGGAGCATGGCTGTACAACAAACTGTGACGCAAGATGGCGGCTGGATTGAATGTGTGTGTCCAGACGAGTGTTGCCATGTAATACAAATTTTCCCGATTAAGAATACAGTATTTTTGAATAAAAAAATAGATTTTTAATATATATGGTTAAATAGAATTAATAAGCACCTGTTTTAATAAATTTGATGCAATATATTTCTGAAGAGGCGACTAAAAGGTAAAATTTAAAAAAATCTAAATTTACTATTTATTAAAATTACACGACTACTGTTGAGGTGGCCTCTCTTGTCGTCCCAATACTATTATTTTAAGCATACTTTATACCTTTTTAATCTGGAGGCACGGCAGTGCCCTCGCTAAGACGAAGACAACTAAAAGTGTAATTAATTACGTATTCATTTATTACGTAACACGATTTAGCGGGGCAGGGGAATTGACCATGTCTTACTTCTACTGCAGAAAGGATTATTATTATTCTTTTTCTTACGTAGGGGCGGAAGGGTGTCTCTGGCAAAAAATGTCTTACGTAATCAATGAATAACGCCTTATTTTATACTAAACCTTGACATCTTGAATGTAACAAAAACCTTTTGAAAACTGCAAAATCGGTTCAGCCAAGCGCGAGATAATCGCGAACAAACATACATACAAACATACGGGTCAAACTGAGAACCTCCTTTTTTTGAAGTAGGTTAAAAATGCTCCTCGATCGATCAACAGGACCGGTTTGACTTAAGAGCTGACCTCTCATTCTAACTATAGGTCCATCTCGTTCTAATCGCTTGACCAGTCGATTACTGAAGCCGCTCAGAGTGAGAGGGAGCGATAATTAGAATGAGACGAAAGTTTGACAGATCAGTAGTGCTGACATAACTTCGCGCGTTCAATCTACGATTAGATATGGGCTTTTTGTTTTAAGAAGTTTTTGGAATAATTTTAAGAAATATATAATTATGTTTATTTATAAATTTCATTCAAAAATAATAAAGAATAATTTGCTCACAAAAGCATAAAAGTTATTAACTATTAGGTAACGTTTTAATATTTGTTGAAAATATGCGTGAAATAAAACGTATAGTTAGGAGTGTGGACGTCAATGTCGTATTGACAATATATCGCGGCGATTATAGACCCCCTTACGTTTGGGAAGTTTCCCTATTCAACCACCTGGCAACACCGATACCATGAAGTTAATAGTGGACTTTTTGGCGGGAAGTCAAACGAAGCGGGGAATTAAATTTTCTCCAGTTTTCAACAATTTATTTCTTTTGTATATATTAGTTATTTTTTGGTGTAAATAGTAAATTTGTATATAGTAGATACTGTGTAAATAAAAAATGGCAGAAACTTCTGGCGGGGGCGAGCCCCCTGCCAGCACTGCCACTGCCACCGGTGACAACGAAGCGAAGAAGAGAAAGTTAGAGGGCTTATTCCTAACTAACAATTACAAACTATATACTAAACCAAATTATAAGAGACAATTTCCGGAAAATAATAGTGTGGACTGTACAGTATATGTGGAATCTCAAGAGAATGAGAAATTGGGGAATAGAAATCCCATCAGTTTGACCAAATTATTTACAGATAACGTAAAAGGCATCGTCGGCGTGCACAGAGTCAACGCGCACAAGATAGGCGTTACTTTCAAAAAGCCAACACCCGCTAACAATTTTCTCAAAATGGACAGCTTCTTGGGCAGAAATAAGCTAAAAGCTTTCGTACCAGCAGACTTGACAGAGACTACGGGCGTGATACGATATGTACCAAAGGAGATGAGTAATGAGGAGATATACAAAAACATTACATGTGGAGACACTGAAGTAATCTCTATCAAAAGATTCATGCGTAAAGTTGATGGCAAACTGGTGCCCCTGGGTACGATAGCTGTCACTTTTGCTGGTACAACCCTTCCTCAACATGCATACATACAAATGTACAGATACCCAATCCGCACCTACATACCACCACTGCTGCAATGCTACAAGTGCCTCAAATTTAATCACTCTGCAAGAGTTTGCCGCGGAGAGCAAATGTGTTCGTCATGTTCCGGTAGCCATTCATACAAAGAATGTGAGGTCGAACAGATACTGTGTATAAACTGCAACGGGAATCACTTAGCAATATCACGAGAATGCCCCATTAAACAGAAGAAAATGGAAGAGAAAAAAAGGAAATACGAAAACCGCAACAGGAACTATGCCACTGTGGTGAGTGCCCCGCTACCTACCGACCCAAAAGCATTTCCGGCATTGCCTTATAAAAGTAATAATGTTATAAGTATTAGCAAACATAATGTAGAACAAATATTAAACAATGATATCATAATGAATGCCTTAGTGAAGTCTTTACTTGCCTTAGCAAACGATAAAAATGATACTCCGATTTCAAATAAAAGAATAAGGGAAATAGTCAGAGCAAATTTATTAAATTAAAATTATGGACACTTTTTAATTACATATTGCACAATATAATATTCAGAGCTTATTGAGTAAAAGAGCCCTTTTAAATACATATCTTTCGGAACAAAATATCGACATCTGTTTGTTAAATGAAACTTGGCTTAAAAAAACTAGTATAATCCCTAATTTTGCCCCATATAACTTTGTACATAAGATTTCAAAAAATTCTAGTAATGGCGTAGGTACGAGGGTTGCTACTTATATATCCGGAAACAAAAAAACAAACAAACGTACACGGCTGAAAATGGTTTTATTGTTTTTCAAAGTATTCCCCTTGATGATCTATGCACTTTTGCATTCGCGTGAACCAATTTTTAAAGCACTTCTGCCACTCCGCCTGAGGTAGCTCCATAACGTGTTGTTTGAATGCGTCGACAGCATCTTCAGCGGTCGAAAATCGTTGACCGCGTAATTTATTCTTTATATTTGGAAATAAATAAAAATCGTTGGGTGCCAAGTCAGGGCTGTACGGCGGATGACCAGATAATTCCACATTTTGACCCTCCAAAAATAGAGTTGTTTCGCATGACGTATGACAGCTGGCATTGTCATGATGAAGAATGATTCTTCGTCGCTGGTTAGTTTTACGAATTTGTTCAAATACTTCCGGTAAGAAAATGGTCGTGTACCACTCTGAATTAACCGTTCTACGGTTTTCTAGTGGCACTGTAGCTACATGGCCATTAATACCGAAGAAGCAGGCCACCATTTGTTTCAATGTACTTTTTGCACGAGTAACTTTCGTAGGGTTCGGCTCATTTTGAAACACCCATACCGTTGATTGTTGCTTCGTTTCGGGATCGTATGCATAGATCCAGGATTCGTCACCTGTATAGATGTTATAAACGGCTTTTTGAGTCACCATGGTTATATTTTTTTAACATTTTATTGCACCATTCGACGCGAGCATCTTTTTGCTCTTTTGTTAAGTTGTGGGGTATCCAACGCGAACAAATTTTTTTTACAGCCAAATAATTATGTAATATGCTATTAATGCTGGTCATAGAAATACCCAGAGTCGCCTCTATCTCGCGGTACGTAACATGTCGGTCGTCCATTATAAGTTTTCGCACAGCCTCGATATTTTGTTGTACAACGACCGATTTCGGGCGACCTGCCTTAACTTCGTCCGTAAGCATACTACGTCCACGATTGAACTCACTAAACCAGTGATACACAGTAGTTTTAGATGGGGCTTCATCACCAAAAGTTGAAGTTAGTTGATCTATGCACTGTTGTTGCGTTAAACCACGCCGAAAATCATAATAAATCATAGCACGAATATTTTCACGAGTGAGTTCCATTCTTGCTGCGAGATGACATTTAAAACCCGTCAAAAACAAAACACGAGCGTTAATAAGAAAGAAAAAATATACCGGCCAGTACTTAAAAAAGTTCAAATTTTACCATGGAGGTCAAATATGCTATTTAAGAAGATTGTAATCCCGGTTTCCGGATATATAAATAGCAGCCCTTGTATACTTATTAAACAAAATTTACAATATAGCATTATACAAACAACTTTTAATGAATCCATTCAGAATATCTGTGTAGCTATAGAAACATCTATCGGTAAATTATACATTCTTTGCGTATATTGTCCACCGAATAGCAGCAGGTTTGATACTAATAAAATGAAAAAGGTCTTGCTTGAAACTCCGAAGCCATGTATCATCATGGGCGATTTTAACGCTCATCATATTTTATTTGGATGTCATTCAAATAACAGTAGAGGCAATAGTTTATATAATCTTATTGATGAATTTGATTTGTGTATTTTAAATGATGGTAGTCCAACAACTGTGCAATATCCAAATAGAAATCCTTCTGCAATAGATTTAAGTCTTGTTAGTCCCACAATAGCTCCACTTTGCGAATGGCGCGTTCATGATGATCCAATGGGCAGCTACCATTATCCAACTCAGGTGATTGTAAATGTGCAGCCTTCCATTTATGAGGTTCGACCTGTAGAAGAAAAATATATTTATAGTAGAGCAGACTGGTCTAAATATTATAATTTATCAGAAACTTATTTTTCTAATTTAGACATTGATGATTCAGAACCACTTAGTTTGTACAATAACTTTATAAATATTTTGTATAATCTTCGATCAGAAACAGTTCCAAAACAAGAGTCAAAAAAATCCATGAAAGTCCTGAGAAAACCTGTTCCCTGGTGGAATCAAACTTGTCTAGATGCTGTCAAAAAGTCTAAAGAAGCATTAACTCAGTATAGAAAATCACCTAGTATTGATAATTTCATAAACTACAAAAAGATTGATGCTCAAAAAAAAAGGATTTTAAAAGAGGAGCGTACTAATTCATGGCATAATTTGTGTAGTAGTTTCAACAGAATGACACCAGTTTCTAGGATATGGGGTTACATTAAAAGGTTTAAAAGAATTGGTTCTTCGCATAATAGGAATTTAAATGATGAATGGGTGCCACATTTCTTAGATAAATTGTCAGATTCAACTCAGCTAAATCAAAACCGTTTAAATGATATTATAAATCAGCCTGATGTAAATCCACTTAACTCCTTTCTTAATAGGTCCTTTACACTAAATGAATTGTTTATATCTCTCAAGAGTAGAAAGGACACAACACCAGGGTTGGATAATATACCATATATGTTGATAAAAAAGTTACATCACAATGCTATACAAATACTATTACATATTTTTTTTTTCTACGTACATTCATTTATTGACCAAATGGTAAACATACAGACAAATAAAACATATTTCGGTGGAACTAAGCAATAAATATAAAATGTCAGTCGGAGTGTGGAAGCGCAGCACCATCATCGAAGCCAAAGAGTTTTGCTACTGGCTTCCATTTATGGCGGGTACCTCGGATGCACATGCTCGTCGCTCTAATTATAGAGGTAGTTATACGGGCCCTGAGCCAGCCTAAAACACTGGACAGGGATCTATTCCAGCGAGATGCTAGTGCTTCCCCGAGGTGTTTTACGAAGGTGGCCAGTTGTGGGGCAAAAACTCCATCCACAGAGGTGACGAGGGGTGTAAAGGTGGCATGACGTGACTCGCAGGCATTCGAGTATTTTTTTTTGTTTTTCTGATTCAGCAGATTTCAAGACAGAAATAACAGGGCGTGATATGTAAGAGGGAGCGTCGGTGTCAACAACACGGATATCGAATAACGCCTCCCTCTGTGCAACCCACACGCCTCGGCATGCTAAATCTCCTCGTAGACCAGTGTCACCTTCAGTGATTATGGGTTCTTTGACAACATTTCCCCATGCATGTTGACATAGTTCGCAGAAGAGATCCCTTAATTCATTGTGTCGTCTCGTGATGAGACCGCCGGTTTTACAACACAGGGCATGATCGATGTTGAAATCGTTATTACCGCATCCATCACAAGATTTTGGCATTGAGATCGGTGTACGATGGTAACGTATTGAAAGGGCATCTCGGAATTCATGTGGAGAAAGGTCAAAATGGTCTTTGCTTGTAGGTATAACGGATAGCCAACTGGAGGATTTTGTTTTCATTTTGGTTGCAATTGACCTTTCTATGGCTCTTTTTTTGATGGGTGGGAGATTGGTTAAAATCGAGTCTAAAAAATTATCGTCGTGAGCTTCTTTTAGTTTGTGGCATTCTTTACGTGCATCCATGAGGGATTTATGATGTTTTGCAAGTTCCATATGGCTCATTTCAATAAGGGACGATGAAAGAACTGAGCAGCCTTTTTTAGACATATCATAGTATAAGTTTGAGGTGGTAGCACCATTAGATATTGCTAAACCACCTTTATGAATAGGTAGTGAAAATAAGTCGGCTTCTAATGATGACACGTCACCTCCAAATAAGATCGGCAAAAAGGTTGTGCGTAAGGTATTTGTTAAAGGATCAAAGTATTCTGCGGCATCCTTAAGAACTCTTGACAAAAAGGTCCATTGAAATTGTGCAGCTTTGGTGAGAGCAGTGTAGGCAGCTTGTGGTGAGTCTTTACATATGAGTGATAACTTTTCTATAGTGGAAACCCAACGATGTATGTTATTTTTTACATATTCTTCTTTCCCTTCTCCGATGTAACTTCCAAGATATCGAGATCCAGTTACAATTGAAACATTAGTGTTTTTGAATATATGAGTTGCTTCTTGTTTGTCAGACTCTGATACTATTAAAAATGATTTTTTGCCTTGGGGGAAATATCCGTAGGCAGGCCCTATGCTACTTATCTTTTTCCACCATTTGAATAGGTTATTAATGTTACCTTGGGCAGAAGAGTCATCAGCATACCAACATTGAGTGGTGCTTTGGTCATCTTTGAGTTTATTTATTAGGGCTAAAGTAGCAAGGGCATAAAGTGGCATAGCTAACGGATCTCCTTGGGTGACACCTTCTTTGCTGTAAATTCTCATATCCGAATTGCGAATGACTAGCTCTGCGTGACCATTATATGTATTGTAAAGAAAGCGAGCACAATGTGGCCAGTATATTCGTGCTTGCCAAAGGGCTAGTTGCCTGTTGACAGCATTAAAAGCATTGTTTGCGTCAACAAGAAGTAATCCCCAGTGTGAGCTGGGTTGGCATTCTTTTTCGAATAGATCATTCATTGCGTGTATTGCACCTTCGATGCCACTGCTTAATCCACTGCAAAGTTGCAAATTTGTGCAAGCTTCGGTAACCTCGGAACCAGTGGCTTGAATCATACATTTTGATAAAATTCTCCGAAGGCATTCACCAATACCGATTGGTCTCACTCCTGGGCATTTGTCCAGGGCTACAAGGCGACTTGACATGAGTGCTTGTATGTCGGTCCAAGGAACATATTCATTATTTAGTTTCATAGTTAGATGAGCAATAGCAGTCCTAAGGTGTAAGCTTGCTTCGCCAAAACGTAATAAGTAATCTTTCCAGTTTTCAGATCTGGTGCCTGTTGGCCCACCTCCGCCGTATAATTTCCTGGCGACTGATTCGACATGGTCACAGGTTATGTCAACATCGAGTAGTGGAGGTATTTCAGAAAGGTTTTCCGGTAGTGTGAATAAGGATGGGTCTGGGGTAGTTGCGGGAGGATGTTTTTCTTCTAAGACATCTCCGACGGTTTTTCCCAATGTATCAACTTCATCATTAGTGTTAAGAATTTTGCATGTGTCTTTTGTTAGAAGCCAATTTAGGGCTTCGCGAATTTTGCCTTGCAAAATTAAGCGTGTGAAAATTTTGGTTACGTCGTCAATGTTGGAATTTTTACGATTATAAGCATTGCTTAGAGAGATGTCTGCCTTCGTAGATTCAGTTATCAGGATTTCATATTGTTCTTCAGCCCATAATTTTAGGCGGCGATCGAGTAACCTGGTTATGTCTCTTGCTTTTTTTATGTTCTTGTAACATTACGGCGATGAAGATTAAAACGCGTTCTGAGGGATAATCCAATTTGACAAGAAGTTCAATTTCATCGGCTAATGTATGTATAAATTTTCTACTAACGGTGTTAGAAGGAAGATCGTATAGTTTACCGTGAAGATTACATATTTTGTCCCAACGTTTTTGCCAAGCTCCTGTCTTTGATCCGATATTGTTAAGAAAGGGCGAACCAAAGGCGTCTTCTAGGGGCGATGTGTACGTGTGCCCCACTCCGTCAGATATTCGTTGTGTGCTTGATTGAATATCATGGGCGGCACGTATATGACGTTGTAAACCATTACGTTTGAAAGATCTGGAGCAATGTGGGCACTGCACGGTGCTCGAAAGATTTTCATGTCGACTTGTCAAAACAATATTTTCAGAACTTGCGGAAGCCATTATAAGGCTTTAGTTTTTCATGGTGATTTATTGAAATATATATGTTAATGATTGCACTGATTACTAAACACTGATAATTTTGATAAAGAGAGCAAAATAATAGTATACTTGAAAAAATCTGATTTGGTAAACAAGATTTGAAGTGTTGACTCGTCGCTAGGCAACTTGTATTTTTTACATATTTATAATAAATTATGGGATAATTTAGTAATTCCAGAGTCATGGAAAACCCAATGTGTCATACCTATCTTAAAACCGAATAAACCAATTAATAATCCTGCATCATACAGACCTATTTCTTTATCATCATGTTTAGGCAAACTTTTCGAAAATATGCTAAAGTTACGTTTAGATTATTTTGCTGAAACTCAAGGAAAGCTACCAGATGTTCAGTTTGGATTCAGAAAAGGCAGAAGTTGTTCTGAAAGTTTTGTATCGTTTATTTGTGATATCAAAAAGGCAAAACTTAGTCACACAAATATTATATGTGCTTTCTTAGATGTAAAAGGTGCCTTTGACAATGTAAAACGTCACGTGATTTTGATTGGTGACGTCACGGACGGTAACACATACTGTGTACGCTCGCGCCAGTATTCTGTATATCGTATATAATAGATCGTTTTCCTTGTACAAAACTTACGGAAGTGTGCATCAGTGAACGTTTGCGCCGTGTGAGTGTGCGCAAACCTCGGCGCAGCTGTGATCGTGCGTTTTTTGTGGTGTTAATTGTGTGCGATCAGGATTAACATTTTTCGTGTGTGGGTAGCCAGCAAAAACAAAGCAAATATAGTGACATTAACTATAACAACAAAAGTACCACATCAGCGCCATCTAGCAAAACACGGGCGAACTACAACAACTCTCCGTTTACCACGTTATCAGCGTTAAGGATGTCTTCTAAGTGCTCGCTTTGTAAAAAAATCATGTCGTCGAGAGATGGCGCTACCTGCCCCAGCTGTCGGTCCGCCCCAAGTTCGAACCAGGAGGCATCAGAGATCGCTGGCCTTCGCCGTGATTTCGACATTTACGCGGCCGAGCAGCGTGCGTTCCGAGATGAGATCAGGGCCACCTTGAAGAGCTTGGAGAGCCGTATGGACGAGGTCGAGAGAAGGCTAGAAGAAGTCGAGAGACGCGCGACGACGGAGGCAGCGCCTGTGAGCTGCGAGGTGGAGCAGCTTCAGCAGACAGTGACGCGCCTTCAGCAGGAACTCAACGACCGGGATCAGGATGCTCTTCTCACCGATCTCGATATTGGTCATGTCCCTGAAGCGAAGGGCGAAAATGTGGTGCATACTGTCACCGTCCTCGCCGCCAAGCTCGGTGTCACGCTGGAGGCTAGCGACGTCGTGTTCGCCGAGAGAGTCGGTGTGGCCGCGCGAAACGCGGAGGGCGACGATGGTGCCGGACCAGCGAGACGCCCGCGCCGACTCGTTGTCAGGCTGGCGCGCCGTCAGCTGCGGGACGATTTACTACGCGCCGCCCGAACACGCCGCTCCGTCACATTCGGCGAGCCGCCGCGCCGAGTATACATCAACGAGCGACTGACCTGCGCCAACCGTCTGCTGTTCCACCGTGTCCGGGAAGAATGTAAGAAACAGCAGTGGAGATTCGCGTGGACGAAGAGAGGCCGTATATATGCTCGGCAGAGCGATGGCAAGCAGGCATTTTCCTTCCATACAGGGTCCGACGTGCAACGGGTTTTTAGAGGTGGTGATGTTTGATAGCATGCGATATTTGCTTAGTTTCAGATATCTTGTAGGTTTTAAGGGCAGTATTAGATATCTTGTAAGTTTAAAATTGCTTGTGTGTTATGGCCATGTTACCGTAATCAATTTTGCCTACAACTTATTATGTTTTTTATTTATGTACACACTATACAAATTAGTTTCCTTCTTAAATCACTTTTTATGTTCTTTAAGTGTATATGCTTACTATGTGCGTGACTCAAACCAATCCAGCTGGAATGATGATTAATAAACAATTCAGAATAGGTTTGTACAACGCAGGTTCCCTTGGTACAAACCATGATAATCTCATTGCATCTACTGCTCGGCATGACTTTGACTTGCTTGCGATCTGTGAAACGTGGTTAAGATTAGGTGAGGAGGGGCGGGCGCCAGCGCTTCCGGGCTACAAGCTGCGGCACATACCCAGACCAGCGGGTACTCGGTCGCGTGGTGGAGGCGTAGGGTTTTATATAAAGCGCAATCTCAATGTGCGTACCTGGCAACACCCCGTGGATCCTTTGCATAGGTCGGTAGAGCAAATTTGGGTCACTTTAACCCTTAACGGTAAGAAGTTAGTTATAGGAGCGGTTTATCGTCCTCCATGGATGAATATTGATCTGTTTTTCGACGCTATCTCTGACACAATTAGTTCTATTCCCGAATATGATAATTTATTAGTATTAGGCGATTTTAATATAAATTTGTTGGCAAATGCTGACCCACGAATTACAAAATTTAATAATTTTTTGACATGCTTCCGACTCTCCCAATTAGTTTCGCAGGCTACACATTATACAGAATCGAGTCAGACTCTACTTGACTTAGTTTGCACGGATATGAAAGCAAAGAGTACAATTGTAGAGCATTTGGGTTCATTATTTGGGCACTGCCTCGTAGTTTCCGAATTTCACATTAAAGTCGATAAACCGAAGCCCTTTTGTTTAACCTACAGGCCTCTTAAAAACATCCAGCTGGAGAATTTTGACAGGGACCTGCAGTGTGTGAATTGGGACTCTATATCAGATCTGGAAAGTGTAAATGATATGGTTAGAGTATTTAATCAGTATATACTTTTTTTGTTTGACCTCCACGCACCTCTAAAGACAACTATTGTCAAGGGCTGTTCATACCCTTGGATAACAGATACTGTCAAGATCATGATGCGACTACGTGATAAAGCTGCAGCTGATTTTCATAGGAACCACAGTGAAAGTAAAAAGCTGTACTATAAAGAATTGAAGTCAATGGTAAACAAAGCTATGTATAATGAAAAATCCGCCTATTATAAACAAAATATTAATAATAAAATACATGACTCCAAGTTGCTATGGAAAAATCTTAAATCTACTATTCTGCCTAAAAAAGACGCTCAATTACCTACTTCTTTTAGTGACCCTTTAGAAATAAATAAGCACTTTCTGAGCTTGCCAGGTACATCAGAAATAAACATATCTGACTTGACTTATTTCGAGTTTCATAGGTATAATGAGTCAGTTTTTCATTTGAAGCCTGCTAGTTTAAACCAAATTGTTAATATTATTAAGAGTCTCAAATCAAATGCGGAAGGGAGTGATGGTATTAATTTAAACATGTTACTATTGACATTTCCCCATACTCTTGACATAATTATGAAATTGATCAATACTTCTATCTTGACATCTACTTTCCCTGACCAATGGAAGTTAGCAATTGTTCAGCCTCTCCCAAAAATTGCAAGTCCCACTGAGCTTAAAGACCTGCGGCCCATTAGTATTTTGCCATGTTTATCTAAAATACTGGAAAAAGTTGTCTGTAAACAATTAACTGATTATTTGGAGACTAATAATATTCTACCTGATATTCAGTCGGGTTTTAGGAAAGGCCGAAGTACAGTGACTGCGTTACTCGATGTCACAGACAACATTATATGTGCTCAGGATGAAGGCATGTGCACACTGTTGGTTCTGCTTGACTTTTCCCGTGCATTTGACTGCCTTAATACTAATCTATTAATTTCTAAACTAAGTTACTATGGTTTTGACAGTAATACAGTAAAGTGGTTTGACAGTTACCTTAAGAACCGCTACCAAAGTGTAAAATTGACTCATAGTGATGGCTCTACTCAAACTTCCGACCAAGCAATCCTCACAAGAGGAGTCCCTCAAGGATCTGTAATTGGCCCAATCCTCTTCATTTTATACACCGCTGACATAGGGGCTCATATCACACACTGTAAGTACCATATCTATGCGGACGATATACAAGTATATATTTCTTTTAAACCAAGTGAAATTGACACTGCAATAGTAAAGCTGAATCTAGATTTGTGTAATATATCTTCCTGGGCCACAAGCAATTGTTTGCTGCTTAACCCTGACAAGAGCAAGTATTTAGTTTTTGGCAGCAAACAGCAGGTTTCACAAATTAATCCCACATTATCAGTTATGTTGATGGATCAACCCGTTGAGCGTGTCTATGAAGCGCGAAATCTGGGTCTTCTCATGGATAGTGAGCTGCGCTATGAGATGCATATTGCCAATGCTGTCAGGGGCTGTTTTTATAAGCTTAGAGTCTTGTATAAGATCAGGCCATTTATTAACGAAAATTTGCGCATTCGACTAGTAGAATCATTAGTTTTATCAAAACTTAACTATGTTGATGCTTTGTACGGTTCGAGACTACTTGCAAAAACAAAAAAACTTATTCAGCGTGTTCAAAATGCCTGTGCTCGCTTCTGTTTTGACATTCCTTGGAGATCGCATGTCACTCCATATCTGAACAGCCATAACATTTTGAAAATGCAGCATCGACGAAAACTTCATTTAGCATGTCTTCTTTTTGGAGTCCTCAAGTTCAATACGCCGGCATATCTCTTCCAAAAGTTGACTGTCATCCAGTTACGCGAACGTCGACGGTGTGCTATACAGTTATTACCACCTAGTCATGCGTCAGCTGCTTTTCGTGGAAGCTTCCGCTATGCAGCAACTAAATGCTGGAATAACATCCCACCACCAATTAGGAACCTGCAAAACGTTGTTAGTTTTAGGAATAAACTTAAAAAATTTATCTTCGATCACCAGCAGAAGCAGGAAACTTTGAGTCACGACACTAGTTGCATTTAGTAAATAAGTACATAAATTAATGTTTTTACCTATAGTGTATGTCCCTTATATGTTTTTATACTATCCCATATGTATTTTGTATTCTCTTGTACATCTCTAGTTTTTTTTCATTGAGTTGTGTTAAGTATAACTTTGTTATCTATTTTTTTTTTTTCTTCAGTTTGTGTTATCTGTCGTGGCATCACCAAGTGGGCCCTACGGAAGACCAGCGCTAGCTGACATACTAGCTAGTATTTTGCTGAGCAGGGTCCATTTCGTGGTGCTACACCTATACGTCTTTATTTTGTTTGTATGTAAATTTTTATGTTATATTGTGTACATCGTGAATAAATATCTTGAATCTTGAATCTTGAATCTAAATATTGAAAGCTTAACTCATGTCTTACATCAATTGGAATTACCAGCTAAAATTTTAAAGTGGGTTTTAGGTTTTTTATACAATAGGATTATATATGTAAAATTCAACAACAAACTGTATGGCCCCAAAAAGGCTAATAAAGGAACAATGCAAGGTGCAACCATATCACCCTTATTATATAACCTATACACATCACAAATCCTCAGTTTTGTAGATACATCAAAAGTTAAAATTTTGCAATTTGCTGACGACTTGCTCTTGTACAGCGAAAATCAAAATCTGAACATGGCTGTTGACAATATGAACACTGCTTTAACCCAATTACATAATTATTATAACAACATATTGAAACTAGAAATTAGTCCAGAAAAAAGTAAAGTATTAGTAATCAGTAGAGATGCTTATGCACAATTTGTAAATATTAGTTATAATAATAATGTAATACCTATTGTTGATCATCATAAGTTCCTTGGAGTTGTTATAGATCATAAATTAAAATTTGATAAACACATAGATCATATAAGTCAGAATGCCATGAAAAGCATAAATGTTTTAAGAAGTTTGGCAGGAACATACTGGGGTTCAGACCCAAAAACACTTAATATGCTGTACAAGAGCATAGTCAGAAGTCATTTTGACTACAGCTCATTAGCTTACATGAATGCAAACAGTAAATTATTGCAAAAACTCAATGTGATACAAAATATGGGTTTAAGAGTAATAAGCGGTGCCATGCGCACCACTCCTATTAACTCTATGGAAGTAGAAAACTGCATACCTCCATTATCCTTGCGACGTTTGCAGCTGGCGGAAAGATTTTGTTTAAAGGAGTTATCTTGCAAAAACAGTGTTGTCTTAGATAAAATTTTATATCCTGTAGAAATTCTTCAGTCAGCTGCAGCATCAAATGTCTCGGCTAATACTCTTATTTCAGGTTCTTTACCTGAAATAACAACCATAATGGCAAATACAAAAACCCTGACAAGAAACATGTACACCAGTAACAAGTGGCCTATTTACAACTGCCCATATAACACAATATTGAACTATCTAGACATCAAATGTAATTTTGACTCTGTTAAAAACAAATTTGACTTTTTGTTATTTTTAAGTGAAAAATCTGAATTTTATGTTATATATACTGATGGCTCCAAAGCTGAACATGTTAAGGCAGCATACTATGATCCACAGATTAAAATAACCAAATGTATTAAATTACATAATAGCTGCAGCATTTTCACTGCTGAAGCTTGGGCAATATTAGAGGCTCTGACATATGTAAATAGAAATGTAAATAGTGTAAATATATTAATTGTAAGTGATTCTAAGAGTGTCTTAACTACTTTGTGCTATAGTAATCTAGGATATGAGCAAAACTATATAGTGTATAGAATTAAGGATATGATATATGACTTAAGGAAAAACATAGAATTTGTATGGGTTCCCTCCCACAGTGGCATAACTGGCAATGAGGTTGTGGACCAGGCGACTCGTCAGGAACACGACCTGGATCTTTCAGAATCGTTTCAAGTGCCGTTCACGGATTATTACCATCAGTTCAAATGTGCAGCAAAGAGAATGTGGAAGGAATATTGGAACTACATCACAGAAACAGAGTGTAAAGGAAAATGGTACGCAGAACTCCAACGAGACTTACCAGCCACACCTTGGTATAACAGCTATAAATATGTTAACAGAAAATTTATTACGTGCATAAACCGTTTACGTTTTGGCCATTGCTTAGTTCCAGCACATCTCAAACGGAAGAACATAATAAGTGATGATAAGTGTACATATTGTTTTAAAGAGAATGCGGATATTAAACATATAATTTTTGATTGTGAGTCGTTTGCCATGCAAAGACTGTTATTTGTCAGTGTCATAAGTGACATTTCAGAAGAGTACTCGATAAGTGTTCCCCGCCGCGTTCAAGATTTACTTTCAAATCCTGTGTATTTCTTACCAGTCTTTAGGTTTATTGTAAACACAATGGAAAAAGTTTGATTATTTGATTGCAATGTATACTTGATATATATGTATTTCGATATGTTACGATTACAAATTATAATGATTCCGACTGAAGGACATAATATCCATGGTCATGAATAAATTAAAAAAAAAAAAAAAAGAAGTTAATAGTTTACGAAATTACAGATTTTAATATGATTACGCAATGAATTGTTTACTTCTCGGTGAAAAGTTACCCCATCCGTTTTTTTCTTTCGACCGGCGGAATTTCTACACCATTCGACAACGCACGACGGCATATTTTAATTATTTTTTAACAGCACTTGACTGCATAGACGTTTGGACACGACTGTCGGGGGAGCGGCTCATTATTGCTGTGCGCATGAGTGTGTAGTGCGTAACGACGAGGACACTGGCTCTTTACGGAATCACAAAATGTTTTTAGCCGCACTCCATCTGAGAATTATATAATCTATGCTCACGGGCTTATCTTTGCTATTGAAATCTCTCAGCTCTCGGTCTATTATAGGTGCGCCAAAATAGGAACAACCAAAGTAGTGTAACATACTCGTATATTTCGTTTGACCGGTAGATGTTTTTCCAAGGTTTTTACCACGAAATTTTTAAAAGTAAATATAAAATACGCGCGAGCTAGTTGTTGTAATAAAAAACCGGCCAAGTGCGAGTCGAACTCGCGCACCAAGGGTTCCGTACAAACTTATAACAAGCAAAAGTTTTATTACTAATTTCAATTTAATACCTCTACGCGTTTATGAGGAAAAAAGTAGTAAGTTTAAAATTTAAAAAAATATTTTTTGTATGATTTTTCAAAAAATGTCTACTTTTCGTAATTTTTCCTTTGTCTGTGCTATATGAAGTTTCTTCGTGCCAAGTTTCAATTTTCTGAGTTTACGGGAAGTACCCTTTAGGTTTTGAGTTTCTTGCGAGTACTGTTTCAAAATATGCGACTTAGACAGATGAAAGGAAACGTTATCCTTCTGTAAACTAGATACCTAATTCAGATCTTTTCTTACATGAAAACACGCAGCAATTCGGCATTTTTACCTCAGATCGTTACGCATTGACTGACATTCATTGAATGGCGTTTGACGCGCGACAACTAGTTTTATATAACCGCTATGACCAGTGGTCTTGTACTTTTGGTAGAGCGGGACGCCTTTTTTAAAAACAACCCTACCAAATACTTACTCGATCTAATATCTTCTAAACGAACTCTTTATTTCACTTACATTTATAACAAGTATACAAAGGCAAGGTAAATAATAGCGTTTAAAATGGTTGACATCCATTTAGTTTTGTAATATATAATTAGGCAAGCATTAGAGCTCAAACCACATCGTTTTTCCTACATAATAGAGAACATGCGTGAAAAATATTTAATTGAATTTGTTGCATTAACACGTTCAACAACCCCAAATTAATATAAATAAGTGGAAACCCGTACTAATTTTTAACAGTTTTTTAAAGATATTGCGGTTTAAAAACGTAAAATTTTAGGCATTTTTTTTTATACCTCAAATGTATTTGCGAAACTTCAGTTCGATTACTTATGTTCTAACAAGAAAAAAAATTTATGACAAATATAGCTAAACGCATTTTTTCGTGCCTAAAATTACAAAAATCTTCTAAAAACTTGTTCCTTCCAAACAGTTTTCTGCAACTTTGTGGTCGGTGACGTCACAAATCTCACACTTTTTATATGGGGCGTTTTGACGCGCGGCGCAGACGCCTAACGTATTATGGATGGTATAGGAAGGATGGAACTCTCTTATAGGAAAACGGTCGAAAAAGTGTCCAGCGGTAAGCACTAAACAATAGTTCCAAATATCTCCAGGTGGCGCTAGGTGTAGTTCAGCATTTGAAATGAATTACCGATATTTATTACTTATATGACTTTCTAAATAAAATTAATATTCAGAGTGTTTTTGATCTCCGCAAATAATTATTTTGGATTTATTTATTTTTTATTTCAAAATTAATTTAATCAAATTTAATATCATTGTGGCGCCATCAGTTTATCGCCTTTTGACGGACACTTTTGTAACAGAGATTTATATCCTTCTTGTACCATCCATATAACGTATTTTCACATTTTTGACGACGATCAGTAGGTTAATTAGAGACATTTGAATCTACAGGGAAATAGAATCGAAACACGTCTTCCAAAAAAATCATGCATATTCCTAATTAGATTGTGGTTGATAGCAGGCCTATTAATATAATTTTTTTTCGTTAAAGATATTATAACCAATAAAGGATTTATATACTTTTTATAAAGGGGAATAACAGGGCTTCATCATGAAAATATATTTTTCATGTTACGACCATAAATAAAAAAAATATAGGCATTTATTCAAAAAAATATCAAACGTTGATTTCATATTTTTTATGTTTCCTCAGTTTTCTTATTTGGAAAGGTATAAATAAAATACCAAAAATGAATTTGGCATCCTTGCTTTACACGAAAATGATATCAAACTTGACTATATACCTAGCTCTATTTTATTTTTAACTAATTACGGGGGGCACCCCCCACTTCGTCAAAAATTTGCATCAGAAATTTGATTGGCTCCCCTTCTTAAATTAATCTTAATCCTAAAGGATTAGCTCTGCAAATGGAAATTCCATCATCATAATTTTCCGTATAAATAAGTGTACACCACCGACTAATTGGTTTATTTCTCTGAGCTGTTGAGTGTACGGAACTACGGAACGTAAAAGTCATGTGTATTGTGTATGCCTTAGAGCATTCAAGCAACCGGAGTGACTTTCGACAGGCGTTCGCCTCCGTCGAAAACATGACCGGCACCGGCGGTCATACATACGTCATTTATTGCATAGACTGACGTGGCTATTTGTATGTTAAGCCATACATTTGACGTTCCCCTCCCCCGCAAAAATCGGCAGACTTTTTTTGTATAGATAATGACGGATATGGCCACTGCAGGTTGAATACTCTAAAGTGTATGCCATGCCATGCCAATGTTATGTTTATATAGCTTTGCGCGTTGCGCGCGCATCGCATCTGCCCGACCCTACCGATATGGCGGATAGGCAGTGAAGGGAAGGATGTTGGTCTTTTCTAAATCGGAAATTATTGAAAGTATCAAATGGCATAAGTTCGGAATTTTTTAAAATTGAACATTGTAAATAGCCCTGTGTATATATAGTTATTATATTTGTGATCCATTTGTTTAGAATTTGTGTGAATAGTGTTTTTATTTTGAGTGTTTATTTGATTCAGTTTTTTTAACGCCGACATAGTATATTTCGGAAATTAGTTAATACGATAGTCTATGTTCAGTATTAACAATAAAAAAAAAATGTTTAGCCCTATAATCGATTTATCCCGTTCCCTTTGTGTTCGTTTCCGTCAGTGATACCTGAAGCGCCTGCAATATTTTGGTCGGCCCTAGCGGCGGCTGTCATCGCAGTTTCGATTTTGCTAGCTGTCATTCACAAAGACAAAAAGGCTGCCTAATAAACGATAATCAATGGTTATGGGTGCGAACTACGTTCATTATATTCATTGTTTTATGATCATGTGAATCGTCCACTCGATTTATAATCGTGTTGGATAGCAACAGCGTTGTTTTCTCGTAAAGCGGTGAAATTTTGCGAAAGCATCGTGTTTACGTCTGTACAAGATCGAAGTGAAGTGAAACTGAATGCTTGAGCCCCACGGTAGCCCAATGAAGTGGCCGGGGTCGGGAGCGGAGGAAGAGGCTGGTGAAGCAGGATTGCAGAACGCGCGTACCGCGCAGGCCCGCTCCCAGTCCCAGGACGATGCCGGCGTACACTACGTGTTCCAGCGTGAGCGCGACCGCGAGCGCGACTCCCACGATCCGGAGCTGGCTTGCTTAGCTCCGAAACAACGCTGGGCTGTAGGGGACGACGCAGGCCTGGAGGTATGTGTTGTGCTTCATTTGACAGCTAGTGCTTACAACTTCATTCATTGATTACAGAACATCATCTGTATTATGTTATTGTCTTATGGTCAATCTCAAACTGAAGTGAATTTATTTACTGGTTAGGTTAGGTAAGTACTACTGGAACTCTTCAATACCTACTAGGTAGGCCCCTCCTGATTGGGATCAAATGATTTGTTTTGATGAATTCAATTCTTTGGGTGTGTTAAGTACAGTTGGCTAAAGGTAACTGTGACTTTAATAAGTCTTTTTGCTCTAAAATTACATTTTTGATACTAGCTGTGAATGTCAACTGTAATCTCATCAAGATTGTAACCAACACAAACCCATGAATAGCGCATGGAGAAATATTTTTCATATTATTACTCAGGCAGAACAAAAAATTACTGACAACATCATTCAATGGTCAAGGGGGGATTCAATAATTCGATCCAAAAATATTACTACACTACTTGAATAAGATACTTATTTATCTTTTATACAAAAAATAATATATCATTAGTCATTCAATCATAAAATATAATCTAGGCAGGCGCGGTTGCAGCCTGAAATTTTAGGGGAATGCAACCGTGGTATTTGAGCTCCCAAAGTGATATGAAACCGCCCTGTGCAACCCGTACACTGATTTTTGTCTTCGAAATATTGAATTTCACGAAAATTGTCCATAGCGATTGATTGTGAGCCATCTGGTTGCCGGTTGCGGTCATTCTGACTATGTCATTGCTTTAACTAGTACTTTTTCACATAAATCCATAGTGGCAGTTTTTGTTTACAATTTTCTGTTTACATGTTTGACAACTGTCGTAGCATATGACATTGAGTTTATTTTTATAGGAATGTTTACTAAAGGTTTACAAGAAGGTATTACAAGGAGGTGAAACCGCTCAAAGGTCATTCATATTTGTGTGAAAATATCGGAATCCACTCATTCATTTGGTATTAGTCTAAAATTGATTGATAAACCTAAACCTGGAAATGGTTTTAAAATATACCTTTTCAAAATTAATGAATAGACCCCGGACTTTGGTGGCAATGACGTCACAATAGGGTGATTTGGGGAGTAAACGGAACGGTGTTATGAAATACGGTTAAAAACTCGGTTGTTAACCGAATACATAATTAGACATTTTTAACTATATTACTTAGTAAGTTGATCAATACTATCGTTTGCATTACTTGCAAACCATGCATTTGTACGTTATACTGGCATTGGTTTTGTTGGTCACTCGCTCTTTGTTCGTCACAACTGTCAAGCCTGTTTAACGTACAGTCGCCATCAGATATAGGAGCGGCCAAGGTGGTCATAAACATCTGAACAACACCTCTATTTTCAAGGGGATAAAGTGCATGTTCAGATATTTTTGAGTACCTTGGCCGCTCCGATATATTTCATGGCGACTGTACAATTGTATGGTTTAAATATAAATAAATAAATATTATGGGACAATCTTACACAAATCGACCTAGGCCCACAGTAAACTCAAAAGGGCTTGTGTTATGGGTACTAGACGACGATATATATAATAGATAAATATGGATAAATACTTAAATACATAGAAAACATCCATAACTCAGGAACAAATATCTGTGATCAACACACAAATAAATGCCCTTACTAGGATTCGAACCCGGGACCTCCTGCTTCGTAGGCAGGGTCACTACCGACTGGGCTAGGAGGCCATTAAAAACACTAAAAGATAATATTCATTAACTTACTAGATAATTTTGTTGAAAATGTCTAATCAAAATGTATTCGGTTAACAACCGAGTTTTTAACCGTATTTCATAACACCGTTCCGTTTACTCCCCAAATCACCCTATTGTGACGTAATTGTCACCAAAGTCCGGGGTCTAAATGAACAATCACCACCTGTCCGTATGTTACCCATGACTTTGCATTGTTTTTTTATAGCCAGACATAGAACTTTCAGTGGCACAAATGAAAATATCATAGCAACTTCCCAACAATATTAATTTTTCGAGAAATTTTTATGACAGTTATGATATATCGGGTACAAGCTCCAGTAGTCTGCCTTTTATTGAAATCTCTATGTTCAAGATCATATAATTTGCCAACTTAATTACCAATAAGAGTTATCATTATCAATGTTTCTACTGTTCAAGAAATGAATGAAGTTAAATTTTTGTGAAGAATAGAACTTTCAGTGGCACAAATGAAAATATCATAGCAACTTCCCAACAATATTAATTTTTCAAGAAATCTTTATGACAGTTATCATATATTGGGTATAAGCTCCAGTAGTCTGCCTTTTATTGAAATCTCTATGTTCAAGATCATATAATTTGCCAACTTAATTACCAATAAGAGTTATCAATGTTTCTACTGTTCAAGAAATGAATGAAGTTAAATTTTTGTGAAGAATAGAACTTTCAGTGGCACAAATGAAAATATCATAGCAACTTCCCAACAATATTAATTTTTCAAGAAATCTTTATGACAGTTATCATATATTGGGTATAAGCTCCAGTAGTCTGCCTTTTATTGAAATCTCTATGTTCAAGATCATATAATTTGCCAACTTAATTACCAATAAGAGTTATCAATGTTTCTACTGTTCAAGAAATGAATGAAGTTAAATTTTTGTGAAGAATAGAACTTTCAGTGGCACAAATGAAAATATCATAGCAACTTCCCAACAATATTAATTTTTCAAGAAATCTTTATGACAGTTATCATATATTGGGTATAAGCTCCAGTAGTCTGCCTTTTATTGAAATCTCTATGTTCAAGATCATATAATTTGCCAACTTAATTACCAATAAGAGTTATCAATGTTTCTACTGTTCAAGAAATGTATGAAGTTAAATTTTTGTGAAGAATTAAACTTATTGAATTTTGCTTTTGGAAATATTTTAATAAATATAATGAAAGGGCCTTTTCGCCAGTAGTAAGCCCCCTGCATACCAATACACAGCCTTAAAGTACCCAGTGCCCAGCCATCCCATTTTAACGGCTGATTAGTAGAGTTGAGCGATTTTATTGTCCATTGGGTATTTAATGTATTTCAATCAAATTCTTCTTCTAATATAATGTAAATATTTAAAGGGGCTTGATTTAACGCCTTACACTTCATTTGACATTAAAGAAAAATCTTATTTCCTATGGACAGCCTCCCCGGCTGACTTCTGGGTTTACAAACTTTTTAAAATTACTGCTTCAAACCCAGTAGTCAGCCAGAGGAGGCTTACGACTTTTTATGTTTTTTAGACAGTTTGAGTATTCATTAAGTGCAGTCTTTTAACCAGATATAACAATTGGGCTGCTATTGTCTTATTAAAATATCATGTGACACTCTAAAGAAAATGGTGCATATCACATAATCCTTCATGACAGAAGACACCACTTCTTTGAAGTAGTATTGTGGTTCATGCTAGAGAATTATTTTAAAAACAAAAGTATTTCTCAATTAATAATTTATTAATCTATAATATTGCCTATTTTTGACATGATAATTAGAAAAACTTTACTAATGGATTGCAGCCAAAAATAGGCAAGAAAGGCTGACCACTGGTGAATGGCTGAGCACAGGTACCTCTACCTTTACCTACATGTAATATGAATTTGCAAGTTGCATACATTATTAAACAATATATAGCATAAATTTACTATAAAACAATTAAGAAAATGGTTTTCATTTGTTTAGTTATAGTTGTTAAAATTATTTCCTGATTTTTTTTCTAGTGAAATTAGTGTTAAAATATAACACATACAAGTAATGTCGATAGGTAGTTGTCACTATCAGCAATCAAATTAATTTATACTTTACAAATTAACATACATACCTGCCTGTTGAACTTAGTATCTACTACGAAATGTTACTTCGTAACACCATTATATCATTCTTATGGCCAACCCTGGTGTTCGACATCACATCAGCTCGAGCTGAGATCGATCTCATTGTATTATATAATTGAAGGACTGTTTACAAAAACAACATCTACAGCACACTGCACATATAAAAGTGTACTTTCTGAGCATATGCATTGTAAATTTAGTTTTATCGATCTCCAGTAAAATCATGCCATGATTTTACTGGAGATGTCCCCTGGTGCTATAAGGGGATAATTAAGAATTATAAATAAAATGTTTTGCAAACCATAGGGTCATTGTTAGTTACCATCAGGTGGGCCGTATGCTTGTTTGCCAACATCGTGGTATAAAAAAAATTTGTCTGCGCGACCGGTATGCATGTTGGTTAGGAAATGGTCGTTTTCCCCATGGAACTTCCATGGCAATAAATATAAAAAAAAAATTCGGAGTAATTTGTATTTTTAAATAAGCCTAGGAAGATTTAGGTGCGAAGACGAGCAAAGGAACAAGGAGCTTCACTGTGATCAAAAGTTAAAGTTCTGTGCATTTGTCATAAAAAAAATTGCTAACAAAAATATATAATAAAAATATTGATTGGTATGGAACCCGTAGTATGCAATTTTCATACATTGAGCACTTGAGCTTTAGGTAATACCTACTTCCAAAAGGTAGGCACATGACTACTATCTAGGTATAATCAAATAATTTTATTGAATTTTTAGTCATTTATTTTTTAGTAGAAACACTACTACATATACATTATACAACTTGTTTTTTTTTAATGTCAATAAACCACAGGTAATGATTATTCTAAACTGCAATATGTTTTTTCTTTTCCTTTAAAACTTAAGAAGGTGTGGTCTGTGTAGAAGTAAGGTAGGAGACTATACCTCTTTTTTTTCACAATAGAAAATTAACGATCCATTTCGCCTAGATGTATCTTTTTTTTCAGCCCTATGAGGAAAAACTACGACAAACGCACGATTTTTCTAATCGAAAAAAAAGGAAGTATAGTTAGGTATTTAGGTAGGTGTTTTTAGTAACACAGTGTGCGACTGTTAATACCCACGTTTATTGATTTATTATATAGAAGTACAATAAAAAATGAATTATAAAAAGGAAGGGATGTAGTGTTGTCTATACTAGTACTAGATGTACTAGTGAGAAACGACTGGCCAAACATTGAGACGAAATGTGATTCACTTAAAGCGAGTAAAAGGTGAATGGAAAGTTAGAAGTGAGGATAAAGGAAATAAGGAACATAATCAAAATGAACAGGAAGACAAGGAAATAGTAAATTAAAAAACCAAGAAAGTTATAGTGATTATGAATTAAAAGTAACTTGCATATCAACGTCAAACGTCTGCCTATTTATTCTCCATAGAAAAATATACTGATTTATTCAAATAAAATTATAATAAGGGATGTAGTGTTTGTATTACGATAGGTATAGCTATATTGTAGGGATGCATAGTCTCGGGATCACGGGTAGTGGGGCGACAGTCACGTGAGAGCCGTTGGTGAGAGCGGGCGTGTCGTTCCCAGGTACTGGTGGCGTAACGAGCCATACATACTTGTTTCCCTTGTGTGAGTGAGTACTACAGTAGCGAAAGCAGTGTATGCAACTGTACGTAATTAGGCCTTAAAACACTCGTGTGATCTTATTATGAAACTCGCTTGCGGCTCGTTTCATAAAACCACACTCGTATTTTAAGGACCCTTATTACGTAACAGTTACATAAACTACTATTCATTGCTTCCTAAATATTTTAAAAGTGCCTTATTTTTAATGTATTAGGTAATCGTTTTCGATTAAAAAGAGGCTTCTTAAAATGCTTCCCAGTTATAAATTCAGTTTTCAATATAATTATTTGATACCTACCTATAGTTAAACAATGGCTATTAAGACATTAAAAAACAGCCCAAATTAGTCGCCAACCTATTAATTTTGGTACTCAGTTTTATTTTATAGCTACCCAAATTCAATTATTTAGCAGCCACGCCAAAAAAAATTTAAGATTCATCTTGGATAATAGACAAAATAGCTTCTGAATATTGCAAGTTTTTTGATGAAAACAGGGTTACATTTTTTTTTTTTTCACGGAAGTCCTATTAATATTCTCCCCTAAAAATATAAGTATAGCAATGTTCAGCCAGCTATAGATTTACCACGAAAAAAAAATCATTACTGTAACGCAAAACTTAAATAAAGTATAATTTTTTAAAGATGACTCTAAATCGGTTCAAAACTTGACAAAACACATCGCGCCGTCGCCTCTGGCTCAGTATAGAACGAGAGCTCACAGACGACGGACCTATTCTAAATCGTCCTGCGCGCTTTGCGTAAGTTTGCCAGCTAGATACACTCGGAGGCCACTAAAACGGGTAACCTTGTATGGAATTCCCAACACGTAGTGACCTGTTTCCATTGCCCTATAGTTGCGAGAAGTGCGATTGAATTATAAAGATCCTTGTAATTCATTATTGAAATATTTACTTTACTTAATATTATTAAATGATTTTTTTACTTGAAAACTGATTGTTTTCATTCTTATCATTAGTTTAAACCCAGTTTTAGTCCAGGGTCTGATGATATAATAGAAGTTGGTCACCAGAACTCCTTATCTACTTGTCACAACTCCACCATGTTGGAGCTCATTAGACTTAGCTTGACGAGCACTTCCGCTTGAGATGAGGTCCAGGGTCTCATGATGGAGTCAGCAGTTGGTCACCAGCACTCCATATCTACTCATCACAACTCCATCGTGTTTGGGCTCATTAGACCTTGCTTGACGAGCACTTCCGTTTGAGATGAGGTCCAGGGTCTCATGATGGAGTTAGGAGTTGGTCACCAGCACTCCATATACTCATCAAAACTCCATCGTGTTTGGGCTCATTAGACTTTGCTTGACGAGCACTTCCGTTTGAGATGAGGTCCAAAGTCTCACGATGGAGTCAGGAATTGGCCAATAGAACTCCTTATCCACTCATCACAACTCCACCGTGTTTGGGCTTATTAGACTTTGCTTGACGAGCACTTCCGTTTGAGATTTTTCAGAAAAAAGAGTATATTCGCCATTTTTGATTTTAAAACAGACATCATTTTCGAAATCTACACCCCCTAATTAGCCAAAAATGACTACCATGACGATTTTTCAGAAAAAGAGTATTTCCGTCATCTTGGATTTTAAAACAAACATCTTTTTCGAAATGCAATACCCCCTAATTAGTCGAAAAACACTACCATGACAATTTATACAAAAAAGTGTATTTCCACCATCTTGGAATTTAAAACAAACCTAATTTTCGAAATTCAAAATTAATTATTTTTTTAATTCATAAAGTACCTCCAACAGTCCCTACTAATTACCCGTCTCTTGTGTTAGATGCGTATATTTCCTTGAAACATACTCTAATTAGTAGTATATTCCATATACGAGTAATAGAAAATATAAAGTCTGTGTGTAACTTATGCCTAAAATAGTAGTTTATGTAACTGTTACGTAATAAGGCCTAATTACGTACAGTTGCATACACTGCTTTATCTACACTCATATTATAAATCCTAAATGATGTGTTCGGAAACCGCCGACCGCCATTGCACCGCCATGACCAACTCGATTGTGTCGGCGGTCGCGCGGGCGCGTGCCGACGCTCGGGGAGAGGGCGGATCTTGGTAACGTTACCGTGGGTAATGAATTTTCATACGTTTTTACCACACCGTCAGAGATGTTACGTTACTGGTTGCAATAATGGTGGTACTTACATACGGTTTCCGAACGCGGAATAGAGAATTTATGATATTGGTGTAGATAAAGAATTTTACTTCTAATTGAAGTTGAAAACGATCAAGAGCGGTCGCGTACTGAGCGCTAACGCCATCTATCGAGTAAGAATTCGTGACATTGAGGAACGTTCATGGGACTAAGATACCTGTCTGTGTGTGTGGGCTTCCTGTAGACAGTGTGCGCCAGGGATCCATCCATTCGACCTATCAATTTTACCCCCAGAAAGGGCAAACTACGTTCCGATTCCAATTCATAGGTAAACTTTACCTTGGGATCAATGGAATTAAGATACTGGAGCAACTGTTCAACTTCCTGTTTGCCACCCTTTATAATGAAAAACACATCATCGACATATCGCTTCCACAATTTCACTGCCCATGGAAACGTCAGGAAAATAATAAAAGTAAGTGTATGCGATGAAGTCCCGTTTTTGTCAAAATAATGAATGAACATCGTGTAAGTTTAATTAGTGTTTGATTATTATAGATTTTTAGGGTTCCGTAGCCAAATGGCAAAAAACGGAACCCTTATGGATTCGTCATGTCTGTCTGTCTGTCTGTCTGTCTGTCTGTCTGTCTGTCTGTCTGTCTGTCTGTCTGTCTGTCTGTCTGTCTGTCGTGTCTGTCCGTCCGTATGTCACAGGCATTTTACTCGGAAACTATACGATGTATCTGAATAAAATTTACACATAAGGTGTATTTTGTATGCAGCTATTTAGTTATGTAGTTAAATTTGAAAAAAAAAAAATTTTAGGGGGGCGCTCCATACAGGTAACAAAATTAAAAAAAAAATTTTAACCAAATATCAACATGTGACACATCAATCGATAGGTCTTTCAAAATAACATTGAGGTTTCTTTGACTATTTTGTGATTAAGTGAATATTTTCTGAAATAATCGCTTTGAAAAGTTGTGTAGCCCCCGTAACTTTTGAACCGTAAGTTCAAAAAATATGAAAAAATTTGAAAAGATGCGCCTTATCCATATAGTGCAGTCATTGAAGCGAAAAATACGGTCTTACCTCCGAATTTTTTTACTGTGAACCGATTTGCATGAAATTTTGGAATTAGGCTCCTTACCCTTAACTTCAAAAGTGAAAATGATCTGAACTCCGCCTATTATTTTTAAGGGGTGTAAACAACCCCTTAATGGAAAAATTGACATTGAGCCATTTTATCGCAAGAAAACATGTCTAATAGTAAGTGGTGAAATTGTAAAGTATTTTCTAACATAATTACCTCATATTAAAATCATTTTCAACCCCTTGAAAATCTTACAACCCTTGCAAACAACCCCTAAATTGAAAAAATCACAAAAAAATACTTTGGTATGACATAAAAAGATGTAAGTATAGAGTAAGTAATATTTTATATTCTCTATAATAATTATCAAATTTTTAACCCCCTTTTAACCCTTGAAAACTACCCCTTGATAAAAAATTTTTTTTTTTTTTTTATAAAATGAAAAGGATTTAAATATTATTCCACACTCTCGAAAATGATTATCATATTCTTAAGCTTTTCTACCCTTAAAACTACCCCTAAATTAAAACAGTAAATATATATGATTACATATTTAAAAATAATTTAAAAATATTATAGTCTATGGTTCGTTCTAGATTGATGAAATATGAAAGTCTTCTACGATTCCGAATCGATCCATGACACTGAATAAAGTGTTATCCTTCTTCGCTTAGCCCAAAACTGTAACCTGCCGGTAGCGCAGGCGGTGATGCGGACGCTGGGCCGCATGCGGTAGCGTCCCTAAAGGCCTAACACCTCCGGAGGTTGACATCGGAACAACGAGCGGCATACGCGGGTTTCGTATTCCCTCTTAGGAGGTGTTTAGTTATGGTCTTTATAGACCACGTCGCGTCAAACTGATGGAAGCTGCACGACGGTGGCTCGCTGTTCCTGCGAGCAGGCTGTCGGCGACGCTGGCGCTCGACGTGCCGGTTGTCCAGCACGAGAGTTCAACGGGTACGCCGTGGGCCTGCGACAGCTGTAGGCCTGCCGTAGTGTAACCAGGTACCGAACCGTTAGCTAGCGCGGGATTCCGCAGCCGAGAATATACTGACCAATTGTAAGCACAAACCCTGTTTGTTATTAATTAGGGAGTTAAGATATAAAAGAAGTGTAGTGGAGGGGTATTTACTGCAAATGCTGAATATAAGTGTGGGATGTTTAATAAATCTTGTCGCACAACCTGGGATTTTCATTTTACAAAACCAAGAATCATTTCAATATATACACATTACAATAGTTGTGGGTCTCTATTATACTGCGTACTTTCACATTGCTCCAAATATTCACACTCCGAAATTTTCAGTTACTAAGTAGAAAAAAATATGATAAGTTTTTACCAGGAGTGCGATTTTTGAATCTCACCAAGTGACTAATTCTCACCGATGTGAGTGATTTCCGATAGTAAATCACTCACATCGGTGAGATTTAGTCACTTGGTGAGATTCAAAAATCGCACTCCAGGTTTGTTTAGGACCATAACTCCTTCAATTTTCATGCTATCACAATTTATAAAAAACCATTGTAAAGGTAATTAAGAGAGCTACAACATCCTTCATTGCAATATATAGTAAAAAACCTTTTTCTAAAACGGTGAAGGGTTAAAGGGCTTAAGAGAGGCTGTGATTGCGCTGCCACGCGCTCTTTAAACAATCATATCTCCGTCAATTTTTGTTTGACAGAAAAAACAAAAAAACCAAATTGTTTGTCAGAAAAATACCTAAATTTTTAATCCATACACTTTTATACGTATCTGTCGTCATTTTTGAGATATTATGAAAAAAAAGTGGGTTTTTAAAAAATTTGAAATTTTGTTTTTTTTTTAAATCGTGACTTTTTTGAAAAATATATGTCCTGAAGCAGCCAAACTGATATTATCTATCAAACTCTTCATAATAAAGTTAATTCTAGGCGGAATACGATTAATTTTAATTTTGGTGGAAATGGCACTTATGAAACCCATTGATTTAAAAGAAAAAACATTAGATGCTCCCCTTATTTGCAATACAGCTCACTTATTTTACGTGCAAAAGACTTTTAATAGTGCTCATTTTAAAGCTTATTTCAAGCACTACAAAACCCTATTGTATTAGAATGCATAAAATGCATCTGCTCGCCGCTAGATGGCATTGACCACATCGATTAAATTTCAGACAAAATAAAAAACGGCTTTGATCTTTAATATCTAGCTTAATATTGCACTTAGAATACTTTATAAAAAACCAAATTGTTCATTGTTTTACCTGCTACAATTTTGTTTTTTATAAAATTTTCGATAAAACGTATATTTTTGGAGATATTTGCAAGAAACCGATGAAAAACGTGAAAAAATTGCGAATTTTCAATTGCCAATAACTTGAAAAGTATTGGATTTTTTGAAAAACTTTATAGATGATTTTTTGCTTAAAATTAGGCCTTCTATCGATATCCGAGGTTATTTTGAAAAAAAAGAAATTCACCCCCGAGAAGGGGTGGCAACCACCCCCAGGGTGGTTGCGGAGTTCAAATCATTTTCACTTTTGAAGTTAAGGGTAAGATGAACCTAATTCCAAAATTGTATGCAATTCGGTTCACAGTAAAAAAATTCGGAGCAATAATGCTTCAATGACTGCACTAATATAGTTACTTTCAACGAAAATTGTTTTGAACATTATCGGTTCAGCCATTTTTGAGTTATCTCCAAAAAACTTCTTGCATAGGCATCAGATACGACCTTTTGGTATTAGTTTGGTTCTTATTCCATTGAAGGTACGGAACCCTCCTATGCGTGGTCCGACACGCACTTGGCCGGTTTTTAAAACAAGTTTATTATTCCATTTGTATTCTCCACTTGATAATATTTCAAATGCAAATTATAATAATTGGATAAAAATCTCTAGTGTAGAATGTAATGTTTGTGGTTATTTAATTCCATGAAAATTTGTGTTTCAGAAATTTAATAGGTTCATATTAACCATAAAGGTTGAACACGCCAAAACTTGGGCACGCAAAATTTGTTTTTAAACCAGTTTGAAAATAAATAACTACATTATGAATACCACATTTAATGACAAATGTAATGAATTCTAAAATCGTGAAATTGCCCTCATTTTTTTAATTCGAACTCTTCAGGAGTATCTGTTCGAGATTTGCTAGTATAAAACTCTTGACCAGGTATTTGTATAGGTATTTGTTTACAATCCAATTTTATATACGTCTCGTCGTCCATCACCGCGCATTTAAATTTTGTAAGAAAATCTTCATAGAGTTGTCGCGACCGTATCTTTGCGGATAAGTTCTGTTTTGAGTCTCGATCTGGTGCGGCCTGGGCTTTATAACTCCTCAGTCCTGCCATCTGTTTCACTTTTTGGACATAGGACTAAGACATTTTCACTTTTTTAGCAACATTACGAGATGAAATCGTATGATTTGAGGCAAAAATCTTTAAAATACTCTTTCCTGTTTCTTATTCTTGACTCCCTGCAACCCACCATTTCCTGGCTTTCTATCTATTGTCAAGCGTTCACGGAAACTTTTTAATACGTGACCAACGGTAGATTGTGGATATTTCAGCCTTTTCGCGATATCTATGTAGCTTAACATGGGATTTTTTACATGTTCGTGCAAAATGCGTTCACGTTTTTGATATTGTACGCTCGACATTTTGCCAACGAATAAATAAAATAAAATAAAACTATCATCATTTTATAGCCCAGTTCCTTGTGAGAAAATAGTTGTTTCAAAAGTTTAAATATCTCCATTTTTCGAATAACTATAGCTATTTTTATATGCCCAGGTTTTGGCGTGTTCAACCTTTATTAGATATTGTGTGTACTAGGAATAGTAGGGATTGAATACAATGTGTTTGCACACCTATGTTCGAGCCGTTAACCACATATAGTTTGATGAATTTTATCGACAAATCAACCCCCATCCCCCATACCATTTTTTTTTCTCAACCATTTTTAAATTGCACCCCTTTAAAATTCTATGGCACCACACTCTACCGCCCTTGGTAAATCCCTTCGGAGCCAAGTTTAAAGTTTGGCTCAAAGTATTGTTAACCTCGAACGTCTGAGTATATTCTGGGTCCGGTTCTCCCTCTTGCCGATTAGTTGGGGAATTATGACGTGGCCGTTTGTTTACATTCGATGGTCCTGGTTCGGGTTCATACATTTGATCGTTAGCTTGAGAGGGGCCCGGTTGTGGTTCATAAATATCACAAGATGTAGTAGATGTTGATTCACGTAAAATAGACCATCCACTGTAAACGATCGAGGAATTTTAGTTTTGGTATTTGGTATTTTTATAATGTATATATTTGCTTGACTTTCAATGGCTTGGATCCTAATGTTGGCAAGTTCATTACGCCTACGTGCTCCAGAAATTCCGAATATGAGTGCAGTGCAACCTATCGACAAATTTAACACACATTAGTAGTACAGTAAATTCTACTTAGTGAATACAATCATTATAAAAGATTGAACAAACTGAAAAAAGTACAAAAAAAGTACTGTTGCCAAGTACTGATGATCCGGAGCTCCGTTGATGAATTTTTCAATATCATCTGCCGTCAGTACTTTAGATTTTTTAGCTTGATATCCTTCCGACTTTCTCTTACATCGTTATATATTATATTATTTTTACATCATTTTTGGCTTTATCATTGTTTTTAACATTGAGTATTTTGAGTTGGTGAGTGACTGATATTTTTCAGATAATTCAAGAAAGTACGCCAACAATACGTTTTCCGAGAATGATACGGTTTGCTTTTCTCGTTTCCAGTTGCCGAAATGTTCTTAGGCAGCAATTCGATTTTTCCGGTAATACGAGTATACTGTCACTTGCAACGGGATGCCTTTGCTTTGATATCTGGTGGCTTTAAATTAACACCAAAATCGTCTGAATCACTCATTTTTATGATACGTTCGTGGCAATTACAAACATAAATCACTTAAATGTTGAATAAAAAAGGCGGGAAGGGAATAAAAGAATATTATTTTTAATTGCCTTTTTTTTCAATTTGGATTGTGTTGTCAGCATTATGCCAATTGAAGAGAAATTGTATTATTATTTCTGAATATATGATTATGTAAAAAAACATGAATCTTTTTAAATTCTTTTATATTGATATATTTTTATCTAATTAATAACATTTATATTCTTAAGTGCAGTGTACGAAAGACAGCTTCATTCAATCGCACGTTGTTCAGGTGCGTCATTTTTTAAGCAGGTCTCGCATAATACTCATTTATTTAAAAAGTATCAATCAGATTACTTTTTAGCACTAGTGTAAATAAATCAATCTTTAAGCACGATTTGCAGCTACATAAATTAAACTTTTTGAGCAATCGAATATAAAAAATCTTAATTATTCACGCACAATGACTAAACTAAGGTGAAATTATGGTTTAACATGACGGTCTTTTATTTTTTTAACTTCTTTGATACAGATACAGAAAACACCGCAAATAAATTCTACAGACGACGGTATGATTAGCGTTTTAAACACGCTTTAAAGCGCTTCTAAGATAATTTAAATCTTTTTTAATGATTGTGAAGTAGGAACTAAAAAACACCTTCTTGTCATGAGAAATAAATTGCGTTTCCTTATTGGTCGATTTTAGCATTGCTGTATTCTGAATATTCTGATGGGCTAATATTGAATATGTTTTAATATAAACAATGTTTTTTTAAAGACTTACATAATTCAAACAGTATACACACCGCGCATGAACATGCACGGTGTGATCCGACATATCAAAGTCATATACAGGATGTAACAAAAATAGTGGTGATCCATTTAAGGGCATAATTGGTATCGTATTGCGCCTAAGAAAAAGTAGGAGAAAAAATTTTGGATGGGAAAAGAAAATTTGCTTTTGTATGGGACGTGGTTTCAGCCGGCCAACCCTCCATACAAAACCAAACTTTTATTTTCGCGCAAAAAAATTTTTTTTTTCATAATTTGAATTCTATACCAAATATGCCCTCAAACGGATCACCAGTATTTATGTTACAACCTGTATATGACGGAAACTGTGATCTAAGGAACTTTGAAATAACTTGGTTTCCATTTACATCTCATTTCTTTTATTAGTGAAACCATTTACGAACATGGCATTCATTCACATTTGTGATTTAATGTATACCCCCTAGGTTTTTAGGTTAATTAAATAATTAAAACGGAATAATAATACAAACTTTTTTTTACAGAATCAAGACAAGTGGAAGAACCCCATTCCTGTGGCCATAAATAACATGCATCATCAAGGCCCCGTGCAAATAAAAAATACTCATACAAACCAGCAGCAATTTATAAATCAGGCTATTGCTTCTTCCGTTGGAAATATAGCAATGAATCCGTCAGTTATTGGTAGTCACCCACAGCACATGACGTCCAACATGGTTCACACGCAACTGGCTCCACTGCAGAATCACAATATGGGGAACAATTTAACTATACAAAGCAATGCAATGATGATGCCACCACTTCAGGGCATACAAAATGCACCGCAATTGGGCCAACAGGGCCTATATGACATACATCAACATCACGGGAACCCCATGCAAGCCATGAATGGTATGGGTAAAAGTGCAGAACATCTCATGTACTTAAGTCAGGCGGGAATGTTGGGACCGGGTACAAATCAATTCTTACAACAAGGACAAAACCAGCTTGGACTGACACCTGTAGCTGCCATCCGAAATCAGGTAGGAATTAAGATAGCATTTTTGTTATGTGTTCTGTTAATCTCATATTTCTTTGCTATGATTTATTTTTACATAAAGTACTTAGGTAAAATATAAAAAAAATACATTTATCGAACGAGCGGAGCGTAAGCGAAGTGAAGTTCTTACAGACAACTTCGGCCACAACGGAACTGTCAGCTGGCTACCTAGACGTCCCTGCATTTTGTTATAGCGTTCATAATCGAAGCCACGGAGTATATGGAGACGGTATCAGCCGTAGTTTGTTCCAAAACCAGCGTAGCCGGCATTTACACGCACCCATTCTCATTAAAGTACGCACGAGGTGATACACACAAAGAAATGTCAGTCTCTCATTCGCTGTGTTGATGTGTGCATACACTCGAAAATACGTAACCACTACCATTGCCTCGTAGGCTCCGCTTCCGTTAGGGATGTGGCCTGTGTATGATGATATATTTTATCGATATCGATAGTTAACTCCATAATACCGCGCCACACCTCATATTAATAAAACAATGTCGATTTTTATTAATAGCTGGATAAAAATCTACCCTAATAAGGGTTCATCCATTAATTACGTCAGATGTTAAGGCGGGATCAACAAAGTGTGACGAGTTCTGATAAGGGGGCGTCCATTAATCGCGTCATATTGTATAGGGGGGGGGAGGGGGTCAAGAAAAAATCACCAATGATCACCACAGGGGGGAGGGGGGTCTGGACACATACGAGGGTGAATTGAAAAGTTCTGAGCCTGACCTATAAATTAAAGACTTATGGATATATAACAATTTTATTTTTCTACATAGTCTCCTGAAAGATCACAACACTTTTGCCATCTTGATTCTAACTTTAGGATTCCTTGTAAAAAAAAAGATTCTTCCAGGTCATCAAAATATTCAGTTACGGCTTCTTGTACCTCTATATTCGTCTTGAATTTTCGCCCCGCTATGTGTTTTTTTAGATTAGGGAAAAGAAAATAGTCGGAAGGGGCCAAGTCTGGCGAATAAGGTGGATGCGGCAACAATTCAAACCCACAATTTTGTATTTGCGCGATTGATTTTGCCGCAGTATGGACAGGAGCGTTGTCTTGGTGGAATAAAACTTTCTTAGACAACATACCAGGCCTTTTCGTCTTAATTTCTTCACGTAAACGCTGTAGGAGTGTGCAATAATAGTCAGCATTTATAGTTTTACCCTTTTCAAGGTAATCGATCATTATGATCCCTCTGCTGTCCCAAAAAACTGAAGCCATTACCTTCTTAGCGGACAAAATGGCCTTTGCTTTTTTCGGCGGTGGTGAACCTGACCTTTTCCATTGCTTGGATTGTACTTTTGACTCCGGTGTATTGTGGTGGACCCAAGTTTCGTCCATAGTTACAAACCGGTTAGTAAAGTCTTGCGGATCACTTCTAAACAAGTCCAAACAATCTTGCGACACTGTATGACGGGTGCGTTTATTTTCCGCTGAAAGCAGCCTAGGTACCCATCTGGCTGAGACCTTAGAAAATCCAAGATCGTTGGTGATTATGTTTTGCACTCGTTCATAAGATATCCCTATTGCGTCCGCTATCTCCGCGATCTTCAACCTCCTGTCGTTCATAACCATGTCTAGTATTTTATGGACATTTTCATCTGTAGTGGCTGTTAACGGCCGGCCACTCCTAGGTTCATCTTGAACTGCTTCTCTGCCACGTTTGAAATCCGCTGCCCATCTTTTTACAGTGGCATACGATGGAGCGAATTCCCCTAAAGTCTGGCACATATCTTCATAAATTTGTTTGGGCGTTAACCCTTTTTTTTGCAAGTACTTTATGACGGAACGATGCTCAATTTTATCCATTGCTAAGAAAATCCCGAACCTTCTTTACTAATACGATCATAAATTTTACAAAAGTGACAGCAAAAAAACAAAAGACGATGCATTATGATTAAAAAACATGTGAGTATAACGTGCCAGTATTATTTTTTCTTTTTAATTTGAAGATCGACCTTAGGCTTACAATATTTCAATTCACCCTCGTATCTAATTTATGTGTCTGCTAAAATACTAAAAATAATCGTGACTCAAACTATCTTCATACCATCTTAATCGGTTCAGCAATTTAAGTGTGAAAAGGTAACAGACAGACATAGACACTTTCGCATTAATAATATTAGTATGGTTAGAAGTACCATTATCCAGTTATCGTATCTATAAAATAAGTTGATCATTGGATTAATTAACCCAGTCAATCACGTTAATTATTTTTCACACCACCTGCTCGACAATGCTAAATTATATATCACGCAAACCTGACCGAAAGCAAATCATTATAGCCCTTGGCTTTAGCCGGGTTATAATGTTGTACTAAATCTCATTATAACCCGCTGGTTAATAATGTGATTTCACTTCCCATAGTTCTTATTGTTATGTGCTTAAAGTCTAATTTCGTAAAGTCCGCACGGTGCACGGGCCCGCGCCGCCGCGTCGTCGAACTGATTTGAAACTTGCGCTGGCCACCAAAAACAAATGCCGCGAGTGTCATATGAGCTGCAGTATACGGAGTAAAACTGCAGGTTCTATAAAAATAGAAGATAAAATTCGAATAAAATGGACTAATGTATCAAGAATCAATTTATACTTTTGATTTACTTTAAAAAACCGGCCAAGTGCGTGTCGGACCACGCATAGGAGGATTCCGTACATTCAATGGAACAAGAATCAAACTAATACCAAAAGGTCGTATCTGATGCCTATGGAGGAAGTTTCTTGGAGATAACTCAAAAATGGCTGAACCGATAATGTTCAAAACAATTTTCGTAGAAAGTATGATAAGGCGCATCTCCTCAAATTTCTTCATAGTTTTTGGACTTACGGTTCAAAAGTTACAGGGGGGGGGGGACACAATTTTTCTAACTGTCGAAGCGATTATTTCAGAAAATATTCACTTAATCAAAAAATGGTCAAAGAAATCTCAATGTTATTTTTAAAGACCTATGGATTGATGTGTGACATGTTGATATTTGGTTAAATTTTTTTCATTTTTTATTTAGTTACATGTATGGAGCCGCCCCCCCCCTAAAATTTTTGTTTTTTTCAAATTTAACTACATAACTAAGTAGCGGCATACAAAATACACCTTATGTGTAAATTTTATTCAGATACGTCGTATAGTTTCCAAGTAAAATGGCTGTGACATACGGACGGACAGACAGACAGACAGACATGACAAATAATAAGGGTTCCGTTTTTTGCCATTTGGCTACGGGACCCTAATAAAAATCCGTTTCTAGTAGTAGCCTTAACTATTTTATTGTCTCACAAGAGGTGAGAAAAGTAGAGTATACTCCTCGGGGATATAGCTGTTTTTGTCACGGGCGCGCTTAAACCCCTCACTGCACTCAGGACTCAGTCTTAATTCCCTCGCTACGCTCGGGAATTAACTCATAACCCCCTCGCTGCGCTCGGGAGTAAAGTCTGGAGTCCTTCGTTCCGTTCGGGATTCAATATCGCGCCCGTGACATAAAACCCCTATCCCCTTGGTGTACAATCTACTATTGTTTTCGTGTTACACCTTAAACAATGTGTTCGAAATTATCGATACTAAATAACGGGCCGCACTCTTGTGGCGGCAGGCGCGGCGTGGCCGCAACGTGGCTGCCGATCGTGTGACGAGACTGACGAGCGACGTTCGTATTTCCAAATACGAGGGCGGAGTGATAAGTCCGGTAAAATCATTAGTTAAGGTAATATGTTCACAATTTCAATGATGCCCACTTGTAGTCGAACCTTTTTGAGGCTGAATTGTATATTTTCAGACAGTTCGCATCATTACTTTTTTTTTGACAGCGAAGAAAAAAAACAATTGCTTTGATGTTTGCAAACATGGAGAAAAGTGAGTTTCGCGTTCTGATCAAACATTATTTTCTTCGAAAAAAATCTATTACGGAAACAAAAAAAAGCCTAGAAAAATATCACGGGGTCTCTGCTCCGTCGATTAAAATGATTCACAAGTGGTTTACTGAGTTTCGTTGTGGTCGTACAAGCACTAATGATGCCGACCGACCCGGACGGCCAGTTGAGGTCACTACACCAGAGATGATAAGGAAAATCCATGATATCGTATTGGATGACCGAAGAGTAAAAGTCAGAGAGATAGCTGATATTGTAAGCATTTCAGACGAAAGGGTTCGTAATATCCTACACACTCATTTGGACATGAAGAAGCTATCCGCCCGTTGGGTGCCGCGATTGCTTACAGAGGATCAAAAGCGTACTAGAGTGGCCATTTCAGAAGAAGGTTTGGCTAAGTTTAGGCGTAATAAAAAGGATTTCATCCGTCGTTTCATAACTGTAGACGAAACTTGGATCCATCATCTTACACCAGAAACCAAGGAGCAGTCAAAACAATGGATTGCTTCTGGTGAACTTGCACCGAAGAAGGCCAAAGCAGTTTTATCGGCAAATAAAGTTATGGCTACCGTCTTCTGGGATGCTCGTGGTGTAATATACATTGATTACCTTCAAAAAGGCAAAACAATCAACGGCGAATATTATGCCAATTTACTGCAACGATTTCATCAAGTTTTAATGGAAAAAAGGCCCCACTTGGCGAAGAAGAAAATTCTTTTTCACCAAGACAACGCACGGGTGCACACTTGTGCAGTTGCCATGGCTAAAATCCACGAATTGCATTACGAATTGGTCGCCCATCCGCCTTATTCGCCAGATTTAGCCCCCTGCGGTTATTTCCTTTTTCTTAACTTGAAGAAATGGCTTGGAGGAAAAAGGTTTAGGTCGAATGAGGAAGTGATAGAAGAAACCAATGCTTATTTTGAAGGGTTGGAGCAATCGTATTATGCGGAGGGAATAGAGAAGCTAGAAAAACGTTGGAATAAGTGCTGTGACTTAGAAGGAGACTATGTCGAAAAATAAATATTAACTTTGCCTATAACATAACAAATAGTTTAATTTTTACCAGACTTATCACTCCGCCCTCGTACATTGCGCGTCACTCGCGTAATCCTGCGACCGGCAGCAATAGCCAGCGAGCAATTGATATGAATACTGTTGTGCCATCAGATAATGGGTGAATGTCGTAATAAAAGCCTACAATTTTTGGAAAAAATGTGAAAGACTCGGTTTTTATACTTACCGGTGGAAAGCAACTATTCCAGGGGCATCTTTTAATTCGTTGCTTCGTATACGACACGACAAAATTATGTACAACACGGCATTTTTATATGTTTTTTGGCACTAAATTCTACACACGTGGTCGAACGACGACTGAACCACGCGGCATGAGGTTTCGACAAGTTTATGCGCATCTGATCATAAACCATGTAACGCGCGCCCCGCCCATGACCGCGTCCAGTATTTATCTAGTCCGTGATCGAAGCCAAGAAGCCGAGAAGTTAAGTTGTTACGCGATAACTTTAGTAAGTAGTAGTTTTCTAATCTTTATGACATTTGTTAGGGTTGTATTGTAGCAAAGATCAACACAATTTGAGAGTTCTTATATGAGCAGTATCAATCAAGGGGTAATGGATCTAGAAGGCGCGGAACAATGATCATAAGGGTATTATTATATTGGTCAAGATGTTTGCAAGGAAATCGCGAGTTCTCAGTTCGAGGCGGACTACTAGTTAATTTTAATTAAAAGTAAATACCATTTACTGTAATAGGTTAGTTAGGTTAGAACTGCGACATTTGACGAAACCGAAGTGATGCCAATAAAGTAGCTTAGGTTAGAACTGCAAAATAACCTAAACTATTGATCTTTGTCGTGTGTGGTGATTAGCTATAATATATAGGTACTTTGGCCAGGGTTTGTTTTACTTCAAGCATAGACAGAGAGAATCATACTGTCTCTTTCTCATGCTCATACCAACGCACAGATAAGGTAACCACTAGATAAGCCTTATAAGATAAGCTGACTTGGGGTCACCACTCGTTGGAGTAAAACGACTTAAAAATTGAGCGACCGCCCGCCGAGTCGTTCAGTTGCGTCCAAGTTTTAGACCTGCGCGCAGCGTGCGTTTATGCGAGAAACAAATTGAATACGGAAGGAAAATTGTTGAAATCATGGGATATTGTTGTGTGGTAACAATTCCAAAACTTCAAGTTTAATTAAAAATGGTATAAAATTCCACAAGTAAGTCGAAATCATCGTTTGATTGATAATTTGTTGTTCATTGAATTGTGGTCGCAGAGAAGTAGTTAGTTAGTCTGTCCCTTTTCTTCAAATTGAACATACAATACAATGTGCTATTACTACAGTCATTTTACGGGCAGCTAGTATGGGGAATAGGAAATAATTAATAATAGGTAATATTTTTAGTGTAACGGATATGTTATGATACTAGTATTATTTACGCGATGAAATCCTACAAAATATGGTTATTCGCTAACTGCCACAAATATGTACACACATATTACAAGCGTTTTTCTTGTGGAATTTAAATGAATATATCGTTTCTAAGTCTTTTAAAATGTGTAAGAACAAACTACCACTTATTACTATTTGTTTCAAACGAATTAGGATATATATCGCCCGCGCCGTAAATTTTGTAAATTCTGTGGTTTCTTGTTGTTCGCTTTCAACAGAAAGAGGACTTAAGACGATTGTCGCCGGAGTGTCCTTGAGCGTTTGGGCGCTCTCTACCCGCGCCACCCGCGTACCCTTCTCATTGCGATCGTGCATAAATCCGCCGCGATGCACCGCAATAATGTTCAAAGAATATGACTTTACTCAGAGGCGCGCGGGCAGATTTATAATAATCATACCTAATCCTTTTGTGGATGTTTTGTGATTTGAATACTGTGATTAAGTACTACGGTGACATTTTTTAGGAATGCTACTGTAAAGGTTGTCTACCTTTACAACCTCTCTTCTCAAACACTGTCTGGCACGGTGTTATTCAAATTAAGAATTACAACGTTCTATGTCAGACGTTCAGGATTCTTTGAGGAGTCTCAAAGGGACAGCCTAAACCGATAGTCGATTTTGATGTACTAGCTAATAATATAAAAAAAGAAAATAAATAACTATCAAGTATATTTTGAGAGTATTAATTAAGGATACTCCTTACACTACTAAATAAGATAAGTAATAACGATCTCGATTAGTAGATTTTTATGTAAAAAAATGAAAACCTATATTTTGAATTTGAAGAACAGTGAGCGGCAAAATATTTATGAATTTACGAAATATGGTTAAAAATATTCCGCATATCAGAAAAAAATAAAAAAATACTGACTAGTACAGCAAAAAAAACTGAATGCCCATCAAAGCGGTGTTTTCATGTGAATTTGGATTTTTTTTGCTGTGCTTAAGAGATGGTTATTTTTTTGTTGCGATTTTAAATATTAACCGTAAAAAATCACTTAATTACGATAAATTAACAAAACTAAGCCTGTTGCGAGTTGCGAATAGTAAAAATGCACATGTAAGGAGTGGTATTTGTGCACGAAATCATCATAAAAATGAGAGCTGTAAGGCCATTAAATTTAGATCTTTAAAATATAACACAGCGCAAACACTTCTTAGGATTCCATAGCCAAAATGGTAAAAACGGAACCCTGAAAAGTTTTTTGAAACATGTCCGTCTGTCCGTCCGTATGTCACAGCCATTTTTATTATAAAACATATATTACTGAAATTTTATCTAGAGGTGTGTTTCATGTGCCGCTACTTAGTTTTCTGGCTAAAATGCTAAAAAAATCTTTTAGGTGAGGCACTCCATACATATGCCAAACTAAATGTCAAAAATATTTTTTTTGTAAATATGAACATGTTGTACGATACGGCTTTAAAAATATCTTATATATATATATATATAGTATTTTTAAAACTTTTATTAAGTCAATATTTTCAGAAATAATTGCTTCGAAAGTCTAAATATAATAGCCCCCATCTAACTTTTAATCCGTAAGTCTACAAAATATTAAAAAATACCAAGAAGGCTTAGTACTTAATTTTCTACGAAAATTATTTCACATATAATCGGTTCATCCGTTTTTGTGTTATCTCCAAGAAACTACTTTCTACGGAACCCTACATTATACATGGTCCGATACAAACTTGGCCGGTCTTTTAAAGATATTTGATAGGTAGTATTTTAACCCTTAGTAGTAATTTATTTATTCACTTGTGTTGACAATTAATATAAAATTTGTATTTATTTGCATTTCACCGACATAGTAAAGTTTTTTTAGGGTAGTCAACGCGCATGTGAATCTTATGAGGTTGCAGGCGTCCATAGGCTTTATAACTGCTTTCAATCAGGCGGGTCGTATGCTTGTTTGCCAGCGTCGTGGTATAAAAAGAACTCTTAAATATCAGCAATTTTTTATTAGATTCTCAATCAGGCTTTGCTCAGTGATTAGGGTTTGCAATATCCGCCCAGTTTTTTAATATTCGGATAATTGAATACTTCAACATTTATTATCCGAATATTCGGATATTTGAATAATTTCGTATAATTTTCGTATTTTATAAAATAAAACAAAATTAGCGTATTTAAAGGTGTGTAATGCATAAAATTAACAAGTCAAGTAACAAAAAACCTGAAAATTAAAAACACAACATGCTTTTATAATCATTATATGAGTTGTCATTATCGCAGACAACCTACCTTCGTACGTAATAGATACAATACAGACTGACTGACTGACTGAGCGAATGGGTTCGGTGTTCGGTCGGTTCAGAGTAGGTAGGTAATACCAATAATTATTTTAGTGACAGGTAGAAAATCCGTCTTATCTGCAAGTGTTTTCGTTGCTCATTTAAATACCTAATAATAGTAACATTAGTAACAATTCGTGTCTGCTAGATTTAATCAATATATTATGTAATTTATGTAGGTTGGTATTCAGGTACTTATTTAATAAAATATAATACTTACTTAATATGGAACATTTGTCTAAACACCTTATTTGGGCAATACAGATGGACATAAAACGTCAGTAGTCATTAGTGTTTTTTCTCGTAATTTTTTTGAATTTTTCCTGCTTATAAATGATTTTATTAGTGTTTTCAAAATATCCGTTTATTCGGATAATTCGCGGTTTAGTATTCGGATAATTTTGAATATTATTTTCGGCGGATATTCGGATAATTGAATATTCGGATTATTCGGATTGCAAACCCTATCAGTGATAGTTAGTAGACTGAAATTTGGTTTGAGTTTTAATTACGCCTACAAAGTGGTAAAACAATAAGTATCTGAAACCCATTGTTGGATAGGTCTTTCAAGAAGAATATGCCTTAAATAACTTTTGGATAAAACGAATACTTTCGTAAATAATAGCTTCGAAAGTTAAAATGCTCTTTGATTTTTGAACCGTGGGTCCAAAAAAATTGGGAAAATTCCTGGAAGTGAGGCCATTGAAATACTTATCACGTATTTTCAATAAAAACTATATGGAATACAATCGGTTGAGCCGTTTTTGAGTTATGCCTATAGTAAAATAACGTAAGTGCCACAAAATATTTCTTTATAGACTACCTTTTGAATGGATGTATTGTAACAGGCCGGCAACTACGGATCCCTACACTGAGCATAGCCCGATATTCTCTTGGCCGGTTTATCTGCAATCCTTTGCAGTTTACTTCGCAATTTCTAGATTTGAGGAATTAGTATAAAGTATAACATTAAAGATTGTGTTTAATCTTAAAATAAAACGCATATTACATTCGTTTAGAACACGGTATTCTTAAATAAATATGTTTAAATAAATTCGGTTCTTTGGAGTTTTTTATTAAATTAATTATTAGTGTATTGTATTGCAGCACTAGCAGATTTCCGCAACTCGACGACTAATGCCTATTTTGCGTGATGCATGCGTCTACTAAAACATAATAATTTTAGTTTACTTACATGACCAAATTTGTTTTCAGAGCAAAGTGAGATTCATGATTTTTATTTTTTCTCCATTTTTATTTCATTTGTTTTTTACTTGTATTATAATCTAAATAAAATACACTTTTTATACGAACGTACATAAACATGCATACGAGTACATTATCTTAAAAGATAAAACGTCTATACATTATTGATTCCGGGAAGACACGTTATATCCGCACCGAATGAACCCTCTGCAGTTATTTAGTCTTTAGGCACAGTAAGTCCGATATTATTGCTCACGGGCCAAGCACAAGTATATGTAGTACAACTTAGTACAAGGGAAGCACGGAGCGACGAGCGACACAGCCTCCTCGTTTCCAAGCTAGCTCACGACTGCCAGCAACGCCGTTTTCGAGCTAATAACGCACGAAATGTGGAATTATGATCAAGTTGTTTAAGAAAATTTAATCAATTTAAATATCCAACGTTGAGTTTGTAGTGTTCTGTAGTACATATTTTTTAGTTCAACAATATTTTAAATCGAATGAGCCGTTCAGTAGATATAAGCAAAATTAACCGTAAAACGGACAACGAGAAACTATACGTTACACGAGTTATTCAAACGTTGACAATGTTGTACATGAAATGGTAAATAACATATATTTTTTTCAAAATTTTTGAATGACCCGTTATTGAGATATATCGCTTAGAAAGTAACAGTTTTCGGCCACCATCAGCGCCTAGCGCCTTAAATATCGTCATGTTTACAAATAAAAATAATTGATATTATTGTAAATAAAAATATACTATTTGTTTATATATTTTTTTACCTACTTCCGGGTGAAAAGTTTGTAGGATTTTTGCATATATCTATATATATAAACGGTAAAGTCCTGACTGACTGACTGACTGACTGACTGACTGACTCACTCACTTAAATCAACGCCCAGCCCGAACCGTTGGACCTAGAGCGCTGAATTTTTCACAATAGGTAGTTTTTATAACGTTAGTATCCACTAAGAAAGGGTTTTTCTAAATTCATCCCCTAAGGGGTAAAAAGGGGCTAGAAAGTTTGTATGGATGGGGTTTAAAATTTTGAGTTAGAGATTTGAAACTTCGTACGTTTACTAATAATTAAAAAACAATAAAAGTAATTTCAGCGTTTTCTGAAATTCAACCTCTAACAGGGTAAAAAGGGGGTTGAAAGTTTGTATAGCTATAAGTATAAATAGATTAAGAAGGTGGTTCGGGGATTAACAAAGGTTAGTTAAGAAGATAAAATTGGATATGAAACTCTGTATGAGGAACCGTATTATACGCGGACGAAGTCGCGGGCGGAAAGCTAGTTATCTATAAATATCCCATAAGAATGAATAATAAAAATATCAGGCTATTATAAATTAATGTTTGACGTAACCGTATCTTTACTGTACTATATTCCTTTCTGGCGGAGCACGTGTATAACTAGTGATGCGCGTTTGATAACTTTGATAAGTACCGGATTTACCGATACCACGTGCTTTCGTGCGTACCGAATTTCAGAAATATTTTAGAAAACAGATTTCGCGCTATATCACCTTTTTAGGGTTCCGTAGTCAACTAGGAACCCTTATAGTTTCGCCATGTCTGTCCGTCCGTCCGTCCGTCCGTCCGTCCGCGGATAATCTCAGTGACCGTTAGCACTAGAAAGCTGAAATTTGGTACTAATATGTATATCAATCACGCCGACAAAGTGGTAAAATAAAAAGTGGAAAAAAATGTTTTATTAGGGTACCTCCCCTATACGTAAAGTGGGGAGTGATTTTTTTTTCATTCAACCCTAACGTGTGATATATTGTTGGATAGGTATTTAAAAATGAATAAGGGTTTAGTAAAATCATTTATTGATAATGTAAATATTTTCGGAAATAATCGCTCCAGAAGTAAAAAAAAAATGTGTCCCCCCCTCTAACTTTTGAACCATAAGTTTAAAAATATGAAAAAATTTCAAAAGTAGAATTTTATAAAAACTTTCTAGGAATATTATTTTGAACTTGATAGGTTGAATAGTAAAAATTACAAAATAATTTCTAAACTAAGTTTGTAATTAAACCGTATAAGCAGGTGTGTATTGTACATGTAATTTCTACAAAATCACAATGAAATGACGTGCTTTCAAAAACTCTTAAGTGGGGACACTTACTGTGACGGACGGAAAACTACGGAACCCTACACTGAGCGTGGCCCGACACGCTCTTGGCCGGTTTTATTTTATTTTATTTTACTTTGAGTATATAAGGTGCTAACAAATTAGTCACGGATATTTTAAGAGATATTAACATTACATTAAAACAATTAACTTTTAACTGTAATTAAGGAACCTTTGTATATCATTTTTTTGTTTTCATTTACCGAAGAAAAAAAATTATTATAATTAATTTTTAAAATAACCATCCCCTATAATGTACCTGTCAAGATGTTTAACACGGTCTGTCATGTCACGTCAATTTTATTTTTCTTAAATGTCATTATGATTCGGGTCTAAAGAGGTCTCATTTAATTATCTTATTAACAGGGTGTTTTAACGTAGGAAATTTGTTTCCTAGTTTTCTCCAAAAAAAAAAAACAAAACCAAATTATATTTAAGTATGAAACATCATAATGTTTCATACTTAAATATACTCCGAGAACCGAGTACTAAGCGGTAAAAATATCCGTGACTAATTTGTTAGCATCTTATATATAATAATTAGTGATCGGACACAGGTAGCAATTTGCGGACGGTAGTATAAAATGGATATGACTTAATTTACATTTTGTGTATAATTTATACATTAAATATGCATGCATTTTTCATCAAAGTATTTACTTTAATGATGAAGATCAGCTATTGCTTTACAACTAACCACTCATGTCTGTTGATGTAAAGAGGTTGTTTTCTTTGTATAAGTTGATTGTCAATGATAAATCAAATTGATTCAAAATATCAAACATTTGATACTTGATATTTTGGTGATATCCTACAATAATAAAATTCTGTATGTTTTTCATTGAATCGCCTTTTTTAATGATTGATCTGCGGCTTATCCATGTTAGTTATTATGTTCAACGTCAAAGTGACATAAATTGCTACCTGTGTCCAATCACTAATAATAATATTAAGATTATAAATATATTAGTAGACAAGAAATGAATATGTTTTAGTACCATTACTGGTATTGATACATTATAATATGTAATTAAGTAAATGTACTGTATATACATTTTAAACACAAGCTTTTATGGGTTCTGCTAATGAGTTACAGGTGGGCCTGATGATGAACCATATTGAAGATTAAGGGAACACCGAGTTGGTTTGAGATATATATATATATGTACCCAATTTATCAATGGATTCAGTCATAAATAGGGTATGCAATTATGAACCCGATAGTAACGAAGAAAATAATTTTACTTATAGCATTTACTTTTTACACAGTAACAGTTGTGTAAGTAAAATTCTTAGGTACATTTTTACAGTAGGTACATAGATAAGTACTAGGGGTTGCTCCCGGTTCTGATTTTGTATGGCGAGAACCGGGAATTCCCGGTTCCGATACTGGATTTGTATACTAAACGAGTACCGGGAGCAAACCCTAATAAGTACATATTTCATGTTGTTATTGATTTAGTAAACAGCAAGTACCATAATTTACCTACAATAAATTACGGTACAATACATTCCGGTACCGGTTACATGTATTGAAGATTTCCCATCACTACGCATCCATCCGAAAGCGCGCGGTGCTTGAAACGACCAATCGAAGCGCCGATATTTCCTACCCACCCCGCACGTCTTCCGCATGTTTTGGTGACTTCGTTCGCGAACAAAAGTAGCAAGATTATTACTCTATAGGAGGTTCTCTGTGTACCAACGCCACTGAAAAAGGGAAGAGTACCTAGTCGGTTACTCAGTTCTGTTACTATAGTTTTCACTAAATAAATAGGAATAGGTAGCAACATTTTAATTATACACGTACATAATTTAAAAGCTTATTTAATAGTCAATAGATTATAATATATTGAATTGAAAATTATTGTCGCAGATTTTCAGAATTCTTTATAACACTCGGGAAAAGGCGTGAAAAATATACGTCAAAATTACGCGCCTTGTTCATGTTGATTTTAAATCCTTTTTATTTTTATTCACGTTTAAGACGCATCAGTCTTACACAATTCGGTAGCTATATTCTTTAGCTTCAATTTGGTATATGTATAGTTCACGTGGGTTTATCCGATAAAATACTAGACTATACGTTGCAAGTCTGCTTGTTCCATAGCAGTCTAAATCTATGTCTTTAGTGAAAAACTTCAAAATAGGCAATGTTTCTAATGGGAATATCCGTGGGATAAAATCGCAAAAAAATGAAATGGTGGTCACGCAATTACCTCTAATAAACAGGTTTCTTACAAACAAGCAATCGAACCTTCTAAACAAAGGTGCAATATTTATTTGATGCACTTTTGTAAAGTGTAATTTTCTTAAATGTACCGCGTGTTTGCGTCTTCGGGCAATCTTGTGCTTTACAAGGATTTTCAATAAATTTCCCATCTGATTTGTATATTATTATACCATATTATGTTCATTAGAAATTAGGGTATTAAATAATTACTTTAATTTTTTATTTAAAACTTTATTTTATATTTTATTAGTCAGAAATCTGGTAACAGAACTTAGTAACCAACTAGGTATAGCTTATTACTTCCACTGTTACTGCACTTTTTGGCCAGCTAAACTATGTTTAAGTATCCTACGGCATATTAATATAGTTATTTACGTCTGTGTTACAGACAGGGGTTACTTCTTAATATCAAGGTCATATCTCCATAGTTCTTTCGTTTAAGTTTCCTCCAAAAAATACTAAATTATATTTTTGATTATTTATTTTTAGCACTGTCTATGGTAGAAATAGGTACCTAGTGAAACCTCATAACCAAAGGTCGGCGGGGGTGAGCCGTTTTTACGTCATTAATGCCATTTAGTTGTGTCTTGTAGATATTAATATGGATAAGGTTGGGTACACCTTAAAGAAATATTTAAAAAAAAGACAAAACTAAAATGAAAATGGATTACAAAAATAGTATTAAGCTTATTTATTTATTGTACATTCTCTGTGCTATTGTAATAAATAACTATAAGTTTTCTATATTTTCAATTTTTAATGAATTTCGCCTTGAGTTTAATATCCCTTTATAGATAGAAAAAGATCTTTCTACATCTACTGAAGTCAATGGAGTGAAATTGTACATAAAAGTGCTGTTCCCTTCTTCCGTTGCTTTTGAAAGTTTTTCGGCATACTCCCTAAAAATATCTAAGTCTGGGTTTCTAGAGAGGACGTCTTCTAATTTCTGACTGACACAAGCTGATGAACACCAATTTATGACAGCTCTCACTTGATCTAAAGTTAAAAATGCATCTACAATAGACAGTTGAGATTCCTGTAATTTATTTAAGGCATATTGTATTATATTAAAATTCTCAACAATATATTTTAGGTTCTTTCGTAAATTTTCAGTTTGTACAATTTTTTTTGCCACTCTTATTGATTTTGCTTCTGACGCACTCAATGTGCATAGTACTCCTTTTATTTCCTCGAAATATTTTTCGTAATATGCTGCTGCCAAGTTCCCCATCTAGTAATCACTGGCTTTGGAGGCAGGGGCATACTAGGGTATTTGTCCTCTAATATTCGAGTTCTATTTGGAGCCTTCAAGAAAATTTTCTTAACGTTCGAAATAAGTAAATCCACATCTGGATATAGGGAACGTATTTTTTCGGCTACGCGGTTTAGGCCATGTGCCAAACATGTCACGTGCTTCATGTTCGGTAAAAAAGTTTTCAAAATTCGACCAGCCAGCAACATGTATGCGACGCCATCAGTACTTAGCACCAGGACGTTTCCAACTTTGTTGTCAAAAGATTCGCCCCACATATTTTTTAAACTGTCTATGACAAATGATGATATCGTTTCACCATTAACTTTTGATGACTGTTTGCATGCTATTAAATATGGTCTTTTAAACGAATTCAATGGCTTCACTAAAAATGCACTATATATCGCCCTAACGAGTCAGTTCTTTCGTCAAGAGAAATCCATATATTTTCATTTGACACATTTTCGTGCATGGAACTTTATCCGCTTTTTCACTTCTAATTGACATAACATAACAATAAAATAATGAAGTTGTCATAATATTTCACGAAGAGAGAATATGGCATCCTTAAACAGATTAATTGCCTATCTAAAGAGGTTTGATATCATATGATATATTACTTGATTAACCTTCATTGTAAAATAAGGATATATACCTTTATATTATCTAAACGGAAGTTTGCTTTAATACTAGTTAAAAATGTTTTCGCTCTTAAGCGGAAAGCTGCAAGATAGATAAATTACATTCCGTAGATTCTTCTAATAAAATTCATTTGTTTTGAATGCGAAAAGCTAGCAGAAAGGCAGCCTAAATAAAATAATTTCATTAATTTAAAATAAAATTACACATGGGGCATTTACCCTTGAGTGTCAAGGTATGTCCATGTTAATGCGAAAACTGAAAACAGCTCACCCCCGCCGAGCACTGCTCATACATAACTCACGTAGTTTATCGAAATTACTTTATCGATACGTCCACAGCGTGTGTATCACCTTTTCGTGTTGTATGCAAAAGCATGGTGGGCCATTCCACGTGAATTCAACAAATCGAGTGTGCCGCATGATTTTTGATTTGAAAAAAAAATAATTGAGGATATACTTTATGGTGGCAAAAGTGCTAAACCACCGCTATTAATTTTTTTTATCTTTTAATTTTCGAGCTTATTCCATTCGAAGTTAATTGGGGGGTCAAATTCCTGCTTGTATATAATCTGCTCTAACTTTTTTTTTAGAACAGATAACGAAATAACTGTTGCTGTGTTTGATTAGGTAGAAACTGTGCCTTTGATATTGTATGACAAAAATAATCTATGTCAACTACAAACAAAATGGTGTCCATCCAAAATGTTCACGTCAATTGGTAATTTTTGGCAATTTTAATTTTTTTTTGTGCCAGCTCTGTTGCATATCAAGCATATTTTTTTTCTGAAATATAAAGTATGTGCTCTGTTCGTTATGTAAAATAAATATTATCTTGTTAGAGTAATAACTTCTAACAGAAAAATATTAGTGAAAATTGAGAATTTCAAAAAATGCTCATGTTTGACCCCCAAAAAATCCATGTGGAAGAAAAAATTAAAAATTGAATTTATTCAGAAAATATAGTCGATGTCTTCTTTAATTAGATTCAGTTTAAAAAGTTTTGTTATTTTTCCTGTTTTCGGAAATATGATTTTTTTTATCTCCTTATTTCTTACATTAATCTCTCATTGTATTAATACAATGCAGATTAAAACATTTATGACTATAACTTTTGAATGTGCGGCAAATGATGAAAATTCAATAAATAAAAGCCAGACGGTTCAAATTCACTATATATATATTAAATTATATTTATATAAGAAGAAAAATAAACATTACTTGCAAACTTTTGCTACTTCGAAATTTTCTGAAGTAGAATAACGTCGCACTTTTAATTCATTTTGAGAAATGAGAACGAAACTATGATAGGAACGTGTATTTTACGATTTAATAATATGGTTCTCATATTATTAAATCGCTCTGATAGGTGCAGCTCAGCTGCATCGACATCTGATTTTGAAACGAAGAAGAACATGATTCCAAGAATTTTGTTTATACAGAACTCGTACATAACTTCAGGGGATAAAATGATTAAACTGAATTTTGAAGATGAAAATTAAATAAAAACTTAACTTCTTATGAGTGATATACAACGAATATTCATGAAAAGAAGACTGTACAACACAAGCAGTTCCTAGGTACAAATAGTTTTCACCACTTCATTATCTCTTACGAGTAAGTACGGTCTCATAATAACTTCGATGAGGATTATCTATGATATATAATAATGACAGATGGGTTATGTACGCTCCAAAAGTGAAGCACCTAAAATGAGTGAATTCAAACAACTGTCGCCAGTCGCGCACCGGCAAGCGTGAGATGCGGACGTGCCAATAAGCTGCCGTTACCCGCGTGAGAAAGAGACAAACTGTAATTTTCTAATAATGAGAGGGACAAAGATGTAATGTTTGTCAAAATAGATAAACATAACAGAATCGTTGCGAGGTTATGAAATAACTCTGGAAGTATTTTTTCTGCTCATTTTGTTAGAGTATAACCCTTCCATAGTAAAATATCATTGAGGATTATTGGCTCATTTGCCTATATTCATATTTTAGCAATGTAATGCAAATAAGGCGTGTAAAAACGCCGAAAGGCATCGGTTATTCATTACACGGCTGAATTAAGAAACATTCGCAAGTGGTTTACAATTCTTGTCAGGTAACAGTACATAGTCGAGTTTTCTACCCACATTAAATTTACAAAATAAGGTATTGACATTTCAAAAGATTTATTTGAACATAAAAAAACATGAATAATAACCATATGATCAATTAAGATCCCATTTTTATTCATTTATAACACAAAATATTTGGTATCGATTTCTGTGAAAAGTAGTACTTTAGAAAAAATATATTTCTGTTATTTATGCTTGTTTACAAGCAAAAATAACAAAACTTTTGTAACTGAATCTAATCAATAAAGATCTTGAACATATTTTCTGGATAAAATCAAAATTTATTTTTTTCTTCCACATGGGTTTTTTGGGGGTCAAACATGAGCATTTTTCGTAATTCTCAATTTTCACGACTGTTTTTCAGTTAGAAGTTGTTATTCTAAAACGATAATATTTATTTTACAGAATGAAAAAAACAAGTACTTTATACTTCAGAAAAAAGTTATCATTAATAAACGTCAGGGTTGACGCAAAAAAAAATTAAAATTGCTAAAATTTACCAGTTAAGCGTACATTTCAGGTGGACACCATTTTGTTATTAGTTAATTAGTTAATTTAGAAAACTTTTGTCATCTTTTATTATATCCATATTTCTTACTTAATCAAACATACTAATAATTATCTCCTTACCTTTTCAAAAAAAAAGTTAGACCTAATTATGCACAAGCAGGAATTTGACCCAACTATTTACTTCGAATGGGAAAATCTCAGAAATAAAAAATATTAATAAATAAATGATGGTTGTTCAGCACTTCTGCCACCATAAAGTATATCCTAAATTTTTTTTATCCAAATCAAAAATCATGCGGCACACTTTTTAATTCGAATTTGTTGAATTCACGTGGAATGGCCCTGGTGGCTTCACTGACAGCTGACATTCCTCTGTCTATATGTCTATGATTCCATCCCTATCTTTTTCACCGCGAGTCAAAGAGAATCACTGTGATACGATTTGTATGGGTACTCATTGCAAATTTTGCAAAATGATGAATGTAAAAAAAAAATTACGCATAAATTGAGAAATATAATATACTTAATGAAGTTTTAGTATTAGTGTGTGGTGGAATTTTGCCCTTAATTAGTGACGTATAAGTCAAGAAATTAAAGACAAAAAAATGTTTAAAGTTAATTTTAAGATGTAACTTTGGAATTATTTCCTTTCGAGCCGATTTCGTCCAATCGTGTATTGAAAAAGTTCTTCCAAATACAAGGTGTAACAAAAATGCTGGTGATCCGTTCGAGGCTATAATTGGTATTGCATTCTATTTATGAAACACGAAGAAAACAAATTTTTCACGTGAAAAAGAAATTGGTCTTGTATGGAGATGACGGCGGGATGACGTGTCCCATACAAAAAAAAATTTCCTCCTACTTTTTCTTAGTCGCAATACGATACCAATTATGCCCTTAAACTGATCACCACTATTTTTGTTACACTCTGTACAATGAATATTAACATTTACAATACTGGTGATCTGTTTAATGGGAATTTGGCAATAACTGGTATCGTATTGCCAGTAAGGAAAAGTAGTAAAAAAATGTTTTGGACAGTTTTTTTTTCTTTGGGACAAGCCGTCCCGGCTCGCCAACCCTCCATACAAAACCATTTTTTTTTTAGTTTTCCATTATAAGAATACGATAACAATTATACCCTTGGATCACCAGTATTTTTGTTACACTAGTATATTTTTTTACTTTTCCAAAACAAGTAGTTATAGCTAAAATACTTTTGAAATAAAGTCAATTTGAAGGTCATCGGTTGTTGCCAGCCTCTTAAGCGTAATATGTGAAACGATTTTACTTTTAAGTTTTAATTAAATCAATAAATTGTCAATAAAACACACAATTAAATTGCCTCTTTTGATGGTAAGATTTACTTACATTATAACACAATACACAGTCAATCACTCAGCTGCTCTTATTGTAGGTACCTACACTTATAAATTCACTTAAACTGACAAAAAGTGAGCGACCTCCGTGTCCGATCTCGTCTTGTTGGCCTTCCGTGGCATAGAAATGCTATTCAACATTCCTAGTTCAACATCCCAAATTTAACTGACCTGCTAGCCTACTATTACCACAATCAAAATACGACAAAACTCGAAATCCGTCGGACAGTTTTGAATCTTGTATGTTGATCAGAGGTCCCGTTTTATTGTCCACCCATTTGACATTTGAGGACCTCGAGAAACCGCCAGCACCTTGGAAAATGTCCTCCATCCAGAAGATATTCGCTTTTCCCTCCGAATCTACGCACTCTATGAAAATATGATCTAGGACAATATTAAAGCTCATTAAATTCTACATAGAAGAGTGCGTATTTTTTTTTGCTGAAAAATGCACCTCCTTAGAGATATCACTTGAGGAAGTAAAGTGTATCGTCAATGCCTTTCCAGGGGATATTCTCATGATATGAAACTTTTGAGAATACAAAGTTAACGTTTATTTATAGTTTTGTATGTCAGCTACACCAATATCCACATTTTAACCGACTGCGACAAAAACAGTAAGTAAGGTTATTGTTTACAAACCTGAAAACTGAATACACCCTGTAGTCTAGGATTCTAAGCGGATTTCTACAAGTGACATATCCTTTAATTCCACTTGATCTGAACAATGAATCCACGCTTATATATCTAAAAAAAAACAATATGGCGGCCGCAAGAGGTCACCAAATATGAAATCATGTTTTTTCCTTGGTGCCTAAACTATTGCGCGGATTTCAATGAAAGATACACCAGGAGGTCTGTAATCAACACACCAGTGCCATGCAATGCAAATTTTCTAAAATGTATTAGGGCTAAATCACTAAGACTAAATAATTTGATGATAAAACCCTATTTTTGGTCTTAATTAGTCAATCAATACTGGCAGCAATGAAACTCGACACCTATTTTCTCTGGGATCCTATTATGCGTGTCTGAAAACAAGAGCTTCGAGGACAACCAGAGTCGGTTGCCATTATGCAAAGTATATCCATTTTTAGTTTATTATGTAATGAATGTGTATGGCAAACGAAACATGTATGTAGAATTTAATGAGCTTTAATATTGTCTTAGATCATATTTTTATACAGTGCGTAGATTCGGGGGGAAAAACGAATTTCTTCAGGATGGAGGACATTTTCCAAGGTGCTGGCGGTTCCTCAAATGTCAAATGATGTGGACAATAAAACGAAACCTCTAAGCAACTTAGACATCAAATTTCAAAACTGTCCGACGGATTTCGAGTTTTGTCGTATTATGATTGTACTGATTTAAACTTTCACGGTTTTTACACATATTTGTAATAGCGGGACTTAACCGCGTATTTATTTCTAAAAATTACCTTCGACGTTTCGAGGACGACATTGTCCCCGTGGTCTTTCTTCGGGACCACGGGGACAATGTCGTCCTCGAAACGTCGAAGGTAATTTTTAGAAATATATACGCGGTTAAGTCCCGTTATTACAAATAGATATGTATTTTGATTGTATTATATGGCTACTATGGTCAGATTTTTGTCACCTGTCACCATAGTACTGTAAGTGCGAAAGTGATGACTGACGCGATAGGCGATAAAATGACAACCAGATACGCGTTCTGCACGGCTAGCACAACTTACGCGTGACAGGCGTGAGAAGAGACAGATCGGTGCGACTTCATGCGTTGTCGCTAGTTGGCAGCACAACTTGCGCGTGAAAGGAGCGACAGACCCGCGATCGAATGCCACTGTCATAAAATGACAGTGACTCGCGACTTTGAACTAAAATCCTTAGCACAACTGGCACAACTGCCGATTTTGACACAACGCATCAAGACCGCGACTCGCTCGCGCGGGTGGTTTTTTGGAGCTCGTGTGCCAATTTCGCTAGAAAATTCTTACTTTAAATAAGTAATTAACCTGTTTTACAAGTATTCTAAAGCCAAAAATATTTTGGTACCCTATATCACAAAGCTTCATTAGAAGTTAGCTTCTTAAAACGGAAGGAACACATGTTTAAATTACGCACGGCACAACACTGAAGGTCATGCACGATGTTTGAGTGCACAAAATGGTACTTTTCCTGTATAAATATATATCATATAACTTACGAATAAAATAACTCTTCTTTAATTTGGTAAAAAGCATGCTTTGAACCCATGTTTTCAGTTTTGGTGTTAAAAACGCATATACGAGATAATTTGCAGTACCTATGTACCTATACATTAACAAATTATAACTTCCGGTAGACATACTAACAAATCACTAGCAATAGCTATGGGAGCTAGAATCGAAATGTCTTAATTCGACTTATCCGACAGACTGGTGCCGCCGTTGGATGGTGAGCCTACAGACAGATGCACACCTAGTGCATCATTTAGGCCTATATGTAACCATGCAAAAGTAGAAGCCACATGTGCAGTGCCAATCTACCATCATATTCATAGCAATTCAGCGCCATTCTTGTGAATTTACCTGTACCTCTTGTTTTTATATTTTAAGTAAAAAAAATCGCAAATCGAGGAAAATAAATAATAAAGAATAGTCATATTGTTTTAATATTTTAATTTATTTATAATTACTATTATTAGAACCAGTATATAAACATGTGCGGTTCGGCACCGCGACGAGCGTTGCTTCGAGCTTCTGAGGATTAGAGTTACGTTCAGTGATGCATTTGTTAACTATTTATTGCCCGGAGCTAACCGCCGCCGCCATCGCCACCGCTACAGTTTGCACCCTTTCTTTTTTCTGTGATAAGCGACCATTGTAAAACAATTGGGTAGTGCCTGAAATTAAATTAATTTTGTTAACAAATAAGGAACTAAAAAGATTGTGTCCTCATGAGGCTACTATACCTAATGAATGAGATACACCGAGAAAATATTACAGAATATTACAGGTCCCTTGGCACATTCACGTTGTAACAGTAAATTTTACGTTAGGTGTTTTGATATTTGGGAATGTGATGAGGGACTTATTCTGAAAAATAATATATTTTCAATTTACAATTTCATGTAATTAAACTCATAATGTATTCTTTATGAGATTTAATTACATGAAAAGTGGAAGTTTAGAAACTACTACGTGCATATTTATTATGGAGCGAGTGTGAAAAACATAAAACGGGAGAAGTTATTAAATTACCGAAAGGCGTAAATAAATAAAACTCAAATACTTACAAATATTCTTGCTGTGAAATGTTAACAAAATTTGAAAGTTCATGACATTGACAGAAAAAAAACTAAACCATTGAGAATAATTTGTTTTTTTACCATCAAAGAACGAATGGAATTGCACCACTCTATTACCGATTCAGTGTTGTCCCACGTGAAAACATTTTTTTTCAACACTTTGATTTCATTAGGGAACACGGAAGACTCGCGCCGCGACTTTGAGTTCTCTTCGTGTCAATTGCTGTCACGAGTGCAAGTTATGCTACCGGAAAGCGAGATTTTTGACAGGCGCGGGAAGGTTTTCCCTACTCGCGACTTAAGTCGTGCTTGTAACATGTGCTAGCCGTGCTGGTATTCTTATTAGGCTATGGGTTCTATCATTAAATCAGGTATTAGACATTGCAATTTATAGGGCCCAATCTGTTGTGTACCCTGCCTCTCCCTTCCCTCTTCAGCTCCCCTAAGGGCCCTAACTCTTATTACACCCCCCAACCTGACAGATTGGGCCCTACAAATTGCAATGTCTAATACCGGTTTTAGTTCTGTATTATGAAGTACGCTTAGGTATGTTTCCCCACTGTTCAAAGGGATAGGCAGAAAACTCAAATCCGTTCATAAAAACAAGTTCAAAAATCCATCGCATTTCGGTCATTTCATTCTGTGAAAATGGCTTTATATGCTGTTTTTGGGAGTATATAATATTCTACCACGTCTAGTTTACAAAAAGATATAGTATAATTTCATGTAAGTTCCTATGGGTGTACTTAATGATAAACATTTTTATCCAAATCGGAAAGCAATCTTCGTTTACAGAATCGATTTAAAGACAATCTTTTTAGGGTTCCGTACCTCGAAAGGAAAAAGCGGAACCCTTATAGGATCACTTTGTTGTCCGTCTGTCTGTCTGTCTGTCTGTCTGTCTGTCTGTCTGTCTGTCTGTCAAGACCATTTTTCTCAGGAACGCGTGGATGTATCAAGCTGAAATTTATATCAAATACTCGGGTCTACTGTCCCCTGGAGCTGTGAAAAAGTCAGACTTCTAAGCTAACGCAATCAAAAGATACAGCCGTGTATGCCCCAAAATTCCGCAATTTTCGAAACTTGCAAGGATCAAAACCTACAGGGTACTTACCGTGAACTCAGAATTTCGAAATTTGGTACGATGCAACGTCTTATAGCACAGATAAAGGAAAAATTACGAAAACCGTAAATTTTTAGTTAAATCATATAACAAAAATATATATAAGTTACTACCCCTATATACCTACAGGTTTGTACGGAACCCTCGGTGCGCGAGTCCGACTCGCACTTGGCCGGTTTTTTTTTATTCTGACGGTCAGTAAATATTTTTTCACTTCTCATACTCGTAAAGTTCGACTTTAAGTCGTGCGTGGACGACATAAAATCGTATTTTATGCTCTAGGGCATAAAGTAAAAATTTCTTCTAAGACTAAGAATGTGGCTCAACAGCCAAACAGAGTCAAAATATATTGCACAATTTAATTGAGCAGTAAAATTTCGTAGAATACTGAAACTTGTTATTTTATCATATTCTTGCTATAATTATTAGAATTGCGTGTTTTCTATAATTAAATAAATGAAATCAAATAAAATAGGAGTTGATAATAGTTGAGAAATGCCCCGAAATGTTTTTTTGGCTTGGCAGAAAACAAGTATCTATGTCTAAAAAAAATAAAAAAAAATACGTTAAAAACTTAATTGGTGGGAACCATATTTGTTTTCATTGTAATATTTTTGTTACAACTTGAAATTGTTTTACGATTACCGATAAATAATTTCCTCGCAATTGAAGTGAAAATTAGAGTGTAACCCTCGTCCATAAAACCCATTTTACACTCGACTTTATATCAATCCTCGCTCGCAAGCTCGCTCGGATGGATAATAGTTTGGAAAAAGTCGTCGACATCTCTTCTAAATACCTAAACCTGGTATGTATGTGTTCCTGGTTGTCTCTAGTATACGAATTGACTGGTTTTAGTTTATGGAGGGGGGGACGAGTCTAAAAAATGGGGGGGAAATATGGCGGCCGACAGTCATCGAAATTAGTTCACATTTCTAGTTCTATGAGACCGATCGGTTCGTGTGAGATGTCATTTGAAAGATTATTAAACGTACTATAATTGTTTCTAAAAAATGGTAGTCATCACTTTAGTTGTTTACAAAATATTTGAAAAAATATGATTTTTTACCGGGCATGTTTGCATAAGTACTTACAAAACATGCTTACAACTCAATAAATTATAACTTAACCGCAATTCATGTTATTATAAAATATACGGGAAATGTTATGAGCTTTCCTAAAACATAAGTTTTATTTGTATATACTATTATATAACCAAATAATGATGATTGATGAATTTTATTTAGCATCGGTCGCTGCGCATCGTCATATAAATGACAGCCAACTGTCGTCGTATTATCATTATTTCTCGGAATCTATTTTACGGATCAAATAGTAATATCATTTGAAAGCATTTTAAATGTACTTCAATCAGTTCTTTGAAGTCTGAGCTGCAAAATTAACCGTTAAGTTTTTTTAAAGAAAATGTAAGATTTTTACCTAATACACTGGAGGAAACAGGTTTGTTAGGACAAAAGTCCTCAAAATCTCTTCTAAATACCTAAAACTGGTATGGATGTGTTCCTCATGGTCTCTAGTATACGAATTGACCAGTTTTATTTTATGGAGGAGGGGTTAATCGAAAAAAAGGGGGAGGGGGAATATGGCGGCCGACCGTCATGGAAATTTGTTAATATCTCGAATCCCATAGAACCGATCGGTTCGTGTCAGATGCCATTTGAAAGTTTTTAAACGTACTATGATTGTTTTTAACTATCCCTAGTCATCACTAGTCGTTTACAAAATATTTCAAAAAATATGAATTTTTACCGTGCATGTTTACGTAAGTACTGATAAAACATGCTTAGAACTCAATAAATTATCACTTAACCATAATGAATGTCATTATAAAATTTACAGAAAATTTGATGAGCTTTCCATAAACGTAAGTTTTATTTGTATATAATATTAAATAACCAAGTAATGGCGAATTTTGTTCAGCATGGGTCACTGAATATCGTCATATGAATGGCCGCCGACCGTCGTTGTATTTTCATTATTTCTCAGAATCTATTATACGGATCAAATCGTGATAGGTATCATTTGAAAGCATTTTGAATTTACTATAATCGGTTATAAGAGGTCCGAGCTGCAAAATTAACCGTTTATTTTTTTTAAAGAAAATGTAAGATGTTTACCTAATAGACTGGAGGAAACCGGCTTGATTGGAGAAAAGTCCTCGACAACTCTTCTAAATACCTAAAACTGGTATGGATGTATTCCTGATTGTGTCCAGTATACGAATTTACCGGTTTTATTTTATAGAGGGGGTGACGAGTCGAAAGAAAGGGAGAGGGGAAAGATGGCGGCTAACCGTCATCGAAATTTGTTCATATCTCGAGTCCTATGGAACCGATCAGTTCGTGTGAGATGTCATTTGAAAGATAATTAAACGTACTATAAATGTTTCTTATTAACCCTAGTCATCACTTAAGTCGTTTACAAAATATTTGAAAAAATATGTTTTTTTTACCGGGCATGTTTGCATAAGTATATACTTATGAAACATGCTTATAGCTCAATAAATTATAACTTAACCGCAATCAATATTGTTACAAAATTTACGGAAATCGTTTGAGCTTTCCAAAACCATATATAATATATATGTCGTTACCAATTTTGTCAAGCAAGAACTCGACTAACTCGAGATTCGAACAAATTTCGATGACGGTCGGCCCCCTTTCCCGTCCCGCTTTTTTTCGACTCGTCCACCCTGCATAAAATAAAACCGGTCAATTCGTATACTAGAGACAATCAGGAACACATGCATACCAGTTTTAGGTATTTAGAAGAGTTTTTAAGGACTTTTCTCCTAACAAGCCAGTTTCCTCCAGTCTATTAGGAAAACATCTTACATTTTCTTTAAAAAAAAATTACGGTTAATTTTGCAGCTCAGACTTCAAAGAACCGATTAAAGTACATTTAAAATGCTTTCAAATGATATCTATTACGATTTGATCCGTATCATAGATTTCGAGAAATAATGATAATACGACGACGGCCGGCCGCCATTCATATGACGATACACAGTGACCCATGCTGAAATAAATTCATCATTACTTGGTTATACAATATTATATAAAAATAAAACTTATGTTTTTGGAAAGCTCATTAAATTTCCCGTATATTTTATGCTGGCATTGATCGCTGTCAAGTTATAATTTATTGAGTTATAAGCATGTTTTATCAGTAATTAATTACGCAAACATGCACGGTAAAAATTCATATTTTTTTCAAATATTTTGTAAAACACTAAAGTGATATAAGTGTAAAACACTAAAGTGAGTGAATATTTTGTGAAACACTAGGGTTATTTAGAAACATTTATAGTAGGTTTAATAATATTTCAAATGACACCTCATGCAAACCAATCGGTGTCATAGGACTCGAGATGTGGAGAAGTTTCGATGACGGTTGGTCGCCATCTTTCCCTTCCCCCTTTTTTCAACTCGCTCCCCCCCCCCCCCCCCGTATAAAATAAAAGTAGTCAATTTGTATACTGGAGACAATAAAAAACACATCCATACCAGTTTTAGGTATTTAGAAGAGATTTTGAGTACTTTTCGCCAAACAAGCCTGTTTCCTCCAGTCTAAAGGTTGAACACGCCAAAACTTGGGCACGCAAAATTTGTTTTTAAACCAGTTTGAAAATAAATAACTACATTATGAATACCACATTTAATGACTAATTTAATGAATTCTAAAATCACATTTTTAATTTTAATTAATGTTTACACAGTAAGCCATAGATCGAACTTTTCTACGCACACGGCTCATAAGACTTTGCACCATCTCTTTAGAAAAGATTTTTGTCGCCCAGGTCCATATTTTTTGTAGCTCAGGGACCGATTTTACTTCTCCGCCTTTCTTTTTTAGAATTCCTTTCATAATACTCCAGTACTCTTCAACAGGCCGCAGTTCCGGACTATTTGGCGGATTGCATATTTTGGGTACCACCATTATCCTGTTAGCGTTGTACCATTCCATAACTGATTTTGCGTATTAGCAACTGGCTAGATCTGGCCAAAACAGCGGTGGTGAGGCATGCTGTCTTATAAAAGGCAGCAAACGCTTCTGTAAACAATCTTTCTGAGAAATATCGCCGTTTATTGTCCCGGTGGTGATAAACGAGCGACTTCTTTTACCACAGCTACATATTGCCTGCCAAAGAAGGTATTTTTTTGGAAATTGCCCTCATTTTTTTAATTCAAAATCTTTAGGAGTATTTGTTCGAGATTTGCTAGTATAAAACTCTTGACCAGGTATTTGTTTACAATCCAATTTTATATACGTCTCGTCGTCCATCACCGCGTATTTAAATTTTGTAAGAAAATCTTCATAGAGTTGTCGCGACCGTATCTTTACGGATAAGTTCTGTTTTGAGTCTCGATCTGGTGCGGCCTGGGCTTTATAACTCCTCAGTCCTGCCATCTGTTTCACTTTTTGGACATAGGACTAAGACATTTTCACTTTTTTAGCAACATCACGAGATGAAATCGTATGATTTGAGGCAAAAATCTTTAAAATACTCTTTCCTGTTTCTTATTCTTGACTCCCTGCAACCCACCACTTCCTGGCTTTCTATCTATTGTCAAGCGTTCACGGAAACTTTTTAATACGTAACCAACAGTAGATTGTGGATATTTCAGCCTTTTCGCGATATCTATGTAGCTTAACATGGGATTTTTTACATGTTCGTGCAAAATGCGTTCACGTTTTTGATATTGTACGCTCGACATTTTGCCAACGAATAAATAAAAGAAAATAAAACTATCATCATTTTATAGCCCAGTTCCTTGTGAGAAAATTGTTGTTTCAAAAGTTTAAATATCTCCATTTTTCGAATAACTATAGCTATTTTTATATGCCCAGGTTTTGGCGTGTTCAACCTTTATTAGGTAAAAATGTTACATTTTCTTTAAAACAAAATTAATGGTTAATTTTGCAGCTCAGACTTTAGAGAACCGATTAAAGTTTAAAAGGCTTTCAAATGATACCTATTATGATTTGATCCGTAAAATAGATTTCGAGAAATAATGATAATACGACACAGTCGGCGCCATTTATATGACGATGCGGAGCGACCCATGCTAAAAAAACATCTTTACTTGGTTATATTATATTATATACAAACAAAACTTATGTTTTTGGAAAGCTTAGAAAATTTCCCGTATATTTTATAATAACATTAATTGCGGTAAAGTTATAAATTATTGAGTTGTAAGCATGTTTTATCAATACTTACGCAAACATGCAAATATTTTTTCAAATATTTGAAAACGACTAAAGTGATGAGTATGGTTACTTAGAAACAATTATAGTACGTCTACTAATCTTTCGAATAACATATCATAAAAACCGATCGGTCTCATAGGACTCGAGATGTGAACAAATTTCGATGACAGTCGGCCGCCATCTTTCCCCCCCTTTTTTCCGACCTGTCCCCCCCTCCAGAATCTAAAACCGGGCAATTCGTATTCTGGAGACAACGAGGAACACATCCATACCAGTTTTAGGTATTTAGAAGAGATGTCTACGAAAATCGTGAAGGTGACGACTTTTGTTTAATTTTCCTATAGTCTATAAACGCCTCGCGTAAAATCGTACGTTTTATGCACTTGTTGTACAATCTACTATTGACTTTTGACACATATCCATATTTAGAGGACTGCATTCGATAATGAACCATATGTTCACAGTAGTAAAGTCTGCTACCTATTGCTCTATTTAGTGTTTTGAAGGCTGCGTGGTTTGACTGTTTCTCACCTCCTTGATTTTGGCAGACTTTTTTGTTGGGAAAGATCAGGCGATGCCTCGTCTGTTTAGAACTTTATGGGTTCTATGTTACATTTTCATTGCAGCATTAAATTTCAATGACAATAAGTCAGCCGCTAGTCATGCGTTCGTCATGCGTCCCTGGACACAGACATAGTTTTGAAGATTCCTACGCAAGATGCAAGCGGTTCGTCTTGCAATCGTCAATTGACGAAAGCGTGCGCATGACGTGCGGTTTAAGTGGACAATAGGCCTTAAATGTAGACTTTTTTTATACAACGACGGTGGCAAACAAGCATACTTAGGGTGGTTTGCATCACGCATGACTAACGAACTGAGCAACGTTAAATATGGCGACGGAGCTGTCATCCCATAGAAAACTGTCAAACTTTTCGTACAAGATTTTTTTAACGATGACGTTGACTTTAACAGACGGTTTGGTGCAACCGACCCTTAAAGTGTCACTATGACAATGTTTAAATTTCAATTCGATGGAAGTGAAACATCGAACCCTGTAATATACCTGTAATATTGCCTTCCCCATCGCTTAACCCGCTTAAAAAAATTGTGTTCCCATTTGTTGAATAGCGCGCCCTCTATGTTTACGGCGCTGATGTCTACTCATTGGACGCTCCGCTTCGCCCACCATTTCAGTGTTTGTGTATGGACCATTTTAGCGCAGGCGCTGTGGTTGGCGTACGTCCTTTGTTCGAAACAAATCAACACAGTAGGCTAGTTCGCCTATTCAGTTTGATAATTGTGCTTTTTAATGTTTAAGTGTAAGAAAAACAACAAAGTTGTTATTTACGGTGTTTATAACGTGGAAATCAAGTGCCGTCAAATGTGAAGGGTGATAGTTTCTTTCAATATAAGCTTACTGTATTGGTGTACATGATTAAGCTTCAAGCGGTCTGATTCGTATGAAACCCTTGAGTGATTTTTTTTTCGAAGCTGATGTTAAGGATATGGGCCCCGACATGGTAGGTTTAAGTGTTATATTTAGTAGATCATACTACTGGGATGCTGGTTTAATTCATAGTATGTCGAAATTATTACATTTTTACGCAACAGGTCAGTTTTTGTTTTGTTTACCTGTCACCGGCGTCGGCCATTTATTGGTAGACTTCATTTTTACTTGTGCTAAATTAAAACCTAATAAGTGGTGCTATACTTATTAGAATGCGTTTTCTTATTATAATGTAAGTTTTTAATTACTATTTCATTCATAAGATCACTAAACACGGGATACATAAATTTATGGATTGATTTCATCGCCGTCACGAACCAGTGTTGCCAGGTAGAATATGATGCGATTTGTGTTGTTGTTTGACGATGTTAAGTACTACTACGGCACCACTAGCCCACCCAACGAAGGAAAACTTAGAGGAAATAATTCGTGTATAGCCGAATTTTGGTGTAGTTGTGGGTGAAGGTATTTAACACAACATACTAAAAGTACCGGTGGATGGGGGCGCCGCTAACGGCGAAGGGGGGTGGGGGGGTTGTAAAAGTCCCTTTTTAGGGTTCCGTACCTCGAAAGGAAAAAACGGAACCCTTATAGGATCACTTTGTCGTCCGTCCGTCTGTCAAGACCCCTTTTTCTCAGGAACGCGTGGAGGTATCAAGCTGAAATTTGTATCAAATGCTCAGTCCTACTGTCCCTTGGAGCTGTGAAAAAAATCAAACATCTAAGCCAACGCAATCAAAGATACAGCCGTTTATGCCGCAAATTTTCGAAACTAGCAAGGGAATCAAAAACCTACAGGGTACTTCCCGTGAACTCAGAATCTTGAAATTTGGTACGAAGCAACGTCTTATAGCACAGATACAGGAAAAATTGCGAAAATCGTAAATTTTTACTCGCATCATATAATAAAAATATATTTAATAATTTTGAAGTTCCTACCCCTATATATCTACAGGTTTGTACAGAACCCTCGGTGCGCGAGTCCGACTCGCACTTCGCCGGATTTTTTGTTTTTTGTAAATAACTCAGTAACGGTGGCTCATACGAAAATGTTCTTCTACTTAATTCATCCAAATATCTTTTTCTATATAAAAGATTCTTTGCATTTTTTTACTGGGATCAATGTTTAATGAGATATCGAGTAAATTAAATACGATAAACACTTTTTTTTCGGAGCTATTATTTAAGAAGATATTCGTTTTATCCAAAAACTGTTCTAGAATCCCCTTATTTTTTTAATAGACCTATCCAACGATACGGAGCTATTATTTAAGAAGATATTCGTTTTATCCAAAAACTGTTCTAGAATCCCCTTATTTTTTTAATAGACCTATCCAACGATACCCCACACATTAGATTTGGAGTAAAAAAAATATTGCCCCCCACTTCATGTGTACTGGAGGTACCCTAAAAAAATATATTTTTCCAGATTCTGTTTTAAAACTTTGTCGGCTTGATTAAAACACATACTCACACGAAATTTCACTTTTCTAGTACAGTCAAGTGCAAAAATACGTATCGAAAAAATCGTCTCATAAATATGATACTACGCACTTATTACAACGGAATAAGATACTATGGGACATATTTTTGAGTAAGATGAGTACACCCATATTTTTACATTTGACTGTACGAGCCATTACTGAGCAGGGTGCCTACCCTTATAGTTTCGCCATGTCCATCTGTCCCCGTCTGTCCGTCTACGGCTTTGCTCAGTAATGGTTAATACTAGACCTCTAGACGGACACACGAGGTCAGACGGACATGGCGTAAGGTAAAAGAAAAGAATAAAGTAAAGTGTATAGAATCTTTTTTTGGCTAAAATTATATTTGGATGAATCAAGTAGAAGAATATTTTTTACCGTTACCGAGTTATTTACGAAAAACCAAGAAAGGGAACTTTACAATTTTAGCATTGTCATGTAAATTACAGCTCAAACAGATACCGGGAAGTGGTTGAAATTCAACTTATAGCCTTGTATAGCCGGATCACATTAACTCTTCTGGATTATTAGTTATAAATTCAGTTTGTTTGAGATACATTGCCACTCACTGATAATTACTTTTTTTAAATTAACCTTTTGAACGCCACGCATCGGACAGAAACATCGTGCTACCAGCGCCAGAGCGAAATTTGCACGAGCGCACTCAGATACCGTAGTGATTGGAAAACAACATGTCGACGAAACATTTCTTTCCGCCTTAAGCTTGATTCACACACAGCGCGGGCGCGGGTCGGGCGCGTGACCGAGCGGGCCCGCGACGGGTTTATTGGCTTCACACAGAGCGCGGGTCGGGTCGGGCGCGGGCCCGCGACGGGCCCGCGCCGCAGTGTGTATGCTCGGCGGCGGCTCCGAGGCAGTCTGTACTAAGATGTCGGAGGATACGGACACAGACGAGGAATTCTTATGTCTGCTTATTTTGAGAAACAGAATTCGAAAAAAAAAAGAAAGTATGGTTTCACGAAATCAATAAAAAGGGTTTAAAATTTGGAGACTACCATCGATTGTGTAAAGAACTGTGTTTCTACATATGAAGATCGGTTTTTACACCCACAAACAATTGTGTTTGCGAACACATTCTATAATTTTTTCATTAACTTCAATTTTTTTTGTAAAAAAATACAACTTCAATGAAACGAGCGCACGCGCCCGACCCGCGCACGCGCTCTGTATGTGGGCTTGTTTAAGCTTGATTCACACACAGCGCGGGCGCGGGTCGGGCGCGGGACCGAGTGGGCCCGCGACGGGTCTATTGGCTTCACACAGAGCGCGGGTCGGGTCAGGCGCGGGCCCGCGCCGCAGTGTGTATGCTCGGCGGCGGCTCCGAGGCAGTCTGTACTAAGATGTCGGAGGATACGGACACAGACGAGGAATTATTATGTCTGCTTATTTTGAGAAACAGAATTCGAAAAAAAAAAGAAAGTATGGTTTCACGAAATCAATAAAAAGGGTTTAAAATTTGGAGACTACCATCGATTGTGTAAAGAACTGTTCGACGGAGAGCTGGCCACGTCAGATATGACACAATAATGAGAGCAACGAAACCCATGTAGTTAGTTTGCTATACTATGCTTATTTCTAGATCCGGACATCTGGCAGCTGTAAAGTGGTGGAGGTCAAAGAATGCAAATAAGGGGGCGTCCATTAATCGCGTCATATTGTATAGGGGGGGAGGGGGTTAAGAAAAAATCACCAATGATCACCACAGGGGAGGGGGGGTATGGACACATATCACGTGTAATTTTTTTGTTTCTCCGTGCTACTGTATTATATTTAATAAAGTAAAAATTATCAACTTTTAATAAATTAACCAAACTGCCGAAACCAGAGTAAAAGGAGATCGTCAATTCTGGGCTACCTGATATAAACCGTATACAGTTTGTACTGCAATGTAAAATAAATACTCATTTTATTACTAAAGTAGACAAAATATTGCAAAAAAATGAAACGGGAATTAGAAATACTAAATAAAAAACATTATGTTGATTTTTCCGCGATTAAAATACAGCAAGACAAGTCGTTAACGACCTTATGGCATTGACATAAAGTTTAACTTCACCCTGACCTGAAACGGGATTGTTTTTTGGTTTGACACTGTCAAAGTATACCGTTACATGATCTGCGTTTTGATACTGTTCGGTAAGTTAGAACATTGTAATATTGAAATAGTATCTAAGCCTACGAGTACGAAAGTTTAAATTAGAAATCGACTGTATTAAAACGCCTAAAGATTGAAAATGCGTATTTTTGCATTTTTGATCGGAGTTTGAATATTAAAAGTGGGTTTCATAATGGCATAATATCATGCTCCTTCGATAATGAAACGTATCTTTTTTTAAATTTTGCAATGTCAGATACTAGTGCTATCGCACTTAACGGTGGTAAACCTTATCCCTTCGCAATAGGTGTTAGGAATGTTCAGTTATGTATAGTATCAACGATGGGTTGACAGCCGTCTTTGTTTACCGAAATACAGGAACTATAAATACGATCAAAATATGACTTTTTATTATTTCATCATGATTCCCGTTTTGTTTTCAAGTCCGCTTTTGTACATTATCTTTAAAAAATCGGTACTTTTTTACATTAATATATAAATCATAGGCAAGCACGCTTTCAAATATTGTCCTTGTCAGATTCAAGTTTTAAATGCATGATTTTTCAATTTTCCCATTAGATTTCGCAATATTTTTACCACCATCCTCATCTAGAAATTATGACGACTCTTCAAAAGTAAAAACCATTCCTAAACGGTCCTAAATAATCTGGGCCAGATCACCTAACAAAAATTGACGATCTCCTTTGCGCGCGAAAATTTGCCTCGCAGTTGGCACTTCAGCGTTCATTTGAGCGGGCGAGGCGTCGCTATGCTTTATGCACGGCGTCTCTTAGATTGATCTCATTTTTGTTAAAATCCATTGCTAATGACGGATTGGCAGAATGCCCGGAAATATCCACGAGGAATCAAGGGAACTCCTGCAACCTTAAGCAGACGTATAGCAATTTTTTTTAAATCTAAAAACCAAACAATTGCATTTAAATATTGCTTTTTAGTGAAATATAAACTGCTCGTGAAGACCAGAATTGAACTCCTCCACGACAAGGTTTTTTACGTCTTGGGACTAATTGTTATGACTATTATACTACTATGAAATATTATTTTGTGAAGTAGGTTTATAGGTAATCTAAGTATTTAAAAATAATTTTAATCAAAAAAGAACCGACTTCACTTAGCCTCCTTTCCAAAAGCAAATGCTCGAGCTGCTGTAAAAAATACTCAAATCACTATGGCTGTGCCTATAATAGTTGAAGAGTTCCCTGGATTTCTCCAGGATCCCATCATCAGCATCAAAGGTTTCATGCCATTTCACCAATAAGAAAAGTTGCCGTGTTGTGAGTGGTCAAAATCAATTTGACGATGAAGTTTAATTGGACAGGAGATATTCAAATGAAATAACTGAAATGTCAAGTTAACGTATAATAAATACGCCTAAGTTTGACGTGGATGGATTCACGTAATAAATAATAATGCAATCAATTAACAATTTATTTTTTGGTGCATTTTTCATTACTTATGTAATATACGTAAATTTAATCGTTCTTGGAATAAGGAATAATATGAAAGCCCATCATCATCTTTCATTTATTTAATAAAAGCGCTTAATTACAATATAGGGACTTACATACTACAAAATAAGCAGAAATTAACATAAAATAATAAAGATTTTGAATTTTTTTACAATTTTATAAATCCGTTACATTAGGGAGCCCTCTAGGTCTCAAGCAACATAATTTTAAGCAATTAAGGTTGATTATGGCAAAAAAAACGATATTTTTTTAATTTTATTTATGACCAGACTAGAAAATAATAGCATACCTTCAATATAAATAGTTAAAATTCTCCTTGCTTCCTCGTTTTTTAGAAATAAAAAAATAACGGATGAGTTCGTTTATGTGTACTATTTATTTTCGCAGGCTTAGGGAAATACAAAGATAAATTTACATTTTGTATCCATTTTTTTATACTACAACGGTAGCAAACAGGTATACGGCTCACTTGATGGTAAGCAGTTACCGTAGCCTATGGACGACTGTAACTCCAGAGGTGTCTCATGTGCGTTGCCGACGCTTTCATATAAAAGAGGATGCACTGTGTTGACAGCTAATGGGACAAGAGGATCCCCCGTCGTCAACACACTGCATCCTCTGAGCTCTCTGGCAACCTTACTCACCGGCAGGAACACAACACTATGAGTAGGGTCTAGTGCTAATTGGCTGTGATTTTCTGTAAGTTAGAGGTAGTTCCCCAGTCGGGCTCTGCTCTAGATTTGATAATTAAAGACTATGCTATGAAGTTATAGCATTCATTATTAATGAAAAATAAGAGTCATACCTATTAGTCAGTTGTACTAGAAATGGCATACTGTATATCGAAAAAAAATACAAACTGAGAAGATTCTTTGTTAACAACGGAAACCTAACTGCTATTACTACTAGGTAATACTTATAAATGAACATTAATTCATTATACTTTTCCTCAAATGAGTTATGTTTACTTTTCCAAAACTTATATTGCATAACATCGACCAAGTCCGTACTTTATGAGAATATCTATGCGTGATTTACTTACCAATGAAAAGAAATATCACCATCTTTGGCGCCTGTGTGGCTCCTGCACCAATGCACGGCACAAGCTGGCATTTTAATACCGATATATTACCGAAATTTCATGGACCGAAAAAACTAATATTTTGACGACATGACAATTTCAAAATGTTGACATGACATTAGGGCACCGCTGTCACAAGCTCCGCCCATTTTGGCACCAGGAAAGTGGAGCACATTTTGAGCGTTTTTTTTTGATTACGCTTCCTTACTTATTATTCTTCCAAGGTGTGTAGTTAAAAAACACCTCGCGCACATTTCATTCTTATGTACCTAAAGAAACTTGGTATATCATATATTAAAGTAAAAATTTATAGTTATAGTTTCGCCATGTCTGCCCGTCCGTCCGTCCGTCCGCGGATAATCTCAGTGACCGTTAGCACTAGAAAGCTGAAATTTGGTACTAATATGTATATCAATCACGCCGACAAAGTGGTAAAATAAAAAGTGGAAAAAATGTTTTATTAGGGTACCTCCCCTATACGTAAAGTGGGGAGTGATTTTTTTTTCATTTCAACCCTAACGTGTGATATATTGTTGGATAGGTATTTAAAAATTAATAGGGGTTTACTAAAATCATTTTTTGATAATGTAAATATTTTCGGAAATAATCGCTCCAGAAGTAAAAAAAAATATGTCCCCCTCTAACTTTTGAATCGTAAGTTTTAAAAATATGAAAAAATCTCAAAAGTAGAACTTTATAAAAACTTTCTAGGAAAATTATTTAGAACTTGATAGGTTGAATAATTTACAAAATAATTTCTGAACTAAGTTTGTAATTTAACCGTATAAGCAGGTGTTTATTGTACCTGTAATTTCTACAAAATTACAATGAAATGACGTGCTTTCAAATAAAATAAAAACGGTGAAAATTGGTTCACGCAATAAAGAATTATCCCATAAAAATCATCTTCCATACTTTAAGCTCGCGCGCAATAGTTTACTTAATTTGCCGATAGATGTCGCTGTACGTGGAACGCTCATATCATATCCTACATGGCGGTGTTATTTTAACTCTTAAGTGGGGACACTTACTGTGACGGACGAAAAACTACGGAACCCTACACTGAGCGTGGCCCGACACGCTCTTGGCCGGTTTTTTAACATTACGATATGTAGTTCCTAAAACTAATCTTCTACACGAATCACAGTTTAATAATTAGTTTTATTATATAATAAAGCTTAAAATGCGAAAAACATTCATAATTGCAGTGTTTGGTTAATGTTCATACAATAATCAACATCGTGAAGCTGAAATTAGCAAGACTCTCCAGCGGCGGGATAGACGCACTACGTAAAATTTGTGAACGCAATTTCTTGCTTGTATGAAAGACAGTATTTACCCAGCAACTTCGATATTTCTAACAAATTTTGATTATTATTAAGGTAAATGAAGAATTAAACAGGTACCAGAAAATATTTTCAAGTAGGTAGGGTAATCGGTAGGGTAAACATTGTCTTCGAATGTCACTCACAAAAAAAATTCTCTTAGCCTTCAAAACGAAATTTCTCCGTCAGTTTAGGCTGTTTTCACTATGTTATAACAACACGCGAGTAAGGAAAGTAAAATTGGAAGGGTACCCAGCAGTATCTTAAAGATTCGATAAGGGAAAGTTAATGAGTAAAATCGACTTTTCAGTAACTCAATAAAACTTGATTCCTTGCTTTCGAAACGGAATTTCTCCGAATGTTTCGACTGTTTTCACTACGATATTACAGCATGCGAGTAAAAATAATAGAATTGAAAGGGTACCCATCATCATATCCAAGAAACTGTCGTCGAAATCACGTATTAAGACGTTTTACGCGACTACTCCTACAAAAACTTTCTTCCTAGCTTTCGAAACGAAATTTCTCCGAATGTTTTGATTGTTTTCGCTAAGTAATTAACACATATGAGTCAGAAAAATAAGATTTAGAAGGGTACCCGTCGCCATTACCAGGCTGATACCCATCGGTGTCATTGATTTCACATATAATAATGTATTTTACTATTTCACTCTGAAAAACATTTCTCCTAGCTTTTGAAACGAAATTTCTCCGAATGTTTTGACTGTTTTCACTATGTTATAACAACACGCGAGTAAGGAAAGTAAAATTTGAAGGGTACCCAGCAGTATCTTAAAGATTCGATAAGGGAAAGTTAATGAGTAAAATCGACTTTTCAGTAACTCGATAAAACTTGATTCCTTGCTTTCCAAACGGAATTTCTCCGAATATTTCGACTGTTTTCACAAAGTTATAAACACAGCTAGGAAGAAAAGTAAAATTGAAAGGGTACCCATCATCATATCAAACAAACGGTGTCGTCGAATTCACATATTAAGACGTTTTTCGCAACTACTCCTACAAAAACATTCTTCCTAGCTTTCGATACAAAATTACTTTGTAAGTTTCGGCTGTTTTCACTATGTTATAACAACATGCGAGTAAGGAAAGTAAAATTGGAAGGGTACCCATCACCATATTGTAAAATGGATGTCGTCGAATTCACATACATATAAATACGTTTTTCGCGATTACACCTACAAAATCTTTTTTCCTAGCTTTCGAAACGAAATTTCTCCGAATGTTTCGACGGTTTTCACTAAGATATTACAGCATGCGAGTAAAAATAATAGAATTGAAAGGGTACCCATCATCATATCCAAGAAACTGTCGTCGAAATCACGTATTAAGACGTTTTACGCGACTACTCCTACAAAAACTTTCTTCCTAGCTTTCGAAACGAAATTTCTCCGAATGTTTTGATTGTTTTCGCTAACTAATTAACACATATGAGTCAGAAAAATAAGATTTAGAAGGGTACCCGTCGCCATTACCAGGCTGATACCCATCGGTGTCATTGATTTCACATATAACAATGTATTTTACTATTTCACTCTGAAAAACATTTCTCCTAGCTTTTGAAACGAAATTTCTCCGAATGTTTCGACTGTTTTCACTACGATATTACAGCATGCGAGTAAAAAAAATTGAATTGAAAGGGTACCACCCATCATCATATCAAAGAAACGGTGTCGTCGAATTCACATATTAAGACGTTTTTCGCTACTACTCCTACAAAAACTTTCTTCCTAGCTTTCGAAACGAAATTTCTCCGTAAGTTTCGGCTGTTTTCACTATGTTACAACAACATGCGAGTAAGGAAAGTAAAATTGAAAGGGTACCCATCATCATATCAAAGAAACGGTGTCGTTGAAATCACATATTAAGACGTTTTATGGGACTACTCCTACAAAAACCTTATTCCTAACTTTTGAAACGAAATTTCTCCGTAACTTTCGGCTGTTTTCAATATGTTATATAACAACATGCGAGTAAGGAAAGTAAAATAGGAAGGGTACCCAGCATTATCTTAAATATTCGATAACAGACAATTAATGAGTAAAATCCACTTTTAAGTAACTCAAGAAAACTTGAATCCTAGCTTTCAAAACGAAATTTCTCCGAATGTATCGACTGTTTTCGCTGAGATATTACAGCATGCAAGTAAAAAAAATAGAAGTAAATGGTACCCATCATCATATCAAAGAAACGGTGTTGTCGAATTCACATATTAAGACGTTTTTCGCGACTACTCCTACAAAAACTTTCTAGGAGAAATGTTTTTCAAAGTGAAATAGTAAAAAACATTGACACCCTGGTAACGGCGATGGGTACCCTTCTAATTCTATTTCTCTGACTCGTATGTGTTAATTACTTAGCGAAAACAATCAAAATATTCGGTGAAATTTCGTTTCGCAAGCAAGGAAGAAAGTTTTTGTAGGAGTAGTCGCGAAAAACGTCTTAATATGTTAATTCGACGACACCGTTTCTTTGATATGATGATTGGTACCCTTTTAATTCTATTTTTTTTATTCGCATGCTGTAATGTAATATCTTAGTGAAAACAGTCGATACATTCGGAGAAATTTCGTTTCGCAAGCTAGGATTCAAGTTTTCTTGAGTTACTTAAAAGTGGATTTTACTCATTAACTTTCCCTTATCGAATATTTAAGATAAGGATTCAAGTTTTCCTGAGTCACTTAAAAGTGGATTTTACTCATTTACTTTCCCTTATCGAATATTTAAGATAATGCTGGGTACCCTTCCCATTTTACTTTCCTTACTCGCATATTGTTATAACATAGTGAAAACAGCCGAAAGTTACGGAAAAATTTCATTTCAAAAGCTAGGAAGAAAGTTTTTGTAGGAGTAGTCGCGTAAAACGTCTTAATATGTGATTTCGACGACACCGTTTCTTTGATATGATGATGGGTACGCTTTAAATTTTACTTTCCTTACTCGCATGTTATTATAATATAGTGATAACTGCCGAAACTTACGCAGAAATTTCGTTTCGAAAGTTAGGAAGAAAGTTTTTGTATGAGTAGTCGCGTAAAACGTCTTAATATGTGATTTCGACGACATCGTTTCTTTGATATGATGATGGGTACCCTTTCAATTTTACTTTCCTTACTCGCATGTTGTTATAATTGTAGGGGATATCACTAGGATTATAAAATAAACCACTACTTTACCAGTATTTTCACTTGTAGTCGTTAATTACAAGGTTTAAATATGAATAAATTACACTATATGACAATAATATTTTCAAGACGTCTTTACAACAATCTGGTCAAGATCCGAATGGCGGCCGCAGCTATATACCCGTCATTTTATAACATCAAAATGGCGGGAACGAGCAACAAGGTATAGTCAATTGACAGTATTTTAAGATGATGCTAAATAAAAAGTAGTTATCCTTACAAGTTAAAGTATTTATCAATAATAATGCTTACATAATATAGTGAAAACAGCCGAAACTTACGGAGAAATTTCGTTTCGACAGTTAGGAATAAAGTTTTTGTAGGAGTAGTCGCGTAAAAGGTCTTAATATGTGATATCGACGACACCGTTTCTTTGATATGATGATGGGTACCCTTTCAATGCAATTTTTTTTACTCGCATGCTGTAATACGAGGGTTGCTACTTATATATCCGGAAACAAAAAAACAAACAAACGTACACGGCTGAAAATGGTTTTATTGTTTTTCAAAGTATTCCCCTTGATGATCTATGCACTTTTGCCTTCGCGTGAACCAATTTTTAAAGCACTTCTGCCACTCCGCCTGAGGTACCTCCATAACGTGTTGTTTGAATGCGTCGACAGCATCTTCAGCGGTCGAAAATCGTTGACCGCGTAATTTATTCTTTATATTTGGAAATAAATAGAAATCGTTGGGTGCCAAGTCAGGGCTGTACGGCGGATGACCCGTTAATTCCACATTTTGACCCTCCAAAAATAGAGTTGTTTCGCGTGACGTATGACAGCTGGCATTGTCATGATGAAGAATGATTCTTCGTCGCTGGTTAGTTTTACGAATTTGTTCAAATACTTCCGGTAAGCAAATGGTCGTGTACCACTCTGAATTAACCGTTCTACGGTTTTCTAGTGGCACTGTAGCTACATGGCCATTAATACCGAAGAAGCAGGCCACCATTTGTTTCAATGTACTTTTTGCACGAGTAACTTTCGTAGGGTTCGGCTTATTTTGAAACACCCATACCGTTGATTGTTGCTTCGTTTCGGGATCGTATGCATAGATCCAGGATTCGTCACCTGTATAGATGTTATAAACGGCTTTTGAGTCACCACGGTTATATTTTTTTAACATTTTATTGCACCATTCGACGCGAGCATCTTTTTGCTCTTTTGTTAAGTTGTGGGGTATCCAACGCGAACAAATTTTTTTTACAGCCAAATAATTATGTAATATGCTATTAATGCTGGTCATAGAAATACCCAGAGTCGCCTCTATCTCGCGGTACGTAACATGTCGGTCGCCCATTATAATAAGTTTTCGCACAGCCTCGATATTTTGTTGTACAACGACCGATTTCGGGCGACCTGCCTTAACTTCGTCCGTAAGCATACTACGTCCACGATTGAACTCACTAAACCAGTGATACACAGTAGTTTTAGATGGGGCTTCATCACCAAAAGTTGAAGTTAGTTGATCTACGAGGGCTGCTATTTATATATCCGGAAACCGGGATTACAATCTTCTTAAATAGCATATTTGACCTCCATGGTAAAATTTGAACTTTTTTAAGTACTGGCCGGTATATTTTTTCTTTCTTATTAACGGTCGTGTTTTGTTTTTGACGGGTTTTAAATGTCATCTCGCAGCAAGAATGGAACTCACTCGTGAAAATATTCGTGCTATGATTTATTATGATTTTCGGCGTGGTTTAACGCAACAACAGTGCATAGATCAACTAACTTCAACTTTTGGTGATGAAGCCCCATCTAAAACTACTGTGTATCACTGGTTTAGTGAGTTCAATCGTGGACGTAGTATGCTTACGGACGAAGTTAAGGCAGGTCGCCCGAAATCGGTCGTTGTACAACAAAATATCGAGGCTGTGCGAAAACTTATAATGGACGACCGACATGTTACGTACCGCGAGATAGAGGCGACTCTGGGTATTTCTATGACCAGCATTAATAGCATATTACATAATTATTTGGCTGAAAAAAAAATTTGTTCGCGTTGGATACCCCACAACTTAACAAAAGAGCAAAAAGATGCTCGCGTCGAATGGTGCAATAAAATGTTAAAAAAATATAACCGTGGTGACTCAAAAGCCGTTTATAACATCTCTATACAGGTGACGAATCCTGGATCTATGCATACGATCCCGAAACGAAGCAACAATCAACGGTATGGGTGTTTCAAAATGAGCCGAACCCTACGAAAGTTACTCGTGCAAAAAGTACATTGAAACAAATGGTGGCCTGCTTCTTCGGTATTAATGGCCATGTAGCTACAGTGCCACTAGAAAACCGTAGAACGGTTAATTCAGAGTGGTACACGACCATTTGCTTACCGGAAGTATTTGAACAAATTCGTAAAACTAACCAGCGACGAAGAATCATTCTTCATCATGACAATGCCAGCTGTCATACGTCACGCGAAACAACTCTATTTTTGGAGGGTCAAAATGTGGAATTAACGGGTCATCCGCCGTACAGCCCTGACTTGGCACCCAACGATTTTTATTTATTTCCAAATATAAAGAATAAATTACGCGGTCAACGATTTTCGACCGCTGAAGATGCTGTCGACGCATTCAAACAACACGTTATGGAGGTACCTCAGGCGGAGTGGCAGAAGTGCTTTAAAAATTGGTTCACGCGAATGCAAAAGTGCATAGATCATCAAGGGGAATACTTTGAAAAACAATAAAACCATTTTCAGCCGTGTACGTTTGTTTGTTTTTTTGTTTCCGGATATATAAGTAGCAACCCTCGTATGCACTGTTGTTGCGTTAAACCACGCCGAAAATCATAATAAATCATAGCACGAATATTTTCACGGGTGAGTTCCATTCTTGCTGCGAGATGACATTTAAAACCCGTCAAAAACAAAACACGAGCGTTAATAAGAAAGAAAAAATATACCGGCCAGTACTTAAAAAAGTTCAAATTTTACCATGGAGGTCAAATATGCTATTTAAGAAGATTGTATTCCCGGTTTCCGGATATATAAATAGCAGCCCTCGTATCTTAGTGAAAACCGTCGAAACATTCGGACAAATTTCGTTTCGAAAGCTAGGAAAAAAAGTTTTTGTAGGTGTAATCGCGAAAAATGTATTTAAATTTGAATTAGACGAAATCGATTCTTAAATATGGTGACGGGTAACCTTCCAATTATACGTTTCTTACTCGCATGTTGTTATAATATAGTGATAACTGCCGAAACTTACGCAGAAATTTCGTTTCGAAAGTTAGGAAGAAAGTTATTGTAGGAGTAGTCGCGTGAAACGTCTTAATATATGATTCCGACGACACGTTTTCTTTGATATGATGATGGGTACCCGTTTAATTCAATTTTTTTTTACTCGCATGCTGTAATATTTTAGTGAAAACAGTCGATGCATTCGGAGAAATTTCGTTTCTAAAGCTAGGATTCAAGTTTTCTTGAGTTACTTAAAAGTGGTTTTTACTCATTAACTTTCCCTTATCGAATATTTAAGATAATGCTGGGTACCCTTCCAATTTTAATTTCCTTACTCGCATGTTGTTATAACATAGTGAAAACAGCCGAAAATTACGAAGAAATTTCGTTTCGAAAGTTAGGAAGAAAGTTTTTGTAGGAGTAGTCGCGGAAAACGTCTTAATATGTGAATTCGACGACACGTTTTCTTTGATATGATGATGGGTAACCTTTCAATTCAAATTTTTTTACTCGCATGCTGTAATATCTTATTGAAAACAGTCGAAACATTCGGAGAAATTTCGTTTCAAAAGCTAGGAGAAATTATTTTCAGAGTGAAATAGTAAAAAACATTGGTATGCGTTAATTCAAAGACACCGATTAGTATCCTGGTAATGGCGATGGGTACCCTTCTAATTATATTTTTCTGACTCGTATGTGTTAATTACTTAGCGAAAACAATTAAAATATTCGGTGAAATTTCGTTTCGAAAGCTAGGAAGAAAGTTTTTGTAGCAGTAGTCGCGAAAAACCTCTTAATATGTGAATTCGACGACACGTTTTCTTTGATATGATGATGGGTACCCTTTTAATTCTATTTTTTTACTCGCATCAATGAGTAACAGGAGATGACATCCCTAAGAAATTATTTGTACCATGAGTTGTAGTGAAAATCACTAAAAGTCTGACATTGGCTGTTGGACCACTGACATGATTACACGCAAGTGTCAATTTAAAAAAAAAATCAAATACTAAACGTAAAGGCTTTTTGCATGATAACAAACTGTAAAAATAATTCTAAAAATAGTAATAAAAGCCATGGAATTACGTTTCATAGGTAAGTAAGTGCAAAGATTGGTGTTACACTAATTTAAAATATTAATGTTGGCGTTGCGACGCCATATTCCTTGGCGCACAGATTAATGTCGCAGAAGTAACAACATGTGCCTACACTTGATTTACCTACATTATTGTTTAATAGTACTCAGCATAAACATATTTACGTAATAAACATGTTGTAGATAGGTACGTTAGGTAACGTTTAGTTCATTAAACATATTTTTACTTTACAACGAGGGCGAATTTGATAAAATTGTTAATGTGAGTAAAATACATAGCAAATTATTTTATGATTTAAATTTAAAACTTAAATATCTAAATATCACCCATGTTATACATACTTACGACGTGCGAGGAAATCAATGTAATTTTAAGTAAATATCAAGAATCATTAACCCTCAAAGTTCGTATTGACAGGCACTTGTCGGCAAAAAATAGTATTTTTCTCCATTCCGTTCCTTAAACTCTAGGGTAAGGAGCAAAATAAACATTAGATACAAATAAAACAATTATTTAGTTACTTACGTTTCCTTGCAAAATGTGTTTAGGCAGAATATGAATTTTGACAAAATAGTGTCACGTCTGTTTTGGTAAAGCTACCCTTTGATTCAGTGACAGCTGTCAACCGCCAAACATGGCGCACAAAATTTGTTCTAGATAGCTCATCTAGTAGAATACATAATACATCAATGACTCGCATGCTGTAATATTTTAGTGAAAACAGTCTATACATTCGGAGAAATTTCATTTCGAAAGCTATGATTCAAGTTTTCTTGAGTTACTTAAAAGTAGATTTTACTCATTAACTTTCCCTTGTCGAATATTTAAGATAATGCTGGTTACCCTTCCTATTTTACTTTCCTTACTCGGATGTTGTTATAACATAGTGAAAACAGCCGAAAGTTAAGGAGAAATTTCGTTTCGAAAGCTAGGAAGAAAGTTTTTGTAGGAGTATTCGCTTAAAACGTCTTAATATGTGATTTCGACGACACCGTTTCTTTGATATGATGATGGGTACACTTTCAATTCTATTTTTTTTACTCGCATGCTGTAATATCTTAGAGAAAACAGTCGATACATTAGGAGAAATTTCGTTTTAAAGCTAGGATTCAGGTTTTCTTGAGTAAGTTAAAAGTGGATTTTCCTCATTAACTTTCCCTTATCGAATATTTAAGATAATGCTTGGTACCCTTTCTATTTTACTTTCCTTACTGGCATGTTGTTATAACATAGTGAAAACAGCCGAAAGTTACGGAGAAATTTCGTTTCAAAAGCTAGGAAGAAAGTTTTTGTAGGAGTAGTCGCGTAAAACGTCTTAATATGTGATTTCGACGACACCGTTTCTTTGATATGATGATGGGTACCCTTTCAATTTTACTTTCCTTACTAGCATGGTGTTATAATATAATGAAAACAGCCGTAACTTACGGATAAATTTCTTTTCGAAAGTTAGGAAGAAAGATTTTGTAGGAGTAGTCGCGAAAAACCACTTAATATGTGAATATGACGACACGTTTTCTTTGATATGATGATGGGTACCCTTCTAATTCTATTTTTTTTTACTAGCATGCTGTAATAGTTTAGTGAAAACAGTCGATACATTCGGAGAAATTTCGTTTCGAAAGCTAGGATTCAAGTTTTCTTGAGTTACTTAAAAGTAGATTTTACTCATTAACTTTCCCTTGGTGAATATTTAAATATTTCCTGTTTTACTTTTCTTATTCGCATGTTGTTATAACATAGTGAAAACAGCCGAAAGTTAAGGAGAAATTTCGTTTCGAAAGCTAGGAAGAAAGTTTTTGTAGGAGTAGTCGCGTAAAACGTCTTAATATGTGATTTCGACGACACCGTTTCTTTGATATGATGATGGGTACCCTTTCAATTCAATTTTTTTTACTCGCATGCTGTAATATCTTAGTGAAAACAGTCGAAACATTCAGAGAAATTTCGTTTAGAAAGCTAGGAAAAAAGTTTTTGTAGGTGTAATCGCGAAAAACGTATTTATATGTGAATTCGACGACATCGATTCTTTAATATGGTGATGGGTATCCTTTCAATTTTACTTTCCTTACTCGCATGGTGTTACAATATAGTGAAAACAGCCGAAAGTTAAGGAGAAATTTCTTTTCGAAAGTTAGGAAGAAAGTTTTTGTTGGATTAGTCGCGAAAAACCTCTTAATATGTGAATTCGACGACACGTTTTCTTCGTTATGATGATGGGTACCCTTTTAATTCTATTTTTTTTACTCGCATGCTGTAATATCTTAGTGAAAACAGTCGAAACATTCAGAGAAATTTCGTTTCGAAAGCTAGGAAAAAAGTTTTTGTAGGTGTAATCGCGAAAAACGTATTTATATGTGAACTCGACGACATCGATTCTTTAATATGGTGATGGGGGTACCCTTCCAATTTTACGTTCCTATACTTCGTTTTTGTTGATATTAGAAAAATGTTGACAGAACGATGTACAGGGTTCTTTATTAGGCACGAACTTTAAATGTCACAACTGTCAAAATGCCTGCGCCGTCATTAAACATACTTAAATATAGTTGTATTTATAGTAAAGCCATGCCTACGTATTTGTTAATGTTATATTGAGTATTTAACAATATTTTGGTAGTTGTTATATGCACTAAATATTTAATTTTTTATCATTGTTAATGTTCTTGTGAATGTTGCACAATAAAATACCTAGAGAAGACGAGGTTCGCAACGGATGGTTCGATTTTTAAATATTTTCTCGCGTCATCTGTCATTAGTATTTCTCAGCCATACCTGTATAGTTTTTAGGGTTCCGTACCTCGAAAGGAAAAAACGGAACCCTTATAGGATCACTTTGTTGTCCGTCTGTCTGTCTGTCTGTCTGTCTGTCTGTCTGTCTGTCTGTCTGTCAAGACCATTTTTCTCAGGAACGCGTGGAGGTATCAAGCTGAAATTTATATCAAATACTCAGGTCTATTGTCCCTTGGAGCTGTGAAAAAATCAAACTTAAAAGCCAACGCAATCAAAAGATACAGTCGTTTATGCTGCAAATATTAGAGTTTTTCGGCACTCGCAAAACCTACGGGGTACTTCCCGTGAACTCAGAAACTTGAAATTTGGCACGAAGCAACGTCATATAGCATAGACAACGGAAAAATTACAAAAAGTAGAAATTTTTAGTAAAATCATACAAAAAAATATTTTTTTAAATTTTAAACTTACTACCTTTTTCCTCGTTAACACGTGGAGGTAATAAATTGAAATTCATATCAAATACTCAGGTCTATAATACCTTTCAGCTGTAGCAAAATCAAACTTCTACGTCAACTTTTACTTATATACCTACAGGTTTGTACGGAACCCTCGGTGCGCGATTCCGACTCGCACTTGGCCGGTTTTTTTTATTGTTTAAAGCTTATTGTGATTCTTATTTAAGTAAAGGTATTTGCTTGCTCTATTGTGCGTTCGGTTGGAGGGTTATGGAGCAATCAGAGGCAGGCCACCTCGTAGTCCACCAAATATTTTACCATCACCTAAGATAATTGCTTTATTATTTAGTATATAATAAAACTATAAAATAACGTTTAGACGCACTTTTATTTACGAAAATTGATTAATAAGTGCATATTATGATTGTCAATTAAATAATTTTCGTGAATACTGATAAAATAACTAGATCTTAAGTTTTCGTTTTAGAACGTACGTGCGTTACTGTCCGGTCAGTTTTTCATTTTTCACGTGTCTCTACCGTTGGCATACAAAATCTGAAACGAAATTGTATTGTTGTGTTGGATTATTAAAATCTGCAAATTGTTATTATTTATTCACAAATGTGAACTCTTAATCAAGTTAACTAACCGTCTGTTGGTGTGCTTGCAGTGTGTTTAAATTGAACGTTTAGAACAGGTTGGCAACTACTGTTTCTATGTTTACTCAATTTCTAATCACAAAAAAACGAAGTATAACTCGCATGTTGTTATAAGATAGTGAAAACAGCCGAAACTTACGGAGAAATTTCGTTTCGAAAGCTAGGAAGAAAGTTTTTGTAGTAGTCGCGAAAAACGTCTTAATATGTGAATTTGACGACACCGTTTCTTTGATATGATGATGGGTATCCTTTCAATTAAATTTTTTTTACTCGCATGTTGTAATATCTTAGTGAAAACAGTCGCAACATTCGGAGAAATTTCGTTTCGAAAGCTAGGAAAAAAGTTTTTGTAGTGTAATCGCGAAAAAAGTCTTTATATGTGAATACGACGACACCGATTCTTTAATATGGTAATGGGGTACCCTTATAATTTTACTTTCTTTACTCGCATGTTATTATAACATAGTGAAAACAGTCGAAAAATTCGGAGAAATGTCGTTTCGAAGGCTAAGAGAAAAGTTTTTATGAGTGAAATTCGAAGACACCGTTTACCCTACCTACTTGAAAATATTGTCTGGCACCTGTTTAATACTTCTTTTACCGTAATCATAAACAAAATATGTAAGAAATATCGAAATTGCTGGGAAAATACTGTTTTTCATACAAGCCAGAAATTGCGTTCACAAATTTTACGTAGTGCGTCTATCCCGCCGCTGGAGAGTCTGCTAGCTTCAGCTTCAAATCAACATCGACCACTATGCTTTCAAACGAACAACACTATTTTGAAGTGACGTCATGCCGCTTGACGTGTTTACCCGTCAACGGCGAGGAGGGCAGTGCCTTTTTGTTATTTTCTAATTCAGGTAAGCAGATATCGAAAATAATGTCTATTTTGAAATCCAAGATGGCGGTCATACACCTTTTTGGTAAAAATCGTTATAGTAGTTATTTTCGACTAATGCAGGGATGTATATTTTGAAAATAAAGACCGTTTTTTTGATCGTTTGATCGCCATCTTGGATTTACATACAAAAATTGTTTTCGAAATCTGCACACCCGAATTAGTCGAAGACGACAACCATGACGATTTTGACAAAATTTTCCGTTTTCCGCCATCTTTGATTTTAAAACGGTCCTTATTTTCGAAGTATTCATCCTAGAATTTATCAAAAATGAAGTCCATAACGATTTTAAGTAAAAAGTGTATGGCCGCCATCTTTGATTTTGAAATACACATTATTTTCGAAATCTACACCCCCGAATTAGTCGAAGACGACTACCATGACGATTTTGACAAAATTTTCCATTTCCGCCATCTAGTATTTTAAAACGGTCTTTATGTTCGATTTAACGATTTTTACCAAAATAGTGTAAAACCGCCATCTTGGATTTCAAAATAGACATTATTTTCGAAATCTGTACTCCCAAATTAGTCGAAAATGACTACCATGACCAATTTGACAAAATTTTCCATTTCCGCCATCTTTGATTTTAAAACCATCCTTATTTCCGGAATCTACACACATGAATTAATCGGAAATGACTACCATAACAATTTTTAAGTAAAAAGTGTATGGCCGCCATCTTGGATTGTAAAACACCCATTATTTTCGAAGTCTACACCCCCGAATTAGTCAAAGACGACTACCATGACGGCCTTGACAAAATTGTCCATTTCCGCCATGTTGGATTTTAAAACGGTCTTTATTTTCGATTTAACGATTTTTACCAAAAAATTGTATGACCGCCATCTTGGATTTCAAAATAGATTTTTTTTCGTAATCTGCACACCCAAATTAGTCGAAAATACCACCATGACCATTTTGACAAAATTTTCCATATCCGCCATCTTTGATTTTCAAACTGTCCTTATTTTCCAAATCTACGCCCCTGAATTAATCGGATATGACTACCATAACGATTTTTACCATAAAGTGTTAAACCATGTTTACCATAAAGTGTTAAACCACGATGTTTACCATAAAGTGACCGCCATCTTGGATTTCTAAATGGACATTATTTTCGAAATCTGCACACCGAATTAGTCGGAAATGACTACCATGACGATTTTGACAAAATTTTCCGTTTCCGCCATCTTTGATTTTAAAACCGTCGGAATCGGAATTGACTAACACAACGGTTTTTACCATAAAGTGTATGACCCGCCATCTTTGATTTTAATATAAACATAATTTTTAAATTCTGCACACCCCGAGTTAGTCGAAAATGACTACCATGACGATATTGACAAAATTGTCTAGTTTTCAAATAAAAAATCATTTAATAATATTAAGTAAAGTAAAATCGTTACGTCCAGCTCATAACCGCCATATATCGAAATAGTACAGCCGCAATAAAACTACAGTCCTCCGGTGTATCCTTCGATATTCAAAAAGGAGTCAAACAAGGATATCCGTTGTCGCTGAAGCTCTTTACCAGCACGTTAGAGCATGTTTTCCGGAAGCTTGTGCCAAGTTGGGGAGACAGAGGCATTGTCGTCGGGAATAGACGATTAACTTATCTTCGATTTGCGGACGACATTGTGCTGTTCTCCACGACTTCTTCCGAGCTACGACTAATGCTTCAAGACCTTAGCAATGCAAGCCTCGAGGTTGGATTAAAAATGAACATGTCGAAGACTAAGCTCATGACCAATGGCATCGCATGTAGGATAGAGATAAACGAAGAATCAATTGCATATGTCCATGAGTACCTTTACTTGGGCCAAGTAGTCTCCTTCCAGGCGCGTCAAGAGAAGGAAGTCGAAAGACGGACTGAAAACGCCTGGAGGAGCTATTGGCCCATGAAACATCTAATGAAAGGTGACCTCCCACTTTCACTTAAGCGGAGGCTCATGGACATGTGTATACTTCCAATTCTCACCTACGGTGTACAGACTTGGTCTTTGACAGCATCTCAGAGGTCCAAACTTGGGGTTTGCCAGCGAGCCATGGAGCGCAGCATATTAGGTGTAAAATTAATGGATCGTATCCGGAACACTATGCTGCCCTCCAAAACACAAATAGTCGACGTAGCTCGGAAAGCGGCCAAGCTGAAATGGGGCTGGGCTGGTCATGTCTGCCGCATGCCGAGCGAGCTGTGGGCCAAGATCGCCACCGAGTGGCAGCCCAGCTCAAAACGGGGATCTGGCAGACCTCGTCGGCGATAGCGAGATGAGTTATTAGACTCCTTTTTAAAGGAATGGCCGGATGCTGCACAGAATCGGGAGGATTGGAAAAACCGGGGGGAGGCCTTTGCCCAGCAGTGTGACATTACAGGCTCCTAATAATAAAGTAAATATTTCAATTTATTATTTCAAGGATCTTTATAATTCAATCGCACTTCTCGCAACTATAGGGCAATGGAAACAGGTCACTACGTGTTGGGGATTTCATACAAGTTGTTATGTGATCTAAACGTAGCGCCTGAACTGCAACAAGATGTTACGTTATTAAAATGATTTTATATTTTAATAGATCAGGCGTTTTGTTTTTTCATACATCTACAATCTTTTGATGCTGCTGCCACTGACAAGGCCACGCACGGGGGCTTGCAGCACCGCATTATCGTGTAGCCCTACCCCTCCCCTACTTCGAGGAACAAAGGAAATCTAGGAAACTTATCGTACTAGAAACTGTTTTTTTTTTCAATTAAAAAATTTAAATATGGCACATTTTTTGCATTGCAGCATCGGCATTTCGTTATAATTTATAAATATATGACATTACAAAGTTACTCTGACGTTTATAAGTGCATTGTAATGTGCCTAAATTTAAGAAAGATATTTAATCTTTTATCTTTTACTTTTTCAGTTGATACAATTTTAGTATTTTACACCACGTACTTAGATAGATAAGTTAATAGTAAAATAATGGGTTCATCGCCAGGTCATACTATTTATTATAAAAAAATAGGTATATATCTAATATTCAAAGGGTCACAATGACATGTTAGTTTAATCCAGTGGGGATTGAGTTCTATGGACACCGCTGGTTTTACATTAGATATCAATACTTTTTGCATTAGAAGACGTTGCCAACTTGCGATACTGGCATTTTTGTACAGTCGACTACAAAGAGATGTATCCACTTTTTCACCTTATTGCGTTGTAATAAAGTCCAAAAGTGGATACATCTCTTTGTAGTCGACTGTACATGTAATGTTTATATATCGCTTTGTAAGTAACAGTACAATTGGCGCCTACCGCCGTAACCGTCAAGATTAAGCAGCGAGCTCAAATGTAACTATGGATAGTATAGAATTTTACAAAGTACAACCTGCTGTAGGTACGAGTTTGCACCCGGAAAAAAATATTTTTTTAATACCACGACGGCGGCAAACAAGCAAACGGCCCGCCTGATAGTAAGCAGTTACCGTAACTATGGATAGTATAGAATTTTACAAAGTACAACCTGCTGTAGGTACGAGTTTGCACCCGGAAAAAAATATTTTTTTAATACCACGACGGCGGCAAACAAGCAAACGGCCCGCCTGATAGTAAGCAGTTACCGTAGGCTATGGACGCCTGTAACTCCAGAGGATTCACATGTTATGTATGTGTACAGTGTACTAATGTTTGACAATGCCCAACCTATGTGTAGTGTGGCTTGATAGAGTCGTATAAATAACTAGTTTCCGTTTTTGGTTACAGATTGCACCTGCTGCAAAAAAGCTATGGGACAAGGGACCGGGTGCTGGTGGAGACAGTAAGGGTCCACCACATTTACCTCCTCTGCAACTTAACCCTGAACAAATGTGGCGCGATCCAACGTGGTCAGCTCAAGGTCTGATATATGTACACATAATATTACATTTAGTAGCCCGCAAAAATATGTGACACGACACGCTCTTGTTTTTAGGGCTATAAAGTTATGGCCAGACGGCATACAACCACAGCCCTCTGTCACGAGACCTTGGCAGAAAACAGAGATTTTAACACATTCATTCAACATAAAACGCGCGCAATCTATTGGTAGCTTTAAATCGCAACTTAAGGAATACTATTTATCTCTTCCTTAGGTTTTTAAGTTGACACTGTTGTTTCTTACTGTGTGTATTATATATGTATATATGTACGTATATGTAATGTTTATTTTGTATTTATTTAAGTATGTATATTCATATGAATGTGCTGTGTTATCTATTTCGTCTCTTTTGTTTCTATGCACCACCTACTGCTTATTGTTTTTCTCTAGTCTCCACTAACCAAAGGTTGTCTGGAAGAAATCGCTCATTAGCGATAAGACCGCCTGTTGTTACCTCTACCTAAATTTATCTAATTGTAAAATTTGTGCTTGTAACTGTATGAGGTGTGCAATAAAGAGTATTTATTATTATTATTATTCATTGCCACCCAGCCAAACAAAACATCCGCGCCAGGGCCACAAACAATATATACGACCCGATAGTCGGGTACAGTTGCGCACTTATCGAACGAATCGACACTACACGCCAAGAACCCGACAGTTGGGTACACGATAGGGTTGCACTAAAAAACATTTGTTTTTATGTTGGTTTGTTAACTTATTACGTTATACCGGAAAATTAGACCAACGTCTATCTCCGGAATCTAATTGAAGTTGAAAATTGAACGTGTGACGGGGATTCTCTAATAATTTTCGTTATGACTTCGCGATCACACGCCAGATCAAAATTATCAAGTGAAAAATGGTCAAAATCGTGATTTTTTTCCGAGTATGTATGTTAACACTAATATTTTAGCGACAACCGTCTTCGTCAAAAACAGTATCCGATATCGGGTCCTCCGGCGTGGCATTTAGTCATGTATGGCTATAGTACCACGATCCCGACTATCGGGTAGTGTGGCCTGGGCACGAAATCATAAAATACCCGATAGTCGGGTTTCCGGCATTGAATGTGACCATGTAGCCAGTGGTTGGTGCCAAATTCTACACGACCTTTAAACACCCTTGGTGTCTAGGCGTGCTCTGCCAACCTTTGGCAGAAGCGGTTGGTTCGTTGTCAGCCATGTAGACGCTAGCTTCAATCAACTTGTGATAGTCTAAGTGCTACGTGGCATACCCCGAAACTACCCGTTAAAGTTCCATTGGGTTATTACTTGAGGATTCTTGCATTTTATTTGTTTTTTAACGTAATGAAATGTAAGTGGCCAGTATTTAGTATGCAACGTGCACGTTTAATATACAAAATGCATGTAATAGTACTTTATGTAAAGATCTCCATGTTCTCCCTCAGCTATAATTTTGAATAAAATTAGAGTTTATGTAACTGTTACGTAATAAGGCCTAATTACGTACAGTTGCATACACTGCTTTATCTACACTCATATTATTTATCCTAAATGCCGTATTCCGAAACCATAGAATGGCCGCCATTGCACCGCCATGGCCAACTCGATTGTGCCGGCGGTCGGGGAGGCGCGTGTCGGGCTGTCGGCGGCCGCGCGGGAGCGTGCAGGTGTACACTATGTTATCAAAACTCATAACACATCAATAGTTGAGCATGTAAAGTTAAAATTACGTTACTGCCACACATAAAAAGCTTATCATAGTAAAATCGGTTGTGGTAATGCTAGCCATTGCCTACCGTTTTTGAATACGTTTTAGAGGTCTTACAATGTGAGTGTAGATAAACATATAATCGGTATAATCGGTCGTTAATAACTGTATTACTGGCGAAAAAATTGGAGCGGTCTCTAACGAAGGACGTATGTTAAAAAAAATCTGAAAAGTTAACACGGAATTCTTTTTTTCTATGTCGCAATGAAAATATAATTTATGCCATATAATCATCCTAAGTTAATAACTGAAGAACAAATCAAATTATTTTTAATAAATATTTTGATTTGTTTATTTTTAAGTAGACACACTACTATATAAATCATAAACTTATATAGATGTCATATACAAAGGAAAAAGTGACCTAGGCCTCCGGTGCACGGACGTCACGGTAGTAGCCAAAATTCGAATAAATTGATGATCTACTTGGCTAGACAAGAATTTGATACTCAGATGCTCTGTCATTTTAAAAACCTTAGCTTCAGGCTACAGCATTAAAAGTATGAAGAATACGCTTTAGAAACAGCAAAACTGCTTGTAACGGCATATCCTTGGTATTACCTTCCTGCCTCCGTACATAAGGTACTAATTCACGGTTCTGAGTTCATAGAATATTCTATTTTGCCCGTAGGTGAGATGACAGAGGAGGCCGCTGAGGCAAAAAACAAAGATATTAAATATTTTAGGCAACATAATACCCGCAAAATTTCAAGAATAACAACTAACACTGATTTGCTCAATAGACTTTTAATGACATCCGATCCATACATAACTGGTTTACGAAATTTACCTCAAAAAAAGAAGGGTTCTTTATCCAAAGACTGTATTTCACTTATTACAGATCAAATACAATCTTAATAAAACATTACTTACTGTTTGTTAAACTTTTATTGCGACTTTTGAATTTTAAGCGCTCTTCTATGAACGCGTGACCACTGTGCGGTGCCCAGGGCTGGGATCGAACCAGCGTCTTCTGCATTCGCGGCAAGAGACGCTCCTTTGTATATGACATCTATATAAGTTTATGATTTATATAGTAGTGTGTCTACTTAAAAATGAACAAATCAAAATATTTATTAAAAATAATTTGATTTGTTCTTCAGTTGTACTGAGGGCAGCGCCATCTCTCTCGCTTTCAATGAACTCCTATTAGTTCGGATTGGAGGTACGGACTCCTAATGTTCTACCTGATGATTGGCTAAAATGCGCCTGAGCATTTACAAAGATTTCATATACACGGGAAAATTCGACCGGTGCTGCTGTGACCCGGGTGGCCAAGTGGTAAAGGCGTCTGCTGCGAATGCAGAAGACACTGGTTCGATCCCAGCCCTGGGCACCGGAGGCCTAGGTCACTTTTTCCTTCGTATATGACATAGATAAGTTTATCCTTAGTTAATGTACAGTATTGTGAAACACCCTAAAATCGGTTGGCTAGAAAAAAAATATGGATTTTTTTTTAACGAAAGCTACAAAGTTTAGTGTCCTCAAACTTTGCACATTAATTACTAATGCAGAGCCACGCCATCCATAAAAATTACAATGCTCGAGGGGGGCAGAATCATTTAGCTTATATTGGCACGGCCTTTGCTAAGTGGGCGAGGTGACCTTCACAACAACGTAGTGTAAAGCTTATTTCAGTATCCTACGGCATATTAATATAGCTAAAGGTTGAACACGCCAAAACTCGGGCAAGCAAAATTTGTTTTTAAACCAGTAAAAAAATTCAAAAACTACATTATGAATACCACATTTAATGACAAATGTAATGAATTCTTAAATCACATTTTTAATTTTAATTAATGTTTACACAGTAAGCCATAGATCGAACTTTTCTACGCACACGGCTTATAAGACCTTGCACCGTCTCTTTAGAAATAGTAGTTTATGTAACTGTTACGCAATAAGGGTCCTTAAAACATGAGTGTGGTTTTATGAAACGAGCCGCAGGTGAGTTTCATAATAAGATCACACGAGTGTTTTAAGGCCTAATTACGTACAGTTGCATACACTGCTTTATCTACACTCATATTATTTATTCTAAATTCCGTATTCGGAAACCATAAAATGGCCGCCATTGCACCGCCATGGCCAACTCGATTGTGTCGGCGGTCGGGCGGGCGCGTGTCGGGCTGTCCGCGTATGCGCGGGAGGGTGCAGGTGTACATTATGTTATCAAAACTCATAACACATCAATAGTTGAGCATGTAAAGTTAAAATTACGTTACTGCCACAGATAAAAGGCTTATCATAGTAAAATCGGTCGTGGTAATGCTAGCCATTGCCTACCGTTTTCGAACACGTTTTAGAGAACTTACAATATGAATGTAGATAAACTACTATTGTCGCACAGGTCCATATTTTTTGTAGCTCAGGGATCGATTTTACTTCTCCGCCTTTCTTTTTTAGAATTCCTTTCATAATACTCCAGTACTCTTCAACAGGTCGCAGTTCTGGACTATTTGGCAGATTGCATATTTTGGGTACCACCATGATCCTGTTAGCGTTGTACCATTCCATAACTGATTTTGCGTATTGGCAACTGGCTAGATCTGGCCAAAATAGCGGTGGTGAGGCATGCTGTCTTATAAAAGGCAGCAAACGCTTCTGTAAGCAATCTTTCCGATAAATATCGCCGTTTATTGTCCAGGTGGTGATAAACGAGCGACTTCTTTTACCACAGCTACATATTGCCTGCCAAAGAAGGTATTTTTTTGGAAATTGCCCTCGTTTTTTTAATTCAAAATGTTCAGGAGTATCTGTTCCATATTTACTAGTATAAAACTCTTGACCAGGTATTTGTTTAAAATCCGCTTTTGTGTACGTCTCGACGTCCATCACCGCGCATTCAAATTTTGTAAAAAAAACTTCAAAGAGATGTCGCGACCGTATCTTTGCGGATAAGTTGTTTTGAGTCTCGATCTGGTGCGGCCTGGGCTTTATAACTCCTCAGTCCTGCTCTCTGTTTCACTTTTTGGACATAGGACTGAGACATTTTCACTTTTTTTGCAACATCACGAGATGAAATCGTATGATTTGAGGCAAAAATCTTTAAAATACCCTGTTACTTTTTCTTATTATTGACTCCCTGCAACCCACCACTTCTTGGCTTTTTATCTATTATCAATAGACCCCGTTATCTTGTCGCATAGATTATGTTTTTCAGTAGAGCGTGAATGATTTTTTTATTCGACCTTCTTGATATCGATGTTTATTATAATGCAATTGAATTTTCGCCTTTTAAGTCTATACTCAATTTCAATTGAAACTTTTTGTTTACAAATAAGTACATAATCTTATTGGTCTTACGTGAAAGTTTATTGTAATTATTGTGGAAAAAATATGATTAATCCTAACTAACGAACACCCTAGACTTTTATGTCTTCGTTTATTATTATATATATCTATATACTAAAGTAATACGTAGTACCTAGTGACACCTCTTTGAAATTATCAGTGACATACAGTATCGACATTTAGATAGTCGATAAAAAAATCATTCACGCTCTACTGAAAAACAAAATCTATGCGACAAGATAACGGAGTCTAATTATCAAGCGTTCACGGATTTTTTTTAATTCGTGACCAACCGTAGATTGTGGATATTTCAGCCTCTTCGCGATATCTATGTAGCTTAACATGGGATTTTTTACATGTTCGTGCAAAATGCGTTGACGTTGTTGATGTTGTACGCTCAACATTTTGTCAATGAATAAATAAAAGAAAATAAGACTTATCATTTTATAGCCCAGTTTCTTGTGAGAAAATTGTTGTTTAAAAAGTTAGAATATCTCAATTTTTCGATTAACTATAGCTATTTTTACATGCCCAAATTTTGGCGTGTTCAACCTGTATTTTCTACTTTCCCAATTTTCAGTTACTTACGGACTAACTACTATACTTACAACCTGTTATGGTTGTATGTATAGTATTTTTATTCTAAAACCATTGAAAATGTGACCGAAAGAAAATCTATACGAGTAACTGTAAAGGAGCGGTTTGAATAGCAACCCACAAAGAAAAAAACATACGCGAGGAATAATAGCGAATTTAGGAATAAAATTTCATTATATTGAAGCGAATTTAACTTCGAAAAAATATCTCAATACCGAAAAAAGTAACGAAGAACCGGGAATTCCCGGTTTCGAGCCAGTACCGGAAATCTCAGTACCGGTTCTGAAAAATCAACCGGTACCGCAATCCCTACTCGGAGCCGCCGCCGAGCATACACACTGCGCCGCGAGTCTGCCTCGACTCGACCCGCGCTCTATGTGAAGCGAATAGACGTGTCGCGGGCCAGCTCGGTCACGCGCCCGACCCGCACCCGCTCTGTGGCTTTAAGCTTGATTCACAGTGTGAATTAAGCTTAAAGCTCGTCAGCCTTCGTTCTGCTCGCCGGTTTATATGACATTAGCTGACCCGGCGAACTTCGTAGTTGGTACCCACCAACTACATTTTTTTAAATTTCTCCAATATATTATTAGTTATTCTGCTATTCGGGACGAAGATAAACCCAAAAAATCAAACATCATTAAAATCGGTTCAGTCGTTCTTGAGTTATAAATGGTGTAACAGAGATTATGCTGTCATTTTCTAGAAATGTAGAATAGAATTGAAGTATGTAGTTTATTGGAAAACACATGCACATAAAAAGAAAAGGAGACTTAAAAACGAGAAGGTGTCACGAAATGGCCTCATCTCAATGTGATACTGGCGGTTCTCAGAGCTGATCTCCCGATGAGATCATTAAGGTGAACTATTGATAACGCTCTAATACCATCTGATATCACAATCACCACTGTGGAACTAATATTACCATCGAATTGATGGAGCAGGAATAGCTAGATTATTTAGGTTCCAGTATTGAAGTCATAACTCATAATATAATACAAGGAATCACAACCAGCACACAAAAAATTATATAGGAAAAGGGCGTTCTTTACGGAGCCTTTTTCCGAAACGAGTCCCTCCTTCTGAGGTCATTGCTAGTCACAAAGTACGAACATGAACCAAGCTAAAATTACCCAGCTTCATAGGCGAAGAAGAAAATAGGCCAAAATTCACCGAAAATATGGCATTACAATTCCGGTTGTTTCTACTGCAAGTACTTGACTAGTATAACTTGATCTTGTTATCTCGGGTCGGGTCTTGCATAAGCTGATAATATTTTAACGAAGCGCTCGATCGGTCCTGTCCTGTCGCTCTGTCGGCAATATCCTTAAAACGTTCGGGTCTCTTCGGTTAAGTCTCTCCCTGGCGCCACTGACCTTCAATCTGAATCCAAAATATATAGAAAATAGTTTTCTAAAGTTTTTTGTAGCTTATCATATTATCAGCAACGGGTTTAAACATTATTGTATCTCATATTTACCTTAAAAGTTAAGTTACGTGCATAACTGAGTCAATATTAGTACCTCAGTAATAGGCTTGAAATTAAAAAAAAAAGTGCGCATTTTTGACCATAGATAGAGTGCCCATCGATGAATATTTTTGGTTTTTGATGTTCGTAAAATTTTGGACCTTTACGTCTACATCAGGGGTCCCGTGCAATAAGTTAATACTCTCTGCCCTGCTAGCATGACTTACATTGTCGCGCGACTCTCCATACTTCAGGCGCGACTCGAAGTATGAAGTCGCGCGCGACAATGCATGTAATGCTAAGCGTTAAAGCTGCTAGGCTAGGGGTTGTGTGGTATAACCTATATAATAAAATCGAAAACCCAGAACGGGATAAAAAACGAAAGAAGAAGCGAAATGGTGCCTTACCAAATTTTAAGAACTTTCTTGACACGTTTCTCGAATACAACGCACGTATCAGGAGAAACAACTATTCAAATATATTGTCTAAGTATGATAATAGAATAAGAGCATAAAAACTACCGCTTGCGATGCTTATTTATTTTCAGAGCTCGGATTTTTCACGGCAAAACAAAACACTAGCGTAATTTAGCCAGTGCTTGAAATATTATTTTATCGATATCGATAACTCAGAACTAGAAGAAATAAAAGTCACCAAATAAAATTAATATGTAATAAAACTAATAAAAACATTTGTATAAAGTTACTATATATTAGAAACAGACGCAATTTCTTCTTCAAAATCTACGTCAGTACACACAGCAGCACAAGACATTTTATTTGGGTAATAGTGATAGGAGTAGATGATCATTATCTTTTCAACATTCTCTGGGAGTAAACAGTTGCGTTTATCACTATAAATCCATTTATGTACACTAAATGTACGTTCAACTTCAGTTGACGTCAAGGGAGCAAATTTATAGAATTCATTATCAGTTCGGGTAATATTTTCAGATATGTCTCTTAAAATTTCGTAATCAGGATTTCGTTCGAGCACGGCTTCAAATTTACGTATCACTGGTAAAAGTTTACTCCAGTTTACGTAGCAACGAACAGTATCCAGAATGAGGAAGGATTCCGCAATGGATAAAGTCGAACATTGCAATTGTTCTATTGAAGAGGCTATTACTTCGTAGTTGTCGCGAATGAAATTTAACTCCGGTCGTAGTTTGCGTGTTTGAAAACATTTTTTTGCAGCTCTTATAGCTGCCGAGTCATTAGCAAGTATGGAGACGACATCACGTATTTGCTCATAGTATTGAGCGTAATATACCGCAGCAGATATCCAAGTTCCCCATCTGGTGATAATTGGCTCGGGAGGTAGGGGAATGGACGGATATTTTGCCTTAAAAAGGCGTACACGCTCTGGAGATTTTAGGAATATCTTTTTGACATTCGATATCAACCCATCCACACCTTTGAAATTATCTCGCACTTCTTCGGCAACCCGATGCAGACCATGAGCTAAACACGTGATGTGTTTCATACGAGGAAACGTTGCTTTTAAAATACGACCGGCTTTAAGCATATATGCGGCACTATCTGTGCAAAGTAAAAGCAAATTGTTTACGTTACCATTGAAAGAATTTTGAAACAAAAATTTTAATTGGTTTATTAAATTATTATTAGGTTTGCTATTGTTTCCCCATTTACCTTCTCTAAAACCTTCGACCCCAAAAGATAAAATTGCTTAGAACAATTTTTTTGCAAAGACCGAATCACCACGTTTGTCACACATTTTCCCATGAAATCTGGTGTTTCGTCTATAGATATCCACAAATAATTGGTTTTGTTTACCTCTCTTATACCCTGTATAGTTTTTTTGTACACGAGATTTAAATAAATTTTTCGCAGGGTCGATTCGTCCGGTAAAGAAGTCATAGAGCAGTCGCAACATAAATACTTGTTAAAAAAATTACGAAAATTATTGTTGTTGACTGTTGCCCATGGTATGTTGCATGAAATAAGAAAAATAATTAAATCGAAATAAAATTGATGTTTCCTATTTGGTTGCCCCGAACGGTAATTGTGGCGGTTGCTTTTCACATGATTCTCAATATTGCATTTCTTCAGTTTTAGATGCATATCGCACATAGAGCAGTATATAGTGGAGGTCACTTCATTATAGACTAACTCAGGGTGATTTTCAATCCACGTTTTGATCCGATCTTGTACATTACTCATTTTTGTATTAATTGATACCTTGCAATATTAAGTTATTATACGTATATCCAACACGTCGGATTCAATGCGTTGCGAAATAAATAATACCTAGATGCAATTTACGTTTTATACGTAATGAAATGACAGTTAAAGTGTGAATGTCATATGTCATGTGAGATGAAATTTGCAGTCGTTTCTATCATTTTAAATGAGGTGGTATAGTTACTTCGTTCTAAGTTGTACATGCAGACCTACCTCTTTGTTGCTCGACTATGGCAAAGCTAAAATGAAAAGTTATTTTATTACTTATACAGGATGTCCGGTAATTAATGCACAACCTTCTAACCCCCAGTAGGTCACCTTAGACTGGTCAAAAATATTGATTTTGAGCTCTAGTAAGTCTCCTGTTTTTCGAAATTTTCGCACGTTTGTTAGTTTTTAAATTTTGACATTCACACTGATAGGTGTACCATCGAATAAAAAAAGAAAAAATGTACTGAGGCAATACCTGTCATATACTCTAGTAAGACTCGATAGGTGTCGATAAAATAATATTTCAAGCACTGGCTAAATTACGCTAGTGTTTTGTTTTGCCGTGAAAAATCCGAGCTCTGTTTATTTTACAATTAGCCAAAGAAATTTTCATAATTTTCGTCGGTCATATTCGGATACTCTCGGTTCGTTACGCTGTTTAAATAGCCCAAATTATTTGTCGTAAGTTCAAGTAGCCTAAAATATGTTTGTTATGTTGGTATCCAGTTATATGATAGTTTTTTTACTCGAAATGAAATTAAAAGTGCTTTCAACCCATTGTCAACCTTCTATTACACATTGATGAAGGTGCTCTTTATTAGCTCAAAAAAGTGCAAAGAATATTTTTGCACCCCCCCCCCCCCCCCCAACTTTTGAACCGTAAGTTCAAAATATTTGAAGAGATTTGCTTATCATATACTTTCTACGAAAATTGTTTTGATCATTATCGGTTCAGCCATTTTTGAGTTATCTCCAAAAAAACACGTACTTGGCCGGTTTTTTAGAATCCCTTTCATTATTGACCAATATTCTTCGATCGGCCTCAGTTCTATTATGTCTATTATCAATATCATAATATTGCTTTCATGTTAAAGGTAGAAAATGTATAAAAAGCTGAAATTATTATTTTTTTATTTCCAGCCATAGAACATAATGTTGGTGTACCTATGATGGGCGCTCGTAGGGGTGTCGCCTTTCCGGGCGGCGACGCCGGTAGTATCTTGTCACCACGTGATACAGCTGGCCTCGGTGTTAAGATGGTGGAGTATGTCTTGGGCGGATCTCCTACAGGTATGTGCTATGTGGATTGTAGATAATGTAAATATATTAAAGGTGCATCTAAAATGAGCCATGACTAACCAATATGTTGCTGCTATAGATTAAGAGTAGGCTGTAGGCAACCCTACCTCATCGAGTAGCAGAATTCGGTTTATGTAGGGCAATGCACGATCAAAAGTTATGTATTTTAGTATTTTTAGTATTTAGCCTGTAGCCTGAGCTTAACTTGGAGCGTTTTGTACAGTCGGTAAAAATATAATTATAAAATCTGCCTCATCGTGTAGCAAATTGAACCTTATGCAATTTAAATGTACTAATCAACGTGGCTATTACAGAAATGGTAGCCGACCTTTTAAACCTGCAGCTTTTTTTATTCAGTCAAGTTTTATGTTTTAAGTATGGATGGTACAAGGAGGATGGGTCTCTTTTATAGGAAAACGGTCGAAAAAGTGTCCAGCGGTAAGCAGTAAACAATAGTTCAAAAAATCTCCGGGTGGCGCTAGGTATAGGAATTTGAAATGAATTACCGATATTTAATACTTATATGACATTCAAAATAAAATTAATATTCAGAGTGTTTTTCTTCTCCGCAAATAATTATTTTGTAAATATGTATGGATTTAATTTTTTAATATCAAAATTCATTTAATCAAATTTAATATCATTGTGGCGCCATCAGTTTATCGCCTTCTGACGGACACTTTTGTAACATAGATATTTATATCCTCCTTATACCAACCATAGTTTTAAAGTTTTAATCGACCAATGTAAGTAAAAACTGTGTGCGATAAAATCCGGACTGCATGATCTGGTATATCATTTTTACGGTACCACATATTCAAGCAACACTTTTTAAATAAATTGTGGTCAGCAATCTACATAATAAAATTACTAACATAATATTACGTTACGTTATCTCTGACTTTGATCACTATATATTCCACAGTGCCTATATTTTTTTGTACACGGTGTTCTGACAGTGTTTACCAAATTTTTCTGTGAAAAATAGTTTTTAATTATTAATTAGATAAACCAAATTATAGCTTACTAGCTTATGCCCGCGGGCACTAAAAGTACTGAAAAAGGAGGTTCTCAGTTAGGCTCGTATGTTGATATGTACGTATGTAGGAACATATGTTTGTCCGCGATTATGTCGTGTTTGGCTGAACCGATTTAGATGCGGTTTCATAAAAGTATTAGTTACGTTTTGGAAGTTCCGGTATACCTCGTTTTGGTGAAAGCGGTTCCCTTATTTTTTTAAAGAAATGATTGCAATAATTGTTGAATTAATCGTTCCGCCGGCAACGACTTACTACTCGTACTAACTACTAAGAGATTATGATTAATGCATATTTCTACTCTTGAATAGAAAGAAGCTTATCCCCGCGATTTCGACTGCGTGGAATTAGTAATCTATCCTCCTTTTTAGCCGCTTGGTGAATGATTTCTGGGATAATAACTATTATATATCCTTCCCCAGAAACCCAAACTATCTCCATACCAAATCATCTAAATAGGTTCATCATAACTCATTCCCTATACAAACTTTCAACCCCCTTTTCACCCCCTAAAGGGTTGATTTTTCGGGATGAAAACTATGTTATGTCATTTCCTGCGATTCATAACTATCTCCATACCAAGTTTCATCTAAATCGGTTCAGCGGCTTAAGCGACAGACAGAGACACTTTCGCATTTATAATATGAAATATATTGGACCGTAAGCCAGGCGCAAATACCGTCAGTCATCGCGTCCCGTTAGTTAACTCGTATAATGATTAAGGGCGACGTGTTATGGAGCCTCGTGAGCGTCAGCTGCCGATCCGTCGGTGGGTTGAGGAACGGCAGCCACCCAAACACGTAAAAAAATTAAATAAATTCAGTAAATTGAATAAAATCAACTATATCCACACCAAATTTCATCTAAATAGGTTCAACTATTAAAAATTTGCCATACAAACTTCCAACCCACTTTTCACCTCCGGTTTTAAGGATTGATTTTAATTTAATTTTTTTTTCTGGATGAAATCTAGTCAATGTAATTTTGGGCTATGCGCTGATAAATCAGTTAGTCAGTCATTATCTTATTTTATAAATTAAGATTAGATTGCAATTTCGCACAAATAGTTCCAAGAATTTTCATGTCCACAATATTAAATTTCGTAATTAACATCCCAAAATACCATAAAAACGACACGCATATTGATATTTAGACATTTCAACCCCATCGCACCCCAACAGGGGAGATGGTATTTCATGTCCGCCACGATTTTAAAATCGTTGTTTTTTGCGTAATCAGTGACCCGATAAACCATAGAAAGAATACCCATGTTGATTTTCAGACTTTGTCACCACATTTCCCCCTTTTAGGGGTTGAATTCTATAAAAAACTGAAACACGTGTTTACTCATTTATCGTTAGGAATACTACTGTGAAGTTCCGAATAAAATAGTCGAACTAATTTTTTTTGCCCATACATATTTTGAATCCCCATTTCATCCCCTTAGGGGATGAATTTTGAAAAACCCCTTCTTAGTGGATACTAACGTTATAAAAACTACCTATTGTGAAAAATTCAGCTATCTAAGTCCAAGTTTGGCCTGGGCGTTGATTTAAGTGAGTCAGTCAGGATTTTTACGTTTATATACAAGGTGCTCGCGAGGAAACCGCATAATTTTAACAGCGTACTCCTGAGGCCAAAAGAAGTAGAAAATATCATGACTTTTGGACAATCCCGCAAAAAAAAATATTTTTTTTTGTTTTTTTTTTTCTTGTTTTCTGAACGTATTCTTAAATTAAAAATAAATGTTGATGACAAAACTATGCCTAAAAACAAATAAAACTACTTTTTTTTCTTAAAATCAAAGTTAAACCAAAGTGTTTCCTGTCACTTTGATGTCTGCCAAATGCCTATAATGAGTTCCATAGTGGTAAAATTTCCGTTAAGAAAGCGCTCAGTCCTGAGTTATAATTAAAATATTTTATTTTTTTAATTGTTTATAACTCCGAAACAAGATGAATTTCAGAAAAGTTTATTTGATATTTTAGTCTAAATAAGGTCGGGATAACGCTGTTAAAATTATGCGGTTTCCTCGCACCGTGTATATAGATTACATTCTCTTTTCATAATAGCTTACATTTTTCTAATTGTACTTAGATGTAAATAGTTCAGAGGAGTTCTAACTTTGGTGAGCTTGACTTTTTTTACAACAATATGCCTCCTATATAAAAACTACTTTTAGGGCTTGGAGTAGAAAGTCTTCCTGACTGCCTTAAGTGGAATAGAGTTTCAAATCGTATGTTTTTTGTAAGATAACATTCTAATGAGCATAATACATTTGTGACATTGTCATGGTAAAGGTAATATATTGTCGATATTGGTACCTCCTTATAGTTCAAAACATTCTCCTTCATATGCAAAAAAAACGAGATCGCTATGTTGAGTATTTTTATTTTTAATATTTTTTTGAAGTTTCAACATATCTTTGTACTGTTTTGAAATATTCGAGTTTAAAGTTTAAAAGCCTAAAAAACCTAGTTATAGGTTGAAGTTATGGAGATAGCGGTTTTAAAATGTTCCACATACATTATATTACTCGACAAATCATATGTTGTCTCTAACATTTTACATTTTATAGAAATAATACAATAATAATGCACGTAGGATGTAGAGTCAAGAATCAAAAATTAAATCTATATATATATAAACGCATAAGTCCTGACTGACTGACTGACTGACTGACTGACTCACTCACTTAAATCAACGCGCAGCCCGAACCGTTGGACCTAGAGGGAGCGTTCAAGTATTACGTAACGCAATTTTTGGAGATTTTTGACCCCCCCTCCCCCATGTAACGCGCCGTAACGTTTTTCTGTAACCCCCCATCCCCCCTAGTAAAACGTTACGTAACCACCAAGTGCCTTTTTTTTACCTGAAAGTCACAATCATGTGGCGATAAGTACCGGAAAGTCGCTAAAATACCTTTGTAATTATTAGATTTCCTTTGTTCCTCGAAGCAGGGGGGGGGGAGGGCTACACGATAATGCGGTGCTGCTAGCCCCCGTGCGTGACCTTGACTTATATGCTCTTACAGACATGAAAAGTCGTCAGCCGGCTGTATCTAGGTGGAAAGACCATCAGCTGATGCCCTGAAGATCGTATGTTCACGTGACCAGCTGACGGTCTTTTCACTGCGATACAGCTGACTGACGAATTTTTATATTTATAATAGGATATAAACTATCATCTGACAAAGTTTCAATCGAGACGCAATGACCATTTTTTTTATCGATTAAATGTCTGCCGTTCCTAAACCCACCAACGGAGAGGCAGCTAACCTTCACGAGGCTTCATTACACATCGCCATTAATCACTTCACAAGTTGTCGCCTGGGTCGCGATGACCAACGAAATTTGTTCCTGGCTTACGGTCTATCTTTCGTACCACAATCATTAGTATCATTACTGTTGTTATGAGAGAAAATCTCACAGATCACATAGAAAACAGTGTATTTTTAAAATCAATATATAATTTCTAATATGACGATTGGAGTCTACGGAGACAGCCGAAGTATAACGAAGCCATCTGAATTGCGACCTGAAGGGTTAAAAAAACAATGTTACGTAACGCGTAGTTCAAACCCCACCTCCCGCCCCTGTAACGCATCGTAACGTTATACAAGACCCCCCGACCCCCCCCAATTCGTTACGTAATACTTGAACTTGAAGGTAGTTTTTATAACGTTAGTATCCACTAAGAAGGGGTTTTTCAAATTTATCCCCCAAGGGGGTAAAAAAGGGGTTGAAAGTTTGTATGGATGGGGTTTAAAATTTTGAGTTAGTAATTTGAAACTTCGTACGTTTACTAATAATTAAAAAACAATAAAAGTGATTTCAACGTTTTTCAAAATTCAACCTATAACGGGGTTAAAACGGGGTTGAAAGTTTGTATAGAGATGACAATTTTATTTGTGACAGACTTGATATTTCGTTTGCAGGCTTTGTAGACTTCAAGGCAAAAAAAATAATTACAGCGTTTTTCAAAATTACACCCCAGAGGATTTGAAACGGGGTTGAAAAGTTTGTATAAAAGGGAGGCCTTTACTGCTGAACCTAGAAAGTTGTAATCTGCAGGACGGGTTACATTTACAATCTGTACAACTAATAAGAAGCGATTTTGTAAAATTTAACCCCTAAAGGGGTAAAAAGTTTGTATAGGTGAGTGGTTTGTGTAGTTTGTGGGGTTTAAAATTTAGAGTTAGAGATTTGAAACTACTAATATTATAAATGGGAAAGTGTATGTGTGAGTTTGTTTGTTTGTTTGTCCGTCTTTCACGGCAAAACGGGGCGACAAATTAACGTGATTTTTTAAGTGGAGATAGTTGAAGGGATGGAGAGTGATATAGGCTACTTTTTGTCTCTTTCTAACCCCCCACTTCCCTAAAATGGGGGGTGGAAGTTTGTATGGTTTGTTACCCCGAATTTAACGTGAGCGAAGCCGCGGGCAAAAGCTAGTATTTTATATAACTCAAAATCGACAGATTTTCAGCTGGCTTATGTTGATTTCTGAATATGATGTAGGTAAGGTTTATAATAAAAATAATGAAACAACCATATCTCAAGGCACAATTTTTTTTAATAATAAAACAAAAAATTCAACACTTACATAAAAAAATATATAAAATCAACATTATTATTTTTAATTCTCATAGTTTACGTTAATTTAGGAACAAAACTAACGATCAAGTGTAATTAATAGAGAGCGGATTTGAAGTAGCGATCTCAATATTAATATGGATATGACTGCTATAATTTATTATTTTTTCTTTATACAAAAATAATGTAACTTATCGGAATAAAAAAGTAAAACCTTTTTGGAAGCTTTTGTAAATATTGGGCAAAAATTATGATGATAATAAATAAAAACATCGTTTGTTAATTTTTGAAATAGTTTATTTTTAAGTTTTCCTTTAATATTTCTTCTGCACAATGCACAGTAAAAAAAAATATTACGACCCAAAGAAAAGAAAAATTAAAATAATTCGCTTCCACAGTGCTCACAGAACAATTCATTAATTTCGAGGTAGTTTATTGGTTCTTCCTCAAAATCGTTTGCAGATCAATGATTTTTTGAATTAAAATTGCCAAGAGATTTGAGTATAAAACTGTTTTTACAATCGTTACCATCGTGGACGGTAAACATAACGGATGAAAATGTATTTTTCGACGGTGTATGCTTAAAATGCAGTGTAAGTGAGTATCATTATTGCTTTGACTTGGTTTTTGAGGAAAAACCAATAAACAACCTCGAAATTAATTAATTGTTCTGTGAGCATTGTGGAAGCGAATTATTTTCATTTTTCATTTGTATGAGTTGTAATACATTTTTCTAGTGTGCATTGTGCAGAAGAACTATTAAAGAAAAAGTTAAAAAATGAAACTATTTAAAAAATTTACAAACGATTATTTTATTTATGATCATCATAATATTTGCCCAATATTTACAAAAGCTTCCAAACAGGTTTTTACTTTTTTGTTCCCATAAGTTACATTATTTTTGTGTGTAGAAAAAAACAATAAATTATACCAGTCATATCCATATTAATATTGAGATCGCTACTTCAAATCCGCTCTCTAGTAATTAAACACAAAAGTAATGTAATTTTCTATCAAAAAAGTGACTTCAAAGTTTAGTACTTTTACATGATTTTTTGTATGTAAAGTGATCTAGGGTACCACATTGTCGCTATTCATAAGTTTAGGGAAATAAGAATTGTACTTCCATTATTTAACATAGTGTCCGCACTATAAGTGCATATATCTAATACAATAGTAGTTTATGTAACTGTTACGCAATAAGGGTCCTTAAAACATGAGTGTGGTTTTATGAAATGAGCCGCAGGCGAATTTCATAATAAGATCACACGAGTGTTTTAAGGCCTAATTACGTACAGTTGCATACACTGCTTTATCTACACTCATATTATATATATTAAATTAATTGTTCGGAAACCATAGAATGACCGCCATTGTACCGTCATGGCCTACTCGATTGTGCCGGCGCTCGCGCGGGACCAATCGAGTTGGCCATGGCGGTAACATTATGTTATCAAATTCGATGTTCCAAATTTGAAACTCATTGCTTAACAATATTTGAGCATGCATAGTTAAAATTACGTTACTGCCGCAGATAAGAAACTTATCATAGTTAAATCGTTTGTTGTAATGCTTGTCATTCTCATTGTCTACGGTTTTTGAACGCATTTTAGAGTACTTACAGTATGAGTGTAGATAAATATTATTATCAATAACATAACTTATTTTATAAAAAAATAACAGTCTTTTCGTCAGCTTTACTAATTTAGATAAAATTTGTTAATTTAACATTCCTTAGGGTCCCACCTTGTCGCTTTATGACTTATGAGATCAAACTTATTATTAAAACTTATTATAATAAAATTATTACTTACACAGTAATAATTTGCATTTAACATCATTATGAAAATGATTTACACTACTCAACCCCGCACCTAGGGGTACTTAATGCTGACGCCAAGTCATTTAAATTCTTACGTCTGATTGAGAGATTGGTGACTTTGTACGAGTATTAACTGATTATCTATACGGTTGTCCCTCAGAAGCTTGTTAAATATAAGTTAACTATATTTTCTGTTAAAAAGTTTTGATTTGTCACTAACTTATATCCCTCCCCTTATTTATATTTAAGATTTTGTTATGTAATTAATCAGTATTCAAAGCATCTGCCTGGCACCCGGCAGCCAACGCGCCACTTAGGTAGGTAGGTAGAGAGGTTTACATCGAATCAAAATTATAAATTAAATTTAGTTTAGGATTTAGAACATGTGCTTAACAAACTAGTACAGCGTGTTAGTGTGGGTGATAAGATAAGTGTGACGTGAACAAATCATGCCTACTTAGTTAATGTTATTATTTTATGATAATTTTATATTTATAACCCATTTTATATCTGCAATGTATAATGCATGTTATGTTTTCTAAATTATATTTTTTTATTTTCAAAGCAAATAAGTTTAATGAGTTTACTTCAAGCTTATGAGCGACAATGTGGTACCCTAGTCGGTAAACTTTGACTGTGTTTTTTTCCAACTTTTAGTTGAAACGTTTTACTTTTTATCAATGCACCGTATTATTTTAAGTGTGTAGAAGCTATTTTTAATTAAAACCAATTTTCCCTATTTTCGAGTTGATTAACAAAATCAGTGATATCAGGGAATCCATAAGCGACAAAGTGGTACCCTAACCATGATAACGTCACAGCTTGTGAAAATATAAATACAATTGTGGCATTGTAGCAGGAAGTGAGTGAAGATTATCAAAAAATGCTGGACAAAAAATTCAAGATATGATGGAATATATTTGGCAAAAACTCACACAAGCCCATACAATTGTAATATGATTCTATTTTTAGTATATATTACTATAATTCCAGATTATTAAAATAAAAGAAATGCTTGAATATATACCGAAAAAAAGATTACTAGATCATGCATGTTCGGATTTTATCGTACACAGTCTTAACGGCGTGCAAATAAGTTCACGGGATGGTTTTACGCAGTTTTACGATTAAATGCAGTTTTACGCGCCACATAAGTCACTGCTTATCAACAAGTGCCAAAAAAATATTGGTTGCGTTGCCCAGAACTGGCAACTTCATGACTCTTACCTTATTAGTAATTACCTCTTTAACTCTAACTGCGCTTTTTCATCAGTTGGTATAGGTTTCGTTTTCCGCAAAAAATTTCAAGTTTGGGCTCCGTCAGATACGATATACAGGGTTAAAGAGGTATTCTCCGTTGAATATATGGATATAACGTATCATTTTATGATTAATATGTCGGTACATATTAATCATAAAATGATACGTTATATCCAGATACGGTTATCACTGATAACCGTATATTCGAAAAACAACTGATAACTTATCAGTTGTTTTTCGAATATACACAGGAGCCTGATTCAGTCTACGTTTTGAATTTATACTCCTAGTGACCCCCCCGAGGGACCTACGAAAAAAAAATCCAAGAACTGATTATTCACGGGTAGGGTCGGTTTTTTGGATATAATGACTGGCCTACTAGGTACACGAGATAGGTTTCTGAAAGAAATTAATTTTGTTTCATACATTAAAAAATGTCTCAGCACTCCCCTCCAAAGGGATTTTTTTAAAGAACTGCGGGTCAAACGTTTTGTTTGACCTGTAGTATGCGTGTGCTAAATGGCCAACCTGTACACCAATTTGACGTTTTTCTTTGAAATTCGGCTCGCACGCCGTGCACTAGAGGGTTCAGGTGCGCGCGTTCGGAGACGCGCTGGGCTGGTTATGAATGCACAATGATTTCCCAAAAATCAAGCTCCACAACAAGTCACAAAGTTTTGGGGTTAGGACAAATGACTAGTTTACAGTAATTAATCGTTTATCTACACATATGTATGTATGTATATCATAATCATAAACCCTCTATTAATTGTTCAACAAACGGCAAATTACGACCAGGGCTAGAGCTTATGATTTCTCAGCTTTTATTTTCTCGGACCTCTAGAATTCTCGACTAATAGCTCACCAAACGAAGACGCTTAACTGCCTGATAGGGGAAGTAATTCGTGTATAGCTGAATTTTGGTGTAGTTGTAGGCAAAGGTATCTTACACAACATACTAAAAGTACCGGTGGATGGGGGCGCCGCTAGCGGGGTGAGGGGGGTGTAAAGGTCCCTTATTTTGGTTTTTCGTAAATAACTCGGTAACGGTAGCTCATACGAAAAAATGTTCTATTGCTTAATTCATCCACATCTAATTTTCTATAAAAACAATTCTTTACAATTTTTTGCTAGGATCAATGTTTAATGAGATATCGAGGAAATACGATAAACACTTTTTTAAACTTTCGGAGCTAATATTTACGAAAGTATTAGTTTTATCCAAAAATTGTTTCAGAATACCCTTATTGTTTTAAAAAGACCTATCTAACGATACCCCACACATTAGGGTTGGAGTAAAAATAATATTTACCCCCCCACTCCATGTGTACGGGAGGTACCCGAAAAAATAATATTTTTTTACATTTTGTTTTAAAACTTTGCCGGCGTGAATAAAGTACATACTCACACGATTTTTTTATTTTCTAGTACTAACCATCACTGAGCAGGCTGCTCACCCTGCTACCTCACTTCCTACCCTTATAGTTTCGCCAAGTCCGTCTGACCCCATCTGTCCGTCTAGACGTCTAGTACTAAACATCACTGAGCAAAGCCGTGGACGGACAGACGGGGACAGACGGACATGCCGAAACTCCAAGGGTAGGACCCCTCCTCACCCTGCTCAGTGATGGCTAGTACTAGAGAAATTAAATTTCGTATAAGTATGTGTTTTAATTACGCAGACAAAGTTTTAAAACAAAATGTGAAAAAATATTATTCTTTCGGGTACCTCACGTACACATGAAGTGGGGGGTAAATATTTTTTTTACTCCAACCCTAATGTGTGGGGTATCATTAGATAGGTCTTTTTAAAAAAATAAGGGTATTCTGAAACCACTTTTGGATAAAACTAATACTTTCGTAAATATTAGCTCCGAAAGTTTAAAAAAGTGTTTATCGTATTTCCTCGATATCTCATTAAACATTGATCCTAGCAAAAAATTGCAGAGAATCTTTTTTATAGAAAATTAGATGTGGATGAATTGAGCAATATAACATTTTTTCGTATGAGCTACCGTTACCGAGTTATTTACGAAAAACCAAAATTAGGGACCTTTACAACCCCCCCTTTCCGCTAGCGGCACCCCCATCCACCGGTACTTTTAGTATGTTGTGTAAGATACCTTTGCCTACAACTACACCAAAATTTGGCTATACACGAATTATTTCCTCTTAGTTTTCCTTTATTGGGTGGGCTATAAGAAATTTCCGGGAATTCTCGGTTTGTCGAGTTTTTTTTTTATAATCGTAAGAGTTATAAAAAGCACCATAATATCACAATCATATTTGAACAGTCTTTTTATTCTCCGTTTAAATTCCCCCCCTGTTGCTGTTGGAATGGTGGATGCTAAGTGAAGTCGGTTCTTTTTTGTTTAAAATTGTATATCATTAGTTTAGGAAGGGAGCCAACTATGGCAAAAAAAAAACTCGAAACATTTTTTAGTAGGCCCAGGAACAAATAGTTTCGAATCCTCCTTCAGCTCCCTAAGGGCCCTAATTATTATTACACCTCCCAACCTCACAGATTGGGCCCAACAAATTGTTATGTCTAATACCGGTTATAGGAACAGCTGATTTTGTTTTTTTCTTTCGTGAAAGGTTGGTTATCAAGCTAAAATATTAGCAGCAAGGGCTATTACACACGAGCTGAAATTAAGAATTGGAATCTACAGTTACGAAATAAATTCGGAGGGTTCTGATTCTGCATATTTTCTATAATAATGCATAAACAGAGACCATAGACAATATTTGTAACGTTCTGAATTTATTCAGTCACCATGTACATTTTTCTTCTTAATTTGAACTCGTGTAGAATGGCCTTAAGTGCAACCTCTCGAACAGTGCAGATACTGTAAAAAAAGTATTTTAGTGGGAAAATTTTAAAACATTCTCAATATTTTATTATGTTGCGTTGCGTATATTATTGTGAATTATAATGTCGATTTGTTTTATTATATAATAATTTGACTATAGCCTCGTAACGCCCAAGAAAAAAAAACGCAAGTTCAGCTAAACGCCCAATGTGCAATGTATAAGCCAATATGTTTAAATATAAAAATGACATTTCATAAGCTTTTAAGTCTGGGCGATAATGCTGAGTGTTACTTTATACACTCTATTGCACATTGGGCGGCACGAGGATAGGTACAATAAAAGTGAATTAGGTCTAGATGTTGTTCAAATGAAAGTGAAAATTACACTTAAATGGCCGACATACGTAATAGTTTTACATTTTAAAAGCCGTTTAGTGACAATGAAATGCAGTCAGAATTTAGTAATCCAGACTTCATAACGTAATGTCTTTACGCATATTTTTGATAACGTGGTAAGTCTTAATAATGTTTTTGTTGTAGTTTGTTGATACGATAATACATCAATAGACCCCGGACTTTGGTGGCAATGACGTCACAATAGGGTGATTTGGGGAGTAAACGGAACGGTGTTATGAAATACGGTAAAAAACTCGGTTGTTAACCGAATACATTTTGATTAGACATTTTCAACAAAATTATCTAGTATGTTGATCAATATTATCTTTTAGTGTTTTTAATGGCCTCCTAGCCCAGTCGGTAGTGACCCTGCCTACGAAGCAGGAGGTCCCGGGTTCGAATCCTAGTAAGGGCATTTATTTGTGTGTTGATCACAGATATTTGTTCCTGAGTTATGGATGTTTTCTATGTATTTAAGTATTTATCCATATTTATCTATTATATAAATCGTCGTCTAGTACCCATAACACACCTATTGAGTTTACTGTGGGCCTAGGTCGACTTGTGTAAGATTGTCCCATAATATTTATTTATTTATATTTAAACCATACAATTGTACGTTAAACAGGCTTGACAGTTGTGACGAACAAAGAGTGAGTGACCGACAAAACCAATGCCAGTATAACGTACAAATGCATGGTTTGCAAGTAATGCAAACGATAGTATTGATCAACTTACTAAGTAATATTGTTAAAAATGTCTAATTATGTATTCGGTTAACAACCGAGTTTTTAACCGTATTTCATAACACCGTTCCGTTTACTCCCCAAATCACCCTATTGTGACGTCATTGCCACCAAAGTCCGGGGTCTATTCATCAATAACAACATAAGATACTTAGTCGTAATAGTGGGAACGTTGGTTTAACATGTTTTCTAGAAATTAATGCAAAGGGTCTGGCCGGACCGCCATAGCAAAATCGCCCCTGGCTGGATTTGAGACATTGTTATGCACGATTATTCGTTTTATTAATACATATGCTTTTGGTGAATATTATGCCTTAAATGATTATTTTTTTTTATTTTTTTTTCTTTAAAACCACGTATCCGATTGACTTGTTCTTTGGATATTTTATAGATATATTAGGGAGACATCAAATTAAATAAAAAATAACTGCCTGATTTTTTTTTAAGTACATAATTTTTTGAGTTTAAGTTTTAAAAATATTTTTTTTACTACATATGGGTTAGCGACACCCACCATATTTTCATATAATACTAGCATTTTTATACTCTATTATATATATTTTTATCAAAAATATTGGTTTGGATCAACAAATTAAAAAAAAAAAAAATTCATAAACACCGGCCGGAAGGTATTGTGTAACATCGGAAGTGGCCCTTTATTTCTCAATTGAAACTGGTTATTATAAAAAAAAAACAAATTAAGAATGATTTTTTTTCTTGCACTGGTGGGGATTCGAAGCAGACATATATAGCAAAAAAACTAAGTTCAGTTTTATGGTACACACGTTCAAATCTAATCTGCTCATTTAACAATTACAGGTATGTAACTTTACATTCTCTTAATTCTTTCTCCAGTAGGGTACTCAGTATTAGTTTGAGCAAAAAAAATACTGAAGAGCTTCCATATACTTACTAGCTTTGTTACTTTTTAATAGTGATTTGTATTGATAGTGTGGTAAAACTTTTAACGAACCAGTTCTAAACTCTATTAAAACTTAATGTATATTTATCCAGCTTAAGCTACTGTACTAGGCGAGCGCAGACCGGTCCCGCTAGCGCGACCGGCTCACTAAACAAAAGAATAAGGAAAAAGTTATCAGCGCCCGATGCAATGGTTTTTACTGCGTACCCTTAATTTTAAATAGATTATAAGTAGTTATGTAGTATGTAACAAAAAATGCAAAAATTGAATTATATAAATTACTGCGGAATCGGTATCGAGACAAACCACACCGGTTTACCGATACTCTTGTATCAAAGTGTTATTGTATTGTTAATTACCTTCATAAATAAATAATAAAATAATAATAATAATAGTTTTAGCCAAGCTATTTTTATTTTTTTAGCACTGCTTTTTGAGTTTTAAGCCCTATTTCAGTGTAAATAAATATAAAAACTTTTTACAAAAAAAAGATAAACCGACTTCAAAAAGGATAAAATAAATTATTATATTATTTATATGCGTTACAAACTGATATGTTTGAAGTCGGTGCCAAGCCAAATTTGGAAGAGTTAATAAGAACGAGGCTCTGTTAAGTAAATTGTTCTTGATACTATAGAACTATTCTAATGCGGTATTGATTACACGTAGGTATTCATGTACTTGAGTACAGAAAGAAAGTATAATCATGCGTCTTATGAATTATGATGTTTGTTAATAAACTTTTTTTACTAGTTTTCGGACTAACCATATCTCGAACGAATATCCGTGCTACGGTTTGAATTATTTATCCTACTTCATCTAAGGTTTAATATCGAAGTGTAAAGGAATTCAATGGCTAGATTGATCTTTCTATACTCAGACACACTGGGTGTTTGGGACCCACTTTGTCAGTAGAAAAAGGCGCGATATTTAGATTTTCTATGGAAGGTCAACCCTACGCGATTAGGTACATTCTTTTTGTTAGTATTGAAAAAAGAGACGTGTATCAGAGTATATATACATACATAGGTACCACATTTCATCAAAATTGGATTAGTAGTATAGATGTGAAAATGTAACAGATAGAATCACATTCACCTTAGCAATATAAGTAGAGGTATAGATGTTTTTTGATTTTTATACTTGAAGCTGATTTGACCGGTATAGTAAGTTTTTGGCTTGACACCGACTTCAAACATATCAGTTTGTAACGCATATAAATAATATAATAATTTATTTTATCCTTTTTGAAGTCGGTTTATCTTTTTTTTGTAAAAAGTTTTTATATTTCCATTTTTAGTGGTTATATAATTCGTTTTTCCATTTTTAGTGGTTATATAATCATAGTCGGAATAATCGGTGAGATATATAAGAAAAAGGTCATAATACGTACTCAATTAGGTCCACTCCATTAAATTGGTGGTTTTCGAGAGGAAATGCTTGAGTTGCTTAAAAAAACAACAAAATCAATATACATGTGCCTTTAAAAATTGAATAGTTCTCTCAATTCGTCGTGGATCCCATCATCAGAACAGCACCAGATTGATGTGTGATCATCTTCGAGGTAGTTTCTTTCAAACAATAAAAGAATTGCTCAAATCGGACCACGGGTCTCGGGATCCTACATTAAAAAAATCATCATCATTATCATCAAAACAACCATCATCATCAGGTCCACTTCATCAAATTGGTGGTTTTTGAGAGAAAATCCTCGAGCAGCTTAAGAAAACACCCAAATCACCGTACATGTGCCTTTAAAAATTGAGACGTTCCCTCAATTCCTCATGGATCCCATCATCAGAACAGCACCAGATTAATGTGGAATCATCTTATAGGTAGTTCTTTTAAAACAAAAAAAGAATTCCTTAAATCGAACCACGGGTCTCGGAGTAATCGCTGAACATCCTACATTTATAAAAATCATCATTATCATCATCACACTTCATCAAATTGGTGGTTTTCGAGAGAAAATCCTCGAGTTGCTTAAGAAAACACCAAAATCACCGTACATGTGCCTTTAAAAATTGAGGAGTTCCCTCAATTCCTCATAGATCCCATCATCAGAACAGCACCAGATTAATTTGGGACCACCTTGGAAGTACATCCTTTCAAACATAAAAAGAATTATTCAAATCGGGCCACGGGTCTCGGAGTAATCGCTGAACATCCTACATTTAAAAAAATCATCATCATTATCATCAAAACAATCATCATTATCAGGTCCACTTCATCAAATTGGTGGTTTGCGAGAGAAAACTCTCGAGTTGCTTAAGAAAACACCCAAATAACCATACATGTGCCTTTAAAAATTGAGGAGTTCCCTCAATTCCTCATAGTTCCCATCATCAGAACAGCACCAGATTAATATGGGACCACCTTGGAAGTATATCCTTTCAAACAAAAAAATAATTATTCAAATCGGACCACGCGTCTCTGAGTAATCGGTGAACACACATAAAAAAAAGCCCAAACCGAATACAGAACCTCCTCCTTCTATGAAATTGAAGTCGGTTAAAAATAAACTTAGACATAACCATTACTTTATTTCACTTACATTTAAATCACACAAAACATATCATCATAAATTCCCATCCACACGTTTAGAGAAAATCTTTGTTGGTGAGCTTCTTCTTTTGATTTCTTTGGATATTTTGATTTCTTTGGGAGCCCAAAAGTGAAGATTGTGATAATTTGTTATCCCATCACGGTCAAAATTGGATTTGTCCGTCCACAAAATTTTCTTCAGGTACTCAGGATCTTTAATATCCGCATTGATTAAAAATCTGCAGAAATCTATTCTTAGTGTTACGGATACTGCCGAGCTGAATGCAGGCTAAACCACACCTTCCACTGAGGCATACCGAGCCGGTTAGCGACTATTCTCGTCGAAGTAGTGCCGTCTGCCCGGAAACACTGTAGGATTTCTTCTTCTTCAGCAGGATCGTAACGTCGAGCTTATAAAGAGAAGGGACTCGTTTCTGTAATTTGTACGCAAAGTGTAGTACCTTTTTTTAAGTTATGCCTGTAAATGTAAAAACATTTGTTTATACAATTTGTTTTAATTTGTTGGAGAAAATCCGAAACTTGTAATTTTAAATTCTTTTCTTTGTACAATTTTGGCAAGCTTAGGCATGTTTTTTTACTTAACGTAATCACTCGTTCATCAGCTATTAGACAAATGCTTTTTTTACACCAAATTAAAGTAGTTTATTCAAAATTGTTAGTTTTAGGACGAGAGGCGGATGTTTTTAAAAAAAAAAAACTTGAATAACTTGAAAACCAATGAGTTTTGACCCCTAGTTGACTGGACTTAAATCATTGCAACTGAGCTATAGAATAACCCCTTTCAAGGAATACGGCGAATTTCCAATCAACCTGTATGTATCCGAATTATGGTTTCGTATGTATTGTAAGGGTTATAATATATAAATAACTTATTTTGACATTGTTGATCTAAACCAATATTTTTGATAAAAATATATATAATATATAATAGAGTATAAAAATGCGGATATTATATGAAAATATGGTAGGTGTCGTTAACTCATATGTAGTAAAAAGAAATTAAAGCTTAAACTCAAAAAATTATGTAATTAAAAAAAGTCAGGAAGTTATTTTTTTTTAATTTGATGTATCCCTAATATTAGAGAATGCTGACTCCAATCACGACTAAAATAAAAAATAGCTTGGCTAAAACTATACTTAAGCTGGATAAATATACATTAAGTTTTTAATAGAGTTTAGAACTGGTTCGTCAAAAGTTTTACCACACTATCAATACAAATCACTATTAAAAAGTAACAAAGCTAGTAAGTATATGGAAGTTCTTCAGTATTTTTTTTGCTCAAACTAATACTGAGTACCCTACCGGAGAAAGAATTAAGAGAATGTAAAATTACATACCTATAATTGGTAAATAAGCAGATTAGATTTGAACGTATGTACCATAAAACTGAACTTAGTTTTTTGCTATATAATATATGTCTGCTTCGATTCCCCACCAGTGCAAGAAAAAAAAAATCATTCTTAATTTTTGTTTTGTTTTAATAATTACCAGTTTCAATTGAGGAAAAAAGGGCCACTTCCGGTGTTACACAATACTAAGGTTAAAATTGGTCCACCCTGTTTAAGAAAAAAAAAAAATTTTTTTTTAAGTTGTTGATCCAAACCAATATTTTTGATAAAAATATATATAATAGAGTATAAAAATGCGGATATTATATGAAAATATGGTGGGTGTCGCTAACTCATATGTAGTAAAAAAAATATTTTTAAAACTTAAACAAAAAAAATTATGTACTTAAAAAAAAGTCAGGAAGTTATTTTTTTTTCTTTGATGTATCCCTAATATATCTATAAAATATCCAAAGAACAAGTCAATCGGATACGTGGTTTAAAAAAAACTAAATTTTTTTTTTCGCAAACAGTAATCATTTAAGCCATAATATTCACCAAAAGTATATGTATTAATAAAACGAATAATCGTGCATAACAATATCTCAAATCCAGCCAGGGGCGATTTTGCTATGGCGGTCCGGCCATTCCCTTTTGGTTTTACGTTCGTGGCTTATTGAACTTATTGTATCATTTTAGATAAAAACCTAAGTACGAAGGTGTTTGAAGTACATACAACATACATTATATTATTAATACAAGTTTACGAGTCGAGTATTGCCTTACCTATATCCGAAAAAAAATTTTGATAAGTTTCTTACTTATTTAATTGCATGTTTGAGAAAAGCACTATACATACCTCGGTGTGAAAAGGGGTTGCCAGCCTCGTGACTATCCGGCCTCGCTACGCTCGGCCGTCTATATGTACTTGGCCGGCAACCCCCTACTTCCCGGCCTCTGTAGTAATGTACTATTATTTTTTAAATTTGTATTAGTAAATAATGACGAACTTCACGTAAGTACTAATTTTACTACAGTAAGGTGAACATTTCCGAGCACATTGGAGAAAAGGCATTGTTCTCAAACATGCACGGAAATGGTCGCATTGTGTTCGTAAATTGAAAACGCACAGTGCCCAATTTTATTCTTTTCAAATTTAAAAAGTAAAAACGCAGCGGAAAAAATGGGTCATTAGAATCATTTTACTCCTAGGAATAAAATGACTGTATGAAAATCCATTTTTTTGCGCTGCGTTAACTTTTTAAATCCTGCGATTGCAAATAAATGACTAAGGAAATGGTTCATTCTGCCAAGTGAAACCTTCGCGAGCTTCGTTCAACCAGACAAGTGTCAAAATAATTGCAAACACGATGTCGCGATTCAAGATGCGCGCGCACTGGCGCATGCGCGTATCGGACCATTAGTGTCTGTGGTAATAGATTTAAAAAAATATGCAAAATAAAAGGCGGAAATTCGTGTAATAAGTTTCCTTTCCTTTAAAATTTATTAAAATAGTAAACAGTATGAGCTCAAATGATGAAAGTGAGATGGAAATATACGGCACACTGCCTCATTTGAAAGAAGAAGCAAGCTGCTGCCTGCTAAGTCGCGGGACAAATATAACAGGACTCACGACACGTTCATGCTGTGGAAGGACAGCCAAAATGCTAGAAATTTGTTTGATTTTCTTACATAATTTGAGAAAAGCACTAGCATTTTCCGACTCGGACCTTTGCCAGGCCTCGGCAAGCCTCTGCCTGGCATCTGGCCGAGGCTTGCCGAGGCCTGGCAAATGTCCGAGTCGGAAAATGCTTGTTTCCATTGAGGTATACATAGTGGTTTTCTCAAAGAATGTGAGGAAATCAAACAAATTAAATTTCAACTGTAAGTAATAAGTTTTTGATAAGGGTAAGTGACTTAGTACAACAAATAAAGCATGTTATTAGTTAATGTTAAATGTTATATTAGACATTCCGGGGCAATCTGTCAACGAAAAGGTATTTCTAGCATTTTGGCTGTCCTTCCACAGCATGAACGTACCATGTCGTAAGTCCTGTTATATTTGTCCCGCGACTTAGCAGGAAGCAAGTTGTAGAATTCTCGAGGCTATTTTCCTCGTCTCGAGTCAGACTAGAATTCTCGACCAAAAACCCTAACCATCGCCCTATTTCTCGAAGCCTTATATATTATTATAACCTGATATTATTAGCCCTTAAGCTAATATTTTTCACAAGTTTATTAGTTTGCGTTTATAGAAACTACACTTGTAAAATATTAGTTATAGTTTATAGTCATCGGATAATACATTTTGGAAAATTTTACACAAGTAAATTCAGTTTTGTTTCACAAAATAGCGCCTGAACAAACACGTTTTAGACGTTCGGTTTGTCTTGTCGCAAAATTTAGTTGTTTTACTGCTAACTAAATAATCTCACTTATTACACGACTTTCGTGTAAAATAAACGATCAAGATAGTGAAATCATCGACATATAATATCAAGACGAGTAAAGGCAAGCAAAGTTCATGTGAAAACACGACCCATTTTCACGTTTACAAAACTAAAATGTCTTATGTCTTATTAACCAATCAAGTACTCATTATTTAAGCATATTTTTTTGTGTTAACCTTAATTCCGCAAAGGTTTCATGCCATTTCACCAATAAGAAAAGTTGCCGTGTTGTGAGTGGTCAAAATCAATTTGACAATGAAGTTTAATTGGACAGGAGATACTCAAATGAAATGACTGAAATGTCAAGTTAACGTATAATAAATACACCTAAGCTTGACGTGGATGGGTTCTCGTGATAAATAATAATGCAATCAATTAACAATTTATTTTTTTGTGAATTTTTCATTACTTATGTAATATACGTAAATTTAATCGTTCTTGGAATAAGGAATAATATGAAAGCCTTCTATTCATCTTTCATTTATTTAATAAAAGTGCTTAATTACAATAAAGGGACTTACATACTACAAAATAAGCATAAATTAACATAAAATAATAAAGATTTTGACCTTTTTTACAATTTTATAAATCCGTTACATTAGGGAGACCCTTTTGGTCTCAAGCAACATATTGTTAAGCAATTAATGTTGATTATGTCAAAAAAAACATAATTTTTTAACTTTATTTATGACCAGACTAGAAAATAATAGCATACCTTCAATATAAATAGTTAAAATTCTCTTTGCTTCCTCGTTTTTTAGAACTAAAAAAATAACGGATGAGTTCGTTATGTGTACTATTTATTTTAGCAGGCTTAGGGAAATACAAAGATAAATTAACATTTTGTATCCAAGATAAATTAACATTTTGTATCCATTTTTTATACTACAACGGTAGCAAACAGGTATTTAGCTCACCTGATGGTAAGCAGCTACCGTAGCCTATGGACGCCTGTAACTCCAGAGGTGTCTCATGTGCGTTGCCGACGCTTTCATATAAAAGAGGATTCACTGTGTTGACAGCTAAAGTGACAAGAGGATCCCCGTCGGCAACACACTGCATCCTCTGAGCTCTCTGGCCACCTTACTCACCGGCAGGAACATAACACTATGAGTAGGGTGTAGTGCTAATTGGCTGTGGTTTTCTGTAAGGTGGAGGTAGTTCCCCAGTCGGGCTCTGCTCTAGATTTGATAATTAAAGACTATGCTATGAAGGTATAGCATTCATTATTAATGAAAAATAAGAGTCATACCTATTAGTCAGTTGTACTAGAAATGGCACGGCCAGAATTGGTATGATTTTACCAGAGTAAGTATGGTAGGTACTAATTCGAAGGGTTTAGTTCTGTCGATTTCGTTGACTTTACTTAATATTAGTGATTTGAAAAAAAAAAAAAAACTTTAAACATCATACTGTTGAAGTCATCATTATAACAGAATTTAAATTATATTTAGTAGGTAAGTAAAACCGACTGAGGTGGCATATTCAGATTGTTTATGAAGTACGTATCTCATATTCCCAATATATGAGTACAAGGGAGACATTTCAATATTATCAAAGTAGTATAATATTGATAAAGATTTATTCCAAGGACCCATACTGTATATCGAAAAAAACAAACTGAAAAGATTCTTTGTTAACAACGGAAACCTAACTGCTATTACTACTAGGTAATACTTATAAATGAACATTCATTATACTTTTCCTCAAATGAGTTATGTTTACTTCTCCAAAACTTATATTGCATGACATCGACCAAGTCCGTAATGTATGAGAATATCTATGCGTGATTTACTTACCGATGAAAAGAAATATCATCATCTTTGGCGCCTGTGTGGCTCCTGCACCAATGCACGGCACAAGCCGGCATTTTAATACCGATATATTACCGAAATTTCATGGGCCGAAAAAACTAATATTTTGACGACATGACAATTTCAAAATGTTTGACATGACATTAGGGCACCGCTGTCACAAGCTCCGCCCACTTTGGCACCAGGAAAGTGGAGCACATTTTGAGCGTTGATTACGCTTCCTTACTTATTATTCTTCCAAGAGTGAAATACAATATTTCGGAGAAGCCACGTATCTCCGACACGGCAACGATGCGGTTTGTGACCACATCACTAAAAGTTTTTTAATATGAGCGTAGATAAAGCAGTGTATAATTAGGTATTAAAACACTCGTGATTGTGATATTATTAAGAAACTCTTACTTCGTTCGTTTCATAAACACACTCATATTTTAATGCCCTTCATTATGTAGCAGTCGCTTAAACTACTATTAACGGTTTACTCCAGTATGGGCATGTTGCATTTATACAGAAGCTGGTGGAGTGTCAACCGTTGGAGGGGAAAAAGTGGCTGGAGTAGTTGCAGGACTGCGGGGTATGGTTTTAGAAGAACGACCGGAAGATAAATCTGCATCACCCTTTGAAAAAGATCTCCATGAATTACACGAGCATGGGCCATTACCAAATGGTCTTCATAATGGACAAGAAGATGATAAGGCTTTCAAGTGAGTAATTATGTAACGCAGTAACGCTCTGTGGGTGTTTTTTTGTCCACTGAAATAGTACAGTTGCCATCAGATATATCAGAGCGGCCAAGGTGGTCACAAATATCTGAACAACGCCTCTATTGTCAAGGCGATAAAGTGCATGTTCAGATATTTTTGAGTACCTTTGCCGCTCCGATATATTTGATGGCGACTGTACATTGTGATAAAAGTGTGCTTAGTTGATCATTACATACGAAGCATTCGTTCGTGTGCATAATAGTAGAGCTTGAAATTGAAAAAATTGTGCGCATCGAGAAAAAGTTGTGAATTTTTGACCATGGATAGAGTGCCCGACGATGAATATTTTTTAGTATTGGAGGTCTGTAAAATTTGTGGACCTTCACGTCGAAATCAGGGGTCCCGTGCAATATGTTATTACTCTCTGGTTAAGGCTGCTAGGGCTTGTGTGGTATCATTTCCGTATAAAACAGACATGTAAAAAAAAGTTCTGCGAAGAGGAAAAACACTCAAAAAAAAATATTGTTTTTTAGAACGTTATATAACTAATAAATATCAGTTATTTTTAAATACAAAAAATATCATAAGGAAGCATATTTAATGCAGTTTTTAAATATATACAATTTTAAAGCTTATTTATTACCGTACAAAAACTACGCGAAAAAATATCATTTGCGTCGTGGTGTATATGTTTTCTCCATTATAAGTATGGAAAATCAATGAGAAACGTGAACATCCGTAGCGAATTGACCTTAAAATTTTGTTCAGAATACCTTCTACAAAATTAAAAAACAAACAAAAAATAAACAAATATTTCCTTATACTAACTTAAGTATTAATCGTTATAATTGGAACAAATGTGTTTTTAATCCTTTTTTTTTTTCATTTCTGCATTTGGTAAAAGGTATTCTGAGCAATAGTGACTAATAATCAGTGATCGTACATTTTTCAGCAAAATTGGTACAAAGACTTTTTATTAAATTGTTATTTAATTACCAACCATCTCTACATTATTACTTAGTTCTAAATGGCTTTGATTTTATTTGATTCTTGGTTCAAACATTTAATAGCCTCAAAATAATAAATTCATTTTGCACGAGTACCGAGGTTACTTGACCCGAGCCGAGAGGCGGGGTTAAGACTCGGGACGAGTGAAAATGACACTTCCGCACGTGTGTTGAACAACGTTTTTAAATACAATTGCGAAAAAACTACAATGAAATAAAATTACATTTATATTCTGTCAGTGTACGAAAGACAGCTTCATTCAATCGCGCGTTGTTCAAGTAATACTATTGGGTCTCGCATAATACTCCTTTATGCCCAATGGCGCGTAGTTCAGGTGGGTCATTTATAAGCGGCTCTCGCATAATACTCATTTATTTAAAATTTTGATCTGCAAATCGTGCGTAAAATCAAACTACGCACGATTTTCAGATCAGATTACTTTTTAGCACTAGTGCATAAAATCAAATTTTACGCACGATTTGCAGCTACATAAAGTAAACTTTTTGAGCAATTGTATTTAAAAAATATTTTTTTTCGTGTTTTCCCCTTCGTAGAACCATTTTTTTAATGCGGATTTTTAATTGTTTAATGTCAAAAATGAATTCTGCATATCTGTTTTATACGGAAATGATTCCACACAACCCCTGGCAGCTTTAACACCAGAGAGTAATAACATACTGCACGGGACCCCTGATTTTGACGTTAAGGTCCAAAAATTGTACGGTCCTCCAATACTAAAAAATATTCATCGTAGGGCACTCTATTTATGCTCAAAACTCACAACTTACTCTCGATGCGCACAATTTTTTTCACTTTTGTACTTAAAGAAAGCCCTACTATAAGGAAGTTGAGTTATTTAATGATCAGGCACAAGCGTTCATACGACGTTTTTCAACACACTTGCGAGGAAAAAACAGATAAGTGTGATTAATGACTTGATATTTATAAATTAATGTATTCAATTCACATTAATTGTCAGAATGTGTACACCACATCAGGATAGAGGTACTTACGTAACTATGATAATTAAATTTAATTGACCGTTTTTGTGAGGTTATTGACTATCTGGAACTCTTTTCCAAAATATTTCTCTTCACATTTATCGTCCAACAAGTTAGTGTTTTTCTTACCTGTATTTCTCACTAGATTTTTATGACAACATTCGACTAGTATGTATGACAATTTTGAAATCTATCCGGAAGTTAAATTAACACTAAAGTTGGCTTCCTATTTACATAAAATTTATATTTTTAAAATAAATAAAACGACTATAAACATTTCACAAATAAACTATGATTTTAGGTAAACTTTAATTTGGCGATCGAATTTTTTTGCATGCGCGCAGCTTGAAGCAAAGGCGCGAACCTATTATAACAAACAGCCAATATTAAAACATATAATTTGTGTTCAAAACATAATTTACTGTGTATTCGAGTAATATAATAAATTTAAAATAATTATTTTTCACAATCTGGGTTGTATAATTTGTATTCTATCGTGTAGAGTGGTTAGTTACTTTTTTTGCATGCGAACTCCTGAAGTCCTGAAGAGTTATAATAGTTTATGCAACTGATACATGATGAGGCCTAATTATGTACAGTTGCATACATTACTTTATCTACAGACATATTGCAAGTAATCAATGATAGGTTGAGAAGCCGAAGGCAAATGAGCTACGTTACTAGGCAGATACAAGTGCTGAAACATACCCACAGTTGTAAGATTAATAAAAATATATAAATAAGAACTATATTTATATGTTATACTATAGTTAATAGTCAACATTTACATTTTCGCTAAAAATGTTTCATTCAACAAACAACTAACAAGTTGACAACAGAAATGGCGGCCTTTTCTGTCGCGAGTTTTTTTTAATCATAGCCAAACGAACGAAGTCCTTAATTGTCATGTCATCCGAGATCAAATCGTCGTGCGATTTGTGGTTCAAAAATATATCGAACTGACGTTTCGTATCGACAACATTTTAATATACATGATGATTCAGAATCGGTGATCAGGAACCAAATTTTCTAATTCTGTTATCGATACTGAACAACTTTTAGTATGGACAAACTTCGAAATCACAAATTTTTTTTGGCTCCCCGTTGAAAACTACAACACCTGATCGGCCGAATTGTATGAATCAGCCAAAAAAAATTTAGCGATTTCGGAGTTGGTCCCATAGTAAATGTTGTTCAGTATCGATAACTAATTAATAAAAATTGGTTCGTGATCACCATTATAAATCATCGTCTATATGGATACTAGAATAGGAACCCATTTAATTTGTGTTGGTTTTGACAGCTGTTCCAAATTTGAAACTCATAACTTAACAATATTTGAGCGTGTAAAGTTAAAATTACGTTACTGCCACAGATAAGAAACTGTAAAATCGTTTGTTGTAATGCTGGTCATTGCCTACGGTTTTTGAACGCATTTTAGAGGACTAACAATATGAGTGTAGATAAAAAAAAATACCCGACCAAATTAAAAGGCTCCATCTGCATACATACAACTAGGTACTAGGGTATAAACGTTACTTGATCGGGTTATTAATTGCAGCACTAGTTCGATAGTATAATAAAAAAACCCGCGTTTATTATTATTTATTAAAGATAGTATAAATATTTAAGATTATGGGCCTAAGAACGATGGAATAAAAACCTCGTTACGAGCAAGTGTGTTGAAAAATATCTTACCTTTTAGCCGTTTTCGGCTACATCGTCTGCGTTCTGTTAGGTAACTGATATAGCCAATTTTATTAAAAGTCAGCGTCCTTCTGTCATGACATTTGGCCTTGAGCTCGTAGCGTTTAACGTCAAGCTCTGTGCGCCGCCCTCGACTATGAAATAAGTTAATACCGTACTAGGCCATGCTACTAGGTCAGAACAGGAAGTTTTTCACAGACTTGATTTGAGACTCGTCTGCAGTCACAATAGTTGTTAACCTTTTGAACGCCACGCATCGGACAGAAAAATCGTGACACCAGCACCAGAGCGAAATTTGCACGAGCGCACTCAGATACCGTAGTGATTGGAAAACAACATAATGACGAAACATTTCTTTCCGCCTAATAGTGGATTTAGTTAGGCAAAATCAATTTAGATATTTAGAAATCATAATAGTAAGGAATATTAATTTCGTATTTTTCTTATACACCTAAAAGCAACTGCAAAAATATGAAAATTAATATACAATTTTATTTTATTTTGTCAATATAGCCACAGCACTACTTAAGTGATAACGTCACGCGCTGACGTGTTATGACGGCTTTGGCGCTGGTGACACCGTAACTTATTATGAATGTTAGAGTTGGGGGTGAGAGATATTCATTCATTTCTGTATCGATATTTCCATGGTGTAACTGTATAAAGGAAAATACGTTAGGTTTTTTAAGTGTTTAGTTGAGTAAAGAAATGTTTAACAATACCATTAAATAAATACATTTTATGATAAAAACTAATGAACATCGGACAGAACGGGTGTGTAGGTAAAAAAACACCTCGCGCACATTTCATTCTTTTGTACCTAGAGAAACTTTGTATATCCCTAATAATGACATATTCTTTGTTCACTTAAACTCGGTCTCTCACCGATAACATTCATATTGGTTGACATTTTATCTGAAATACCATTTCATTATTTTTACTTATTTGGTGTGAATGAAATGGACCGAAAGCCCACGTGGCGTGGTATTTATCATTGTTTAAGGATTAACAAGAATTCGGCGAAGCAATAAGATTAAAAGAAACGACATACACATTGTTAGGTTTTAAATACGGCCCTTATAACACGCATTGTATTTATTCCATTGCGACTTAAATAAAACTCTTTCTTTTTTAATAATATATATATTAAAGTAAAAATTGTAAAAATTTTAAATATATACCTTTTTTAACATTATGATATGTAGTTCCTAAAACTAATCTTCTACACGAATCACAGTTCAATAATTAGTTTTATTATATAATAAAGCTTAAAATTCGATAAACGTTCATAATTACAGTGTTTGGTTAATGTTCATACAATAATCAACATCGACCACTATGCTTTCAAACGAACAACACTATTTCGAAGTAACGTCTCGCCGCTTGACGTGTTTACCCGTCAACGGCGAGGAGGGCAGTGCCTTTTTGTTCTTTTAAATAGCTTTGAGGTATTTTCTAATTTTTACTTGAGTTACGGGTTATTTTGAATGAACTTTTAACTAAAAAGATAGGTGAATGGTAGAGCTATAATAAATATACAAAAATATTAGAGAGGTTGTTTATTAAGGAGTATTTTAATCTCTCATTTTGGACGTTTTAACACGTCATGGCGCTGAGGGCACGACTTTTCGTTGACGTGTTTGAACGGCTTTGGCGGTCAAAGGGTTAACGCTCTTAAATATTCTTTATGTTAGTGGTACTGTATGACGAGTATGACAACGTGACGAGCAGGTATACAGGATAACATGCCCTAAACTTGTTTCAGTCGCACCCCAGGTTCCCGGCAGCCGTCTCCTGCTGAGGAGGAAGGCGGTGGAACCGGCGGGGTAGTTGGTGGCGCCATCCGGAATGGAGATGCCGCTGCATTTCCGCTTCTGCCTCCGCACGCTATGCCGGCGCCGGCTCCCGCACCCGCACAACTACACCATTTACCTCACCTTTCCCATCCGCAGGTATGAATGTTATAATTTAAGTCCTCCAAAATGTGTTCAAAATTAGTAGGCAATGGCCAGCATTACAACAACCGATTTTAGTATGAAAACTTTTTATCTGTGGCAGTAACGTAATTTTAACTTCACATGCTCAAATATGGTTAAGTTATGTTATGAGTTTCGAATTTGGAACATCGAATTTGATAACGTAATGAAAATCCAGCCCTCCTCCCCGACCTCCGGCACAATCGAGTTGGCCATGGCGGTGCAATGGCGGTCATTCTAATCACGAACACGTCATTTAGGATTTATTACATGTGTGTAGATAAAGCAGTGTATGCAACCGTACGTAATTAGGCCTTAAGAGGCTGACAACACCCGCTGACCTTCAAATTTACTTTACTCAAACAGTGTTTTAGCTATAACTAGTTGTTTTTAGAAAGTAAAAAAAAATATGTTAATATTCGTTATATTTGGAAGAACTTCGTTACTTCCGAAACACGATTGGACGACATCGACTCGATACAAAATAATTGCCAAGTTACATCTTAAAGTTAGCTTTAAAAAGTTGTATGTCTTTAGTTTCTTGACTTATACGTCTATAACTAAGGACAAAATTCCACCACACTAATACTGAAAACTTCGTTGTTTTATATTTCTCAATTAATGCGTAGATTTTTTTTAATTCATCATTTTGGAAAATTTGTAATGAGCTCCCATACTAATCGTAACACAGTGTTTCTCTTTCACTCGCGCTGAAAAAGATAGGGAGGGAATTTAGCTGTTGTCAGCCTCTTAAAACACTCGTGTGATCTTATTATGAAACTCTCCTGCGGTTGGTTAATAAAACCACATTCGTATTTAAAGGGGCTCCCTGGCGCCAATGACCTTCGATCTGATTCCCTTAGTTTTCTAATGATTTTTATAGCTTCTCATATTATCAGTAACGGCTGTAAACAATATAGTATCCTATAATTTGACATCAAAGTCGAACAATTTTAGGCCAAAAAAGTGGTTTTTTGGTCAAAACTATTGTGTTAATTATTTATAAATTCTCTACAGTTTTTAGAGACGTCAAAGATAAACCCTTATATGTAGATTACGTACATGTAAGATTCTTTACACAATTCGAATATCAATAAAAGTGTTTTTTTTAAACCATATTTAAAAAAATCATATAAAAATGACGGCTCATTTATTTCAAGATCCGGCTCTACAGAATGGAGATAAAAGATTCAAGAACAGATAGTCGTTTGCCTTATAAATCCATCTGTAGTGAAAATGTTGGAATATTGACTCAAAACTTGTCAAAAATCGATAAAAGACTTGTGGAGCCCCTTAAGGACCCTTATTACGTATGAAACAGTTACATAAACTACTATTCCCTTTTGCCTCATTGGTTTTAATTTCCCTTTGAGGATTTAGTACCTGGAGTACACTCAATCTTTTCGGACTAACAATATGCCATTTTTCAGAAATACTCTCAGTTATACGCACCCATACGAAAACCATACAACAACATTGATTAAAATTGTCACACAATACAAAGAAATACATTAAAAATTAAAAATAAAATAAAATAATAAACGTTTAATTCAGGCCATTGCCCATATCGTTGTTAGTAAAGTACAGACTTATGTTAACACGTTCGCTGCGGGAACAAAACAGGCGTTTTTTGTATGATGCGTTAGATGGTCGATTGGCAATTGGCATGTTACTTAAACTCTCCAACTCTGCGTTATGGGGCCCATAAGCCTAGTAAGGTATGAATGGATATAAATGGCTGTAACTATCCGAAAACGATAAATTTTGGATACTTACCTATCAATATCGGTAGAAGAAGAGTTGGTGGTCATAGTATTTGAGTCGCCCCGGGTTTCTGATAAGAGCTATATGCAAAAATAAATATAAAGTCTAATAACCCGAAACCGCACTGAATAACAGGTTTTGTAGATGAATGTATTAGAGATGGGAAATAAGTTATCGACATATTATTCAAAATACTATTTATAACACCAGAGCAGTTTGGCTGCGTGTCATTATTTTTAACAACTTTTTTCACTAGAACTCCATTTCGGTTTTTCTTTATTTGTATTTACACTTGCACTATTTTTGTCTTGCTGAATCGATAATTCAAGCATTTTTCGACATCGTTTATTTGGCCGTGGCATTATTAACGGGTTGCACCGCAAAAACGTACACAGATACCGAAACCCCGAATACCGAAACTCTTGAATTATGCAGTATCGTAATGTACGTTCATTCCCGCTAATTACGCCACAACACTAATCGGAAGTAAACACTATAGTCGCCTACAACAGTGCGGGAGGGGGTGGACTGACCTTGTGATCTATGTCGGACCTTTTGACCCAATACCCGCAAGGAAACGAAAAAAATATGAATTAGTGCGTTATCGGGCCATAAAACCTTACCATGTTTTTAATGCTTTATCGAGTTGCCCTTAAGGTCCTAAACTCAAACCTATACTTGTCTCATTCGTACATGCAGAAATACTCATAATTCAGCCGCCGCACCACAGGGAGTTCATCGTTTCTCGCTTCCGCACAGAGTGTAAGTACATGCATCGGGCCGTTAGGCCTTATATAGCAGCGAACGTGTTAATTAAATTAATGTTAGTAGGTATATACAATTTTTTTTAACTTAAAAGAATAAAACAGGCCGAAGCATTATAAATAAATAAATTACAAAATTATAAACATCAAAATAATAACAATAAAAAGTATGTGCGTACATTATTTGTACTATCCGGTTAACTCCTATATTTATGTTGATACTGAAATCGTCAACATTTTTCATTTCGTCAAGTTCGAATACGAATTTCTTCGAATCGTTTTGTAATCAATACTTGGTGTCTGTATTGCGTAAAAATGTTTAGTATAAATAATTACGAAGAAGGCAAAAAATTATAGAAAGTCGTACCCTCAGCGCCAGCACGCGATATCACGTCCAAAATATTACCGGTTCGCCTTCGCTCGCGCTGGCGCTGACGGCACGATTTTTCCGTCCGATGCTTGGCGGTCAAAGGGTTAAAGTAAATTAAAAAATATATGTTAAATTACTTGTTCAACAAATATATAACCATGTAATAATAAGAGACGCCTTTTACATAGCGTCTTTGTTATCAAACAAGATCAAAATAGAAGGATTCTTAAAAAAATTATTGGTAGGAAATAGATATTTGTGCAACGAGAGAGCAAAGTTAGTTTTTGCTTCGAGTGTTCATTTTGAGTCCCGAGCAAGCGAAAGATTCTATAATAGAATCACTCGCTACGCTCGTGATTCTAGGTTAGAATCTTGAGCGTAGTGAGTGACTCAAAGGCACGAGGTGCAAATAACTATGGTCTCATGTTGCTCATACAACTTTTCACCTCAGCAGTGAGAACATAGCAGAAAATTTAAATATTTTTTCACTCCCACTGACTTCCACTCCATCCCGATCAATCCCACTTCACTTCCGCTCAATCCCACTTCACTTCCGCTCAATTTCCGCCACTCCTACCACACTTCCAATCACATCCGCTCCTTTTTCGCCAGTTCCGCTCCACCTCCACCTAGTACCGATTTACTTCCACTCAATTCCCGCCACTTTTAATGAGTTCCGCTTCTATTCCGCCAGTTCTGCTCCACTTCCACCCAGTTCCGCCACACTTCCACTGACTTTCTATCAATTCTGGCCACTTTTATGAGTTCCGCTCAAGTTCCGCTTCTATTCCGCCAGTTCCGTTCCACTTTCACCCAGCTTCGCTCTACTTCCACTATCCACACAATCCCCCACTTTTAATGAGTTCCGCTCAAGTTCCGCTTCAGTTCCGCCAGTTCCGCTCCACCTCCACCTAGTACACCGCTTTATGTCCAATGACTACCACTCAATTCCCGCCACTTTTAATGAGGTCCGCTTAAGTTCCGCTTCTATTTCGCCAGTTCCGCTCCACTTTCACCCAGTTTCCCTACATTTTAATCAATTCTCGCCACTTTTATGAGTTCCGCTCAAGCTCCGCTTCATCTCCACCTAGTTCACCGCTTTACTTCCAATGACTTCCACTCAATTCTCATCACTTGTAATGAGTTCCGCTTCTATTCCACCAGTTCCGCTCCACTTCCACTAACTTCCACACTATCCCCGCCCCTTTTAACGAGTTCCGCTCAAGTTCCGCTTTAGTTCCGCCAGTTCCGCTTCACCTCTACCTAGTTCACCGCTTTACTTCCAATGACTTCCACTCAATTCCCACCACTTTTATGAGTTCCGCTTCTATTTCGCCAGTTCCATTATACTTTCACCCAGCTCCGGTCCACTTCCACTAACTTGCACACAATCCCCGCCACTTTTAATTAGTTCCGCTCAAGTTCCGCCAGTTCCGCTTCACTTCCACCTAGTTCACCGCATTACTTCCAATGATTTCCACACAATCCCCGCCACTTTTATGAGTTCCGCTCAAGTTCCGCTTCTATTCCGCCAGTTCGCTCCACCTCCACTTAGTACACCTGTTTACTTCCAATGACTTCCACTCAATTCCCGCCACTTTTAATGAGTTCCGCTCAAGTTCCGATACTATTGCGCCATTCCGCTCAACTTCAACCAGTTCCGCCACACTTCCACTGACTTCCAGTCTATTTCCGCCACTTTTAGTGACTTCCACTCCAATTCCGCTCTAAATCCGCCAGTTCCGCTCCATTTCCGCCAGTTTTCCTCCGCTTCCAACCAGTTCCTCTTCACTTCCACTCTACTTCCACTTATTTCCACTCAATTCCCGCAACTTTTACTGAATCCCGCTCCAGTTCCGCTCCAATTCCGCCAGTTCCGCTCCAATTCCGCCAGTTCCGCTCCAATTCCGCCAGTTCCGCTCCTCCTCCACCCAGTTCCGCTTGTCTTCCGCTCTACTTTCACTGACGCCCACTCAATTCTCGCCTCTTTTACTGACCTCTTTCCGATCCAATTTCGCCACTTATTACAAATAGCACATTTACTAAAAACTAGTGCCTGCGCCAAATCTTGTGATTAGGTTTCCAAGCTATTTTGGTGTGCATCGGGGGTCTGATATTCAAATAAAAAAGAAACGCGAGAATATGAAGTTTGAAAATATTACTTTCGCTGTCTTTTTACTGAGGACATCTCAAGGTCATTTTGTCTCACGGTCGCAGCAAAATTGTATTTTGCTCACTGTTATTGAGCACCAAAGAACCCTTGTTGGAGCTGCTGAGGTGAAAATGTATTTTTCTAAATGAGTGTTTTTTATTCTAATTGTACGACTAAGTTTGTGTCCCAACATTAGAATCCTGAGTCAGCCTTTAAGTATACGTATCTTCCATTGTAGGTAATTATTGTAATTAAAGTCATTAATATTATGCAATTAATATTGCAGCACCATCCTGGTATGTTGGGAGTAGCACCACTACAGGGTTTGCCGCATCCACAACATCCTCAAATACACCCTGGTACGTAAAACGCTATATTATAATGTAGTTAAATTTACTGTTCTCATAATAATTGTATGATTATTTTGAAACGGCTGGCGTTGGGGCGCGTCTAAGTAGTGCCATAGGAATAGAAACCTTATTTATAACAGTTAGAATTCATAATTAAATGACAGAAGTAATATTTTATTTCTATTAAAAATTCCTTCGGCTCTAGTAGGATGCGCAGACGCCGACCGTTTGATGTGAGTCGTACATAAGAAAACAAGCCAAGTGCGTGTCGAATCATGAATTCCATAGTCAACAAACCTTTCAGGTCACTCGGATTTATCATAAGATCGAGCAAGAATTTTAAAAGATTAAAATCAATTAAAATTGTCGACTGCGCATATGTAAGGAGTCATCTTGAATACGCCTCTCAAGTTTGGAACCCTTGCTAAAACATTTATATTTCTAAAATCGAAAGATTTCAAAAAAAGTTTATTCGTTTTCTAAGGTATAAATTCAAAATTCCAAAACGAAGTTATACTCAGCACTGCGCCAAACTCCACCTGCTACCACTTTACATCCGGCGTAATATATCCGACGTAATTTATATTATGAAAATTGCCCAAAACCACGTTGACTGTCCTGATCTGCTAGCGAACTTGAGGTTGTCAGTCCCCCCACGCCTATCCTCTCGTAACAAATCAACGTTCCATATTCCCTTCGTTAATAATAATTATAGAAAAAATTCGTTTCTTCTAAGAGTTTCTTTTAATCAGCTCTGTAAACGGCACAATCTCATCGATCTGTTCTGCGATAGCCTTAATTCAATACGTAAGCCAATGATCCAAGACTTCTCCTTCTGATATCACTTGTATGTAATTATATCTTGTTTATTTCTCTTTTGTTCTTCTTGTTGACTGTTTAATTTCATTTCTGCTGATAAGCAACCATAATTATAAGCTTACCCCCTTATTCATAAACGTCTACTAAAGTTAAGAGGCCTCTGGTAATCGTTTGTCCCTTTCCGTCCAACCTATATGAGGGAAAGGGACAAACGATTATCAGCGATCTCTTAACTTTAGTGGGTGTTTATGAATAAGGGGGTTAGTTATTAATTGATGTACTTAGTACTTTCGCACGCTATTTATTTTACGCAGTTTCTACCTGTGGAAACATTTAATTGGCTCACTGTTTCTACATTACTGCCTATTTTGTTACCCTAGCTGTAAGTTTTCCTATGAAATAAAATAAAATAAATAAATAAATAATAAGAATTCCATACATTCAATGAAATGAGTAAAAGTTACTGCAAAAAATTATCAGCGATCTCTTAACTTTAGTGGGTGGTTATCAATAAGGGGGTTAGTTATTAATTGATGTACTTAGTACTTTCGCACGCTATTTATTTTACGCAGTTTCTACCTGTGGAAACATTTAATTGGCTCACTGTTTCTACATTACTGCCTATCTTGTTACCCTAGCTGTAAGTTTTCCTATGAAATAAAATAAAATAAATAAATAATAAGAATTCCATACATTCAATGAAATGAGTAAAAGTTACTGCAAAAAAGCGTAATCTGCCAAGAACTTACGTCATTTTGTCAAAAAAGAAATTCTTGCTGAAAACTTCAATACGGCTCAACCGATAATGTTTAAATAATATTTTTAATCATTGAAAGTGTGTATACAGCCTTGGCCAGAAGTGTTGAGCATATCTCTTTTTTGTTTACAATTTTGATGTTAAGTATTAATTCCCTATCATAACAATGTACGATGACGAAAAATGTTATGTTTTATTGATATATCTAGAAAACTTCACTTAATAACACTTTCAAGGTACCTACCTGTAAAATATGAAAAGTGGGGGTTCCAAAAATGCGAATTGAGGTCGGTGCGACAAATTGCAAATATTCTATGCAGTTACTACTCACTTCAACAAAACATGCCTGTTCAGTTTGAATTAATAGATAAAAAAAATAACTTCAAAAAAGATAGAAACGCCGGTCTAAACTTTCGAGATTTGTATGAAAATCGCAAGGGTGCTCAACACTTCTGCCCAAGGCTGTAGTTTGTCTAGCGGCTTAAGGATAAAGGCGCCTTATTTTAACCCTTTGACCGCCATGCATGGTACAGAAAAATTGCGCCCTGACGCCAGAGCGCGCGCGGTTTTTTTTTGAACGTGATATCACGCGCTGGCCTGAGGGCACGACTTTCCGTGCAATAATAAACTAATACGGAGCTTTTCTGATGCTGCAGTCGTATGGTGACCTAAGGAACTCCTTAAGCCAGGAATGCAACCATACCGAGTTAGGGCTCATTAGAAAGGTCCCTAGAAGCAATTGATAGAGGTGCAATAGTTATATGTATGGAGCCCCTCCCCTCCCCCTCTAAAATATTATTTTTATTTCTACAAAATATAAACTAAGTAGTGGCAAACAAATCACACATCTAGTTAACATTTTCTTTTATACCTATACGCTTTATAGTTTTTGAATAAAATGGTTTTGTTTTTGCATCTTTTGACTATGAGACCCTAAAAATGTATGTACTTCCATCTCAAACTGCGAATTAAAGTTCAATTCTTCATTTGTAGGCTAAGTTTTTGAGATATTGTGTTGTACACTTTTTTGAGTGGAATTTAATGAAGTTTCGTTTGCCATACTGACATTAATTGATAAGGACCATCTACAATGCGTCATAAATATTTGTGGCTTTCCATCACAGAAGGGTCCTTATGCTTCAAGTGCAATAAGGTCCTTTCCATCTTAAATTCAGGTAAAAAAACGTAAGATCCCTTCTGTGCTGGAAAGCCACATTTTATTTATACTTTTAGTCAAAACAAGTTTAAATTTAAGTAAGTTATTAAAATGAGTTATTTACCTTCCGCTTGTTCTCAAGTCTAGCACGTTTTTGAGGTTATATTGTTCCCCTCTCCTTCGCCTCAAAATTCTTTGTTCATCTTCGAATTTGAAGCATTTTTCATCCGAAAAATTTAAGATCAGGTTCTTCCAGTCGAAATCCTCATATTTTGTGGAAAAACTAAGGCGATTGTCGCGATGCTTCTTTGATAAACTTATTTTTTTCGCTGGTTTATAATGGTGAATCTGGGCAGCGTGCAAATGTCTTCTGACAGTGCTAAGAGATACCCCAAATGTCTCAGCTGTTGAGCGAGTTGTAATAATGGAGCGTCGGTATGTATTTGCACAATACTAAGGTGCCGCTAAGATTCCTCTGTATAGGCAGAAGGACGAGAGCCTTGCCGATCATCTTAAACGTCACCCGTTTTTTCATACCGCCTTAGCCATTTGCGAACCGTGTTCCTCTGCAAATAAAAAACACAATTTGAACTTAGTGGGTCTGCAACAAAACATGGCTTAATGAAATTGAGTAAACTCTAAGTAACACACCGCTATACTCATTTCTCGTGCATTTTTTTTAATACCTTGGTTTTGTTCCCGAAGCACTACAATTTTCGATCTCATAAAAGAGTTTAATCGAACCATTTCAAAACTCAGTTGTTACACAAGTTGAGCAAAGTGGCTGTGACATAGCCATACACACGAGTGTCAGCGCAATCTAGTGATGGGAAACTATAGAGAAAATACTTCACTGTTCTTTGGCTAGCCTGACCGTTGATACATGCACAAAACTACATACAATGAATGCATACTAAAGGCATATTATTTTACGCATTGATGATAATATGTCATCTAGGCGTCTACTTACCCTCTTTCATATGTATACCAAAACGTCTTTTCTACTTCGTCTTTTTTCAATTTTTACTGCATATACTGTGGTAGCAGTACTGCGGGTATTCAAGCACAATTATAAATTATGAAGGAGTATGACAACACTCAAGTCTCACAGGCACGTAGCTATTAGGGGAATAGTCAGTCCTTATTAAGTAAATGATCCTTTGAATATATTTATATAAATATTAATTTATGTTTTGCATTTCAGGTATGACTCTGAATGACTCCATGAATCAGCACATTGAGTTGGTGTTACAAATGGAACAACATCCTCAGTTTGACAACAACAGTTTTGCAAGCACACAACAGGTATGATATGATAAGGCGAACGAAACAAGCTTAGTACTTTATTATAGGACTATTATGACTAGTGTGCCTTTATGAAAACAATTACGGCTTTTTCATTGTCCTTTTATCAACATATTGGAACGCCACAATAGTAGTTTATGTAACTGTTACGTAATAAGGGTCCTTAAAACATGAGTGTGGTTTTATGAAACGAGCCGCAGGTAATAAATTCATAATAAGATCACACGAGTGTTTTAAGGCCTAATTACGTACAGTTGCATACACTGCTTTATCTACACTCATATTATTTATCCTAAATGCCGTATTCCGAAACCATAGAATGGCCGCCATTGCACCGCCATGGCCAACTCGATTGTGCCGGCGGTCGGGGAGGCGCGTGTCGGGCTGTCGGCGGCCGCGCGGGAGCGTGCAGGTGTACATTATGTTATCAAAACTCATAACACATCAATAGTTGAGCATGTAAAGTTAAAATTACGTTACTGCCACACATAAAAAGCTTATCATAGTAAAATCGGTTGTGGTAATGCTAGCCATTGCCTATCGTTTTTGAACAAGTTTTAGAGGACTTTCAATGTGAGTGTAGATAAATAAGTATAAGGATTAATCAATAAAAAAATGATTGAGCGAAACGTTCAATAATTGGTCCTTCTTCCTCTCTCCTATGACTATTCTTTAAATCAATAGTAAAATAGCCTTAAAAGCTTACATCGGGGCTGGGCATTTTTTTAAACTTGTACTTTAAAGCAAGACTTGTGTTTCAGTAAAGTCTAACCATCACATTCCTAACAAAATGTATGGGATTTAATGTTGACCGTCTGTTTTGTGACGTTTGCTAACTGGCCATTAATGTTACACAGTTCAGTGAAAATACCATCCTACGACCTGCCAGTTCGCTTGACGTATATTTTATTGGGTCGTGTTTAAGCTCTATCTTCCGTCGACTCCCCTCTCTGGTGGCGTTCTGGGCCCGTGAAATTAAACAATTAAAAATCACGTCAATTCGTCGTCCCGTTTTGCCGTGAAAGATGGACAAACAAACAAACAAACACACACACACACTTACACTTTCCCATTTATAATATTAGTATGGATTAGAAAAAAGTTGACAGAACGATGTACAGGGTTCTTTATCAGGCACGATACATGTCACAACTGTCAAAGTGCCTACGCCGTCATTAAACATACTTAAATATGATTGTATTTATATTAAAAGCCATGCCTACGTATTTGTAAATGTTATATTGTGTATTGAACAATTTTTTGATAGTAGTTATTTGCACGAAATATCATATTTAATGTTCTTGTAAATGTTGCACAATAAAAAACCTAGAGAAGAAGAGGTTCGAGGCGGATGGTTCTTTTTTAAATATTTAAATCTCGCGTCATCTGTCATTCGTATCTCCCAGCCATATCTGGATAATGTTTAATGTTTAAAGCTTATTGTGATTCTTATTTTAGTAAAGGTATTTGCTTGCTCTATTATTGTGCGTTTGGTTGGAGGGTTATGGAGCCACCTCGTAGTCCACCAACTCTTTTATAATCATCTAAGTATATAAGTTGCTAACAAATTAGTCACGGATATTTTAAGAGATAATAAATTACATTAAAACAATTAACTTTTAACTGTAATTAAGGAACCTTTGTATATAATTTTCTTTTTGTTTTCATGTACCGAACAAAAAAAAAATATTTTTTTCAATAACCATCCCCTATAATGTGCCTGTCCAAGATGTTTAACACTCTGTCATGTCACGTCAAAAGTTTTTTTTGATTCGGGTCTAAAGAGTTCTCATTTAATTATCTTATTAACAGGGTGTTTTAACGTAGGAAATTTGTTTCCTAGTTTTCTCCAAAAAAAAACTTAACAAAACCTATGATGTTTCATACTTAAATATACTCCGAGAACCGAGTACTATCAGCGGTAAAAATATCCGTGACTAATTTGTTAGCACCTTATATATAATAATAATAATAATAATAATAATAAGGAAACAAGTGCCGTACTACAAGTACACACCTGCGCCAGTTCTTGAAAATGGTCGTGCCACGCTCTATTGGGATCGATCTATTATCACGGACAGGACTATTGTAGCCAATAAGCCTGATATCGTGGTAATAGATCGACCGCAACGCCGGGCCATGCTCGTCGACATCACCGTCCCATGTGGCGAGAACCTCGTGAAGGCCGAGAAGGACAAGTCCAGCAACTACCTAGACTTGGCTCACGAGGTAACCGCCACGTGGGAGGTTGATTCGGCGATCATTGTACCGATAGTTGTCTCTGCGAACGGTCTCATAGCGAAGAGTCTCGACCAACATCTAGAGAGACTTTCGCTACGGGGTTGTGGTTGGATCAAGGGTCAGATTCAGAAGGCGGTAATCCTGGACACGGCGCGCATAGGCCGAAGGTTCCTCACTCTGCGGCCCTAACCACCGGCAGCCTGGGCCCTGCTCCGTTGCCGGCGGCACCCTAGGATAGGATTTTTATGTTTTTATTGTTTTTGTGTGTTTTAGATGTATTTTTGTATTGTACTTTTATAAAAATATTGTAAAAAACCTAAACCTAAGAAAGATAATGAATAAAGAAGATAATAATAATATATTACCTAAGACAATTGTTTTATTCTTTAGTATTATATAATAAAACTATTAAATAACGTTTAGAAGAACTTAAATTTGTGAAATTGTATGAATAAGTGCATATTATGATTGTCAATTAAAGAAGACATCGACTAAACTTTCTGAATAAATATTTTCGTGAATACTGATTAAAAAAACTAGACGTTAAGTTTCAGTTTTTGAACGTACGTGCGTCACCGTCAGTTTTTAAATTTTCACGTGTCTCTAACGTGACAATCAAAAAGAAAATGTGTTTTTATTGTTGTGTTGGACTATTTAATCTGGAGATTGTAATTATTTATTCACAAATGTAGACTCTTAATCATGTTAACTAAGCGTTTTATGGGTGTGCTTGCAGTCAGTGTTGGGCGTAGTTAACTACTATTCTGTAATCTAACTACTTATTACGACTAAATGTAGTTAACTACAAGTAGTTACGATTACATGTAACCTAACTACAATAATCAAGTTACATAAAGTAGTCGTTAATCTGATTACTGTAATCGAGTAGTTATAACTACTGATTACTTTAGGTCTACAAATATCTTGTTTTGTAACGGCCATTCCACGTGAATTCAACAAATCGAGTGTGCCGCATGATTTTTGATTTGAAAAAAAAAAAATTGAGGATATACTTTATGGTGGCAGAAGTGCTAAACAACCGCTATAAAAAAAAATTATCTTTTAATTTTCGAGCTTATTCCATTCGAAGTTAATTGGGGGGTCAAATTCCTGCTTGTATATAATCTGCTCTAACTTTTTTTTAGAACAGATAACGAAATAACTGTTGCTGTGTTTGATTAGGTAGGAACTGTGCATTTGATATTGTATGACAAAAATAATATATGTCAACTACAAACAAAATGGTGTCCATCCAAAATGTTCACGTCAATTGGTAATTTTTTGCAATTTTAATTTTTTTCGTGCCAACTCTGTTGCATATCAAGGATATTTTTTTTCTGAAATATAAAGTATGTGCTCTGTTCGTTATGCAAAATAAATATTATCTTGTTAGAGTAATAACTTCTAACAGAAAAATATTAGTGAAAATTGAGAATTTCAAAAAATGCTCATGTATTGATACAACCCCCAAAAAATCCATGTGGAAGAAAAAATTAAAAATTGAATTTATTCAGAAAGTTTAGTCGATGTCTTCTTTAATTAGATTCAGTTTAAAAAGTTTTATTATTTTTCCTATTTTTGGAAATATGATTTTTTTTATCTGCTAATTTCGTACATTAATCTCTCATTGTATTGATACAATGCAGATTAAAACATTTATGACTATAACTTTTGAATGTATGGCAAATTATGAATATTCAATAAATAAAAGCCAGACGGTTCAAATTCACTATACAGGGTGGAAAGATAAATCGGGCCCTGGAGGAAAACTACCTTAAAAGCTATCTCAAGGTTTTAAGGTAGTTTCCCTCCAGGGCCCGACTTATCTTTCCACCCTGTATATATATATATAAAATTATATTTGTATAAGAAGAAAAATTAACATTACTTGCAAACTTTTGCTACTTCGAAATTTTCTGAAGTAGAATAACGTCGCACTTTTAATTCATTTTGAGAAATGGGAATGAAACTATGATAGGAACGTGTATTTTTTATGGTTCTCATATTTTTTAATCGCTCTGATAGGTGCAGCTCAGCTACATCGACATCTGATTTTGAAACGAAAAAGAACTTGATTCCAAGAATTTTGTTTATACAGAACTCGTACTTCAGGGGATAAAATGATTAAACTGAATTTTGAAGATGAAAATTGAATAAAAACTTAACTTCTTATCAGTGGTATACAACGAATATTCATGAAAAGAAGACTGTACAACACAAGCACTTCCTAGGTACAAATAGTTTTCACCACTTCATTATCTCTTACGCGTAATTACGGTCTCATAATAACTTCGATAAGGATTATTGGCTCATTTGCCTATATTCATATTTTAGCAATGTACATACATACATACATACATATATTCACGCCTGTTTCCCAGAGGGGTAGGCAGAGATCACGGATTTCCATTTACTACGATCCTGACAAACTACTTTCGCTTCACCCACTTTCATAATATTCCTCATACATGCTCGTCGGTTTAGAGTACTTCTGACCTGGCCTTTTTGCAATAATTCCCCGATTTGATCGAGGAAAGTTCGCCTAGGTCTTCCCCTTCGAACTGACCCTTCCACTCTTTCTTCGTACACCCTCTTCGTTAATCTTCTTTCATCCATCCTCTCTACGTGTCCAAACCATCTCAACATACCCATCTCAATTTTTGTCACTACATCTTCATCCACTCCGCATTTCATTCTTATTACGCTATTTCTGATCCTGTCTGTTAACTTCACACCACACATGCTTCTTAGAGCTCTCATTTCCACTGCGTTCACTTGACTTTGATGTCTTTTCTGCCACACCCAATGCAATGTAATGCAATGTAAACACGCCGAAAGGCATCGGTTATTCATTACACGGCTAAATTAAGAAACATTCGCATGTGGTTTACAATTCTTGTCAGGTAACAGTGCTTAGTCGAGTTTTCTACCCACATTAAATTTACAAAATAAGTTATTGACATTTCAAAAGGTTTATTTGGACATAAAAAACATGAATAATAACCATATGATCAGTTAAGATCCCATTTTTATTCATTTATAACACAAAATATTTTGTATCGATTTCTGTGAAAAGTAGTACTTTAGAAAAAATATATTTCTTAAACAAGCAAAAATAACAAAACTTTTGTAACTGAATCTAATCAACAAAGATCTTGAACATATTTTCTGGATAAAATCAAAATTTATTTTTTTCATCCACATAGGTTTTTTGGGGGTCAAACATTAGCATTTTTCGAAATTCCCAATTTTCACGACTGTTTTTCAGTTAGAAGTTATTATTCTAAAACGATTTATTTTACAGAATGAACAAAACAAGTACTTTATACTTCAGAAAAAAGTTATCCTTAATATACGTCAGGGTTGACGCAAAAAAAAATTAAAATTGCAAAAATGTAGCAGTTAAGCGTACATTTCAGGAGGACACCATTTTGTTTATAGTTAATTCAGAAAACTTTTGTCATCTTTTATTATATCCATATTTCTTACTTAATCAAACAAAGTAATAAATGTAATAATTATCTCCTTACCTTTAAAAAAAAAAGTTAGACCTAATTATGCACAAGCAGGAATTTGACCTAACTATTTACTTCGAAAGGGAAAATCTCAGAAATAAAAAATATTAAAAATAAATGATGGTGGTTCCAGCACTTCTGCCACCATAAAGTATATCCTCCATTTTTTTTATCCAAATCAAAAATCATGCGGCACACTTTTTAACTCGAATTTGTTGAATTCACGTGGAATGGCCCAACATGGTGGAACCTACAGTGTGGATTTTCTTTTTGGGTCAGTGAGGGCAGCTACCAGAATCCGTGCTGCTACACGAAAATGGTCTTAAAAGACATTCCCTCGATTTCAAATGAATGAAGATTGGCGTTTACAGAATTTAGAAAAAAACATGCAGGGTACGAGAAACAGGTCATTTTTGACAAACTTTTTTACGACGCCAATAGATCCCGTTCCTATCCAAGATCAAAAGCCTGTATGGGACTAATAGTACATTATTGCAGAGGACGGGAAAGATAAATTCGTGGACGAGCGATTTTTTCGGACGAAGCGCAGCTGAGTCCGAAAATATAAGACGAGTCCACGAATTTCTATTCCCGCCGAGGCATATATAACGCTTTTCTCCAAATGTGCGAGGAAATAAAGTAAATTTAATAAATTACATATTTAGGTTAGCATTGAATATCATGAATTTATGAATTAGGTTCCCTTTACAATATTGTTTTTTTTAGTATAGAGCACTACCTATACTGCCAAACATCTCCCAAAGTTAATTCAAATAATATTTAAAAATCAATTTTCGCCAAAAACTATTTAAGACAGTATTAAATATGCTCCTTCCACACAACTGTAAAAGCTTAAACCTTAAAAAAAGTTGTTTGGTCTATGATTATATGAAGCCGTATTCGCACGATCAGACGCGGTGGTCCCGCAAGCTATGACACAGAACGAGACAACCAAGGTTTTTGATCTGACTATCTCGCTCTATCCTATTGTTTGAAGGGATTGCCGTTCAGACGGTTTGCTGTTTGAAAAGATATTTCTTAGTCGAATGAAATGTTTAAAAGGTAAAAAACAATGCGGACGGCAAGTACAACTTCTCGTCCGCTAAAACAGGACGGACAATAATGATTTTTATTTATTTTTATTTGTATTAGTAAGTAATGACGAACTTCACGTACTAATTTTACTACAGTAAGGTGAACATTTCCGAGCACGTTGGAGAAAAAAATATTTAATATATTTATTTATTAAAACACATGCAAGCATAACAGTTTACAGATCACCAAATCGCTTACACACTAGTATTCATTAAATTATTAAAATTAACATAAGTAAATAGTAAAATCAAATGTCTGAATTATAAATTATTAGGAAAATTACAATCTACATTGCTCTTACTGTTCAGTAAAAATAAATAAATTCCTTAAAAATCACAAACAAAATAGTTACAAACGATTCAAATATTCATTTAGGAACACTACAATCTTCCTGCCAAATCTATCAACACTATCTGCAAATATGTCAGTCTGTGGAGCATCAATGGACACGATATTGACTAGAGAGAGTTCTCGAGCCGTGGGCGCGTTCTCGGCGCGGCGGGTGCGCGCGGGGCAGCCCGGGAACAGGCGCTAAAGCCGCCGCGGGAGCAGCGCCGCCAGGCCCGGGCGGGGGACAGGGGAGCCAAACTGGGACGAAGAGCCCGAGCCTCTCTAGCACACTGAGATTATTTACTGTGTTGTTAATGACACCATAATAGTGCATCAATATATATATATATATATAAGTGCCTACTGGTTCTCAGGATTGGTCTCATTGGTCAGACATAGACATGTGTCCTTTCTGGCTATTTCAACTCATCTTGATGAGCACTAGAGCTAGTATCGGGCATTTGCTCTCGGAACGATAAAGTAGGTCTTGGCATGGTGGAACCCTAAAAACGACCTTTTAAATGGGTGTATAGTGACGGGCCCGACGGGCCGGCAACTACGGAACCGACACTGAGCATGGCCCGACATGCTCTTGGCCGGATTTGTCTAAGATTATATTGAACTACGGTATAGTACATAACATAGCAAACGAACGTGCTCACTCTTAGTTAGACTCGCGCGCCGGACTTTGTCTTTTCATTTGAAGTACCTAACCGTAGGTAGGTAGTTACAAAAAGTAATCACGTAACCGTGATTGCAACTACAATTAGTAGTTAGTAATCAAAATTTTTAACTACTTTATACGTTTACTTCATGTAATCAATTATTATGATTACTAACTACAAAATGTAGTCGTAGTTAGTAATCAGTAGTTTGATTATAATTTGCCCAACACTGCTTGCAGTGTGTTTAAATTGAACATTTAGAACAGGTTGGCAACTACTGTTTCTCTGTTTACTCAATTTTTAATCTCAAAAAAAATAAGAAGTATTGTTAAGGCTATTTAACATCTTTATTTGCTACAACTAGGTGCTTGTGCTGGCTAAGCAATACATTAAAAACTACCGATTTTTTAATATTCCTTTTTTTTTCAAATTATATGTGTTATTAATAAGGTTCCTTTGGCGATTTGGAAGGCCCTTTAATTTGCAACAATTTGATTATAATGTCTACTTTATTATTTTACAAGATACGGTACGGATACGCTACATACATACATCTTCGAAAAATTAAAAAAAAAATATAATCAAATTACGCCCGAAACCGGCTCCAAAAACCTGCAGACACATTGACGGTAGACCAAAGAAAAATTAAGTTTTAATGCCAGAGATACAAATGGTATGAAATGGTGTTCCATCTTTTCACAAACAAACGGGACTCAAGAAACACGATGCGATTCCGAATCTCGAAGTGAATGACTGCATATAAGACGTGACTCTCTTACGTGAAGTATATTAAACTAGATCAATAGGTGGACATATGGCAAAAGTACACAAATCAAATAAAAGCGGGTTTATTATTTTATTGCAGTACTGTAAATAAACTGTTATTTGTTTTAGTGATTGTTGGTAGATAATTTACAATAAGTCTGATTTGAAATATTTAATTTATTTCAAATACCTGCAACTTTTTAGAGGAACCAACGTAAACCATAATAAACTATAATAGTATTGTACGCAACCGTTGTGTAAGAGAGGTCAAAAATACGACTGGCGTGGGTAATAATTTGAGTCTTAGGCGAAAATTGTTAAAAAAGACGCTACGAGTATTTTTTGACTTAGTTATACAACGTTGCATACAAAACTTTTTCTGCGACTACATACTCAATTTTACATAAAATATAAAAATTGTAGAAACAATCGGTTTCGCTCACCTCTTTGGCTATTGCAGATATTATGATGTCATAGTATGACTGACTAAATTCCAAAAATAATCAGACCGAGAAACTGCTGTACGAGTCGTTCTTACAGTACTATTTTGGTGACATTTTTTTGAGGTGATCGTGTATCCTGTTCTGTATTACATACATAGACTAATAAATAACCCAAGACCCCGCATAGCCGGGCGACCCCCACTGCCACGCATACAGTCGCTTCACTCCACGGTGTGGCTATTTTTTTAGGCGTTCTTTATTACATATCAGTAGTCCAAACATAAATACTTGACATATCATCGATATAAATTGAGAATTTATCGACCGCGTCACATCACTAGCGACCAGCGGTGTATGTTATTTTGACGTTCATGTGTCCATGATTTCATCAATGACAGCACGGCAATCGCTCGGTTCCCCTTCCGAACCTTCGTTTTTGGCAGCCTTTGGTTTGAAAGAAATAACGCGCTAAGCGGAGTATAGATACCTATACAGGTTGAAATCGGGGTCATGTAGCAAGCGATCAAGGCATGATACACAAGGCCATACTGAACAGCCTTAAGTATGGGACCAACTCCGAAATCACGACAAAATTTTTGCCAGTGTTATAAATTTCGGTTGATCACATTTTGTTTTCTATGGAGAGGCGAAAAATTTTTTCGTGATTTCGGAGTTGGTGTCATAGTAAAGGTTGTTCAGTATAGTTAAGGCAATAGTTTTCTGATTAGATACGTTTTAGAAATATGCAATTAAATGTTTTTAGTTGTAACGATGCATTAAATGTACGCCTCGCCTCATATTTTATGGAAAATATGCAACTCAGAAGGATTTAGAAAAAACTGATTTTGAATTCATGCCAAATTTAGTCTTTCAAAATGACTACTTGAAAATTGAGATGTCGATATAACGTGAAATTGTATTCTCTACAACTTTTATTCTATAGGTTTTTCAACAGGAGTCACCTGTTTCAAAGATATGTGGTATTGAAGTCAAAATACGAGTTTTTCAATTAAATGAGACATTTTCCCGGTTTATAACTTTTGATTTCGGCTGTACCGCTTAACCGAATTAGAAGTTAAGTTACTCATTCGACGCATAATTTAACCCTTAATATTGATAGAAATAACATTTTCCGTCGGACGTACTGTTTTCGAAATACAAGCAAAAACTTGACGAAGAGCAAAAATTTCGCCAAAAAGTTATGCACACCTCTTGGGATTAGGCAAACTCGGATTACATGTATTTAGGATCACATGAAGGTATTAAAGCGATTTCCAGCCTGCTGGGAATTAATTCTTCTCGAAAAAATTTTTCGTGATTTCGGAGTTGGTGTCATAGTAAAGGTTGTTCAGTATAGTTAAGGCAATAGTTTTCTGATTAGATACGTTTAAGAAATATGCAATTAAATGTTTTTAGTTGTAACGATGCATTAAATGTACGCCTCACACCTCATATTTTATGGAAAATATGCAACTCAGAAGGATTTAGAAAAAACTGATTTTGAATTCATGCCAAATTTAGTCTTTCAAAATGACTCTACTTGAAAATTGAGATGTCGATATAACGTGAAATTGTATTCTATACAACTTTTATTCTATAGGTTTTTCAACAGGAGTCATCTGTTTCAAAGATATGTGGTATTGAAGTCAAAATACGAGTTTTTCAATTAAATGAGACATTTTCCCGGTTTATAACTTTTGATTTCGGCTGTACCGCTTAACCGAATTAGAAGTTAAGTTACTCATTCGACGCATAATTTAACCCTCTTTAATATTGATAGAAATAACATTTTCCGTCGGACGTACTGTTTTCGAAATACAAGCAAAAACTTGACGAAGAGCAAAAATTTCGCCAAAAAGTTATGCACACCTCTTGGGATTAGGCAAACTCGGATTACATGTATTTAGGATCACATGAAGGTATTAAAGCGATTTCCAGCCTGCTGGGAATTAATTCTTCTCGAAAAAATTTTTCGTGATTTCGGAGTTGGTGTCATAGTAAAGGTTGTTCAGTATAGTTAAGGCAATAGTTTTCTGATTAGATACGTTTTATAAATATGCAATTAAATGTGTTTAGTTGTAACGATGCATTAAATGTACGCCTCACACCTCATATTTTATGGAAAATATGCAACTCAGAAGGATTTAGAAAAAACTGATTTTGAATTCATGCCAAATTTAGTCTTTCAAAATGACTACTTGAAAATTGAGATGTCGATATAACGTGAAATTGTATTCTCTACAACTTTTATTCTATAGGTTTTTCAACAGGAGTCATCTGTTTCAAAGATATGTGGTATTGAAGTCAAAATACGAGTTTTTCAATTAAATGAGACATTTTCCCGGTTTATAACTTTTGATTTCGGCTGTACCGCTTAACCGAATTAGAAGTTAAGTTACTCATTCGACGCATAATTTAACCGTCTTTAATATTGATATAAATAACATTTTCCGTCGGACGTACTGTTTTCGAAATACAAGCAAAAACTTGACGAAGAGCAAAAATTTCGCCAAAAAGTTATGCACACCTCTTGGGATTAGGCAAACTCGGATTACATGTATTTAGGATCACATGAAGGTATTAAAGCGATTTCCAGCCTGCTGGGAATTAATTCTTCAAAACACTTTTTATAGACCTTATTTGCTTGGCCTATACAGCCGAAATCAAAAGTTATAAACCGGGAAAATGTCTCATTTAATTGAAAAACTCATATTTTGGCTTCCATACTACATATCTTTGAAACAGATGACTCCTGTTGAAAAACCTAGAGAATAAAAGTTGTAGAGAATAACATTTCACGTTATATCGACATCTCAATATTCAAGTACAGTCATTTTGAGAGACTAAATTTGGCATGAATTCAAAATCAGTTTTTTCTTAATCCTTCTGAGTTGCATATTTTCCATAAAATCTGAGGTGTTAGGCCTACATTTAATGCATCCAGTGGCGTAACTAGATGACTAAGGGCCCTGGGGCAAAAAAAACTGGGCCCCCTAAACTGGAGACTGGAGAATTTTTCGCTAGTTCAATAAGAGGTTTGCTAATCAGGTTTTTGGGGCCCCCTGAGCTTGGGGGTCCCCGGGCACTGCCCCGCCTAGCCCTTCGGTAGCTACGCCGCTGAATGCATCGTTACAACTAAAAACATTTAATTGCAAATTTCTAAAACGTACCTAATTAGAAAACTATTTATACAACGTTTTTTTTTCATTTCCGGTTGTAGTATATCCCTAATTAACATATTACCAGTAACTTCACGTTACTGTCTGCGACATAATGAGACACACGTGGTTGAATAAAATAGCACGTAAGCAATAATAACATATAAATAAGGTATGTTTAGTTTTGTTAACGCTCTTCTATATTGGATACCGACAATACAACACATCTTCGATAATGACTGGTTTTACTTAAATACTCCATTTCGACCCTCCAACTATCTACATATCTCATGGCGACCCATACCAGAAGAACCAAGATGTAGAAAACCACGGAGCATCGTGTACGAAAATGAAGACAAAATCAATGCAAGACTATCCTAATGAAGATCGGAACCGAAGAACCATTATTCAAGAAAGAAGATAAAGAAGAAAGAATAAGATGACTGTAAACTATTGAAGCAAATATTCCCAAAAAATAAAGAAAAAAGATGATGACCGAAAATCTAGAAACAAATTAAGAAGAGTGCCAAGTAAGAAGAAAGAAGAGCGTTGTCCAGGGTTTCCCGGCTCGCAATTCAAGAGGTGTCCAGGGTTATCCCGGCCCATCATCGGCATCGGGAGCAGACAGCGAGTGCCACTTGGAGGTGTCAGCTTGCAGCCAGCGTCACGCGACTGCCGCCCGCCGCCCGAGCCAGTGCAGAATCTGCGTCAACATGACCTACTTACGTTGCCGCTACTAATGTAAGTTAATTATAATTCTATGACTATGTTTTAATATTTTGTCATAATGTTTAGCGATTGATAGGCATCTTATTTCAGCCATTTTTTTTGAGTTATGGATACATTTTGTTACTTGAATTAGAGTAGTTACGTGACCAATTAATTGAATTAAAACATAATATTGTAAAGTTAGGTTCAGAGAGGCGACAGAAAGAAATTGATCGAATGAAATGAATTATATAACCGCGCTGCGGATATTGTGTCTCTGTTAAAGGAAGGACAAACAAACTTTAGTACTTCGGAAATAGACGAGATTAGTGAGACTTACGGTAGAATTAAGATATTATTATCACACTTTGATACGGAATCCCAGACCGAAAACAACATGGCTAAACCTAGTTTCGATGTCAAAACGGCCATCGCCTTGTTGCCCGTCATGACGGGGCAAGAGGATTCTACTTAGCAGTTGATAGATGGTATTCTAATGTATAGTTCTATTATAAGTAGCGAGACTCAACAGATTTTGATAGAATTTGTATTGAAAACAAGACTTTCGTCTAGCGCTAAACTCAGGTTAAAGACGTCATACAGTAGCGTAGAATCTCTCGTCGCTGATATGCATACACGTCATACAGTAGCGTAGAATCTCTCGTCGCTGATATGCGTACGTTCTTGTTACCTAAAAAATCGTCCGAGTCGATTCAGGCACAGCTGTATAGAGCTAGGCAAGGTAGGCGATCTATAGAAGCTTTCGGAGCAGAGATCGAGGATCTTTTTGTCAATCCCAAGCCGATGGTGACGATAGTAGGTACGACATACTTCGTCCACTGAACGAAAAGTCAGCTATTAAGCGGTTCGCTGACGGTCTATCAGACCCAAAATTGAGCACTATAATATCGGCTAGGCAGTTTAAGTCGTTGCCCGAAGCCATTAGGACAGCATTTGATGAGCATAGTTCATCACCACGGGACGATCAGGTCCTACATTACGGACGCAGTCATTCTCGTAAAAATTACCAGAACAGAAATAGTCACTTTCATTTAATAATAAAAGTATAAGTTTTAATGCAGGAAAAAATGCATTTCCAACACGCTATTATTCTAATAACAACCGTAACGTAGGTATTTCGCAACACATTCCACACAATAAAGTTGCATGACCTCAGCATTTTGCTGACCGGAGCACGGCCAGCGTTCGACGACTCGTGCACGCGACACGTGCATGTACAACAAATGCTGACGAAAAATCAAACCGGCAGTTTTTTCGTGACCAACATGAATAATGCGATATTTAGTTATAACAATAGTAGATTGTACACCAAGGGGATAAAGCACTGTTTTATGTCACGGGCGCAATATTGAATCCTGAACGTAACGAAGGACTCCAGATTTTACTCCCGAGCGCAGCGAGGGGGTTATGACTGAGTCCTGAGTGCAGTGAGGGGTTCAAGCCCGCCCATGACAAAAACAGCTTTATCCCCGAGGAGTATACTCTACTTTTCTCACCTCTTGCGAGACAATAAAATAGCTAAGGCTACTAGAAACGGATTTTTATTAAAGTAAATCAAAAGTAAAAAACCGGCCAAGTGCGTGTCGGACCACGCATAGGAGGGTTCCGTACCTTTAATGGAATAAGAACCAAACTAATACTAAAAGGTCGTATCTGATGCCTATGGAAGAAGTTTTTTGGAGATAACTCAAAAAATGGCTGAACCGATAATGTTCAAAATAATTTTTGTAGAAAGTATATGACAAGGCGCATCTCGTCAATTTTTTTCATATTTTTTGGACTTACGGTTCAAAAGTTACAGGGGGGAGGAAACAATTTTTCTGACTTTCAGAAAATATTCACTTAATCAAAAAATGGTCAAAGAAACCTCAATGTTATTTTGAAAGACCTATCGATGGATGTGTCACATGTTGATATTTGGTCAAAAAATTTTTTTTTAAATTTAGTTACATGTATGGAGTGTCCCCCCTAAAAATATTTTTTTTTTTCAAATTAACTACATCACTAAGTAGCGGCATACAAAATACACTTTATGTGTAAATTTTATTCAGATACGTCGTATAGTTTCCGAGTAAAATGGCTGTGACATACGGACGGACAGACAGACAGACAGACATGACGAATCCATAATGGTTCCGTAGTTTGCCATTTGGCTACGGAACCCAAAAAAAATATTCTTGATTCATTAGTCCAGTTTTACTCCGTCCTGCAGCGTCTTATGACACTCGCGCCATTTGTTTTAGGTATTTTAAATTGAGGTGGCCAGCACGATTTTCCGAATAAATTCGATTTTCAAATCAGTTCGACGCGGCGGCGCGGGCCCCGGCTGGCGTTGCGGGGCTGTGCACCGTGCGAACTTTACGAAATTAGACTTTATAGTACATTACTGCAGAGACCAGTAAGTAAGCTTTCCTGGCTGAGTATTTAGTAGCCGTCCGAGTCGAAGACGAGGACGGCTACAATACGAAGCCAGGTAAGCTGATTACGGTCGAAGCATGTATAGTGCTTTTCTCAAACATGTAAGGAAATAAAATTACTTGTTTAGTGCTTCAGTTACTGGCTGAGTGATTTAATGTTGTATGTTAGTGCTTCAGTTACTGGCTGAGTGATTTAATGTTGTATGAAAATCCTTTACGTACGTCGCGCTGAACCTGCCTTGGAATAGAGTCCCTACTGGTCTGTAATTACTAACGTAACAGGAACATTTCCGAGCATGTTTGAGAAAAGTACATAACAATAAGAACTATGGGAAGTGAAATCACATTATTAACCAGCGGGTTATAATGAGATTTAGGCCAACATTATAACCCGGCTAAAGCCAAGGGCTATAATGATTTGCTTTCGGTGAGGTTTGCATGATATATAATTTGGCATTGTCGAGCAGGTGGTGTGAAAAGATAATTATAGTACAGTAACATGTAGTGTAGGTAATGCACATAAATTAAAAATACTAGCCGATAGTGGAGCAGGTCTGTGTGCTATTAAGTATGAATATTTGAAAAACAAACCCGACCTTCTTAGACAAGTCCAAGGACATAGTATTACTATTAAGGGAGTTTGTGGAGATTTACCACACGCTTTACGTAAGGAACTTCAAACTCAGATTCAAGATATTTTAGATAACGATATAATTGAAGAGACCACTTCCGAGTGGTCCTGTCCAGTTTTGCTTGTCCCTAAAAAATCAGATAGTTAGGAGAAAAGAAATGGAGATCAGTTGTTGACTATAGACAGCTAAATAATAAAATACAGGATGACAAGTTCCCGTTGCCTAACATTACTGAAATATTAGATTCCCTAGCAGGTAGCATATATTTATCAAAGCTTGATCTTTCCCAAGGTTATTCCCAATTAACTTTAGACAAAGAATCCCGAAAATACACCGTGTTTACAACCGATAAAATGTATAGGATGAAAAGATGTCTAATGGGATTGCGGACATCGCCTAGTGTTTTCTCTAGACTAATGACCATAGCCATGTCCGGATTAAATTTTAAACAATGTTTTATATACTTGGACGATTGTATTGTCATAGGAAATTCCATGACGTCACATAACCATAACCTCATTCGAGTGTTAGAACGATTGAGAAGCACTGATCTTAAACTAAATCCATTAAAATGTGATTTTTTATGTAAAGACATAATGTACTTAGGGCATAAAATTACTTCAAAGGGAGTAGAGCCTGACCCAGCAAAAGTGGACGCATTAAATAAATACCCACGGCCAACGAATACAGATGAGGTCAAAAGATTCATTGCATTTGCCAATTATTACAGACGGTTTATTCCTAATTTCGCGAACATAGCTTATCCATTGAACCTACTTTCCAAAAAAAACGCAGTTTTCAATTGGACCCCAGAGTGTGAAACAGCATTTTTAAAATTAAAAAATATACTTACACGTCCACAAGTCTTAGATTATCCAGATTTTTCAGAAAATAATACTTTTATCTTACATACGGAAGCATCAAAAATAGGATTGGGTGCCGTATTGTCAAATTCTAACGGAAAAGTAGTCGCATATGCAAGTCGAAACCTTAAGCCAGCTGAAACTCGATACCCAATCATTGATTTGGAGTTATTGGCCATAGTGTGGTCGACACGGCATTTTAGACCGTATCTCTATGGGAAAAAGTTCAAAATTGTCACCGACCATAAACCTTAAATTTATCTCTTTGGAATGACTGATCCTTCGAGTAGGTTAACCAAATTTAGGTTGTATTTAGAAGAATTAAATTTTGATATTGAATATATGACGGACGAAACAATGCAGCTGCAGACGCATGAGTCGTTTACCGATGAATAGTGAAGATTTAAAAAATATCAGGATAAACGTTGTATCAGTCATGACCAGAGCTCAAACACGGAGATTACGCGCGCAACAAACTTGCAATCAAGGTGACGTGGTTTCAGATGTTCCCGCAAACGATAGGCTTGATCAACCTAGATTTGTGGAAATCATCAAAGCACCTAAGGACTGCATTGAACTCGTGTTAGGTTCAAATTATAAGTTAAATGCGACATGTCGAAATAATATAATGAGTAATAAAGGAAATTTTGTGTACGTACGTACACAAATCAAGCAAATCATGCATATACAGTCATGGCCAGATAATTAAGGACAAGATTATTTTTGCCATACAACTGCATACAAATATGACATTTTAAATTTGATAAAAATATAAATTTTGCTTATGCTATTTATATTTAAAAAAATACTGACGTATCCGTGTTTAAACAAGACTTAATATGGGCCATAAACATCTTCCATAAAATTTGAACTTTAAAAAATACAGACGGTCAAATCAACACTTTTTATAAGTTCATACTATAATTAGGAACGATGTATGAAAATCGTTCCTAATTACAAAAAGTATTGATTTGACCGTCTGTATTTTTTAAAGTTCAAATTTTATGGAAGATGTTTATGGCCCATATTAAGTCTTGTTTAAACACGTCAGTATTTTTTAAAATATAAATAGCATAAGCAAAATTTATATTTTTATCAAATTTAAAATGTCATATTTGTATGCAGTTGTATGGCAAAAATAATCTTGTTCTTAATTATCTGGCCACGACTGTATCTAACAACCCGATCGTTATCTACCGTAGGCGTGTTAGCGAGGGAATTAGAAGTATTTTGCAAGGAGCAAAGCATGAGTGAAGTTATTATAATAAAAAATTATTAAAATGCACAAGAAGTAAATGCATTTTTGGCTAGCTATACAAGTGACATTCGTAGGATCCTAGTAAAAAAAGGTGTTACAAAAGTATATGATAAAGACGAAATAAGAGTTATTTTAAACGATTTTCATCTATTACCCACAAGTGGCCCCGGGGGGTTAATAGAATGCTTAATAACATTAAACGTCACTACTTCTGGCCAAGAATGAGCCACGATGTATACGAATATGTAAAGAAATGTGCACATTGTCAGTACAACAAACACACTAATAAATAAATACATTAAGGAACCAATGATGATAAGATAACTTCGACGCCAAGTTCGTCTTTTGAAAGAGTTTCTTTAGATATTCTTGGACCCTTAGAATTGGATAACTATAAGTACGTATCAATAATTCAGTGTGAACTGACAAAGTTCGTAGAGGCATACCCTTTAGAAAGAAAAGATACTGAATCTGTAAGTAAGGCATTTGTAAATTATTTTATTTTAAGATATGGAGTACCAACCGACGTCATAACGGATGGTGTTATCCACGTTAATCTCCTGACCCCGATCACCCAGGTGATTGTATTTGACGATTTTTTCTTCTGAGATCACCCAGGTGATCCTATTAGACCATGTGGTTAGGTTAGGTTCGTTAGGTAGCTTCAGATGCCCGAAGGGCAAACCGCCCAGAAATAGGAGCCCCGCTGCGGGGCTCCTAGGGATTGCAAATCCGCATATACTTAATCAAATCCGGATTTTCGGATAATTTATAAGCCTAAATCCGGAGTTCGGATAAAATCCGGATTTAGGAGCATTTTTTACTTAATACTAGGAATAGTAGAAATAACAGAAAAAAAAACAACCTTATGAGAAGTAATCAGTCTTTTGAATCAATGTAAAGTTTTTATAATCATTTTATACGTCAAATTCTACGCTAATTTTAAACAAAAATTATATTATTATTTTTTAATTCAGTTTTAGGCTAAATCAAAATAAGGAAAGCCGACCTCGCGTAACGGGAAAGAACGAGGAGGAAGAAGAAGAAAAAGTAGTCTTAGGCTAAATACTCTCTTTGTCTTTCTCCAAAAAGTGGAATCTTAAAAACATAAGCGCGTCAAGCGTAGGTCATTCAACCGCGTTCTTAATCGGTTACACAGCTACCAGCTGCGGAAAACGCCCTTTCTAGCTCTACACTTGTTGGGGGATTGCTAATAAGTTCTTATAAATGGAACACAAAATAGGACCCATTTTCGCCCCGTTTTCATGCACAGCCATCTCAATATATACTAAAGTTGCTAAACCAGGTGCTTCTGGTGTGGTTACGGCTGTATTAGTCGCTTCCCTTTGGGTGAGAATGGACAGATTAAAAAAAAAATCTAAAGTTTTGGTCCGTGTTCTAACCTTCCGTCCGAAACAACACTCACAACGAATGACGGCAACGGCAGTCGCGTAATGAGTGGGCGCGCACGGACGGCGCGGGCGCTTTTCAGGTAATAGACATAACATGTGCGTTCAACGGTAATGAAAGAAACTATTTTAAACAATTAAAACGTATTAAAAGCAGTTGTTGCATAGTTTAACAAAAAATCCGAAAATTCCGATTTCGGGAAAAAAATCCGGATTTAGAAACGGATTGCAAAATCGGCGAAAAATCCGGATTTTCGAACTCCGGATAAACCGGATTGCAATCCCTAGGGGCTCCGTTTAGTTAAGTTGCGGAGGAAATGTTTTTTGGAAAAGAAACACTTATGGATAACGTAAATGGATCACCTGGGGGATCTCAGAAGACAAAATCGTCAATACAATCACCTGGGTGATCGAGGTCAGGTGATTAACGTGGATAACATGTAACGGATCAAGGTACCGAATTTATGTCCAGCATATTTAGCGATATTTGTAAATTATTAGGTGTCAATAAGCTACACTCGACCGCTTATCACCACGAAACCATAGGTGCACTAGAAAACACGCACAAAAACTTACACTCGACCGCTTATCACCACGAAACCATAGGTGCACTAGAAAACACGCACTAAAACTTAGGAGCTTATCTTAGGATTCAATGTAGTAACAACAGCACCGACTGGAGTAGCTGGTTAAGTTATTGGTGTTTTTCGTATAATACCACCGTGCATTCAGAGACGCAATATACGCCATACGAGTTAGTATTCGGCAAACACTGTCGATTGCCAAATAATTTAATTTCTTCTGTCGACCCTCTCTATAATTATGATGATTATCCTAAAGAATTTAAGTATAGGATACAAAGAGCACAGTCAGAAGCTAGAAATAATTTGTTGTCAAGTAAATATAGTAGGAAAATTATGTATGATAAGAAAATTGATTGTGTAGAATATAAACCAGGAGATTTAGTACTTTTAAAAAACCAAGTAGGTAATAAATAAGATTGTGTATATAATGGACCTTATGAAGTAATAGAGGATATGTCACCTAATGTTAAGATGTCTAAGAATAATCAGATTCATATAACTCATAAGAATAACACTAAGCTGTATTTTAATAATTAATAATCTATAGCAATTATTATATAACATAGTCTTTAAAAAAAATGAAAATGCAACTGCGTGTGTCACATTTTTTAGTCTTTAAAAAAATGTAAATGCAACTGCGTGTGTCACATTTTTTTTCTTCCTTTGTGGGGGTGAAGGGTAACTTTCCGGGGGAGATGTAGTATATCCATAATTAACATATTACCAGTAACTTCACGTTACTGTCTGCGACATAATGTGACACACGTGGTTGAATAAAATGCACGTAAGCAATAATACCATATAAATAAGGTAAGTATGTTTAGTTTTGTTAACGCTCTTATATATTGGATACCGTCAATACACGGATTCGATAATGACTGGTTTTACTTAAATACTCCATTTCGACCCTCCAACTATCTACATATCTCACGGTAATTCCAAGGGTACATTCCTGAGCTTAACTTAAGTATATTTCTTAAAGACGCTAGTGTCCTAATTTGCTCCAGTTCTGAGGTAATCGATAGTTCTTTTTCGTCTTTCTGATTGTGTAAATTTTTATTTTAGTCTGAGAACCCGCTATAAAGTCATGTAACTGTCTGTTAAGTCAATTCAATATTAATTTTGTACTAAGCAGAAACGTCTGCAATCGAAGTTTCATTTTTATAATTGAAAGAAAAATTGATAAATTTGGACCGGTGTTCCGAAAGGTCGCAAGTTCAAATCTTGCTCGTCGCGGTGAATTTTTCCATTTTTCTTTCAATTATAAATTTTCAATACAATATGTTTCCTTTTTATCTCGGATTGTTAATATTTGAAATTTCATTGTCATGTCATAATGTTCAATTGTTTGGTTGAGTTAATAAATACAGATTCGGGAATCAATCAATAACTACTGCACCTATTTGACTTAACACACAGGTTCATCATTTTGTAGGGGGTTCTCAGAGTAAAAAAATTATTAAATGTAGGTTTATACACAATTAGAAGGCATTAATAAAATATCGATTACCTAAGAACTGGAGCTTATTAGGACACTTGCGACTTTCAGAAATAAACCCAAGTTAAGCTCAGGAATATACCCTTGAAATTACCGGTAATAAAAAAAAACACGGTGTATAAATAGTTTTCTGATTGGGTACGTTTTAGAAATATGCAACTTAGAAGGATTTAGAAAAAAACCGTTTTTGAATTCATGCCAAATTTTGTCTTTCAAAATGACTGAATTTGAAAATTGAAATGTAACGTATAACGTAAAATAGTAGTTAATAGGTAGTGAATGCTGATGGTACTCTAACATTGATTAGCCATTTTGGTCAGTCATTTGCTTCTAAAATCTTTATTTTTGGCCTCAAAAATCTAGAAAAAATATATGTGTAGGTAGCAAATAGGTAGTAAATCATAGTGTATAGAACGTTGTCAATTAGGGGGTCCAACCCCGACATAATAAATGTGGGCAGTCATCCTGACGTCAGAATGACTGCCCACTTTATTATATATATATATATATATATATATACATTTTTACTTAGGTACCAAATATGTCACCATAGGTACTAAATAGTAGCAAATAGGTAGGTTTAAAATTCCAACTGTGTTGTAATTGATGTTTTAATGCTATACAAAACATTAGTGCATTGTTTTGTGAGCATCAGAATGACTGACCAAAATGGCAGATCAATGTTCATTCTGATGCTCACAAAACAATGCACTAATGTTTTGTATAGCATTAAAACATCAATTACAACACAGTTGGAATTTAAAAAAATTGATAACAACTAAAAAAGTTGTGCTTAAAATTCTAAAGCATACGAAGTATTTTAACTACAGTGTGATCACTGATCATAGTGATCGGCCGGCGGTAGCATATTTTATCATTTTGACGTCCAACGTAATGACGAATATGGATAAACCTATGTTGTTCAATAAAAGTACATGTTGTTATGGATTCAGTGAATTTAATTTGTTATTGTAAATATCATAATTTTTTCCATGCTTGATATTGTCATCGATTCCTTGATTGAGGATCCATTTATGTAAAGAGAACGACCGTTCGACATCAACAGATTGTGAGAGGTGCAGAATTATAAACCGATATTTCGTTGTTATTATTTACGCTTCTAACAAATTCATGATCTGGTATTCTGTCGATTACCGATTTCATTTTGTTACTTAATGAATTCGAGAATGTCATCATTGATGTGATAAGACTAGCTGGTTACAAATTTTCACGAAATATATTTTCTATAAATCTTGTTTGAGACTATATTCTAACTAAATGATTTAAAATTAAGGTACCAAATTAGAGGTTTCAGATTTCGTTAGGATTTCACAACTGTGATTGGATTCGATAATCGATATCTGGAAAATTCATAAAACTTGTTTTCCGCACGTGTGCAGAACAGAAGCTCTTTCTATGCATATGTCATATAAAAGAACACTTTCTGAGCATATGCATTGTAAACTAATAATCAGTGATTGGTGTTTTGGATACCACACCGCGGGATGTCAAGTAGAGATGGTAAATATGGATACATCGTGTGGCCCGCGATACCAATCAAACTGTTAGAAAAATAAACGCTACTTCCGTGTACCAACACAGTTATTTCTGCACTTAAAAATCAGTGCAGCTGCAGCGCAGTTAGACTTAACAATGCTATTAATTTTGGTAAATAGGATAAGCTTTTAAGTGATCGCAGAAGAGATAAAGGGTTATTATTACTCACTGTTTTGTTCCATGTTTTTTTTGTTATTAGTTGAAATGGTTGAGAAAGGGAGTCAAGAGTTTTAATGATTATTTTCTAAAATCTATTGATTGATGTGCCACATGTTGATTTGATACATTACATTACATGTATGGGGGGCACTGTTGCAAAAGAATCCAAAAGTTAATGTTTCAGCAATAAATCTATATCCGCTGTATAGTTTCAGAGTTAAATGCTTGTGACATATGTACGGAAAGACAGACAGACGGACATGACGAATCTATAAGGGTTTGAGCTACGGAACCCTAAAAATAACTGTTATTTTATTTTGTATCTTATACCTAGTTTAAATAGCATATGTGTATATCTCACATGTTTTGTTTGAAAATAGGACTTATGCTAAACCAATTTAGGAGAATGTGTTCAACAGTCATAACATTTATTTAAAACATTGATTCGTAATTCATAATCAATCAATTAATCGTATTGATAATAAATATGTAATCTATTAATATGACAAAAAAATGTCCTTTACCTAACCACACGACCCCCGGAATCCCGCGGCATATCCATACTAGCACAACAATGGAAAACATGCGTGAAATAGTAGTTTATGTAACTATTACGTAATAAGGGTCCTTAAAACATGAGTGTGGTTTTATGAAATGAGCCGCAGGCGAATTTCATAATAAGATCACAAATGCGTTCAAAAACCGTAGACAATGACAAGCATTACAACAAACGATTTAACTATGATAAGTTTCTTATCTGCGGCAGTAACGTAATTTTAACTTTGCATGCTCAAATATTGTTAAGCACTGAGTTTCATATTTGGAACATCGAATTTGATAACATAATGTTACCGCCATGGCCTACTCGATTGGTCCCGCGCGAGCCCCGACACAATCGAGTTGGCCACGCCGACACAATCGAGATGGCCGCGGCGGTGCAATGGCGGCCATTCTATGGTTTCCGAATACGGCATTTTGGATAAATAATATGAGTGTAGATAAAGCAGTGTATGCAACTGTACGTAATTAGGCCTTAAAACACTCGTGTGATCTTATTATGAAACTCGCCTGCGGCTCATTTCATAAAACCACACTCATGTTTTAAGGACCCTTATTACGAAACAGTTACATAAACTACTATTATCTACACTCATATTGTAACGGGTGATAACAAAAAAATTAGAATTCTTTCAGAGGCGAAAAAAAAAATCTTCTCTACCCTTTTTTGAGTTTTGGATGTTCTTAGGCAATTCACACATAATAGTTATTTACAAAACCATCAATGGACATAAGAATAGGGCCCGTGGTCAGCTGTTCGTCAAAGTTCAGACACAATGTCCCAACAAGATCGTTGGACGGCATGTTTTTCCCTTTTGTGCACATATGACCTTGATCCCTTTTATCACCAGGGTAAAATTTTCAGCTCTCCGATTGTTTAAATACTAAATTACGACATGACTAAAAAATATTTTGCATCCGGTATCGGATTTTCACTCGACGTCTAAAATTAATGATTTTCATGTGTGATTTCGAATCGTCCAGCGACACTGTGATATAAAATTTATTTTTGCTGATTTATGTATTCTAGTAATCTTATCTGCTAGCGGTATTCTAGACCTATCTTTTTTAACATCAACAAATGTAGGTACCGTTGGAAAACTTGAAAATTTTCGTGGCAATTCGTTGGCTGGTGGAATCATCATCATTAAAGATGCAATTCTGTTTGTCCAGTCTTCCCTTGGTCATTATGTTTGCTAATCTCCCGCAACCATTTCTGTAAACTACAGTCAGGGATGTACGAATTCTACAAATAGTAGATACGGGTACATTTTCCTTTACTAAAATGACATACACAGTGGTTTTTGTCCATGTTTAAGTTTGAAATATAAAAAAGTACAAGGGTTTTTCGCATACCTTCTTGTTTCGACACCATTTTTTACAAATACAAGTGCTTGAAAAAATAAAATAAACAAAATTAAAGAACCTCTAAGACATCGCCCCAACTTCATGAACAAATTATTTTGTTTACGTAAATAGTTTAATTTTTATGTCTAAAGAAAGTGAGTCTCATTTTTTTGTCATCACCCGTTAAGTTCTCTAAAACGTGTTCGAAAACGGTAGGCAATGGCTAGCATTACCGCGACCGATTTTACTATGATAAGGTTTTTATCTGTGGCAGTAACGTAATTTTAACTTTACATGCTCAACTATTGATGTGTTATGAGTTTTGATAACATAATGTACACCTGCACGCGCCCGCGCGGCCGCCGACGCGCGCCTCCGCGACCGCCGACACAATCGAGTTGGCCATGGCTGTGCAATGGCGGCCATTCTATGGTTTCGGAATACGGCATTTAGGATAAATAATATGAGTGTAGATAAAGCAGTGTATGCAACTGTACGTAATTAGGCCTTAAAACACTCGTGTGCTTATTATGAACCACACTCATGTTTTAAGGACCCTTATTACGTAACAGTTACATAAACTACTATAATTGAATTTGTTCAATAAACACGTTCAACAACCCCAAATTAATATAAATAAGTGGAAATCCGTAATAATTTTTAACAGTTTTTTAAAGATTGCTGTTTAAAAACGTAAAATATTAGACATTTTTTTATATACCTCAAATGTATTTTCGAAACCTCAGTTCGATTACTTATGTTCTAACAAGAAAAAAATGTATGACAACTATATAGCATTGCACGCATTTGCCTAAAATTACAAAAATCTTCCAAAAACTTGTTCCTTCAAAACAGTTTTCTGCAACTTTGAGGTCGGTGACGTCACAAACCTCACACTTTTTGTATGGGGCGTTTTGACGCGCGGCGCAGACGCCTAAAGTATTTCCACATTTTTGACGTTTCAGGGCTATCATAAATAGTAGGTTTATTAGAGACATTTGAATCTACAGGGAAATAGAATCGAATGACGTCTTCCAAAAAAATCATGCATGTTCCTAATTGAGGTCATCAACCCCGAGTGGCATCCAAAATCCCGATCACTTCTAATAATCAAAATACGACAAAAGTCGAAATCCCTCGGACAGTTTTGAAATTTGGTGTGTATGTTGATTATATATAGGTCCTGTTTTCATGTCCAGACCATTTAATCATATTTTCGAGTACCAACATTCGGAGGGAAAAACGAATTACTTCAAGGTGAAGGACATTTTCCAAGGTGTAGACGGTTCCTCGAGGTCCTGAAACGTCAAACACTCTGGACATGAAACAGGACAAATTTCAAAACTGTCCGAGGGATATCGACTTTTGTCGTAGTTTGATTGTATTATACAGGCTCAATGACGCCTAGTTTTAGTGACCGCGAGGCAACCGGATGGCTCGCAGTATTTAAGCTCCCGAAGTGATGAGGAGTCGCCCTGTGCAACCCGAACTGACCCAACTTAGACTGGCGCGGAAATTTCATCCCTCTGTGGCCACTTCTACAAACGAGAAATTCGTCTAATTTGAATACGCGTAATAAAATGTTTTTCAATCAATTGCCACAGAGGGATGAAATTTCATAGGAGAGCCCAAACGATATGCCCAATGCCATCCGCATTTGGGCATATCGTTTTCCAAATCATACAAAACTCAATCCGATTTCAATGATTGTAAGTAAATTGTAAGTGATCCGTCATTGAGAATTGTAGACCTATAGCCGTTCTTCCCACCCTTGGCAAGCTGTTTTGAGTCCATACTTCACCGGATTCTATCTTCACAGGTTCGGCCCTTTTTGTGTGACGCGCAGCATGGCTTTCGGCCAGGTCGTTCAGTCAACACGAATCTGTTGATACTAACTGACAACCTTGCTCAGCATCTTGACAGAGGTATTCAAGTCGATGTCACCTATTTCGATTTCTCGAAGGCTTTCGATCTCGTGGATAACGATGTGCTACTAAGGAAACTTGATCAAATCGGTTTCTCTCCCAGGTTAGTAACCTTTTTGGCCAACTATCTGCGCAATCGGCAGCAATTCGTCCGACATGGTTGTTTTGTCTCGACTCCTTGCCACACCCGGTATGGCGTGAGTCAGGGCTCCATCTTGGGGCCCTTGTTTTTCGGCATCATGATTAACGATCTGAAATTAGGTCTTCGGGCGGCTCAAAACTGATTGCGAGACGTTACAAGATGACATCGACTTGGTGTTTCGGTGGAGTATGCACAATAAACTTCATTTCAACCCAATCAAGTGTTGTGTGTGTACATTTAGCCGCTCACGTTCCGCGATATATGGGCATTATATACTGGGGTCAGAGCCGATAAATCGTGTATTTTCCGTCAAGGATCTGGGCGTGGTGTGCGACGCACGCCTAACTTTTCACGAACATATTTTTTCTCTGGCTAACAGTGCCTTTCAAAGGCTGGGTTTCGTAATCCGAAACCTCCGCGATTTTCACGACCCGGTGGCAATGAAAATGGGTTATAATGGTCTAGTAAGGAGTAAGCTGGAGACTTCGTCGATCATATGGAACCCTACGAATCGACGTATGCTTTACTGCTTGAGAAGGTTCAGCAAGCGTTTTTAAGGTTCCTTTATAAAAAAAAACATTCGGATTCTATCCGTACCTGTACCCGACTAAAAATCTTCTCGGGTCCCTAGGGTTCAATTCCTTGGAGGTCCGGCGGAATTACCAACTCCTTGTCACGGCATGCCGAGCCTTGCGTGGTAAGTCGGACTGTCCCGAAGTTGTCTCTGGTCTCGTGCGTCTGTTTGTTCTGGACGTCCCGAGAATGGCCCTCAGACCGCGTCAATGCGACCTATTGGCCTTGCCGCCGGTGCGCACCGTATCGCGCAGGAACTCGCCGCTGCCTCGCGACCTTACACTGCTCAATGCGCTTCTGGCCTCGACGCCTGAATGTGACCTATTTGCGTGGCGATGGGCGGCAGTGTGTAGTGAATGCTTGGGATTCTGTGAGACGATGGATACTAGGTGCTCGACTGTTTCAATTTAATTTGGCAATGTGCTATTATTGTTGCTATAATTGTTAATAAGTACTTAAAATTGTTACTGCTTTCAGTTTAAGTTTCGTGACGCATTGGTTTAACTGTAATGTCATGTAAACATTTTTATCAATTAATAATAATTAAGGTGTGTAAGGGGTCCAAATTTCATCTCACGGAACCCAAGCCAACCTCCCCTGCTCGTGGTCACCCTGCTAAATAACGAACGAGGCTCTGGCGACCCACCAACCCGCACTGGACCAGCGTGGTAGGCTTATGGTCCAATTCCCCCCTCATGACATGTTCAACTCCCCGTTACGGCCCCGAGTGCCCGGCATCAGGGGTGCTAAGAATCCCCGGGCGGAGACAAATCCCCAAATTACTCAAACGACCCAGGCAAGGAAAACGGACACCGATGCTCTTAATGTGTTGACCTATAACGTTCGTACTTTAATGAAGGAAGAGCGATTAACAGAACTAGAACACGCCTTGAAAGAAATTAAATGGGACGAGGTGCGCAGAGAGGGCGAGCAAACCGTAGAACGTGACAATGTGTTTTACCACTTTGGAAAATCCGGCGGACTGTATGGGGTAGGTTTTCTTGTTAAAAAGAGGTGGAAAAACAACATTGTTGAATTTTCGGGTTATTCCGAAAGAGTAGCCGTGTTGAAGTTACGCATAAATCATAATCAAACTCTTACTATAATTCAAACCTACGCACCAACATCTTCACATAGCGATGACGAGCTGGAAGAGTATTACGATCTTCTGAACAAAGCCTGCGACGAGAACCGAGGAACGTGGACTATGGTCCTCGGGGATTTCGACGCTAAAGTCGGAGTAAGGACTGAATTGGATAATACCGAAATACTTGGACCATATGGGCTTGGCAGCTGGAACAACCGTGGTACTCGTCTTATCCAATTCGCCTTTGGACATAGCATGAGGATCAGTAACACATTCTTTCTCAAAAAACCACAACGACGCTGGGCATGGATGTCACCACGTGGAGGTGTTAGAAACGAAATTGATTACATTCTGACGTCGAAGAAGAGTCTGATAAAAGATGTTTCTACCATCAACAAATTTAAATTTAGTTCCGACCATAGACCACTTAGAGTGAAAATCCAATTCGATTCAAAAATTTTACGAAAACAATTATTCAAAAATAAAATTAAACGCTTGAATAAAGACGCACTCATTTCAAACCACGACGAATTTAATTTAGAGTTACAAAATAGTTTCGATTTACTTAGTAGAGACAGTCCAGGTGACGATGTACAGCTTCAGTACAACAACATTATAAACAGCATAAAAATTGCCAGCAGTAAAATTAATCCCATCAAAAACATAAGCGTGAAAGGCTGCCAAGTTCGATACTATGGGAATGCTTCGCCTATAAAAGAAGTGAGATCTGAATAAGTACCAAGTTCCATAAAAATACCTCAAATCATAAATAGTTATAGGAATGCACACTTGATTTCCAGCAGTTTTTAAGGTACATTTTGAATAAGTATCACGTTACATAGAAATACCTAAAATTATAATAGTCAGAGAAACGCACACCGGTTTTTTTAGCAGTTTCCTGATAACATTTATTATTTTATCTACACTCATACTGTAAGTACTCTAAAATGCGTTCAAAAACCGTAGACAATGACAAGCATTACAACAAACGATTTAACTATGATAAGTTTCTTATCTGCGGCAGTAACGTAATTTTAACTATGCATGCTCAAATATTGTTAAGCAATGAGTTTCAAATTTGGAACATCGAATTTGATAACATAATGTTACCGCCATGGCCAACTCGATTGGTCCCGCGCGAGCGTCGGCACAATCGAGTAGGCCATGACGGTACAATGGCGGTCATTCTATGGTTTCCGAACAATTAATTTAATATATATAATATGAGTGTAGATAAAGCAGTGTATGCAACTGTACGTAATTAGGCCTTAAAACACTCGTGTGATCTTATTATGAAATTCGCCTGCGGCTCATTTCATAAAACCACACTCATGTTTTAAGGACCCTTATTACGTAACAGTTACATAAACTACTATTCAGTACTTTTTAATGATGTTACTTGGCAAGTTTTCACACACCACACACCTTTTCAATGCAATGAATCGACACCTTTGGACTGCAATGTGTCAAGTATATAATTTTCTATTAAAACTTGCCAAGTTACATTGGCATTCCTATAACTATTTATGATTTGAGGTATTTTTATGGAACTTGATACTTATTCAGATCTCACTTCTTTTATAGGCGAAGCATTCCCATAGTATCGAACTTGGCAGCCTTTCACATTTATGTTTTTGATGGGATTTCATTTATTTTTGTTAGGTGTAGGTTCTTTATTATTTTTTTATCACTTTTGCTTTAGGAAATGTCTCGCGTATGACGCGCGGCTGCCGAACGCTTTGGTTCGTCGACTCCCCGCCTCCCGCGCGTACGCATCCCCCCGGCGGCATGAGCGGGCGAACGGATGGCATGAGCTGGCGGACGGCGCGAGCGCGGCGGACGAGTGTAGGCAGCGACGGAGGGTGCGCGAGGCGGGGAACGGAATTTTATCTAGTATCACTATACATACATATATCGGGATTTCGGGATCGATCGGGCAGCGCGAGTACCTATAATCTATGATAAATCCTATTTTACTATTTATTTATTGGTGATTTTTACAAATAAACTGGCTCCCTACACCTATAAAATGTACCTACTTACATATAATTACATACATCAATAACGTACTTTATTCTGTTTGTAAGTACGCTACCTACATAGATAATTAATAACTTGGTAATACCTACCTACCAGTAGGTATTATAATTGGTGGCCTATTATGTAGCCCTAGAAGTGCACCATCCCATCTCATCCCGTGGCGTATCGGAAGGTGAGATGGGCAGTAGTATATATAATTCCATCTTAGAGTATATATGATTTCCATGTTCTTGAATCTGCGATTTTATTAGTTGTTAAATTAGAAATTATTTAGACTATGCGAGAAAAAATAGTCTTTTCATTTTTGTTTGACTGATTTAGCGCACCTAGTGTACCTAGTGACCTGCTTTGCACTTCGTAAATCGTGGGTTTGGTTCCCGCAACAGACACACACAGAGTGGTGAACAATTTTATTGTTCTTGTCTTTAAGACAAACATGTATTGTCTTAAATTGGTATGTATCTGAATTTAAATAAGTCTTATCTCATTTCCACTCCATACCTACTTATAGTAGAACAAAATTACACATTCGTTGTTTTCAGATTTTTACTTTATTTCGACCTAAAGACAAACCTTCGAGCCAAATTTCAGGTCGGTACGACCATTGGAAGATAGACCCATTTAGTTAATTATGACTTCATAGTAGAACAAAGTTACACCTTCGCTATTTTTAAAACAGATTCACACTTGGCCGTTTTCAGATTTTTCCCTTTACTTTGACCTTAAGACCTATCTCCATGCCAAATTTCAAGTCAGTACGACCATTGGAAGTGGTCTAGGTTTTTGATGAGTCAGTGAGTCAGTGAGTGTATAGTAAAAATAGCGATTTTCTGACGTCAATATCTCAAGAACTACTATAGGTAGAATAATGAAATTTTGTATTCTAGACAATTATGGGGATGTAAACAGACACTTGAAATTTCATATGCGTAGATAAAATATGTTTTGAGTTATAGGGTGGTCGAAATTGGCCCGAAATGGTTCGTGTAATATAATCCACGGCCGGTGTGTCGCTTTTTTTTGCTCGAACTTGGCGGTCACACTGCCGTGTGTCTAGAACAACCAAGAAAAATAACAATTAACTCACTAAAGCTACATTACAATTGATAGAAGTCCGCGAGCTTAGCAAAAATAATAGAGAGCAATATAATATTATTGACAAACTAGTAAAAAGACACATCAGACGGGACATGCGTAATTTCAACACGAAACTTGTGGAAGTGGCTTTAACAACACACACCTCTCTTCGCACAGTTAAACAAGGTATAAGCAGGGAGAGGAGAGACCTTGGATTACCAGTCTTCGAGACGATAATGGAAGAAAATGCAGCAGCAGGGATCGAATAATACATATTTGCACAAAGTATTATCAAACATTATATTCCTCAGACTATGCATCCGTCACCAAACAATAGCTATACTTGCTCATACACCATCTCTCGAATATCAAATTCCGAAGTTGACGCCGCTCTTAAGTCCATGAAATACCAAAAGAGTCCCAGCGACGATGGTGTAACTACCGAAGCCCTTAAGGCAGGAAAGGCGACCCTGCTGCCTCACTTAACAAATTTATTTAATTTAATTCTTTACAGCGGCAAAATTCCCTCTAACTTCTGTCATTCCAATATACTTTTACACAAAAAGGGTGATAAATCGGAGATTGGTAATTATAGGCCTATTAGCTTAATATCCCATATTTACAAGTTATTTCTTAAAATCATAGAGAACAGGATTGCCCCATTGCTAGACAAACACCAGCCACCTGAATAAGCAGGACTCAGACCTAGTTTCTCTACAACAGACAACCTCCATACCCTTAACCAAATACTGGAAAAATCCAATGAGTTCAAAAAGCCTCTGTACCTTGCTTTTGTCGATTATAGCAAAGCATTCGACAGCATCACACACTCTGCTATATTTTCAGCCATGAACAAACAAGGTATAGAGTCTACATATGTTGATCTCATTGGAACCATTTACCAGAATAGCACAGCTAACATTAAACTTCACGCAGCCGGCCCCGTATTCAAGATACAGAAAGGCGTTAAACAGGGAGACCCGCTATCTCCAAAATTGTTCACCAGTTGCCTCGAAGAAATCTTTAAAAAGCTGGCGGTCTCGTGGGAGACGATGGGTATTGACGTCGGAGGCAAGAGGTTAACAAACCTGCGCTTCGCTGACGACATTGTCCTTTTTTACCACACGGCATCCCATCTGCAACAAATGCTACAAGATCTCAGCACGGCAAGCCTTAAGGTTGGATTAACAATGAACAGAGCAAAAACCCAGCTGATGACTAATGGAGCTAAACGTAGGGTAACGGTAGATGGGCAGGACATACAGTACGTCAACGAGTACGTGTACTTGGGCCAGATAGCATCCTTGGAAAACAGGCAGTCTATCTAAATTGATAGACGTATCGAGAATGCCTGGAAGAGCTTCTGGTCCATGAAGGCGCTAATGAAGGGTGACCTTCCTCTGTGTCTATAGCGCAAACTGGTCGATATGTGTATCCTGCCTATCCTAACCTACGGTGCTCAAACCTGGTCATTAACGGAAGCTCAAAAATCCAGATTTAAGGTTTGTCAGCGGGCGATGGAGCGTAGTATATTAGTTTTTCGCAGGACTGATCGAATCAGAAACACGGAACTGCGCTTCAGAACTCGCATTGTAGATGTTGGTGTCAAGACCGCCAAGCTAAAATGGGACTGGGCAGGACACGTTTACCGCATGCACCCGGAAAGATGGGCCAAACGTGCTACCGATTGGTTCCCACAGGATGGCTACCGGGGCAGAGGCAAACCAAAAAAAGAGATGGCGGGATGACTTGGACGCATTCTGTAAAGAGTGGTCGAATTTGTCAACCAACAGGGTCGAATGGGGGAAAAGAGGGGAGGCCTTTGCCCAGCAGTGGGAAACCAAATAGGCTAATAAATAATAATAATAATAATAAATTAAAGCCTTTATTAAAGTAATCGAACGTAGAATTTCTGGTAAATTAGACAGTAACCAACCTCCAGAACAGGCCGGGTTCCGACCAGGACTTTCTACAACATACCACTTACAAACCCTAAATCAGATGATTGAAAAGTATCACGAATTTAACCTTCCTCTTTATTTAGCCTTTATAGATTACAGGAAAGCTTTTGACGGTTTAACCCATATATCCATATTTAACGCACTACAAGACCAAGGCATAGAATCCACATATGTTCACCTTATCCGCAACATCTATGCCTCTAGCACCGCCAGTATCAAACTGCAGTCTCCCGGACCCTCCTTTAATATAAACAAGGGCGTCAAGCAAGGCCAAATTGTTTAACAGTACCCTTGAGCAAGTGTTCAGGAAGCTGGCGGCAAGGTGGGAATATAGGGGCATTGACGTCTGCGGAAAGCAGTTAACCAATCTGCGTTTCGCCGACGACATAGTCCTCTTCTCATCTTCAGCTACCGACCTATGCGACATGCTGCAAGACCTAAGCAGGGCAAGCCTTGAGGTTGAATTAGTGATGAAGATGTCAAAGACTAAGCTCATGACTAGACCCCGGACTCTTGTGGCAATGACGTCACAATAGGGTGATTTGGGGAGTAAACGGGACGGTGCTATGAAACACGGTTAAAAACTCGGTTGTCACCGATCGTAAAATTCACCTTGCGTCCGGCTTCCAACTCTAATGGTTCTTTAACTCTTTATTGGATAAGCTGTATTCGAACGATTGTACTCTGTGGTCCTGCAGGCTAGAATAGAATATGTGATAGAATAGAATAAGCCTGATACGTAATTTTTTCTCCTATTTTTGACAGTATGGCGGCGGTGTTGGCCCGGTGGGTGGCGTGGGGAGCGTAGGCGGTGTCACGGGCGCAAGCGGTGGCGTTGCTGCAGGAGCTGCACCTAATCTCGTCAACGGGGCGTCGGTCGTGCAGTCCGCACCAGATTCTTCTCAACACCACCAACCATTCGATGTACAGGTGAGTGACAACTCTTCTCTACTGGATTGTAGCATAGCTTACGCCCCGATTCGAGGACGGAGGGAATAACTTGTCGTGACGTGAAGCTATTACAGCAAGGATGTTGTGGATGCAGAGTTTATTTTTCGAATCGTAGTCAAGGCGGATATTCTAAGGCTCACATGCAGCAGGGATGATGCGGATGTATGATTAGGTAGGTACATAAAAAAAAACCGTCGAAAATTATTTTTTTAATCACTTAGGTTTCCGTTCCAAAATGGTAAAAAGGGAACCCTTATGGTGGGACTCAATTTTCTCAAAAACTACTGGAACTATTGTGCTAAAATTTTGTAAACTTACGTACGTCGGCAACCCAAAGGCAGTTATGTAGATTAATTAGTAAATAAAGGGTGAACACTATTAAATTGTCGCAGGTCGAACTCGTACAGAAGAGAAAATAAAAATCCAAAGTGCTTAAAACTGTTTATATGACTGATTTTATATAAAGTAAAATCAAGAAAAAAATATTATGGCTATTTTAACGAACGACGAGAAAATTCCCGGACTTTACTTTTGATGTGATTCATCGAACTTTGCACGGAATCATCGGTTAATAATTTTATGCATTTAACCCATTTTCGTTGAAAATCTGGCAATGAAGTGGCAGGTTGGCAAGTTTTTCGCAGTTTAGTTTTTATATTAGCCCAATATTTTTCGATGGGGCGAAGTTCGGGACAGTTTGGTGGGTTACTCTCCTTAGGCACTACGTCGTCTGAATTCGCCTTATACCATTCCAAAGTTCGAGACGATTAATGGCAACTTGCTAAATCTGGCCAAAACAATGTTGAGGAAGTGTGCTTCTTCATGAATGGTAACAGTCTGTTTTTCAAGCATTCTGATATATAAATATCGGTGTTAATTGTCCTGGTAGCGATAAATGGTGAGCTCCTTGTTTTTCAAGCATTCTGATATATAAATATCGGTGTTAATTGTCCCGGTAGCGATAAATGGTGAGCTCCTCATGCCGCACTGGCATATAGCTTGCCAAACAAGGTATTTCTTAGCAAATTTTTCTACTGGGATTACCATTTCCGATTCATCGAGATTAATGTCACGAGAGGAATAGTACTGGTTACCTGGTAAAGACTTGAAGTCTGCCTTGACGTAGGTTTCATCGTCAATAATTAGGCAACATTTTTTCTCAATAATAACCTGGAACGTCTAACAGCCCGATTATATTGATCCACAGTTCTCTTCAGAGCTTTTTGCTTCTTGTATGTTGTAATGCCGCATTCTTTTTAAATTTTTTGGACATTTGCTTGACTTGTTCCTACTTTTTTCGCCACATCCCGGGAAGAGATGCTCGGATTCTTATCAAATAGCTTACACACCTTTGATTGTAACTTAACATTATATATTCTGGTGGGTTGACCCTCACGACGCTTTCTATATATAGTTTCTCCTTGTTTTATTTTTTTTAGGGTCCGTTGAACCGTCCTCCGCGTAGTTTGACAAGATTTTGCCAGATCTAAAGTTGATAAATGAGGATTTTTACTAAATTCTATAAACGCCATTTTCATAGATAAAAAACAAATGAACGTTTTATGGTTTGATATACATCAACAGCGTTTGGAAGTTTTCGCCTTTTGTATTCCATCATACACATAGTTTTTTGAACAGCGTCTTCTGACAGAATTGTTGAGGTGTTTCTCAAAAACATGTTTTTTCTTATAGTTTGATTTGATGAGCTATTTTATACCTTCATAAATTGTCTTTCTTCAATAGTAAACTTTTTTATCTGGCTTCATTTTAAGGTAGTTACAGTAATTTTTAATTAAATGTATTTGCCTTTTTTCATAGAAAATTATCTCCCATAGATTTTTTTTTGTCAGAGGTTAGATTAGAGAGTCTTCCTGACTATCCTAGCTAAAATACAGTTAATTAATGTAGCTTCTTGGTAAGATGAAATTCTGAAAAGCATAAAACGGGTTGTGAAAATGGAAATACAATTGTGGCATTGTAGCGGATGTCGATTGAAGATTGTCAAATTATGTTGTTCAAAAGGTTACAAAGTATGTTGAATTAAAAACGCGAAAACTTAAATATGCTCACATATTCTATTATGATTGTATTTTTATTTATTAGTATTGTATCTACGGATTAATAAAATAAATATACTGCTTCAAAATTAGCACTAAATTAAAAAATACACAAGATTGTACACTGCTACTTTATTTCAGGACCACTCCTTAACAACATTAATAAACTTACTGACCTATTATGTTATTGCAGATATAAACATTTTTGTCTATTAGATAAGTTACTTTGCGGGCCTAGGCTCTGAAAAGTTAGTATTGAATTCCATGACATTACAGTCCCCTCGAGAGATACTTCAGAGCCTGTTATAGGTATATAAGGCACGTAAAGACAATATGTGACGTTATCATGGTTAGGGGACCACTTTGTCGCTTATGGATTCCGAGATATCACTGATTATGTTAATCAACTCGAAAATAGTGAAAATTGGTTTTGATTAAAAATAGCTTCTACACACTTAAAATAATACGGTGTATTGATAAAAAGTTAAACGTTTCAACTAAAAGTAGGAAAAAAACAGAGTCAAAGTTTACCGACTAGGGTGACCACATTGTCGCTCATAAGCTTGAAGTAATATCGGGGCCATTGGAAAATGTAGTAACACGTGTTGTCTAAATCTCAGTTTACTCCCATCCATTTGCTTGACAGTTCGTAACTCAGCTGCCCGGTACGTTTACTAAGCTTTATGTTATGTTACCCTTTTAACAATAGTGGTCAATAAGCAATAATTATTAAGACAAAGCCAAACTCTCTATTTTAATCTGACCTAAATCAATCAACTAGATACAAAATATATTAATCAAAATTCTTATTATGTTAGTTTATTCAATTGGATTGTTAAAAATAAATAAATAGATCACATAGGATAATAAAATTATTTACAATTTTAAAGTGCGTCCAGACCGTCTTAATACCCCACGAATATGCTGCTCGTACGCTGCGCACGCGTTGCTCTAGCCGGAGAGCTAGCAACGGAAATAGGTTTGAAATATAAATAAGGGGAGGGATATAAGTTAGTGACAAATCAAAACTTTTTAACAGAAAAATAGTTGACTTATATTTAACAAACTTCTGAGGGACAACCGTATAGATAACCAGTTAATACTCGTGCAAAGTCACCAATCTCTCAATCAGACGTAAGAATTAAAATAACTTGGCGTCAGCACTTACACGTGCGAGGTTGAGTAGTGTAAATCATGTTCATAATGATGTTAAATACAAATTATTACTTTTGTAAGTAATAATTTTATTATAATAAGTCTTAATAATAAGTTTGATCTCATAAGTCATAAGGCGACAATGTGGGACCCTAAGGAATGTTAAACTAACAAACTTGATCTAAAGTAGTAAATCTGACGAAAAGACTGTTGTTTTTTATAATAGTAGATTGTACACCAAGGGGATAAAGCACTGTTTTATGTCACGGGCGCAATATTGAATCCTGAACGTAACGAAGGACTCCAGATTTTACTCCCGAGCGCAGCGAGGGGGTTATGAGTTAATTCCCGAGCGAAGCGAGGGAATTAAGACTGAGTCCTGAGTGCAGTGAGGGGTTCAAGCGCGCCCGTGACAAAAACAGCTTTATCCCCGAGGAGTATACTCTACTTTTCTCACCTCTTGCGAGACAATAAAATAGCTAAGGCTACTAGAAACGGATTTTTATTAAAGTAAATCAAAAGTAAAAACCGGCCAAGTGCGTGTCGGACCACACATAGCAGGATTCCGTACCTTCAATGGAATAAGAACCAAACTAATACCAAAAGGTCGTATCTGATGCCTATGGAAGAAGTTTTTTGGAAATAACTCAAAAATGGCTAAACCGATAATGTTAAAAAAATTGTTCGTAGAAAGTATATGGCAAGGCGCATCTCCTCAAATTTTTTCATATTTTTTGGATTTACGATTCAAAAGTTACAGGGGGGGACACAATTTTTCTGACTTTCGAAGCGATTATTTCACAAAATATTCACTTAATCACAAAATGGTCAAAAAACCTCAATGTTATTTTTAAAGACCTATCGATTTATGTGTCACATGTTGATATTTAGTAAAAAAAATAAAAAATAAAATGTTGTTACATGTATGCCCCCCCCTAAAATTTTTTTTTTTTTCAAATTTAACTACATGACTAAGTAGCGGCATACAAAATACACCTTATGTGTAAATTTTATTCAGATACATCGTATAGTTTCCGAGTAAAATGGCTGGGACATACGGATGGACAGACATACAGACAGACATGACGAATCCATAAGGGTTCTGTTTTTTGCCATTTGGCTACGGAACCCTAAAAATTGATTCTTGATACATTAGTCCATTTTATTCGAATTTTATCTCCAATTTTTATAGAACCTGCAGTTTTACTCCGTATACTGCAGCGTCTTATGACACTCGCGGCATTTGTTTTAGGTATTTAAAAAAGGTGGCCAGCACGATTTTCCAAATAAATTCGATTTTCAAATCAGTTCGACGCGGCGGCGCGGGCGCCGGCTGGCGTCGCGGGGCTGTGCACCGTGCGGACTGTACCAAATTAGACTTTAAGCACATAACAATAAGAACTATGGGAAGTGAAATCACATTATTAACCAGCGGGTTATAATGAGATTTAGTACAACATTATAACCCGGCTAAAGCCAAGGGCTATAATGATTTGCTTTCGGTGAGGTTTGCATAATATATAATTTGGCATTGTCGAGCAGGTGGTGTGAAAAATAAGTTATGTTATTGATTCATAATAATATTTGTATTAGATATATGCACTTATAGTGCGGACACTATGTTAAATAATAGAAGTAGAATTCTCATTCCTCTGAACTTATGAATAGCGACAATGTGGTACTCTAGATCACTTTACATACAAAAAATCATGTTAAAAGTCTAAACTTTGAAGTCACTTTTTTGATAGAAAACTACATTACTTTTGTGTTTAATTACACTTGATCGTTAGTTTTGTTCCTAAATTAACGTAAACTATGTGAATTAAAAAATATAATGTTGATTTTGTATATTTTTTATGTAAGTGTTGATTTTTGTTTTATTATAAAAAAAATTATGCCTTTAGATATGGTTGTTTCATTATTTTTATTATAAACCTTGCCTACATCATATTCAGAAATCAACATAAGCCAGCTGAAAAGCTGTCGATTTTGAGTTATATAAAATATTTTATTTTTGATTCTTGACTCTACACCCTACGTGCATTATTATTGTATTATTTCTATAAAATGTAAAATGTTAGAGACAACCTATGATTTGTCGAGTAATATAATGTATGTGGAACATTTTAAAACCGGTATCTCCATAACTTTAAACTCGAATATCTCAAAACAGTACAAAGATATGTTGAAACTTCAAAAAGATTTTAAAAATAAAAATACTCAACATAGCGATCTCGTTCTTTTTGCATATGAAGGAGAATGTTTTGAACTATAAGGAGGTACCAATAACTCAATACCGACAATATATTACCTTTACCATGACAATGTCACACATTTCATTGCATGTTTGAGAAAAAGGCCTTATTGACAAAACTAAAATAAAACTCTATTTCTCCCGTAACAGCCCCTATTACTCCCGGGTATATGTCTAGGTAAAATACCAGGCGTAGACGCGTGGAATTCGTCTATATTTAAATATTCAGACGCATCATACTCATGTTAACGAAGTATACTACTCGTGTATGTGACGAGCGACTATCTCCGGGGGTGTTACCACAGCGCTCACTTGAGGAAGCAATAAACATATACCTTAACTGCAGTTACCATTACCTGCCTGTATGTGATAGAATCGGCCCGATCGCGTGAACCCATCAACGGCTTCTCAGACGTGTCAATAATGTCTTATCGATTCGGGGGTGTGGATGCCGAGCAGAGTACGTCGCGTGCTAGAAAAAATGTTTATTATTCCTTAAATCACTGTAGGTGTGTGTGTGTGTCATGTTCATAGCTTAAAATCTGAACCCATATTGAAAAAAAAAAAAAAAAAAACTTTGCATGTGCGTAGCTTTCACTATTACTTCCACAAAAAAGTGGAACAAGACGATTAGTGGTTATTTACTTTTTATTTAGTTAATAGTAAGAGAGCCCATGACACTGAGCCTAGTTCGATAAGTCTCCTAGATGAGATATATAATAGGCATTATGAATTTTTTTCATGTATGGTATCAATCTATTCGTTTTATTGTGAGGATCAAATGTCTATATGGGGCCAATTGCGTTAAAGCAACACAAAAGTCAGAAATGAGATTCAAAATCTAACACTCGCTTTTTAGTACAGTACTCGAACAGTTTTGAGCTTCGATAACTCACAAGTGCGATTTTCTTTTTTAGTTAGATAATATGATATGATTACTTATAGTAAAAAATATTTTCTAACAGTTTTTGACGTCGCGCTAGGTATTATATAGACATTTGTTAATAACAACAAGAAAAATTTTTACTAGATACATTTTCCTTTACTATACCATTGCATTCAACTATTTCAACATCATCTGTCATTTTATAACAGTTTGGTCAATAGATTATGTGAGCATAATGGAAAACAATTTGTCAAAATATAAGTGACCTTGAATTCTAAACGAATTACAAATGGCTAAGACGACATATGCTCTTGACAAAACCGTTATAAAATGTGAAGTTATGTTGCAATACTAAAAAGCGATAGCCTGGTGGAGAAAAATAAAACTTACATAATCTTTTCTATGTGTAACAAACAAATACATGTGTTATACCTAGCGCAATGCTAACAGTTGTTAGATAATATTTTTTATTATTATAGTTCAAAATCTGTAAGAATGAACTTTTGACACATCTCAACGCCCGTAGAACATAAACGCGCAAGACACTTTGAAATTATAAACAAAACCCATAACGATTTTACAGCTTGTCATGTACGTAAACACAATATTTCACTTTTAATAAACATTACTTAATTAATGTTACATTTTTTCATATCTGTTGTTGAATATTTTATACGATAACAATTTAGCATGCAAACAGTTACGGTTTACGCCTCCTTTTTTTTAAATTTAGTGTTGTGACCATGTCTGCTGTTCCGATTCATATAACATTTCCGTAAGTCGATAAAATCGATCATTTAATCAATTGGCAATATATAATAATAAAACCCAAAACAAACGAAAAGAAGAACGATGTGAATAAAGGTCATTACTGTAATTGTATCGGTTTTTTGAGTAATACTTCAATGTTGAATAATTAATAATAAATAACAAAAACGCTCAAAAGTTACTGTTGCCATACTTGCCATGGACATAGTGGAAAAAAATAATGGGCCCTAGAGGGGAACTACCTTAAAACGTTGAGATAGCTCAATTCGCTGAAAGTAAACATTCTTATTTTTCCTAAAAAGTAAAACTGCATTCACAGTTTTTTCTTAATTTTCACCTTTTTCCATACACTTACAATTACCCATACAATTTGTATGAAAAGTATTTTTATTATTATTTATGGCTTCTTTTGAGTCCTAAACTTGGTTGGTATTAAGAAATTTTTATCCTTGTTGGAAATAGGATCGATTGGCATCAATTGTCATAAAAATTGTTTTTGGCAAAAATTACAAAATAATAGTTTTTTATTGAACTGAACCCAAAATTTTAAATGCCTTTGTCCCTTAAAAAAATTAAAGAATGTTTTGTTTCAGTGAATTGAGCTATATCAACTTTTTATGGTAGTTCTCCTCCAGGGCCCATGATATTTATAAATCAGTAGCGAAGTAGTCCGCATCCAAATCCGTTGCGTAGTTTTAAAGATCTAAGCATACATAGGGACAGACAGCGGAAAGCGACTTTGTTTTATACTATATAGTGATTCACCGTAATCTAACAGCAGTCTGAGGTGAAAAAAGTATGATTTTTTGGTTAAAATTATGGTATAGGAATAAGTGGAACAGTTTATTATTTTCATATATCTTTTAAGCGGTAGTGTGTTTAGCTAGCACAATTTTGAGAAACATTGCCGTATGTTAGGTGATATTTTTGGGGATGGGTTAGTGTATTTTATGAAAATTTAATGCAGAAATAAACTTGACTTCAATCTCAGATAATATGTAACATATGAGAGGGCATATAAATAATACCAAAAAATCAAGCTCTGCAAGAATTGAGTTTTCGGGTATTAAATAATAATATGAATGGACCATAGACTAATTAACCCAAGACCCCGCACAGCCGGGCGACCCCCGCTGCCAGGCTTGACGTAATTTCACTCCATAGTGAGACACAAATTATTGGAAGTGACAGTATAGTACATTATGATACAAGTGTGCTAAGTTGATCATTACATACGAAGCGATATTGTGTGCACGAACGCATGTGAGTGCGCATAAGGAAGCTGAGCTTATGTAATGATCAAGCACACGCGTTTCATACGACGTTTTTCAACACACTTGCGAGGAAATAACAGAATAGTATAATTATTAATACATTAATTGTCAGAATGTTTACAGGATAGAGGTAGTTACGAACCTAAGATAATTAAATTTAACTAACCTTTTTTGTGATGTTATTGAGTATCTGGAACTCTTTTTCAAATTATTTCATAAAATTAAAGACTTCACATTTATTGTGCAATAAATTATAGTATTTTTTTCTTACGTATTGCTAACTAGATTTTTATGATGACATTTTACTACTATGTATCATAATTTTGAAATATATCCAGAGGTTAAATTAACGCTAAAGTTGTCTTCTTATTCATTTAAATATAATTTGTTTCAATTAATAAAATACGACGAGAAAAATCTAACAAATAAACAATGATTTGAGGTTAACTTATAAATGGCGCGCAATTTTCTTTTTTGGATGTGCGTGCAGCTTGAGGCAAAGGCGCGGACGTATAATGCCAAACAGCCAATATTAAAACAGACAATTCCGTGTTTAAAATGTAATTTATTGTGTATTATGAGTAATATAATAAGTTGTAATGATTCTTATTCACAATCAGGATTGTATAATTTGTATTCTATCGTAAATGTGTATATTTTTAATATATTTACTTTTTTTTTACTTTTTTAGAATGTAAACTCATAAAGAGTTAAAAAAAAGTAAAGGTAATACCCGACTAAATTACAACGATTCGTCTGCGTACGTACAACTTGGTACTAGAGTACAAACGTCACTTGATCGGATTATTAAATTATTCCACTAGTTGGATAATTATTGTGAAATGCACACGTGTTTAATATCTAGGATTATGAGCATAAAAGCGGTGGAATAAGAACCTCGTTACGAGCAGGTGTGTTGAAAAACTTATTACGTCTCCATGGCAACCATTGATGTCTGACTCTCTCATACACTGGGGTGGGGCGCTATTGTTCCGTGGGCGGAACAATAGCGTGTTCCCTGTCTAGCATTGCGTGTTCCCCTCCCGCACCCCTTCTTTTTGGCAGCTTAGGTTTCAAAGAAATAACGCGCTAAGCGGAGTATAGAGTTATATGGTATGGACCAAAAGTATTTGTTTGCAATAACAAGACTTCAAACTATCTTATCGAAGGCAATTTATGTGTGTTATTTCATTATTAGCGATATTCGTTTTCAAATCGTTACCAAACACTTAAAACTTTTATTGGAACTATCTTTTGAATGTAAAATTATATCTATTAAATGGTTTCTTATTTGAAGTGACATGTGGGAAAATATTACGATTATTTCATTGTTTTCATATAAATCTTTGACGTAACCATCAAAAGAAAACGTGTCAGTTACTTATTAATCTTATTATTATGATTTATAAGTATAAAGAAAAAAAAAGACAAGCACAGTGATTATGATACTTAACGAACTTAAGAAAGGCATCAGATATCGTACACAAGTACGCTGTGATAGTCTTTTGATATTTGATATGCAACGTAAAGTAACAATTCTAGAATGTATTTTATCACTATCAGTCCGATATGCTTTTCTGAAGCAACTAATATGGAGAGGATGTCGTTCAGTACAGGGTATAACTTTCGTGATTCTAGTTTCCGAGATATTCGCAATTTTGTAAAGTGGTTGAAAATACCGATTTTTTTCTTCTATAAATCAATTATTAACACCCTAGAAAACAGGTAAGTAAATAAAATAATTACCCCTCCAAAACGTTTATTAAGTACTTTTAGAAGCTCGTAAAGTTTAGTATGCAGGGTACAACTTTCGGACGTTACTTCACAGACGGTAAAACTCAAAATGCCTCAAACATACGATTATTGTAGAAATCATAAAAATATGTCATAGAAAGCCTAAAATTGATGTAAGTACAAAATATGTTTAAAATACAATGAAAGTATTGCAGCAGGTAAGAGTTATTTTAACATACCAGATATGTATGTTTATCAAGTATCATTTTTATATTTCGATGTTTTTCGCCTTTTACACGGTGTTGCAACACGCGGAGTTTTTAAATTTGCCGCCTCTTTTTAGGGCCACTCTGTAGTGGCCCTAAAAAGAGCCTTAGAGTCTGGCTACTCTGTAGTAGCCAGACTCTAAGAGCATAATCAAAACGTTTAATCAAGGTTTAATTACCGTCTAACAACTGTTCAAATAAATTATGTCAGGATTTTAACATATTACTTCATCATCAAGCTTGTTATGGTTTTTATGATTTTATGTTAGACTGAGTTCATTAACCCACCAGCGACAACAACGGGTCTCAGCTTCTTGCATTGTTCTTAATGAATGCAAGTCGTGCGAAAACAGAAATCAGGTTAACGCTGATGAAAACAATTGCGTTAGCATTTAGTACAGTTTTTACATGTTTGAAAATCGGAGCACTTGTAGAGCAACGACGCTATCCATTTATAATTGATTCTGCTTTCACACGACATGTCAAGATACCTACCCACTTAACTAATTCATGAATTCATGAAAAGTGTATACAGGTGTCCTTATCCATTGGACAAAGCCGAAACGTACATAAACATTATGGTATTTAGAACCAGTATATCAATCATTTTAAAAATCGGTGCAGAGTCTAAGAAGAAATTGACAATTTCCGATTTCGTAGTTTGGACTTGGAGCAGCAATAGCAGCATGTACATTGTAATTATAAGGTCATGAGAAAATACATCCTCATTGAACAGTATGAAACCTCCTTCACCTTTTTTATATTTTTTATTCATGACACTAATTTAGTACATTAGTACAGAGGCCGAGAAGTAAGGGGTTGCCGGCAGAGGTATGTATAGTGCTTTTCTCAAACATGCTATGAAATAAATATGAAACTTATCAATTTTTTTTCGGGTATAGCCAAGGCAATATTCTATTCGTAGACTTTATTAATAATATATTGTATCTTGTATACACTTAAAACACCATCGTATTTAGGTCTTAATGACATAATAATTAATAAGTTAAATAAGCCACAATTTTACAAAACCAAATTTTGCATATTGTCTGTAAAACATGTTAATCCAACTTTCTCTACGGCTAAGTACTTATAGACCGTAAGCCACGAACAAATTTGATGACCAATCGCGTCCCGTTCTATAACTCGTATAATGATTAAGGGTGACTTGTGATGGAGCCTCGTGAGCGTCTGCTGCCGCTCCGTCGGTGGGTTGAGGAACGGCAGCCACCCAAACACATAAAAAAATTAAATAAATTCAGTCATCGCGTCCCGCTTGAAACTTTGTCAGACGATAGATTGTAAGCTATTTAAAGCATAAAAAATCGCCAGCCAGCTCTATCGCGGTGGAAAGACCGTCAGCTGGTCAGGTGAACATTTGTATAAAAAATTTTTTTTTTCAGTTATCGCGTCCCATGTGTATCTTTGTCAGAGGGTAGTTCATATGCTATTATGAAGATATAAAATCGTCAGCCGGCTGTATCGCGGTGGAAAGAGACCGTCAGCTGATGCCCTGAAGGCCGTAACGCTGGAGCCACTCGGTAGCATATATCGCCTATTTAAATGCACCAGCTCTCCATTTCATCACAAAAGTGATTAAATATGATATATAATGATGCCATGTAACCATCAGCTACCGCTCTGTTGGGGGGTTGAGGAGCGACAGCCAACCAAAGATGTAAAAAAATTAAATAAATTTAGTCATCGCGTCCCGGTTGAAATTTTGTCAGACGATAGAATCGATAGATTATAAGCTATTTAAAGCATAAAAAATCGTCAGCCGGCGGTATCGCGGTGGAAAGACCGTCAGCTACCAAAGATGTAAAAAAATTAAATAAATTTAGTCATCGCGTCCCGGTTGAAATTTTGTCAGACGATAGATTATAAGCTATTTAAAGCATAAAAAATCGTCAGCCGGCGGTATCGCGGTGGAAAGACCGTCAGCTGGTCACGTGAACATGTAAAATAAAATTTTTTTTTCAGTTATCGCGTCCCATGTATAACTTTGTCAGATGGTAGTTCATATGATATTATGAAGATTTGAAATCGTCAGCCGGCTGTATCGCGGTGGAAATACCGTCAGCTGATGCCCTGAAGGCCGTGACGCTGGAGGCACTCGGTAGCATATCGCCTATCAAAATGTACCAGTTCTCCATTTCATCACTAAAGTGATTAAAGGTGATATATAAAAGAAGCCATGTAACCGTCACCTACCGCTCCATTGTGGGGTGAGGAGCGACAGACAACCAAACGCGTAATAGTATTTTGTGCAACAGTTACATAATAAGGGTTCTTAAGATTCGAGGGTCGAAGTTACAAAATGAGGCGAAGCCGAATTTTGTAATAATAGACCCGAGAATTTTAAGACCTAATTATGTACCGTTGCACACGACACTTTTTCTACGACAGTAGCAAAAACATAATTAATAAATAATTTTAAAGTTCTTAAGTATCACGAGTACATAAATCAATTTTGTTTTAAGATTTTCTTAACAACTAATCTCTTACTTGTGCTCTTATCTGTACTGTGCCGAAGTCTTCGGATATTCACTGTGAAGTTTTCTTGTCACTTATTTTATGAAAATTAACATAAACTTCTTGATATTAACGTAATATACGAGTTTAAATACAAAAATTAAGCCGTACATTGTGTTGAAACTTTTTAAATATTAACTTTTTGACTAAATGTCATAGACAGACCACGAGTTGGTTTTCAATTGCAAAAAAATATGGCTTCGTTCAAGTAGCTCTCAATGCAAAAGTTTACATTAAAGTACTATTATGCTTTTCATAAATATGGAAACTAAATTATTTAAGATAATAATACTTTTAAAAAGACATAGTTTGTGCAAAAATAATTTCAAGTATATATCAATTTGAAAATATAATTTATATTGTAAACAAGAACGAACCCTTTTTAGACATGGCACCTGGAAGTCGGTGCATTAAAAAGACAAAAACAGTTGCACAATATGTTTTGTGTGACTGCTAGCAGTTATAGAAAGTACCTATAGACAAATAGACTTTAGCGCCTTCACTTAAATGATGTAGTTTTAGATACCACTATCAGTCATTTAATTGGCATATAGAAGTGCTGGAGTAGAAAAAAAAAATATGATAGGCCGCTGACGATTTGTTTTATTCACAGTGGCATATTAACTATCATCTGAGAAATTTTCCATTTGAATCTGAATGTTGATTTTATTTTTACGTGTGTGGGTGGCTGCCATTCCTTGACGGTCACGGCTTCATTATAAATCAGCCTTAGCCACTTATGTGATCAAATGGATAGCTGGTGCCATTGAAATTGCGACATATACTGCCGAGTGGCTCCAGCGTTACGGCCTTCAGGGCATCAACTGACGGTCTTTCCACCGCGATACAGCCGGCTGACGATTTTATATCTTTATAATAGCATATGAACTACCATCTGACAAAGTTATATGTACATGGGACGCGATGACTAAAAAAAAAATTATTTTTTTACATGTTCACGTGACCAGCTGACGGTCTTTCCACCGCGATACCCGCCGGCTGACGATTTTTTATGTTTTAAATAGCTTATAATCTATCGTCTGACCAAGTTTCAAGCGGGACGCGATGACTGAATTATTTAATTTTTTTACGTGTTTGGGTGGCTGCCGTTCCTCAACCCACCGACGGATCGGCAGCTGACGCTCACGAGGCTCCATAACACGTCGCCCTTAATCATTATACGAGTTATCTAACGGGACGCGATGACTGACGGTATTTGCGCCTGGCTTACGGTCCATTATGTTTATCTTGTTATTAAATAATGATACTATCAACAAACTACAGCAAAAACATTAACTAGACTTACCACGTATTCAAACACATGCGTAAAAACATTACGTTATGAAGTCTGGATTGCTAAATTCTATGTATAACAAAATAGTACATTACTTACCAAGGGCTGTAAAAGAAAGAAAGGCCGAAATCGCAGGTATTTGTAACCCGAGCCGCAGGCGAGGGTTGTAAATATGCGATAGAGGGCTTTCTTTTTTACTGCCCGTGGTGAGTACACAATATTACGTCTCCACCTGGGCATAATGCGAGTTTTACCGTACGCGTAGCGTGCGATAAAACTCACATTATGGCTAGGTGTGACGTAAATATAATAATATAATTATGTTCACAACAATATAAGTAACATAATAAAATATTGAGAATGTATAAAAAAATCCTGCAATTTTTTTTACAGTATCTGTGCCATTCGAGAGGTTGCGTTTAAGGCCATTCTACACGAACTAAAGTTAAGAAGAAAATTGTATATCGCGACTGAATAAATTTAGAACGATACAAATATTGTCTATGGTCTCTTGTTTATGCATTATTATAGAAAATATCCATAAAAATCGGAACCCTCCGAATTTATTTCGTCATTATAGAGATTCCAATTCTTAATTTCAGCTCGTGTGTTATAAATAGCCCTTGCTGCGAATATTTTAGTCTCATAATGAACCCTTCACGAAAAAGAAGATTATGTTCTAATTGGCTACTTTCCTAAAAAAAAATATTTAGTCCGTCAGTTAGATTATCAAAAAATATTGGACACGTATTTTTTATTTTGTCAATCAAATAAAAATTGGTGAAGATATAGCCCGTTAAAGTTCCGCGTGACGTCACATTTCAGTACAATTTTTTTCACGCTACTGTTCGGAAATGTGACAAAAGATGGTCAAAATCCAAGCTGGAAAGTAAGCATTTGCTGTAGCACCTGAACCACCACTACAGCAATGTTATTGTAGCGATGAAATGTCATTAGTTGGAAAGTAAATTGTCCAGTTATGTCATTGCATTCATTAAAAACATTAAAAGGTCTTTTTTTGGCACAACTTTATGTTTCAAGAATAAAATAAGGTTATTTATCGGGCCAACTACCTGTTTAAAAAAAAAGAAACGTCAAAACCATTTATTCACCCTTAAGGCGTTTTTACTTTTTTAGCCGTTTGTGGTTTTCTATCAAAAACGCCTCTAAGTAATGAGTCGGTTTGAAGCAAACAACAGAAAAACGCTTCTTGAAAGTGAAAAAAAAAGTAAAAAGGCGGGGATGGAATACTGAATTGGATATTCTATTAAAGCATTTATATTATTATGAGTATTATGACAAATGTTTTTTTTTATTTCCTCACAGTAGTCGTGAAAAGCACTATGTAATATCTCGGCCGAAAGCGCTATAGGTGGACTCGTATCTTCGAGGGTCTCCCCTGGCGGGTCGGCCCTCGAACTAACTCGATCCACCTATAGCTTACTTTCAAGCCTCTACAACAATGTACTATAGTATAATGTGACGTCACGCGGAACTTAAACGGGCTATATCTTCACCAATTATTGTTTGATTGACAAAATAAAAAATACGTGTCCAATATTTTTTGATAATCTAACTGACGGACTAAATAGAATTGTATTTTTTTACCCAGGAAAGTACCCAATTAACACATCCCATGAACGGGCATTTTCACTTAACTGTGTATCATTAACGGCCGGTAAGCAATAGTCACAAAACTGACGGTCAATAGTATATCCCATACATTTTGTCAGGAATGTGACGGTTAGACGTTACTGAAACATGACTCAAGTCGGGCTTTAAAGTACAAGTTATAATAAAAATGCCCGAACCAGACTGACGGATTCTCTGTTCGTGGCTACTACGAGCTACAGTCGACGAATACACGGCTACGGACCAGACTATAGGGCTCAAATGATATTTAGACTGCGTTAACGTAGAGTAGAAGCTTGTTTTTTTTACTGCTTCAAGATACCGCAGACATATGTATTCGGTGTTAATGGTATGACAACAGCTAAATTCGATCCCTGTCTTTTTCAGCGCGTGTGAAAGAGTAACACTGTGTTACGTTTAGTATGGGAGCTCATTGCAAATTCTGCAAAATGATGAATTAATTAATTTTAAGACGTAACTTTGGAATATTTTTATCGAGCCGATTTTGTCCAATCGTGTATCGGAATTGACAAAGTACTTCCAAATATAATGAATAAAATAGTACATTATTGCAGAGGGCGGGAAAGATAAATTCGCGGACGAGCGATTTTTTCGGACGAAGCGCGGGTGACTCCGAAAATATAAGACGAGTGCACGAATTGCTATTTCCGCTTAGGCATATATAATGCTTTTCTCCAAATGTGCAAGGAAATAAAGTAAATTAAATAAATTACATAATTAGGTTAGCATTAAATATCATGAATTTATGATTTATGAATTAGCTTCCCTTTACATCTTTTTTTTTTAATAGAGCCATACTTATACTGCCAATCATCTGACAAATTTCATTCAAATAATATTCATTAAATCAATTTTCGTCAAAAACTATTTAAGACAGTAGTAAATATGCTCCTGTCACACAACTGTAAAAGCTTAAACCTTTAAAAAAGTTGTTTTGTCTATGACTATATGAAGCCGTATTCGCACGATCAGACGCGGTGGTCCTGGAAGCTATGACACAGAACGAGACAACCAAGGTTTTTGATCTCACTATCTCGCTCTATTCTATAGTTTGAAGGGATTCAGAGTCTGAATTTCAGACGTTGTAGATGTGGCTTAAGTAACTGGCTGTTTGAGATGGGTTATCCTCATCTGGCAGAAAAATATTGGTCAGAAATACACTTGGCATACCTTAGGTCACTACGAAAGTTTTGAGATACAAAAAAACTACTAAAGCTATTGAATTTTTTTTTATTACGGTTTCTCAAAATACTCTCCGTTAGCTTCTATGCAACGGTTCATCCGCCTAAACCATGATTTGTAGCATTCCCGGTACTCTTCTTTAGGAAGGTCTTCTACGGCCGGCAAGTAGGCATTCCGAGCATCCTCAGGACTATTGAATCGCGTGTCACGAAGTCCGAGTTTGATTTTCGGGAAGAAAAAAGAAATCGCAAGCAGCTAAATCGGGCCTATATGGAGGATGACACAACTCTTCGATATCCGTACGCTTCAAAAGTCTTTGGTGAGAATGGCCTTGTGTGGCGACGCATTGTCATGATGCAGAACTAGCCCTCTCAAACCAGATTTAGGTCGTTTTTCAGTCAAATTTTTAAACACAGCCGGTAAGCACACTTCAGTATACTACTGAGCATTCACAGTCTTTTGGTCATCCAAAGAAATTGTAGCTACATGACCACTTGCGGAAAAAAATGTGGCCACCATTTTTTTCCGACACTTCGCCCGCGTTTCACCTTTGTTGGAGGTTCATCGTCAGGAAACACCCAAACTGTCGATTGCCGCTTAGTTGGTGGATCGTATTGGTAAATCCAACTCTCATCTCCAGTAATAATATTAAAGATGGTCCGTCCCTCACCCTGGTTAAATTTTTTGAGCATATATTTGCACCAGGTGACGCGAGCTCCTTTTTGTTCTTCATTCAATGCGTGAGGCACCCATCGTGAACATAGTTTCCTGACACCAAGCCGGTTGTGTAAAATAACATTAATGGCCGGCGATGAAATCTTCAGAACCTCTTCTATTTGTTTATAAGTCACTTTTGGATCTTCCTTTATATATTTTTTACAGCTAAGATGTTTTCTTTTGTAACTGAAGTAGCTGGACGACCACTTCTTTCATCGTCATTCAAGGAGAAGTCTCCACGTTTGAATTGGGTAAACCATCTGAAAACTGTTGCACGCGACGGTGCACAGTCCCCAAATGCTGAAACTAAACGCTCTCTGCACTCACTTTCATTCAACCCAAACTTATAGTCGTACAAAATCATCGCACGGAAATGTTCTTGCGAAAAATCCATGGTGGCCGAAAAATTACCGCGGAATTGAATTAAAAAATAACTGTATTTTTTAAATTTGGAAATGATTCATCAAATGGTTGTCTATGTTTGAATGCTGAACAAATAATCTTTAAAAAAAAGTATAAACCAGTGCCGTTAATTTTTTTAAATTTGATGTATCTCAAAAAACTTTCCTAGTGCCCCACGTAACATGTTTTGCAGAAACACTTTCGGCCGAATGGTAATTTTGCATAAAGGTATAGTTGGCATAACTACTACTACGCATACGACTTGTTTTGCAGCATATTGTTTTGCAGAACACTACTTTGGCCGATTTTGGTTTAGCATCATTTTATGTACAGTCGAGGACAAAGAGATGTATACACTTTTGGACCTTATTGCGTTGTAATAAGGTCCAAAAGTTTATACATCTCTTTGTCCTCGACTGTACCATAATAACCCTATAGCATACTATTACAATAGCATAATTATTTTCTGCTAGCAGAAAAGTGGGTTAAGTAAATTTTACGTAGTAGAATATAAGTCCCAGCAAATTTAGATTTATTTAGGTTAGAACTGTGCCCCCGCGGAAACAAACTGTTGCCAGATAAATGGATTAGGTTAGGTTAGAACTGCGACCCCCACGGAGACCATCTGTTGCCAAAAAAGTGGGTTAGGTTAGAACTGCGACCTCCGCGGAGACAATCTATTGCCAAAAAAGTGGGTTAGGTTAGGTTAGAACTGTGACCCCCACGGAAACAAACTGTTGCCAGAAATGTGGGTTAGGTTAGGTATAAGTAATTGTGGCGGCCGCAACGGGCCATTGCTCTCAGGGTGGCTCGATCATACCGCGATAACTCGCACGTAGGGTTTGCAAGATCCGCAGTTTTTCGGATCCGGATATTACGGATCCAAAAAATTGACGGATATACGGATATTACGGATCCGAAAAATAAAATCTTAAATTCTGACGTTACGGTAAACGATTCCGTTAATTAAACGATGAAAATCATTGGTTCAATGGGATTTATTACTTTTTCTAAAATCAATATAGAAAAAATCATCAATGTCATCACAAATAATACAATTATATGATATAAACACTCTGTAAACTCTGGTCTTTATTAAATAATAACAATCAGTCTAACTTAACAAAAGGATCTTAATAATTAACAATTTAGTATCGTAGCTAAGCTGGTACATGTAAGCTATAAAAAATAAAATCATTTACATCACATATAATCAACATCTTACAATATTAAAAAGAACAATTGTATATGCTAGTTACTAAGTTAGTGAGTACAGTAGGTACTTACCACAACATGATCCTATACTAAACCATTAAATTAATAAACAAGTGCTAGAATATGGATGTTGCATTGTTCGCAATTTTAATTGACAGCGACTTTAGAAACACTTTTGCAGCCCTCTGTTTTCACCTAGTGGTCCTAGTGTGATTCCTATTATTTTACAAACAATATAATAAAGAAAAAATACGAATAGTACTTACTCAGTATCACGTGTTAATTTTTGAACGGGAACAGGAGACGACAAAACCGATAAGGTCACACACGCACGACTGCTCGTTATTGATTAATCTCGTTAATGATTTTTATTTTTTTAAATTTGTGTTAGTAAATAATGACGAACTTCACGTACTAATTTTACTACATTAAGGTGAACATTTCCGAGCACAATGGAGAAAAAAAAGTTGTTTTGTCAATGATTATATGAAGCCTTATTCGCACGAGCAGACGCGGTGGTCCTGCAAGCTATGACACAGAACGAGACAACCAAGTTTTTTTTTAGACGGTGTAGATGTGGTAGAGTAATTGGCTGTTTGAAATGATATTTCTTATTCGAATGAAATGTTTAAAAGGTAATAATAGTACATTATGATACAAGTGTGCTAAGTTGATCATTATTCATTACATACGAAGCGATATTGTGCGCACGAACGCATGTGAGTGCGCTTACAAGTTGACAACAGAAATGGTTTTTCCTTAATTGCCATGTCATCCGAGATCAAAATGTCGTGCGATTTATTTCAAAAAATATATTGAACTGACGTTTCGTATCGACAATATTTGAATACCTATGGATAATAGAATAGGAACCCATTGAAATTACGTTGGTTTTGACAGCTGTTCCAAATTTGACACTCATAACTAATAACTTAACAATATTTGAGCATGGAAAGTTAAAATTACGTTACTGCCACAAATAAGAAACTTACTATGGTAGAATAGTTTGTTGTAATGCTGGTAATTGCCTACGGTTTTTGAATGCATTTTAGAGGGCTTACAATAAAGGTTGAACACGCCAAAACCTGGGCATATAAAAATAGCTATAGTTATTCGAAAAAGGGAGATATTTAAACTTTTGAAACAACAATTTTCTCACAAGGAACTGGGCTATAAAATGATGATAGTTTTATTTTCTTTTATTTATTCGTTGGCAAAATGTTGAGCGTACAATATCAAAAACGTGAACTCATTTTGCACGAACATGTAAAAAAAATCCCATGTTAAGCTACATAGATATCGCGAAAAGGCTGAAATATCCACAATCTACTGTTGGTCACGTATTAAAAAGTTCCCGTGAACGCTTGACAATAGATAGAAAGCTAGGAAGTGGTGGGTTGCAGGGAGTCAAGAATAAGAAACAGGAAAGAGTATTTTAAAGATTTTTGCCTCAAATCATACGATTTCATCTCGTGATGTTGCTAAAAAAGTGAAAATGTCTTAGTCCTATGTCGAAAAAGTGAAACAGATGGCAGGACTGAGGAGTTATAAAGGCCAGGCCGCACTAGATCGAGACTCAAAACAGAACTTATCCGCAAAGATACGGTCGCGACAACTCTATGAAGACTTTCTTACAAAATTTAAATGCGCGGTGATGGACGACGAGACGTATATACATTGGATTGTAAACAAATACCTGGTCAAGAGTTTTATACTAGCAAATCTCGAACAGATACTCCTGAAGATTTTGAATTAAAAAAATGAGGGCAATTTCCAAAAAAATACCTTTGGCAGGCAATATGTAGCTGTGGTAAAAGAAGTCGCTCGTTTATTACCACCGGGACAATAAACGGCGATATTTATCAGAAAGATTGTTTACAGAAGCGTTTGCTGCCTTTTATAGGACAGCATGCCTCACCACCGCTGTTTTGGCCAGATCTAGCCAGTTGCTTATACGTAAAATCAGTTATGGAATGGTACAACGCTAACAGGATAATGGTGGTACCCAAAATATGCAATCCGCCAAATAGTCCGGAACTGCGGCCTGTTGAAGAGTACTGGAGTATTATGAAAGGAATTCTAAAAAAGAAAGGCGGAGAAGTAAAATCGGTCCCTGAGCTACAAAAAATATGGACCTGGGCGACAAAAATCTTTTCTAAAGAGATGGTGCAAAGTCTTATGAGCCGTGTGCGTAGAAAAGTTCGATCTATGGCTTACTGTGTAAACATTAATTAAAATTAAAAATGTGATTTTAGAATTCATTAAATTTGTCATTAAATGTGGTATTCATAATGTAGTTATTTATTTTCAAACTGGTTTAAAAACAAATTTTGCGTGCCCAAGTTTTGGCGTGTTCAACCTTTATGAGTAGATAAACATATTTTTTTTAGCTATTTAACTACAAAACCAAGTAGCGGCTCATCAAATACACCTTTGATAGAAATTGTTTGAACGTACTATGAGTAACCGATTTATTGACATAAATTTAGAGCAGTATTTATGTGAGGTAACATTTCAAATCAAGCAACCTTATTACCAGTATTATAATTATTTTTCAGATGATAAGTGCAAAAACAATCTTTGGCATACAATTTGGTCACCATACTCAATGTGACGGCTTGTAGTTTTCCATACAGCGTATGTCAAAACGAATGGTCTAAGAGCTGGCCACGTCAGATATGACACAATAATGAGAGCAATGAAACCCATCTGGTAAGATTGCAATACTATCCTTATTGCTAGATCCGGGCATCTGGCAGCTTTTAATGGGTGGAGGTCAGAGTGACAGACTTGCAAAATTTTTGATTTGGAAAAATAAGCAAAATACCAAAATAGATAAAAACGGCCGAAGTTGTCTTATTTATAGAACACGGAGCCTACAATTTAACATTAGAACAAAAAACATTGCGTAATATTTCGGAAACAGAAACTGTAGGCGGCAAACTATAAATTACATTATAAGTCGTTTTGACTACTTTCCCCAATCAGAAACTTTTGGCAATGGTATAATCTAATTATTTATATATTTTTTCATAATACTGCATCAAAACCAGAACTCTAGGATTTTTATTATTAAAGCGGTTTGCATTCTTTGACCTCCACCACTTTACAGCTGCCAGATGTCCAGATCTAGTAATAAGCATAGTTTAGCAAACTAACGAGAGGGGTTTCGTCGCTCTCATTATTGTATAATATCTGACGTCACTAGCTCTCCTTCTATAATAGGGTGACCACGATCTACTTGGTTTAAGAATAATTTTACTTGAAGAAAAAATCATGATCATATACTTCCAAATGATATAGGTATTGGAATTACCTCACCCTGCGGCGGCCGGTAGGAGACGAGTAGGTTATCAACTTATCAGTCAAGCTGGCAGCGCGTCGATAAAAATTGCAAAATGTCGGTGTATTCTCAGACTTCATTTTCGCAGCGGAAACTTGAAAAATAATTGAATGATAGAGCCCTAACAACCTACGCACACATATATAGTAGTTTATGTAACTGTTACGTAATAAGGGTCCTTAAAACATGAGTGTGGTTTTATGAAATGAGCCGCAGGCGAATTTCATAATAAGATCACACGAGTGTTTTAAGGCCTAATTACGTACAGTTGCATACACTGCTTTATCTACACTCATATTATATATATTAAATTAAGTGTTCGGAAACCATAGAATGACCGCCATTGTACCGTCATGGCCAACTCGATTGTGCCGGCGCTCGCGCGGGACCAATCGAGTTGGCCATGGCGGTAACATTATGTTATCAAATTCGATGTTCCAAATTTGAAACTCATTGCTTAACAATATTTGAGCATGCAAAGTTAAAATTACGTTACTGCCGCAGATAAGAAACTTATCATAGTTAAATCGTTTGTTGTAATGCTTGTCATTGTCTACGGTTTTTGAACGCATTTTAGAGTACTTACAGTATGAGATAAAAGGTTGAACACGCCAAAATTTGGGCATGTAAAAATAGCTATAGTTATCCGAAAAATTGAGATATTCAAACTTTTTAAACAACAATTTTCTCACAAGAAACTGGGCTATAAAATGATGATAGTTTTATTTTCTTTTATTTATAGGTACCTACATTGACAAAATATTAAGCGTACAACATCAACAACGTGAACGCATTTTGCACGAACATGTAAAAAATCCCATGTTAAGCTACATAGATACCGCGAAAAGGCTGAAATATCCACTATCTACGGTTGGTCACGTATTAATAAATTTCCGTGAACGCTTGATAATAGTTAAAAAGCCAGGAAGTGGTGGATTGCAGGGAGTCAAGAGTAAGAAAAAGTTATAGAGTATTTTAAAGATTTTTGCCTCATATAATACGATTTCATCTCGTGATGTTGCTAAAAAAGTGAAAATGTCTCAGTCCTATGTCCAAAAAGTGAAACAGAGAGCAGGACTCAGGAGTTATAAAGCCCAGGCCGCACCAGATCGAGACTCAAAACAGAACTTATCCGCTAAGATACGGTCGCGACATCTCTATGAATATTTTCTTACAAAATTTGATTACGCGGTGATGGACGTCGAGACGTAAACAAAAGCGGATTTTAAACAAATACATGGACAAGAGTTTTATACTAGCAAATATGGAACAGATACTCCTGAAGATTTTGAATTAAAGTAACGAGGGAAATTTCAAAAAAAATACGTTCTTTGGAAGGCAATACGTAGCTGTGGTAAAAGAAGTCGCTCGTTTATCAACACCTGGACAATCAACGGCGATATATACCACAGCTGTTTTGGCCAGATCTAGCCAGTTGCCAATACGCAAAATCAGTTATGTAATGGTACAACGCTAACAGGATCATGGTGGTACCTAAAATATGCAATCCGCCAAATAGTCCAGAACTGCGGCCTGTTGAAGAGTACTGGAGTATTATGAAAGGAATTCTAAAAAAGAAAGGCGGAGAAGTAAAATCGGTCCCTGAGCTACAAAAAATATGGACCTGGGCGACAAAAATCTTTCCTAAAGAGAGTGTGCAAAGTCTTATGAGCCGTGTGCGTAGAAAAGTTCGATTTATGGCTTACTGTGTAAACAATAATTAAAATTAAAAATGTGATTTAAGAATTCATTAAAATTGTCATTAAATGTGTTATTCATAATGAAGTTATTTATTTTCAAACTGGTTTAAAAACATATTTTGCGTGCCCAAGTTTTGGCGTGTTCAACCTTTAATTGTGTACTGACGTGCCCTGCATACATAGGCGCTCAAAAGAGTTTTGTATTATGACATGTCCGGCATGTATACGTCCGCAAAACATGTACTTGTCTACTTGGTATCTTTTTCGTGGAGAAAGGTAAATTCATTTATTTTTGGACAGCGCTTTCTGTGGAATGCCGCATCGCCATTGTACCAAATATTATAGGTACACATAATTAACGGTTGTTCACTTGACTATTCATTACTGGCAATTAATTCCCGCGGGTTGAGCACTGCGGCGCTGAGATCGACCTCGTGGGAAATTAAACTGCGCGGGCCGTCTTCTACCGCCCACCGCCTCTCACCTCGCCCGGCCTTCCTTCACACGTGGATACTTTCTTCTCTGCAATAATGTCCCTAACATATAGGCTTTTATTATACTATCCGATCCAAAAAAAGACTCAATATGCAAATACTCACTATCCATCCTAGATTTTGTTCTAACTGTTTGCCATGTCTTCATTAGGCCTGGGGTACGCTCTCGGCAACCTAACCCCAAGAATTAAACATGATTATTTGTATTATTAATGCAAATAATCATTTATAACAAGTAAAAAAATTGGAGTATACAGTCGTGGCCAGATAATTAAGAACAATATTATTTTTGCCATACAACTGCATACAAATATGACATTTTAAATTTGATAAAAATATAAATTTTGCTTCTGCTATTTATATTTTTAAAAATACTGACGTATCCGTGTTTAGACAAGACTTAATATGGGCCATAAACATCTTCCATAAAATATAAGTTCATACTATAATTAGGAACGATGTATGAAAATCGTTCCTAATTACAAAAAGTATTGATTTGACCGTCTGTATTTTTTAAAGTTCAAATTTTATGGAAGATGTTTATGGCCCATATTAAGTCTTGTTTAAACACGGATACGTCAGTATTTTTCAAAATATAAATAGCATAAGCAAAATTTATATTTTTATCAAATTTAAAATGTCATTTGTATGCAGTTGTAGGTATGGCAAAAATAATCTTGTTCTTAATTATCTGGCCACGACTGTATTATTGCTTTTTGTGTTATTTGTATGGTGTAATTACATGTACTGGATAAATGAAAAACACATACAGTACATTATTATTGCGGTTAAAAGCTACATAATTAAATGCATGGTTATATGAACCACGTTGAAGACCCTATTTTATTTTTAAGAGCCTATGACAGCTAACGTTTTCATCTCTGTAGCTAAATGTCAAATTGAGGAAGGAGAATCTTCTGCACTTGTACTGTTACTTATTGTGTGCACTGACGTTATTTTAATGTTGTATTGAAAACCTATCTCAGTACGTTTTCTCTTGAACAGCAGCCTCGAAGTTGCAGACTTCAAGGAGCAAGCGACCCTAGGCTTGACAGAAAGTTAATAAACTGTATTCGGCGAAATTAACGCATGTCCGTCAGAGATATCGGGAAAAAATGCGTCTACTCTTGGCCGTCTATTCCTACATGGCCGGAAATACATATTTTAGCAGCCTCTGCTGTAATTTATCATTACGGTACAGGCCTTACATTGGCTCACTGTAACGATTGACGCATTAGTGAATATCAAACTGTCGTTGGTCACACTGCTGCTTCGGGAGCCTTCCCCACGTGAGCGGGTCATTAAATATGCATCTGTAATCAGTGCGGTGTTCACAGTATCCTCAATCTAAGTCACTCAATAACCGCAAGCTGCTGTGTTTCTGATTTTATGTAAAAGCTTATTAGAGCTTTGTTGGAAATAACCTTTTCATTTAACCCTATATTTATAGACGAAGATACCTACGTAAATATTTTTGGACAGCACCACGTACTTGTAAAATTATATTTTTTATTTTAATTTCATTTTAGTAACTTATATTGGGCACTTATTGAAGTGATATGTCTGGTTCCATCCGGAAGAAGGCACGAAACTTTGCATGTATGTAGCTTAAAACGATAAAAAAAAATAGAGAGGTGGAAACAGGTCTCCCAGTAGGCGTCAATATTTAATGAGATATCGAGGGAATGAGATAGACATTTGTACCAATTTTAGTATTAGATATACCCAAAAATAGTTTTTAAAGGCCATTTTTTTTAAATACCTATCTAACTATTTTAATCGTCAGGGATGGAGTGAAAAAAAATTATCAATTAGAAACGAAATTTCGAGTCTGTCACAAAAAAAATTGTAACCTATATAAACATTTTTAACCCTATTTTTACCCCGTTAGAGTTTGAATTTCGAAAAACGCTGAAATCACTTTTATATATTTTATTTATTTATTAGTAAGCGTAAAAAGTTTCAAACCCCTAACCTTACATTATAAGCTCCATCCATACAAACTTTCAATCCCTTTTTTACCCTTTTAGGGGTTGAATTTTTCAAAATCGCTTCTTATTACTTGTACACATTACAAATGTAACCAGACCTGAATTTTCAATTTTCTAGCTTCAGTAGTTTCGGCTCTGCGTGGATCAGTCAGTCAGTCAGGACAAAGCTTTGATAATTAAACCAACCGGATGCGAGACGCGCACTAATTTATATCAGAAAAAGTCTGCCAATTTCGGCGCGGGGGACGAGGAAACGCACACAAATACTGTTAACACTAATGCATTTTCCATTGACGTCGCTACACACGCACACGATAAAATTATCAAACACTAGCATAAAATATACTCACACAAGTATAAACACAGCCACAGACAACCTGTCCGTGAATGAGATAATGTCATCTTTAAGTAAACGTACACAGTGCGAGGAACGCGTCGATAATAATATACTTAAGTATCGATATTTGTAACGTTTTCAAGTCAAAGGTACATCATTGTCGGTTGTTAATAGAGTTAATTTCTAAATGATTTTTTTATGGTAACGCCTTATTACAACCGATAATGATGTACCTTTGACTTGAATATGTCACATTTTATCCTAGATTTATTTATCGTATGCCTACATGTCACTGGATATAGATAGGCATTTCTTCCTTAGGGTAGTGGGAAAGCTGATGATAAAGTAAATCCAGTGAGTGCTGCGAGGTCCAGATAGGACAGTAGAGCTGCCAAGTTTGTAACTCTTTTAGCACCACCCAGGGATTACGTGTAGGGTTGTCTAAGGTGTTTCCTACAGACGCAGAGAAACATTGATCGTAGGTTAGTTACATATTTTTGTTTCTTTACCAAGTATAAGGTTTAACTATTGATAAAATTATAATGTTAAGTTGTGATTAATTATCAAGTTTTTCTACCAGCATGTTACTTACAATGTTAGTATTCTACGTAAGTTAGTTTGTCTATTTGTTCAGGACAAATCTTGCAAGCTGATTTAGAATAACTTTTATATTATCAATTTAATATTTTGATGTGTATTTGCTTTTAAATTTAGTGGAAAATACTACAAATTGGAAATAAATAACTGAGATATGTTTCTAGTTGGAGGGTCGAAATGGAGTATTTAAGTAAAACCAGACATTGTCGGTATCCAATATATAAGAGAGGTAACAAAACTAAACATACCTTATTTATATGTTATTATTGCTTACATGCTATTTTATTCAACCACGTGTGTCACATTATGTCGCAGGCAGTAACGTGAAGTTACTGTTAATATGTTAGTTAGGGATATACTACATCTCCCCCGGAAAGTTACTCTTCACCCCCACAAAGGAAGAAAAAAAAAAAGTGACATACGCAGTTGCATTTACATTTTTTTTTTTAATACTATGTTATACTATATAATAATTGCTAAAGATTAATAGTTTTTAAAGTACAGCTTAGTGTTATTCTTATGAGTTATATAAATCTGATTATTCTTAGAAATCTTAACATTAGGTGACATATCCTCTATTACTTTATAAGGTCCTTTATATAAACAATCTAATTTATTACCTACTTGGTTTTTCAAAAGTACTAAATCTCCTGGTTTATATTGTACAGAATTCATTTTCTTATCATACATAAATTTTCTACTATATTTACTTGACAATAAATTATTTCTAGCTTCTGACTGTGCTCTTTGTAACCTATATTTAAATTCTTTAGGATAATCGTCATAGTTATAGAGAGGGTCGACAGAAGAAATTAAATTATTTGGCAATCGACAGTGTTTGCCGAATACTAACTCGTATGGCGTATATTGCGTCTCTGAATGCACGGTGGTATTATACGAAAAACACCAATAACTTAACCAGCTACTCCAGTCAGTGCTGTTGTTATTACATTGAATCCTAAGAAAAGCTCCTAAGTTTTTGTGCGTGTTTTCTAGTGCACCTATGGTTTCGTGGTGATAAGCGGTCGAGTGTAGCTTATTGACACCTAATAATTTACAAATATCGCTAAATACGCTAGACATAAATTCGGTACCTTGATCCGTTATGACGTCGGTTGGTATTCCATATCTTAAAATAAAATAATTTACAAATGCCTTACTTACAGATTCAGTATCTTTTCTTTCTAAAGGGTATGCCTCTACGAACTTTGCGAGTTCACACTGAATTGTTAATACGTACTTATAGTTATAATTATCTAATTCTAAGGGTCCAAGAATATCTAAAGAAACTCTTTCGAAAGACGAACTTGGCGTCGAAGTTATCATGATTGGTTCCTTAATGTATTTATTAGTGTGTTTGTTGTACTGACAATGTGCACATTTCTTTACATATTCGTATACATCGTGGCTCATTCTTGGCCAGAAGTAGTGACGTTTAATGTTATTAAGCATTCTATTAACCCCCGCGTGGCCACTTGTGGGTAATAGATGAAAATCGTTTAAAATAACTCTTATCTTCGTCTTTATCATATACTTTTGTAACACCTTTTGTTACTAGGATCCTAGGAATATCACTTGTATAGCTAGCTAAAAATGCATTTACTTCTTGTGCATTTTGATATTTTTTTATTATCATAACTTCACTTATGCTTTGCTCCTTGCATAATACTTCTAATTCCCTCGCTAACACGCCTACGGTAGATAACGATCGGGTTGTTAGATATATGCATGATTTGCTTGGTACGTACACAAAGTTTCCTTTATTACTCATTATTTTATTTCGACATGTCGTATTTAACTTATAATTTGAACCTAATACGAGTTCAATGCAGTCCTTAGGTGCTTTGATGATTTCCACAACTCTAGGTTGATCAAGCCTATCGTTTGCGGGAACATCTGTTACTACGTCACCTTGATTGCAAGTAATCTCCGTGATTGAGCTCTGGTCATGACTGATACAACGTTTGTCCTGATATTTTTTAAATCTTCACTATTCATCGGTAAACGACTCAATGCGTCTGCAGCTGCTTTGTTTCGTCCCGGAATATATTCAATATCAAAATTAAATTCTTCTAAATACAACCTAAATTTGGTTAACCTACTCGAAGGAGCTGTCATTCCAAAGAGATAAATTAAAGGTTTATGGTCGGTGCCAATTTTGAACTTTTTCCCGGTATACGGTCTAAAATGCCGTGTCGACCACACTATGACCAATAACTCCAAGTCAATGATTGGGTATCGAGTTTCAGCTGGCTTAAGGTTTCGACTTGCATATGCGACTACTTTTCCGTTAGAATTTGACTATACGGCACCTAATCCTATTTTTGATGCATCCGTATGTAAGATAAAAGTATTATTTTCTGAAAAATCTGGATAATCTAAGACTTGTGGACTTGTAAGTATATTTTTTAATTTTAAAAATGCTGTTTCACACTCTGGGGTCCAATTGAAAACTGCGTTTTTCTTGGAAAGTTGGTTCAATGGATAAGCTATGTTCGCGAAATTAGAAATAAACCGTCTGTAATAATTGGCAAATGCAACGAATCTCTTGACCTCATCTGTATTCGTTGGCCGTGGGTATTTATTTAATGCGTCCACTTTTGCTGGGTCGGGCTCTACTCCCTTTGAAGTAATTTTATGCCCTAAGTACATTATGTCTTTACGTAAAAATTCACATTTTAATGGGTTTAGTTTAAGATCAGTGCTTCTCAATCGTTCTAACACTCGAATGAGGTTATGGTTATGTGACGTCATGGAATTTCCTATGACAATACAATCGTCTAAGTATATAAAACATTGTTTATAATTTAAGCCGGACATGGCTATGGTCATGAGTCTAGAGAAAACACTAGGCGATGTCCGTAATCCCATTGCACATCTTTTCATACATCATCTATACATTTTATCGGTTGTAAACGCGGTGTATTTTCGGGATTCTTTGTCTAAAGCTATTGGTAATAACCTTGGGAAAGATCTAGCTTTGAGAAATATATGCTACCTGCTAGGGAATCTAATATTTCAGTAATGTTAGGCAACGGGAACTTATCATCCTGTATTTTATTATTTAGCTGTCTATAGTCAACAACTAATCTCCATTTCTTTTCTCCTAACTTATCAGATTTTTTAGGGACAAGCAAAACTGGGCTGGACCACTCAGAAGTGGTCTCTTCAATTATATCGTTATCTAACATATCTTGAATCTGAGTTTGAAGTTCCTTACGTAAAGCGTGTGGTATCCTGTAAGGCTTTACATATACAGGGCTTGCATTTTCTTTTAACTTAATTTTGTGCTCTAATAAATTGGTTGTAGTTAGCTTGTCGCCGGGCAGATGAAAAACATCTGCGTATTTTGCGCTAATTTGTTCTATACTTATTTGTTCCTCTTTATTTAAGTAAGTATGTAAATTTAATAGATCTAATAAAGTAGTTACTCTATTGACACTAAGTTTCCCTGAGTCAAAGTTGCAAATATCAAAATTACATAACCTGTTTACTTGTAAACATGATAAATCTAAACTAACTGGCTTATCAGTCGTATTTAATATTCGTACTGGAATTTGACCTTTCTCCGGTCTTGAAATGACACCTGCTACGTAAACGCCTTCCTGCATTTCTTCCGCTAGCACTACACAATCATCACTTAGCTGTGACGCAATATGAGTCACAATTTCGCAGCGCGGTGGGATAGTATGGACATAATTATTCCTAGAATGAACCTTCATAGGTATCGAAACAGACTGACCTCTGTCCTCTAATGTCAATGCATTGTTTTTATAGCTTATAGTTGCATTATAACGCAAGAAAATTTTTTCACCTAAAATAGCTTGAGCTGCGCATTGCATATTTTTAAAAACATGAAACTTTCCTTCGCAAATGAATCCGTTAAAGTCTAAGTCTAAGCAAATATATCCTTCCGAAACTAAATCTCCACAAACTCCCTTAATAGTAATACTATGTCCTTGGACTTGTCTAAGAAGGTCGGGTTTGTTTTTCAAATATTCATACTTAATAGCACACAGACCTGCTCCACTATCGGCTAATATTTTTAATTTATGTGCATTACCTACACTACATGTTACTGTACTATAATTATCTTTGTTGTAACTAAATATCGCATTATTCATGTTGGTCACGAAAAAACTGCCTGTTTGATTTTTTGTCAGCATTTGTCGAACGCTGGGGTCGTGCAACTTTATTGTGTGGAATGTGTTGCGAAATACCTACGTTACGGTTATTATTAGAATAATACCGTGTTGGAAATGCATTTTTTCCTGAATTAAAACTTTTATCCTTATTATAACGAAAAGAGTGACTGTTTCTGTTCCCGTAATTTTTACGAGAATGACTGCGTCCGTAATATAGGACCTGATCGTCCCGTGGTGATGAACTATGCTCATCAATTGCTGTCGTAATGGCTTCGGGCAACGACTTAAACTGCCTAGCCGATATTATAGTACTCAATTTTGGGTCTGATAGACCGTCAGCGAACCGCTTAATAGCTGACTTTTCGTTCAGTGGACGAAGTATTTCGTACCTACTTTCGTATCGTCACCATCGGCTTGGGATATAGTCAAATTGACAAAAAGATCCTCGATCTCAGCTCCGAAAGCTTCTATAGATAGCCTACCTTGCCTAGCTCTATACAGCTGTGCCTGATACGACTCGGACGATTTTTTAGGTAACAAAAACGTACGCATATCAGCGACGAGAGATTCTACGCTACTGTATGACGTCTTTAACCTGAGTTTAGCGCTGGACGAAAGTCTTGTTTTCAATACAAATTCTATCAAAATCTGTTCAAAGTCTCGCTACTTATAATAGAACTATACATTAGAATACCATCTATCAACTGCTTAGTAGAGTCCTCTTGCCCCGTCATGACGGGCAACAAGGCGCTGGCCGTTTTGACATCGAAACTAGATTTAGCCATGGTGCCTAACCTTACCGTAAACCTCAGTAATTTGTCCTATAAGTTAGTGTCTATTTCCTCTGTCGCCTCTCTTGACCTAACTCTACAATATTATCTTTCAATGTAATTAATTGGTTACGTAACGACTCTAATTCAAGTAACATAATGTATCTATAAACTCAAAAAAAATTGCTAAAATAAGATGCCTCAATCGCTAAACATTATGACAAAATATTAAAACATAACAATAGAATTATAATTAACTTACATTAGTAGCGGCAATGTAAGTAGGTCATGTTGACGCTGCATTCTGCGCTGGGTCGGGCGGCGGGCGGCGGTCGCGTGACGTTGGCTGCAAGCTGACACCTCCACGTGGCGCTCGCTGTCTGCTCCCGATGATGATGATGGGCCGGGATAACCCTGGACTCCCCGGAACATGGGCCGGGATAACCCTGGAAACCTCTTGAATTGCGAGCCGGGGAACCCTGGACAACGCTCTTCTTTCTTCTTTCTTGGCACTCTTCTTAATTTGTTTCTAGAGTTTTGGTCATCATCTTCTTGTTTCTTTATTTAATTTTGGAAATATTGTTTACGGTCATCTTGTTCTTTCTTCTTAATTTTCTGTCTTGAATATTGTTCATATTTTCCTTTCTTCTTTATCTTCTATCTTGAATAATGGTTCTTCGGTTCCGATCTTCATTAGGATAATCTTGCATTGATTTGTCTTCATTTTCGTACACGATGCTCCGTGGTTTTCTTCATCTTGACTCTTCTGGTATGGGTCGCCATGAGATATGTTTCTAGTTGGAGGGTCGAAATGGAGTATTTAAGTAAAACCAGACATTATCGAAGATGTGTTGTATTGTCGGTATCCAATATATAAGAGAGGTAACAAAACTAAACATACCTTATTTATATGTTATTATTGCTTACATGCTATTTTATTCAACCACGTGTGTCACATTATGTCGCAGGCAGTAACGTGAAGTTACTGTTAATATGTTAGTTAGGGATATACTACATAACTTTTACAATGAAACATTGAACTGCAAAGAACTCTGGAACATCACGGGATTCGAACCCACGTGTTTAGATTACCGTTCCAATGTGCTCTCAATTACACTAGACGTTCCTCTATCCACCTCAGTGAATTTTTCACTGTAATTAACAATGATGAATCAGTCACTAGCGACATCGTGATGTTCCAGAGTCCTTTGCAGTTGATATTTTGATTGTAATGGGCATCTGTTTCCAATTTGAGTTTCTATTTCTATTATCTCTTCATTATTTTCTATTATAAATAAAAAGTATAAAATACTGCTAATGTTAATATCGACATTTATTTTTGTGCTGTCCCATCACTAAAACTTACCTGTAAGGTACAGTAATACCAGAGTCAGAAATTAAAAGTGCCTATTTAAGGGGATAAGTGTGTATACCGTACCTTATAATAAATAAAGTATAATCCATACAAAATTAAAATGCATACAAAATAAAGGAACGAATTAATTTCTAAACAGGAATATCGTTATTTCAAGCATCTACAAGTATATTTCACTTAAGGGGCGCCACACATTCGAGCGGAATTCAGTGCGGAATTCATCACACTAGCTGAAATTTGTCTATTAAAACGGAATTTTTTTATGGTAGCTGTATTTTTGAGACCATAGACAAATTTCAGCTATTGTGCCGACTCAGGAGTTACAAAGCCCAGGCCGCACCAGATCGAGACTCAAAACAGAACTTATCCGCTAAGATACGGTCGAAACTCGGTCTCGTCGGTAAGAAACTCAGCGTATGTGTGCTTGTAGTAACAAGCACACATACGCTGAGTTTCTTACGCTGTTTTTTCTCAGTTGGGGTTCCTTTCCGAACTAGTAGTAGTTTATTGCCCTTCCCATAATACGGTTTTAAAAAGATTTCATTTCAATACAGTTGTTAAACCAGTGTTTATGTTTTATTTCATTACCGTGAGTCCGTGCGTAATGTGCTATAGGCTAGTTTATCCTGATAGTGTCAGTTTTTTGAGTTCCAAACCACCTTACAGCCCTGCCCTCGGCGGTCCTCGACGACATATATATTGTAATTTAAAAAGCTATGCGTGTGAATGAGTTTTACCTTTGAAGTACTGACGTTAATCTTTTCATTTTTGTTAATGATTAAAAATAATATGTAATTTGAATAATTTAAAAGTCGATTAAAATATGTTTAGAAACATTTTAATAACAACACACACACACACAGACACACTGTTTTTTTAACAGAGTAATGCTTTACAATTATGGCTGTATGCCGAATGGGTCTGTGCCTAACCCACGGAGTATCTTTTAAATGTGTTGCCTAACCTGTCATAACAATGACAATGAATGACATAATGGCGGACGTATTTCTGCCGCACTGGAGTCGATTACTCTTGTTTTCAATATTTCACTTACCTCCGTCGATGTAATCTACCCAATTTATCAATGAATTCATTCATAAATTGGGTATGCAATTATGAACCCGATGGTACAATGTTCTATGAAGAGTCAAGTTTAAAAATTACCCTAAAGCAGATGTAGTACCATTAAGTGGCAACACTTTTTGATTGACAATATTTTTTTATTTTTTTGCTAATTTCGTGCACTATTTGATGATATTTAGACGTAATTATACTTACAGATGAAAATAAACGTTATCTAGACACACGGCAGTGTGTCCGCCAAGTTCGAGCAAAAAAAAGCGACACACCAGCCGTGGGTTATATTACACGAACCATTTCGGACCAATTTCGACCACCCTATAACTCAAAACATATTTTATCTACGCATATGAAATTTCGAGTGTCTGTTGACATCCCCTTAATTGTCTAGAATACAAAATTTCATTATTCTACCTATAGCAGTTCTTGAGATATTGACGTCAGAAAATCGCTATTTTTACTATACACTCACTGACTCACTGACTCATCAAAAACCTAGACCACTTCTAATGGTCGTACTGACTTGAAATTTGGCATGGAGATAGGTCTTAGGTCAAAGTAAAGGGAAAAATCTGAAAACGGCCAAGTGTGAGTCAGTTTTAAAAATAGCGAAGGTGTAACTTTGTTCTACTATGAAGTCATAATGAACTAAATGTGTCTATCTTCCAATGGTCGTACCGACCTGAAATTTGGCTCGAAGGTTTGTCTTTAGGTCGAAATAAAGTAAAAATCTGAAAACGGCCAAGTGTGAGTCAGTTTCGAAAACAACGAATGTGTAATTTTGTTCTACTATAAGTAGGTATGGAGTGGAAATGAGATAAGACTTATTTAAATTTAGATACATACCAATTTAAGACAATACATGTTTGTCTTAAAGACAAGAACAATAAGATTGTTCACCACTCTGTGTGTGTCTGTTGCGGGAACCGAACCCACGATTTACGAAGTGCAAAGCAGGTCACTAGGTACACTAGGTGCGCTAAATCAGTCAAACAAAAATGAAAAGACTATTTTTTCGCGCATAGTCTAAATAATTTCTAATTTTACAACTAATAAAATCGCAGATTCAAGAACATGGAAATCATATATACTCTAAGATGGAAATATATATACTACTGCCCATCTCACCCTCCGATATGCCACGGGATGAGATGGGATGGTGCACTTCTAGGGCTACATAATAGGCCACCAATTATAATACCTACTGGTAGGTAGGTATTACCAAGTTATTAATTATCTATGTAGGTAGCGTACTTACAAACAGAATAAAGTACGTTATTGATGTATGTAATTATATGTAAGTAGGTACATTTTATAGGTGTAGGGAGCCAGTTTATTTGTAAAAATCACGTATAAATAAATAGTAAAATAGAATTAGACGCTTAGTATAAAGGGTATAGTATAAAGTACATACCTAAGTGGAATGAGACATTTCCTAAAGCAAAAGTGATAAAAAAATAATAAAGAACCTACACCTAACAAAAATAAATGAAATCCCATCAAAAACATAAATGTGAAAGGCTGCCAAGTTCGATACTATGGGAATGCTTCGCCTATAAAAGAAGTGAGATCTGAATAAGTACCAAGTTCCATAAAAATACCTCAAATCATAAATAGTTATAGGAATGCACACTTGATTTCCAGCAGTTTTTAAGGTACATTTTGAATAAGTATCACGTTACATAGAAATCCCTCAAATTATATTAGTCGGAGAAACGCACACCGGTTTTTTTAGCAGTTTCCAAGTAAAATAATTAATGTTATCAAACATTTATTATTTTCAGTACTTTTTAATGATGTAACTTGGCAAGTTTTAATAGAAAATTATATACTTGACACATTGCAGTCCAAAGGTGTCGATTCATTGCATTGAAAAGGTGTGAAAACTTGCCAAGTAACATTATTAAAAAGTACTGAAAATAATAAATGTTATCAGGAAACTGCTAAAAAAACCGGTGTGCGTTTCTCTGACTATTATAATTTTAGGTATTTTTACTAATTTTAGGTACAGTCAGCATCAAATAGTTAGTAGCAGTGAAGTCGCCAAATATATCGTAACACATCCTTACTGCCATACAAATAAAGATCTGTACCGATATATTTGGCGACTTCACTGCCACTAACTATTTGATGCTGACTGTAAACTAGATAATTCTGATCTTTTCTTACATGAAAACACGCAGCAATTCAGCATTTTTACCCCAGATCGTTCCGCGCTGACTGACATTCATTGAATGGCGTTTGACGCGCGACAACTAGTTTTATATAACCGCTACGACCAGTGGTCTTGTACTTTTGGCAGAGGGGGACGCCTGACAATTACCACACCATTGGTTTATTTCTCTGAGGGACAAATGCATTTATTCACTGTGAATCTTAGTAACCCGAAAGATTTTAACCATAAATTCCTGAGGTCATAAGGAGTAATAAATGTTATATGAATTTAGGTCAATTTCGCCAAAAAAAATTTTTTTTCTTTGTTTTACATTTTTTAAATGCTTTTGAACATAAAAATTAAAACATAAATGTTATGGTTAAAACTGTCGAATAAAATAAATTAGTACTTACATTTTTTTTCGTAAAAAAATGTTTACGTAAAGTAATCCTTGGCACTTTGATATCTGTCAATAAGAATTAGTAGACTAGACCCCATAAAGGGTGAAATCGCCATCAATAAAGCGTTTTGCACTGAGTCGCAATAAAAAATGTCTTTTTATTTAGTTGGTAGTAACTCTGAAACTAGGCCAATTCCAGAAAAGTTTATACGACATCTTAGTCTCCAATTATGATCAGGAATCTATGGTTAAAATCTTTCGGGTTACTCAGATTCACCGTGTATATGTAACAATCATCAAAAAAATTAACTCGTACGAAATTTCAATTTTCTAGTACTAACGACCACTGAGCAGGGTTCAGGAACCATTATATTTTCACTATCCCCATGTCCGCCTGTCCGTCCGATGCTTCACAGTGATGGTTAGTACTAGAAAACTGAAAGGAGACCGTCAATTCCAGGCCCACTAGCGATAATGGTCTCATATAAAGTTTGTTCTGCAATTTTAAGCAAATACCCATTTTACGAGGGTTGCTACTTATATATCCGGAAACCGGGATTACAATCTTCTTATATAGCATATTTGACCTCCATGGTAAAATTTGAACTTTTTTAAGTACTGGCCGGTATATTTTTTCTTTCTTATTAACGCTCGTGTTTTGTTTTTGACGGGTTTTAAATGTCATCTCGCAGCAAGAATGGAACTCACTCGTGAAAATATTCGTGCTATGATTCATTATGATTTTCGGCGTGGTTTAACGCAACAACAGTGCATAGATCAACTAACTTCAACTTTTGGTGATGAAGCCCCATCTAAAACTACTGTGTATCACTGGTTTAGTGAGTTCAATCGTGGACGTAGTATGCTTACGGACGAAGTTAAGGCAGGTCGCCCGAAATCGGTCGTTGTACAACAAAATATCGAGGCTGTGCGAAAACTTATAATGGACGACCGACATGTTACGTACCGCGAGATAGAGGCGACTCTGGGTATTTCTATGACCAGCATTAATAGCATATTACATAATTATTTGGCTGTAAAAAAAATTTGTTCGCGTTGGATACCCCACAACTTAACAAAAGAGCAAAAAGATGCTCGCGTCGAATGGTGCAATAAAATGTTAAAAAAATATAACCGTGGTGACTCAAAAGCCGTTTATAACATCTATACAGGTGACGAATCCTGGATCTATGCATACGATCCCGAAACGAAGCACAATCAACGGTATGGGTGTTTCGAAATGAGCCGAACCCTACGAAAGTTACTCGTGCAAAAAGTACATTGAAACAAATGGTGGCCTGCTTCTTCGGTATTAATGGCCATGTAGCTACAGTGCCACTAGAAAACCGTAGAACGGTTAATTCAGAGTGGTACACGACCATTTGCTTACCGGAAGTATTTGAACAAATTCGTAAAACTAACCAGCGACGAAGAATCATTCTTCATCATGACAATGCCAGCTGTTATACGTCACGCGAAACAACTCTATTTTTGGAGGGTCAAAATGTGGAATTAACGGGTCATCCGCCGTACCCTGACTTGGCACCCAACGATTTTTATTTATTTCCAAATATAAAGAATAAATTACGCGGTCAACGATTTTCGACCGCTGAAGATGCTGTCGACGCATTCAAACAACACGTTATGGAGGTACCTCAGGCGGAGTGGCAGAAGTGCTTTAAAAATTGGTTCACGCGAATGCAAAAGTGCATAGATCATCAAGGGGAATACTTTGAAAAACAATAAAACCATTTTCAGCCGTGTACGTTTGTTTGTTTTTTTGTTTCCGGATATATAAGTAGCAACCCTCGTATTACGAAACTAGACAAAATATTTCATAAAAATGAAACTGGAATTAGAAATACAAAATAGAAAGTAATTTCGTTGATCCTTCCGCGATCCAAATAGTGCTTAATAAGTTGATAACGTCTTTACAGCATTGACATAAGGTTAACTCTGGGTTAACTTTACCTGGACTGAGACGAAACAGACATTTATGGAAAGGAGTTACGTTTACTTTGCTAATCTAGTTTATTATTGTAGTTTGACACTGTCAATGTATGACGTCACCGTCATCCAAGTCTGCCGCATGAAGTTATAATTTTAAACTGGAGTATACTCTTCGGCCACAAAGTGGGGCCGAAAGAATGGGAGCTGCGTCTCATTTTGACTTAGGGCGTTATGATGGCATTATATCATGCTCTTTCGATAACGAAACGCATTTTTTTTTTTCAATTTAGTAATGTCTGATACCTACTCGTATGGATTTATAAAAAGTGGATGTATAGTCTGGCAAACCATTCCTGTCAGTAGAAACGCGCGGCAAATTCAAAATACGCACATGTGGCAACCCTTTGTGATGAGACACCGTATTTCATGACGAACATTTCAATTCACATTGAATTTGTTTCTAGTGCATTTCACTCTCTCATCTTAAGCGCGAGTGAGATAGAACTCCTGCAATGTTCCCAGTTAAATTTAAATTCATTTTTAAGGCATATGTCAATTGCCTCAACCAGACTATCTGTTGCAGTTGATGACAGATCAGACGAAATATATCCGTTTCCTTTTTACACACCGTAAATGTCACCTAATGAAAGGGGCGGAAATACCAACTAAAATTAAAAACATAATTAACATAAAATTTGATGATCATTGCTGCTTTTTTCACTGATTCTTAGTGTTGTCATACTTTTGTTCGCTGTACATTGCTACTGCGTTCGTTGGCTGGCCAGACTATAATTGTTGCACTTTTTCCGTAACCACAGATGAACCTTATTGTAAATCGCCAGTTACTGGCCACTGTCCAATAACTGGCCACCTCATACTAAAAACGAACTCTGCGTACCTACAAACAAAATTCATTTTAGTATAACGTGGCCAGCTATTGAAACCCTTCAGTTTCTACTTCAGCTTTGTTTGTAGGTAAACAGAGTTCATTTTTAGTACGAGTATCAGGTGGCCAGTTATTGGATAGTGGCCAGTAACTGGCGATTTACTATTACCGTACAAAACAGTCGTTCATAGGTGATTAGAAAAAAAACGGTCCGATAGAGGGGATAATTATGGGATAATCACTCGCACTCGTTACGAAATTGACACACATTGACATTTTAACTTGTTGTCGTGCTGGGATTATTGTCTAATGACGACATAACTCCCTAGGTCAAAACGATACGCAGCTCCCTGTATTACTCTCTTTCGGCCTCACTTTGTGGCCCAAGAGTATACTCCAGTTTAAAATTATAACTTCATGGATACTAGTAGTAGCGCACTAACAGAGCTAAACCTTATCTCTTTGTAATAAGTTCTACGATTGTTTAGTTAATAGTAGCAATGATGGTTTGACAGTCATTATCTTTGTTTACCCAAATACAAGAAATCAGCGGCAGGATCAAAATATGACTTTTTATTATTTTATTATTATTTTCGTTTCATTATCATGTCAGATTTTGTAGATATTCTTTAAAAAACCGGTAGTTATTTTGTGTTATACTGTAAATTATAAACATGTACGCTTTTAAATATTGTCCTTATCACATTCATGTTTTTTCATCCCCGATTTCTCAATTTTCCCGTTAGATTTCATGATTATTTTATGACCGTCCTGATCTAGAAATTATGGCGAATGTTTTGATACCTATTTCATAATTATACGCGCCTTAATGAGCTGGGGCAAATCGCCTAACAAAAATTGACGATCTCCTTTCGTATGAATATGTGTAAGATACTTAACTATGTAATTTTAAACCTGCACTTAAACTTTTTTACACTTTATTTTGTTTATTAAGTGGGGATTTTCCATTTCTGGACGATGGCCTCCCATCCCATGCCAGTCATTCCTGTCTTTCAAGACTCCTTTAGGTACCTACAACTATGCCAAAATTCGGCTGAGCACGGATTATTCCCCCTATTCGGCAGTTAGTCGTTTTCGTTCGGTGAGCTATGTGCACAGTGATTATTAAAACTGCTGCATTGTATGTTATAAAAATATACACAGCGCAACCTGCTCCCCATCAACATGACTGTCGCAATGTATTCTTCGACACGAATCAGATCGGAGTCGCTCAGCCGCGCCCGATTACGCCGTTACGCTTCAAAGAACGCGGAGAAATTGAAGTCTACGAACCGCTAGAATATTTGCTGCTAATTTCGAAACTTCTAGTTATTAAATTGTTCCTCGCCCCGTTAGCTCATTGTTAGCTTAATCCGCCCGTTAGTTTTCGGCGAGTCTTTTTATCTGTATGGATCTCGTATATTACCGACTAAAAAGTTTAATAAATTTGCTTTGGCAGTGTGGTAAAGCCTGGCTCGCTGTCTATCAATAAATGGATAAGCCAAGAAATAAAAAGCCACATTATAGTGATACAGACTGTCCACTATAAACTCCCAAAAAAATGCCCCGACTTTCCATGACTTTTTCTTAAAATATCCATGACCAAAATGTAATTATATTTTTACCACTTCTGGCTCAAGGGACTCAGGCTTAGTATAATATCCTCGTTAGACACTATTCTATCATTTTTTTTTACAAAACATAATCAAGTTTTAGAATAAAAGTATGTACCTATCATGTAAGTATTTCAAGCACAATATATGCCACTATTTCGGAAAAGGGGCCACTTTTTTGATATGGAGTAATTAGTACTTTTAAAGTTAAAGTACATAAAATACGCTACCCATTGGGTATTTTTATATTAACCTTTAAAGTTGCCCTAGTGAAAAAGCGACAACTGAGGAAAACGTGGTTGAAGTTTTTGACAACAAAAAACACATTTGTACTTTGAAGTTAATGGAGTGAATAGTACCAAACTAATCTACATACGTCTAGGTAACTAAATTGACTAAAGTTATACCAGAAATCCTTAATCCTTACACTTCATAGAAGTCTGAACTTCAAAATGAAAGGATAAAATTTGTGAATTTTACAGTTTTTTCTGTGCATTTATACGCCACTAAAATTTTTCATAAAAAGTTACTTTAATAAATGTGTTCTTAATCCAGAACAGACATAAACATTTAATTAAATCCTTTTAATTAGTCATAATTTTCCAAGTTTCAAAAAAGTAATCGTGACAAAATGTATAACAAAAACTTACAAATTTAATGTGTGCTCGAATAAATATCATAAGATAAGGGAACAAACACTAAGATCATGTATTTAAAATACATAAAAACTTAACCGGAACCTAAGTTTTGCAATGAGAGAGTTTAGTGATTTTCTTTAATAAATTATAGGTATGGTGCCACTTTGTCGATGTACTAAAGTTTAGTAATTCGTTAGTGAAATATTGTTTTATAATGTGTGTGTGTACTAAACTCGTACATACATTAGTGCTAGCGGTACACCCCGAAATTCAAGAAAATGCTGCAAATGGTGTTAAAAGCATGAAAATTGGATCGATTGATCTTTAGGCTTTAGGCTATGGTTATTGATATGTGAATCAATTTGTCCCGTAGCCCCAAAAAAAACAGAGAGCAGTTATGACGTCATCTTTTTTTTGTATCGAATTTTTTTTTTCGTTTTGAATTCTATCTATCAAACGCTGCTTTTTGAGCTGGTTGTAAAAATATATCAAATCAGTATATTTCAGTCACTTGTTTTAAATTAAAATAAAAATAATTTTCTAAACATACCTAGTTTGGGCCCCTTCATATACGATACGGTTGATTTTTTTTTTAAATATACGTCTAATGATACCTAATATCCTCATATCTAACACTAAGAAAGCTATTTTAAAAATATTTTCAATAAGTATTTATTTTTCATTTTTCATTATTATCTATCATTCTATTTCGACTTTTTTTGACTTTTCACTTTACTTCACTTTATTCTATTCTATTTTATTTTATTTCATTTTACATGTTTCTCAATCGCATGGCTTTGTGTCGCGTTTTCGTGACGGTCACGTGACTTTTTTCGCCTTTACATGTTTCTCAATCATATGGCTTTGTGTCGCGTTTTCGTGACGGTCACGTGACGTTTTTTACCTACATATAATTAGGTGAACTTTTATAGATTTGTATAATTATCATTCTTTAGGGTTTGTTTCACAATATCCAAGTAAAGTCCTGAATAAGCTACCAGCCTATTTATCTATTTTCTGGACCGGCCTAAGGTGCCCTAAGCCCGAGCCCAACGTGTCGGTGGTTAGAAGGTTATCCATTATTTACCGGGCCGCCTGTATAATGATTCCTCGCCTTGTAAGATGGTTTGTGAAGTCAAAATCTATGCCATTTAATAATGGTAATAAGTGTAATAAATAACTCATAATAGTATACTGGTAATGTTGGTATGGGTAAATGGTACCTATGTCGTAACAGGAAAGCTTCTTGTCTCTTCTTTATAATCCCAAATGGCTGTTTGTAGTCTGAAACTGAAGTTAATTTACATATTTGTTGTTGTTGGAAGTAGTTGTGGTTTTCTTTTTTTATGGCCCATTTAGTATATTTATGAGTGTTATGCGTTTCCACTTTGATATCAAAGTTATTTCTAATGTTCATACTGTGAAATATGTTAGGTACAGTCACCGGCAATAGGATCTTCCTACTCAAAGGCCGCAAAAATATGTGACATGCTCTTGTGGCCCTACAAATAAGAGCGTGTCACATCTTTTTGCGGCCTTCGTGTAGGAAGATACTATTGCCGGTGACTGTACTCGGCGGACGAGGCGGGTCAAAAATTAATAAACCCGGAGCAATAATCTATGAAAAATGCATTCAAATTCACAAATAATATATTATGCAATTCACAAAAAAATATCTATCTTAACTTATGGTTTATGGCAGGTATACTTAATAGTAAGGTCAGGTGGGGTACCTCGGCAGGAACGCCCGGGTAAGGGGAACACGTTAATGGAATTTCTATACTGTTTCCCTTTACCGGGACGTAATAAACTATGTTTTCCCTTACTCCACCTTACCTTACCTCAGTAGATTAATGCTTCAGTTTTGCCAAGTACAATTTTAATTTTTAATTATGATCCTTATTTTCAGTCTAATTAGCAATTTCCGCATCATCATCGCACGATCATGCGTCCTTGTAAACATGGTCCACATTAGGTACGAACCCGATTTTAGAAGTACCTTTAATTGGCTATAAGCTGATTTAAATAAATAAATATGTTCATCTTAGAATATGTGATAGTTTACTAGGAAGGTACCATTTGGAGGAGTTTAGTTTCCGTGTTATTTGCGATTTTGTGAAAGAGGGCGAAAATGAGTTCTTAAAACACTCGTATTTTAAGACGATTGTCGCCGGAGTGTCCTTGAGCGTTTGGGCGCTCTCTACCCGCGCCACCCGCGTACCCCTCTCATTTTGATCGTGCGTAAATCCACCGCGATGCACCGCAACAATGTTCAAAGAATATGACTTTACTCAGAGGCGCGCGGGCAGCTTTATAATAATTATAATCCTTTTGCGGATGTTTTGTGATATGATTACTGTGATTAGGTACTACGGTGACATTTTTAGGAATGCTACTTACCTATTAAATAAGATAAGTAATAACGATCTCGATTAGTAGATTTTTATGTAAAACAATAAAAACCTAGATTTTGAATTTAAAGTACAGTGAGCGGCAAAATATTTACGAATTTACGAAATATGGTTAAAAATATTCCGCATATCAGAAAAAATAAAAAAATACTGACTATTACAGCAAAAAAAACTGAATGCACATCAAAGCGGTGTTTTCATGTGAATTTGGATTTTTTTTGCTGTGCAAGTGAGCTTAATAGATGGTTATTTTTTTGTTGCGATTTTAAATATTAACCGTAAAAATTCACTTAATTACGATAAATTGACAAAACTAAGCCTGTTGCGAGTTGCGTATAGTAAAAATGCACATGTAAGGAGCGGTATCTGTGCACGAAATCGTCATACAATTGTCATGAGAGCTGTAAGCCCATTAAATTTAGATCTTTAAAATATAACACAGCGCAAACACTTCTTAGGGTTCCATAGCCAAAATGGCAAAAACGGAACCCTTAAAAGTTTTTTGAAACATGTCCGTCTGTCCGTCCGTATGTCAAAGCCAATTTTATTATAAACCATACAGGGTGACTGGTAATTCGTCGTATTCCTTCAAGGGGGTTATTCTACAGCTTATTTGGAGTGATTTAAGTCCAGTCAAGCAGGGGTCAAAACTCATTGGTTTTTAAGTTATTCAAGATTTTAGATTTTTTTTTAATAAATACCTGCTTTTTGACCTAAAACTAGTATTTTTTTAAACTACGTATTTTTCAAATAAAAAAAAAGATTTTCCGAATAGCCAATGAATCACTGATTACGTAAAATCATAAAAAAAGTACAAAACGTATCAAAATTTTGCAAATAAAAGCATCTGAAGTCAGAAGTTTTTGTATTTTTTTTCAAATCTTGTTACATTTTAAGGCATAACTAAAAAAAAGTAATAACACTTCGCGTACAAATTACAGAATTTATTTCCTCAGTTCATAAGCTTTCTAAAAAGGTACAATTTATGACATTTTATGCTCATTTTTTACAATGAATTATAATAATACCAGAGCAGGTACAGGACTTAGCATACTTGACTTTACTTGTTTGTGTCGTTTTAAACTCGCCGAAGGCATACTTTATCTCCAGTTTCTTATCTTATCTTATTCCTTGAGGTAGTAGGCACTGCAGATTGCCTTTGGTGAAACAAACAAACTGATTAAGGGTCATTAGCTAATGAGCTAATGAAGTTAAATTACTTTAATTAGTTTGTTTGTGTCACTTTAATTCTTACGGCGGGTTTTTCGCCTTCTGTTCCTTATCTTATCTTAATTTTATTGGGTGGCGATGCTTCTCAAGGGGTGGGGGTGAGACTAACCAGGTTTAAATAAAGCTTGTCCCAGAATAAAATGTCGTTTATTAATTTCCCTTAAAATATGATAAATTAAAAGAAACTACCTTATTTTTTGGACGTATTGTTATTATAAAGGCATTTAATACACAAAATTATGAATTTATTTTTTACAAAGTTTTATTCATCCAGAAATTTCTTAGTTTACGTTTCACCCCTGCCATCAAAACTTGTACATTTGAATTTGTGATTAGTTTCGAAGCTTCGTTCCACTTTCGCTTGAAATTATCAACTGAAGTTGCATTACTTTTATGTTTTAAGAGTTTTTGTTTCACGTAAGCCCAATACTTTTCAATGGGCCGCAACTTAGGGCAATTGGGAGGATTAAGGGTCACTCTATGGCTTTCTTTGTGTAGTGGCACGTGGCCAAATCAGGCCAAAACAGAACAGGCTTCTTGTGCTGTTTTATAAACGGTAACAGTCGTTTTTTCAGACACTCGTTCAGGTATATGTCGCCATTAACAGTACCCTTAGCAAAATATGGGGTACTGCGTTTGCCACATGAACAAATGGCCTGCCATACGAGAACTTTCTTGGCAAATTTATCAGTTTTGATAACCTTGTACATATCATCGATAGTTTTTCTGTCGGTCCCAGAATAAAAATGATGCCCAGGTAGTGACTTAAAGTCCAATTTGCAGTATGTTTCATCGTCTATAACAATACAGTAATTTTTTTTGGTTATTTTTGAATATAATTTTCGTGATCTGGTTTTTGATTCCGTTTGCTGCTTGGCATTTCTATTAGGCACTTTAGTTTGTTTAAAACTCTTTATGTGACTATTTTTCTTCACTCGTTGTATTGTCGATTTAGATGTTTTACATTTTTTTGCCAAATCTCTTACAGAGAGGGTTTGCTTTCTTTGCAAACAGCTATGACTTTCTTCTCAATTTTTTTATCTACAAACCCCCTCTTACGACCACTTCCAGGCTGTCGCCGGATTCCACCAGTTTCCCTGAATCGTTTAAGTTGCCCTTTGAACGGTTCTTATAGATGTATTTAGCTCCAAGGCTACTTTTTTCGTTGAATTGTCTCCATATTGCACGTATTTGTACAATATATTTTCATGTAGCTTTTCTTGGGCAGATGACATCTTTGGAAATGTCTTTAATTTTAAGTTTTTTTTATGTTATATTTATTAATGAAGGCCAGTATCTTACAAACGACAGTATTTTCAACATTTTTGATTGAAACTTTTTACGTAATCGCTGCCTGTGTAAACGACATTTTATTCTGGGACAAGCTTTAGGTCATGTAGTAATGAATCAGTTAGTTACTTTCAACTTTCTTTCCAATTCTGACGATATTGATAACTAAGTTTTTTCTGAAATGGCTACTTACGAATTTGAAGAATACGCAGATATCATTTATTGTTACGGACTCTGTGATGGTGACGCCGCTGCAGCTAGAAGGGAGTACCAATTTCGTTACAATAACCGTTTTTTTTTGTAACGAAATTTACCTCACGTAAGCGTGTTTGGTTCATCGTACCGTCTTATTCGGGAAACAGGATCAGTTAAACGCCGTCAAGCTGATGCTGGAAGACTTCAACAATACGATCCTGCTGAAGAAGAAGAAATCTTGCACTTTTTCCGGGCAGACGGTACTACTTCGACGAGAATTATGGCTAACCGGGTCGGTATGTCTCAGTGGAAGGTGTGGTTTACCCTGCACTCAGCTCGGCAGTATCCGTATCATTACACTCCAGTACACGCTATTGAAGAGGGAGACCCAGCAAGAAGGATGGATTTCTGCAGATTTTTAATTAATGCTGATATCGAAGATCTCGAATACCTAAAGAGAATTTTGTGGACGGACGAATCTAATTTCGTCCGTGGCGGGATAACAAATTACCACAATCTGCACTTTTGGGCTCCCAAAGGTCAAAACCCAAAGAAATAAAACGAAGGAGCTCACCAACAAAGATTTTCTTTGAACGTGTGGATGGGAATCGTGCACGATAATTTAATCGGACCTTTTTTTCTGCCAGCTCGATTAACCGGCATCGCGTATGAAACTTTTTTGAGGGATGAGCTACCGACGCTACTGGAAGATGTGCCGCTTGCGACAAGAATTAACATGATTTATCAGCACGATGGCTGCCCTGCTCACTTTTACCGAGGTGTGCGGCAGTGGATGGATGAAAACTACCCAAGAAGATGGATTGGTCGAGGTGGCCCAACCCCTTGGCCAGCCAGGAGCCCAGATTTAACTCCGTGTGATTTCTACATCTGGGGTCACATGAAGGCGTTGGTCTACGACAGACCGATACGTGACGTAGAAGACCTACGGCAAACAATCCTAGCAGCTGCACAGACGATGAAAGACGGGCTTTCGAGGCGAGTGACAATCACTGAAGTACGAAGAAGGCTTCGTTCTTGCATACGCAGGCAGGGCAAACAGTTCGAGCAAGATTTATAATTTTTCCTTTTTAAGATAAAATTTTATTTAATACTGTAACTGTATTTTTCCTATTTTTCTTATTCCCCTACTTAATTACTTACCAAAGTATCACCCCGGGCAACTTAAAGTCTCAGAAGATAAGAAACTGGAGACAAAGTATGCCTTCGGCGAGTTTAAAACGACACAAACAAGTAAAGTCAAGTACGCTAAGTCCTGTACCTGCTCTGGTATTATTATTATTAATTGTAAAAATGAGCATAAAATGTCATAAATTGTACCTTTTTAGAAAGCTTATGAACTGAGGAAATAAAATCTGTAAGTTGTACGCGAAGTGTTATTACTTTTTTTTTAGTTATGCCTTAAAATGTAACAAGATTTGAAAAAAAAAAATACAAAAACTTCTGACTTCAGAAGCTTTTATTTGCAAAATTTTGATATGTTTTGTACTTTTTTTTATTATTTTACGTAATTAGTGATTCATTGGCTATTCGGAAAATCTTTTTTTTATTTAAAAAATACGTAGTTTAAAAAAAAATACTAGTTTTAGGTCAAAAAGCGGGTATTTATTAAAAAAATCTAAAATCTTGAATAACTTAAAAACCAATGAATTTTGACCCCTGCTTGACTGGACTTAAATCACTCCAAATAAGCTGTAGAATAACCCCCTTGAAGGAATACGACGAATTACCAGTCACCCTGTATATTACTGAAATTTTATCTAGAGGTGTGTTTCATGTGCCGCTACTTAGTTTTCTGACTAAATTGCTAAAAAAAACTTTTAGGGGAGGCACTCCATACATACATATGCCAAACTAAATGTCAAAAATATATTTTTTGTAAATATGAACATGTTGTACGATACGGTTTTAAAAATATTTTATATATATAGAGGATTTTAAAAACTGTTTTATTAAGTCAATATTTTCAGAAATATTTTTTCGAAAGTCTAAATATAATAGGCTCCCCATCTAACTTTTAATCCGTTAGTCTAAAAAATATGAAAAAAATCAAGAAGGCTTACGTAGAAATTAAGTACGAGTACCAACTCGTACTTAATTTCTACGATAATTATTTCACATATTATCGGTTTATCCGGTTTTCAGTTATCTCCAAGAAACTACTTTCTACGGAACCCTACAATATGCGTGGTCCGATACAAACTTGGCCGGTCCTTTAAAGATATTTGATAGGTAGTATTAACCCTTACTAGTAATTTATTTATTTACTTTGTGTTGACAATTAATATAAAAATTGTATTTATTTCACCGATATAGTAAAGTTTTTTTAGGGTAGTCAACGCGCATGTGAATCTTCTGGGGTTGCAGGCGTCCATAGGCTTTATAACTGCTTTCCATCAGGTGGGTCGTATGCTTGTTTGCCAGCGTCGTAGTATAAATAATTGGCACTAAGCAACGTCATATAGCATAGACAATGGGAAAATTACAAAAGTAGACATTTTTAGTAAAATCATACAAAAACATTTTTTTTTAAATTTTAAACTTACTACCTTTTTCCTCGTAAACGCGTAGAGGTATTAAATTGAAATTCATGTCAAATACTGAGGGCTTTAGGACCTTTCAGATGTAGCAAAACCAAACTTTTATGCCATCCCAATCAAAAGAAATAGCAATTTAAGTCGCATATTTTGACACTGAGTACTCGCAAGAAACTCAAAACCTAAAGGGTACTTCGCGTAAACTCAGAAACTTGAAACTTGGCACGAAGAAACTTCATATAGCACAGATAGAGGAAAAATTACGAAAAGTAGACATTTTTAGTAAAATCATACCAAAAATATTTTTTTAATTTTAAACTTACTACCTTTTTCCTCGTAAACGCGTAGAGGTATTAAATTGAAATTAGTAATAAACATACTATAACTTTTGCTTGTTATAGGTTTGTACGGAACCCTCGGTGCGCGAGTCCGACTCACACTTGGCCGGTTTTTTGATTTTAGAGCAAAGTTTTTTAAATAAAACACGCTTATTTTAGCGTATTCTATATGGAAAAATCATAAAAAGGACATGTTACAATGACGTCCCGTCGATGGTTTTTTTTTGAAATCCAAATAATATATAAGTTCACAGTCCATTATCACGGCCATTTTTGATTTGAGAGAAAAGATTTTTAAGTAAAACGCTTATTTTAGCGTATTCTATATGGAAAACTCATAAAAAGTACATGTTATAATGACTTCCCGTCGATGGTGTTTTTTCGAAATCCAAATAATATATAAGTTCAAAGTCCATTATCTCGGCCATTTTTGATTTGAGAGAAGAGTTATAATGACGTCCCGTCGATAGTTTTTTTCGAAATCCAAATAATATACAAGTTCAAAGTCCATTAGCTCGGCCATTTTTGATTTTAGAGAAAAGTTTCTTAAGTAAAACACGCTTATTTTAGCGTATTCATAACGGAAAAATCATAAAAAATACACGTTGTAATGACGTCTCGATATACAAGTTCAAAGTCCAATATCTCGGCCATTTATGATTATAAAGAAAAGTTTTTCAAATAAAACACACTTACTTTAGCATACTTTTTACGGAATAATCATAAAAAGTACACGTTTTAATGAAGTTCCGATGGTTTTTTTTCGAAGTCCAAATTATATACAAGTTCAGAGACCATTATCTCGGCCATTTTTGATTTTAGAGAAAAGTTTCGTAAGTAAAACACGCTTATTTTAGCGTATTCTATATGGAAAAATCATAAAAAGTACATGTTATAATGGCGTCCCGTCGATGGATTTTTTTCGAAATCCTAATTAATAATTATATACATGTTCAACGTCTATTATCTCGGCCATTTCTGATTTTAGAGAAAAGGTTCTCAAATAAAACACGCTTATTTTAGCGTTTTCTGTACAGAATAATCGTAAAAAGTACACGCTATAATGACGTCCCGTCGATGGTTTTATTTTGAAGTCCAAAATATATACAAGTTCAAAGTCCATTTATGTCGGCCATTTTTGATTTTAGAGAAAAGTTTGTCGAATGAAACACGCTTTTACATATATACATAATATAATAAGTTATAATAATGACGTCCCGTCGATGTTTTTTTTTTCGATGTCCCAATGATATACAAGTTTCATGTCCAATCGGCCATTCTTTATTTTGGAGAAAAGTTTTTCAAATAAAACATGCTTGTTTTAGCGTATTCTATACGGTAAAATCATAAAAAATATGCTATATAATGATACTACATCGCTGGTTGTTTTTTCGAAGTCAAAATTATATACAAGTTCAGAGTCCATTATCTCGGCCATTTTTGATTTTAGAGAAAAGTTACTTGAGTAAAACACGCTTTTTTTAGCGTATTCTATACGGAAAAATCATAAAAAGTACACGTTATAATGACGTCTCGATAAGTTCAAAGTCCATTATCTCGGCCATTTTTTATTATGAAGAAAAGGTTTAAAATAAAACACGCTTATTTTAGCATATTCTATACGGAATAATCATAAAAAGTACACGTTATAATGAAGTCCCGTCGATGGTTTTTTTTCGAAGTCCAAATTATATACAAGTTCAAAGTCCATTGTCTCGGCCATTTTTGATTTTAGAGAAAAGTTTCTCAAGTAAAACACGCTTATTTTAGCGTATTCTATACGGCAATATCATAAAATGTACACGTTATAATGACGTCCCGTCGATGATTTTTTTTCGAGGTCCAAATTATGTACAAGTTCAAAGTCCATTATCTCGGCCATTTTTGATTTTAGGGAAAAGTTTTTCAAATAAAAGACGCTTATTTTAGCGTATTCTATACGGAAAAAATCATTAAAAGTACACGTTATAATGATACCCCGTCGCCATTTTATTTTTTAAGACCAAATTAGTCCATGTAGTCAATCTTCAAAGTCCGGTAACTTCGATGTTTTTGGGTAAAGAATGTTTCTTATAAAACTTGCTTATTTTAACACATTTTACAAAATAAAGTATGTGTCATAATGACACCATTCCAACCAAAATAGTCCAAATTGTACTTTACCTTCAGGGCCCCATAACTTCGAAATTATTGAGTTAAAAAAATGTGTTAAAGAAAAGTTGATTATTTTTATGTGTTATATACGATAAGTTAATAAAAACATAGCCTTATTATGACATCACACTGATGAAAAATTTATTAAGTCCAGCCCGGCCCTTTGCTAGTCCAACCGAGAGGCAGATAACGATATTTAGATTTTCGCGTTTCACGATAGCCACTCTGTAAACAAACCGCCTTGATGCATAAATTACATATTGATTAGTTACAAATTATCTGTGACAATTTGCCAAAATACTGTTTAAATGGTAAACTAGGTTTACTGTGGCACACCGATCCGCCGTTGCAGTCCCTTATGGACTACGTTTACATTAATTATCCTTAACTTACTTAAGTTTTATATTATTGCTTTCTTTACTATGAAAAATAAAGAAGAGCGACTGAAAAATCGCTGTTTGTGTTTGTCGCACTTATTACTATTACTATATGTATGCATAGAGTAATAATAGAAAACAAACAAGCCGCTAGGCAGCCTGGTCGGCACATGAACCCCGCCCGCGCCTTACCCTTCCCCGCGCATGCCCTTTACGCAAAACAAGTTTTCATTCTGAAAAATAAAAATAATCCATCGATTATAATGACACAAATTTCAAACATTGTTTCGATACGCTTTTATAAAAATATTGATTCAAACTTTAATAACTTTAATATTTTATTGTACTGTTAACAGGGGTCATACAAGAAAAAAAATTAAAGTAAATAAATATCATTGATTAATATGGCACAAATTTATTCAAATAATAGATACCGATATATTAGAAAGCACAGTACCTAATCGATCAACTCTTATTTTATATAGGCTTGTAAAAGTCCACATATATGTGCTGATTGAACGTCAGTATTCCCATTGACGAAAGTGACACAAAACGCGTCCGTGCGTCAGTAACAACTTTGCTGTTACAGTGAAAAAACAATTTTGATCTCTAATTTTCTATTTAACGAATAATGTTAAAAAAAAGAAATGTCTAAGTTTCTACCTACGCAACAACCTAGGATGACACAAATTATTATTATTAGCTAAGTTGGATGGCCTGAACTCTGTATGCGAATAATAAGCATCTTTAATATTATCGAAACTTCATAATTTATCGGTACGGGTCTATTAAGGACCCTTATTACGTAACAGCTAGATAAACTACTATCACCTATCCCTAAGAACGTCAAGCTACCAAATTGCACCTCCGATAACGGGGTCTAAATAATAGCGTATTTCTCCAAAGAGCGTGTTGGATTTGTAATCCCACGTAAGCCTACCGAAAGACCGGGATGCAAAGGCCCGCGATACATGAGAAGAAGAGCCAAATAAAAATAATTTTAATTAAGTTTTTATTAAAATGGATCATAAATTGTGTTACGAAGACTTTCTTGATCTGTGCCATTCTTCTTATTTGAACTATTTTTTCACCTTATGGCTAGGGTTGCCATACGTCCCGTATATACGGGACTGTCACCGTAATTAAGAATCGCGTCCCGTATTGTCCCGTAAATTAAACTGATTTCCTATTTATCTATTAAGATTGGAGTATATTGTTCTTTGTTGTTGTTTTTCATTGATTTGTATTTTGTACCAATCTTTGCTCACGGAACACTTGTGGGATCACCTCGGTCGTCAAAATTGGTAAAACGTGTCTTTCTTGGAAACACTTACGTAGAAAGCTGAAATTTGGAATAATTCATACAGAATGGCCACGCTCCGCCCCGCCCCGATTGGAATTACCTCACTCCGCGGCGGCCGTTTGCTAGGCCGTCAGCTGGTCGGCAGCGTGTCTAAGAAACAAAGCAAAATGTCACCGTACAAGGTGTACTGTCATGTTTATGGGTGTTTAGAAAGTAATTACAATTAGGAAAGAAGTATTTTTTCGGTCGAACTACTACGCTTTATCGTAAGTCGCACATGTATCCATGAGGATATAGGGGAGAGGGATGGCATTTAGGCATATCGTTTTCCACATCATACAAAACACAAAACAAATGCCATCCGATTTCAATGATTGTAAGTGCATTTTTCCTAAGTTCTCCTCCACCGATCGAAAAATTCACCTTGCGTCCGGCTTCCAACACAGATAGTTCGATAACTGCCCGGCCTGGGCGGATGGCAATTCGTTTCTGGTGTCTTTATGTGATGAAGAACAAACATGCTAATTTTTAAGCGGTTGCCAGACAATTTTTTTTTTTTCTTCGACAAAACTTTCTTCTTTCTTCGAAAATCGAACTTTCGTTATCTCCGTCTCAATCGCTCTTGCATATTCGAAACAGAGTGATACAAATAGACGATCGAACGAAAGAAGAGGCCCAATAGTTGGACGTTTGGACGAGAGCTAACGAACCCTACTGCGGGCCCACCGCGAACATCGAAATTTCGTTATCTCCCATCTCTATAGCACTTTTTTTTTATACCACGACGTTGGCAAACAAACCTGATGGTAAGCAGCTACCGTAGCCTATAGACGCCTGCAACTCCAGATGTGTCACATGCGCGTTGCCGACCCTATACAAAAAGGAGGAGTCACTGTGTTGACGGCTAAAGGAACAAGAGGGTCCCACATCGTCAACACACTGGGTCCTCTTTGAGCACTTGCTCATAATACAAGCGAAAGATATGCAGATGACAAAATTTAGATTTTCGAATTTCGCTGTATGGTGACCACATTCTATAACCTGACAAAGTCGCGGCTCGCGGCCGAGACGCACACGCGAGCTGGCAACAGTGGCAACGCCTTGGACCTCTGCGCATCGCTCGCCTCACATTTTGTTTCATAATATAATATTTTTAGTAAATAAGTAATATGGATAAAAATAACTGCCAAATTTATTACTTTTCATCAATGACACGTCTTTTCTACTTTGAACGACAAAAATATGCTTTATTCCATGTATTATATTCAGAGCTCGGATTTTTCACGGCAAAACAAAACACTAGCGTAATTTAGCCAGTGCTTGAAATATTATTTTATCGACACCTATCGAGTCTTACTAGAGTATATGACAGGTATTGCCTCAGTACATTTTTTCTTTTTTTATTCGATGGTACACCTATCAGTGTGAATGTCAAAATTTAAAAACTAACAAACGTGCGAAAATTTCGAAAAACAGGAGACTTACTAGAGCTCAAAATCAATATTTTTGACCAGTCTAAGGTGACCTACTGGGGGTTAGAAGGTTGTGCATTAATTACCGGACATCCTGTATAAGTAATAAAATAACTTTTCATTTTAGCTTTGCCATAGTCGAGCAACAAAGAGGTAGGTCTGCATGTACAACTTAGAACGAAGTAACTATACCACCTCATTTAAAATGATAGAAACGACTGCAAATTTCATCTCACATGACATATGACATTCACCCTTTAACTGTCATTTCATTACGTATAAAACGTAAATTGCATCTAGGTATTATTTATTTCGCAACGCATTGAATCCGACGTGTTGGATATACGTATAATAACTTAATATTGCAAGGTATCAATTAATACAAAAATGAGTAATGTACAAGATCGGATCAAAACGTGGATTGAAAATCACCCTGAGTTAGTCTATAATGAAGTGACCTCCACTATATACTGCTCTATGTGCGATATGCATCTAAAACTGAAGAAATGCAATATTGAGAATCATGTGAAAAGCAACCGCTACAATTACCGTTCGGGGCAACCAAATAGGAAACATCAATTTTATTTCGATTTAATTATTTTTCTTATTTCATGCAACATACCATGGGCAACAGTCAACAACAATAATTTTCGTCATTTTTTTAACAAGTATTTATGTTGCGACTGCTCTATGACTTCTTTACCGGACGAATCGACCCTGCGAAAAATTTATTTAAATCTCGTGTACAAAAAAACTATACAGGGTATAAGAGAGGTAAACAAAACCAATTATTTGTGGATATCTATAGACGAAACACCAGATTTCATGGGAAAATGTGTGACAAACGTGGTGATTCGGTCTTTGCAAAAAAATTGTTCTAAGCAATTTTATCTTTTGGGGTCGAAGGTTTTAGAGAAGGTAAATGGGGAAACAATAGCAAACCTAATAATAAACCAATTAAAATTTTTGTTTCAAAATTCTTTCAATGACAACGTAAACAATTTGCTTTTACTTTGCACAGATAGTGCCGCATATATGCTTAAAGCCGGTCGTATTTTAAAAGCAACGTTTCCTCGTATGAAACACATTACGTGTTTAGCTCATGGTCTGCACCGGGTTGCCGAAGAAGTGCGAGATAATTTCAAAGGTGTGGATGGGTTGATATCGAATGTCAAAAAGATATTCCTAAAATCTCCAGAGCGTGTACGCCTTTTTAAGGCAAAATATCCGTCCATTCCCCTACCTCCCGAGCCAATTATCACCAGATGGGGAACTTGGATATCTGCTGCGGTATATTACGCTCAATACTATGAGCAAATACGTGATGTCGTCTCCATACTTGCTAATGACTCGGCAGCTATAAGAGCTGCAAAAAAATGTTTTCAAACACGCAAACTACGACCGGAGTTAAATTTCATTCGCGCCAACTACGAAGTAATAGCCTCTTCAATAGAACAATTGCAATGTTCGACTTTATCCATTGCGGAATCCTTCCTCATTCTGGATACTGTTCGTTGCTACGTAAACTGGAGTAAACTTTTACCAGTGATACGTAAATTTGAAGCCGTGCTCGAACGAAATCCTGATTACGAAATTTTAAGAGACATATCTGAAAATATTACCCGAACTGATAATGAATTCTATAAATTTGCTCCCTTGACGTCAACTGAAGTTGAACGTACATTTAGTGTACATAAATGGATTTATAGTGATAAACGCAACTGTTTACTCCCAGAGAATGTTGAAAAGATAATGATCATGTACTCCTATCACTATTACCCAAATAAAATGTCTTGTGCTGCTGTGTGTACTGACGTAGATTTTGAAGAAGAAATTGTGTCTGTTTCTAATATATAGTAACTTTATACAAATGTTTTTATTAGTTTTATTACATATTAATTTTATTTGGTGACTTTTATTTCTTCTAGTTCTGAATTATCGATATCGATAAAATAATATTTCAAGCACTGGCTAAATTACGCTAGTGTTTTGTTTTGCCGTGAAAAATCCGAGCTCTGATTATATTATATCCTCATGGATACATGTGCGACTTACGATAAAGCGTAGTAGTTCGACCGAAAAAATACTTCTTTCCTAATTGTAATTACTTTCTAAACACCCATAAACATGACAGTACACCTTGTACGGTGACATTTTGCTTTGTTTCTTAGACACGCTGCCGACCAGCTGACGGCCTAGCAAACGGCCGCCGCGGAGTGAGGTAATTCCAATCGGGGCGGGGCGGAGCGTGGCCATTCTGTATGAATTATTCCAAATTTCAGCTTTCTACGTAAGTGTTTCCAAGAAAGACACGTTTTACCAATTTTGACGACCGAGGTGATCCCACAAGTGTTCCGTGAGCCAAGATTGGTACAAAATACAAATCAATGAAAAACAACAACAAAGAACAATATACTCCAATCTTAATAGATAAATAGGAAATCAGTTTAATTTACGGGACAATACGGGACGCGATTCTTAATTACGGTGACAGTCCCGTATATACGGGACGTATGGCAACCCTAGCCATAAGGTGAAAAAATAGTTCAAATAAGAAGAATGGCACAGATCAAGAAAGTCTTCGTAACACAATTTATGATCCATTTTAATAAAAACTTAATTAAAATTATTTTTGTTGGCTCTTCTTCTCATGTATCGCGGGCCTTTGCATCCCGGTCTTTCGGTAGGCTTACGTGGGATTACAAATCCAACACGCTCTTTGGAGAAATACGCTATTATTTAGACCCCGTTATCGGAGGTGCAATTTGGTAGCTTGACGTTCTTAGGGATAGGTGATAGTAGTTTATCTAGCTGTTACGTAATAAGGGTCCTTAATAGACCCGTACCGATAAATTATGAAGTTTCGATAATATTAAAGATGCTTATTATTCTCATAGGTACAGAGTTCAGGCCATCCAACTTAGCTAATAATAATAATTTGTGTCATCCTAGGTTGTTGCGTAGGTAGAAAACTTAGACATTTCTTTTTTTTAACATTATTCGTTAAATAGAAAATTAGAGATCAAAATTGTTTTTTCACTGTAACAGCAAAGTTGTTACTGACGCACGGACGCGTTTTGTGTCACTTTCGTCAATGGGAATACTGACGTTCAATCAGCACATATATGTGGACTTTTACAAGCCTATATAAAATAAGAGTTGATCGATTAGGTACTGTGCTTTCTAATATATCGGTATCTATTATTTGAATAAATTTGTGCCATATTAATCAATGATATTTATTTACTTTAATTTTTTTTCTTGTATGACCCCTGTTAACAGTACAATAAAATATTAAAGTTATTAAAGTTTGAATCAATATTTTTATAGGCATATCGTTTTCCACATCATACAAAACACATAAAACAAATGCCATCCGATTTCAACGATTGTAAGTGCATTTTTCCTAAGTTCTCCTCCACCGATCGAAAAATTCACCTTGCGCCCGGCTTCCAACACAGATGGTTCGATAACTGCCCGGCCTGGGCGGATGGCAATTTGTATCCGGTGTCTGTATGTGATGAAGAACAAGCATGCTAATTTTCAAGCGGTTGCCTGACAATTTTTTTTTAATTTTTTTTCTTCGCTCGTGTAACCCTAACCAGTCCAACCAGGAGGGATGCAATTAAAATTTTGTTATATAACCAGGGTGCATTCTTTCAGGCAACCGCTGTTTCAATCGGTTGCCTCGCGACAATTTTTTTTTTGCACCTTCCTCTGTTTCCGCTCCAGTCCAAGTTGGGTCAGCTCGGGTTGCACAGGGCGGTTCCTCATCAGTTCATGAGCTTAAATACCGCGAGCCATCCGGTTGACTAGCGGTCACTGAAACTACGCGTCATTGCTTGAACTAATAAAGAAGTGTGTACAAAATGAATTCTGTCACTGATTAGACGCCACATGGGCCCTACTTTATTTTGGCCCGATAATATGAATCCGCCAAATTACCCTTAGGTACGTCCCATCGAGGACGTGATGGGTAATCATGAAGAGAAAACTTCGGCAAAGCTGCGCGGTAGCGGATTCCGTAAAAAAATAAAATAAAAATTTGGCTCAAGCGTCGACACTGGTTACAGTAAAAGTTGTCCGCATCTGATGAGAAACGTCCGAAGCAAACGACGAAAAGTCCCAAAACAAAGGTAACAGGTGTCTTAGTCAACACTAAAACGTTTATAAAGGTCTTCCAACCATATGCCCAGAACCATATACCTTTAAAAAGTGATTACACATTTCACTTGACCTTATACTTCTCGATACAGTCATTAACCTTACTTATATTTATCATATTTGTTTCTATTTTACGAATTACGAACAATGGTAAGTGACTCAACAATCCGGGTTCGTCACTGTACATAACCGTTGCCATTTTACACCTTTACACCCACGCATTCCCATGCGAAACATCTCTAGCTAAACAGTACCGACAAGGACACAACTATTTCAACTCGCTGTAGAATGGAGTGAGACGTTACGACATCGACAGCGGAAACTAGAAAAATAAACGAATGACAGCCCTGAGAAAATACGCACACATTGAAGTGTGTACAGACGTGCCGCGCAAACATAGGCGCTCAAAAGAGGTTTGTAGTATAGCGTGTCCGACCTGTGCTTATGGCTCATCATCATCAACGGGACTTCTCAAACCGCCCTCGTACGTGTATGTCGTTAAACACGCATTTAATACGCACGACTTAAAATTGTAATTTATAATTAAGATCCCTATTTACAGTCAAATACTTAAAACATTTTAATTCATAATAATTCCATCATATTAGCGGTTCCTAAACACAGGAAAAGCGTATGGCTATATTTGACATAATGCATTTGGGCTAATAAAACATCGATCAATTGATTATTAAAACTGTTGATTCGACACCACTTATTTCCCTTGTTAGATTCAAATACGTGAGAAATACTGAGAAACTGACGACTTGAAGATATTGCTATGATCGAGAATCTCGATGCAATAATTCGACCACCTCCGACATTTAACAACACCGGAGATAACATCCTCCTTCCTTATTACCAGCCAGAGCCGCACCGCGCACCTCCTTTGCTAACTAACGCTTATTAAACTTCAACAACGCTCCCGTTGATCACTTCACCATCTTGTTTGCTCTCTAAACTTAGATTAATCGTTGGCCGTATTTCGTTACCGTAGACCAATTTTGAATCTTAGTGTTTCTTTTAAAAACACATTTAGTTATACTTTCATTGTAACTTGTTCAGAAAACGTTAAAAATTTTTTTAAAGTTCTGCCAATTCTTTTTATTAGCCTGATGAAGTGTCCCACTGCTGGGCAAAGGCCTCCCTCCTAGATTTCCACTCGTCTCTGTCCTGGCGATTTCCTGCCAATCGAAAGCGTCCAGGTCGTTCCGCCACCTCTGCCTGGGCCTGCCTCGTCCTCTGCGTCTATCGTGTAGCAACAACCGCGTGGCTAAGTGTGCCCACCTTTCGGGGTACTGGATGCATATGTGATCCATAATGCCCCCCGCATTACGGAGCAATGTCTGACTTTAAAATTGGCCATGCCTTAGGTACCTTAAATTAGCGCTACCCTATCTTAAGAGTCCGGTAATGGTTGGAAATCGCGCGAAGTTACGAGGTATACACGTCGAGTTTCTTGCCCGTCATAATACCTTCTTACCTTACTTTCGGGTCAGAGGTACTTTCGGGTAGGGTTAGAACCGGCGGAAGATTTTCTCTCTGACGTTCATAAGTGCTATAATGTCACGCGCCTAAATTTAAAGATAACAGTTATTTGTTATTACAAGGGTGCAAAGTTGTATTTTAACCGCGAGTGTGGAATTGAAGCATTAGCTAGCGAATGGATACTATGGTTCGAAAATATAATCTCATAACGTCTCTCTCGAAACTCATAACGTATGACACAAACGTCTCGAAACTCGTAACATGTGAGCATGTAAAGTTAAAATTACGTTACTGCCACAGATAAAAAGCTTATCATAGTAAAATCGTCTGTGGTAATGCTAGCCATTGTCTACCGTTTTTGAACACGTTTTAGAAGACTTACAATATGAAAAATATTGGCGATGTCACAATATGCGACCATAAAAGCTCTATCGGAAAGTATGCGCTAGTAGTTCGGTCTACACAATCACAATTCAAGCATTACAGTTGACGAGTAGAAAAACGTAATTTTAACTTTACATGCTCAACTATTGATGTGTTATGAGTTTTGATAACATAATGTACACCTGCACGATCCCGCGCGGCCGCCGACACGCGCCTCCCCTACCGCCGGCACAATCGAGTTGGCCATGGCGGTGCAATGGCGGCCATTCTATGGTTTCGGAATACGGCATTTAGGATAAATAATATGAGTGTAGATAAAGCAGTGTATACAACTGTACGTAATTAGGCCTTAAAACACTCGTGTGATATTATTATGAAACTCGCCTGCGGCTCATTTCATAAAACCACACTCATGTTTTAAGGACCCTTATTACGTAACAGTTACATAAACTACTATTATATTTACTTTTTAACAAGTTTAATTAAGAGTAAAACGACTGAGGTATTAATTTGTGATTGACAGTGATTCAACTATTGGCGCGAAGATCCGCGATGTTTCATTTATTTATTTTATTTTAATATTGAAACAAATGTAATGACAGCTCACAAATCGTAATCCAATAATCCAACAACCCACCTTTGGCAGTAAAAAGACTTACGACTGCAGGCCTTGCAACTACATAAGTATTTAGACAAATAAAAATCCTCCAGTTAACCCATGAGGATAAGACAAGTATTTAGTTGTGACTTATAAGTTTATACTTCCAAGCATCCTCTTCAATTGAGTCTTATATTGGTTGGGACGGCCTATTTATATTTGTCGTGGATCTCGCAAAAGGATTTGCTCTGCCCCGAACCTGCGGTCGCCGCGAGGATTTCCCGTGTCACCATTGGCATAGCCAGGGCTTAAAGTACAAACCCAGATTAATGAAATGTGCCTGCTAGCAGAAGTCGTAGGACCAGCTTTTCGAGGTGTTAGATACAAGAAAGGGATAGGTTTCATTTACATTCGTTGTAAATTAACTTGGAATTCATAAAAAAAACCTGTCAAGGTTAGATTACCTGTGTTGTAGGGTTTTTATTCATGATTTTTATATATATATATTTTTAGATGAATTTTGATTGTGAAATAATAGTACATTATTGCAGAGGACGGGAAAGATAAATTCGTGACGACGAGATTCGGACGAAGCGTAGCTGAGGCCGAAAATATAAGACGAGTCCACGAATATCTATTCCCGCCGAGGCATATATAACGCTTTTCTCCAAATGTGCGAAGAAATAAAGTAAATGAAATAAATTTTTATTTAGGTTAGCATTAAATATCGTGAATTTATGAATTAGCTTCCCTTTACAATATTTTTTTGAGTATAGAGCACTACTTATACTGCCAATCATCTGCCAAAGTTCATTCAAATAATATTTAAAAATCAATTTTCGTCAAAAACTATTTCAGACAGTATTAAATATGCTCCTTTCATACAACTGTCAAACCTTAAAAAAAGTTGTTTTGTCTATGATTATATGAAGCCGTATTCACACGATCAGACGTGGTGGTCATGCAAGCTACGACACAGAACGAGACAACCAAGGTTTTTGATCTCACTATCTCGCTCTAACCTATAGATTGAAGGGATTGCCGTTCAGACGGTTGGCTGTTTGAAATGATATTTCTTAGTCGAATGAAATGTTTAAAAGGTAAAAAACAATGTGGACGACAAGTACAACTTGTCGGCCGCTAAAACAGGACAATAATGATTTTTATTTTTATTATTTGTGTTAGTAAATAATGAAGAACTTCACGTACTAATTTTACTACAGTAAGGTGAACATTTCCGAGCACATTGGAGAAAAAATATTTTATGTGTCGAGGGTGATTTGATAAGTCCCTAAAATGGGCCATAAGGTGAAAGATTAGCTTGAAATAAATATGTATATTTTAGAATATAGTCTTTTTTCAGCAAAATGCTCTAGACAAATTCAGCTTGCCATACTTGAATAAAGAAAAAATATCTTAAAAAATTGGCCAAGTGCGTGTCGGACCACGCATAATGGCACAGACCTAAAATGAGCGCATAAGCGTGGTCCGCTAAATTATTGTATTAATTATATGAACATCCCGCGAGTGCGAAAGAGATACACGATCATTCTCGAAGCAGGACAACTTTTGACGTCCCTCTTTACACTTATACACCCGCGTCGTGGCAGCTCATATTTTATCTTAAAAAATGTAAAATAATCCAAAGCAAAATCACTTGCAATGTAAAAAGCAATCAGATTTGGATTTTATTATTATTATTTTATTTAATGCAGTAACGTGGTGTATATACGAAATAAATAAGGAAAACCCAGGAAATTACTCATTTCATATGATACTTATTCCGATCGATGGTTTTGAAGCAATATTTTATCAAATTAGCAAAATAAATCGTGAAAGTAAACACTAGATACAATTGAATATTAGTATTTGTTTTGCTGTGTAGTAATATTTTATCAATAATGTAAATATTCATAATTATTTTGTATAAAGATTTAAACGGTATTCTACGCTAGGGATTAAAAAAAGTTACAATTTGCACCCGTTGCAATGGAAAATGAATGAATGAATTGAGCGCTAGGCCGCTAGTTGGGTTTAAATTGGTTAATGCGTCAAACTCAGACTTATAAATATGACTATAAATGTTTTGCAACTTATCGATAAGAAAGTCAAATGTCGATACATAATTAACCTTTTTGTACTTGGCTCCACTATTTTTACGCTCACAATAGACAAACCCACACACTTCCATTTCATTTTTTGCCACACTTTTGATCGTTGTCAAGCTATCTTACTATCTTTAGATCTTAGATCGATCATTGGAGCATTTTGCCTTACCATGGTTATTGGTAGGCTATAGGGTGGTAATTAAAATACTAGATTTTAGACCTTGAGGGGGGGAGGCGCGTTGGCCGCCATCTTGGTTTAAAGGTGCCAAAAGTCAGTTTTTGAACCTTGGCGCTTAAACGGTTATCAGTATGCCTAAAATGTCTATGGAACGTATAAAGAAGATAAAATTGTCTACAATATTTCCGTACACAATAGATCTGTAAGTCTTACAGATATAAATATACAGGGGGTTAAAAAGTGTATAGTTTTTTAAATCACGAGAATTTGTTTTATAAGCTTCAAAATTCGAGATAAGGACATGAAGTCTCTACCACAGTTTTGTCATCTTATAATGATTATTTAAAAGATATTCAATAGTTGAATTCACCGCTAGAGCGCTTATAGAGGGGGTGAAAGTACTAAGTCTCACACACACACAAAATCAATGTTACTCATCATAAAATATTACTAAGCTTTATCAGGTATAGCTATCGATCAATTGGGGTATAATGAATTTAGATTTGACAAAAAACTTATACAAAAAAAAAGTATTTTTAAAGAAAGTGCTTGAAATTTTTTTTATGTTTTAACCTTCATATAACTGTCATGTTATTTACATAATGCTTTAGCATTTTTTTCATAATGCTTGAACAATTTACTTTATGACAAAAATGTCTACAATAATTATGAAGACTTTATTTTTTTGTATTTGTCGCTCTAGGGGTGAATTCAACTTTTGAATATCTTTTAAAAGAATCATTATAAAATGACAAAACTGTGGTAGAGACTTCATTTCCTTATCTCGAAGCTTAAAACTTTGAAGCTAATAAATCAAATTCTCATGATTGAAACACTTTCACCCCCTGTATTTTTATTTAATTTATTTATTAAGGTTCACCAATAATTGTTGACCTCGATACATTGTTCACAAACTTACAAGCTAAAATTTTTAGGGAATGATGACAATGACACCATTACTTATAGGTAACACCGCATGCAAACAATTTTGGATATAGGTAGACAACTATAACATTGCATAAAACTCATAAGCTATCATATTTATAAAATTTAACAACTATAACAAATAACTAACCCCCTTATTCATAAACGTCTACTAAAGTTAAGAGGCCTCTGATAATCGTTTGTCCCTTTCCGTCCAACCTATATGGGGGAAAAGGACAAACGATTATCAGCGATCTCTTAACTTTAGTGGCCGTTTATGAATAAGGGGGTAAGAGTTTATATATCTGTGAGACTATTGTGTATGAAAATATTGTAGCCAAATGTATCTTCTTTACACGTTCCATAGACATTTTAGGCATACTGATAACCGTTTAAGCGCTTAAGGCGTTTTGGCACATTTAAACCAAGATGGCGGCAAACCCTCCCCCCTCCCCCCTCAAGGTCTCAAATCTAGTATTTTAATAACCACCCTATAGCCTACCAATAACCATGGTAAGGCAAGTATTGATTTATCCCCATTGAAATTGTAGTTTTAGTTATATTTCTTCGTATTTGAGCTACATTAAGTTTTGTTGATGTAATATTAACTGCGTATGTTTGTGTTAGTATTCTTAAAAATAAAATACATTGTTTTAAATGGTGAAACTTTAATTATTGTTGATGAAATATCTGCAATAGCCATAGAGGTAAGGGAAAATTTATTATTTGTACACTTTTATATTTTATGTTAATTTAACATTTAATATGTAGTCGTAGAAAAAGTATTGTATGCAACGTTGTATGTATATAAAATACTCGTAGCGTCTTTTTTAATCCACGCCACTCGTCTTTTTTGTCCTATCTTAAACAACGGTTGCATAAAATACTATTACGCACATTTTAAATTATGTAAGTTTGTTTATAAAACATACCTTGCTGAAAGCTAAATAAAAAAAAATTCAGTCGAATTGAGAACCTCCTTCTTTTTTGAAGGCAGTTAAAAAATAGAGAACGTCAAACTTCTAAACAAAAGTTTATAAGGCTTTGTTTTTTTCTGCGGCGAGATTGAATAGTCAAATCATCATAAAAATATGGTGATACTCGAATTTTACCAATGTGAAATAGTTTATTTCGTGTGACTTTGACACATATTATGTTAGTAAACATGATTTATTTAAGGGTTCAAGGTACAAACAAGGATTCTGTCCTAAAGACAAACACGTTTTGCTAAATAATATATAATAAGTTTTTAATAAAATGGCCGTCATATTTTTAGAAGAGTTTCTTAATGCGCTTTATTATTCTTATCTGCACTATTCTTTCACCTTATGTCCCCATTTCGGGGACTTCTCAAACCGCCCTCGTATATATAGGTACCTAAGTAAATTCATCCTAGTGCCTGCTATTTTCGATATTTTAACAGCGTAGTTTAAATCTGTACCCACTAACGTATGTACCGTGTACCTATAATCCCTTTCCCATAGCATTGTGCGTGTGATCGGTGTCTTCACAAATTTAGTGAAGGGGCATTTTCACTTTTATTTTTAGATTATCGATAAACTGTGACAGGAAATCATAATCGAACTAAGGCAGACGCAACTGTACTAAAAAGTAAAAACTAAAGTTGACAGTTGACGCGAGTGACGCGGTCTTTTAAAATCAATGGCGCGAGTCGGTCTCTGTCAAGCAAGATGTTCCGTTCCACGCGCATTGGTGATTTAATTGTTAACAACTAATTTCATTGAATCCTACTTTTTTTTTGGTTGATGATTACTTTGTAACAGTGTGTACGTAAAATGTAAAATTGTCATCTGTCACACACACAAAGCTATGAAATAAGGAGACTATAGTGTGTGGCGTTATATGAATCGACATGACGATGTAGTTTTGCTATTGTGTTAAAAAAAACAAAGGTGTAGTAAATATAAAGGCTGTATTTGTATACCTCTATTGGATTACGTTTCGATCGAAAGTTTACAATAGAGCACGTACTAACATAACCTTTAGCTTTTGTGTTCTGATTCGACTACTTGATAAAGTTAAACAGGAATTGATTTCAATCAATTTCTATGTTTTAGGACTCGTTTTGTCGTGTTTTACATTTATTAACAAATAATTGTTAACTGTTAATCTCGAGGCCACATTAATCATTTACTATAAATCCCTTTATGTATTAATTTCAAGTTGACATGTTGACATCCCTCTGTGAGTCAAATTAGTTTATTTTATTGTTTTGGAACAAACACTAGTCAAATTGACAGATAAGGGAAAAGCGGGTTTACACGATATTTGACAGACGCTTATATAATATTATAGAGAGCGGATTTGAAGTAGCGATCTCAATATGAAAATGGATATGACTAGTGCAATTTGTTAAATACATGTCATGTTGTTTATTTAGGTCTTACCTACAGTCTTTTATTATTACACCGCACACCGCAATCTTAGCTAAATAATTAGATTAAATGAATGTTATTTTTGCAAAAAACAACATTTAAAGAAAAGTATTTTGTTCTAAATAAAGGAGTTTTTATACAAGGTTTTTACTTTTTTATTACGATAAGTTACATTATTTTTGTGTGTAGAAAAAATAATAAATGATGCCAGTCATATCCATATTAATAATGAGATCGCTACTTCATATCCGCTCTCTTGATAACGGAATGAAATATTAATTACAGCATTAACTTTTAGTAGGTCTATCAAAATCGATGTTATGTCATGGAACTGCGATTGACCAGATAATACAAGGTGAAATATTACTTAATCAGAATTCGCGAAATTCTTTTGGGTTTCCCATAGAAAACGACATTAGATCGACCGAAATCTATGTAACAGCCAAAAAAAATTTCGCGATTTCTGAGTTGATAGTAATCACCTCGCTCAATATGAACGGTAATTTCACCCTGTATAGACGATTTCGCGGGCATTAGGGCATACACTGTATTTTTTATAGAACGGATAGCAAAATACAGGAAGAATGTGCATATGAATATAGTTCCACGATTAAAAATTGTACACGATGCGGCTTGCTATCAGGCAGTTCATTTGTTCAACAAGTTGCCTGTAGAATTCAGGTCTATTTTAAATGCCAATGCCTTCAAGTCTGAACTGAAGCGGTTTCTTTAAAAAAAAAACGCTATTATTCAGTGTCTGAATTCGCGGAACCTAATGCAATTGTATGTTTTAATCGCTATTTTTATTTATGTTAATGTTTGCCATAAATAGTTTTTAATATTATTATTAACATTTTTCTTTAATTATGTAATTTAAATTTATTTACTTAAGGACTGTGCCAAAATGTTAGTAGACAACTTTATGATCATAAAAAACCTTCATCCTGCGTCGAAGAGTAAAATTTTTCGGTCTTTTATAATGGCCAATATAGTGTATTTTATGACAGCGACAAACACCACATTAAGTTCTAACGTATTATCAAGATGGGACGAATAACCTTAGATGATCGAAAAAATATTTTGGACGACTGGTGCATATAAAAGGCACGTCGTTCAGAAAACTGGCTAAAAAGTACAAAGTTAGTCCGTCAGGTGTGCACAAATTAATAAAAAAGTATGGCGAAACTACCGTTTTGCAAGACCTACCTAAGTCTTGCAGAAAGCTAGGAACGTGGGACTTGGCACTGGAGAAGAAAGTGATGCGGATGTTTCAACAAAAACCGTCCCTTTTCGTACGAGATGCCGCAAAAAAAGCCCATACGTCGCCCTCATCATTTCAGCGAATCAATCTTAGATGCAACCTAAAATAGTAGTTTATGCAACAGTTGTATAAGAGGGGTCAAAAAAGGTGAGTGGCGTGGGTAACAATTTGAGCCGTAGGCGAAAATTGTTAAGAAAAACGCCACGAACATTTTTTTACCTACTTATACAACGTTGCATACAATACTTTTTCTACGAATACACTTAGTTTTACATAAAATGCGAAATTGAAAACTTCATGGATATCGCAGTTATATTGTCAACATAATCAACAATCATTTAAGTTTTACCTTTTAAATTAAAACACAATTTTTCAATAATACTAACATTACTAACACAAATACACACCGTCGTTATTTGATTAATTATTAAAGAGCTACAGAGATTAGTAAAAATACCTAAATTACTTTCAAAGTTTGCAATTCGCCCCAACAAACGAACGGGAAACGTAAAAAACTACGAAGTAGGTCTGTGGTTCTTTTATTTTTTTCTTTTTTAAAGTTTTTTTTCTAAAAACGCTGCGTTAATTTAGGTTTCTTAGGTTGGCAGTAATTTATTTTATATCAATAGTCGCGTTTGCACGCGATTCCGCGATACTATTTTGGCGCTTTTATAGAACAAGTGTTATTTTGGGGAATAGACTAGATAGACTTTTCATCGAGTGTATTATCTATGTTCTTATAAAGGTGTTGACGAATGTGTAAATGACAGATAAAAGTACAGGAGTAGAAAAACATATAAAAAACAAAAACAACCCAAACGGGACAGTAAGCAGACGGCAGCCGTTCGAAAACGCACTAGAGAACTCTACGATCAAGTACTAAACAAAAAAAGGCTTTGCATAATAATGGATGACGAAACGTACTGTAAATTTGATTTCAAACCTTACCCGGACCCGAGTTTATTACGGTACCTGCTAGTAAAAAGGTCTACCAAAAGGATTAGGCTATCTATGTTGAAAAATTCGGCAAGAAGATATTAATTTGGCAGGCAATTTGTCAATGTGGGATGCGATCAAAAGTGTTCTTTACCACAGAAAACTTAAATGTCGAATTGTATCGCAAAGAGTGCTTGCAGAAAAGGCTGCTGCCCTTCATCAGAAAGCACAGGATACCTACGTTGTTTTGGCCAGACTTGGCGTCTTGCCATTATTCTAAAGCCACTCTAGAATGGTATAAAGCTAACAAAGTCGATGTAGTTAAAAAAGACATGAACCCACCTAACTGCCCTGAAGTCCGGCCTATTGAACGATACTGGGCTATAATGAAGCGGCATCTACAAAAAAATGTCAAAGCTGCAACATCAGTCAATGACTTCAAGAAAAAGTGTATTGAATAGGGCGTCAGAAAAATTGACAGACCTGTTCGTCCAAAACCTGATGAAGAATATTAAACAAAAGGTTAGACTGCAAGCAAAATAAGCAGTATTCAGTGAATTCGTAAAAATAGTTTGTTGAGAGGACCTTAAAGTTCAGTTTATTTTCTGTTTTATGTTTAAATATTACTTAGAATAAAAGTTATACATCTTCTTTGCTGTCCACTTTTATTCTGGCACGGTCCTTATGACAAACCAAGCTGCTGTTTTTGTAGTTATATATTGAATTGTTTTTACATTGAATATTTTTACATGATTGATTTTGTATTTTATAATTGTATCATATACTAGACAGAGTAAAACGTTATTATGGTTATTTTTCTGTTGTATATATTTCTTCTGATTTTTATTGATTGTTAGGTTAAGTTCTATGTTAGGTTAAGATTATTGTAATATTCAACACAATATATATTGTACGGAATAAACAAATAAACAAAATAAACAGCAGATTATAATCCCTTTTCGTCTGAAGTGCTATAAAAATGACTTCGTTCAAATATTATGCAAGGAATAAAACAAAAAAAATCACATGACATTTTGCCCGGCTTATTGGTAATTCCTTTCAACTCATCGCGACACAATAGCTACCTGCCTTGGCTACCCTGATTTGTGACATTTAAAGTTCACTTTGGTATTTGCATGGGGGTATACACTAAACACAAGGCATTTTGTCGACCCGTGACTTATGATGACACTAGCTTCTACCCGGAACTACGAGTAGTATTAACGCTTCTACTCGTATAGTAAATTACTCGTCCCTTTTCACCACCTCGAGGGATAATTTGCATGGTAGGGGATAAATTGAACAATTATGCGTTATTTTCGAACGCTCTATTGACTAAACGAGAAAGGGACTGAATACTACTACTACTACGTATAATATAATTTGTGTATTGGACTAAGAGCTGGCCACGTCAGATATTACCAGAGATGTGCAAAATGGTTTAGAAAAAGTATTTAAATACAAAATGCAAATACTTTCATAATTTACTATTTCAAATGCAAAATACAAAATACTTAGCAAAATTGTATTTCAAATACTAAATACAAAATAGGTATTTTCAAAATACTTTTTTAAAATACAAATGCTTTTTAGAATTCCGTCGCCAAGATGGAAAAAGCGGAATCCTTAGCTCGTCATGTCCGTCTCCCCGTGATCATATGTCATAGTCATAGCATAGCAATTTAATCAATAAATATAAAGCAAATGTCTTGTGTGCCACTAATTTGTTTTGTAGGTAAATGGTTAAAATATTTTTTAGGTTCGGCACTCGATACATGTAATTAAATGGTTTTTTTTTTCATGCTCTGATAGTGAGTTATATTTATCTATATGGATCCAAATGTCAATGATTTCCGTTTCAGGGAATTTACTTTCCAAGTATGTAATTTTTTTTTAGTTAAATGCAATGTAAATTCGGTACAAAAATGGATTGCTATTTAATACGATTTCCATTCTTATAAGCGCTGGTATTCTGGCGATAAGACGTCCGACCCGACTTTCAATCTGGAGGTCTCGGGATCGAATCCCGACTTTGTACCACTGAGATTTTCGGAACTTATGTACGAATTATCGAATTATGTACGAATTATAATATTTATCAGTCGCTTTTCGGTGAAGGAAAACATCCCACGGAAACAGCAACAATTCCCAATAAGGCGTAGTTTCTCCTCTGGGTTGGAAGGTTAGATGGTAGTCGCTTTTGTAAAAACTAGTGTCTATGCCAATTCATGTGATTAGTTCGCCAAGCCGGGACACGCTACGAGGATGATGATTTCCGTACTTATCTTAACTCTCCTTTTGAAAACAGACGACTAGTTACAAAATGACGAGATCGTCAGGAATGAGTGCCTTTTTTTGTTTTTCGGTGTCCTGTCCTACCAATCACCCATGTAGGAGCAATATATAACTGTAACCTGTTAAACCTACTCTTTCTACCAACATTATGTTAAGTTAAAAAAAAGTATTTTGTATTTTCAAAATAGAAAATGGGACCCAAAAAGTATTTCAAATAAAATACAAAATGCTTTTGTTAAAAAGGTATTTAAATACAAAATAGGAAATAGGTATTTTGCATTTTGTATTTGCATTTTAAATACAAGTATTTCAAATAAGTCACATCTCTGGATATTTCACAATAATGAGAGCAACGACACCCATCTAGCATTGACACAGTTGATCTTTAGGCAGTCTTAGTCCAAGTAAAAATAACAGTTATAGATTTAGTTCCATTACATAACTGTTTGTCTTTACCTAATATCAAACTTTAATATGATTTACCTAAAAAGTATTCATGTATGGACGTATAGATATTTCCACGGAATTCTGGTGATGACTTGATGAGTAACTTTTTTTTATAGAAGGATGCTAATGAACACAATCGCGCGGTCGTGGCTCAGATTTGCATTGCCTAATTAGACAACGTTTGCGTCAGCCCCGCTGCATCGTTTCAAAGGATTCGCCGCTCATTACACGCAGTGGTATCTCCGCAAAGTAAACTATCCCCCTTCGCTAGCAAATCCGAATTCATTGTTTAGGCCGAATTATATTGTCGTAGCCGGTTCACATGTTGATGTATGGGTGACATGGGAAGTTATCGCTCAAAGACAGTCACGGAAAAGACAGTCGCGGGCAGCGCGATGCTATGTTCGCGGAAGGCGCGATAAGATCGCGTGAGAGGAGGGCAAGCGGTGTGGGCGCGCTCCTCCCTATGCCGATGAACTCTATTCCACCGGACGATTCGTCACGCTGCGTTAATGTTCCCGTAGCACGCCATTCTTTACTATCTTTAGCGCCTTTGCCTGCTTTGGCGATACCAATTCGTTTAAATTCTCTTTCTGAGGTTAGCCTTCTTGTCTTCTAGGTAGAAGTTAACGTTTTAGGTTACAAATAAGAACAATGCTTTGGAGAACACATCTGATAACGTTTAATAGTTACATTTCAATTTTATTATTCTTTTAGGTATTAATGACACTTTGCTCCAGACCTCTAATTTTACTAAAGATCTTAAAATCAGCGAATCAGCAATAAATACACTTAATATCTCTTTTATAGACGGAGAGCTAGCCACGTCAGATATGACACACCAATGAGAGCGACGAAACCCCTCTCGTTAGTTTGCTATACTATGCTTATTTCTAGACCCTGACATCTGGCAGCTGTAAAGTAGTGGAGGTCAAAGAATTCTAACCGCTTTAAGAATATGTGTATGCTGTATTGTTTAAGGGTGCTACCACACCAGCTGTTATAAATGTTATATAACAAAGTGTAACAAGGATAAGGCTAAGTAGCACTATGTTGTTAAAGAACGATAGTTGGTGTTATATAACGTTATATAACAGCTATTGTGGGACCATCATTAGAGTTCCGGTTTTAATGCAGTGTTATGAGAAATGATGTAAATAATTAAATTATATCATTGCCAAAATTTTCTAATGTGGGAAAGTAGTCGAAAACAACGTTTGTAGTTCGTCGCCTACTGTAACTGTTTCCGAAATAATACGCAATATTTTGGTTCTTATGTTAAAATATAGACCCCGTCCTCTAAAAATATGACAACTTCGCACAGTGTGGAATTTTACATAAAAATCGGACATGGGTTAAATAATGGCGTAATATAAAGCTCAATTAATACTAAATATAAATATGTAATCCCCACTAGTTAATTCCTTATAGTTTTCAAGAAATCACATTTTAAAGATTGCTTTCAGAAAACTCCAAAAAAATCATAGAAGTGGTAATATTTCATGAATACGTGCCTTTATAAACTTTCGTGTAATATTAAACGTTATACTCATATCTGACGTGGCCAGCTCTTGGTCCATTACCTATAGGGACCTTGCGTGTTGGTGCGACTTTAAAGTCCGGAAATGAAATAGTTTTGGCATATAACACTGTCAACTGTAATCATCTGTCAACACGGCCTTATTCACATTTTTATGACTCATATAATTTGTAAGAAGATTTGTTTAGTATGATTCTTTGTCAATTTAACAAACATTTCAAATTGAGAACTATGAGTGGGTTTTGACTCACTCATAGTTCACTAAAACTAGACTAAAACTAAATAAAAGTTTAGCGAATGGGCTACCGGAGGCAGGTTCGTAAGTACCTCTATCCTGTAAACATTGTGACAGTTAATGTATTTATCAAAAGTTATTAATTACACTATTCTGTTATTTCCTCGCAAGTGTGTTGAAAAACGTCGTATGCAACGCGTGTGCTAGATCATTACATAGCTCAGCTTCCTTATGCGCACTCACTTGCGTTCGTGCGCATAATATCGCTTCGTATATAGTGATCAACTTAGCACACTTGTATCATAAATATCATAATGTACTATTGTAACGGATGAAAACCGAAATCTTAACCGATTTATATGAAATATCTGCTTTATATTGTATAATAATATAAACATTTTTCAAATACATATTATATGAAGATCATAACTGTCATATGTAAGGCTTTGTCAATAAATGAATATCGTTGGCTATTAAAAGTTGTATGTCTGGTAATATTTCAGTGAGAGATACTGTACGATGTTAGAATAACACATATTCTACACTGTATAGCGGTACGGTACCGGTAGTGAGAAACGCGGACGCGCCTAGCCCCCCGCGTGTAAATGGCTTCAGTTAATTAAGTTTAATCAGAGCCGTGACGTGCCGCGCCACCGACGACCATCTGCCGGTCGATGCACGCCCACTTATTACTACGTTTTTTGACAGAAACATGATAGTCTGATAAAATATGTTTTTGTTACAAGTTATTACATTATTAGTTGTTTCATAAGATTACAGTGCGAATAATGCCTTGTCTATTTTGGTATAAGTGGTTTTGCGCATAGAAAAATGTATAAGATTGGTACTTAATTTTCTCTAGACATGTAAACTGTAAGATACTTTTTATCTACATACATATGTTAGAAACAGATACAATAGGAATAATAAATAAATAAAAATCTCGCTGACTGTATATTTATCACAATTCTGTTGATGCCACTGATTGCTAATTAAACAATAGGGATGGTTACTCAATACCATTTTCGCGTAACATTATGGGATCTGGTACAGTCAGCATTAGAAGTAGCTGAGCGGCTGAGGTGTTCGGAATGATCGTGAATATCTTAGCAATAAAGTCGTCTTACGCTCATTTTGAACACGTCACTGCATTATAGTTAGTATGGAAGCATGACGCTCTGCATGGTGATTCTACAGGGTCCAAAATAAACTATTTCGAAACGATTCGAAACCATTGGGGAAGGCAACTGTCAAAGAGACATCTCCAACATTGGTCCTTTAAAAAGCTAAATTTATATGACGCGAAGTAGTTTTTATTCATTTTCGCGAAAATTACCTCATGACCTGTTTCTGAAGTACACTAAAATTAAAATGCTGTAGAAAGCTTTTTGACTGCATACTACCTAGTTAGTTACAAGTTCTGTTACCAGATTTCTGACTGATAAAATATAAAATAAAGTTTTAAATCAAAACTTAAACTAATTATTTAATAGCCTAATTTCTAACGAACATAATATGGTATAATAATATCCAACTCAGATGGGAAATTTATTGAAAATCCTTGTAAAGCACAAGATTGCCCGAAGACGCAAACACGCGGTAAATTTCAGAAAATTACACTTTACAAAAGTGCATAAAATAAATATTGCACCTTTGTTTAGAAGGTTCCATTGCTTGTTCGTAAGAAACCTGTTTATTAGAGGTAATTGCGTGACCACCATTTAATTTTCTTGCGATTTTATCCCACAGATATTCCCATTTGAAATATTGCCTATTTTTAAGTTTTTCACAAATGATATAGATTTAGACTGCTATTTATGGAACAAGCAGACTTGCAACGTATAGTCTAGTATATTATCGGATAGCCCCACGTGAACTATACATATACCAAATTGAAGCTAAAGAATATAGCTACTAAATTATATAAGACTGATGTGTCTTAGTGATTAAAAATAAATAGGATTTAAAATCAACATGAACAAGGCGCGTAATTTTGACGTATATTTTTCACGCTTTTTTCCGAGTGTTATAAAGAATTCTGAAAAACTGCGACAATAATTTTCAATTCAATATATTGTAATCTATTGACTATTAAATAAGCTTTTAAATTATTTACGCGAATAATTAAAATGTTGCTACCTATTCCTATTTATTTAGTGAAAACTCTAGTAACAGAACTTAGTAACCGACTAGGTAATGACTAGTTAAGGACAAATCATCTTGTGTCTCTTTCTCTCATTGTATGTGTCTCTTTCTCTTATTGTATGGAATCTGGAACAGCGCCTTCTATAAAAAGTATGTATGTATATATGTAAACACTTTATATATTTAAACGTAACAAACTAAACTTGATAAAAAAAAATAAACAAAGTATAAAGGCGAACTTATCCCTTTAAGGGATCTCTTCCAGTCAACCTTAAAGCAGTTGAGAGAAAAGTATAAGATGCACCATGTACTTAGTGTACTTACGGAAACAAATATCTAAACAAATTATCTACTTAACCTAAGGTATAATAAATACACATAATATAATGTATAATCTTATATACATATATACATTACATACAACTAGAACACAAATCATTCGGGGAGCCACAAAAGTTATCACCAGACTTCCCTATTTCATGAATTAGGAGCTCCTGCTCCAAGCCAGGTCATTTAATTTCTCGGACATACAGACAGATAACAATTGAAGTGATCTTATAAGGGTTCTGCTTAATCCTTTTCAGGTACGGTAACCTAAAAATTGTAAGTTGAATTTTGTCGTAAGGCGGTTAAAAGGTTAATATTATGACTCTTTCTACAGTTAGGTACTTAGCACTTTGATGCCTAATTTGGTAAAAAAAACCAGATTTTTCCGCGGAAATAAAGAAGTTAATTAAATACCAATGACGCTTCTCCAAAACTAATGAATTTTAAATTACATACATACCTTTTTTTGGTGGGCTTAATCAATTAAATGAAATTAAAAAATGGAGTACGAGTATCCATCTTGAACACTCGTGCAAAAACAGGTACCTTTCCACACAGCCATATTTCCAGTGAATTTTATTCGAGTCTGTTTGGCTGTTCTATTTTATTTATGTCTGCTTCGTTATTAGTAGTTTTAAAGCTAAAATACTTTCTAAACAGTTCAAAGCTATGTTTCTAAAATGCATGAAGCTTGTAATTTGTACTGTAGATATATATATTCAGAGCAATGACGCGTAGCTTCAGTGACCGCGAGGCAACCGGATGGCTCGCGGTATTTAAGCTCCTGAAGTGATAACGAAGCGCCCTGTGCAACCCGAACTGACCCAACTTGGACTGGAGCGGAAATAGAGAGGGGGTGCAAAAAAAATAGAGGGATGAAATTTCATAGGAGAGGGATGGCATTTGGGCATATCGTTTTCCACATCATACAAAACTCATAAAACAAATGCCATCCGATTTCAGTGATTGTAAGTGCGTTTTTCCTAAGTTTTCCTCCACCGATCGAATAATTCACCTTGCGTCCGGCTTCCAACTCTGATGGTTCGATAACTGCCCGGCCTGGGCGGATGGCATATTGTTACCGGTGTCTGTATGTGATTTAGAACAAGCATGCTTGCCTAACAATTCTTTTTTATTTTTTTTTATTTTTCTTCGTTTTCGTACAGGAAACCAGTCCAACCAGGAGGGAAGGCATTAAAATTTTGTTATATAACCAGATAACAAAATTTGGTTCAGTTCGGGTTGCACAGGGCGGTTCCTTATCACTGCAGGAGCTTAAATACCGCGAGCCATCCGGTTGCCCCGCGGTCACTGAAACTACGCGTCATTGCTTTAACTATAGTACAGTACGCGAACAGTTTTGAGCTTCGATAACTCACAAGTGTGATTTTCTTTTTTAGTTAAATAATTAATATGATATGATTACTTATAGTAAAAAATATTTTCTAACAGTTTTTGACGTCGCGCTAGGTATTATATAGATATTTGTTAATAAAAACAAGAAAAGATTATACAAGATATATTTTCCTTTAGCATACTATTGCATTCAACTATTTCCACATCATCTGTCATTTTATAACAGTTTGGTCAATAGATCATGTGAGCATAATCGAAAACAATTTTTCAAAATACACGTGACCTTGAATTCTAAACCAATTCAAATGGCTAAGACGACATATGCTCTTGACAAAACCGTTATAAAATGTGAAGTTATGTTGCAATAGTAAAAAGCGATAGCCTGGTGGAGAAAAATAAAACTTACATAATCTTTTCTATGTGTAACATACATATAATATACCTAGCGCAATGCTAACAATTGTTAGAAAATATTTTTGATTATTAGTACTTAACGTATTCTAACAGGTCACAAAATAAAATCGGACTTGTGATTTATGTCATTTTTATAGGTTAAAAAGGCGTTCCCGTACTCCACTACTAGTACTATTTTCGGGTTGGTAAGATTTGAATGACGAGCGCGGCGCTCCTTTACTGACACATCGGCTCGGGCCGATCAGCGCTTCAGTCGAGATTTATTGTGCGGCGGCACGCAGCTGGCGTACCGCCCATCGACCATTGCCCACTGCCCTTGCGCCTTTTCAGCGAGTAAAACACCGGACGCTTTAATTTGTTTGTTCTTACGCGGTCGAGCTAATGAATTGTCTCGGGACATGGGTTTGTCCAGGACCCACACGAAATTGCGTTTACACTCCTAAACGGTTACAGACCTGTAAACATTTCATTAATCACCATATTTACCAAAAAAGGTTAGATACTTGACACTTCCTAATAATACTAGTTATCATGTGTGATGATAAATATATTGATCCGTGGTATTTATGTGCAACATCTTTTTTTGGTGAAAAACATGAAAGGCTAATTAATTAGGGTATACACATGGGGAAAAAGAGAAAAAATTACAACAGGTTAGTGTCGTTACTTTAATTTTTTACATATCTACCGGTAATACCTAAGGGCAATGGTTAATTATAAACACAAGTGAAATTACATATTAATCCAAATATAACATGTTTACTAACAATGCATACAAAAATAAAAATTTAAGTAATTAATAAAATTAGGACTTTAAAAATCTACCGTTTTAGACGGAGAGCTGGCCACGTTAGATATGATATGACACAATAATGAGAGCAACGAAACCCCTCTAGTTAGTTTGCTATACTATGCTTATTTCTAGATCCGGACATCTGGCAGCTGTAAAGTGGTGGATGTCAAAGAATGCAAATAACTCGAAGAAAATAAATCCTAGAGTTCTGGGTTCGATGCAATATTGTGGGAAATTATGTAATTAATTAGATTATATCATATCCAGAAGTTTCCGTTGGGGGAAAGTAGTGCCAAATAAAGTATAATGCAATTTTTAGTTAGTCGCCTACTGTTTTTGTTTCCGCAATAATAGACAATGGTTTGAAAGCTAATGTTAAAATATAGGTCCTGTCCTCTATAAATGACACAACATTGGCAGTTTTTACCTGTTTTGGTATTACTTCTTTCCAACTTAAAAACTTTGTTGGTCTGTCACTCTGACCTCCACCCACTAAAAGCTGCCAGATGCCCGGATCTAGCAATAAGGATGGTAAAGCAGTCTAACAAGACAGGTTCCATTGCTCTCATTATTGTGTCATATCTGACGTGGCCAGCTCTTAGACCATTTCATGCGTATTCCCTAGTTTTCTTTCAGGGCGCCGATATTTGAGTTTGGACAGGGTGTTTAGCATACCCTAGTTATAGATACCTACCCATAAGGAATTAAAGATAAAACATTTTTTCTTCAATGTTTCCTTTTCATATAATCTAAAAATATTGTATTCAACTACGAATTACGTAAGACGATGTTCGATTGAATGATCATAAGTTCAGACGAGCTTATATAAATTGAGTTTTAGGCAAAGCGATCATTATATTAAAAGTTGTTAGACGAATTGAGGGTGTATACCACGACGCATTGAGTAAGAGGAGATGACATCCCTAAACAAAAATTTGTACCATGAGGTGTAGTGAAAATCACTACAACTCTGACATTGGCTGTTGGGCCACTGACATGATTACTAGACCCCGGACTTTTGTTGCCATGACGTCACAATAGGGTGATTTGGGGAGTAAACGGGACGGCGATATGAAATACGGTTAAAAACTTGGTTGTTAACCGAATACATTTTAATTAGACATTTTTAACAATACAGAGGCTCCCTACAAACACTTGGGTGGCCGACACCCCGGATAACCGTGTGTTTAACTAAAGGGTGGTTACGCGCGTATTGAGACAAATTTTTCGTTAGCTGCACACTTGTTCGTTAAGTCACCGCACAATAAGCTATCAATATTACACACTAAACTACGTAAATGAGCAAAAAACAAAAAAAACTATTCTAAAGACGCCGCAGCCATCTTGAGCTCAAACGATTATCCACGTCTGTTTAGTTAAAGCTACTGTTTGATTCAATGACAGCTGTCAACCGACAAACATGGCGCACAAAATTTGTGCTAGATAGCTCATCTAGTAGAATACATAATAAATCAATGCTACGACGGGGAAAATGACGACGTGTGAACGGCACAAAATAGGCACACCATGAATTATACCTACTTTTGTTAACATGCTTCAATCTTTACGAGAGCTACTACAAATAACTTAGTAGACGGTACTGATTTAGCACGAGTGAATCAGTTTCGCTCAGGTGAGGTCGCATTCCTCAGTGCTCTGCCCTACCTGCGCGCCCAAAATACTCCGCGAATGATGATAGCGCTCGACGACTCGCTCACACGCGCAATGTTTATTTCTGGCATTTATTCGATGCTAGCTCTGTTTCACTTCTACTGCATAATATTGCAATCATTATTTGTATTATACATACATACTTGACTGTAAATGAGAAGAAAATGGTCCGTGTGGGTTTAAACCATAAGTTTAAAAGTTTGTAATCCTTTTCCATCCCAATATATCCCAAGATATCGGGTTTCCGTTATATAACACGAAGTTTAATGTTAAGCATTGACTCTGTCAAAACTTAGTAAATTCACCGAAAATATGACTCGGACGACTCAGTCATATAAATGTTTTTTTTTTTTATAGTTCAGTATGTTCAGAAACGATAAGCTAACTGCCTTTATTAAGAAAAACCTATATCTGTCGTGCGTCGTAAAATTTACTTTAGAATATCGATCGTCTTCAGGTATACCGATTCCAGAAGATGACCTAAATTTGAATCTAATAACAGTATTAGTACCTACTTATGTCCATCTAATTGGTCGTGATTTGAAATCTAGTATGGCCATGGAGGTACAATGGCGGTCATTCGTTAAACGTTACTGAGGAGTTAAAATATGTGTGTAGAGATAAAGTAAGTACATAGCTACATTATTAGGCACTAAAACACTCGTGTGATATTATTATAAATTAAGAGTCGGGTAATGGCAGGGGGCTCTCACTACGCAGTTTAGGTACATTTGGCCGGCGCGCCTCCCGGGCAGGCGTATGGCATTGGGCCTGCCGCTCGGCTCGCACGATAGTCGTGTCACGTGGCGCTCGCACAAAATTGAAAATACACACAATGGCTTCGAAACCTAAACCTCGATCTAATCCGTATAAAAGATATAATATTGGTTGCCCAGAAAAAAATATTAGTAACGGACCGACATATTTTCAAAGGAATACGGCTGTGGCATACCTACTTCCGTGAGAATCAGACATACTTAGTATCTCTTGATAAAAAAAAATGTTTACAGAATCAACGTTTGTAATTCCTACATATTTATCTTAAAAATAATAAATCAATAGGTATAGGTACAAAAACTTGTCAAGTGCCAACCCCGTGCCGAAACTCACAGCTCGGTCATAAAACTGCGGCGCGCAAAAAATATTCACGATTTGTGCGCGGTTATAAGTTTCAATTTAGCTTGCAGGTAACGAGTATAGGTATAATTTTATACATAAATCTGACTTTTGTGAAAGAGTGAATTTCCTTTACGGTAGTACTATTAGTTATTCTGTGGTAATGGTTTGAAATCGCGCGGAGATACGAGGTTTACACAGTAACCGCACGGCAGGTGCGGAGTTTTAGGAACCACGCGTGCACGAAACTCACGGCCGCAATGAACAGTATTGATACTTTAGAAGCTCTTGCGTTATCATTATCAGAACTTTTGTTGGGTAAGATAAAACGTTAAGTAAATTTGATAACCGTTTAATATACTTGCCCTGCTATATTATGACTTGTTTTATGCTTCCTAAAGGTGTAGGTATTCAAATATTTACATAAATATTATATAAATGCGTATCTATGTCCAGACTGACTGACAAATTGATTAACGCTGAGCCGAAACTACAGAAGATAGATATTTAACCTTTTGAACGCCACGCATCGGACAGAAAAATCGTGCCACCAGCGCCAGAGGTGGTTTTCCAAAACAATGTCAAGTTCTTTTTGATATTTTAATAATTTATATTTTTACAAAGTTTTAAATCTTTACAAAGCTTAAAAATAATAGTTTCCACCATGCAAACTTTGTACCCCTAATTAACCTCCTTAGGGGGGTGGTATTTCTAGAAATCCCTTCTTATTCCATAATAGGAAGCTCTGTTGTAAATTAAAAGAGTTCCACTAGTTAGTCGGCTGTGCGTGGACGATCTCGCAGGACTTTTATATACGAGACTAGATTAATGTACCCTAAGATCGAGATTATTTGCAGCGCTCTATATTTACAAGTCAATATTTTATAACAATTACGAGACATTTCCATAAAAATACTTTAAAATGAGTTCTAAAGGTCCCAAAATGTCAACGACTGGGCGATACTTTATTATCAATTTACAGGTTCATTTGCGCTCTTCGAAGTTACGAAATAGCGCGGAAGCGACGTGTTGCATCTTTGAGCTCAGCGAGAATTTTGAAGTGAAGCCAATAATCTGACGGGGCGGTGCGACCTTTGCTTATTTTATTGCAATGTTTAGGTTCAATTCAAGTGAGCTTTTTACATATTTAATAATATTTGATTTCCTTATTAATTAAAGTTTACGCTTGTAATCATGTTTTTGAAAATTAATTATGTATGTAGCTAGAAACCGCGGTTATTCTTCGTGTATTTTTTACGAAAATTGTCGGATTTCAATTTTAATACAATAACAATTTTGAATGACAATGGTATAAATATTTTATTTATTCCGTAGAAGACTATCAACTTAATTATGACAAAAATCACATCAATAAGATTTCGAAATAGATACGAGGGGCGTCTGATAAGTCCTAAGCCTCAAGACTCGGGACGAGTGAAAATGGATCCGGTCACCTACGGCCACATTTTTTGAGCGGCCACTTCCCGTGATCGGCCACCTCACCCATCGGCCACTTTTCGTGAACGGCCACTTGTCTCTAGATTCACCCATCGGCCACTTCTCGTGAACGGCCACTTGTCTCTCGGTTACAGCCACATTCCTCAAACGGCCACAATCCGTAAGCGGCCAATTTTCCATCGGCCTCATTCCTAGCAGGGCCACTTTTCTATCGGCTGCAGCCATATTTAACTGGTTTCAGTTAAATGCCCTGAATAAAAGTCTCTATGGGTGCAACCACTGGTTACGAGTTACTTTCATAGTATTAATTGTTTGTATGTATGTGAAATTGCCATCCTTACTGCACTATCCATATCTGTGGTGCTGATGTATCTTTATACAGCTTGATAATAATGTGATATTAACATCATTAGAGTCTGTTCGGAATGAAAAGTGTCGCAGTTCCACGACACTTTTCATTCCGAACAGAGTCTAATAACTTTCAAAGTAACTCGGAAACAGTGGTAGCACCCATAGAGATTTTTATTCAGGGAACTGAAATCCATAACCAACCACTTTCCCATACTTTAGGTCCGGGGTCCTTTGACCTTTGTTGTTCCTGCCTTAAGGCTGACTGGCAGAGAATACCTTACGGCATTAAATCCGTCTTTTGTGCTCAGATCTTCCTATTTAGAATAAAGGATAAATAAATAAATATTTACAAGCATTTAAAAAAAATGATGAATTTGTGCAATCATTAAATTTAATTATCATGCTGTGATCGGGCCAGGATCCATCACATGAATTTTATCAGCACAGTGGTCTTTCGGGGAAACGGCCGTAGTAGGACTTATCACGGTGGTCTTTCAGGGAAACGGCCGTAGTAGGAATTTGCACAGTGATTTTGCATTGTGGTCGTTCGGGGAAATGGCCGTAGTAGGAATTTGCACAGTGATTTTGCATTGTGGTTGTTCGGGGAAATGGCCGTAGTAGGAAAAGCCCGAACAAGGAAATGGACGATGTAGGAATTTACACGGTGGCCGTACAAGGAAGTGGCCCTAGGTGACCGGATCCGTGAAAATGACACTTCCGCACGTGTGTCGAACAACGTTTTTTAATACAATTGCGAAAAAACTACAATGAAATAAAATTACATTTATATTCTGTCAGTGTACGAAAGACAGCTTCATTCAATCGCGCGTTGTTCAAGTAATACTATTGGGTCACGCATAATACTCCTTTTTCTACTCCTGTACTTTTATCTGACATTTATACATTCGTCAATACCTTTATAAGAACATAGATAATACACTCGATGAAAAGTCTATCTAGTCTATTCCCCAAAATAACACTTGTTCTATAAAAGCGCCAAAATAGTATCGCGTAATCGCGTGCAAACACGACTATTAATATAAATTAAATTACTGCCAACCTAAGAAACCTAAATAAACGCAGCGTTTTTAGAAAAAAAAATAACTTTAAAAAATTTCATCTAAATACGTACAGCGGTTATTGGTTGGTTCTTCCCCATGTAAACTTCCAACCATTTTGCATCCGCTTAAGGGAATTTCCGAGATAAAACTATTTTATTTCATTTTCCAGAGCTCAAATTATCTCCATACCAAATTTTATCTAAATCGATTCTGCGGTTAATAATTCCCTATACAAATTTCTAACTCCCTTTTCACCCCTTTAGGGTTGATTTTCGGGGTGAAAACTATCCTTTGTCCTTTCTTGAGACCCATACTATACCAAATTTCATCTTTATCAGTTCAGCGGTAAAAAAATCCTCATACCAACTTCCAACCCCCTTGTCACCCCCACAAGAGTTTGTAAACTATCCTATGACGTTTCTCGAGACTCAAATTTTCTCCATACTCATTTGTATCTAAATCGTTTCAGCGGTTAAAAATTCTCCATACAAACTTTCAACCCCATTTTCACCCCCACCAGGGTTGATTTTCGGGATTAAAACTATATATTATCCTTTCCCGGGACTCAAACTATCTTTATACTAAATTTCATCAAAATCCGTTCAGCCGTTTTCACGTGATGCGCGGTCAAATAAACAGATAAACAGAAAAAAATTCTAAAAATTGTTGGAACGTGTTCTGTTATCGATTCTAAGTATCCCCAGCCAACTTTTTTTCGATTATCTTCCATGTACAGACTTTCGACCCTCTTCAGCTTTATTATATGTATAGATTCTGATCTGCAAATCGTGCGTAAAATCAAACTTTACGCACGATTGGCAGGTCAGATTACTTTTTAGCACTAGTGCATAAAATCAAACTTTACGCACGATTTGCAGCTACATAAACTAAACATTTTGAGCAATTGTATTATAGTAGTTTATGCAACAGTTGTATAAGAGGGGTCAAAAAAGGTGAGTAGCGTGGGTAACAATTTGAGCCGTAGGCGAAAATTGTTAAGAAAAACGCCACGAACATTTTTTTACCTACTTATACGACGTTGCATACAATACTTTATCTACACTCATACTGTAAGTACTCTAAAATGCGTTCAAAAACCGTAGACAATGACAAGCATTACAACAAACGATTTAACTATGATAAGTTTCTTATCTGCGGCAGTAACGTAATTTTAACTATGCATGCTCAAATATTGTTAAGCAATGAGTTTCAAATTTGGAACATCGAATTTGATAACATAATGTTACCGCCATGGCCAACTCGATTGGTCCCGCGCGAGCGCCGGCACAATCGAGTAGGCCATGACGGTAAAATGGCGGTCATTCTATGGTTTCCGAACAATTAATTTAATATATATAATATGAGTGTAGATAAAGCAGTGTATGCAACTGTACGTAATTAGGCCTTAAAACACTCGTGTGATCTTATTATGAAATTCGCCTGCGGCTCATTTCATAAAACCACACTCATGTTTTAAGGACCCTTATTACGTAACAGTTACATAAACTACTATTTTCTACGAATACACTTACTTTTACATAAAATGCGAAATTGAAATCTTCATGGATATCGCAGTTATTTTGTCAACATAATCAACAATCATTTAAGTTTTACCTTTTAAAACACTATTTTTCAATAATACTAACATTACTAACACAAATACCGTCGTTATTTGATCAATTATTAAAGAGCTACAGAGATTATGTAGTAAAAATACCTAAATTACTTTCAAAGTTTGCAATTCGCCCCAACAAACGAACGGGAAACGTAAAAAACTACGAAGTAGGTCTGTGGTTCTTATAATTTTTTCTTTTTTAAAGTTTTTTTTTTTAAAAACGCTGCGTTTATTTAGGTTTCTTAGGTTGGCAGTAATTTATTTTATATTAATAGCCGTGTTTGCACGCGATTCCGCGATACTATTTTGGCGCTTTTATAGAACAAGTGTTATTTTGGGGAATAGACTAGATAGACTTTTCATCGAGTGTATTATCTATGTTCTTATAAAGGTGTTAACGAATGTATAAATGACAGATAAAAGTACAGGAGTAGAAAAAAAAAGTATATTAGTTATAGTTTTTATTGAAATGATCTTTCGTTTTATGCATTAAAACTTGTTGATTTAGTGCTCTTTAATGGTTGAATCATACCAAAAATTTGCGCGAAACTAGAAAAAAAAATGCTTTACCGGACTCTTAATGCCCTTCATTATGTAGCAGTAACATAAACTACTATTTCATGCATAGTCATTATACCGGGTGTGGACTGAAATACGAGCAAAAATTAAAACAGGCTGCACTTTAGACATACAACGTCCAGTTAGCCTCAAATGATCCCAATATTTTAAAATAATTAAAAATTCTTATCTCTCACATAACAATATCGTAGTAATCGTTAGTGATTAAAGAGGCACTAAATCACATCAGCTAAGTATATTTTTTTTTACTGCATTAATACAAAAATAATGTTGCATTTTTATAGTATTCGAAGCAATTATTCATAAATTTACCATACAAGAAAAAAGTTATATAAAAGAAAACAAAATATTTTTTTATGCTAAAAATTGGGCAAAAATGAAGTTTTTTCGTTGTGCGCTCACGCGGGAGGGGTATGGAGGGTTACTGAAAATTAACTTCGGTCTATGACGTACATCCCTATGAGGGTTTCCGCGATCGAGATTTTCACTAGATGGCAGCACCGTGGCGAAAGGTCTAGCTGTCATAATCCACGAATCATGTTTTTTATTGGTGTATTTTGACAGCTGCTGTCAACAAGACGTAGATTATTTACACTCTTAGATTTAGAGTGAATTGTCGCCCGTATTGTTAGCGAGCTCACACTCACCCATAAATATTATGTTTAAAAAAACACAAAACAAACAATGACTCACTTTCAGAGAATGAGAGATGAAAAGATTATTAATAATACCTAATTTCCTTATTTAGTCCAAATACAGATCTCTTAAATTTTGTAGGTACTTATTGTACTGTAAACGTTTTCTTCGTTCTGTTTGGTTCACCACTTAATTAGGTACTGCTCGTAAAACTGTCTTCCTCATCTTATATTTACCGCGTTTGCCCTTTTTATTATCCGATTACATGGGCCGCGCGCTTTGCAAAGCGTTCTCTAGAGCGAGGGGAAGCAGTTTCATTTGTTTCTTCAGAAATTACTTCACACGATCTCAGCTCTTGGAAACTCAACCTTTCATTTAATGCGATGTACAATAAATGACATGCAAGTTAAACAATGACTGAGTAAATAATAAAAATGAAAACAAAAACTGTTTGACAGTGGCGAAGAACAGAACAGAGTACAACATTGAATAATAAAATAAGTTATTTGTTCAATTCGTTCGCGACATTATATACAAACACGAGAATTCGAGGAGCTTTTGTGATGAAATCAAAGCACATGGAAACGTGAACGTTAAATTTTCTGAAGGGCCATTACGTTATGAAAATTTTAATTCATAAAATAGTTTTACAAAAATACCGTGTGGATCAGAACTACGGACTTTTACAAAATTGTTTAACTTTAGTACTAACATTTAAATGAAACTAATGAACCATGTTCATATCCTTATCCATTTTCAAGTTAGAGCTTATTGAACTTTAACTGCAAAATGTTGCCTGTTACAACTCTAATTAGTAAAAACAGCTTTAATGAACTTTCTACTAAACAAACAAACTTTACATGACTGACAAGTAATGTCATCACAAAATCGAGTTTAGCTTGCTTGCTTGGAGACATTGACTACCACATAGATTAACGTTGAGAAACACAATAGTTAAAGCAATGACGCGTAGTTTTAGTGACCGCTAGGCAACCGGATGGCTTGCGGTATTTAAGCTCCTGAAGTGATGAGGAACCCCGCCCTGTGCAACCCGAAATTCTCCAACCTGCACTGGAGCGAAAATAGAGGGCGGGGTGCAAATTTTTTTTTCATTCCGAGGCAACCTTTTGAAACAGCGGTTGCCTGAAAGAATGTACGCTGGTTATATAACAAAATTTTAATGCCATCCCTCCTGGTTGGACTGGATCCCTGTACGAGAGCGAAATACCCTCCCAGTCGATTAAAAAAAGGGTCACTTTTTGCAAAAGTCGACGTTTTGCAAAAAGTTTACAACATTATCATTTGAAAATGTGTTGTTAGAGGACCACAAAACTGACATTATATTCAAATTTCAGCTCTCCATCACTTCCAGAACGCGAGTTATTGAATTTACAATATTTGCAAAAAAAAACAGTTTTTTTTTGCGAATTGCGGATGATCCTCCGGACCGATTTTGCTCTACCGGGGCTCATTCTCTTTGTTATTTTATTGCGCACATTTGTTACATTTAACATTTTTTTGTCTGAGTTGTAGTTTTTCCTCTAGAAGCGAAAAATTGGTTTATACCATTTTATTTGGCACCTTAGTGCCCAATATTCACTTATAAATTTTTTTGGTACCAATTCCTGACACTTTGATCTATACAAAAAAAAATCCCGTCCAATAGGAATTGTCTGTACTTTTTATGATTTTTCTGCTACTTCTATCTGAGTAATTACGGTAGTTTTTACAATGAGGGCCATTATTTTTAATAGTTACTTATGTATTATTTTAATTTAGGCTTAAATCTGGAAAGTTTTGCAGTGCAGCATTTTTTTTTCATCAATACGAGCTTTTAACGACACATGGAATGATTAATGTGTGTTCCGATATGATTACAGTTTGTAAGACCTTATCAGATCGGTCCGTTGGGGAGCTCAAGGCACAAAGCGCAGATAATTAAACGTTATTTATAACCAACTTTTGCTTTACGCTATTTCTAACTGCATACCATATAAATCAGGCTTATCCTAGTCCATATGCGTATGCACTAACTAGAGATCCGGAAGTCTAAAAACCGTTTTGACGTATAGCAATAGAGTTCAATGACGCGTAAGAATATCACTGCAGCCTACTTACTGAACACACATAACAACAATACATAAACAACCCATTATTTTTTACATCGGAGACGTAATCAGAAGTAATAGGACACAATTAAGAATTAGTACATTACTTACCAAGGACTGTAAAAGAAAGAAAGCCCGAAATCGCAGGTATTTGTAACCCGAGCTGCAGCCGAGGGTTGTAAATATGCGATAGAGGTCTTTGTTTTTTACTGCCCGTGGTGAGTACACAATTTTACGTCTCCACGTGGCCATAATGCGAGTTACCGTACGCGTAGCGTGCGATAATAGTAGTTTATGTAACTGTTACGTAATAAGGGTCCTTAAAACATGAGTGTGGTTTAATGAAATGAGCCGCAGGCGAATTTCATAATAAGATCACACGAGTGTTTTAAGGCCTAATTACGTACAGTTGCATACACTGCTTTATCTACACTCTTATTATATATATTAAATTAATTGTTCGGAAACCATAGAATGACCGCCATTGTACCGTCATGGCCTACTCGATTGTGCCGGCGCTCGCGCGGGACCAATCGAGTTGGCCATGGCGGTAACATTATGTTATCAAATTCGATGTTCCAAATTTGAAACTCATTGCTTAACAATATTTGAGCATGCATAGTTAAAATTACGTTACTGCCGCAGATAAGAAACTTATCATAGTTAAATCGTTTGTTGTAATGCTTGTCATTGTCTACGGTTTTTGAACGCATTTTAGAGTACTTACAGTATGAGTGTAGATAAAATTCACATTATGGTAAGGTGTGACGTAAATAATGATAAACATGTAAAACATAATATGGTTAGTTAGCATTCCAATACTGAAGATCATTTGTAAAATACAACTATCACTCTACACTGTCATGCATGCTACATGTAATTTTTCACACAGTATATATTTGTCCAAAGTTTTATTCTGATTGTGAACATGTTTCGTTTGTTTCATGCAATTAGCTAATTACTGTTGCATTAATATGACGATCGATATCAGGTGCAATAACCTTTTTGTAATGATCACTTGCCCTATTTTATCCTATGTACATTATTAATTATTATACATACGTACAAATACATAGGTATAATTACATTAAATAGTATAATAACATTTTAATTAGTTATATCAATAGGAAACCAATTTCCTAAGTATGTTTTGGTTCATTGGTTGCTTAGATAATTTTTCCCCCGACAGTATCTACCTACATTTAGTGACTTTACGATTAGATACTAAACAGCGTTGTTTAATGGTTTGTAACAATTATAAACGTTCACGGGATTGTTTAGTGTCTAGTGTACCGCCCCATCTGATTAATTAAATTATTAAGAGCGAACATTTGATGTTGATTTAAAAGGAACACCGCCATAGATGTTGTTGGCTCACGATAACATGGCGTTGCAATTAGCAAAGCTCTCGACGCGTCGCTTCCCACAAACCATGGCGTAGAGTCCACTCGTGTGTCGCCGCGCAAATTAAAACTCCGCTCTCCACCTAGTCGAATACTGATTCGTTTATCGGATAACGTGCATCAATTATTTTATGTTTTTTCACTTTCTAATATTGTAGCTTCATGAAAATGTTTGTAGAGCTGCTGTTTGGGATAGAGCTCGAAGGTGAATTCCCGCAGGCGCGCCTTTTTGTAATTGAGTGCGCCCGCGGGCCAATAATTGTGCCTGCCCGCGAGCAGAGTTGGTAGCAGCGCGTAAATCATGCCCGTTATTCTCCATTAACTCATAATACAAATTGACTTGCAAAGATTTTTGCGAATAAGGCCCCATATTCTTTGTTTTAGGCAAGATTTTAAGTGTAAGTGCCTGATATAATATAGCTAAATGTACAATGTACGTATTAACAAAATGTGATCATAACGGGTGATAACAAAAAAATGAGAATTCTTTCAGAGGCGAAAAAAAAAATCTTCTCTACCTTTTTTTGAGTTTTGGATGTTCTTAGGCAATTCACACATAATAGTTTTTTACAAAACCATAAATGGACATAAGAATAGGGCCCGTGGTCAGCTGTTCGTCAAAGTTCAGACACAATGTCCGAACAAGATCGTTGGACGGCATGTTTTTCACTTTTGTGCACATATGACCTTGATCCCTTTTATCAACTGGGTAAAATTTTCAGCTCTCCGATTGTTTAAATACTAAATTACGACATGACTAAAAATATTTTGCATCCAGCCACATGGTGAAAAAAAATTGAGGTATCGGATTTTCACTCGACGTCTAAAATTAATGATTTTCATGTGTGATTTCGCATCGTCCAGCGACACTGTGATATAAAATTTATTTTTGCTGATCTATGTATTCTAGTAATCTTATCTGCTAGCGGCATTCTAGACCTATCTATTTAAACATCAACAAATGTAGGTACCGTTGGAAAACTTGAAATTTTTCGTGGCAACTCGTTGGCTGGTGGAATCATCATCATTAAAGATGCCATTCTGTTTGTTCAGTCTTACCTTGGTCATTATGTTTGCTGATCTCCCGCTACCATTTCTGTAAACTACAGTCAGGGATGTAAGAATTCTACAAATAGTAGATACGGGTACATTTTAACGGATACTAAAATGACATACACAGTGGTTTTTGTCCATGTTTAAGTTTGAAATATAAAAAAGTACAAGGGATTTTCGCATAGCTTCTTGTTTCGACACCATTTTTTACAAATACAAGTGCTTGAAAAAATAAAATAAACAAAATTAAAGAACCTCTAAGACATCGCCACAACTTCATGAACAAACTATTTTGTTTACGTAAATAGTTTAATTTTTATGTCTAAAGAAAATGAGTCTCATTTTTTTGTTATCACCCGTTAGTTAGTTTATTTTTATAGCCATAAACCATTTTGACAGTGCTCATAGCATCTACACGACACACTCATCTAAAATACCTAATGAGTGTGTAACCCAACGCACAAAAAAGGTGAAATATTACATTAGTTTTCTTTTAATCAATTACTCAATTAAATAATGTAAGAGCGTCCTTTGAACTTTGAACATTCGATGTGTTTGATTGATATGGGCGTATAAATGTGGCGTTTTCAAGTCCAAGGTACATCATTGTAGGTTGTTAATGAAGTTTATTTCTAAATGATTTTTTATGACAGCAATGCCTTGCTGACAGCCGACAATGATTTTTTTATATATTTTTGCTTAATTAAATTATAATTTTGACACTTAATTAGTAAACATCGGTATCAACGTTCAAATTTCGTGGCACTTGGTAAGGGTCGCAAAAAAAGAAATACATAGGTATCATTGTTTTATTTATTAGTAATAAATAACATTTAATTTATTTTTATTCTTAATCGTACTTTGGTAAACTGTACATATATTTAAAGAGGTTTATATTCTTAATACGTCATAGAACCTCAATACTCATTTCATTATCCATTTGTAAAAAAAATTCTAAATGCCAAATAGGCAACAAATGTCAATTTAATTGTCATGCAAAATAATATGTGGTAAAATCTTCAACGATAATAGTTCTTAAAAACACTTACAACTACAATTTAGCATTGATAAATCTTTACCCAACTCCCTATCAGACTTGAGAAAATGGATTTGACGCAGTATACTGATTTTATATTCACTAACGAAGGTGCTTGCTGTACTATTTGCGAAATGAATATAAAAAAGAAAAGGTACAATATAGAGAAACATTTGAAATCAAAATCTCATCAAGATAAATTATCTGATTCACGCTGCCATTTACAGGATATAATACGAGATAATGCTGATTTCGAAATTAAAGACGATATCGTATATTGCAAATTGTGTAATTCGAAATTATTTCCCTCTAAATCTAGTATCGACCGCCATTTAAAAACAGATTTACACAACAAAATTCATAAAAATAATGCACAAGAAAAATTTAATAAAGATTTAACAGAGTTTATGATTTGTTCGAATATACCGTGGTCAAAATTAGACAATCCTAAATTTAGAAATTTTGTAGAAAACCTTTTAAATCATAAATATGGAAACGATATTACTGTGCCGAGTGAAACAAAAATACGAGTAAAATGCTTACCTGAATTGTATGAAAAGAAAAAAAATGAATTGAAAGAGAAATTACAAAATAAAATGATTTACCTCAGTGTTGATGAAACATCAGATTCCGTGGGAAAAAAAGTGGCAAATATTTTGATCGGAGCTCTAGATGGAACTAGTACCCAGCCACATTTATTTGCTTCTAAGGTATTGGAGGCGACTAACCATTCGACAATAACCAAACTCGTTGAGGAAACCCTTGAAGATCTTTGGGGCGATGAATACAAAAAAAACATGGATAAATTATTATTTTTTATAACGGATGCCGGTTCCTACATGGTAAAAGCAGCTAAAAACCTTGTTCAGAAATATAAAAATATGACTCATGTACATAGGCTGCTATTTATATATCCGGAAACCGGGATTACAATCTTCTTAAATAGCATATTTGACCTCCATGGTAAAATTTGAACTTTTTAAAGTACTGGCCGGTATATTTTTTCTTTCTTATTAATGCTCGTGTTTTGTTTTTGACGGGTTTCAAATGTCATCTCGCAGCAAGAATGGAACTCACTCGTGAAAATATTCGTGCTATGATTTATTATGATTTTCGGCGTGGTTTAACGCAACAACAGTGCATAGATCAACTAACTTCAACTTTTGGTGATGAAGCCCCATCTAAAACTACTGTGTATCACTGGTTTAGTGAGTTCAATCGTGGACGTAGTATGCTTACGGACGAAGTTAAGGCAGGTCGCCCGAAATCGGTCGTTGTACAACAAAATATCGAGGCTGTGCGAAAACTTATAATGGACGACCGACATGTTACGTACTGCGAGATAGAGGCGACTCTGGGTATTTCTATGACCAGCATTAATAGCATATTACATAATTATTTGGCTGTAAAAAAAATTTGTTCGCGTTGGATACCCCACAACTTAACAAAAGAGCAAAAAGATGCTCGCGTCGAATGGTGCAATAAAATGTTAAAAAAATATAACCGTGATGACTCAAAAGCCGTTTATAACATCTATACAGGTGACGAATCCTGGATCTATGCATACGATCCCGAAACGAAGCAACAATCAACGGTATGGGTGTTTCAAAATGAGCCGAACCCTACGAAAGTTACTCGTGCAAAAAGTACATTGAAACAAATGGTGGCCTGCTTCTTCGGTATTAATGGCCATGTAGCTACAGTGCCACTAGAAAACCGTAGAACGGTAAATTCAGAGTGGTACATGACCATTTGCTTACCGGAAGTATTTGAACAAATTCGTAAAACTAACCAGCGACGAAGAATCATTCTTCATCATGACAATGCCAGCTGTCATACGTCACGCGAAACAACTCTATTTTTGGAGGGTCAAAATGTGGAATTAACGGGTCATCCGCCGTACAGCCCTGACTTGGCACCCAACGATTTTTATTTATTTCCAAATATAAAGAATAAATTACGCGGTCAACGATTTTCGACCGCTGAAGATGCTGTCGACGCATTCAAACAACACGTTATGGAGGTACCTCAGGCGGAGTGGCAGAAGTGCTTTAAAAATTGGTTCACGCGAATGCAAAAGTGCATAGATCATCAAGGGGAATACTTTGAAAAACAATAAAACCATTTTCAGCCGTGTACGTTTGTTTGTTTTTTTGTTTCCGGATATATAAGTAGCAACCCTCGTAACATGCATAGCACATGGATGTAATCGAGTCGCAGAGATAATTAGAAGTCTTTACCCGACCATAAACAGTTTGATTGACTGTATCAAAAAAATATTTCGTAACGCTCCTTCAAGGACAAATTTATTTCATCAAATGTGTGTAAATATTCCTCTACCACCCCGACCCGTGATAACAAGATGGGGAACATGGTTAAATGCTGCCTCATATTATCACATGCATTATGATAAAATCAAATCTGTCATCGATGCCTTAAATCCGCGTGAAGCGAGTGCAATTTCTAAAGCAAAAAAAATTTTCCGTAACCGGAATTTAAAAACTGAGTTACTATTCGTCGATACACACTTTAGTATAATTGCTAAGTCAATAAAATTATTGGAGGATCCAAAACTGAGTCTAGCAGAATCATTAAACATTGTTCATGGTTTGCAAAAAAAAATATCAACGTTAAGGTTACATCAAAATGCCAGAAAAGTTTATTTTAAATTAAAAAGTGTATTAAAGAAAAATCCTGGTTATAAGACTGTACAAATAATTAACCAACTATCTAAAAACAACGAGGCTGAAATACCAGAAAGTGTAAATAAAAACTGTGTGCAAAATTTTCAATGCTTGACATACCTTCCTATTACCTCAGTCAGCGTGGAAAGATCTTTTAGTCATTTAAAATGGATATATTCTTACAGACGTCAAAGATTGACAGCAAAATCTATGGAACAAATTTTAGTGATCTATTCTAACTCGTAAAATATTGTATGCCACACCTGGACATAAAGTGGCTTTTTCCGCACGCTACTCGTACGGATAGAGCCGCTTTCTGGCCAAATGTGCACATATTTTTCCAACACGGGAGGTAATAAAGAAAGCCCTCGATCGCATAATTACGTCCCTCGCTTGCAGCTTGGGCCGCAACAATTGCGATTGCGCGGCCTTTCTTTGTTTTACCACCCTAATTAGGAAATGTACTATTTAGGGGCTTTTTTATTTACATATACAAAATAAAGGTTAAAAATACTAAGTGATTTGTTTGTATTTATTTTTCTGCCAACCGTACATTGCCACGAAATTTGAACGTTGATACCGATGTTTATTAATTAGATTAGTTCAAACAGAGCTTTTTCAACTATAATTTTAAGCCTATGGGTTTTCTTCCCTAGGTTGTCTTGCATTTCCAGGAAAACTATTTTTTTACACAGTTGCTCAAAAAAGTTCTTTTCTTGTAGTAGTTTATGGTGCGCGAAGTTCGATTTCTCGTACTAGCACTTTTACTTTTCCAGCTAATCACAGCTCAGGATTCATGATCACCACGCCGCGCTGCACCGCGCGAGAGCGTTCGGATATATAGTACTAAGGTAACCTCAAAGTAACTAATTGTCCTTTTTGTAATTTTTTCGCAACTGTATTAAAAAACGTCGTTCAATACACGGTTGGAATGCCATTCTTCACTCGCCCCGAGTTTTGCCACTCGCCTACGGCTTGTGGCAAAATGTCTCGAAACTCGAGGAATAATGACATCCTTTCCGACCTAGTATCGAAATGTACTATAGTATGTGTGGCAGGTAACTCGACCAGTCTCCGTCCATAGAAGTTGTTACTAGTTGGTAAAGTGAAGTATTTTGCATGTTTTAGTACTCTTAAGGTTATTTGACCTATCATACCTAATTATTAATTAAATACCATACTGATTAGAGACAAAAATCACTGATTGATTTACCTAATTAAAAAAAATTAGATTTAAAAAAAAAACAGTCAACTGCATGTCGGACCACGCATAGAGGTATCCGTAGATAGTAGTATTTTGGAGATAATTTAAAAACGGCTAAACCGATAATGTTCAAAATAATCTTCTTGGAAAGTAAACGTTAAGCCGTAACTTCCCACAAAACCAATCTCTAAGTTATTTTCAAAACCCTATCGATCGATGTGCAACATGTTGAAATAAGCAAAAATATTATTATTATTAGTTACGTGTATGGAGTAGGTATCCCTCCTAAAATATTTTTTTTTTCAGCAACTACAAAATGAAGTGTCGCTCAAAAACATACCTCTCGATAAAATTTATTATCGAGAATTTTTGTTTTTTTATTTTGTTCAGGAAATTAAAATATCACAAAGTTTTCTTGATTTCTCCTTAAAATTAAGTTTTGATGTTAGTTAACATCTAACATCTCTAAAAATATTTGTAAGTCCTCAATTTGTTAGCTCCTTATTAGTCTTATATTACTATTACTCCCTTGGATGTAATTTCGTCTTTACTCCTTGAACGCCGGGCTTGGAATCGAAATCTGATTAGATTGTAATCAAGTGTAATGAAAAATGTAGTAGAGTGGTCCGTAGCTCCAAGAGAATAAGTGATTTCAGAAACTTGACATAAATATTGTTCAACTTGTCACATCAAGGGTAACACACCACTTGTCACGACTATGTTGCACAGACATGCGATGTATTTAAACAAACTTTATCTTCCTATAAAAACAGAAAGGAGTGCGATAAAACGATCGCGTGACTTAAAAACTCGCATTGTAGCGCCGGCGAATGCCTTGATTAGGCGAGACGTTGTCGTACTAATACTTATAACTTTAGGAATCCGTAGTCAAAATGGCAAAAACGGAACCCTTACAGTTTCATCGTGTCCGTGTGTTTGGCCGTCCGTCCGTCCGTCCGACCGTGTTTCATAGCAATTTTACTCGGAAACTATACGTCTCTTAATAATTGATGCATATAGTAAAATTTTCTATAATATGTAGACGTAGTGTATTTTGTATTTTATTTTTAGGAGCATGTTGCACGTCAATATATTGAAACATGTTGTGATTAAGTGAACATTTTCAAAAATAATCGCTTCGAAAGTCAGAAAAAAATCCCTCCCCCTCTGTAACTTGTAACTTTTGAAACGTAAGTCCAGAAATACTATGTGATATAACAAATTGAGAAGATGCGCTTATCACATACTTTCCTCGAACATTTGAGTTATCTTAAAAAAACGTTCCATACCTTTTGATATTAGTTTGGTTCGACACTCGAGCATCGTCAGGGCCTAGACCATTTTGAAGACTACATTGTAAAAATAAAATAAGTTTATACAATCTACTATAAAGGTTGAACACGCCAAAACCTGGGCATATAAAAATAGCTATAGTTATTCGAAAAATGGAGATATTTAAACTTTTGAAACAACAATTTTCCCACAAGGAACTGGGCTATAAAATGATGATAGTTTTATTTTCTTTTATTTATTCGTTGGCAAAATGTCGAGCGTACAATATCAAAATCGTGAACGCATTTTGCACGAACATGTAAAAAATCCCATGTTAAGCTACATAGATATCGCGAAAAGGCTGAAATATCCACAATCTACTGTAGGTCACGTATTAAAAAGTTTCCGTGAACGCTTGACAATAGATAGAAAGCCAGGAAGTGGTGGGTTGCAGGGAGTCAAGAATAAGAAACAGGAAAGAGTATTTTAAAGATTTTTGCCTCAAATCATACGATTTCATCTCGTGTGTTGCTAAAAAAGTGAAAATGTCTTAGTCCTATGTCCAAAAAGTGAAACAGATGGCAGGACTGAGGAGTTATAAAGCCCAGGCCGCACCAGATCGAGACTCAAAACAGAACTTATCCGCAAAGATACGGTCGCGACAACTCTATGAAGATTTTCTTACAAAATTTAAATGCGCGGTGATGGACGACGAGACGTATATAAAATTGGATTGTAAACAAATACCTGGTCAAGAGTTTTATACTAGCAAATCTCGAACAGATACTCCTGAAGATTTTGAATTAAAAAAATGAGGGCAATTTCCAAAAAAATACCTTCTTTGGCAGGCAATATGTAGCTGTGGTAAAAAAAGTCGCTCGTTTATCACCACCGGGACAATAAACGGCGATATTTATCAGAAAGATTGTTTACAGAAGCGTTTGCTGCCTTTTATAAGACAGCATGCCTCATCACCGCTGTTTTGGCCAGATCTAGCCAGTTGCTAATACGCAAAATCAGTTATGGAATGGTACAACGCTAACAGGATAATGGTGGTACCCAAAATATGCAATCCGCCAAATAGTCCGGAACTGCGGCCTGTTGAAGAGTACTGGAGTATTATGAAAGGAATTCTAAAAAAGAAAGGCGGAGAAGTAAAATCGGTCCCTGAGCTACAAAAAATATGGACCTGGGCGACAAAAATCTTTTCTAAAGAGATGGTGCAAAGTCTTATGAGCCGTGTGCGTAGAAAAGTTCGATCTATGGCTTACTGTGTAAACATTAATTTAAATTAATAATGTGATTTTAGAATTCATTAAATTTGTCATTAAATGTGGTATTCATAATGTAGTTATTTATTTTCAAACTGGTTTAAAAACAAATTTTGCGTGCCCAAGTTTTGGCGTGTTCAACCTTTACTAAAAAATAAAAGGAGCCGCCTTTAAAAAAACCAACCTACAGTAAAGCACAAAATATTTTTTATATACGTACCACCCGTCCTTATCCAGTCCCCATCCCGTCTCTATTCCAGCCCGGTTAAGCAAATATTTTCCCAAAAATAGTTAATACCTAATTATAAGAAAATTAATAGTTATCTGGGTATTTACTTTTTTTTCCACTACGGTGGCTAACAAGTACGGCCCGGCTTATGGTAAGAAGCTACCGTTGCCAATGGACGCCTGCAACTCCAGAGGTATCACATGCGCGTTGCCGACCCTTTACAGAAAGGAGGATTCACTGTGTTTACGGCCAAAGGAACAAGAGTTTAATACAATGCTGTCATCTAGCTCCAATAAAAAAAATTGTAGGTCACAATTTACCTTGTTTTTTACCTCATCGCCAGCATCGTAAGAGTTTTTAGAATCAAAGTATAATACGTTATTTTAAAAAGTATGAGTAAGGTCGGTAAAAATGAAGTCTTCGATGCTTGTGTGCTTTACTTATTCCATTCTTAATATATTATGGCGAGTTATACGATGTCACACTTAGTCATTCAACGCGTTCTTGCATAGGCCGTGTTGAAGACAGAGTCCGGTAATTGCATTTGATTGGATATTTTGAAGTCTTAATGTTGCAAAAAAATCCTTTTTTACTTCTCATGCTCGTAAAGTTCGACTTTAAGTCGTGCGTGGACGACATAAAATCGCTTTTTAAGCTCTAGTATTCATATAGTAAAATTTTCTTCTAAGACTAAGAATAAGCTCAACAGCCAAACAGAGTCAAAATTTATTGCACAATTTAATTAATCAGTAAAATGTCGTAGAATACTGAAACTTGTTTTTTTATGTGTATATTCTTGCTATACTTTCCTCCTTCTCTCTTCTTCTGCCTTTTCTACGAGTATAATTGAAATTCTGAAATCAGATAAAATAGGAGTAGATAATATTTAGTTTAAAAATGCCCTGAAATGTTTTTGTGGCTTGGCAGAAAACAAGTAGGTATCTATGTAATCCCTAGTTATTCACTACTTGAAAATTAAACAAAAAAGGTTACTCGATTAACGATAAATAATTTCCTCGCAATTGAAGTGAAAGTTAGAGTGTACAACTCGTCCATAAAACCCATTTAACACTCGACTTTATACCAAATATTAAACGCGTCAAATGGTGTGTTTTATGCACTTGTTGTACAATCTACTATTAGTCCAAATATATATATTATTTATTACCCATACTATCCGATTAAATCATAAAGCCAAGTTTATTTCTGCATTAATTTTTTTATGAAATTACATACATACGTTCCCAAAAATACCACCTAAACATCAGCAATTTTTCTTAAAATTGCTCTAGGTAAATATACTCTTGCTTAAAAATATGTATGAAAATGAAAAAAACTGTTCCACTTATTCCTCAAACGACTCGTTTTCTAACGTATTTATATAATTTATATACTTTAACATCATCTTAATCAATAAAAATCTTACTCTTTTCACCTTTCCAAGCAAATATCGCGAAACTGCTTTTAGATTATGAGGAATTATTTATAAATAAAAACGAAAAACCAGAAGGGGATAAAAAACGAGGGATGAAGCGAGATGGCGCCTTACCAAATTTAAGAACTTCCTTGACACGTTTCTCGAATACAACGCACATATCATTGGAAAAAACTATGCAAATCTATTGTCTAAATATGAGAATAGAACAAGAGCACAAAAACTACCGCTTGCGCTGCGTATTTATTTTACAATTAGCTAAACAAATTTTCATATATTTCTTCATTTCACGATCATCGGTCATTTTCGGCAACTCTCGGTTCGTTTCGCTAATTTTGAATTAAGTTTAAGTAGCCCAAATTATTTGACGTAAGTTCATTATGTTTGTCATGTTGGTATACAGTTATATCGGTGTTTTTTTACTCGACATGAAATTAAAAGTGCTTCCTATTGTCTATTGCCCATACTTACGAAGTGTTACAAGTGACTTATGAAGATACTCTGTGAGACAAATGTCAAAATGGATATAAATGGATATATATGTCATATCCAAATTATTGTATATTATAATATGATGATTGTTTAATATATTATGTGTATATTACCGGCCGCCTGAAATGATCCTACAAGTAATGATAAGTTATTATACAGGAAATACCAACAATTGTAAGTATTAACTAATAATTTAAAAAGGCACGGCTGGTCGAAACAGGGCACCATAGATCTGTCGCGTAGGTACACAGCTACGCGGGAAAGGTCTCCCGGCGTATATCCTTAGCTGTACAGAGAAGTAACGCCGCCAGCGTAATGGGATAGCGTTTTAGACGGGATATTCTTTTTAGAGATTATCAAAGAGCAGCGCACACCGAGGGGCCGGTGGCCGGCGACGCGCGCTCGGCAGGTCTCATACGCGCTATACGCATGGTATACGGTATCAAAAGGGATTCTCCTCACCAGCGTGCGCGTGTACATGCCCGTCGTCTGATGAGTCACGCTAAGCCTTTCCTTCCCGACGCTTCGCTACACCAGCACACTCGGGAGACTCCGGCGCGTATTGGTGGATGCCGTGGCATGCCGGTTGAATTTGAATGCTCCGAGGTTGGTCCCAGAGCATTAAAATAATAATATAAATCAAATAAATTTAAAAAAATTATAAAAAAAATACAAACATAAGCGTAAGCGTAAATGTTGAGTATCTAGAAAAACAAAGTTTTGGGAGTTTTATTTAGGATCAATGGATCTTAATATGTAAAATTTGTAATTCACTTACTTTTAAGTCTGATTGTTCAATGAACGAATGAAGAATGAACAATGCTGACGCATATTGCTGACACAAAGGTAAAATTAAATTGGAGGTTTCCATAAATGAGAAGAAAAAACCGGCACAGTGCGTGTCGGACCACACATAGAAGCGTTCCGTACCTTCAATGGAATAAGAACGAAACTAATACCAAAAGGTCGTATCTGATGCCTATGGAACAAGTGTTTTGGAGATAACTCAAAAATGGCTGAACCGATAATGTTCAAAACAATTTTCGAAGAAAGTATATGATACGGCGCATCTCACAAATTTTCTGACTTTCGAAGCGATTATTTTAGAAAATATTCACATAATCACAAAATGGTCAAAGAAACCTCAATGTTATTTTCAAAGACCTATCGATTGATGTGTCACATGCTGATACTTGGTTAAAAATTTTCTTTTGAAATTTAGTTACATGTATGGAGCGCCCCCCTAAATGTTTTTTTTTTAATTTAACTACATAACTAAGTAGCGGCATACAAAATACACCTTATGTGTAAATTTTATTTAGATACGTTGTATAGTTTCCCAGTAAAATGGCTGTGACATACGGACGAACAGACAGACATGACGAATCCATAAGGGTTCCGTTTTTTGCCATTTGGCTACGGAACCCTAAAAAGTGTTCTTTAAATATGTGGATGAAAAAATACAATTTTTCTTTTTAGGGTTCCGTAGTCAACTAGGAACCCTTAAAATAGTTTCGCCATGTCTGTCCGTCCGTCCGCGGATAATCTCAGTGACCGTTAGCACTAGAAAGCTGAAATTTGGTACTAATATGTATATCAATCATGCCGACAAAGTAGTAAAATAAAAAGTGGAAAAAAATGTTTTATGAGGGTGGCTCCCCTATACGTAAAGTGGGAGTGATTTTTTTTTTTCATTTCAACCCTAACGTGTGATATATTGTTGGATAGGTATTTAAAAATGAATAGGGGTTTACTACAATCATTTTTTGATAATGTAAATATTTTCGGAAATAATCGCTCCAGAAGTAAAAAAAAATGTGTCCCCCCCCTCTAACTTTTGAACCATAAGTTTTAAAAATATGAAAAAAATCTCAAAAGTAGAACTTTATAAAAACTTTCTAGGAAAATTATTTTGAACTTGATTGGTTGAATAGTCGTTGAAAAAAAATTACAAAATAATTTCTGAACTAAGTTTGTAATTTAACCGTATAAGCAGGTGTTTATTGTACCTGTAATTTCTACAAAATCACAATGAAATGACGTGCTTTCAAATAAAGTAAATACGGTGAAAATCGGTCCACGCAATAAATAATTATCCCATAAAAATCATCTTCCATACTTTAAGCTCGCGCGCAATAGTTTACTTAATTTGCAGATAGATGTCGCTGTACGTGGAACGCTATTATCATATCCTACATGGCGGTGTTATTTTAACTCTTAAGTGGGGACACTTACTGTGACGGACGGAAAACTACGGAACCCTACACTGAGCGTGGCCCGACACGCTCTTGGCCGGTTTTTTTATTGTGAAATAAGCGAACAAAGTTCCAAATACAACTGTTACAAACAAGAAGTGTGACTGTCATGATCCCTGGCAGGATTGAATTCTGAAGGTTGCCTAATGATAGATAACATAATAAGGTGTCGGTATTTGAGTAAACATAAGATAAACTCTTTATGTACGTGAGTAAATCACGCGAGCGGAGCCGCGGGCCCGTCTAGTTATTTATAAATGAAACATAAAATCAAAAGAAGTGTTCCACTTGTGCAGTTTAAAAATAAATCATCTTTCAATATATGTATACAAACGAATAGTAGTCTTATCAGTTACTGTAAAATAATATCTTAATGTTGAGCGAAATCGAAAAAAGCTTTACCGGACTCTTAACACCTATTTGCAGACCTTTCAAGACAAGTTTAGGTACGAGAAACGAAGGAAATGAACACGTTTATATTGTAGTAAGACTCCGATAGAGAAAAATAATGGCATTTTCAACCGACTTCAAGATTTCGAAGGAGGAGGTTGTCAATTCGTCGGGATCTTTGTATTTGCTATTTTTTTTTTTGTATGTTCACCGATTATTCGAAGACGGCTGGACCGATTTGGAAAATTCTTTGTTTTGTTTGAAAGCGTATACTTCACAGTTGGTCCCATTGTAACCATGTCAGGGTCTGATGATGGGATCCTGGAGAAATCGAGGGAACTATTATAGGCACACCTATGGTCATTTGAGTATTTTTTACAGCAAATCGACCATTTGGTGTTGGAAAGGTGGATGCTTAGTGAAGTCGGTTCTTGTTTGTTTAAAATTATTAATTAAAAAAATTGTATCATCGTCATCATCATCATCATGATTTTAAGAGCCTGGCTCTTGTCGGTGGAGTAATCGCCATTCCTTTCTGTTCTCCGCTAATTCTTTTAGCTCTTGATACGTCATGACGTTGGCTTTTTCTTTGGCCTGATCTAGAAACGCACGTCTTGGTCTTCCTCGGTCTCTTCGTTTCGGTATTCTCCCTTCAATAATAGTTTTTATGTAATCGTCATGACCTCATGACGTATCAGGTGCCCCAACATATTTCCTCTTCTGTTTTCAATCGTTTTAAGCAGGCATCTGTTCTCTCCTACCAAATCCAGTACTTCTTCGTTCGTTCTTCTCTCTCTCCAGCTTATTCCTTCCATTCTTCTCCATATCCACATTTCAAATGCGCCTAATCTTTCCCTATCACGCTGGGTTAATGTCCATGTCTCGCAACCGTATAACGCTATACTCCAGACGTAGGTCTTTATAAATCGTTTTCTGATGTTACGTGATATGTTTGCGTGTATCACTAAAATTGTATCACTAGTTAAAAAATGCTGGATCCGCGCTGGATCCAGCTGGCTTGAAAATGGTGCTGGATTGCAATCCCTAGTTATTGCCAAAGACTTAGCCTTGATTACAATGGTAACTTACAAGTTCAAGCCTCAGGTACTGAACTGAGCAGCATACTTGGTAATCTGCAACATAACCGAGGACCATAACCACCAAATTTTCTTTTATTTCCGTTTTATTTGACAGCCTTTATGACTGGTATAGGATAATGTTATATAGATCTACTTTTACTTTTCTATTTTTTTTTTTTTTTTATACTACGACGGTGGCAAACAAGCATACGGCCCGCCTGATGGTAAGCAGCTACCGTAACCTATGGACGCCTGCATCTCCAAAGGAGTCACATGCGCGTTGCCGACCCTGTACAAAAAGGAGGATTCACTATTTACTTATTTATGGTTTTTCTCTACAAAATATACTGGTTTAAACAAAAACGTCGTTAAAGAAGTAGCAACTTGAACATAAGGAGGGCACTTGTGCCTTAAAATTCGATTTCACAAGTGTATTTTTATTACTCCATCATAATAAATGTAAATTTCAAATCCAATTACAATTTATTCCACTACCGTAGTAAAGTTTTTAACTTCATCGTTCCTAACCGTCAGGCTTAAAGCATACGGTCATATTTACATCGGAAGCTGCATTTTACGCAGAAAGCAAGCCGCTTTAGCCAGTGATACTAGGGACCAGACCAATATGAATTATTTCATCCCAGGAAATGAAAATTTTATCCACTGGAATTCAAGATGGCGGACCTTTTCTAAACGAACGGCTGCATAATTTATAAAATTATAGACTTAAACAGTTGCACCAATTTTAGTGATTGGGGTGTCAATTAATTTGTATTGAAATTTCTAACAAAAGAAAAAAATACAATTTAATAAATTATAGATGGCATCCGAACATTCCGAACATTAAGAAAATTGTGGTATATCCCAATGTTTTTTTTCCTTCTAGTAAAAATAAGTACTAAATATCCTATTATATGGACACATATTTTTTTAATTGAAATAAAATTGATATTATCCGCAAAATAAAACAAACTGCATGACAATCTGTCGAATAGTTCTTGAACTGTAATTCAGCGCGCGAATGCCGGCGCTGCTGCGACAGTGAAGCGTTCTGCCCGCCAACCAAATGATTAAACTTCATTCAATCTGGCATTCGCTTTTAGCGAGGTAGCAAGTATTTTAATTGTACTAAATTAACCCGTTACGTACCTATAATATTACCACAAACGTGTTCATTGATAGTTAGTAAATTAGGAAATTGAGTTAAAAATTAGTAGAAAACCGATAGTAAATTGAGGTTATCTTCGCTAGGTAAGGCATATTGTGATTTCTTAGTTCGTTTTCTGCGCTCAATTTTATTACGGTGTGGTTAACAATTTGGTTGCAGTTTTTAGGGTTCCGTAGCCAAATGGCAAAAAACGGAACCCTTATGGATTCGTCATGTCTGTCTGTCTGTCTGTCCGTACGTATGTCACAGCCATTTTACTCGGAAACTATACGACGTATCTGAATAAAATTTACACATAAGGTGTATTTTGTATGCCGCTACTTAGTTATGGAGTTAAATTTGAAAAAAATATATATATTTTTAGGGGGGCGCTCCATAGATGTAACTAAATTTCCAAAAATGTTTTTAACCAAATATCATCATGTGACACATCAATCGATAGCTCTTTAAAAATAACATTGAGGTTTCTTTGACCATTTTGTGATTAAGTGAATATTTTCTGAAATAATCGCTTCGAAAGTCAGAAAAATTGTGTGTCCCCCCCCCCTGTAACTTTTGAACCGTAAGTCCAAAAAATATGAAAAAATTTGAGGCGATGTGCCTTATCATCAGTGATCGTACATTTTCCAGCATTTTTGGTGCAGTGCTAAGGTTATTATTATTTTGAGGCTATTAAATGTTTGAACCAAGAATAAAATAAAATCAAACCCATTTAGAACTAAGTAATAATGTAGAGATGGTTGGTAATTAAATAACAATTTAATAAAAAAACGTCTTTGCACCAATTTTGCTGAAAAATGTACGATCACTGCTTATCATATACTTTCTACGAAAATGATTTTTAACATTATCGGTTCAGCCATTTTTGAGTTATCTCTCCAAAAAACTTCTTCCATAGGCATCAGATACGACCTTTTGGTATTAGTTTGGTTCTTATTACATTGAAGGTACGGAACCCTCCTATGCGTGGTCCGACACGCACTCGGCCGGTTTTTTATATCATAGGCATGTCGAAACAAGTTAAAATAGCGTCAGCTTTGGTTTTGGGTGCTATTTGCATGGACTGGTTTGGATGTTGTAAACAGAAATACGAGCGTATTTGACTGAAATTTCGACGTAACTTACACTACTGTCCTTGTTTATCAATTATTGACGTGAAAACAACTTAATCAATAATTATTATATTTATTACTTTTATAATTTAATGATAAGAGTGACATAACATGCCCAATAAAAGTAATAAAAACTTAGCATATTATGGCTTGATCATATCAATTATACTTGGTGGTGATCAACTAACTATCTTTGGATCACCCCTGGTATATTTGAATTACCAGAAATCGAGGCTCGAGGCTAGAATAAAACGTTATGTTAAAATTGAATTCAATTCGTGAATTTTGAGTATGCTAGGCGAAGTGGTACCAGTAGTTAGCTGGCACTATGAGCTTATCGGCGTGACGTCAGTCCAGGGGCGGTACGCCGACATAGAGGCATGTAGATTGCGAAATTGATTGCATGTTATCTGATGCGGCACGGGTTCTTCGCTAGCTTTTAATACGGGCGTTTGCCACACAGCACGCGATCCTTTTGACAGAAGATCGCTTGTGTGAGGCCCCCCTTCAGTCGACTTTGGTAATTATCGCGCAAGCCGTGTACAGTGGTGACGTCTCCGGCTCCTAATATAAAACTAACCCTGTTTATTATAACTATCCGTTTTGGTACTCTTATATGGGAAATAATTATCCTGTCAGCAGTTTTTAAAATTGGTTCGCTAAAAATAGTGGAGAGATATGACCAGTGATCGGATTTTAGGGTGCAACACGGTTTTTTTTGACCCAAAAAATTATGCCAAAATGGATAATCTTCGGGATTTTAGGGCCCACGTTGTATACTTTAGTTACATCAAATAGATTTCAATAAAATTTTAACGTTTTAACCACTATATTCGCATAATAAGTGGATGTATTCCGCCGTGTTGCACCATACAATCCGATCACTGGATATGACACAATATTGATAGCGACGAATCCCCTCTCGTTAGTTTGATATACTATGCTTATTTCTAGATCCATACATACGTTCTGGTTTTGATGCAGTATTCTGAGAAATTATATAAATAATTAGATTATATCATTGCCAAAACTTTCTGATGGGTTAAAGTAGTTTAAAACGATTTATGTAATTCATAGTTAGTCGCCTACTGTTTCTGTTTCCGAAATAATACGCAATGTTTTTTGTTCTAATATTAAAACATAGGCCCCGTCCTTTATAAATGAGACGACTTCGGCAGTTTTTACCTATTTTGGTATTACTATTTTCCAATTAAAAATTTTTGTTGGTCTATCACTCTGACCTCCACCCATTAAACACTGTCAGATGCCCGGATCTAGCAATAAGGATAGTATTGCAATCTTACTATATGCGTTTCATTGCTCTCAATATTGTGTCATATCTGACGGGGCTAGCTCTTAGTCCATAAGCCATTTAGTCATTTGGTCTGCGTACAATGATTTGGCTGGCAATAAATAAATCAAATTCGGGCTAAAACCCTGGTTCAGCAAACAATTTACAAATGGTCTACAATTTTACCGATATCGATCTGCTTCTATTATCATTTGACTACTTCATAAACAAATTAATTACTTGGTCAGCAAGATGTCACAATTGACAATATGTCGTATTTCTTAGCCTACAATTTCATTGGTTTTCTGAATTCAGTTGAAGAGAGGAATACGCTGATAGTTTTTTTTTTCACTAGGGCTTGTATTTAATTTATTATTATTTTCTCCTTTATTTATCTTTCGGCTTAGGTATGTTTTTTTTTAAAGTAAAATATGAAATTACATCTAAAACATACAAAATAAAAATATAAAAACCTTACCTAGGGAGCATGTAATGGCATCTCACCTTTTGGGTCGTGAGAATTGGCCAGCGATGTGCAAAATGGTTTAGAAAAAGTATTTAAATACAAAATGCAAATACTTTCATGATTTACTATTTCAAATGCAAAATACAAAATACTTAGCAAAATTGTATTTCAAATACTAAATACAAAATAGGTATTTTCAAAATACTTTTTTAAAATACAAATGCTTTTTAGAATTCCGTCGCCAAGATGGAAAAAGCGGAATCCTTAGCTCGTCATATCCGTCTTCCCGTGATCATATGTCATAGTCGAAGCATAGCCATTTTAATCAATAAATATAAAGCAAATGTCTTGTGTGCCATTAATTTGTTTTGTAGGTAAATGGTTAAAATATTTTACGTCACACCTGGCCATAATGTGAGTTTTACCGCTCGCTACGCTTACGGTAAAACTCGCATTATGGCCAGGTGGGGACGTAAAATTGTGTACTCACCACGGGCAGTAAAAAAGAAAGCCCTCTATCGCATATTTACAACCCTCGCCTGCGGCTCGGGTCCCAAATACCTGCGATTTCGGGCTTTCTTTTTTTTACAGCCCTAGGTAAGTAATGTACTATTTTAGGCTCGGCACTCGATACATGTAATTAAATGGTTTTTTTTCATGCTCTGAGTCTGACTAGCCAAATATTGTTGACAGATATTATTTCCTTGTTGTATCACCAATTGTCTATGATTAAAAAAAAAAGGTAAAAGTCTGTTGTCAATTTATGTCATTATTTCAAATTGTTCACGTTTATAAGGGGTTTATTTTAAATAGTATTTAAAATAACTGTACCGAGTGGTCCGCAAACTATTATTTAGGCTCGTAAATAATTACGACAATGTGCGAAGTTGACGTGAAGCGTGTTGTATAACGAAAAACTGCAATGTTTACAAGTCGTCAACGATTTTGTAGGTAGGCTCTATTAATATTTTGATACTTTAAGTACTAGTTCTAACATTTGCCTATAACTTTGATTAAGTACGTGAATTTATTAATCTGAATCTCATAAATAGGACAAGTGTGTAAAGAAACGGATAAACTAGAAGCTCTGGAAAATATCAATACAATCAAAACATTGGAACGTTAGAAGTTACTTACTGAAAACCATTATTTAGGAGAAATCTGTGGACTGACTGGTCAGTAGTAATTTTATGTAAAAATATAAATAAAAATATTTGCGCGAAACATGTATATATAGTACGTAAACCAACTAAAACCATCCCTTAAAACAAGTGAATAGGGAACTCAAGTACATACATAGTTATTAGATTTTTTTACTTGCTTCTGAGCATCTTTTGGGGAATTTAATTTCTGAATGTATTTCTCTTGTTGCAGTCGGTTAAAGATCTTTCTAACAGCCTGTGAAGCTTGTTTACTTCGTTAACTTCTGTCTGTTTACCTAAACCTACCTACCTACCTACCTACCTTACGTGTGCACAGAAGTCAAAAGTATTTTCTAGTATCAAAACTATTATTCCTGCTACACAAGGTGTGACCAGCCCATGATTTTTTGAATTTCCCGCCAAATATTTGGGTAATATTTCAATGGTCAGACGCTAGTGAGTTATATTTATCTATATGGATCCAAATGTCAATGATTTCCGTTCCAGGGAATTTACTTTCCAAGTATGTATATTTTTTTAGTTTAATGCAATGTAAATTCGGTACAAAAATGGTTTGCAATTTAATACGATTTCCATTCTTATAAGCGCTGGTATTCTGGCGATAAGACGTCCGACTTTCAATCTGGAGGTCTCGGGATCGAATCCCGACTCTGTACCACTGAGATTTTCGGAACTTATGTACGAATTATCGGTTGATATTTATCAGTCGCTTTTCGGTGAAGGAAAACATCCCACGGAAACAGGGACAATTCCCAATAAGGCGTAGTTTCTGCTCTGGGTTGGAAGGTTAGATGGTAGTCGCAACTAGTGTCTATGCCAATTCATGTGATTAGTTCGCCAAGCCGGGACACGCTACGAGGATGATGATTTCCATACTTATCTTAACTCTCCTTTTGAAAACAGACGACTAGTTACAAAATGACGAGATTTTCAGGAATGAGTGCCTTTTTTGGTTACGCGGTGTCCTGTCCTACCAATCACCCACGTAGGAGCAATATATAACTGTAACCTGTTAAACCTACCCTTTCTTTCTACCAACATTATGTTAAGTTAAAAAAAAAAGTATTTTGTATTTTCAAAATAGAAAATGGGACCCAAAAAGTATTTCAAATAAAATACAAAATGCTTTTGTTAAAAAGGTATTTAAATACAAAATAGGAAATAGGTATTTGCATTTTAAATACAAGTATTTCAAATAAGTCACATCTCTGGAATTGGCAAACCTATAATATTTTTGTATTCTTTATTAATAAGCCATACACATTCATTGCATAACGATTACATTTTTTGTAAGCGTGCAAAAAAACTAAAAATGGATATACTTTGCATGATGGCAACCGACTCTGGCGGTCCTCGAAGCTCTTCTTTTCAGCCATGCATACTAGGTTCCCAGAGAAAATAGGTGTCGAGTTTCATTGCTGCCACTATTGATTGACCTCTAATTAAGAGCAAAACTAGGGTTTTATCATCAAATTATTTAGTCTAAGTGATTTATCCTTCATACATTTTAGAAAATTTGCATTGCATGGCACTGGTGTGTTGACTACAGACCTCCTGGTGTATCTTTCATTGAAATCCGCGCAATAGTTTAGGCACCAAGGAAAAAACATGATTTCGTATTTGGTGACCTCTTGCGGCCGCCATATTTTTTATATATATATAAGTGTGTATTCATTGTTCAGATCAAGTGGAATTAAGGGATATGTCATTTGTAGAAATCCGCTTAGCATCCTAGGCTACAGGGTGTATTCATATTAAAAATATTTATAACGGGTTACTCACGTAATTTAAGTCGATTTTTGCTCGACATGTTTCGGTCAATTTACGATGACCATTTTCACGAGCTGCCTTCCGCGACGGCAGCGCGACGGCTACTACGCGCCTGCGCGCGGTGTGCCCTGCTGCTGGCGGTGGGAGGCGGCGGCGGCGGCGGCGGTGTTGTGGCAGATCTACCCTCGTTCACTTCTTCACTATTGCCGAAATGTTTGCACACTACACTAACGACGTCACTTGCTAAAGGCACGTCCACACTGCCCACCGACGTAGTATTGAAAACCGTTTTCCAACTAGCGGGCAATGACCAACCACCATCCCGATTGAAATTCGAATGACGACTTATTTCTATAGCTTCCCGTATTTTTCGCTGAACGAGGAACTTTTCCCTTGCCAGTACGGTTACCTTATCAAACCTAATATAATGCGTCGAATCCGAATCCAATATGTGGTCCGTCACAGCGGAACCCTGCCCATCCCGGTTTTTCATACTACGTATGTGTTCAGAGAGCCTCGTAACGATGTTCCGGCCAGTCTCTCCAATGTAACTCTTCCCACAGGAGCAAGGGATCATGTAAACCCCAGGAACATTCAAGGGCTCCTTATCCTTCGGCGAACGCATCCACTGTCTGAGCTGCGTTTGTGGGCGGAAAATCGTCTTGATGCAATATCTTCGGCGTAACAAGTGTCCGATTTTATTATTCTGACCAAGACCATTAGATTCTGACCAAGTAAAGAAAGCTACCTCAGGCAAACTCCATCTAGTGGTGAGGGTTATGGGAGATCGAGAACGATGGAAACAAATCAAAGAACTAAAAAAAAACAAGTGGTCACAATCCTCAGTAATGAGGGTCACAAAGAAGTAAACTTATCGTATCAAAATTAGATAATTGTGGGTCGCTTAATGCAGCTCATTGTAAACTGGAGTAGAAATGTTTGCTGACCAGCTAGATCTTTTTGTTGACCAAATACATATTTGATATTACTCTTCATCAAAATTTAAATATTTTTTGATCGATTAAATGATACCACTTTTTATCACTTTAATATCTTCTTATATCGGCTTCCTACGCCTCATTAATTTACTTAAACTGTTAATCAACCATGGTTTTTTTTAACTAGTGGTGGGGGGAGGAGGGGGTACATACCTAATGAAAATGAAAAATAGCTTCTCAAGTACATATACACTTGAGTTTAAATAATTCCCATCCCTGAAAATAACGAACCGACTTCATTTGTTTAGATTGTTAGTTGAAGTGTCGATTTTGCGATATGAATTGGAAAGGTTTGCCGTAACGTAATGGTTAGGGGGAAGGGGGGGCAGTGCTCCCGTAATTTGATTGGCAAGAGAGGGAAGAAGACCCGCGCCGCGTCCAACACAGCACTAATTGCCCCGCGCAATACAGAAACAATGACAAAACTTGGGCCCAAGTCAGTCGCCATCGGCACTCGACCTTTCGCTCTTTTATTTAAAATTCATTTTCTCGCTTGGCAGATTGTTTTTACTCAAGTTAGGCTTCACTTAATAAAAACACAAATAAAGTTCGTTACTGTGAAGTGAAACTTATTTGTTTTTTTTTGTAGAGTAGGGACTTCTTGCTTAGTAATATGTAATTATTTAAAACAAATAAACATCAATTTCTCGTAAATTTTCGCATCGCAAACCGGTTATATTTTGAACGTGATATCACGTGCTGACGCTGAGGGCACGACATTCCGTGCGCGTGATTTGACGTCTTTGGCGGTCAAAGGGTTAAGGGGTCAAGGGGTGTTGCTAGAACTTATAGTTTTCAATTTATGTGCCGCGCTAATTAAGACGAGCAATCGTCATACAGATTACTTAGAGATTTTTCGTTAATCTTCCAAATATGTAATTTTTAGAAATACCAAACCCGCATCGCGACGCGTATTATCATATAAAAATATGTATTCAAAGTACATTACATACCTATTTGAAACAAGCTTTATCATTTCGAGTAATCCTTGAAAGAAAAAATAATACCTGAAGACCTACGAAACAGGTAAAAAATAGCCGGTCGTCTACCAACGCACCTTACCTTACTTACGCTGAGATTTTGTCGTTAATCTTCTAAATATGTACATTTAAAAAAATATCAACTAACCAAACTGTGGTTTGGCAGAAGTACTGATATCAAAAATAAGTGTAAATCATTTTGTGAATCAATATTTTTGTTTTATATTGTCTGTCCGCGCAACCGGCATGTATGTTGGTGTGGTAACCCGGTTGGCGGACACGTGTCCGCCTTCTGACACTGTTAGCAGAGCAGAGCTAGCCACGTCAGATATGACACTACAATGAGAGAAACGAAACCCCTCTAGTTAGTTTGCTATACTGTGCTTATTTCTAGATCTGGGTTTGGACATCTGGCAGCACTAAAGTGGTGAAGGTCACAGAATGCAAACGAGTTCAAGAAAACAAATCTTAAAGACCTGGGTTTGTTGCAATATTATGAGAAATTATATAAATAATTAGATTATATAATTGCCAATCAGTTTCTGTTGGGGAAAGTAGTGCCAAACGTCGTATAATGTAATTCAGGAGCATTCCACGGAAAAGTCCACCGTTGTCCCGTACGAACACGAATTTTCAGAAAATTCGTGGCTTTTGGAGTTCCTTTTTTTGCGATAATAAATAGACTCAAACTATGGTCAGAATTATATTCCAATCAAAATTGCAAAGACAACTATAATTTAAATTGCTTGGACCAAAATTTTATACTGAATTCAGAAGGAAACGAATCAACAAATACATATAACATACTACGCTCTCGGATCTGCGAAGGACTATTTCCTTCTTTTGTTATAACTGCACGATGCTCATTTTTAGCAAATTAATTTTTTCTTCCGACATGTTGCAAATATTCGAGACTTGCAGAAAAATGAGAAGCAAAAAACAAACGAATGTCAAAAATTTTGAAAATAGAATAAAAAATGAATACGAATGCATTTCAGTCAATATTATTATTGCATTTTATTTTTTCCTAGAAGTACTTACTTTTTTTACTTACAACAAATTCTGCTATAAATTGTTGCTCTAGCTGTAAATTACCTTGTTACTAATCTTGCGGTTATTGATAATGACATGTGACAGACGTAAAGCCAGGCTGCTGTATCTCTTGGGACAACATGTCTATCGCGTTGCGAAACACTGTACTTGATTTCAAATCTTTCCAAACAAAGCCCTATACATATGCAATGCAACGAAAATTAAACGCTAGTAAGGTGCGTTGGCAGACGACCGGCTATTTTTTACCTGTTTCGTAGGACTTCAGGTATTTTTTTTTTCTTTTAATGATTTCTCGAAATGATAAAGCTTTCAAATAGGTATGAAGTGTACTTTGAATACATATTTTTATTTGATCATACGCGTCGCGATGCGGTTTTTTCTTTATAGTACTCTCCTTTATGGGAATATAGTTCAGAGTTGGATACGGTTACCAACTTTTAATATGTTGTATGGCATGACACTGGGACCCCAAAACTTCCGAGGGATGGGGGGGGGGACACAGATGAATGTCTCCCGCGTAATGACGTCATCAAAATGGCTTCCGTTTCGTTGTTAAAAGTGGAAATTTCGTCCAAACTATACACTGCGCTTGCACGTGTGTGGTATCAAACGCAAGAAGATTAAATATGCTATAGTGCTGTGATACATAATATTTCTTTATTATTTTTAAGCCTGATTTTAGGTTTTATCTGTTAAACTGTAAGACAAATTATATTTGTAAAGACTGTATCGAGAAGTATAAGGACAAGTGAAATGTGTAATTACTTTTTAAATGTTTATTATTTTGCATAGGTATGTTCTGGGCATATGGTTGGGAGACCTTTTTAAACATTTTAGTGTTGACTAAAACACCTGTTACCTTTGTTTTCGGGCGACTTTTCGTCGTTTGCTTCGGACGTTTCTCATCAGATGCGGACAACGTTTACTGTAATCAGTGTCGACGCTTGAGCCAAGTTTTTATTTTATTTTTTTACGGAATCCGCTACCGAGAAGCTTTGCCGAAGTTTTATCTTCATGATTACCCATCACGTCCTCGATGGGACGTACCTAAGGGTAATTTGGCGGATTCATATTCTTAGCAGCATGATGCACGTCGTGGGTTTCCATCCACTCTCTGATGCAGGGGGCACAGTGGCAACTAGCCAAATCGGGCCAAAATAAAGTAGAGCCCCTGTTGCGTCTAATCAGCAGAGGTCGGACAAATGGGCGTCATTGCTCGCAATAACATGGACATGACTCAAAAGTTTGATTGATTAATTTCTTACCTGTAATTTTATTTGTATACGTTGTAAATAAAAACACAGACTTCTTATTCTGTAGATTTATTAAAGTAAATAAACAGTAATTTTTCTAAATTTTCCGGGGTAAGTTTATTCCTTTTTACATCCAAAATATACTTATGAGCTGAAAAACTCCGTTCGCAATCTACTGAAGTTAACGGAGCAAACTTAACGATACTTTAATAGGAATACTTTCATGCCAATAGGACTCAGAGTCTACTTTGCCTTCTATGTATTGGATGACAGTTTCAAAATCTGCATTTCTTTTAAGTACTGCTTTCATTTTTCCTTGCAAACTGATTCCTATTTCACCTTGAATGCTTTCCAGATTATTCAATATACATCGTATTTTACTTAATGTTAATTCTATAGTATTTGAATTAGATTGCAAACTCTCTATTACGTGCGGGATTGGTTGAAAATGATATGAAATGAAGTTAAATTGTGCTGAAACGTTATCTGATTGTAAAATCTGTTTACACGTACGGATATATATACTATCACGATTATTAAATGTTTGTATGACTCTTTACAGCTTCAAAATTATTTTTATAATAACATGCCGCCTGGATCCAAGTGCCCCATCGTGTAATTATGGGTTGTGGTGGCAAGGGAATGTGTGGGTTCATTTCTTTGAATATTGCAATCCTGGAAGGGGCTTTTGAAAATACTTTTTTAACGTAGTTGATTAATCGGTTAACGTCGTCAAAATGGTTTCTAATTTCTTCGCAAAGTCTGTGAATCCCATGTGCCAAACAAGTTATGTGTAATATTTGTGGATATTTGGCTTTAATTTTCTGTCCAGCATTTAGCATATAGCTCTCCGAATCGCTCGTAAATAAAATTATGTTTTTGAAATTACTTTCAGCACGGTCTTCCCCTTCCCACAACCATTGTAAGCTTGATTCGAAAAAATTAAATATTGTAGATCCGTTTACTTTGTCCAAAACTATGGATGCAATCAAGAAGCAACTAGCGGGCTGATTTTCTTTTAAATTTCTTACGAGAATATTAGCAATTTTCCGGTCTAAGAAATCTTTAGTCTCATCAATTGAAACCCAAAAGTATCCATTGCTTAGTTGTTCACGAATATGTAATACTTTTGCTCTGTAGACCTTATCAAAAAACACTTTTCTTAAATATGACTCCGAAGGAATATCAAAGCCGATGCAATATTTTGTCAAAAACATTCGAAAATAATTATTTTTCAATTTATTCCACGGTATATTGGCACAAATCATCATCATAGCTAAATCGTAGCAAAACATATCTTCAGTAACTTGGCCTGTTTTTTTTTGTAAGTGACATTTACTTTTTAAATGTTTGGTGAAACCAGACTTTCGAGATGCGTCAATATCAATATTACATACATTACAAGTTAAACTTACACCATCAAATGAGAATTCGTCATGTCCCTCAATCCAATTCCAGATTGTTTCGGACCTAGTTTGACGTCGTGACATGTTGCAATAAGTATTAATTCAATAAAAAGGATATTTGATACACAAGGAACTAATTATATTGAATCTTTATAATCTTCAGCAATGAAATGAATGACAATTGACGTTTAATGTCTTCTTTATCAACAGAATTATAAATTGATAGGTGGCCATGTTATCTGGATACAAAAAGGTTTATCTCTAGAGCACTTAGCTCTACACTACACTAGGTACCTACGCTGGATATCTACATAAAATTTGAAACAAACAGGTACTACTAGGTATTAATAATACTAGGTAATATATAGTTACTTTATTTGTTACCGTTCTATATATATTCGTTATATATATATTCACAGATATTTTTCTATTACATTAATTACCAGGACCCAAAACTTCTCAAAATCATGCAGAGGTATTTTTATTAAAATTTTACGCATGTAGGAATTCTTCATTGGACATTTACAGGCGACATCTCTTGAGAACTCATTCCCTAAAAAATAACAAAAATTTGTACCATTTAAATTTCAGTTTTATTCCCTGTGTATGAAACATGAACGTAAGTAAACTTTAGTTTTTAAAGGGTTACCTGCTTCATCCGTTTTTTGAAATTTACGAAAAAGATCAATTATTTCCTCCCAACATTCGTCGAATTTTGATGGCTCAATAGTTTTTAACATAAATTTCAAACACCTTTCTTTCAAATTGAAATAACAGCGGCACAAACATGTTTCTTTGTTGCCTATATATAAGAGAAAATATAATTTAGTTTTCATTCAAATTGTTTAAGATAAGCCATAATAAATAATACATAATTTTGACGTACTATTTCCTCGTCGTATTCTATTTACTTCAATTTTCGCCATGATCTCGCTGGTAAATTGATGATATTCAATAGGCGAGAATAAAAATTTTGCCATGGCTTTTTTTATTATAGTTTGATATTTTTGGTGATATAGAGCTTATGAAAGAATCACAAGTTAATAATATAATGTATGTAACATTAATAGGAATGAATGTCAGAATAGTAAAGTCAATGTCAAAAAATAGATTGTTTTGTTTTGCTAAAAGGAAATCAAAGAAGGTATAATATCTTTATTTTAGTATACCATTGAAATCTTATCAATTATCACTATATCATCAATAATTTAATTCATTAATCAATCAATCAAACTTTTGAGTCATGTCCATGTTACTGCGAGCAATGACGCCCATTTGTCCGACCTCTGCTAATCAGTGACAGAATTCATTTTGTACACACTTCTTTATGTAAAGATTGGTAGTCATCGTGGAAGTAGTGATGAACGCCGTAGATTTCATACCGCATTTGCATATTACCTACCACACATTGTCTTAGATCCAACATTTTCGGCAAAAAATTACGTTTTGTTCTCATACAGGTGTTCTCCTTTGCGAATAGTAGACGTGTTCGCCGCGTCGGCGTGGCGTAGCCGCGCCGTGGGACCCACGCCGCCGCCGCCGCCGCGGATTTCAAAATCCACGCCGTTGGCCAAAATTTCAGAATTCGGCAAAAATTAGCCAATGACAGTTTGAAGGGGTTTTCGTCGCTTAGAAATATGCACTGTTCAATTTTAAGTAAAACTGTGACATATAAATTTCGCAGACGGTGTTTGACATTTGCAGCCTATTTCGGAGTTGGTTTGGCTTCCGTTGGTTTGGAGTGCTACCCAGTCGTTGCGATTATTGGCCCTTTGAACCATTCCTACAGAAGTTCTCTACTTTTTTCCACATACATTTATTAGCACTGAGTGAGTTTTTGATTTATCGATGTATCTTTGAGTCGATATTGCGATTATTCGAGACAGTTTTTCGACGATTTTTGACTTGTCATTAAAAGAGAAGTCTTAGCCAAACTGTTTAATGCCATTTACATCGCAGAAACACACCCTCACGATTTTAGCGATCTTTCTCATGGACATACCGTTTTCTCCTATGTATTTGTCCAAGAATATTTTTCGTTGCTCTTGTGTGTGGTTTTTTAGTTCATGAAATCAAAAGTGATCCGAAAATAGTAGTTTTCGATACAAGTGCGAGAAGTATGTCATCTAGCACGAGTACCGAGGTTACTTGGCCCGAGCCGAGAGGCGAGGGTCAAGGTCTCGGGACGAGTGAAAATGACACTTCTGCACGTGTGTCGAACAACGTTTTTCAATACAATTGCGAAAATACTACAATGAAATAAAGTAACATTTATATTCTGTCAGTGTACGAAAGACAGCTTCGTTCAATCGCGCGTTGTTCAAGTAATACTATTGGGTCTCGCATAATACTCCTTTATGCCCAATTCCGCGTAGTTCAGGTGGGTCATTTATAAGCGGGTCTCGCATAATACTCATTTATTTAAAATTCTGATCTGCAAATCGTGCGTAAAATCAATCTTTACGCACGATTTGCAGATCAGATTACTTTTTAGCACTAGTGCATAAAATCAAACTTTACGCACGATTTGCAGCTACATAAACTAAACTTTTTAGCAATTGTATTAAAAAATAATTTTAGTAATTGATTTAATATCATATCATCTATTACATTATAAATAATTTATATTTTTAAAACAAATAAAACAGGAATGACGGCTTGTTGCAGTTGTCCTCATACTTCTCAATACAGTCTTTAGATATATGAGTTAGTCGGTCTTCTCCCATCGCACCTGATGTGCCTTTGTTTCTTCATAAAAAAATATATAAAACAAAGTGTCGGTTACTCCATTTATATCTTAAGAACGGCTGAACCGATATTAATGTTTGATTTTTTTTATTTATCTTCGCCCCGAATATCAGAATAACTTAGACTTAATATAAAAATAATTGTAGTTGCCGGTACGAAGTTCGCCGGGTCAGCTAGTTATAGATAAATGCAACATTTTAAAACTAGATTAAGACTATTAAGAGGAATAAAACGTATTATTCTATTATTCTTATTCGTTTCTGTGATAGCCGTTACTTTTGGAGTACATATATGTAATTGTTTACGTAATTAGTGCCATGAGAGTTTATTGTTTTGAATAAAGTGGGATCAACTGTACTATGTCAATCTGTCGAGAAAGCAAACACGCCTAGGTAACCTCGGGTTAACCTTTGCAAACCCTCCCTAAACTTTTAAAGGCTCGCTTAATAACACAGGCGATTTCTGGGTCTCCCCTTGTTTACTCGCTTGCTTTACTAAGGTAATTTGATGATTTTGACTTATTCAAACTGTTGGGATTGCTCGCTGTAGCCAGTTGAAGTTATGTCCGTGCTTACGAATTAATAATTCCACCTCAAGGTTCAGAGGGACATTCCAAATAGGTTTACGTGTGTATTTTTGCTCTCTTGGGTTAAGCTGGATAAAGGACACTAATTAAATTTGTTGAATCTGGAATTTAAATCTTATTCTGATTATTTGGTATAATTGTACATTATGATACAAGTGTGCTAAGTTGATCATTACACACGAAGCGATATTGTGCGCATGAACGCACTTGAGTGCGCATAAGGAAGCTGAGCTTTGTAATGATCAAGCACAGGCGTTTCATACGACGTTTTTCAACAGACTTGCGAGGAAATAACAGAATAGTGTAATTAATAACTTTTGATAAATACATTAATTATCAGAACTTTTACAGGATAGAGGTAATGACGCACCTAAGATAATTAAAATTAACTAACCTTTTTTTGTGATGTTACTAACTATCTGGAACTCTTTTAAAAACATTTCATAAATTTAAACACTTCACATTTACTGTCCAATAAATTATAGTATTCTTTCTTACGTATTACTCACTAGATTTTTATGACAACATTTTACTAGTATGTATGAGAGTTTTGAAATATATCCAGAGGTTAAATTAACGCTAACGTTGTCTGCTTATTTACTTAAAATATAATTAGTTTAAATTAATAAAACACTACGAGAAAAATCTAACAAATAAACAATGATTTGAGGTTAAATAATTTTCTTTTTTGGATGTGCGTGCAGCTTGAGGCAAAGGCGCCGACCATTAAGACAAACAGCCAATATTAAAACAGACAATTCGCGTTTAAAACATATTTTATTGTGTATTATGAGTAATATAATAAGTTAAAATGTTTCTTTATCACAATTAGGATTGTATAATTTGTATTTTATTGTAAACTAGCTTTTGCCCGCGGCTTCGCTCGCGTTAAATTCGGGGTAACACGGTTCCCCTTTGCCCCCGGAATGCTCCATACAAACTTCCACCCTCCAGTTTAGGGAAGTGGGGGGTTAGAAAGAGACAAAAAGTAGCCTATGTTACTCTCCATCCCTTCAACTATCTTCACTTAAAAAATCACGTCAATTCGTCGCACCGTTTTGCCGTGAAAGACGGACAAACAAACACACACATACACTTTCCCATTTATAATATTAGTATGGAAGTATGGATGTGAACATTTTGTGCATATTTACTTTTTTGAAATGAAAACCCCTAAAGGGTAAAAAAAATAAAGGTAATACCTGACTAAATTACAACGATTCGTCTGCGTGCATACAACTTGGTACTATACTTTTTTAATGGTTGTGATGTAGGAACTAATAACACCTAATGTTTTGAGAAATAAATTGCGTTTCCTGATTGGTCGATTTAAACATTGCTGTATTTGCTGTATTCTGATTGGATGATATTGAATATAATGTTTTTTTTAAGGACTTACATTATTTACACAGTATACGCACCAAAAAAGTATCGGGCGTTCCGATTAACTTCGATATGTGTTGTGATTGGTGGATTTAATATGGTGAAGTGTTCCGATTGCTCAATTTAAAATGTTTTGTAAATCATAAATATGTATACATATTAGCCCTAGAGGCTAAATGTACTACTTTAGTCTGCCTTGGTAAGCATATGACACACTTTTTGAGCATGAGAAGTGAAAAAGTATATAGCGGGTTGACTTCAAGTAATGAGAGTTTTCATAGAATAATAATATAGCCTTTCATTTCCAATAGACAAATTTAAAAATTCTTTTTAATATATATTCTGACCAGCCAACGAACGTAGTAGCAATGTAAAGCGAACAAAAGTATGACAACGCTAAGAAGACATTTACTGTGTGTAAAAACGAGACGGACAGATTTCGTGTTATCTATCATCAACTGCAACAGTAAATCTGGTTGAGGCAATTGACGTATGCCTTTAAAATTCATTTTAATTAAATGAAGAACGTTGCGGGAGTTCTATCTCACTCGCGCTTAAGATGAGAGAGTGAAATGCACTAGATACAGATTCAATGTAAAAGAAATGTGAGTTGAAATGTTCGTCACGAATTACGGTGTCTCATCACACAGTGTTGCCACATGTACGTAATTTGTATTTGCCGCGGTTTACTACTGACAGAAATGGTTTGCCAAACTATAATATTACATTGAAATATAGTTATTTTTATTAATAATTATTATTGGTCTGTCCATTTCTGGACATAGGCCTCCTCCATCATTCGCCATTGGTGGCGGTCTTTTGCGGTGCGGGCCCATGTGTCTCCGGCCACAGCCTGAATGTCGTCGCGCCACCGGCATCGCGGGTGGCAATGCAGTACTTTTTCGGACCATCGTCCGTCTCTTGTTCTAGCCGTATGCCCAGCCCATCGCCACTTTAATCGGTATGCCATTTCAGCAGCGTCTATTATTTTTCATATAGGTAGATTTCATATAGGAGAATTATAAATAAAGTAAAATTTTCTAATTTTTCTGATTTTTAGGGTTCCGTACCTCGAAAGGAAAAAACGGAACCCTTATATGATCACGCCCGTCCGTCCGTCCGTCCGTCTGTCAAGACCCTTTTTCTTAAGAACGCGTGGAGGTATCAAGCCGAAATTTATATCAAATACTTAGGTCTACTGTCCCTTGGAGCTGTGAAAAAATCAAACTTCTAAGCCAACGCAATCAAAAGATAAAGCCGTTTATGCCGCAAATTTTTGAAGCTCGCAAGGGAATCGAAACTGTGAACTCAGAATCTTGAAATTTGGTACGAAGCAACGCCTTATAGCACAGATAAAGGAAAAATTGTGAAAACCGTAAATTTTTAGTTTCATCATATAATAAAAATATTTTTAATAATTTTAAAGTTACTACCCCTTTCCTCCATGGTATTAAATTGAAATTCATATCAAATACTCAGGTCTATAATACCTTTAAGCTGTAACAATATCAAACTGCTATGTCAACGCAATGGGTGAACTTTTACTTATATATCTACAGATTTGTACGGAACCCTCGGTGCGCGAGTCCGACTCGCACTTGGCCGGTTTCTTTTTTCGTTATTTTCACGCTTATCTTCTCTTGGATACCTACCTTAGTTATTATTTACCCTTCACCGTTGTGCAAAGATCCTTTGACGTTATAACATTGTCATAGACAGTGGTAACAATAAATAAAATTAACAACAAAGAATTCCATGTTGCTAAGTAATATTGATAAAGTAGCTCGTGTTTTGAGTCTGAAGTACCGTAAAATGGTAAGAGAGATGTTTTTATTCGCGCGACACGTCCGCAAATGCCCAACACGGCGACGTGCCGTCCTCCCGCGGGACGACATCCGTACTTTCGAACGGAGATATTTATAGCCGCCCCAGAAGCCGCTATTACCTAATGTAACATTTTATGGTAGTCCTTATTACGTATCCCTCACCGACCCGACCCTGACAACCGGGTTCTACGGGCGACAAGAAATTTTATTCATGTAACATTTGGCTTTTAACTACTAATGTACTGAGTCAGAATTAGGCAATCAGCCGCCTGTTCGGCCACAAGTGAATGGGTCGCAAAAATGCCCAGTCGAAGATACACTTTGCGGCAATCGTAAATTGGGTTTGTCCCTTGGGTGTGACGCCACCTCCGTCGCTGCCGGCAGTACTGCCGTGCCGTCTCTCCTGCGCCACATACGTTAATCGCGGCTGTCCGCCCGCCCCTCGTATTCCGTGCCGTCCGCCGCCCACCCGTTGCGTCTTTCTTCGTGCATCGCACTGTAATGGCTGCGAGAAAGCCTCTTTTGTTGCGCCACCGATTTGTTATATTTCGTAGCGCCTTTTCTAAGATACCTGCTTTGACTGGCATAATTGTTGTTTTGAATCGGCGGTTTTGTTGTGCATAAAATGCTTTGTCACATAAGTCTGTAAAGCTGCTCTTCGTCAAAGCCGTTGTAATCCTCTGGCTGCTTTGTTTGTTACAAGAATTCATTAGCGTTGTGTTACGCAGGTTAATATTGATATTTTGCCGCGGGATTTTTAAATTAAATTATATTAATATTACAGATGGTTTTTAAACAAATTCTTGCTAAAGTAGTCTTCGCATGGCATTCGTATGCGTATAAGCTGCGTAAAAGCCAATCGTTAGTTTAAAAAAATCCTATAACCCTATATATATCCATAATACAATCTTCTATATAGATCATTGCTGGATACACGCTTGCTCCCATGGTTCCTGCTAAAGTTGACGGAAATGGTTTCCTCCCCGACGGAACAAAAAAGGTATATATTGTCGAGTGACAACCAAAACTCACTTCATCTTGTTTAATTCAACATATAACATATTCACAGTTTTTTTGCATGCACTGATATTAATATACATGAAATATTAGATTTTGACGCATGGTAATGCTAGGTAGCATTAGATATTAACGATTGTTTCGACTTATACAGTGTGTTTTTTTAAGTGAGACAGTATGGGGAAATCCTTAAGTATAGGAGATACAGGGAAACTGCCTTAGGAAACATTAGGTATTTTTTTGTGAAAAAAAAAGAGTATAGTCTATATTTTGGTCCCTAAAAAATTAAAATATTTTTTTTTTTATATAGCTTTGTATTATATTTTATCACTGTATGTTATTTATGTAACCCTTATCTAATGAATCATTAGATAAGGGTTACTTAAATAAAATGGTTTATTTTTTATAAATCATTAGTAATGATTTATATAAAATAAACCATTTTTTTATATATTACACACACCACATCCTAAAGCAAAAAAAAATATTGCGCAACTTGCATATTTCCGGCTTGTATTTTGTATTTGCCGGAAAATTAGTTAAAACATATGACAAAATAATAACCAGGTTCAAGGCTCCAATATCACTACATAGTATAAATCGAAGTCGCTTTCCGCTGTCTGTCCCTATGTATGCTTAGATCTTTAAAACTACGCAACGGATTTTTATGCGGTTATTTTTAAGAGATGGATTTTATTTAATCGTATGGCGTATATACATAAACATTTCAAAACTAAAAAGAGATTGTATCATAAGTCCACATTCAGGGTCCCGAGCCACAAGATTATGTCAGGTGTTAAATTGAATGGATGGAGTGATTCAAGAGGAAGGTTTATATGTATGGTTTATGTTTATGCGTAATATAAGTAGAGAAACACTGATAATTTTAGAGGTTTCTAATGAGATGTCGTAAAAAAATACATTTTTTGCGCTTACATTGCAAACGCTGGCTGAACCCTACGATATAGATCAAAATAATGTACTAGAGTATTGTAAACCTTAAAAAGGTCTTCAAAAAAGCCCCGTGCGAAACCGAGGCGGGTCGCTAGTAGAGTATAAAATCAAACCCTTATAATTTTGTCAAACTGTTAAAGGTTGAACACGCCAAAACCTGGGCATATAAAAATAGCTATAGTTATTCGAAAAATGGAAATATTTAAACTTTTGAAACAACAATTTTCTCACAAGGAACTGGGCTATAAAATGATGATAGTTTTATTTTCTTTTATTTATTCGTTGGCAAATTGTCGAGCGTACAATATCAAAAACGTGAACGCATTTTGCACGAACATGTAAAAAATCCCTTGTTAAGCTACATAGATATCGCGAAAAGGCTGAAATATCCACAATCTACTGTTGGTCACGTATTAAAAAGTGTCCGTGAACGCTCGACAATAGATAGAAAGCCAGGAAGTGGTGGGTTGCAGGGAGTCAAGAATAAGAAACAGGAAAGAGTATTTTAAAGATTTTTGCCTCAAATCATACGATTTCATCTCGTGATGTTGCTAAAAAAGTGAAAATGTCTTAGTCCTATGTCCAAAAAGTGAAACAGATGGCAGGACTGAGAAGTTATAAAGCCCAGGCCGCACCAGATCGAGACTCAAAACAGAACTTATCCGTAAAGATACGGTCGCGACAACTCTATGAAGATTTTCTTACAAAATTTAAATGCGCGGTGATGGACGACGAGACGTATATAAAATTGGATTGTAAACAAATACCTGGTCAAGAGTTTTATACTAGCAAATCTCGAACAGATACTCCTAAACATTTTGAACTAAAAAAATGAGGGCAATTTCCAAAAAAATACCTTCTTTGGCAGGCAATATGTAGCTGTGCTAAAAGAAGTCGCTCGTTTATCACCACCGGGACAATAAACGGCGATATTTATCAGAAAGATTGTTTACAGAAGCGTTTGCTGCCTTTTATAAGACAGCATGCCTCACCACCGCTGATTTGGCCAGATCTAGCCAGTTGCTAATACGCAAAATCAGTTATGGAATGGTACAACGCTAACAGGATAATGGTGGTACCCAAAATATGCAATCCGCCAAATAGTCCGGAACTGCGGCCTGTTGAAGAGTACTGGAGTATTATGAAAGGAATTCTAAAAAAGAAAGGCGGAGAAGTAAAATCGGTCCCTGAGCTACAAAAAATAAGGACCTGGGCGACAAAAATCTTTTCTAAAGAGATGGTGCAAAGTCTTATGAGCCGTGTGCGTAGAAGAGTTCGATCTATGGCTTACTGTGTAAACATTAATTAAAATTAAAAATGTGATTTTAGAATTCATTAAATTAGTCATTAAATGTGGTATTCATAATGTAGTTATTTATTTTCAAACTGGTTTAAAAACAGATTTTGCGTGCCCAAGTTTTGGCGTGTTCAACCTTTTCTAAGTTATGTTTAGCATCATCAAAAGCGAAATTTAGTCAAATTTTCGGATTTTCTGCACAAATGACCAGTGAAAAACACATTGGCGAGACGTGCAAATTTATCTCCACATTTCAAAATTTTACTTGATGGTTACCAAATCAACTTATTTATAAATGTTGTTAATAAAGCCTTAATAATATACCTTATGAATCATAAGTTATGAATGTTATGATATATTAAATCATGAAAACAAATAAACCATAAATACCTACCAAAGGCAGCATTCCCTTTGTAAAAAAACGTAGCTGTTTTATCATTAAACAAACGGTGTATGCAGAAATCTATATACGTATAGAAAATAGGAAACTTCACTGAGGTTGGTAAAAACAGTTAAAGGTGCAAAGACGTGAGAGCTACGCTTCGATGCTCACGCGGGCCGTTCAACCCATTGCCGTACTTACTGTACTGTTTGCTGTTTGGAACCATTACTGCCGACTACAGGCTTTACTTTCGCATTTGGTACTGCTCTTTATACAATGTTCAATTTAGCATTAGAAATAACTCCACAGAAGACAGTACGGCGTTTTTATCATGCTTATATACGTGTTACTTGAGTGACTGAAAACCCCGGACACCCCAACTGATTTTTATTATTACTAATTGATGTAGAGTGTTTATTCGTTAATCAGTAAATTATTTCGAAAGATATTCGTATTTTTAGTTTTCCTTGCAATTGTATTCGATTGTTAACTCTACATTCATTGTGTTCTTTTATTGTGTCTAACTATCAAACTACTGTGTCAACTTTGTGACATATGAGTGCTAGGTAATGTTACGTGCGTATTTTATAATTTTATCGCTTTGTTTAACTTTAACTTTTTTTAACAATAGTGGGCTGGAGCTATGCCTTAAGCAATAAAAATGCCTTAATCAATAAAAAATGAGCAAGATCTAAATGCAGCTCTTCATTTAAACGGAAAAGGTTGTAAGTAGGTATGATGAACATTTTGTATGTACTTGCTTAGGCTTACCTACTATGCGACAGGTAAGTCATGAACGATTTAACTTTTAACTTTATGAAATCAATAAATAATCAGTATTCTACTACTATTAGTACACTCATCACTCATAATTTTACTCCAACCGACAAGAAGTTAAATGGCTTCCGTGTCCGATCCATTCTTGTAATGTGGTCCTTCCATGCTATTTAAATTATCTTCTAATATTCCCAGCTGAAAGTTTCAGCCGTAAGAGAAACCAAGTTGTAATGTATTTTCTTTTTAAAAAGGGTTTGTTTACGTGCGTTGTTGAGCCGCAAACATTGTTCGTACAATACGGTGATATAACGTTGACGACTTCAAACTCTTCCCGTAAATCCCGTCTCCCTTTACGATATTGTTACATCGTTCTAGCTATTCGTACCGTTTTGCAGTAATTATTGCGTGTTAGTCTATTTATTGCGAAAAAAAGCAATAGTGGTAATAACAACAATACTTTGACAACGACAACCTACATGACACTTCCTACAGTGAAAAAACAAATTTGGCAAGATGCCTGCCATTATTAAATTTAAAACCTCTATCTCCTTAATCCTTTAAAACCTATTTATACCTTCATTTGATCCTAAATTCGTGTAATCGATCCGTAGGCCCAATCGCAGGAGGTGTGCATAACTTTAAGCAGCAGAATAACTTCGAAATGTTTGCTCTTTTTTCAGTTATTTCAAAAACGGTAGGTCCGTTGGTAAAAGTCAATCCATTCAATGTTTTAGAGGGTTAAATTTGTTGGGGGTAGAGAGGTCAGATTGAAAGTTGGTTTTATGTGGAATTTTGGGAATACCTCGTGGCGGATTTTGTTCAAGGAGGTATCATTGGCCTTAGGTAAATAAAGGGCGAGCGGCAATCCATATGTGTACGAAAACTCGTACATCGATCCCCTCCACTAAACAGTGGAGGGGACCATTTTGTCGATCCTAGTTTTCGACTTATGGGCAGTTTAGTTTATCGAAAATCTGTTTTTACCAGAAACGGATAAATCATGCTCAAAATCGGTTTTTACCAGAAACGGATAAATCATGCTCTAATTATAATTAATCTATAATTTTGAGCCCAACGCAGTAATGATCAATTTAAGCACTTTTTGGAGCCTCAAAGTTAAGTGCCTAGGGGTACCACTTTGTCGATACCTAGAAAAAACGACGATCATACTTTTAGCCAAGATACGTAGGGCGATCGATGAGTCAACCGTCATCGACCAATCGACGATCTATCGACTAGCGTTTGATAACGTTTCGTTATCATTTTTATGCTCCAACAGTCGTTTCATGATCAAACTGAATGTATGGAACTGATATTTGCTGCGTTAGAGACGCGATAGATGGTGCTACGGGAACGCGATTTTACATAGACGTTGTAGTCCAGGTGTATGGTCCATGATACAAATCAATTCAAAGCTTATTATTAGCTGAGCTTGAAATTGGAAAAATTGTGCGCCTCGAGAAAAAGTTGTGAATTGGGTATAGTGCCCCATGATGAATATTTTTAGTATTTGAGGTCCGTTAAATTTTTGGACCTTCACGTCAAAATCGGGGGTCCCGTGCAATATTTTATTACTCTCTGGTTTAACCAGAGCCAGAGCCGGGAGCCTTAAGCTGCTAGGGATTGTGAGGTTGTGTGGTATCATTAACGTATAAAACAGACATGCAGAATTAATTTTTGATGTTAAAAAAGTAAAAATCGGAATCGCAGTGACGCATCGCATCCGTACCGTTTTTATCGCATGCCATAGACACCGCTGCTCAAAATACGGTTTGGAAGGTTCGCGTCAAAAATATTTCGTATGGGGCACGTCACTGCGTACACGTTGCGTCAGAGTATTTTGAGCTTCGGTGTGGAGGGCATGCGATAAAAACGGTGCTGATACGATGCGGCACTGCGATTCCGTAACGTCGCCGTTTTTTAAGCAGCGGTGTGGTCGCACTTTAATCCGTTATTTAATTTCAATTATGTTTATTCCAATTTTGCTTAGGTCGCACTTTAATCCGTTATTTAATTTCAATTATGTTTATTCCAATTTTGCTTAAAACGACATAAGACAATAATTTTATTTTATTATGATACCAAGTAAAGTGATCCCCGCCGGCCATAGTAGTTTATGTAACTGTTACGTAATAAGGGTCCATAAAACATGAGTGTGGTTTTATGAAATGAGCCGCAGGCGAATTTCATAATAAGATCACACGAGTGTTTTAAGGCCTAATTACGTACAGTTGCATACACTGCTTTATCTACACTCATATTATATATATTAAATGAATTGTTCGGAAACCATAGAATGACCGCCATTGTACCGTCATGGCCTACTCGATTGTGCCGGCGCTCGCGCGGGACCAATCGAGTTGGCCATGGCGGTAACATTATGTTATCAAATTCGATGTTCCAAATTTGAAACTCATTGCTTAACAATATTTGAGCATGCATAGTTAAAATTACGTTACTGCCGCAGATAAGAAACTTATCATAGTTAAATCGTTTGTTGTAATGCTTGTCATTGTCTACGGTTTTTGAACGCATTTTAGAGTACTTACAGTATGAGTGTAGATAAAATTATTTAAAGCTCCGGATTGCATATGTTGCACTGGCAATTCGCCGTATTGCTTGACAGGGGTTATTCTATATCTCATTGGTTTTCGAGTTATTTGAGTTTTTAGTTTTTACTGAATTAGAAAAATTGGTTCCTGATCAGATCACCGATTACACAATGTATATCTATACAAATACATGCTTTGCTTATATGGGGTGGGCTTGATCAACTATATAGATATCTACAACTACTTCTAACTAGTTGGCGTAACGATTGTTACCACACGTAAATAGTTCTGCTTAGGGACTGACAGTTTTGCTACGAGAGGCTACTTCCCAAGACGATGACGCGGTTCCACGGACGCTCGTTACTATGTCACCTGTCTTATATGACACTACATGTTTGCTGACGGTGCTGCTAATGATGCTACGTTTTCGTGTTGTGGAACAGTGTATTCTGATAATGATGTGAAAAAATAGACGTGTAGTCTTACTTGAAGTTGTTATTCCACTGTGGGTACTAGGTTTTTTTTTGTTTACTGTCTTTAAGAATTCATAAGGAAACAAGGATATTAAAATGTTAAATTCAATACGAAACAGGGTGACTTACTGGCGTTATTGCGTAACGATGCAACTAGAAACCACCATCGCCTGCCTTACTAGTAGATAAGTCGGCTATCACAATCACACTGCTGCGGTATCCGCATGCCGCCCCGGTGCACGAGTGAGATAGCGCTCTGTATAGCGCTGTCTCTTTCACCCATCCGGTTGCGGCGCCAGTGTTATAATCGCGTTACTGCAGAGACCGGGAAAGAAAGGCTTTCCGCCTGAATATGCTGTATAGACGGATAGGGATGCGAGGCCGGGAATCCGTTTTCACGCCGAGGCACGTATAGTGTTTTCACAAAAAAATGCGTGGAAATAAAACCTAAATTTCAATACATTAAGCCTAAAAGTTTATGGAACTCGGGATATCTTGGTATAAGGTGGGTGCGGTGTCGTTGCCGCCGGCGCCCGCCCGCGGAGTCGCGGCGGGTATTGGCTTCTTTGCAGGCCTAGGCCTAGTAGTATGAAAACCCTTTCATATCAAGTGTCACTAAGGCTCCCGAAACGTGATGCTTCCGAGCCTAGGGCAGATGCCCCTGTTATGGCTACCTTAAGACTCTCTATTACCTTAAGAGTCTATTCAGACATCCGTAATTTTATAACAATAAGGAATTATGACACTCTTTATGATAATTTACATAACCGTCTATTATACGTGGTTCGACACGCACTTCGCCGTTTTTTGTGCAGTTTTATTTTAGCACACGGTAAGTAATACTTAAATCCATTATTGTATTGATTTTTACCTTTTAAAATTTTCATTCGACTAAGGGCCTATTTCACAATGTCCAAGTGAAGTATTGGATAGCTAATTAACAAATAAATTAACTGCCAGATAAAATTACCTGCAAAACTGAGCACTTTATCTTCCAGTTAAGCTTATTTGAAGATTGTGAAACGCCAACGATGACTTTATTCGTCAGATAAGTGGCAAGTAACTTTACTTGGACATTGTGAAACAGGGCCTAAGAAAAATTTGTGTTATAAATGGATCGGTATTAAAATGTCTGAAACCATAGACAATCTAGCAATTGAATGAATGAAATGGTCGAATAATGGACTCTATTGACTGAATCGCACCCAATTTATCGGGATTGTATCAAAAATCGTTTGCGATTTGTTGCAAGTTCTATAGAGCCCATAACTCTAAAACTTTTTAATTATAACAAAATCATCGGGAATAATGGATAAAACAGAAAAAAATCAATAACAACAGCGGGAATACACGATTAAATATAAATACGGTGTCTTTTTTGGTTAAAAATGGCTGACAAGTAGGTCTAGTGACATGGACATTGATTTAACTCCCGTTGAGATAAAAGAGCATGCAAAAATCTTTGTTAACAATATTTCACCGCAGTGCTCTAAAGAGAGATATCTTAAGGCATGGAGATCTCCATTTCATGGAGATCCGCCAAAAATGTGAAATGCTCGGCAAAACATTACATTTGTTTTTTTCCGAATTATACCAATTTTACTGTAAATTTTAACTGATTATTCTTAATATACCTTTTATAAAATGAGCATGTAGTATTTTACTTTCCTTACAGTCGAAATGAAAAGTAGAGTGCTTAACTCAGGTGAAATTACCCATTTCACCCTCGAACTATTGGATATCTCGGATGAAATGGATCCCTTTCCACTCTTGGTTAACAATCTACTATTTAATTAATATCTACCGGTAACATTTTTTTAAATCAATATTATGTATATTAAATAGGAATTAGGAATTAAGACTCCTGAAAGATTTTATATTTAATATTTATTATTTCACTCGTGCTAGCCGTGCGTCATGTTAGTTTTCCACATAGCATCCATTTAAAATAAATTTTATTGTAAATGTTGCATGTAATATCCTAAAGATTAACTAAAATCATTGTTATTTTAATTCAGAGATCACTTATCACCTATAAGTTACAAGAAAAGCGAAAATACCCGCGGATCTACCCGGGTAATTTATTTATTTATTTAAACCTTTGGGAAACAAACAGGCACATACACAAATAGTCAATCAGATGATACATTCAGAAGCAGATGATACAATCACAGTTTCCACAAATAAATTTTAATATATCTGTTGCTCAGTGGGAAGTACCTACGATAGAAGTACGAGTTAATATTTAAAGCTGCCCTCCCCTCATACCCATTTGTAAGCACTATTAACATATTGATGGATTTTGGGTGGAATTAGTCCAGGATTGAACAAGAAAAACTAATATATACCTATAAACCTGTTTGGTTTATATGTTCCAACACATATTAAAAAGTCAACCATACCTGACTTGATGTAAGGCAACACCCTTAACAACTACCATTTCCAGCCTAATAGTTTATCATATCTATAATGTGATTATGGCTAACAGATTCCCGATAAAATGATAGTGTTAGCTATAGTTGTTTACTCGACAGCGGTAAAAGGTTTGCAAGTCCCTCGCGGCACGAGGGCGCTTGTTTTCATTTCGTTATTTACTTTTAATTTGGCAGCAAGCGGATGATGCGGCTGCGAGCGCCATGTCGTGTGAATAATTGAACCAATACAGCGACGAGTGTCGGTATGCCTATGACCACGTCAGTAGCCTGAAGGAATAATTATCCTGATTTATTTATATTATGGAGTGTCCCACAAGAAAAGATGGGGTGTCGCATAATTAATGGAAGTTAAACCAAAACAGAATTAAGAAAGCAAAAAAGAAACGTTTTAAAATATACTAAAATTGTATTGAGTTTCCATCCACTCGTATATAATATGTATATTACTAGCTTTTGCCCGCGGCTTCGCTCGCGTTAAATTCGAAGTAACATGGTTCCCCTTTCCTGATTGCCCCCCGGAATGGTGCATACAAACTTCCACCCCACATTTTAGGGAAGTGGGGGGTTAGAAAGACACAAAAAGTAGCCCATGTCACTCTCCATCTTTTCAACTATCTCCACTTAAAAATCACGTCAATTCGTCGCCCCGTTTTGCCGTGAAAGACGGACAAACAAACACATACACTTTCCCATTTATAATATTAGTATGGATATTCAGAGCAATGTCGCGTAGTCGTAGTGAACGCGAGGCAACCGAATTGCTTGCGGTATTTGGGCTCCCGAAGTGATGAAGAACCGCCCTGTGCAAGCCGAACTGACACTGGCTGAACCCGAACTGAACTGGGGCGGAAATAGAGAGGCAAGGGTGGAGGGGGATGCGAAATTTTTTTTTTCTTAAATATGCAGTAAAATAGGCCTAGGCGCCGGCAAGTGCCTGTTTTTTAATTTCCATTGCACATATATTTGTGGCACAGGATCATGACGTTCAGCCATTTAAGGCTATAAGCGATATTTACTTTTTGGTCCGTTTGACGTACGCGTATAAAAAAAAACAATAAATAATATGATATTTATCGCTTGTACAATGGGTTGTGCTCCGAAGAACTGTTTGATATGATGCCCACGGCAGCTTTTTATCACCGCACCGCTCGCCGCCGGCAGGGTGTTCATCCTCACACCCTGGAGCCCAAAGGGTCGCGCACAGTACGGTTCAAGAGGAATTTCCTCCCACGAACGCTGCGGCTGTGGAATGAACTCCCTGCCGAGGTTTTCCCAGCGGGCTACAGTATGAGGTTCTTCAAAAAAGGAGTGAATAGGTACCTAAAGGATAGGCAACGCGCATGTGAATCCTCTGGGGTTGCAGGCGTCCATAGGCTACGGTAACTGCTTACCATCAGGTGGGCCGTATGCTTGTTTGCCACCGTCGTAGTATAAAAAAAAAAAAAAAAAAAAAAGATATATTTTGCAATTTCGTTCATATTTAAAATCGACATGAAAATAACACATTATTAACAAATTCCTATAATTTTAAATTGTAAAGATGGAGGCAGATTAAAAACGGGTATTAGACGTTGCAATTTGTAGGGCCCAATCTGTTGTGTATCCTGCCTCTCCCTAATCCTCCTTGAGCTCCCTAAGGGCCCTACCTCTTATCACACCTTCCAAAACGTGATACTTCGCAGCCTATTATAAGGAACACAACATCAATATTTCATTGCATGTTTGAGAAAAGTATTTTATTATTATATTTGTGTGTCTTTCCCGACCACGGAACAATGTGTTCCGGACCTTTGGGAGGCATATGCGGAGCCGAAGCCAACGCGCAGAGGTCCTTTCGACAATTTAATGAAAAGTGAGGGGTACACTAAGCGGAGGCTGCCCCTGCCCGCGTCAAGGAACGCACGCAGAGACAGCACCCGCCATGGTGTAAGGACTATTAAGAGTTAATGGAGTCTAAAATGTACTAGGCTAACGGGTGAAGAGTATGGACTAACTACTGGGCTATTGCATGAAGAACCGTATGCCTGCCTAATAAAACGGTATCCAATTTTATTTCCGGCAAATAAGATTCTAAATTAGTATCACTCGCTTCGCTCGTGATTCAATTATGGAATCTTTCGCTTACTCGGGACTCAAAATGGGTAAATTAACGCCCTGGGTAAATTAACCAATATTTTTCTAAGTATCCATCTTACTTGTGCCAAAGAATGTCTTTCGGCAGCTTACGAACTAGGGCATCAGATCTGGTCAAAAATGTTGCAGAAAAGTTTCCACAATTACTCGTAAATTAATTGTGAAAAGATTGACGTCATTACGCGGGAGATATTCATCCATGTCCCCGTCTCTCGGCAGTTTTGGGGTCACAGTGTCATGCCAAACAACATACTAAAAGTTGATAACCGTATCCAACTCTGAACTATCACTTAGGGGAGTAAGGGAGAGCACTAAACGTCTTCTGCCGCGATGAGCACAGCGAGATAATTCCTTACAAAAGGTTCGATATTCCTGAATCAACAACAACAAAAATCAATGTGCGGAACAATTACAAACTTCATTTAAAATGCTCCGCTTGACTTTTCGTCGAAAAGAAAGTTAATTACCTCGGCGAGAATGGCAGTGACTGTAAGATAGATGACGTCATTAGGTTCGCTTGAATTGTTAAATAATTAATGATTTGAATCTGCCTCTACTAACATAATAAGGCTGCGTTTCCACCAGAGATGTACGAGGATGTGTAGCGAAGAATGTATTTGTTAGGAACTAATAGAATCACTTCGCTTGAGCGACGATAGGTAAATTAAGTGTTTCTATTGGTTTCCAACAAACGAGTACTTCGCTACGCATCCTCGCACATCCCTTGTGCAAACACAGCGTATAACAGTACCTATACAAATTATACAATTGATATATAAGTTACAGAATTGCCTCAAATTTTACTTTTCACTCTTGTAGATATGTTTAAATAGTAGTTTATCTACACTCATATTGTAAGTCTCTAAAACGTGGTCGAAAACGGTAGGCAATGGCTAGCATTACCACGACCGATTTTACTATGATAAGCTTTTTATCTGTGGCAGTAACGTAATTTTAACTTTACATGCTCAACTATTGATGTGTTATGAACTTATGAGTTTTGATAACATAATGTACACCTGCACCCACCCTCCCACGCTACCGCCGACAGCCCGACACGCGCCCGCGCGACCGCCTGCACAATCGAGTTGGCCATGGCGGTGCAATGCAAACATAAACTACTATTACGTCACACCTGGCCATAATGTGAGTTTTACCGCTCGCTACGCTTACGGTAAAACTCGCATTATGGCCAGGTGGGGACGTAAAATTGTGTACTCACCACGGGCAGTAAAAAAGAAAGCCCTCTATCGCATATTTACAACCCTCGCCTGCGGCTCGGGTCCCAAATACCTGCGATTTCGGGCTTTCTTTTTTTTACAGCCCTAGGTAAGTAATGTACTATTATGTAACTGTTACGTAATAAGGGTCCTTAAAATACGACTGTGGTTTTATAAAACGAGCCGCAGGCTTGTTTCATAATAAGATCACACGAGTGTTTTAAGGCCCAATTACGTACAGTTGCATACACTGCTTTATCTACACTCACATTGTAATTCCTCTAAAACGTGTTCAAAAACGGTAGGCAATGGCTAGCATTACCACAACCGATTTTACTATGATAAGCTTTTTATCTGTGGCAGTAACGTAATTTTAACTTTACATGCTCATATTAAATTTACATGATACGTTATGAGTTTAAAATTCCGAACATCGAATTTGATACCATAATGTAAATCCTGTGCTCCTTCCTGACCAACGGCACGCGCCCGCGCGACCGCCGGCACAATCGAATTGGCCATGGCGGTATTGGCGGTGCAATGGCGGTCATTCTATGGTTTCCGAACACTTTATTTAGAATATATAATATGAGTGTAGATAATAGTAGTTTATGTAACTGTTACGTAATAATTAAGGCCTAATTACGTACAGTTGCATACACTGCTTTATCTACACTCATATTATTTTAATCCTAAATGACGTGTTCGGAAACCATAGAATGGCCACTATTGCACCGCCATGGCCAACTCGATTGTGCCGGTGGTCGTGCAGGCGCGTGCCGGCGGTCTGAGAGGGCAGGATTTACATTATGATATCAAATTCGATGCTCTAAATGTGAAACTCGTAACTTAACAATATTTGAGCATGTAAAGTTAAAATTACGTTACTGCCACAGATAAAAAGCTTATCATAGTAAAATCTGTTGTGGTAATGCTGGCCATTGCCTACCGTTTTAGAACACATTTTAGAGGGCTTACAATGCGAGTGTAGATAAACAACATTAATCACTGAGTTTAAATACGTAATGAAAATTGTATTTAAAATTAAACAGCCAATTTTCTTTTTTAATATACATAGCCCACTCCGAACCGTACCCGGTTCAAAGGTCCCCATTATTCCCGCCGCATTTCCTCGCTGAACAGCAATGGAGACCTGCTGAACCAGATACGACCCCAAGCGAGGATCGCAGCCCCTCTCTCGCAAACGGAGCCCTAACTCTCTGAAGAAGCTGAGTGCCTCTGCCCCCCAGGGTCCGGTTGTCGCAATGGCCACTGGCACAAAGTCATATGCGGATTCGAAAGCGGCATACTTCGCGTGCTTTTACTTTGCCGCAGACTCCGCCGCTGAACCCGCAAAACGAATGGTATGCCTCAAATGGCCTGTTTTCGGTACTAAGTGCCACAGCGCCATCTGTCGAGTCTGGAGTAGAGTTATTCTGTCAGAGTTAAGCGACGAACAAAGTATTAGAAACTAGGATTTAGTGTCTGGTGTGACCGATAGATGACGCTAGTGCTTTAACCTGAAATAAGGGAACGGGATTTTGTATGGATATTGTCCATCCATGTCTATATCATCCTTTATTATTATCAAAAGGTATAAAAACAATTTTCGTGTTTCTTTTCTATAAATGCAACGTTTATTTATAGACCAGTCATTGGAGCATTTTGCCTTACAATAGGTGGTGTAGAAAATGTTTTAACGGGTTATGGTAGCCTACAGAAGGGTTACAAAAAATTTAGATTTTTAGACTGAGCGGGTGGAGCGTTGGCCGCCATCTTGGTTTAAAGGTGCCAAAATTCGGTATATTAACCTTGACGCTTAAACGGTTGTCAGACAGTATAACTTAAGTCTATATGGACCGTATAAAGAATACATTTTTTCCACACACAATAGACAAGTCTTACAGATAGGGAAATACAGGTGGTGAAAAAAGTATCAGTTTTAGGGTGTATCATACGAGTATGACATACAGGCTGAGGGACAGACGGACGGACGACCGGATGGACGATAAAAGTATGATCGTACCTATATAACATTCGGTTAGAGAATATCACGCCTTTATTGACCCATGGATTCGCATTCGCGAATATGATGTTCAAAAAACAATATTCGTTACATCCACAGAGAACCTCCTATAGAGTAATAATGTTGCTCATTTTGTTCGCGGTGCGAGTGACCAAGTTTGCGGAAGACGTGAGGGGCGGGTGTGTGATAGCGGCGCTGCGGTTGGTCGATTCAAGGACCGTGCGCTATCACCACCCTATCACGTGGTTGCGTAGTGATGGGACATGTGTACTACAAGTAAACAGTACTGTACCGTACCGTACCGTAATTTGTTGTTGTCAATTGAGGTATTTACTGTTTACTAAATTGGTGACAAATAACAATAATGCAATATGTATTTGCCTACTTTAAGAACGTACCAATAAATTTGACCTAGTCGCCTTATAAGACTAATCTAAAATTACCTGATCTGTGCATTGAAAGTACTTTTAGAAGCAACCCTCATGTGACACCCCTTAAAAAATCTTAAAGCAACTTCCATGTGACGCCCATTTAAAGCGTTTTCTAGAAGCAACGCTCATGTGACACCCATTGAACTTGTCTCATAGCAGTAACGCTCATGTGATACCAATTAAAAGTTCCTCAAAACAACTCTCATATGACACCCATTGAAAATGTCTCATAGGAGCAACACTCATGTGACACCAATTAAAAGTTCCTTAAAACAACTGTCATGTGACACCCATTGAAAGTATCTTATAGAAGCAACGCTTATGTGGCAGTGGCACTCTTAATACCCATATTTATTATAACTACATATATGAAAAAAAAAACTACCGACGGAATAAATCTTTTAATTCTACCAACTACTCAAACTAAAGGAAAAATAAAAAATAAAACAAAGATCTCCTGTTTTTCATTGTATTTCGTAAATTTGGTAAGTCGAAAGTACGTGGTATATAAGTATATAAGTCCGGTACACATCATCCGCACATCACTATCGTACACGTGCTTGCGTAAGAAAGGAATAGCACATTGCATTCTTAACATGACAAAAAGAGACGGCCATATTAACTACTTCTCAATTGACTAATTCAAAATGAACTCCGCTGGCTAGAAACATATTTCAGTATAAAAATGATTTTGAAGTAAAAGTGGAATGTATTTCAAACTTGTGATTCTTAAAGTTTAGAAACATTTTCCACACCGCCTTACACTACAATATGCCAGGATTTTGAATAGTTTTTCTAGGCTTTCCTTGTAGGCTTATCTAGTGGTTATCTTATCGGTGGTTACATCTCTATAGTAGGCATAGTTGGAAGACTGGGAAGCGTGCTGATCTTGTCGTCCATACTATTGTACGGAAACAGCAGCCTGCTTTTCCGTGGCCCTTAACTGTACGAACGAAAAGCTCTGGCTGGTTCGTTTCGTACAATGAAAAACTGTTGCCAAGGATTTTTCCTTAGAAAGATTCAATTGCTGTAATATCGTATGTATATTGGTTGCTTCAGAATTCGATTTATTTTTATCTAATTATTTAATAATATCATGTACTCAACATGATAATATTATTCTTGTTATTACACGGTTTTAGGGGTTAGATCAGTGTGAAATCTACCTTAATATATTGTTGCTGAGGCCGGAAAGCTGGATCATAATAAACTAGCGAGTTGACAGTAAAGGTTGCATACGCCAAAATTTAGGCACACAAAAAGACAAAAAAAATGCAGGGTCAACTGTAGCGAATTATCTATTGAATATAGTTGCATTTTATTACTTTGTAAATAAATAGTTACTTTTTTAGGGTTTCGTAGCCAAAATACCAAAAACGTATACTTTTATCACGTCCGCCCGTACGTCCGTATGTCACAGCCATTTTACTCGGAAATTTTAAAACGTATGTTAATAAATTATTTCAAACAGGCAATTACTGAAAGCCATAGACTAATAACCCAAGACCCCGCATAGCCGGGCGACCCCCGCTGCCACGCACACAGTCGCTTCACTCCACGGTGTGAGAGAGAGAGTTGTCTTTTCTTTCAGCCCTGTATGTAACATCGTTTGATTGGGACATTAAAACAAATTATTCTTGCATTTAATTGTGACGCAGAAACACTATAACATCTGGTTTGCAAAATTTTGGCATTTAATTTCACTTGCAAACCTTTTTTTTTATCTTAATTACCTATTAAAAGGGTTTAGCAGGCTAAGGAAGGACGTGTGGCCCCTGTGAGGAAAAGTTGAATTGGTAAATGTCATTTGTTTGTCGCCTCATAACTAGTAATCACTCCAACTTTCAGCCTTCTATCTTGAACTGTCACAGAGATAATGTCAAAAATGTATTTTTTTAACATTTTTTTTCAAACTCGTATATCTCCTAATCCATAGCAGCTAAAGCGTTGAAACAAAATCACAGCTACGTAGTTTGAGTGGGAGTATACCCTATAATTTTATTAATATTTAATACGTGAAAAATAAAAGAAATAAATGTAAATTTATTTTTTGACAGCTCTTTCCAACACGTTTTTTTGAAAGTACAATTATGAAAAAAATCATGTAAATTGCTTATAGTATTAGCTACTAGCATACAAAAAATCAATTGATTATATTTGGTGCAACATACTGTAAAAAAAAAACTAACGAAAGTATTCAAGTATCAAGAGTAAGCTTCTGAACTGAAAGTTCGTTTTTAAGTTTTATGTTTGTTGCCTAGCAACAAAGGGTGTATTGTTTTTAATTTGACGTATGACTGTCAAAAAAGGTCACTGAACTACTGCTGTGTTAGCATTTGTAACTAATTTTACTAACTACTAAATCAACGAAACGACGGATGTGCTATATGTTTATTATTTTATAAACAAAATTAATTGGTTTCATTATAGTACACGTATTAACATAACGAAATAAATAACTTACAAAAATTTAGTAAAATTAGTTACAAATGCGAACACAGCAGTAGTTCAGTGACCTTTTTTGACAGTCATACGTCAAATTAAAAACAATACACCCTTTGTTGCTAGGCAACAAACAAAAAACTTAAAACGAAGTTTCAGTTCAGAAGCCTACTCTTGATACTTGAATACTTTCGTTAGTTTTTTTTTACAGTATGTTGCACCAAATATAATCAATTGAGTTTTTGTATGCTAGTAACTAATACTATAAGCAATTTATATGATTTTTTTCATGATTGTACTTTCAAAAAAACGTGTTGGAAAGAGCTGTCAAAAAATGAATTGACATTTATTTCTTTTATTTTTCACGTATAAAATATTAATAAAATTATAGGGTACTCCCACTCAAACTACGTAGCTGTGATTTTGTTTCAATGCTTTAGCTGCTATGGAATTTTTGACATTATCTCTGTGACAGTTCAAGATAGAGGGCTGAAAGTTGGAGTGATTACTAGTTATGAGGCGACAAACAATTGACATTTACCAATTCAACTATTCCTCACAGGGGCCACACGTCCTTCCTTAGCCTGCTAAACCCTTTATCCGGCAATAGAAGTGTCGTAGTTTATATGGAAGCTCATACATTCTACGACACTTCTCTTTCCGGACAGACTCTAAATATAATTGTAATTATTGGAAGTGACAGTAAACATAGTACGTCACCATGGCAACCATTAATGGTTGTCTCTCTCTTACACACCGCGGAATAATCGCGCGTTCCCTGTCTATCATTGCCTGCCACTGAATAGAATGAATATGTGATGTGACACGTGTTTATTCAGTTATTATCGACAATGACATGTTATCTCTAACATTATAGGATAATGTTCCAGTTATATAATATGTAGCAATTGGTAATAATACGGTCCAATTTACTTCAATGTGTTAACGGAATACTGACTTTCATAATTTTCCAGTTTCCAAACCATTGGGATAGAATATAGTAGAGGTACAGTCTCAAACAAGATTTACCGAAAATATGGCATCGCTCGTGAAAATTTGTAACCGGTCAGTGTTGTCCCTGACCAAAACCTACTAAAACTGACCCAGAAACGAGTCGTTCTTAAAGCACTATTGTGAGGCCATTTTTTAGGCTGATTGTGTATCCCGTTCCTTATTACATACCAGTAGTCCAAACATAAATACTTGACATACCATCGATATAAATTGAGAATTTATCGATCGCATCGCATCACTACCGACCAGCTGTGAATTTTATTTTGACGTTCAGGTGTCACTGATTTCATCAATGACAGCGCGGCTCAGTTCCCCTCCCGCACCGTTCGTTTTTGGCAGCTTTGTTTTCAAAGAAATAACGCGCTAAGCGCAGTGTAGTATATGCTTAAACCACATCTACAACGTCTGAACGGCATCCTTTCAAACTTTAGGATTGAGCCAGATAGTGAGATCAAAAACCTTGGTTGTCTCGTTCTTTGTCATAGCGTGCAGGACCACCGCGTCTAATCGTGCGAATTCGGCTTAATATAATCATAGACAAAACATTTATTTTTTTAGGTTTAACTTGATACTTTTTTGAAATGAGCATATTTAATACTGTCTTAAATAGTTTTTGACGAAAATTGATTTTTAAATATTATTGGAATGAACATGGGCTGTATAAGTAGTGCTTTATACTTAAAAAATATGTTATAGAGAGAAGCTAATTCATGATATTGAACGATACTAACCTAACCAAAATTAGTCACCCCCATTACCTCTTTGATTTTTTAAAATAGGTCAATCCCTTGTACTGTAAGGTAGATATATATAATCGAATTTGGACAAGTTTTATCATTTTTTCCACATATCTCTCTCGGGGACGTTCTTATAAATTGGATTGAAGTTGGAATCACACTGTTACGTTTATTTTCTTTGTTTTTGTCCCTGATTCAATATATAGCATATTATTCAATATATACCTAACACAAAAATATTAGTTATAAATTAAAGCTCATAGTCATTAGAAAGTCGGTTGTTGTTGATTGGAATAAATGGTTGAAGTATTGGCTTAGGGGCGGCGCTTTCTGCCGTTTAGGACCTAACTTCGGATAATTGGTGGTCGTTTCCTTTTGATATCCACGTGCTTTGTGTTAGATGTTGTTAAATACTCGTACAAAGAGAACCCAAAGAATAGAGAGGAGATATTAAGCAAGAGCCGAAGAAAATAATGCTGTTCTTTTCCATCTCATACGCCTATAAGAAATAAATTGACTTTGTGACAGACAGATAGACAGAGTCGCACCACGAGGGTTCCTTTTTACCAATTTGGTACGGAACCCTAGAAATTCAGGGGGCGGGGTGGGGGGGGGGGGGCATTTTCCTTTACAAAAAATCTCGCGGTCCGCACCTATGGGCGCCGTCGTATACGAGCTTTGCGTTTCAGGGGGGGTTGCCCCCCCCCGCCCTCTGTATCCGCGCCTGTGCTAGCCTAACATGGTCGGATTTTTGTCGCCTGTGTACAAGTATGTAAGTGCGAAAGTGACGCATGAAGTGATAGGCGATAAAATGGCAACCATGCTATCCGTTCTGGTCTCGATATTAATATAATAAGTAATAACACTAATAACCATAGGGCTAACCCTAATTCCTAAGAATTAGGAATGCGTATTCGAAACGTTCCATCTATAATTAATCTATAATGCGTATTCTTTGTAATAGTAATAATACTTCATGGTAATAGAAAAATATTGAAATAAAATACCTATTTAGTAAAATATAATCATATTAGTAGGGGTTTCTCTTAGTACAAATTTGAAAAAAATATTGTGCTCATCGAGAAAAAATTGTGAATTTTTGACCATGGATAGAGTACCCCACGATAAATTTTTTGTACTATTGGAGGTCCGTAAAATTTTTGGACCTTCACGTCAAAATCGGGGGTCCTGTGCAATAGTCTATTACTCTCTGGTTAAGGCTGCTATGGATTGTGTGGTATCATGTCCGTATAAAACGACATGCAGAATTCATTTTTGATATTAAACAAGTAAAAATCCATTTCCAAAAAAAAGTTCTGCGAAGAGGAAAACCACTCAATTTTTTTTCTTTTTTAAAACTTTATATAACTAATCATCATCATCATCATATCAGCCGAAAGACGTCCACTGCTGAACATAGGCCTCCCCCAAAGAGTGCCACAATGACCGGTCCTGCGCCACCCGCATCCAGCGGACTCCCGCGACCTTCACCAGGTCATCAGTCCACCTTGCGGGGGGTCTACCCACGCTGCGCCTTCCGGTTCGTGGTCGCCACTCGAGAACCTTTCCGCCCCAACGGCCATCGGTTCTACGAGCAATGTGCCCCGCCCACTGGCTCTTTAGTTTAGCGATTCGGAGGGCTATATCGGTTACTTTGGTTCTGCTGCGGATGGCCTCATTTCTGATGCGATCACGCAGAGAGACTCCAACCATAGCCCTCTCCATTGCCCTTTGGGTGACTTTGAGCCTTCTTATGAGGCCCATTGTAAGCGACCACGTTTCAGTTCCATATGTCATCACTGGCAACACACACTGGTCAAAGACTTTCGTCTTGAGACACTGCGGAATATTGGACAAAAAGATGTGCCGTAGCTTCCCGAACGCTGCCCAACCGAGTCGGATTCGTCGATTGACCTCTTTCTCGAAGTTGGATCTACCTAACTGGACAGTCTGTCCTAAGTATCGTCCACAACTTCGAGTGTAAAGTCTCCGATTGTAACGGGAGTTGGTGCTACATGGGTATTTGACATGATCTTCGTCTTATCCATGTTCATCTTTATGACCTCAGTAAAGCCTCCGAGCGAGTTGGTCAACTCGCTCGGAGGCTTTACTGAGGTCATCGAGCATCGTACTCAAATCCTCCATGGTCTCAGCCAAGACTACTATATCGTCAGCAAACCGAAGGTTAGTGATGTACTCGCCGTTTATGTTGATGCCTAGCCTTCTCCAGTCCAGCAGAGTCTTGAATACATCCTCCAGTGCAGCGGTAAACAGTTTAGGAGAAATAATATCTCCTTGCCTGACTCCCCGCTGCAACGGAATAGGCTTCGAGTTCTGGTCCTGGAGTCGGACTGACATAGTGGCGTTCTCGTACAAACACTTCAGCACTTCGATATAGCGATAGTCCACTTGGCACGTCTGGAGAGATTGTAGTACAGCCCAGGTTTCGATCGAGTCGAAGGCTTTCTCGTAATCTACGAACGCTAAGCAGAGGGGCAGGTTATACTCTTCAGTCTTCTGTATAACCTGACGGAGCGTATGGATGTGGTCTACGGTACCAAAGCCTCTTCGGAAACCGGCTTGTTCGGGAGGCTGGAAGTCATCTAGCCTGCGTGCGAGACAGTTCGTAATGACTCTTGAAAACAGCTTATAGACATGGCTCAGAAGTGAAATGGGTCGGTAGTTCTTCAGTAACGCGTTATCGCCCTTTTTGAAGAACAATACCACCACACCTCTGTTCCATGCCTTAGGCGTTCTCCCTTCCAGTAAAACGGAGTCGAACAACTTCTGAAGGGCCATAAGGACCGGTTTACCACCCGCCTTCAGAAGTTCGGCTGTAATTCCGTCTTCACCAGGTGCCTTATTGTTTTTGAGCTGTTTAAGAGCCATTCTAATCTCGTACAGGCTGTTGTCCGGGATGTCTTCGGTATAATGTCGGGTCAGTCTAGCTCTAGGGTCTTCCGCCAGATCAACTACAGGTCTGCTAGTTGATGTGTAAAGCTGTCCATAAAAGTCCTCTATCTCCCCCAGAAGCTCGGGTCTGGATGAAACGATTCTACCATCCTCAGTTTTTAATTTGGCGAGCTGGCTCTGCCCAATAGACAGATCCCTTGCGAAAACTTTAAGAGCCCTTATTCTGCTCAATGGCCTCTTCAATACGATTTGTATTGAATTGGCGCAAATCACGGGTAAGGGACTTAGAGATCCTTTTATTGAGCTGCCGTTATAATGACGCATCTCCTGAGGATTGCAGAACCATTTCTCTCCTTTCCTCGATGAGTTTCTGAGTGGAGTCAGAGAGCCTTTTGGTTCTGTTGCTCCTATATAACTAATAAATACCATTTATTTTTAGATACAAAAAATATCATAAGGAAGCATATTTAATGCAGTATTTAAATGTACCTACACAATTTTAAAGCAAACAACTAAAAACGGATTATATCGCGTGGGATGTAATTTAAGCTCAGTACACGCGATATAATCCGTTTTTAGTTGTTTTATTTTATACAACGTTCTTAAAAATAATGTTTTTTTGAGTGTTTTTCCTCTTCTCAAAACTTTTTTTAAATACGGATTTTTACTTTTTTTAATACCAGAAATGAATTCTGCATGTCTGTTTTATACGGAAATGATACCACACAACCCCTAGCAGCCTTAACCAGAGAGTAATTAAATATTGCAATTTTACGGACCTCCAGTACTAAAAAATATTCATCATGGGGCACTCTATCCATGGTCAAAAACCCACAACTTTTTCACGAGGCGCAAAATTTTTTCAATTTCTAGCTCACCTTTAAGAAAATACATGAAAAGTGTAGCATAAAGAACAAACGAGTCGAATTAAAAACATTAAATAACCTGACTTGTTTTTACATTCTACTTAATATTGGGTCAAGACTCGGGACGAGTGAAAATGACACTTCCGCACGTGTGTCGAACAACGTTTTTTAATACAATTGCGAAAAAACTACAATGAAATGAAATTACATTTATATTCTGTCAGTGTACGAAAGACAGCTTCATTCAATCGCGCGTTGTTCAAGTAATACTATTGGGTCTCGCATAATATTCCTTTATGCCCAATTGCGCGTAGTTCAGGTTCAGGTAGGTCATTTATAAGTGGGTCTCGCATAATACTAATTTATTTAACATTCTGATCGCAAATCGTGCGTAAAATCTGCAAATCGTGCGTAAAATCAAACATTACGCACGATTTGCAGATCAGATTACTTTTTAGCACTAGTGCATAAAATCAAATTTAACGCACGATTTGCAGCTACATATGCTAAACTTTTTGAGCAATTGTATTAAAATAGTAGTTTTCGATACAAGTGCGAGAAGTATGTCATTTTCACGAGTACCGAGGTTACGAGTGAAATTGACACTTCCGCACGTGTGTCGAACAACGTTTTTTAATACAATTGCGAAAAAACTACAATGAAATAAAATTACATTTATATTGATTCTGTCAGTGTACGAAAGAGCTTCATTCAATCTCGCGTTGTTCAAGTAATACTATTGGGTCTCGCATAATACTCCTTTATGCCCAATCGCGCGTTGTTCAGGAGGGTCATTTAGAAGCGGGTCTCGCATAATACTCATTTATTTAAAATTCTGATATGCAAATCGTGCGTAAACGTGCTTTACGCACGATTTGCAGATAAGATTACTTTTTAGCACTAGCGCATAAACCAAACTTTACGCACGATTTGTAGCTGCAAACATTGCGCTAGATGTGTAGCTACATAAACTAAATTTTTGAGCAATTGTATTAAAAAATATATTGTAGCCAGGCGACAGTTGTTTTTTAATAGTTTTCATATGCCCTATGTTAATCACACAACTAAAATTATGACGGTTTTTATTGTAGATAATGCTTACTTGACGTTGTGACGCGCTTTTATATATACTTCCTTATGTACAGTCGCCATCAAATATATCGGAGCGGCCAACTAACTCAAAAATACGCCTTGACAATAGCGCGATCGATAAGATGCGTTGGTCAGATATTTATAAGGGCGGGCGTACATGTGAGTAAATGGCAAAAATAATTTTTTTTTACCAATTATCACGTTACGCATCAATCGATAATTCGATTCTATCGATAGGTCTTCAAAAATAACATTGAGGTTTATTCAATTTTTTTTAATTAATTGAATATTTTCAGTAGTAATCAGTGTAATCACCCGAAAGTTGTGCCGATCCCGAAAAGAACTCGACGAATTGAGAACCTCCTCCTTCTAAGTCTTGAAGTCGCTTGAAAATGTTTACAAATGCTTAAGCTTAATGACCTTAAGAAAGATTTCCATAGTCTTTGACTACTGTAGGTTGCGAAGTCCTTGTTGCACAATTTAAACAGCTCAGTGTACCTCACCTTCTTTGACTTTTTTTATTATAAGTGGCTTAAAAGATTTCTTTTGTGAGAGTCGAAATGCAGCGTTAGTGCAGGGCAACTGGTGCAGAAGCGGTGTTTGTTGTCAATTCGGTGGGAGGCGCAAGCGGGGCGCGGGCGGTGACCGCGACGGCAGGTGCGCGCCGCGCCAGTTCCGCGACTCTCGCCGCTGTGTCGGCACGTGCTGCAAAATAGACATGTAGTCCCGTTTCGCATCTACCGCCACCTAAGTGACTTGTGTTGTGTTGTTAATTGTTCACTGTTTTGTTACAATCATGGTAGTGTTAGAAAGTAGTGGCGCTTTACTAGAGCCGGCGCTCGCGCTGGATGGTACGGCAGCCGCTTGTCTAGAACGAGCTTATGCGCAAGCGGACGTTTCTCTTAAACTTTTACCTAAGCGTTATATTAATCTTCATCAATGGTTGTCACCTGTGGCGACTTCACCAACTGCAGCTGCTGCGGCCGGAAAGGACCTTAAATTGCAAATAGTAAGCTTTTTTCTTACCTTAATATTTATTTTGTATTATTCTTGTATCTATGTAAATGGTTGCTATAGACAAATTGTTAGACGGCATAGAAAGATGAACGTAAAACTTTTGTTACTTCCGGTATAATGCAATTAAGTTAATGGTAATAGCTGGAATTCTACATGACATTATAGCTCTCCAAATCTTCGTATTTTAACGATCATGTATCTGTCTCCATCCCCAACCACGCTTGAAGTCACCCGGCTAGAAATATGAATTTGTTTAAGTAGTCACATAATAATAATAATAAAAACTGGCCAAGTGTAAGTATGCCAGGCAAACGCATGATGGTTTTGTTTGGAGAAAACTAAAAAAAAGTACTGAAACGTATCTTTGTACGTGTAAAAGTGATTATTACCAAAAAAATAATACACTTTTTATTATAACTCAGCACAAAACGCCTTTCTGATGGCGTTGTTGCCACTAGTGGGCATAGTTTACACGTCCTTATTGACAAATATCAAAGTGACAAGGAAAACTATGCAGTAACTAAATAAAATAAATGTACCAATTTGTTTTAGGCGATAATTTTATTAATAATATTTACTTTTCATGTGCAATAATAAACATTCGAAAAATTGAAAAAGAAATTTTGTTTTGGCGAAATTAACCTAAAGTCACATAATATTTTTTCCTTCTTTTGGTCTCAGAAATTCGTGGTTAAGATCTGTCGGGTTATGCGTGCCCACGGCGTATAAAGCCTAACCAAAAATATATAATCATTGACGAGAGGGCGCTATTATTCTCATTTATATGGCAACAGTTCAGTATAGTCAAAAAGTACATTATTCTCTATGGTATAATGTCATCTTGATTTGTTTACCTGTCAGCTCTGATGTTAATTTGTAAATGTTTCGTAGCGAAATTGTTTAATTTCCCGAGCGTTTTATTTCCAGCAGTTTATTACATAAATTAAAAAAAAAAATGCTCTTGACTATGAATAGTTTTGGGCGTTTCTTGACATTTATTATTTAATATTCAACACTTTACCACAGAATAATATAATAGTATTTCATACAGAAGATCGTCTTCCCTACTAAATCAGCGTTTGACAGAATTTTGACAGATGAACGGTGACACATGACGTCTCCATATAATTTTACCTTTTGACGTTGTAGGGTTGACAAGTAAGCAATTAAACTTGAATTTCTAATTATAAAAAGTGACTTGACACATGACTGACAGTTAAAATGTTGCCTGGAATATCTAAAATAAAATAGTCATGGGTATAAGTCGATAAAAAGTATCGAAAAGTGTGATGTTGTACTAAACACTACCAATACGATTCCATTTAAAGGATCCATTAACGTTAGGAAATTAAATTATCATGTAACAGCCTGAAATGCTACAATATTCAAATCAGACAAAAGTTTTGAGATACGTTGCCGCTGATAAATCGTCGTATAGTTATGTTCAACATATCATATCTTTTTCTATCTCGTCGAACGAGCGGAGCCTAAGCGAAGTGAAGTTATAGACAGCTTCGGATGAAACGGAAACGAAACTGTCAGCTGGCTACCTGAACATCGCTGCATTTCGATGGCTTTTTTATTTTGAATAGTTGTTCTGTGGTAACTGTAGTAACGTTTTTTCTAATATAATATTTATGAAATTTGTTGGGGTTGTAGCAGAAATCAATATAATTTGAGAGTTCGAATATGAGCAGGATCGATCAATGGATTTTTTTGTAGTTTATTTTACAATAACGATACAACTAACATTATAGTTTCCCAATGCGATAGTGTAGTAAATTTAATGGAGCTAGAAGGCGCAAAACAATCATCATAAGAGAGAGTCTTGTTATATTGGTCAATGTATTTACAAGGACATCGCGAGTTCTCAGTTCGAGGCGGACTACTATTATATAGTTTCTATAAATCTGAGCTCTTCATTATGGAGGCGACGTTTTGGAAGAACATTGTTCTGGTTCTAATTCTTGCACGTCGACAAGAATCCGTCATCCGAGGCAACATCACTTAATAATTTTATTCAACACTTCTACGAGTAATAACAACAAAACGTAACTAAAGTCCGAAGAAGATATTTCTAAAAATACCTACTTAACTAGTCCGAAGACGATATTTCTAAAAATACCTACTTAACTACTTCTAAAATAGACGAAAATATACTTGGATTCATCCGCATAGAATTCGGCTATCGTGTGGCCCTCTGAAAAAGTTTTTTTTTTCGGGATAAAAGTAGTAAAGTATCCTCTGTCCTATTCCTCACTCTAAGCTACCTCTGGCGCCATTTTAGAGACGTGCGTTCAGCAAGATATTCACTCAAAAACTGAACGGCAGGCATGTGTGTAGAGAAATCCCAATATTGGCCCGTGCGCTTGGAGAATTTAACTAATTTGAGCGGCCATAGACAGGGTTTTCCCTCTGACGAAAACATATGACCAGTGGTCATGTTTATTGTATGGACTGACGTTTATCTGAGGTGGCTATTTGTACGTTACGTACGAAATTCATTTGACGTTCCCCTCCCCCGCAAACATCGGCAGACTTTTTGTATAGAAAATGACAGACATGGCCGCTTAGGTTGGTTGAATTCTCTAACTAAGCCATGCGCCCGGTATTAACCCTGCGGCAGGTGTGTGAGTAGCCGATTTTTAGAAATTATTATTATCTCCTTTAGAAGTCATTCCGTAAAAGCAACGTATTTTCCACATCATTTTGCAGCATTCTTCAGCCTTTAAACCTTAATCAAGTTGCAACGACAATATCGCAACCATAAGTCGCGGCGTTTGTAGAACTCTTAATAAATAAATAAAAATATCGATAAGAACAGCACTGGCCGAATTGTGGCAACATTTGTGTTTGTTGACTTGTCAAGTCACTCCGTACAATTATAAATTCTAGTTTAGTATTATTTGTAGACCTGGTCCCATTTTGCCTCAATCTACCTAATCAATCAGTAATTTTAATACAAAACTAATTAAATGTCCGTTTTATTACCTTATTTGCCCAATCTAATTATTATTTTAGTACAAGACTACTACTATACTCGTAAGTCTATAAACTACATACATATTTTATCGTATCTGTGGTGATGGCATAATAAACGAAAGGGATTTTAACAACCCCGAAAACATATCCGATGCGTTCAAAGGCCGTAGCTGTCACATCGTGGAGATGGACACCCTTGACTGTACTTATTATGGAAGTAAACCGCCACAAATGCCACATGGACACTGCAAACAGAGACAACCCATCATTTAAATTATTGTCAGTGCAAGAAACTAGTTCCAATGAAATTCCGCAACATTGCGCCATGATCACATATTTCTGGTCAGGCTTTAAATATAGCTGGTCTATAATAAAGGCCTTAAGATTCGGAATCGTTTGTGTAAGAGAGTGAAGAACGTAACGGGACGTACATAATATGAGCGTTTTAAAAAAAGAGAATGACTATAAAACCCTGAAGTTAATGGTATTATAATTTTTTTTTACTATTAAACCCGCTCTTTAGTAGCATACAACATGCTTTATTTTTTATTTCATGGCCAGTAGCGATTTTTTTAAAGGTTTTGGAATCGGATACAAAATAGTTGTTGAAACCTGGCCTTGATTACCCAGTTGTTTAGATAGTAATTAGTAAAAGCACAGACCCTGAGCAGCATCCTGGGTAACCTACAAGTACTGAAGAAAAGAACTGTCAACACAATAAAGTATCCTGGTAACAGCGAAAAAATTTTTCAATATTTAGTTTTTATACGAAGTATTGAGCCAAGCTCAAAAAATGCCACTTCATTTGAAGCAGCATTTTTAATATTCAGAGTTTACTATACCATAATATTGTACTCGTAGTGTAAGGTTGTGTGGTTTCGCCTTTGTATTGGGCTGCTGTTGGTGGATAAAGCTTATATGTCAACTTAGTTTCTTTTTACAACTGAAAAACAAATCAAATTATTATTAATAAATATCTTGATTTGTTGTCTTTTTCCTTTGTATATTACATCTATATAAATTCAGTTTCTTTTTTGCTGAACTGATAAGCTTTATTGAACAAAACTAAATAGTAGTTTGAAAAGTGTTTGTTTACAGGAGAAGACAAGTATGAATGAATTATGTATAAGTCTGAATACTACATTATAAATGCGTATTGATACGAAGAATAAATAAAATATTTCAATAATTAAGCGAAAGTTATTTAGATCAGGGACCGGAAAACCCCTAACCTTACCCTATTAATCTTAGTATGGCTACCCAGATTGTATGATTGTCATCTCTTCATGTTCTACGTGGTGTCCCTGTCGAATAGGGTGTAGAATATGTCGATATTTACCGATTACCGGTATTTATTGGTAACCGGTTCCGGTCCCTGATTTAGATCGACAGTGATCAAACAATTACGAATTGACCCACTAACTGACGTTTTTCTAATATATAGTTATAATATATTTAGTAAAAAATAACCCGTGATGAAGGCGCATTGCTGAATCGTATCCTCCTAAGGCCTGATGCGTAACGGATTTGCCAAATTCAGAGTGATTTATCTCGAATATTTTCTAGCCTATTTAATATATACACTACACCATTGAAATTGTCAGAATCACGAAATTATTGTAAAAAACATTTTATTTTAAATGATATCTCAGATAATAAAAATAAAAAGTCAACACCAAAAATAATGAGGGCCAAATTGCTGTCAAAAACTTGATACATATTGACAAAACTAATTTCAAACAGAACCTGTTATCCAACATTAAACCATTACTGAAAGGCAATGTCTTTGCAATTTTCATGAAACTATGTCAATGTAGACGTGTCTCCAAATGTTTGGTGTGCCAGGAATTTAGGCAATGTGGAATCAGATGCCTGGCATTGGTTACTTTTCGATAGAGAAATCTACACTAATAATCACTAAAAGAAACGGTTCGCATTTTTTTTATTTAATAATCCGATCTTTCAATATTATTTTGACGATATGTGGAGATGATCCACGATGGTTATTAGGCCATCAGATTGCTTAAGCTAATGTATAAGCCCCTCTAAGTCAGGCTCCAAAACTTAATTCAACAAAGTTCCACAGTATTGACCTATACTTGATAGAACTCGAACCAATAATGTGTCAAACGACACTGTCAAATGTATGATGGAGGGCATACAACAAAACTTACGACAGGAGCGGGGAGAAATGGAGGATGATGAATTTACTAACATATGATGTTTTATAAACAAATTTTCAATAAATTATTTAAAAAAAAAACAAATGTTGATGTCAGCCGGTTTCGGTACCATTAATAGCGTTTTGAATTTGGCAAATCCGTTACGCGTCAGACCTTATATCATATCATATCATCAATATGACTATGTTGTTATGATTAAAATCAAAAATAAATGCATTGCTTGCAAAGCGAAAATATTGATGGTTAATGACAAGTTAAAGCCGTGCGCGTTATTAAAACCTATTGTATTATTTTCTCTATTCCCCTTATTAGACTAAAATACCTACAACTTGCGTGTACCTACCGAGAAAGTTCTCTGATTGTTGATACCTGAAACTGCTTATTAATCTACAAGGTGTAACAAAAATACTGGCGATCCGTTTAAGGGCATAATTGGTATCGTATTGCGAGTAAGAAAAAAATAGGATATTTTTTTTTTTGACTCGACAATATTTTTTTTTATGGGACTCGTCGCAGCCAGCCTATCAGTTTTTTTTTTGCGAGAATTTTTGTTTTCTTATTTTTTCATTATTAAAATACGATACCAATTATGCCCTTAAACGGATCACCAGCATTTTTGTTACATCTTGTATAAACATTTTTTTGTTGAAATAGTACTTAACAGTTGATTATATTTACATTTGGCGGAATGAACTATATAAAAAAATGCAAAAAATATAACTTACCAAGGTCTGCTAATGAAGTTTCGTTTGCCATACACATTAATTGCATAACGATTACATTTTTTGTAGACGTGCAAAAAAACTAAAAATGGATATACTTTGCACGATGGCAACCGACTCTGGTGGTCCTCGAAGCTCTTGTTTTCAGACATGCATACTAGGATCCCAGAGAAAATAGGTGTTGAGTTTCATTGCTGCCACTATTGATTGACCTCTAATTAAGAGCAAAAATAGGGTTTTATCATCAAATTATTTAGTCTTAGTGATTTATCCTTCATACATTTTAGAATAATTGCATTGCATGGCACTCGTGTGTTGATTACAGACCTGCTGGTGTATCTTTCATTGAAATCCGCGCAATAGTTTAGGCACCAAGGAATAAACATGATTTCATGTTTGGTGACCTTGCGGCCGCCATATTGTTTTTTAATTGATATATAAGTGTGGATTCATTGTTCAGATCAAGTGGAATTAAGGGATATGTCACTTGTAGAAATCCGCTTAGCATCCTAGGCTACAGGATGTATTCAATTTTGAAACCATTACCTTACTTACTGTTTTTGTCGCAGTCGGTTAAAATGTTGATATTGGTGTAGCTGACATACAAAATTATAAATAAACGTTAACTTTGTATTCTTACAAGTTTCATATCATGGGAATATCCCCTGGAAAGGCATTGACGATACACTTCACTTCCTCAAGTGATATCTCTAAGGAGGTGCATTTTTCAGCAAAAGAGTATGCATTATTATATGTAGAATTTAATGAGCTTTAATATTGTTCTAGATCATATTTTCATAGAGTGCATAGATTCGGAGGGAAAAGCGAATTTCTTCTGGATGGAGGACATTTTCCATGGTGCTGGCGGTTCCTCGAGGTCCTCAAATGTCAAATGATGTGGACAATAAAACGGGACCTCTAATCAACATACACACCAAATTTCAAAACTGTCCGGCAGATTTCGAGTTTTGTCGTTTATTGATTGTGCTATAATGACTTACCCCCTTATTCATAAACGTCTACTAAAGTTAAGAGGCCTCTGATATTCAGTAAAAGGAGAATTCTCCACCAGAATTTGGAATAATCGTACGTATGGCTCCGATGCTAACTCCCACAAAGGACAATGGGCAAATTTGTATGGGCACTGTCCCCACCCACCAACAGAAACGAAACATGTCTCATTTAATAGATCTTGGCAACCTGATGATTTGTTATTATGACGAGGATTGCCCTTTGTATGGGGTTTTCTTGGAAAACCGTATTTTGTTTATATATATATACTTCACATACATATATTTAGGACAGACATCTTCAATTTTCTTTAAGAGTTTTGGCTAAAAATATTAATAATTTTAAGTTAACACTGATAATATGTATCATATGTTAAGTAGTATTGTAGATCTAATAATATATAGCTCTATAAGTGAATTTTTGTTTTCCTTTTTTTTAACCAACTTCAAAAATAAAAGGAGGTTCTCAAATCGTCTGTATTTTTTTTAAAGAAATGTTGTTGTTTATTATTGCTAGTAATATAATGTTTCTGTAACCTTCTACTTGTAACTTTCAAAGAATTTAACAAAATATATATGAAAACAAAATACGGTTTTCCAAGAAAAACCCCATACATATGGTGATCCTCGTCATAGTAAAAAATCATCCGGTTGACACGATCTACTAAATGAGACATGTTTCGTTTCTGTTGGTGGGTGGGGACATTTTGCACATGGTCCTTTCACCAACTCTTTGAGCATTATGTTAAGAACTATACCGTATTTATTTGTGCAGACTTAGTTTTCGTTTATCTGGAGTAATGCCTCGGATTTCGCATATTTTGTATATAATCTCTGCAACAAATGTACACATTTGTTGCTATTTAAGGAAATAACAATTCCATATTACTATTTTTCTAGTCAGTATCATGAACAAAGATGTGGCATTGCAAATTCGTGCTTATACTCTCTGGAACACCCGATAAATTCGTCATTCATTATAAATCGCCCTTTACCACTTCACTAGTTATCGCTTGGGACGTGATGACTAATTAATTTTTTTCCTGGCTTACGGTCTAATATTTACCAACGTATCGATTTGAAAATACAGACGGAATTAAATATCTTGATTATTTAGTCAAAACACCTAATCAAAAGAGAATATTGTATTGTATCAAGTGTATTCAAGGAAAATGTTCGTGCTAACGCAGACTGCGGACAGGCAACACCGACATACAATACACATGTGCCTAAACAAAGAACGAGGTAACACACGAAGGCGAGGGCGGGCGGAGCGTACAAGCGTTAGAATACATTAGTTGCCCCCAACAGTGCCTGTGTGGGAGCGATGTAATATATTTTCCTAGCGGTCATTTTCGACAATTAACCACATAAAATAAGTGAAATTATGCATGCGGTCGACGACGGCGTATATCACGTCCAGTTACGGAGCACGATACCTACCTTTCTACCTTCACATTCATTATTCAAAGAAATGTTTCGCTCGACTAGCCCGCGCCCGGAAACGCGGGCTCTGTTGGTGTGATTGATGGAAACCACTTATGCTAACTTTTAACTTTGTTTTTGATATGTCGTGAATGATACATAAATATTATTTTAAAAATTATCATTGTCACACCCGTTGTTCAGCTGAAAACTAGTTACATAGACAAATGACAACTTTGGACATCGCTTGATGTTAGTGCAAAAACATTATCATCATTATCTCTTTCGATGGAGTATCTTCCATATCACTATATGTGTATGTTTTTCGGAAAAGGGCCCACTTTGTCGATATGTGATAGAATGAAGGCTCTATGTGTAACGGTAATTTTTAATTTACACTAGTTCAAAAGCGACAACTTAAGAAAACAGTGGTTTAAGTTCACGACGGTAAAAAACACACTTGTACTTGGAAATTAGTGAATAGTATCAAACTAATCTACATACCTCTAGGTTTCTACTAAATCGACTAATAGAAAATAATATCGGAAATCCTGACAGGATCATATTTAGAAGGCTGAACAACAAATTGGAAGGTAACATATCAATGTGAATTTCGAATAATTTTTGGTACAAGTAAACGAGGCTTAAAATATTCAAAATGTTACGTTAACAAATTTATTATAAATCCTAAACAGACGGGATACGTTCAATGAAACCGTTTTAATTAGTCGTAATTTTCCACATTTCACAAAACTTTATAGTACTTTATACAATTGTGACATAATGAAGAGCTTTTCAGTCGAAAGTACCTGCTAGTTATAGCCCAAATAGCACACTTGGCTGTATAGCAGCTGAGTAATAGAATACGATTACGCTTAAAGCTAAATATAAAAGCTGCATAATAGCTGTATACGAGCTTATTCAGCTTTTATACCTCTTAAATGGGCACAAATTATACAGCCTTAAGTTCACATAGCTGCTTAAGAGCGTTGTAGCAGAAATTTAACAGAGTTATAAGGGTTAATAGGAGTTATAAGAGCGGAATACTGACTGTCTAAGAGACCTCTAATGACCCTTTATTCAGAAAATATATCTCAAATGTCTCCTAATACCGGGGGAGGCTGACATTGGTCTGAATAAAAGAATAATAAAACAAAAATTTGGTGTGCGATTTGGTACCGCCGGTAGTATTTCGAAACATATATTACACGTAAATCGTACGCGCGCCGCCATATCACGATGTGTTAATTTATTCGGATCATTATATGTTCTCTTATATGTATTAATCCGAGAAAGATGTATGGGAATGCAAGTTTACTGACATTATATATATATATATATTATCTAACAAAATTTTTGTGCCCCACGAAAATACTCAGTTTATAATTAAGTTATATGCTATAAATAAGATATGGGAAAATTTTGACCAAACAATTTCAAGTAATTTTAAATAATTATTACATAAAAAGTTACTATTACGATATTAGGAAGTACAAATACGTTCATAATTTATGCACAAAGATTATAGAATTCGGAAAAGTAAATCAAAATATTTATAGGTTATACACATAAAATGGTGGCTGATGTTAAACAGGCTGTTTATGATTATTCGTGTACTGTTAAACAGCCTAAATCTGAATAGAATTCAACATTTGAACCTGTATGTAGCTGTAAGCTGTTTACTTAACGTTTAATTCCTCGCACTCTCACCTTTAATTTAAATGTGACTATTAAACAGGCGTTATACGGACATTTTGGGGAGCCGCAATTTTGCAAGTTGCATTGGCTATCTTATACTTCATAATTGTCAAAGTTATAATAAAATATAAATACGCGCGTCAGTTTAGTATCCCCATGCAGCAAATGGCAGACTACGACTTACTAAGGTACCACATATAAATAATAAATAATAATAAATAAATATTATAGGACAATCTTACACAAATCGACCTAGGCCCACGGTAAGCTCATTAAGGCTTGTATTATGGGTACTAGACGACGATATATATAATAGATAAATATGGATAAATACTTGAATACATAGAAAACATCCACAACTCAGGAACAAATATCTGTGATAAACACACAAATAAATGCCCTGACCAGGATTCGAACCCGGAACCTCCTGCTTCGTAGGCAGTGTTACTACCGACTAGGCTAGGAGGCCGTTACATATCCTATGTTACTAAGATAATATCTGATTAAAGATACTTAAATGAACCACTATGAAGTAAAAGACGTTAATTCGATACACTACTGAACCGCTAAACAGCTATGAGACATCTTCTGAACGTTTAAACAACCGCTATATGCGTTCAGTATCAACGGCAGTATAAAAGCTGCTTTTGCTGTAAACATGTTCAGCTTTAAGCTGTATTATGCGCCATATTATTTTCCATTATACGTCTATTGGCTGCATAGTAGTTCACAATTACCTTGTTAAACAGAGCACTTGGCATAATTTTACCCACTAAACAGACATTATTACGGTTAAAGTATTTGAAAACGTTTAAAGCTATATACAGTCGTAGCAAATTCACCTTTATAGCACCTTTTGCGTATTAATGTTAGTTTTCTCGACCGTAATGCGGCTCTTAATCAGCCCTAAGCTATTTAATTATCACTGACAACTATTATGCAGCTTTAGGACCGCGAGTGTGTCCTTATAACTGTCTTAATACGCGCAGAGCTCTATATAAATCTATATGTGAGTAGTTATACAGCTATCTGTGCTACTTGGGAGGTAAAGCAATGACGCGTAGTCATAGTGTCCAAAAGGCAACCGGATGGCTTGCGAGCTCCCGAAGTGATGAGGAACCGCCCTGTGCTGACCCGACCTGACCCAACTTAGAATGGGGCGGAAATAGGGGGGATTTTTTTTCATCGCGAGGCAACCGATTAAAACCTCGGTGGCCTGAAAATGTGTAGGCTGGTTAAAAAAAGCTGTCAGGCTACTGCTTGAAAATTAAATTGACATGCTTGTTCTTCATCACATACAGACACTATCCTTTCTGAAGTTATTTTATCAATTAATTCAAACTGAACAGGCATTTTTTGTTGAAGTGAGTAGTAACTGCATAGAATATTTGCAATTTGTCGCACCGACCTCAATTCGCATTTTTGGGACCTCCACTTTTCATTTTTACAGGTAGGTACCTTGAAAGTGTTATTAAGTGAAGTTTTCTAGATATATTAATAAAACATAACATTTTACGGCATCGTACATTGTTATGATAGGGAATTAATACTTAACATCAAAATTGTAAACAAAAAAGAGCTATGCTCAACACTTCTGGCCAAGGCTGTATATGTGATGATGAAGAACAAGCCTAAAAAAGGTCCTTAATATGGTCATTTTAGCGTTGGGCTCAAAACCATAGATTTAGAGAATGATTTCCGATTTTGCCAGTATTCACTAAACTGCCCATATCTCGGAAACTAGAATCGAAAAAGTGGTTCCTTTTACTAAACTCGTACACATGTTAAGCATTTTATCGTCATTCAAATCTCTGACATGGTTAACATGGTTTATTAATAAAAATGCAATACGACTGGAACTCTTAATCCGTAGCGTATTTGATCTTGCAATTTCCTCTAATTTCCGGTCACCGTGTGGTGGTATGCATATATGTTAAGGTTATCGTTTGTTTTTCATTAGCTCTCATATGAATATTTACATACGTTTTAATTTTAACTGACGCATTGAACGCACGGCAAAAATACGCTTATTTTCACTGCGCCTCCTTTTATAATTAGGGGAAACTGTTCTACCTTGGACTAGTTGTACCCAGTAGGTCAATCGACTTTTTATCGAATCCCACTCGTTCTTTTAAATTATTGTGTATGTTTACACTTTTTTTGTGAACAAGCCAATCAAGTAACGAGTAGTAATATTTTTCATACGAGAGCAAGTTACTTAAACACGGAAAAACACGAATTCGGCCCCTGAAAGTATATATTTTCGGTTTAGGTTTTGGCTTATTGTTCTGTCGCCTATTATTAAACTGTGTGTTCTCTTATTAACGCCAGAAGCTGTTTAAAATGCTTGCAACCATGTGTTTAGAGAAAAAATAATAAGAAGTTTAAAATTGTCGAAATTGTGTGATTTACGGAACCCTCTTTGCCGGTTTGTATTAATAATTACGGTAGTGTCCAAAGAAACAACCATTCAACACTTGCTCCTAATGTGATAAATAAGAGGATGGACGAATGTTTCTGGACTACCTTGAGGTGTGTATGAATCAGCAGACAACTCGCTCACCGGCGTGACGATGTCGGGTTAAGAATAGCTTGCGCTCTATTTAGGAGTCCTGCGTTTGTTTGCCAGCAATATGTGTCATTGTTAACTAATTTAAGTAACACTCTCAGCCAGATGTTACGACATTGCATTGTGGAAAAAAGTATTAAAAGTGTCAATCATTTTTAATTATTTTTTTAACTCCTGTACTATTATAATGGGACAATTCTAATTATTATAATAAGACAATTTTACACAAAACGATCTTAGTCCCAGGATAAGCTCAATAAGGCTTGTGTTGTGCGTACTAGACGACGATATATATAATAATATGATTTCAAGATTACTTACATAAATAAATGTTTTTTAAAAAAAAAACAATAATTTTAATATTAATTCCAACTTTTCCCAGTTTGTTTGCTTTCTTTCGTTTTGTTCATCTGTCATTAGTTTTATGTTGTTTATGATGCGCCAAACCCGAGATCCAGTAGGGATCCCCAGGGTCTAGGATGAGCTCCAGATTTTGATACCGGTACCATCTGCTCATCAGTACAAGTCGAATGAGCCCAAACAGCACGAGTCTATGATGCGCCAAACCCGAGATCCAGTAGGGATCCCCAGGGTCCAGCATGAGCTCCAGATTTTGATACCGGTACCATCTGCTCATCAGTACAAGTCGAATGAGCCCAAACAGCATGAGTCTATGATGCGCCAAACCCCAGATCCATTAGAGATCCCCAGGGTCCAGCATGAGCTCCAGATTTTGATACCGGTACCATCTGCTCATCAGTACAAGTCGAATGAGCCCAAACAGCATGAGTCTATGATGCGCCAAACCCGAGATCTAGTAGGGATCCCCAGGGTCCAGCATGACCTCCATCTTAGGATACCGGTCCCATTGCTTATTAATACAAGCCCCCGAGTCCGGAGTCAAAATCGAAACAAAAATCAAAACCACGTTTCGTTAATTCCGCGTTTAGTTAGGTTAATTATTAATGTCAATTATCTATTCAATCTACACTAAAAATTATATTAATGGGTTCAATTTTTGGGAAAAACTAAAAATTAAATATCTTCAATTATTAGTTATTCGCAAAGGATTAACACGTTAGTTACAATTAATTTTAATTCTAATTGAAATCAATTTGCATTAAACTATTAGTGTTCAATTTTAACTAACGTGTTTCAATCTTTCATTTTTAATTTTCAATTACACTAACGTTCGGCCAACACTGTATAGGATCAATATTTTGCGACATATGAAGGGTGGTCTTCCAGCAGATCCTAATTTCTTATGTCAACATAAAGTTATAAACAAAGTATCATTGATGTACATAATTTGCCACCAAACTGTCATATGTATTTGTATTTTACCTGCAGTAAAATATCCCATAAGAATGAAATTAAAGAAAATTCTGGCTATTATCATTTAATGTTTGACGCAACCGTATCTTAACTGGGCTATGTGTCAAATCTAAAATTTATACGATTTTTTATGCGAAGATAGTTTTTTGTTCTCATCAGTCTGTTTCTGTTAAATCTAAAATGATTCTATTAATTGCTTGTAAGGTATATGCTTTCTTGTCTATATAAAAAAAAAAATTAAGCAACTAAAAGAAAATAAAAATAAATGCATTTATATAAGACCCATTATTGTCCATATTTTGTTTGTAATAAAAACAACTCCAAAATAAGTTAACTATCTTAGGTGCTAAACATATATGAAGAGAGGACCAGTGCCTTGTCAGGCCACTGTCCCATCTGTTGGCTACGGCGACCAGGAGACTGGCGGCTGTCGTGCACTTAGCGGTGCGTGGCCGCGCAGCCGCATCGCTTGCGCAGTGTCGAGTGGAAACCGTCCCGTCCTCGTGCGCGTCCGCGAACATGCCCAAGGCACTGCAGTATCGAGGCAGCCGTAACAACCCCGAACGCGTCATTAGATTGTACACGCATGGCATTAATAGCCCGTTGCGTGTACCTCGCCGATGTCCATAAGCTGCAGGTGTATACGGATGTGCAGAACGCTCGGAATAATGTTAAAATGCGTTACGTGCTTTTAAGAAAATATCATCGGGGTCTGGTCCCTAGCTCTACTATATGTTAGGTAATTCAAGCAGTATTCGTATAAATGATTATTTTTAATTAATTATTGTTTTAAGTAATTGTTTTTAACGTCATTTTTCTTTACGTAATAACCAGCTAACCACTACAAGCACATCTTATCACCGGCTTAGTACCGACGACATGATTGGTGAAGAGTAACGCAAACATCATTGAGTAAAACACGATACCGTTTAGCCAGCTAATTAATTGCTCTGACCGAGACCGATCCCAAGTGCAGCAGCGTTCGCCGCTCTGCCGTCGCGAGTTCGTTATGGAACTAAGTAATGAGTGCGACGAAAACTGCATCGCAGTGGAAAAAGTTGTTGGAGCCTGCGCTCCTGTGCCCTCTTAGGTTTTTATTATTATCGCTATTTCTTTACGGTCATACTATTTTTCAACCAAGTGTTACATTCGACGACTTTCCCAGACCAGTGATAAGACGCTTACTTCCTGCCTCAAAGATTTAGTAGACGTATAGTTACAACTCGGATGGGTTTATTGGGGTCGTGCCTGTGATTGAGGCTGGCTTTGAAACGTGTCACTTGATTTAATTAAGAGCTGTTTTACCGCCCATTCTTCCCATCTAACGCTTCAGATGGTTCCCAAGTTAATTTCAAACCGCGCTTACACGCCAGATTTATTTCCTTATGAAATTTGGTTTATGGCAGCTTAGTTCACAAAACGTAACCAGGAAGTTTATATATCTTATAGATATAAACGTACCTATATATAACTGCATAAATAGACTACTTTTTCGATTTTCTATATCATTTATAAATGGTGCTTGGAGAGCTGAAACAAGTAAGATTTTTATTAATTAAACATAAAATAGTTGAAAAATGAGTCTTCTTAGAAATAAGTGGAACAGTTTTTTTTCATTTTCATATATCTTTTTAAGCAAGAGTATGATTAGCTAGAGTAATTTTTAAAAAATGCCGAAGTTCAGGTGGTATCTTTGGGAATGTATTAAAATATTTCATAAAAATAAAAATGTAGCTAAAAATATGTATTCCAGTTAATGGACCAGCCTCAGGTGCCCTATCGGTGGTTAGAAGGTTATCTATTACTTACCGGGCAACCTGTATATAAATATAATTGGCTATTACTTACCGGGCAACCTGTATATAAATATAATTGGCGGAGGCACTGCCGTACCCCCAGATATTTTCAAGCTTCCAAATCAATTTGGGTTCCTTCAGATAGAAAAGCCCTTTTGACTCATATTATTATTTATTATTATTATTTATTTATTATACCAGTTTGTAAAAAACTTAGAGGGTATTTTCAGGACAATTTTAATGCAGTAAATTTAATGAAATTGCAATGACAATGACACATGTCTTTATCGGCCGAATAGTAGCCTCTATTATTAATGTTTTTTTTTTCAGTTATTGATACCGTTACACAGTGTGGAATTTTACATAAAAATCGGACATGGGTTAAATAATGGCGTAATATAACGCTCAATTAATACTAAATATAAATATGTAATCCCCACTAGTTAATTCCTTATAGTTTTCAAGAAATCACATTTTTAAGATTGCTTTCAGAAACTCCAAAAAAATCATAGAAGTGGTAATATTTCATGAATACGTGCCTTTATAAACTTTCGTGTAATATTAAACGTTATATCTCTTCCGACTGATAATTTTAAGACCAAAAATATCCTTAAAAATTTATTCTGATCTGAGAAATTTGCAATTTAGTAGTTAAACCATTTAATTTTTTTAAATAAAAATCCAAAGGTATGTGGAATTAATTCTTAACTAGAGATCTTCTTTATACCATATTTAGTCGACATTGTTAATTTGAGTAACGTTAATGAAAGGATTTAGAATTTAAAGCAATTTAAATATTTGTGTTAGGGCTGCTACTTGGTAAAGCGCCTGATACATCTAACATAACAAAGTTACCACACAGCATTTTATTATTACGAAAAGGGTACATAATTAAAAAAACGTGACGTTAACCACCATCATTTGTATATTGGAATCAGAGGACTGAGATTGAGAAATTGTGTACCTACCTACAAAACCTACTTAATTTAAATTAGAGAAAAGTGACATAGGCGTGATGGACGAAGTAATTCAAATCAAATCCTAGAAAACTTTCATACAGGTATCAGGTTCATTCAGGTATCAGAAGAGATCTTATTCTCACTTTCTCACTCACCTTTAAAAATAGTTTGGGAAAATGTCGCTTTATTCACACATGTGCAAAATAATTTAGTAAAAGTTTTGACTTGTTTCTTCACGCGTTAGCTTGTAGGATAGAGTTTTACCTTGCCTATGCACACTGTTTTTTTCATTCCATAGAGCGTTTGCGTCACAAAGTTTTGTGACAAAATATTTTTCTTTAAGACAAGCTTTCATCGCCGACTATACTTTTCTTTCAACAGTCGTCTCGTCTACTACTCATCGAGACGATTCTAACAAACCTCTAAGCACAATGAATGCATTGTTTTATATAACCTAGTCCTTATGGCTACCTCCAGATCTCCATCATCAGACCAGCTCGATGGTACCAAAACATTGTAATGTCATCTGAGTTAAGTAGCTACACTATATTTTAGCTCAATTGGGCAGCAGGAAATGGGTCAAATTGAAGCACCGTGAAGTCCTCGATCTATACGTATGGTGTCCAATCACAGACTACCTACTAACCTACTAATAATAACCTATGATATATAATAATGACAGATGGGTTATGCACGCTCCAAAAGTGAAGATCTTAATATGAGTGAATTCAAGCAACTGTCGCTAGTCAAGCTCCGGCAAGCGAGAGATGCGGACGTGTCAATGAGCTCCCGTCACCCGCGTGGGAAAAAGAAAAACTGTAATTTTCTAACAATGAGAGTGACAAAGATGTAATGATTGTCAAAATAGATAAACATAAATGAATCGTTGTTAGGTTATGGCATAACTCTGGAAGTATTTTTTGTGCTCATTTTGTATAACCCATCCATAGTAAATATCATTGATAATAACCAGTTGGATGTCCGTAGCATAGTTAGGTAATTTTACAGTAATTACTGTTATTCGATTTCTGTTTTATTGAACTAAATGTCGTGTGACAACCCTAAAGATCAGAATTATCAGAAAAACATAGAACTTTAACAACTTCAAAATCCAGAAACGATAATTAATGAATTTTTGATATGATTTTTTAAGTAAGTAAAAGAATATTTTTTTCTTGAAACTATCTTCGCTTACAGTATCGAAAGGTAATAAGACAGATATTTAGTTTTTTTATACAAAGTACAATATCTTTGTTATTTAAGGATTAGGAACATTGCTATTTGAAACTTAAATACTGTGTAACAATATACTGACGATAAGCGGTAAAGTTCAAGCCAATAATTAAAGCATTTGGAGAAAATTAAGAATTTCACTTTTAGAAAAAAAATTAAGTCGGCACATTAATATGAATATCTTAAAAACTATCATTAATTTGCATAGACAGACCTTGCTATTTCGTCGAACACCTCTAAAGCTATCTATTAATGCCATAAACTGCCTCCGGTTAATGGCATATCCGATTTTGATGTAAAATTTCACACTGTGCGTTATACGACGATTTCGATGAAATATACAATATAGGAGAGTTATATAATAGGCCTACCTATAACATAATGTTAAACATGGCCATTTGTGATTGAACACATAATACAACAAGTCTAAATAAATAATATTATAGAAATCTGATTGTTGACATGCCAATTTTATATTTGAGACTATCTTACGACCCCACTTACAGTACCGGACAATAATATATCACATTTGTATCTTTTGCATAAGCATGTATAGAACTATAGAGTAAATATTATAGGTTAGTTTGTAGATTGCATATTTTACTAGTGATTTTATACAAATATATGATGAATACTGCAATGAAATACTAAAAAAGCTGTAATAAAAAAATATGTTGACTTTAAAATAAATAAAATATGTCTAAAAATATTACATGAGATCAATTTTTCTAATCGTTCTCACAGTAGACTACTCCTAGACTATCAAAAGTGAAGTGGAAATCACTTACAAATATATAAAAAAAGTTAAATCACGGAGGTGATATATTATTGGCTGGTACTGTACATAATTACGCTCGGAAATGATATCCTCGCGGTTTGAGGTAAAACACACGAAACTTCATATCATGATTTGGATTAGATAAGCCCGACGGTGGACGTAGAGGTGGTAGGTATAAAAGTTCAAAGGTTGAGGTGAATTTAAGGGTTAACATGACGAGAGGGATGTATAAAACCCTTTAAAGCCTCTAGTGATTGTATCCATTACCCGGGAATAGTCGTCATATTTCAGTGCGAACTTCGGACTCGGATTTATACAAACTGCATCATTTGTTACCACATATTATGACCCTTATTTTAGCTGTTGCAAATAAATCATTGAGAGATTTCGGGGTCTGTTGCTTTTGGTGGCGTTTAATTTTTATAAACACTACATCCCAAAACTAATAACTTTTTGGCGGGAAATTCAAAAAATCTTGGGTTGGTCACACCTTGTGTAGTAGGAATAGGCATGATGACACATGTTGAATTATGCAATAAAATTTAGTTCATAGGATGCAAAATTGTAAAAAAAAATATTGCGAGGCAACCAATTGAAACAGCGGTTGCCTGAAATAATGTAACCTAGTTATATAACATAATTTTAATGCCATCCCTCTTGGTTGGACTGGTTCCCTGTACGAGAGCGAAGAAAAATTTAAAAAAAAAATTGTCTGGGAACCGCTTGAAAATTATGGACTAAGAGCTGGCCACGGCAGCAATGACACAATAATGAGAGCAACGAAATTGATATAGTTAGACTGCTATACTATTGTTATTACCTAATCTGGCAATCTGGCAGCTTTAAGCCGGGGGGTTCAAGAGTAGCAGACCAGAAAAGTTGTTTAAAAATTTAGGGAACGACGCAATACTGAGAGTTCTTGCTTTAGTACGATATCGTGGCATTTGATGTATATAATTGGAAAATAACGTGGAAGATGTCTCAGTGGGGGGGAAAAGAGGCAGGTTGAAGTTAAATGCATTTATACCGGACGCCTGCGGTTTATTTTCGTCTGATCTGTGAAAACTGTTTGTAATTAATCAGGCGCTGGAATAAAACTTATTAGTTGACACTTGACAGCTTTCCATGCCAAGACGATATTACCGATAGTTATTTCTAAATAGGAAATCCACTTTAACAGCCAGGATTCTCGGTTTAAATTGTTATAAAAAAATATGTGACATATTAGGTTTTGTTCTGATAATGAACTTAGCTTACAGAGCCACATCATAATACAGTTACTCGTCAATAGATTGCGCTAATATCTACTAAACATAGACAGGGTATGACATTTGAATTCCAACTGCTGACCTAGCACGGGTGAGCAGTAGAAAATAAACCAGTCTAAGTGTGCTGCATTGCTACGAATCTCGCGGTCATGTTACACTGGTAGTTTGAGCAGTTGGCTCGCCAAGGTGCACACAACTATTGGTGGGAATAACGGCACAACTTATGTTGCACATTAGATTGAGCATACAAAACGACTCGCGTGATCACTACATATATTAGCGTTAATAATTTAAGTACAGTCGCCATCAGATATATCGAAGCGGCCAAGGTGGTCACAAATATCTGAACAACGCCTCTATTGTCAAGGCGATAAAGTGTAAGTTCAGATATTTTGGAGTACATTGGCCGCTCCGATATATTTGATGGCGACTGTACCTACTAATTAAAAATAATCTATTGTTTTAAAGAATAGAAAATTGAGTGCAGGTAGGAAAACGATTTTTAATATGGCTATTTTTTTATATTATCAATAAGGAATAATGAAAATATTTAGTCTTTGATTATATTGTGTAGTGACTAAACATAAGTAAGTACAGCCGTTTGAAACTTATACAGTAAAAATCCTAAATCCTAAGGGATATCCCAAAACTAATGTACAGTTGGTAACGATAACCTGAGACGTAATATAATTTACGCAAGCCGAAAATAAAGCGTTTTCTATTATTTAATATACGATCGAGTCTGTTTAGGGAAGCCTGGGAAATGTTGGTAGTGCACACATCAGCTTAGTCTATAATAGGAAAAATTAAGGCCTGCACAAGCAGCTTTTTGGTACTCACGGGCAGGAAGTTTTTAAACCTATGCAGAGTCCGTAGTTATCAAAAACACAAAACCTCTCCTTTCAAGGAAACTAACAGTGTTATTGTTACCATTCTTCGAGAGTATTCTAAGCGTATGACTGGGAATCTTATATACAATAATGTGTCAACGTGTTTTTAAAATCATTATATGGCCAAAGTATGAGTGTTCCCGCATACGAATGGCGCCAATCTTTCTTACAAAATGAGATATGAATCGAGTTCATTGAGTAGGCGTTAGGTTTTGTAGTTTCAAATATTGTACATAACCTACAATCCACTGGTGCGACAGGCGGCTCAATATTTAATAAATAAAACAGCATATAGATAACGACTGCCAGCCTTCATTAACGATATAATGCGGAATCTTAGTGAGGTAATCTATGTTGCGCATTGGTAGTACCACCAAGTAAATAATAGTACCTTGGATGAATAAATTAAAAGGATGGAGCATGCCTGTACAACAAACTGTGACGCAAGATGGCGGCTGGTTTGAATGTATGTGCCCAAACGAGTGTTGCCATGTAATACAAATTTTCCCAATTATTAATACAGTATTTTTGAATTAAAAAAAAATGATTATTAATATATATGGTTACATGGAATGAATAAGCACCTGTTTTAATAAATTTGATGAAATATATTTCTGAAGAGGCGACTAAAAGGTAAAATTAAAAAAAATCCAAATTTACTATTTATTAATATTACACGAATACTGTTGAGTGTAGTGGCCTCTCTTGTCGTCCCAATACTATTATTTTCAGCATACGTTATACCTTTTTAATCTGGAGGCATGGCAGTGCCCTCGCTAAGACGAAGACAACTAAAAGTGTTATAACGTATTCATTTATTACGTAACACGATGTAGGGGGGAGGGGAATTGACCATGTCTTACTTCTACTGCAGAGAGGATTATTATTATTATTTTTATCTTACGTAGCGGAAGGGGGTCTCTGGCAAAAAATGTTTTACGTAATCAATGAACGACGCCTTATTTTATACTAATGTTCAGAATGTAACAAAAACTTTTTGAAAACTGCATCAAAATCGGTTCAACCAAACGCAAGATAATCGCGAACAAACATACATACATACATACAAACATACGGGTCAAACTGAGAACCTCCTTTTTTTGAAGTTGGTTAAAAATGCTCCTCGATCGACCAACACAATCGGTTTGACTTAAGAGCTGACCTCTCATTCCAACTATAGTTCAATCTCGTTCTAAGCGCTTGATCAGTCGATTACTGACGCGACTAGTCAGCCGCTCAGAGTGATAGGGAGCGATAGGTAGTATGAGACGAAAGTTTGACAGATGGTGGGGACATAACTTCGCGCGTGCAATGAACGATTTTACGAAGTTTTTGGAATAATTTTAAGATATATATAATTTTGTTTGTTTACAAATTGTATTCAAAAAATAATAAAGAATAATTTGCTCACAAAAGCATAAAAGTTATTAACTATTAGGTAACGTTATAATATTCGTTGAAAACGTTTCACGCACGTTTTCAACGAATTTAAAACGTCTAGTTAGGAGTGGTGACGTCAATATCGCATTGACAACATATCGCGGCGATTATAGACCCCCTTACGTCCGGGAAGTTTCCCTATTCAACCACCTGGCAACACCACTATCGTGAAGTTAATAGTTTACGAATTTACTGATTTTTAATATGATTACGCAATGAATTGTTTACTTAACGGTAAAAAGTTACCCCATCCGTTTTTTTCTTTTGACCGGTGGCATTTCTGCAGCATTTGACAACGCACGACGGCATATTTTAATTATTTTTTAACAGCACTTGACTGCATAGACGTTTGGACACGACTGTCGGGGGAGCGGCTCATTATTGTTGTGCGTATGTGTGTGTAGTGCGTAACCACGAGGACACTGGCTCATTATGGAACCACAAAATGTACTCCATCTGAAAAATTATATAATCTATGAATAGTACTATTTATTTATCTAGAACTTTCTATCATTCTGTCACTTTAAATACTCGCTACTCAAATGCTGCGCAAAGTCGATATTTATATCGATAAAAGTTCATGATTAACGATAAGCATCGACATATAATATTAAAACGAGTAAAGTTAAACAATGCTCATGTGAAATCTTAACCCATTTTCAGGTTTACAAAAATAAAATGTTTCATGTCTTGTTACCCAATAAAATACCCAATTTCGAAGCGTAATTTACTTGTTAATCTTCATTCCTTAAAGGTTTCATGCCATTTCTCTTCAATCTTCCCTACAAAATCAATGTTTGACAGAACTTTGACATATGAACGGTGGCACATGACGTCTACATTCTACATACAATTTTTCTTGTCGATTATCTATGGTTGACAAGTACGCGATTAGTTTGATTGCTGGACCTGCCCCTAATCTACCTGATACATCAGAAATTTTAATACAAAAATACATAAATGTAAGATTTATTACTTAATTTGCCCAATCTAACCGTTATTTTAACTAAACTACTACTATAAACTACATAAATATTTTATCTTACCTGTGGTTATGCAGCAAATAAACGAAGGGGATTTTGACAACCCCGTAAACGTAAGCTGTCACTTGGTTCAGTACACCCTTGTTTAAATCTTACTCAATGTAATTAAAATGAATGGGGAAGGCAACTATCACAATGACATTTCCAACATTACTTTTATATTGATATTGTAAAAAAACCTAGCCTAAGAAGAAGGATAAATAAAGAGAATATAATAATAAAATAAGAAATTACTTTTCTTTTATTGCTGATGGCTATCAGAATCGGTATTCAACCCGGATGGAGTAGCCATGTCTGTCGTTTTCTATACAAAAAAAGTCTGCCGATTTTTGCGGTGGAGGGGAACGTCAAATGTATGGCTATTCGTACGTAGCTACGTTAGATAAACGTCAGTCCATACATGTGTATGACCACTGGTCATATGTTTTCGGCAGAAGGGAACGCCTGTCAATGGCGACTCCGGGTGGTTGAATTCTCTAAGTATTCAATGGTCAAAATATTGCTAAGGGTTAATATTTTTATCGACAAATTAGGCAGCCATATATCCGTAATTTCCTAATGGTTGTGCGCCCCTTGGCGAGCCAACTTCTCTAACTGCCAGTGTAAAATGACCGCAAGATTCGTAACAATGCGGCACACTTATACTGGTCATACCCTGTCTATGTTTAGTAGATATTAGCGCAATCTAGTGACGAGTAGCTGTATTATGATGTGGCTTTGTAAGCTGAGTTCATTATCAGAACAAAACCTAATATGTCACATATTTTTCCATAACAATTTAAACCGAGAATCCTGGCTGTTAAAGTCGATTTCCTATTTAGAAATAACTATCGGTAATATCGTCTTGGCATGGAAAGCTGTCAACTAATAAGTTTTATCTACACTCATACTGTAAGTACTCTAAAATGCGTTCAAAAACCGTAGACAATGACAAGCATTACAACAAACGATTTAACTATGATAAGTTTCTTATCTGCGGCAGTAACGTAATTTTAACGTTGCATGCTCAAATATTGTTCAGCAATGAGTTTCAAATTTGGAACATCGAATTTGATAACATAATGTTACCGCCATGGCCAACTCGATTGGTCCCGCGCGAGCGCCCGCACAATCGAGTTGGCCATGACGGTACAAAATGGCGGTCATTCTATGGTTTCCGAACACTTAATTTAATATATATAATATAAGTGTAGATAAAGCAGTGTATGCAACTGTACGTAATTAGGCCTTAAAACACTCGTGTGATCTTATTATGAAATTCGCCTGCGGCTCATTTCATAAAACCACACTCATCTTTTAAGGACCCTTATTACGTAACAGTTACATAAACTACTATTATTCGAGCGCCTGATTAATTACAAACAGTTTTCACACATCAGAAGAAAATAAACCGCAGGCGTCCGGTATAAATGCATTTAACTTCAACCTGCCTCTTTTCCCCCCCACTGAGACATCTTCCACGTTATATTCCAATTATATACATCAAATGCCACGATATCGTACTAAAGCAAGAACTCTCAGTATTGCGTCGTTCCCAAGATTTTTAAACAACTTTTCTGGTCTGCTACTCTTGAACCCCCCGGCTTAAAGCTGCCAGATTGTCAGATTAGGTAATAACAATAGTATAGCAGTCTAACTATATCAATTTCGTTGCTCTCATTATTGTGTCATTCCTGCCGTGGCCAGCTCTCCGTCTATTAGCATGCTTGTTCTTCATCACATACAGAGACCGGAAACAAATTGCCATCCGCTCAGGCCGGGTAGTTATCGAACCATCAGAGTTGGAAGCCGGACGCAAGATGATTTTTTCTATCGGTGGAGGAGAACTTAGGGAAAATGCACTTACAATCATTGAAATCGGATGGCATTTGCTTTTTGAATTTTGTGTGATGTGGCAAACGATATGCCTAAATGCCATCCCCCTCCTATGAAAATTTTTGTTATATAACCAGGGTACATTCGTTCAGGCAACCGCTGTTTCAATCGGTTGCCTCGCGATATTTTTGTGACGCATATCTCAGCCATCGCCTCCCTCAATCTTTCTTTTCCGAAGAAAGGTTGAGGGAGGCGATGACTGAGATATGCGTCATACTCGTGAACTGTGCTGTTTGTGGAGACCGGTCTGTTTAGGCTAACTGGGGCTACACAATTACGTAACTTTTTATTAATCATATTTAATTTTAGTTTATGATTATCCATATTTTTTTTATTATATAGAATATATAGATCAAGACACTTGGAGACCTTATACATCTCTAAGGATAATTTGGAAATAGTATGTTTATTGTATACTAGAATCACTTACTTTTGACGTGATAACGTCTTTAAAATCGTTTTAGTCGGGTGACATGTTCAGAAACTTGTGTCACACCAAAACCTCACGAGCGCGATCGCAGGTATAACGAGAGAGAGACGGACCGATCTCCCGTCTCATCTCGAGCGCTGCCAGTCATTCCGTGAAACTTGTCACGCGGAATCCTCACGAGCGGTTAGACGTTATCACGTAAACATCTCGATCGTAAACCTACTTTACAAACAACCAATTTTTTTTTTATTATTTAAATTATTATTAATATATATTTTATTGTTTCTAACTGTTGATGATGGATTATTATAATTTGGAAATTTATGTAGAAGACACAGTTCAGGAAAGAAAGTATATCAAACATTTTCGAATAGTCCGATTTGGACTCATCTTTTTTCTTTGGTATTTTTCTTGAACTATAACCTATTGTTGGTTAATCTAACCTTGGTTTAATATGTTTTCTTATAGAACAACGCATTTATATGTATTTCTTAGTTTTGATGTGAGTACTTGCCGGACATAATTCGTCTCGGGTCAGAGGTGTAGGATCAGTTCGGCTACGTTCACACGGCGACTATTCGACTATACGGTTTTACCGTATACGAGACGGCCGTTCACACGGTGCGAGGTCCATTCGGTTTTTTCTCGTATGCGGTCTTCCCGTATACCTGGCCGCCCTTCACACAGCGTATATTCGATACGATTTGCCAGCCGCCATACCGCCAGTTGTTGAGTGCACGCCGACATGGATCTTGGAATTCCAATTCTTTTATATTGGTATTTAAGAAGGAGGCATCAGCGCCCGAGAAAATATTGGGTCCATCCTTTATTAAAAACTGGTCTGCATCGAGAAAGAATATTTGAAGATTTTTTTCACCAGCTGAGAAATGATGACGGACTGCTGGCAAAATAGTAGGTTAGGTTAGAACTGTGACCCCCAACAAAAAATAACTGCTACCAGATAGTAGGTGAGGTTAGAACTATGACCCCTTAACAAAAAAGAACTGCTACGAGATAGTAGGTTAGGTTAGAACTGCGACCCCTAACAAAAAAGAACTGCTACCAGATAGTAGGGTTAGTTTAGAACTATGAACCCTAACAAGAAAGGACTGCTACCAGATAGTAGGATAGAACTATAAAGGCCTACTTACCTAGTGATGTATAGATTATTAATAGTTAAATTATATTTGCCTCTTGTATAGCAACACATTTTGTACCACCTAGATATCTTGATACTTGACCTGCCGCCCGCCCTCGAGGTGCGCCATCACTCTCGTCACCTCCGCGGTCGACCGACCACGCTGATAAGCGTATTGCTGATGATTTTCGAGTTGGCCGGTATTAAGTGATGTAGGCCTATAACTGGTGATCCAGGTATTTAGTTAAGTTTGCACGCGACATAAAAAGGTCTAATACGGCTTTTCGTGAACGAAGGATTTGAATATTTTTTAGTTTTTCAAAGATATAAGTAGCCGTATCTTGATAAATATTTTATCTACACTCACATTGTAAGTCCTCTAAAACGTGTTCAAAAACGGTAGGCAATGTCTAGCATTACCACAACCGATTTTACTATGATAAGCTTTTTATCTGTGGCAGTAACGTAATTTTAACTTTACATGGTCATATATTGATACGTTATGAGTTTAAAATTCCGAACATCGAATTTGATAACATAGGTAATGTAAATTCTGTCCTCCTTCCTGACCAACGGCACGCGCCCGCGCGACCGCCGGCACAATCGAGTTGGCCATGGCGGTGCAATGGCGGTCATTCTATGGTTTCCGAACACGGTTTTAGAATATATAATATGAGTGTAGATAAAGCAGTGTATGCAACTGTACGTAATTAGGCCTTATTACGTAACAGTTACATAAACTACTATAAGTTAGACATGCCATCAAAATCACCAAAGCAACCTTATGAATAAAACTTAAAATTTATAAAATAAAAAGGTAAATATAAAAAAATCTGTACTTTTTATTGTATTGCTCAGCCAGCACAAGTAAGTAGTTGTAGCAAATAAAGATGTAAATAGCCTGAACTAGTTCCAACAACATATCAAAAATCCAGAACTACATCACGCTTTGTTATTTTAGCAATTTTTTACAGTAACTATTAAGACTTATATTAGTTTGTGTTTTGATTTTGAAAGATAGTTTCTTTTTAAACTGTATAAGTGGAACACTTTTTTATTTTATGATTCATTTATAAATAATTCACCTTAATCTAACAGCTGTTTCGCGATTTTAGCTTGTACAAGTAAAAAAAAATATTTTTTTTATTGATTAATGTGATGTTAAACTAGTATGTAATAGTACATTATTGCAGAGGACGGGACAGATAAATTCGTGGACGAGCGATTTTTTCGGACGAAGCTCAGCTGAATCTCAGTCGAGTCATAGATCGAACTTTTCTACGCATCGGCTCATAAGACTTTGCACCCTCTCTTTAGGAAAGATTCGCCCTGGTCCATATTTTTTGTAGCTCAGGGACCGATTTTACTTCTCCGCCTTTCTTTTTTAGAATTCCTTTCATAATACTCCAGTACTCTTCAACAGGGCGCAGTTCTGGACTATTTGGCGGATTGCATATTTTGGGTACCACCATGATCCAGTTAGCGTTGTACCATTCCATAACTGATTTTGCGTATTGGCAACTGGCTAGATCTGGCCAAAATAGCGGTGGTGAGGCATGCTGTCTTATAAAAGGCAGCAAACGCTTCTGTAAACAATCTTACCGATAAATATCGCCGTTGATTGTCCAGGTGGTGATAAACGAGCGACTTCTTTTACCACAGCTACATATTGCCTGCCAAAGAAGGTATTTTTCCGGAAATTTCCCTCGTTACTTTAATTCAAAATCTTCAGTATGTGTTCCATATTTGCTAGTATAAAACTCTTTTTCAGGTATTTGTTTAAAATCCGCTTTTGTGTACGTCTCGACGTCCATCACCGCGTAATAAAATTTTGTAAGAAAATATTCACAGAGATGTCGCGACCGTATCTTTGCGGATAAGTTCTGTTTTGAGTCTCGATCTGGTGCGGCCTGGGCTTTATAACTCCTCAGTCCTGCCCTCTGTTTCACTTTTTGGACATAGGACTGAGACATTTTCACTTTTTTAGCAACATCACGAGATGAAATCGTATGATATGAGGCAAAAATCTTTAAAATACTTACTTTTACTTACTTACTTACTTATTCTTGACTCCCTGCAACCCACCACTTCCTGGCTTTTTATAAGCGTTCACGGAAAAATTTTAATACATGACCAACCGTAGATTGTGGATATTTCAGCCTTTTCGCGGTATCTATGTAGCTTAACATGGGATTTTTTACAAGTTCGTGCAAAATGCGTTCACGTTGTTGATGTTGTACGCTCAATATTTTGTCAAAGAAAATAAAACTATCATCATTTTATAGCCCAGTTTCTTGTGAGAAAATTGTTGTTTAAAAAGTTTGAATGTCTCAATTTTTCGGATAACTATAGCTATTTTTACATGCCCAAATTTTGGCGTGTTCAACCTTTACCAAATAAGTAAAAATAATGAAATGGTATTTTAGATAAAATGTCAACCAATATGAATGTTATCGGTGAGAAACAGAGTTTAAGTGAACAAAGAATATGTCATTATTAGGGATATACCAAGTTTCTTTAGGTACAAAAGAATGAAATGTGCGCGAGGTGTTTTTGTACCTACACACCCGTTCTGTCCGATGTTCATTAGTTTTTATCATACTTATTTATTTGATGGTATTGATGAACATTTTTTTACTCAACTAAACACTTAAAAAACCTAACGTATTTTCCTTCATACAGTTACACCACGGAAATATCGATACAGAAATGAATGAATATCTCTCACCCCCAACTCTAACATTCATAATAAGTTACGGTGCCACCAGCGCCAAAGCCGTCATAACACGTCAGCGCGTGACGTTATCACTTAAGTAGTGCTGTGGCTATATTGACTAAATTAAATAAAATTGTATATTAATTTTCATATTTTTGTAGTTGATTTTAGGTGTATAAGAAAAATACGAAATGAATATTCTTTACTATTATGATTTCTTCATATCTAAAGTGATTTTGCCTAACTAAATCCACTATTAGGCGGAAAGAAATGTTTCGTCGATATGTTGTTTTCCAATCACTACGGTATCTGAGTGCGCTCGTGCAAATTTCGCTCTGGCGCTGGTGGCACGATTTTTCTGTCCGATGCGTGGCGTTCAAAAGGTTAAGTAAACGTAGACAGTGCGAGGAACGCGTCGATAATAATATACTTAAGTATCGATATTTGTGACGTTTTCAAGCCAAAGGTACATCATTGTCGGTTGTTAAGGGGCCTTATTCCCAAAACGCGCGAATTTCACGAAATGCTTCATTTTCTTCGAAGGCTATGGCGAAAATACTAAGTTTTTTAAATCAACAATTGATGCACATAATAGTTCATTTCTTTATCTAGACGGCCATCGGAGCAAATATTACACTTTAACGAGTGAAATATGAAAAAAATTGGTTGTCTTGGAAGGCCTTTCCGGATTTTCCAGTTAGGTGTACCGTTCATTTTCAGATTACGCAAAAAAGGGTAAAAATTCTTATTCAATTTGAATTAAATTCAATTGAGTATATCATGTACTCGTATGAGACGGCCATGGAAATAAAAATCGAAGATTCATCTTGGATAATCGACAAAATACCTTCTGATTATATGCCAGTTTTTTGATGAAAACACGGTTACATTTCATTTTTTTCACGAAAACCCTATGAATATTTTGGCCTAAAAATATTACCATTGCAAAGTTAAACTATATTTCTATCACGATAAAAAAAAATCATTACTATAGCAGTAAATTTCAAATTACTATGAATTTTTAAAAATGACACTTAAATCACACTTCACAGGACACTTTTTGTAAGAATCGTATTTTTGGGTACTTAATAATAATAAACATGGTTCAAAATTATTTTTTTGTATTACTAATACTTCAAACTATCTTATAAATAGCATTTTATGCGGCTTTTTTCATTAATAGAGTTTTTCGACCTTTTAGGGAATAAGGAGCCTTAATAGTTAATTTTTAAATGATTTTTTTATGGTAACGCCTTGTTGTCAACCGATAATGATGTACCTTTGACTTGAAAATGTCACATTTTATCGTAGATTTATTTATCGTATGCCTACATGTCACTGGATATAGATAGGCATTTCTTCCCTAGGGTAGTGGGAAAGCAGATGATGAAGAAAATCCAGTGAGTGCTGCGAGGTGCAGGTAGGACAGTAGAGCTGCCAAGTTTGTAACTCTTAGCAGCACCCAGGGATCACGTGTAGGGTTGTCTAAGGTGTTTCCTATGGACGCAGAGAAACATTGATCGTAGGTTAGTTATATATTTTTGTTTCTTTACCACGTATAAGGTTTAGCTATTGATAAAATTATAATGTTAAGTTGTAATTAAATATCAAGTTTTTCTACCAGCATATTACATACAATGTTAGTATTCTACGTAAGCTAGTTTGCCTGTTTGTTCAGGACAAATCTTGCAAGCTGAATTAGAATAACTTTTATATTATCAATTTAATATTTTGATGTGTATTTGCTTTTATATTTAGTGGAAAATACAACAAATTGGAAACAAATAACTATTACAATGAAACAATGAACTGCAAAGAACTCTGGAACATCACGGGATTGGAACCCACGTGTTTAGATTACCGTTCCAATGTGCTTCCAATTACACTAGACATTCCTCTATCCACATCAGTGAATTTTTCACTGTAATGAACAATGATTACTCATAAACTTATATATGTGATATGCAAAGGAAAAAGTGACCTAGGCCTCCGGTGCCCAGAGCTGGGCCTGAGGCCTAGGTCACTTTTTCCTTTGTATATGACATCTATATAAGTTTATAATTTATATAGTGGTGTGTCTACTTAAAATAAACAAATCAAAATATTTATTAAAGTAATTTGATTTGTTCTTCAGTTGAATGATTAATCAGTCACTAGCGACATCGTGATGTTCCAGAGTCCTTCACAGTTGATATTTTGATTGTAATGGGCATCTGTTTCCAATTTGTGTTTCTATTTCTATTATCTCTTCTTCATTTTATATTATAAATAAAAAGTATATCATACTGCTAATGTTAATATCGACATTTATTTTTGTGCTGTCCCATCACTAAAACTTACCTGTTAGGTACAGTGATACCAGAGTCGGAAATTAAAAGTGCCTATTTAAGGGGATAAGTGCGTATAACGTACCTTTTAATAATTTAAGTAAATCCATACAAAATTAAAATGCTACATAAAATGTATGGTGAAAATAAAGGAACGAATTAATTTCTAAACAGGAATATCGTTATTTCAAGCATCTACAAGTATATTTCACTTAAGGCGCGCCATACATTAGAGCGGAATTCATCACATTAGCTGAAATTTGTCTATTAAAACGGAAAGGGTTTAGCAGGCTAAGGAAGGACGTGTGGCCTGTGAGGAATAGTTGAATTAGTAAATATCAATTGTTTGTCGCCTCATAACTAGTAACCACTCCAACTTTCAGCCCTCTATCTTGAACTGTCACAGAGATAATGTCAAAAATGTATTTTCTTAACATTTTTTTTCAAACTCTTATATCTCCTAATCCATAGCAGCTAAAGCATCGAAACAAAATCACAGAAACGTAGTTTTAGTGGGAGTATACCCTATAATTTTATTAATATTTTATACGTGAAAAATAAAAGAAATAAATGTCAATTTATTTTTTGACAGCTCTTTCCAACACGTTTTTTTGAAAGTACAATTATGAAAAAAATCATGTAAATTGCTTATAGTATTAGCTACTAGCATACAAAAAATCAATTGATTATATTTGGTGCAACATACTGTAAAAAAAAAACTAACGTAAGTGTTCAAGTACCATATCATAAGCAGGCTTCTGAACTGAAAGTTCGTTTTTAAGTTTTATGTTTGTTGCAACAAAGGGTGTATTGTTTTTAATTTGACGTATGACTGTCAAAAAAGGTCACTGAACTACTGCTGTGTTAGCATTTGTAACTAATTTTACTAACTACTAAATCAACGAAACGACGGATGTGCTATATGTTTATTATTTTATAAACAAAATTAATTGGTTTCATTATAGTACACGTATTAACATAACGAATTAAATAACTCATTAGAGCAGATATCACTTAGATAATGACTATCGTAATATTCGTCGTCCCAGGTATAGGACAATGTTATCCTGCAGTCATCGCAATATCCTTTTAACATAATATTTTCGTCAGAGAGCGATATCTCAATATCTGGTAAAGACTGTAAAAACAGTTGCTTCGCTATTAAGCTATCTTTAAATTATACAATACTATTATACAATTTATACGCTAGCACATTCAACATAATAGTGAATTGTTTAAGGGAATATACAACACGTTATGTAGAAGAGGAGTCAGATTTTTCCATAATGGCGAAAGTAAGCTTTAAATGTAAATAAAATAAAAAATAAAACAGAAACTTCATGTATATACATTCTTTCAGATGGAAATCATAAAATCAAAAATATTTGGGCTTAACTTGCCACGGTTAATAGCGAAGCAACTGTTTTTACAGTCTTTACCAGATGTTGAGATATCGCTCTCTGACGAAAATATTATGTTAAAAGGATATTGCGATGACTGCAGGATAACATTGTCCTATACCTGGGACGACGAATATTACGATAGTCATTATCTAAGTGATATCTGCTCTAATGAGTTATTTAATTCGTTATGTTAATACGTGTACTATAATGAAACCAATTAATTTTGTTTATAAAATAATAAACATATAGCACATCCGTCGTTTCGTTGATTTAGCAGTTAGTAAAATTAGTTACAAATACTAACACAGCAGTAGTTCAGTGACCTTTTTTGACAGTCATACGTCAAATTAAAAACAATACACCCTTTGTTGCTAGGCAACAAATATAAAACTTAAAAACGAACTTTCAGTTCAGAAGCCTACTCTTGATACTTGAATACTTTCGTTAGTTTTTTTTTACAGTATGTTGCACCAAATACAATCAATTGATTTTTTGTGTGCTAGTAGCTAATACTATAAGCAATTTACATGATTTTTTTCATAATTGTACTTTCAAAAAAACGTGTTGGAAAGAGCTGTCAAAAAATAAATTGACATTTATTTCTTTTATTTTGCACGTATAAAATATTAATAAAATTATAGGGTATACTCCCACTAAAACTACGTTTCTGTGATTTTGTTTCGATGCTTTAGCTGCTATGGATTAGGAGATATAAGAGTTTGAAAAAAAATGTTAAGAAAATACATTTTTGACATTATCTCTGTGACAGTTCAAGATAGAGGGCTGAAAGTTGGAGTGGTTACTAGTTATGAGGCGACAAACAATTGATATTTACTAATTCAACTATTCCTCACAGGCCACACGTCCTTCCTTAGCCTGCTAAACCCTTTGTTTATGGTAGCTGTATTTTTGAGACCATATACAAATTTCAATAATTTAAAAGTCTATTAAAATATGTTTAGAAACCATTTAATAACAACACACACACACAGACACACTGCTTTTTTAACAGAGCAATGCTTTACAATTATGACTGTATGCCGAATGGGTCTCTGCCCTAACCCACGGAGTATCCTTTAAGTGTATTGCCAATGACAATAAATGACATAATGGCGGATGTATTTCTGCCGCACTGGAGTCGATTACTCTTGTTTGCAATATTTCACTTGCCTCCCTCGATGTAATCGTGTTCATAATTGCATACCCAATTCTATGAAGTCAAGTTTAAAAATTACCCTAAAGCAGATGTAGTACCATTAAGTGGCAACACTTTTTGATTGACAATATTTAATATTTTTTAGTTTTTTGCTAATTTCTTACACTATTTGATGATATTTAGACGTAATTATACTTAGAGATGAAAAGAAACGTTATCCTTCTGTAAACTAGATAATTCAGATCTTTTCTTACATGAAAACACGCAGCAATTCGGCATTTTTATCTCAGATCGTTCCGCGCTGACTGGCATTCATTGAATGGCGTTTGACGCGCGACAACTAGTTTTATACACGGTGTATATGAGGAAACCGAATAATTTTAACAGCGTAATTCTGATCATAATTGGAGACTAAAATGTCGTATAAACTTTTCTGGATTTCGCCAAAAAAAATTTTTTTTTTTTTTTGCATTTTTCCGATTTTTTAAAATGCTTTTGAACATAAAAACAAATGTTATTGGTAAAGATGTCGATTAAAATAAATTAGTACTTTTTTTTTCGAAATAAAATAGTTTATGTAAAGTATTCCTTGGCACTTTGATATCTGTCAATAAGAATGTCTACACTAGACTCTATAAAGGGTGAAATCGCCATCAAAAAAGCGTTTTGCACTGAGTCACATTAAAAAATATTTTTTTATTTAAGTGGTAGTAACTCTGAAACTAGGCGAATTCCAGAAAAGTTTATACGACATTTTAGTCTCTAATTATGATCAGGAATACGCTGTTAAAATTATTCGGTTTCCTCATGTTACACCGTGTATAACTGCTACGACCAGTGGTCTTGTAGTTTTGACAGTGGGGGACACCTGACAATTACCACTCCATTGGTTTATTTCTCTGAGGATAATATAGAACATATTGGAGGACATAACTAATAATAATAATTAATCAAGCAAAAATTTGCTTGAATCAACATGCTCAATAAACAAGCTCGGCAAGAATTGAGTTTTCGGGTATTAAACGATAATAAATGTGTACCAAAAGTATCTTTTTGCAATAACTTGACTTCAAACTATCTTACCAAATGCAATTAAAGTGCGTTATTTAATTATTAGTGATTTTCGTTTTCAAGTCGTTACTGGACTAACTGAGTGAGTAAAATAATTCATAATTCCAACGCTTTACACAGCATTACATATCAACTCTTGGAAATGTGTCTATTAACCAGAATATGTTCAAGCAACACAATTTCAATTTTTCACCAAAAACATTGAAAAAAGCTTTGTGGATGGAAATCGAACTGCTTATTTTTCTATACATTGCCTGTTGTTTTTATTGCATTCCAACACTGATGAATCCACAAAATTAAATAAATAATTCAAAAACATAACAGCGTTTGAAGTCTTGTCTACAATACAAAACAAATGGTACGAGATGTGACACTTTAATCGAAATTGCCAGTGTCGAAAAAAAATCGTTCAGATTCTAGACTTTTTTGCCAATATGTTACCTACTTACATATTTTTATTACGGGCAAAAAGTTTTATGCCTTGGTTATTGTGGCTTATAAGGGCGACCGTCAATGAAGGACCCTAGTCTTTAAACTTTGTGAGTTATTTTATTCAAGTTTTCGTTAGAATTTGTAACTGTTGTACAATTTACCGTTTTATTTTAAGTATCTGGAGGCTTCTTTGTAAGAGATTATTTTTAATTAAATTCGTAAGAAAGATTCATAAAACTCGCAATAGTTCGGAAAACATAAGCGGCAATGAGGTACCATTTAATTGAAAACGACATATTTATAGAAAGCAAGGCCTATATTTTAACATTGGAACAACAAACACACCTGGCAATTATATATTATAATTAATTGCATGGACCCATGATACTGCTTCAAATTCACTCCTGGAATATTGTATTTTTCAAGTAGTTTGCATTTTTTGACCATCACTTTCACATTATCTCCATCGATGAACAGCTGCCAAATAAGGATACATCAACCCAAGTATAGGGCTTTCTTTGCTCTCGTAATTATGTGTCATTTCCCGGTGCTAGCTCTGCGTCTACAAGTATCACACATGTTCTCACCTTCTCGAAAAGATTTGTTTTATATTGCCTATATTTTTTACTTTTTATTATTATTCGCGTCGCTTTTAATGCAGTAATCGTGTTAACTGTCATCACTCATCACGCGTCTCAAGAACTTTGTTATTAATTCACCGTCGCCTAAGTTTTCTTTACGGATTTTGGATATGTACCAGTATCAATTTAAAAACGCTCAATGGAAGGTTCCGTATTTTCACAGCGAATTCTCTACATTTACGTGTATGGCCATTTCATCAAAAGGGTACTTGTTGTACTGCAATTTTGGCTTTGGAACTTCAATAAAATCTTCAATAGGGTTAGACGGCCTCCTAGGTCCTAGCCTAGTTGGTGTGACCCTGCCTACGCAGCAGGAGGTCTTGCATTTATTTGTGTTTATCACGAATATTTGTTCCTGTGTCATTGGTGTTTTCTATTTATCTAAGTATATATTTACCTATATATGTAGGTATATCGTCGCCTAGTACACATAGTACAAGCTTTGTTTAGTTTTGGACTAGGTCGATTTGTGTAAAAACTGTCCCCAAATATTTATTTATTATTTACGTTACGTTTTAAGTGTAACTCTTAAATAAAAAATGTCGGACGAAGCCTTCGTAACTAAGAAATATATTTTTTTACGTCAATGTAGGTTATTATGAACGTTTGTCTCAGTAACTAGATAATACTAATTAACAATAATAACAAATACATAATCAATAGGCAAGATGCAATATTTTCATTTATGCTTTTATTGGAAAGAAAAGAATTGCAAATAGAATAGACCACGAGTGTATAAAAAGATGAAAATGCTATAATTTATAGTCAAAAATGTCTGTTACAAACTCACGATTAAAATTTTCGCGCCTAAACGGATTACAGTTCCTGTGACGTCACTCATGTATGTCACTCGCCATATTTGTTCGTCCTTAGTGTGTCCCTACCTACCAACAGTGTTAATTTTTTTTTTTTACCTGAAAGCCCTTTAAGCCAAATTCCATAGAACATAACTAGTGACAGGTACATCCTATGCTGGCTCCATCTGGCCAAACCGTTGACAGTTGCCGACCGACCTTATTAGTTTTCATGACAGGTGTGACGTCATCAGACGCTGATTGGTGGATTAAAAAATACGTTCCGTTTCACATTTCTTCAAATCGTTATTATTGTTTGAAATTAGTATAAACTAAAGTAAAAACAATTTAATACCTATTATTTTATGTTGTTCAACATTTTGGTCACAAAATAATGGTAAATATGATAGCTGCATCGTCCCTGTTTGCCTACATAATTTACGCGATATGATGAAAAAAAAAACTTTACGTAATTTAATTACATCATCGACGTACTTATCTCTATTGGTGATTTTCGTTGGCATTAATTGTGTACTACAATCGGCAATCGTTAAACGAGCAAAAAGCGTCCACGCGGGGTTGATTATGACATTGTCCGTCACTGGCACAGCTATGGGAAGGGGTGGGCCGGCACATCGCGGGAGCATTTGTAATGCAAATTGTTGCGCTCACAGTGTCGCTCGTTTTGCTTTACGCCTTACTTGCTTCAACCGCTGTAATTATTGCGAAAAATATTCCTCTAACGGACCTTGTGTAGTATTGTTTTATCTATTTTTTTGTAAGCTTTAAGGGATTTAAAATCAAATTTTGATTGTACTCTCAGTTTAAAAGCCTTTCCTCCTAACGTATAAATAGATGCTATAAAACATAGCCTAACAGAAAACACCATATTGGTTCTTAACAATCGGTATCATCCTTTAGAGCGTGCACTGAATAGAAAGGCAGTTTTCGCGTTTTTAGGGTTCCGTACCTCGAAAGGAAAAAACGGAACCCTTATAGGATCACTTTGTTGTCCGTCCGTCCGTCTGTCAAGACCTTTTTTTTCAGGAACGCGTGGAGGTATCAAGCTGAAATTTATATCAAATACTCAAGTCTCCTGTTCCTTGAAGCTATGAAAGCGATTGATTCCTAAGCTGTTTTATGTTGTAGGGCAATGCACGGTGAAATGTTATACATTTTAGTACTTGGTAGCCTGAACTAAACTTGGAGCATTAAGTACAGTCAGCAAAAACATCATTATTATTAAATCTACCACATCGAGTAGCATATTGAACCTTATGCCATTCGAAAGTACTAATCAACCTGGTAATAACAAAAAATAAATGCTAACCGACATGGTTGCGCGTCGCTATCACATTTTTTTTGGAACTTCTCGATGAGCAGTATTCGAATGGGAGACGTGCCCACTAGCTAGTCGTTGAAGTAGTTTTCCTCAAAACATACGGTAATTTTTTGCAGACTGTACAAAAGTCTCCAACTTTGGCTCAGGCTACCAGGTACTAAAATACATAACATTTTACCGTGCATTGCCTGACTTAAGCCGAATTCTCCTACTCGATGATGAGGTAGGGTTGCCTACGACTCCTACTCTTGATCTATAAGATTGACACAAATTTGACAAAGTTCCTTTTAAGTATTATTTTAAGATTTTTTTTTTAATAAACATCTCATTTATTTATATTAATTAGATCGCTCGCATTATATAATTTTAGGTTCGTAATGATATTCGCAACATTTTCTGTTTCAATTAGTTTTATTTAAATGAAGTGGTACAATAATAAATAGAGGTTTGATATTAGTATGGTATTGTTATGCCTTATTTTCGAAATTATATCGTGTTTTTAATTACATTCACTTCTCTTCATTATCTTTTCTTACAATCAGTTCGTAATTGATTAGTGTGTATAAAAAGTGTTTTGAATAATTAATTCCCACCAGGCTGGATGGAAATCGCTTTAATACCTCCACGTGGTCCTAAATGCATGTAATCCAAGTTTGCCCAATCCCAATCCCAAGAGGTGTGCATAACTTTTTAGCGAAAGTTTTGTTCTTTGTCAGTTTTTTGCTTGTAGCTCGAAAACTATACTTCCGACGGAAAATATCATTCATTTTAATATTAAAGAGGGTTTAATTCTGCGTCGATTGAGCATTTAAACTTTTAATTCGGTTCAGCGGTACAGCCGAAATCAAAAGTTATAAACCATTTAATTGAAAACTCATATTTTGACTTCCATACCACATATCTTTGAAACAGATGACTCATGTTGAAAAACTTATAGAATAAAAGTTGTAGAGAATATAATTTCACGTCATATTGACAGTGATTTTGAAAGACTAAATAAAATTGGCATGAAAATCAAAATCAGTTTTTTCAAAATTCTTCTGGTTTGCATATTTTCCATAAAATATGATGTGTGAGGCCTACATTTAATGCATCGTTACAACTAAGAATATTTCAGTACAAATTTCTAAAACGTACGACCCAATCAGAAAACTATTTATACACCGTGTTTTTTTTTTCTAGTAATTCCAAGGGTACATTCCTGAGCTTAACTTCATTATATTTCTTAAAGACGCCAGTGCCCTAATTTGCTCCAGTTCTGTGGTAATCGATATTTCTTTTTTGTCTTTCTGATTGTGTAAACCTACATTTAATTATGCTTTTAGTCTGAGAACCCGCTATAAAATCATGTAACTGTGTGTTAAGTCACTACAATATGGTTCCTTTGTATCTCGGATTGTTAATATTCGAAATTTTATTGATATGTCATAATGTCCAATTGTTTGGTTGAGTTAAAATACCTTATTTAAATTAGGGACCGATTGGGGAATAAATCAATAACTGCTGAACCTATTTAGATGAAACTTATTATAGAGATTTTAATCCACTCCCCTTTTTACCTCTTAAGGGATGACTTCTTACGAAATTTTATCTATGGACTTAAGTCAGTTCAGTGGATATGGATTCCCCATTCAAATAACTTTTGCCCCTGTTTTCACACCCTTCAGGGATGGTTTCTGGGATGAAACTCCCCAGAACTCAAACTATTTTCATAGGTACCAAATTTCATCTAAATCGGTTTAACTATATTAATAACTCGTCATACTAACTTCTTACCCACTTTTCAGCCCTTTAAGAGTTGGTATTTTGGGATGAAAACTACTTTTTATGTACTTTTTACGGACTCAAACTATCTCAATCTCTATACACCGTTTCATCTAAGTAGGTTCAGCTGTTACTGATTGATTCCTCAATCGGTCCCTAAACCAAACAATTGAAAACTAGACATGTCAATGTAATTCCATTTCAAACATTAACAACCTGAGATACAAAGGAAGCGTATTGTGTTGACTTAACACACCGGTGCATCATTAAGTAGCGGGTGCTCAGAGTAAAAAAAAAATTAATGTAGGATTACACAATTAGAAAGACATAAATGAAATATCAATTACGTCATATCTGGAGCGAATTATGACACTGGTCTTTGAGAAATAAACTTAAGTTAAGCTCAGAAATATACCCTTGAAATTACCGGAAATAAAAAAAACACGGTGTATAGTTTTCTGACTGGGTACGTTTTAGAATTTTGCACTTAAATGTTCTTAGTTGTAACAATGCATTAAATGTAGGCCTCACACATCATAATATTTATAGAGAATATGCAACTTATAATGATTTATAAAAAAATCGATTTTAAATTCATGCCAAATTTAGCCTTTCAAAGTGACTGAATTTGAAAATTGAGATATCTATATATCGTGAAATTGACTTTTAACTTTTATTCTATAGGTTTTTCAATCTATTTCAAAGATATGTGGTATGGAAGTCGAAATATTAGTTTTTCAATTAAATGAGACATTTTCCCGATTTATAATTTTTTATTTTGGCTGTACCGCTGAACGGAATTATAAGTTATGATGCTCATTCGACGTAGAATTTAACCATCTTTAATATTGATATACATTCGATTTTCCGTCGGACGTACCGTTTTCGAGCTAGAAGCAAAAAACTGACAAAGAGCCAAAATTTCGCTAAAAAGTTATGCACATCTACTGGAATTGGGCAAACTCAGATGACATGCATTTAGGACCGCGTGAAGGTATTAACACGATTTCCGGCCTGCTGGAAATTAATTCTTCGCAAAAAAATCTAATTTTCTTAGCCTATTTACCGCAACTCTCGTGTTGATACCTAAACCTTTGATAAAAAGATCCATGAGAATGCCAATAATACATAGTTTACTGACCATATTTTAGTAAAATAAAATCTTGATTTTGTCGTATTTGCTCATCAGAACAACTAAATCATCCATTTCTGCTTTTAAATATGTAGTCAACAGTTTAAGGATCAATAGTCTGTTTATAATAGAAATAAACGACATGTTTGGATGACTTCGAAATCAAAGGTCAAATAAGTGGTCCGGGGTCCACAACTTGATATTAGATTTAAATGTCTTCAATAAAGTAACTAATTAATTAACTGCTTATTACGACTATGTAAACAGTATTTCATTTTCTTTACCTAAAACTCTACGTGCAATCGATTTTAAAAATGTGACGTAATACGAAAACTGCCGTTATACCTTTATACCCGTGAACGCTGAAAAATGATGTTGTTGTGTTAGATAACCTAGAAGCGTGATATTTAGTTTCACTTACATTTATGAGTAGGATAGTAATAGTAATTATATGGCTAACAACCGACTAGATACGCAAAAGATCGTGTGAAAGTACCGCGAGAAGAGATATCTACAACGGATTCCTTCGACACAAAAGGAACGTTATCATATTTCAAACGATTTCGCAAAACGAATAAAGAGGAGCCGAGGTAAGAAGCGTGCAGTGAAACCAAGTCAAAGCGTGGGTATTAGAAACGCTCCGATTACTTTGAACGCCGGAACTTCTACTGTTTTACTTCTCCTATAGGATATTTGAGCCAAATCCAAAGCCAAAACCGGAAGTGGTTTACTTTATGGTATCTGGGCTTACTCTAACGAGCTTGTGGTATGTTTTGGATCGTGTTATGTAATCTTCAATTTTGTCACGAGACGGTCTGTGGAGTGACCAAGGTCTTCAGAACTCGATGCTATTATATTAGCCCCTTACACATTTTATTTTCTTATGTAATAGACGGGGAGCTGGCTACGTCAGATATGACACAATAATGAGAGCAACGAAACACCTCTAGTATGTTTGCTATACTATGCTTATTTCTAGATCCGGACATCTAGCAGCTGTTCATTGGTGGAGGTCAATATAATACAAATCCTAGAGCTCTGGGTTTAATTTAGTTGCATGTATGGAGTTCCCCCCTTATACAATGTTTTTTTAACTATGGTCTGGTTATCAAGGCATCAACCTCGAAATCAGAGATAAGAAGCTGAAAACTGGTGTGTACTTTTATTATAGTGTTCTTAATGTCGTCTCAAAAATCTCTTAAAATCTCTTGTTTTGGTCGGAAGTTATTCCAGGTTATACAGGTTTTTATAACTCCATTGAAGTTGACATGTATAAGAGTTACAACCATAGACTAATTAACTCAAGACCTCGCATAGCCAGGTGACCCCTGCTGCCACGCTTACATTCGCTTCACTCCACGGTGTGAGAGAGATATTTGTCTTTCTTTTCAGTCCTTCAGGATGCAAATGACGTTGATGTGTGTGACATCGCTTGTTCAAGATCGTTAACAAAAAATAAATGGTGCAAAATGCATTATACTCGTAGTTGCATTAAATTGTGTGGTAGAAACACCAAAACATTTGATGTGCAAAAATGTGGCATTACATTTCACAGGTAAACAGGTTTTTTGCTTAAATTACCTAGTTATTATATATAACAATTGTAATTATTTGCAGTGACAATGTTGTTAGTATGTCACCGTGGTAACTATTTATGTTTGTCTTCTCTCACGCTGCATGGAACTATCGCGCATTCCTTTTTTAGCATTACGTTGCGTTACTTGAGTTGCTTGAATGAACTATTTATAAAGGACAGGGCCTTTATTTTAACATTAGAACAAAAAACATTGCGTATTATTACAGCAAGAAAAACAGTAGGCAACAAACTATGAATTACATTATACGTCGTTTGGCACTATTTTCTCCCACTAAATGCTTTTGGCAATGATATAATCGAATTATTTATATAATTTCTCATAATAATGCATCAACCCCAGAACTCTTTGACCTCCACCACTTTATAGCTGTCAGATGTCCAGATCTAGAAACAAGCATAGTATAGCAAACTGACTAGAGGGGTTTCGTTTCTCTCATTATTGTGTCATATCTGACGTGGCAGCTCTCCGTCTATTATGTTGCTATGTTGTCTCGAAGATTACCAAGTATGCTGCTCCGTACCTGGCACTTGAACTTGTAAGGCGCCAATTGGGTTATCAAGGAGAAGTCTTTGGCAATATCTTATTATACATTGATTCAAGAAACTCTTCTATAAATTCGTTATATTGGCGATGAAGAATGAAACAGGGCAAATTGCGACGTGCAAAGTTTTGTTTTTTGGAGGTAAATAACAGCAGTTTATTACATTAAATATATAGTTTATCGAAATGAAAAAAATTAAACTTCGTGAGTTCATAGTAATTAATACTCTTTTTGTTTTGGATCACCCCTCGTACCTACAGCTAGCAAAGCAGTCTACTTTATTTTCGATACGGTCCTTACGAGGGTTAAATTTACTTACGAATGTACATGTTACATTATAAAAATGGGTACGATCTTTACTAATACTCGCATACAGTTTCCGTTGGAGATAAATATTTTTGTTAAATACCGGATAGTTTTATCCATGGCCACCAATGTGCGGGCTGCCGGCTTGACCGCGTTCCACTAACGGTATCCACTCCGAAGCATTTCTCTGCGCCTGGCACACTTCGTGCGTACATTCACCTCTGCCATCACTTTATAACGGCACTCGATCTTCTTAACACAGAACTTTATCTGTTAGTCAGTTTACAGAAACGGTTGTCCAAGTGTGACTGCTGGGTCAATGAACTTGGCTTAATAATATTGTGTCACACTTGATACATACCTACTTACTAACTAACGGCAAGGAATTTAAGCCAAATGGTTAAACAAAATGACACATTTCTTTTTAGCATTCATTATATATATACAGGGCAATCTATCCAAATGGGCCAGTATGAAGAAGTCAGAAACTAGGAGAGATATAGATTTAATAAAAATGCATTTATTTATTATTATTAACTCAAACATTACCAGGAATCGAACCTGGTTAAAATATCTGTAAACAATGTTATAAATTCTGCAAATATATGTTAAGTCAAGGAAATAACATTTTTTGCCTTTTTTCTAGAATTATCTGGATAATAAATAAGTGTAAATGTGAAAGCAGCTAGCCTAATATGGTCGGGTTTTTATCGTCTGTCACCATAGAGACCGTAAGCCAGGAACAAATTTCGTTGGTCGTTGCGTTCCAGGCGACAACATGTGAAGTGTTTAAGAGCGATGTGTAATGAACCCTCGTGAAGGTCAGCTGCCTCTCCGTTGGTGGGTTGAGAAACGGAAAACATTTAATCGATTTAAAAAATGGACATCGTGTCCCGATTTAAACTTTGTCAGAAGATAGTGTATATCCTATTTAATATTTAAAAAAAATTATAAATATAAAAAATCGTCAGTCACCTGTATCGCAGCTGGTCACGTGAACATACGATCTTCAGGGCATCAGCTGACGGTATTTTCACCTAGATACAGCCTGCTGACGATTTTTCATGTTTGTAAGAGCACAAAAAGTGACCTAGGCCTCCGAACTTTTTCCTTTGTATATTACATCTATATACCTTTATAATTTATATATGGTAGTGTTACTACTTAAAATAAACAAATCAAAATATTTATTAAAATAATTTGATTTGTTCTTTAGTTTGTAAGGGCATATAAACTATCACCTGACAAATTTTCAATCTAGACGCGATCACCGTTTTTTTTTAAAGTTCCACGTATTCCTGTCCTGACCCGTCTCCCACCAGTCTCTATTAAAGGCGTTAAGGTCATCCTGCCATGCCCGTCATTCTTTCACTTAAACATGACGTCCCATTGTCATGATCTCATGATGGGATCCTGGAGAAATCAAGGGTACTCTTTAAATAGTATAATCACATCTATAGCGATTTTGAGTATTTTTTACAGTAGCTCGGGTATTTGCTTTGGGAAAGGTCGAGGCTAAGTGAAGTCGGTTCTTTTTTTGTTTAAAATGTTATCATGGGTATTTCATTTAATTCGTTTTACATTAGCCCATCTCGAGTTACTTCATTAAGGAAGTGTCAAAAATCAATCCTTACGAAATTTCCACTATAAGTACTATAACGTATCATTGTGAGTCAGAAATTGTCAGAAATATGAAATAGACAGCTATCTGATTTCACCCGCGCTATCCGTTATCTTGAAGATGTATGGATTGATTTACGTGCAGGTTACTTTGTTACACCATCATAAATGCACTAGTGCAACTTTTTTTTCCTTTAATTTCAAGGGGATATTTCTCAAAGATACCAGTGTCCTATTGTGTCCTAATTAGGTTCTGTGATAATCGATAGGTAATTTTTATCTTTCTGATTGTGTAAAGCTACATTTAATTATTCTTGTACTCTGAAAGACCGCTGTAGTTCATGCACATGTTTGTCAAGTCAATAAAATAAGTTTCCATTGTATCTCTGACTATGAATACATGTCATAATTTTGAATTGTTTGGTTGAATTAATACCCTAGTTGTAATGTCATAATAAGTGTGACCGATTTAACAATTTTTGTATGAAAAAAAACAAGATTTGTTTTTAAACAAACCTCATTTAACCATATGTTAAAAAAACCGGAAATAAAAAAATACCCGGTGTATACCTATAAGTAAATATTATTATATGCGTCTCATTCGCAGTTTCATTTTACCTAAGCCCTGTTCGTTTCATAAAAAACATGAAATATAGGAAAGATGAATTATTGGTTTTAAAAAATATTGTTTTCCGGGGCGCGAGCTATTTCTTGCGTGCGTCTGATTACTTTGCTTGCATGCTGTTATAATGTATTCATATTTTCACCACCTTTGCATCCGTAATGTTTTGTTTCCTTTAGGTGATTTCGGCATGTTACCCAATTTTAGTGTTATAATATAAGTTCTTTATTTTTATTTGCTATAAGCCCGTATGTATACAATGTGCTTGCTAACCCGGCTTGATCTTAAATACGTGCCTGAATGCATAAGGAGCTATTTAAACTGTCGGTCTTGATCCTAAAAATCCTTTCGGCTCTTTTGGTTTTCCTTCATAACTCCGAGCTTTATATGCTTTAAGTAGGTAAGGGTATTGCCATTTATCCTCTTCACAGTTTCAGCTAGGTTTTGAATAACTAAGCAATAATAAGTTATTATTGTACTTTGTCAGTTATTATTAATAACTGACAAAGTACAATTTTTGTTCTTCCTTTTTACATTTAAATTGTTGTTATATATTTCGTTTTCCTACATTTCAGTTCTGGAACTATTCCTTCAATAGAAAAGTCTTTAACCGAAAATCCAAATCGCGCAAAACCGATTTCTACAAAATCCGCACTATATTCGTTAGATTCAATGCACCTTTATTTTAAACTTCAGTGTCCTCACTTCCATTTTAAGAAATAAATAAATAAAAAGTAGTTACTTGATTTTTTTATGATTTAATGGGAGCGATAACAAATGCTGGTAGTGTAAGGTGTACGCAAAAAAACGGCAAATCGATGTACAGTTTAGCCGTTTGGCAAACGTACATATACTAGAGGTCACAATCAATATTTTTATTGATCCGCAGTTCTTTAAAAAAAATCCCTTAGGGGAGTGCTTTTTGTATAGGAAAAAAAAATTTTTTTCATTAACCTTTCGCGTGTGGTATCATATGAAAGGGCTTTTACAAGTCTAAAAATATACCACATTATTACATTTTAGCCATTTTTGGTTAATTAAAACATAAATAATTACAAGTTTGGGCTCCTCCAGATACGATTTGGCTGATTTTTTTTTGTACAATATACCACAAATGATACGTTATGGAACTTATGGATATATGAGGATTCATATCTAACCACAAGAAAGCAATTTTCAAAATAATTTCATATAGTTTTTTTTTTTTCTTTTCTGCGTAACAGTTCCACAAGTCTCGTTGTAACTCAATTGCATTACAGATTTTTTTTTAAATACCGCCAAGTGCGAGGCGGACTCGCGCCCTAAAATTGTGTGATGTATGGACATCACACAATTGTATCAATCACCGAACATATAACGAAAATTAAAAATATAAATAGAGAGACTAACTTTGACTTTGCCGTTGAAAAACTGCTCACGTCGACATAGCTCACGATTAGTTTGCCAACTGCAAATAAAGGGCTGTGCCTACTATTCCGTCCAAACCATGACCGTAACATGCAAAATCTCCGCGGAACATACGCGGTTAGACTCAAATTCAAACCCGTTGCAAACGCGTAGCAAACGTGGTAGCACCCCGTTCAGACACCGTTCTAACACCGTACCGCGCAGAGATGCAGAGACCGACACGGCACCGGCAAAATGTTCTCGATATCAATGCTCGAAGGACCAGTCTTGGTACCATCGCCCACACTGTTAACTGCCCATCGGTGGACCATATGCCTTTTCTAATAAGGTCCACCGATGTACAGTTAACGCAATCACTGCCACCAAAGCATACGAGTTTTCGTTACTTTCACCCAGTGCCTTGGACGCACAGACGCGTTCGTAATATTTAGTGACTTTCACCCTGTGCCTCCGACGCACATATGAGTTCTGAATTTTGAAATGTTCTACTTAGAATCTTGAAGCAAATCAAATTATTTTGTTCAATATTTTTTTGATTTCAAAATTTTGTTTTTAAGTAGTTACACTACTATATATAAACTGAAAATAGATGTTGTACTTCAGAAAAAAAAGTGACCAAACCCTCCGATGTCCGAGGCCAGATTTGAACTGGCGTCTTCAGCTTTCGCGGCTGACGTCCTGACCACTAGACCACCCGGTCACGGCGGAGACAAATTTTCTCATGTATATGCAATCTCTGAATTTGAAACGGCTAGGCGCCGTTGACCATACTCTTAAGGGCATGCGCAGTACGTGCTTGCACCTCCTATCCGAATCACTTACGTGATTCTGGTATAGCGAGAGAGATGGTGCTGCCATCTATGAATCTTGAAGCAAATAAAATAATTTTGTTCAATATTTTTTTGGATTGCAATTTTTTTTCAATCAATTTTTAGTTCTACTTACCTACTTCTTGGATCAGAAAATATCTAATGCTCCCTATTATACTATAAGTAGGTATATAATATTATTTTGATAACTTTCGGTAAAAAATATTTGAATTGTAAACGTCAGTAAAAATCATCACAAACACTTAATTGTTTTTCAGTAGTATAAATGGTATATGTAGGTATATTTTTTACGTATATAAACACAGATAAAATGACATAAAGCATATAACACAAATGGTAATCTAAAACTATAAGTAAAATATAATGCCGATGAAAAGACTATAGCTACGCACTTGAACAAAGAGGTTTGTTATCAATACAAACTTTAGAGTGTTTATGAATATAAGTAGGAAGTTGGATAAGTGGATGACATATACCTATTACGAGCATAAAAGGATAGTATTTAGATTTAAGTGGTGTTTTGTTAGTCCCAATTTTGGATGTATGTCAAGTCTTATTAGAATTGATAGGTTTCATATGATTAAAGAATATAAAATATTAATTACCATGTTTTATTCAAAACACGGTGTTCCTCTTGTTACAATAACTACCTAGTTCCAATGCGAACAAACCAATGTCAAATTAGTATGAACTCATATGTGCGCCGCGCCGGAGGCACTGGGTAATAGTCGGTTGAACTCACATGTGCGTTTGGGACACACAGCAAAGTGCGGCACCTAGCGAATGTCCAGGAAAAGAGCGTGGCAGTGAATGCGTTAAGAGTATTGCTGTTTGTACTTTACGGTGTTGGGGGGCTGATTTTTGACTATCGAGCACTCGAATTCAAAGAAATTAAGTTCGAAAATAATCTCCCACAAAAGTTTGTCGCCATTATTGTCGCATGAAATTAATAGTATAAATAATCATGATTTTAAGTTCGTGTCGCTGTTATATTTATGACATATTTTTTTCGTTTTATTCAGACTTTTAAATGTCACATTCGAGCGCTCGAATCTCATAAATCGCCCCCTTGGTCTGTGCCGTAACGGGCTAAGTGGACGAAGCCTCTTAGTATTTCATGTAGCATGAAGTGATAAGACCGTTATGACAGCGTGCTGGGGAAGTGTAGGTGGCACAAAATATTGAAAATAAGTAAATTATAAATAATAGTATGATATAAGAAATAATATCTTTATTAGTGTTTTTTTATATATCTAAGTAAGTATTTAATTATTTAAATGTATGTACAGTACCGGTCAAAAGTTTAAGTTCACTATGTGAAATAAGGTTATTATATTAACACGTTCACTGTCCAGTGCCCCATATATGGGCCACTAACGACCGTGTCCGCACTTAGATTAGTATCACTTCATACTGCATGGTAATATAGGGATAATATCTGATATAATAATGTTTTTGGCTAGTTAGACAACAGCATACAGAAAGATATTGTACTTACTTATTCGAAAGCGTGCTTGTTTGTTTCTTAGTGACCGATATGTGGAGCATGGACTTGTGATTGAAGTAATTTGAAATGGGGGTCCAAAGTTTGTATGGGGAAACAAGATTAGTTAGTCTATTTTATTCGAAACTTCACAGAAGTATTCCTAACAATAAATGAGTAAATACGTCTTGCAGGTTTTTTGAGAATTAAACCCCTAAAAGGGGGAAATGTGGTCAAAAAGTCTGAAAATCAACATGGGTATTGTTTCTATGGTTTATCGGGTCGTTGATTACGAAAACAACAACGATTTTAAAATCCGACGTGGCGGACGTGAAATACCATCTCCCCTGTTAGGGTACAATGGGGTTGAAATGTCTAAATATCCATATGGGTGTCGTTTTTGTGTTTTTTTGGGACGTTAATTAAGAAAATGGCATCGATTTTGAAATTTAATATTGTGGACATGAAAATTCTTGAAAGTACTTGTACCAAATTGCAATCTTCTTCTAAATATATAAAAGAAGAAACTGACTGACATATCAACGCTCAGCCCAAACCGCTGGTTCTAGAGATTCCAAATGTGGTACGTAGGCTCCTTATAAGGCATAAGGATGCACTTAGAAATAATTTTTAAAACTTTACCTCCTAAGGGGGGAAATGGGGTTCAAAGTTTGTATGGGAAACGAGATTAGTTCAACTATTTTATTCGAAACTTTACAGGAGTATTCCTAACGATAAATGAGAAAACAAGTGTTTCAGGTTTTTTGAGAATTCAACCCATAAGGGGGAAATGTGGTGACAAAATTTAAATATCAACATGGGTATTGTTTCTATGGTTTATCGGGTCGCTGATTACGAAATCAACACTTAAGGGGGTGAAATGGGGGTTGATAGTTTGTATGGGGAATTTTTAAACGTTGAACCAATTTAGATGAAACTTGGTATAGAGATAGTTTGTGTACCGGGAAACGACATGGGACAGTTTTTATCTCGAAAATCAATCTTTAAGGGGGTGAAATGGGGGTTGGAGGTTTGTATGGAGATTTTTTTACCGCGAACCGATTTAGATAATTTTGTTGTGGATATAGTTTGAGTCCCAGGAAACAATATAGAATATTTTTTAAGCCGAAAATCAATCTTAGAGGGGTAGAAAACATGTTGGTAGTTTGTATGGCGAATTATTTACCGCTGAACAGACGATTGAAATGAAACTTGGTACATATTATATAGATTGAGTCGCGGTAAACAATATAGGATAGTTTTTTCTCGAAAATCAACCCTCTAGGGGTTGAAACGGGGGTTGAAACTTTGTATGGGAAATTAATAACTGTTGAACCTATTTAGATGATTTGGTATGGAGATATTTTGCGTTCTGGGGAAGGATATATAATAGTTGTTATCCCAGAAGTCATTCCTGAAGCGGGTAAAACGGAGGGCGGATTACTAAATCCACTTCTTGCAAAAGCTTCTATTCAAGAGTAGAAATCTGTATTAATCATAATCTCTCAGTAGTAAGTCGTTGATGGCGTAACAATTAAACAATTATTGCAATAATTTCTTTAAAATAAAAAATGAGGGAACCGCCGTCTTCAAAACGTGGTATACCGCAACCTCCAGAATGTAACGAATACATTTCCGAAAACCGCTTCTAAATCAGTTCAGCGAAACGCAAGATGATCGCGGACAAACATACATTCCTACATACAAACATACGAGTCTAACTGAGAACCTCCTTTTTTAGTACTTTTAGTACGCGGGCGAAGCCGCGAGAAATAGCTAGTATTGTATATGTACATATTGTTAACGTGTTAAATTATGTTCAAATATAGAATATGTTTTGTATTTCAAACGGTTAATTGTTTCCATGACTACCAAATAACAATATAAATACCTCTTCGAGGAATTGTTTGATTATTATTCGCAAATTTGATCCATTTCATCATTTTTTTCTGTTTTTCCTATGAGATTTCGTGAAGTTGGAAATCATTTAAAATGGGGCGCAAACCAGATTTGTGTGTCGAAACTCGTGCTGTTATTGTAACTCTGTCAAAAGAGGGCTACACAACGCGGAAAATCGCAGAAAAAAAATGAGGGTTTCTCAAACTGCTGTTGTGAGTGCTTTGGAACGAAAACAAAATACCCATGTTAATTTAACAGTTGTTCTCGTGCAGGTAGGCCAAAAATCACGTCTAAAAGCGAAGACAAATTTGTTTGCGTGCAGAGCAAACGCCAACGTACATACTCGAACTGCTCCTGAAATTTGCGAAGAACTCAACGCCACCCGAGATAAGCGAGTATCGGTTACGACAGTGCAACGGCGTGTGCGAAACTGTTTAAAAGGTCGTATTTCTACCAAAAGACCTTTGTTACGTAGTCAGAATAAAGGTAAAAGGTTGAAATGGTGTCAGAAATACAAAGATTGGACGCCTGAACAGTGGTCTAAAGTTTTATTTCTGACGAATCTAAGTTTGAAATTTTGGGTCCCTCCCAAAATTTTACGTCGTCATTATGTCCGTCGACAAGTAGGCGAACGAATGATAAAACAATGCATGATGCCAACAGTGAAGCACGGTGGAGGATCAGTTATGGTTTGGGGATGCTTTGCGGGTGATAAAGTTGGTGATCTAGTGAAAGTCAATGGCATAATGGATAAAAAAAATGTAACATAACATTTTGCAACGTCACGCTTTTCCATCCGGAAAACGAATTGTGGGCAGAGGTTTCGTTTTTCTTTCAACAAGACAACAATCCTAAACATACTTCCAAGTTGTGCGCGAACTACATTTCAACGAAAGAAAAGCAAAAAGAATTAAAATATATGGACTGGCCCCCTCTGTCGCCCGATCTCAATCCGATTGAGCTATTATGGGATGAGTTGGACAGAAGTGTCAGAAAACTGCGGCCAACTAATAAGAACAGCTGGGGGAATGCACCTTTGTTGGAATAACATTTCGGCATCAACACTGCAAAAATTAATTACGCGAATGCCGAAAGTGTGTTCGTCAGTGTTGAAAGCAAAAGGCGGATATTTCGAAGAGTAAGTTGGAAAAATCTGATTTTATTTTTGTCTATTTGTGGTTTTGAATTAGCTTTGTTTTTGTATATAATAGAAGATTAAAAAGTTTTATTAATAAATTATGTATTCAATAACTTCATTTAACCGAAATCACGGAGTGAACTTAAACTTTTGACCGGTACTGTACATATATATATCGTTGACTGTACCATATCACAAGAATTGCTTAGTTTGGGACTAGGTCTATCTGTGTAAGCTAAATTCAGCAAATTTATACAATTTTTATTAACAGATTTTTGTCAACGTATCAAGTCATAATAGTGGAGTACGGGAACGCCTTTTTAACCTGTAAAAATGAGATAACTCACAAGGGCGATTTTTTGTAACCTGTTAGAATACGTTAAGTTCTAATGAAGAAAAATATTTTCTAACAATTGTTAGCGTCGCGTTAGGTATAATACATGTATTTGTTTGCTACACAAATAAAAGATTATGCATATTTTAGTTTTCTCCCCCAGGCTATCGCTTTTTATTATTGCAATATAACTTCACATTTTATAACGGTTTTGTCAAGAGCATATGTCGGTCGGTCACTTATATTTCTACAAATTGTTTTCGATTATGCTCACGTAATCTATTGTCCAACTGTTATATAATGACAGATGATGTTCAAATAGTTGAATTCAATTCTTTTTATCTTTTATATCTTTATAACGCAACGTCAAAAACTGTTAGTAGTTTTCGATACAAGTGCGAGAAGTATGTCATTTTGCACGAGTACCGAGGTTACTTGACAAAACTCGGGACGAGTGAAAATGACACTTCCGCACGTGTGTCGAACAACGTTTTTTAATACAATTGCGAAAAAACGACTATGAAATAAAATAACATTTATATTCTTAAGTGCAGTGTATGAAAGACAGCTTCATTCAATCGCGCGTTGTTCAAGTAATATGGGTCTCGCGTAATACTCCTTTATGCCCAATCGCGCGTTGTTCAGGTGGGTCATTTAGAATCGGGTCTCGCATAATACTCATTTATTTAAAATTCTGATCTGCAAATCGTGCGTAAAATAAAACTTTACGCACGATTTGCAGATCAGGTTACTTTTTAGCACTAGTGCATATAATCAAACTTTACGCCCAATTTGCGGCTACATACAACTTTTTAAGCAATTGTATTTTTAAAAAAAATTCACTATAAGTAATCACTAATCACCTAATAATCACATTATATTTACTAACTAAAAAAGAAAAGCGCACTTGCGAATTGACGAAGCTCAAAACTGTTCGCGTACTGTAGTATAACAAAACAATTATATATTGTATATTGTAGTACAGTCGAGGTCAAAGATATGTTTACACTTTTGCACCCTATTTATTACAAAGGAATAAGGTGCAAAAGTGTAAACATATCTTTGACCTCGACTGTACAACAACCACAGCCAAATAGCACTAGACCCTACTCATAGTGTTGTGTTCCTGCTGGTGAGTAAGGTTGCCAAAGAGCTCAAAGAGGACCCAGTGTGTTGACGATGACGGACCTTCTTGTTCCTTTAGTCGTCAACACAGTGAATCCTCCTTTTTGTAAAGGGTCGGCAACGCGCATGTGACTCCTTTGGAGTTGCAGGCGTCCATAGGTTGCGGTAGCTGCTTGCCATCAGGCGGGCCGTATGCCTGTTTGCCACCGTCGTGGTATAAAAAAAAAAAAAAAATTAAAATCCTGTAAAAATAGAATTAGTGAGATTTACAACCTTTTATTTTGTTTCTGTATAAGGAACCTCATCATAATTTCTCACAGACAGTGATAGATAAAAATATGAAATAGCCCGATACATTTTCGGAAATATATTAAAATGTATATTGCAGCAAATATCTTGCTGTCAGCCACTAAAGGGTTAAATGCTTCGTTGCGTTACGAAATGTCTGCACCGATTGGCCAGTCACACGACCGATTAAATTGCAAATCCCGACTTTCCCAAAGAAAACTTTGGCATATTCCATGTATATCCAATTATTTCGCCCTTGCTTTTCACCCTTATGATGGTCATCCGCTACGTAACAATACGGCTGGGAGCAATTTATGAAAATGCTATATGATGCAAAAACTTCACTGACGTAAACTTATATAGATGTCATATACAAAGCAAAAAAAAGGATATTTACTAAAAATAATTTGATTTGTTCTTCAAGTTTCACTGACGTATTTTTTCCTGCTTATATCGATACACTTTTAGAAAAGGTGAAAGGAGAAAATTTTTTCAGTAAAGTAGTTTAGTCGAGTATCTACTTAACTGCACCATTTTTCTCGGTATTCGTCAATTTGACAAAAACTAATAGTTAAAGCAATGACGCGTTGTTTTAGTGACCGCTAGGCAACCGGATGGCTTGCGGTATTTAAGCTCCTGAAGTGATGAGGAACCGCCCTGTGCAACCCGAAATAACCCAACTTGGACTAGAGCGAAAATAGAGGGCGGGTGCAAAAATAATTTTTCATCGCGAGGCAACCGCTTGAAACAGCGGTTGCCTGAAATAATGTACGCTGGTTATATAACAAAAATGTTATGCCATTCCTCCTGGTTGGACTGGTTCCCTGTACGAGAGCGAAGAAAAAAATTCAAAAAAAATTGTCAGGCAACCGCTTGAAAATTAGCATGCTTGTTCTTCATCGCGCCCAGGCCGGGCAGTTATCGAACCATCAGAGTTGGAAGCCAGACTCCAGGTGAATTTTTCTATCGGTGGAGGAGAACTTAGGAAAAACGCACGTCTAATAATCTTTCGAATAACATATCATACAAACCGATCGGTCTCATAGGACTCGAGATGTGAACAAATTTCGATGACAGTCGGCCGCCATCTTTCCCCCCCCTTTTTTCCGACCTGTCCCCCCCTCCAGAAACTAAAACCGGGCAATTCGTATTCTGGAGAGAACGAGGAACACATTCATACCAGTTTTAGGTATTTAGAAGAGATGTCTACGAAAATCGTGAAGGAGACGACTTTTGTTTAATTTTCCTATAGTCTAAAAAGCATTTGTCTAATAGCTGATGAACCAGTGATCAAGTTAAGTAAAAAAAAACATGCCAAAATTGTACAAAGAAAAGGATTTGAAAGTTTTCGGATTTTAATTTTTTTTTACATTTACAGGAATATTTTTTTAAAAAGGCACACTTTGCGTACAAATTACAGAAACGAGTTCCTAAGTTTATAAGTTTTCTAAAAAGGAACAATTGTTGCAGGAATACGGCGAAAATACAATCATACTGTATGTATATATAATTAGTAACGTCTTTAATAGGGGACCACGAAATGGCGATGCTGCTATGAAAAAAACCTGGCGGCGTATTTAAAACGATAAGAAAAGACGGCCTAGAGCATGTCGGGCAATGCTCAGTGTAGGGTACCGTAGTTGCCGGCTTGTTACAATAGGTACATCCGTTCAAAAGGTCGTTTATTAAGGGATATTTGGCGACACTTCCGTCATTTTACTATCATCCTTTCACTATGCGGTACTTACGTCCTTTCACTATGCGTTTTTGAGTGATAACACTGATAACTCAAACAGCTAAACCGATTTTATTCAATACAGTTTTCATTGAAAGTACTCATCAGGCCTCACTTCCATGAACTATAATTAGTTACGTCTTTAATAGGGGACCACGAAATGGCGATGCTGCTATGAAAAAAACCTGGCGGCGTATTTAAAACAATAAGAAAAAACGGCCTAGAGCATGTCGGGCCATGCTCAGTGTAGGGTACCGTAGTTGCCGGCTTGTTACAATACAACCGTTCAAAAGGTCGTTTACTAAGGGATATTTGGCGACACTTCCGTCATTTTACTATCGTCCTTTCACTATGCGGTACTTACGTCCTTTCACTATGCGTTTTTGACTGATAACACTGATAACTCCTAAACAGCTAAACCGATTTTATTCAATACAGTTTTCTTGAACTTTAAAAAAAATTGTACATGAGGTTCATAAGTTAAATGGGGTTGGGGGGGGGGCGCCCTTTTTTGAACTGTCCGAGCCATTATTTACGAAACTATTAGTTTAATCCAAAAAAATGTTAGAAAAGACCTCAATTCCTTTTTGAAAGACCTATCCAACGATACCCAACACGATATAGGGTTGGATAGAAAAAAAATTCACCCCCACTTATAATTAATTATCTTTCCAGTTTTTATTCTACCACTTTGTCGGTGTGATTACTGATTAATGCATATACTGATACCAAATTCATATATCAGTGGCAGCTATGGTGGCAGCAGCATCATAAGCTTGTAGATGTACGCCAAAACCCAGCGCCTATTTTTATAATATTATTTATATAATTTAATATATTGTCCTCATTTTCATGAAATAATTAACGAAAAAAATGCGATTGCGCCTCGGACTAAGTATTAATGTTCGAAATGACATTGACATGTCATACATAATTTACAATTGTTGGTCGAGTTTATTATAACACCCTGGTTACATTAATAACCAATTTAACATTTAATTATTTTTGTGAAAATAATTAAATGTTAAATTGGTCAATAATACGCCAATTTGTTTCTTTAATTAAATGATATGAAAAAACACGTTGTATGTGAGTCACTGGCTCAAACAAGAAGGGGGTGAGTAGTGTTGATTGCAAGGTGTGGTCAAAAGGCGCCGCCGCTGTGCTGGGAGCAACGCCATGAAACCGTGATGTCGAGGTTTTACGAGTTGGGTGCGTCGAGCTAGGGCGCGCCTGTTAATTTTGATAAAAGCATTGTGGGCCACTCCTGCCTTAAAGCCTGATATTGCTTATAGTATTATTAATTTAAAAGCTATAACTGGTGTCAGTATACTTAATTAGTAATTTAAAGCGTCTAAAACCATGGGGGCAATATTCCCAGATTCCAGAACTAACATTGGTGGTGGTGTAAGATTCAGTTAATATGGCAGGTAAATTTTCCTTAGTAAATATTTATGGATTATGGCTTAAATCAACAATGAAAACTATAAATCAGAGGTTTGGGGGAACAATATTGTTTAAAATTAAAAAAAGCTATATTCGAGAATAACTAATTAATTTCATACAAGACGGAGTTCAATCATAGTGGACGGTGTACGACCTCAATTTCAAAGAAAAACCGCAAATCGATTTAAAGTTTAGTTATTTGGCACACGCATACTAGAGGCCAAAACACTTTTTGTGGATCGCAGTTCTTTAAAAAATATCCCTTAGGAGGGGAGTGCCGAGTAACTTTTTTTGTATGGGATTTTTTTTTTTCAGAAAGCTATCGCGTGTGGCATCATATGAAAGGGCTTTTAAAGACGATTCTAAAAATATACCACATCATTACATTTATAGCCATTTTTCCAAAACCACTCATAGTCTGAAGCAAAACAAAATAATGTATAAAATAAACTGCTGGAATAAAACGCTCGCGAAATGAAGCTATTTTGCTACGAAACATTTCCACATAAGCATCAGATCTGACAGGTAAACAATACAAGCTGACACTATACCATAGAGAATAAATAAATAAATAATGTCCTTCTAGTCAGGCTTTACATAGTTTATAGGTACCTATGTATTGAGAATGTTTAAATTACGAATGCGTGTGTTTGGGTTAATATACCTGCTTGAAAAATAATTTTTAAAGGGTGAATCTTAAATTATTGTTGAACTTTTGTTGATGAAATATCTGCATTATAGCCAAAGTCATGACGCAAAATTTATTGTTTCTTCAATTTTACATTTTATGTAAATTTGAGGACCTATGTAGTCGTAGAAAAAGTATTGTATACAACGCTGTATAAGTAGCTCAAAAAATGCTTGTGGCATTTTCCTTAACAATTTTCGCATTAGGCTCAAATTGTTACCCACGCCACTCGCCTTCCTTTACCTCATTTATACAACTATTGCATTAAATACTATAATATGTATTTTCCTAGCAGGGCTGGTAACTCATGGAGTTTTTTTACAACCCCACCTTCTTCCTGAAGGAAATGCCATATAAAAAAAAATACTAAATATATTATTGTAAAATCGAATTAAACTATGAATATCTAAAAACGTAATCAATGTTGTCAAATGTAAAAAGAAGAATAAATGGCTATTCTGATTCTGATCACCACAAATGTAAAAGAGATTTCGGTTCGCTACAGCCACATATCATAATACCATATTCCCAGAATTTCACAATGCCAAAACATATTAATCTCATAATGTCTAAAATTTTAAATGACTTACGCCTGCTTCTTAAATTACCGTACTCTTGACATGATTATAATTCGAAATGACTTTATCATGTTTTGACTAATTTTAAATTCTACTTTGTCCCAAAATGTCTAAAATTCTATTACCCAAAACTACCTATGGAAAAATGTGAAATGTAATTATCAATTCTCGGATTTCATGCAATTTCATATTCTTTTATTTAGTTTTGTAGAATAAATGGCTCATTATTTAATATTTTTATACCCAGTAAACATTTTAGTTGTTTTGAATAAGTATCATTCTGATCTTTGGACCTGTCGACCAAAGTTATTCTTGAATTTGGAAATTATGAAACTAATGCATTTTGGATATCGGATGTATAAATGTGTAAACGTCATTACAACATTTTATTATACTGAGAATATATCTTTTCATTTTGCAACTAATATCTTTTAACATCGCGACAATCTAGGAACATGGTTATGATTTTGGTTGTAGCGAACCGGAATCACTAGTTGTAATTTACCAGTAAACAAAGCATTACACACTTAATCAGTTTCCAGAAACAATACCTAATTCAAGGTTATTTCTACATCAGCGCCGCGAAGGATATGAGAGGTGCATACTCGTATTTATTTAATTTAAACTAGCTAAAATTAATTAATCGTCAATACAATAGGCTTTCATCGCCTCACAATATTGAAAGAAAACAGTTTATTTTAGGTTAATAGGTATATCGATAATTAATTTCTAAGTCGATAAATGAGTACTCACTACGACAGTTCAAGAGTACCACGAAAATTCCGGCCTCTGATTATCACAGAGTTATGACCAGACCACCTTAGGTCGGTGTACATCATAAAACTAGTTCGATGGTATTTGAGTTGTCATCCAAGTTACGCATGTATGTTAAATTTCAGCTCAATCGGACACCAGGAACTGGTTCAAATCTGTCTTGCAAGATTCTACCTAAATAACAGACTAACATACCTATTAGCTAACATATGAGTTACTTAAATAAACAGAAGTTATTTAAATAAAACAATAGTCTCAATCTTAACTATGTTCTTTTAAAAATAAAAATAAAACGAATGCAACTAAACGTGTTTCAAATGGTTCCTTTTAGATACTTTATCTTACGTAGTAAATTTAAATATTGTCGGGGGATCAGCCAGATTCTTATTTCTCTCAATCTAATCGAATCTATGAAAAAATATTATTATTTTGTTTTAAACCGCTGTTTTATTTTAAATAATGTTATGACAAACACAATTGTCAAAGTGACAGCAGATAAGGACAAAACATAAATTAACTGATTGAGACCTGAGAGTCATTTATGAATAAGGGGGTAATATGTGGCGTTTTCAAGTCAGGTATATCATTCTCGGTTGTTCATAAATTTATTTCTACATGATTTTTTTATGGCAGTAACGCCTTATTGGCAACCGACCTCTTGACCGACTTGAAATGATACATATTATTTATTAATCTAGCACCTTGTGACAGAACCTATGATTCGACTTGTGAAACGCATATCTAAATGTAGAGGAATAACTTGCAATATAGTGTTATAAATATTTAAAAGTTCACCAATACTGAGCCTAATTTAGAGAAGAAGGGCGTGGGCCATGTGGGCGTATCTTTGCCCCGCCCAAGTTCGACCCGCCTTCGCCCTTAACCACCTTTACTCTCTTTATAACATACATAGAAAAATGTTCACAAAACATCAAAATGCAGTAATAATTTACGTGAAGTATTAATTTCGTTCTATATAATTTAATTCGTAGTTTTTAGTTTTGTTAATACCTATACTAGTCTTTCAATCATAATCGTTTTCCTTAGATTGTACATAACTGAAATATGACACTAACTCATTTTCGACCTCTTTCAGAAAAACGAAAATAACTCTGAAACTAAACCTCGCCAAATGGTAGGTACCTTTTCAGTAAACTTGTCTCATATTAAAACCATAACAATAAGTGTTACTGACCAGCATGTAACTACCTAAGTCAGCCAGGTGACACGTATTACTGAACAAAAAGAAAAGAAAAATGTAACTGGCGGGTACCATAATTGTTTTTCATTGGCGTTCGTATACATTTTTTTAATGTCGTAATATTATGAAGCATACTAAAAATTATCTCCAGTAAGTAATTAAAAAGTAATCCTAAAACTCTTTTCGCATTAAATAGCTTTCGAAGAATCGAATTATCAGGATTCGATAGAAATGTTGCATGCATGAAAACATCAAAAAATATCTATACATATAATAAAGCTGAAGAGGGTCGAAAGTCTGTACATGGAAGATAATCGAAAAAAAGTTGTCTGGGGATACTTAGAATCGATAACAGAACACGTTCCAACAATTTTTAGAATTTTTGTCTGTTTATCTGTTTGTCTGTTTATTTGACCGCGCATCACGTGAAAACGGCTGAACGGATTTTGATGAAATTTTGGATAGATATAGTTTGAGTCCTGGGAAAGGATAATATATAGTTTTAATCCCGAAAATCAACCCTGGTGGGGGTGAAAATGGGGTTGAAAGTTTGTATGGAGAATTTTTAACCGCTGAAACGATTTAGATAGAAATGAGTATGGAGATAATTTGAGTCTCGAGAAACGTCATAGGATAGTTTTCAAACCCTTGTGGGGGTGAAAAGGGGGTTGGAAGGTGGTATGAGGATTTTTTTACCGCTGAACTGATTTAGATGAAAATTGGTATAGAGATAGTATGGGTCTCAAGAAATGACAAAGGATAGTTTCTTCTTCAAACCCCCCCCCCCCCCCCCCCCATCTTACTTTAGAACCGTAGGTCCAAAATTTGAAAAAAATAATGGAAGTGACGCCTGAAAGGTACTTTCAATAAAAACTATCTATACATATAATAAAGCTGAAGAGGGTCGAAAGTCTGTTCATGGAATAGGTATATTCGAAAAAAAGTTGGCTGGAGATACTTAGAATCGATAACAGAACACAATCCAAGTATTTTTAATTAGTTAACGGCTGAACGGATAATGATGAAATTTTGTGTAGAGATAGTTTGAGTCCCGGGAAAGGATAATGAACAGTTTTCATCCCGAAAATCAACCCTGGAAGGGGTGAAAAGGGGGTTGAAAGTTTGTATGTTGAAAGTTGGTATTGAAATAATTTGTAATTTCTTGGTCAAGGTGGTCATATTTATAACATGTTACCCGTCGATGCTTTAAATTTACCTTTACCCACTCTTAAGAAATATTTGAAAATGTCATGAATGTCAAAGGGTTATTGCAGCAAACCAAAAAACTACTACAAAATCATCTAACATTTATAGGACACCGTTTAGGTAGGAAAACATATCAAACGTTTTGTGAAGCAGTCAGATTAGGATTTATTTTTCTTTATAATTAAAGAATAGGTACATTATCTGTCTCTCAAGCAGTTTTGATACGAGGGGGGGTTCAAAAATCCGCGGAACGAAGCAGAAGGAGGTAAAATGTTGCAAAACCTTTGCTCATTGTGTATGAGAACTCTTTAAAAAAAAGAAGTCAAATGTCAAGCCAAAAAAATAAGTCGAATATGGAGCAAATTGAATATCGTGCTGTGATAAAATTCCTATCTAAGCAAGGAAAGCCTCCGCAAATTATAATGAATGAAATAGTAGCTGTCTACGGCGACCAGTGCCCTGGTAAAACCATGATTTACAAGTGGCATAGCCTCTTCAAACATGGCAGAGAGTCAATTGAAGATGACCCTCGCCCAGGAAGGCCTATTGAAGCCACATCGTCTGATATCGTACAAAAAGTTGAAAAATTCGTACAAGAAGATGCTCGTCTTAAAAAGAAACAATTAGCTGCATTAGTTGGAGTATCAGATACAACAATATTAAGGATCTTACATGACCATCTTGGCATGACAAAAGTGAGTGCAAGGTGGGTACCGCGAATGCTTAAACCGCTGCAGATGGAAGACCGAGTTGATGCGTCCAAGCTTTTTGTAAACTTATGCGGAGATCACCCTGCCCACATATTGGAACGAATTGTTACTGGAGATGAAACTTGGGTTCATCACTTTGAACCTGAGTCGAAGCAAGAGTCTATGCAGTGGCATAAGAAGGGTGCACCCCCTCCGAAAAAGTTCAGGGTGTCAGAATCGGCTGGAAAGCTGATGGCTACTATTTTTTGGGATTCAAAAGGGATTCTTATGATCGACTACAAAGATAAGGGTGTCACCATAACTGGGACATATTACGCAACACTATTAGAAAATCTACGAGAAGCCATTAAAGAAAAAAGGCGGGGAAAGCTGTCGAAGGGTGTGTTGCTATTACATGACAATGCACCGGTTCACAAGAGCCATATTGCGATTGCTGCTCTTAACAAGTGCGGCTTCGAACCGCTGGTTCACCCACCCTACAGCCCGGACCTGGCTCCCAGCGACTATTATTTGTTCCCAAATTTTAAAAAAGAACTACGAGGAAGAAAATTTCATACCGATGAAGAAGTGAAGGAGGCAATTTCGGCTCATTTTGAGGGCAAAGACAAAAAAAATTTTTTTGATAGTTTATATAAGTTAATTGCCCGATCAAAAAAGTGCATTAAACTCGAGGGTAATTATATTGAAAAAGAAAAATACTTCCATTGTTTCATTTACATTGCAATCATTTTATTTCGCGAATTTTTGAACCCCCCCTCGTATGTCTTCTTGAAGAACTACGCATTATTTTGTATCTTTATGATCTAATAATGTATTACTGTTTTGAAAAAAATAAGTCCCGTAGAATTTCTTTTCGGTCATAATACTTCTTGGGCCAGAGGTACACCTACAGGGTTAGAACCGGTGGAGTTTTGGAACGAAGTTCCTTATCGGACGGTTCGCGGATGGGGGCCTAGGCGAAAAAAAGTCACGTGACCGTTACGAAAAAGAGTCACGTCACGAAAACGCGACACCCATACGATTGAGAAACATGTAAAATGGAATGAAATAAAAAATATATAAAATAGAATAAAGTGAAGTGAAGTGTAGTGAAACTGAGAAGTGGCAAAGTGATAAAAGTGAAAAAAGTCGAGAACCTCAAACGTCGAGAATTTTAACAATGTCGAAAATGTCAAAAATTTCGAAAATGTCAAAAATTTAAAATTTCTAAATTTCCAATATTTCCAAAGTCTCCAAAATTTCCTTAATTTCCAAAATTTCACAAAATTTCCAAAACTTTCAAAATTTCCAAATTTTCCACTATTTCCAAAATTTCCACTATTTCCAAAATTATTAAAGAATGCAAAAATAATTAAAACCACAAAATTTACGAAAAAGTAAAAAATAAAATAAAATTAAGTAACATAACTTCGTTCCAATCGCACTTGATTCACACACTTTCCACGACACTCACGTATTTTATTTTTCTCTGACGTTCATTAGTGCATTGTAATGTGCTTACATTGACGAATAAATATCTTGATCTACACCAATATCATAAATCCTCTATTCCGCGTTCGGAACCGTATGTAATTAATTACCAACATAATTGCAACCAATAACGTAACATCAGTGTATTATCTGTGACAGTGTGGTAAAAACGTATGAAAATTCATTACCTACGGTAACGTAATGAAAATCCGCCCCCCCGACCGCCGGCGCAATAATATTGGTCATGGCGGTGTAATGGTGGTCATTCTAATGGTTTCAATGGATTTTTAATATGTGTGTAGGTAAAGCAGTGTATGCTTCTGTACATAATTAGGCCTTATTACGTAACAGTTACATCGCCATGTCCGTCCGTCTGCACAATTTTTCTGACTTTCGAAGCGATTATTTCAGAAAATATTTACTTAATCACAAAATGGTCAGAGAAACCTCAATGTTATTTTTAAAGACCTATCGATTGATGTGTCACATGTTGATATTTGGTTAAAAAACATTTTTTGAAATTTAGTTACATCTATGGAGCGCCCCCCTAAAAAAATATATATATTTTTTTAATTTAACTCCATAACTAAGTAGCGGCATACAAAATACACCTTATGTGTAAATTTTATTCAGATACGTCGTATAGTTTCCGAGTAAAATGGCTGTGACATACGGACGGACAGAAAGACAGACAGACATGACGAATCCATAAGGGTTCCGTTTTTTGCCATTTGGCTACGGAACCCTAAAAAAACATGAATTAAAAATGCATACGATCATTACACGGTTATGAATTATGATGTTTTGAAAGCTAAACTTTTGTTTTATAGAAATAAAAAGAGATATTATGTGCATTTATTTTTGGAGTGTATTTTACGTCGCGTCGCCTAGATGGTACAGTCGAGGACAAAGAGATGTATACACTTTTGGACCTTATTGCCTTGTAATAAGGTCCAAAAGTGTATACATCTCTTTGTCCTCGACTGTACATACCTATAAATGTATAAAATTTTCGATACTGGTCTATTAATGAAAAAATATCTTTACTAGGTGGAGGACGCTTCGCCTCATTTTTCCAAACAATAAAGTCTGCCAAAATCTGAGGGGAGCGAGGTAGCACACATGTGGCGTTTTCAAGTCAACGGTACATCATTGTCGGTTGTTTATAAAGTTTATTTCTAAATTATTTTTTATGGCAGCAACGCCGTATTGATAACCGACAATGATGTACCTCTGACTTGAAAATATCACACATATTTGACATACTTTTTTTATATTTCATAATTATATTATAACACTAATGGCCTGTTTCACAATCTCCAGTTAAAGCATATCTGTCAGATAAATGTTTGCTGTCCTTTTCTTTTATATGACTGGCTGAAAAGGATAGCAATAATTTTAACTGGCAGATAAGTTTATCTGGAGTTTGTGAAACAGGTCCTAAATGGAGCAATAGATAGTCGACTTTACAAATTTTAAAATATGGTTAATCGTTGCAAATGTCAAACAAAAACGCCAATTATCATTTTTGCTTGTATTTAAAAAAAAAAATATAAAAGACAAGAATCCTTAAGCGCATTAAATATGAATAAGTGTCCAACGTCAAAATAGTTACTGCCCGTCGGAAAAAAAAACGATTGTCATTGAAATTATTCTGTAAACAAAACTTGATTTTCGATTTGGATTCAATATTTTATCATAAAAGTAATGATAAATAAAGTAAAACTATACTTACACGTGAAATTATATTACATCTTTTTGTAAACTAGACGTAGAGAACATTTTTTACACCTAATACATGAAGGCATTCTCACGGAGCCCGATGAAAACGATTAACGATATGCGTAAAATCGATTTTTGAAATGGGTTTTTGTAGACGGGAATGATTTTTCTGCAAATACTTTTAGCAAAGGGGAAATATACCCACTACTACCCATGGTCTCTCCAGGAATAGACCTTAGTTACTAGGGATCAGTAGCTACTAAAGTAGCCAAATTTTTTTTTAATTCTTAATTTCTCACAACAATAAAGTATAGTTCACATAGAAATGGTACGCAATCAAATACGTAGCATTTTCAACTAAATTAAGACTAAAGATTATATAGAACTAAATTAAGAGAAGATAAAAATTAAAGAATATTTGTTTATTTAATAGTATTGCATAAAATTTTACACATTTATTATGGTTACAAGCGAATTTTTGAACTTTTTTCTTGATGGATGTCATCATCTTCTGAACAAGACTTATTTCAACTTTTTTAGCCTGTTGTTTCCACGTGGAACGCAGAGAATTGATATCCTATACCGTTTTGCCAGTTTTGCTTCATATAGCATTCATTATTATATTACCCACTAGTTTTCAATTGGACGAAACTGAGGACAGTTTGGAGGATTCATATCACGGGGTATAAAATCGATGTTATTTGAAGCATACTACTCCAAAACCCTTTTCGAGTAGTAGCAGCTAGCCAAATCCTGCCATAATTTTACTAGGCCATAGTGCTTTTTAATAAAAGGCAAAAGTCGCTTTTGTAAGTACTCTTTCATGTAAACCTCGGACGTCATTGTTGATGATGTAATGAAAGTGTTGGTCTTAAGACCGCAACTGCAGATACTTGCTGTATCACATATTTCTTGGCTTTTTTTTTTCAAGTATTACAAACTTATATTTTTCCTCAACATTCCCTCTATCTTTGGTGATATAAAACTTGGTACTCGGTAGTTGATTAAAATATAGCTTGAAGTAAGTAAGTTTCATCAACCTTAAAAGGCAGCCCTTGAATTTTGTCAAAATTCGGTCGTATAAGAGTCGAGCACGTGTTTTTGCTGTTTTGTTCTATTTCACGGTTCGGTTTGGCTGTTATATGCCTTTATATCTCTTACCCAGCTCGAAGGCGTATAAGTCTTACAATACTGCGACTTTTTTTAATATGCCAGATAGATCATAATCCGATATACAACTTGCGACAACTGCGTGCCATTTCTATATGAACTATACTTAATTAAGAAACGTCGTTACTTGATATCTACTACTAGGGCGGGCATCAAAATCCACTGGTTATTCGAAAACAAAATAGTAGTTTATGCGACTGCTACATAATGAAGGGCATTAAAATACGAGTGTAGTTTTATGAAACGAAGGAATTGAGTTTCATAATAATATCGCACTTTAAAATTATACATTCGCAATGACTTGGTCGGAAACCATTAGAATGACCGCCATTGCACCGCCATGGTTAACTGGATTGTGCGGGCGGTTGGGGAGGAGGTCAACCGCAGTAGGGGAGGTGGACAACCGCGGTAGGGGAAGAGGACCAATTTTCATTACGTTACCGAATATCGATGTCGTAATGAATTTTCATTCATTATTACGATACGGGTGCAAAATGGTGGTCATTATTATATGGTTTCCGATCGCAGAATAGAGGACTTGTGATATGGGTGTAAGTAGATAAATACTGTTTTTTTCTAAACATCGGTTATCAGTACACCGGTAAACGTAGTACGAGTATACAACATACATTTGTATGTCTAGATATGTATGTATAAGTACCTGCTAATTTGGTATGAATTTCTGCATTTCTTTATTTTTCAAACAACATGTTGTAAACCCCTTAAATCAAAACAATTATTTTTAACGCGTTCCTTTCGTTTTTATTTCTTATTTTTGTATATTTTTATTATCTGACGAGTTTTTTTATGAAATGTTTGAAGATTCATTATGGTTAGTGAAATTACATTTAACGGCTGAAAGCGAGAGATAAACGTCGCTGGTCGGGGCCACAACCCGCGGGGCAGATAAACTCGTTACATCAGGAGACGCCGAGCGCGGGCGGCGGCAGCCGAGAACACGCCAGCCGCCGGTATCTTAGTAATCTCGTTGTGATTCCCATTCCCGTCGACTCTGATTCTCTCCCCAAATTACCTTTTGTACTTGATCGACAATCTAATTTGCTACCAAAGTGAGTTTTCTCTATTTCTGATACTTTTACCTCTTGAACAAACATCCAAAATATACTTGTACAGAATTGTAGAGTGGTGTCTATTTTGCTGGAAAGCACGTCACGCTTCGCAGTTGTCGCTAAAAGCTTCTTGTTGACGGAGCGTTCGATTGTACAGGCACGGCTATATTCTTGTATTTCTAATTGATTGCTTTGTCACGTAATTTGTTTGCCAACGCCATCCAAGATGGGACGAGATACACTCCGGGGAGTAGCGTGCTGCCACTGCCATTCGTTTGTTAAATATATTTACTTGACTACATAATTAATTTTTTAATCACATTAAGATAGGCGTTCATTAAGATCTACCAATAGACATGTCTAGTCTAGTCACATGGCAAATTCAGATGGTGGTTGATTGTAAAACCTTTTCACTGTTTTTGCTGTCTCAAAACAGTAAGCAAAATTCGAAATGGTGGTTGATTGTAAAACCTTTTCACTGTTTTTGCTGTCTCAAAACAGTAAGCAAAATTCGAGCTGCAAGTATGAGACATAAGGGCCCAAACAAAATACTACAAATTCTAAATACATACTTGGATTCAATTCACTTTGTTTTTTTTTTACGTCCTTAGAAAACAGAGAGACATATCGGGAGCCCAATATTATAGGGTTCTATGTTAAATTATTTGGGTACTTAGTTAAATTTAGACTTAGTGTCACTATGACAATGTTCAAATTTCAATTCGATGAAAGTGAAACATGAGAGAACCCTGTAACCCTGTTCAAACGTCAATCAATCGTATATTGAACCTTCTATAGCAGACCCCCGAAATAAAATCACAATGAAAGGCTTGCTTGCTTGGTCTTTATTTTCACTATTACCACTATTAGTTTTCACGTACATGGAACAATGGTATTCTGGACATTTAGGAGCCATATGCGGAGCCAAAGCTAACGCACACAGGGCGGACACGAATAGATATCAATCTTCCTTTTATTTTCTGTAGGTAATTTTACAGTCATTTACCATGCAACAAGGCATTTTCTTTTTAATGTTTTGAAATTTTGTGCCCACCTCACACTATGGAGTGCCGCTGACGACTGAACGGCGTTGGTGTCAAAACGTTATTTTGACACCGAAAAGCTGACCCATTTTGAAGTTCCCGCTGGCACCGTCTTTACGAAGTAATAAATAAGTCTATGACTGTATGCGTAAGAAGATCATCCTTTCCAGTAATAACTCGTATAAAGGATTCAGTTAAATACACATAATACATATTAAAACTCGCGGTTCCCGGCATTTCAGGTTATTCATTGGAACAGAATAAATACAAGATAATATCAATACACGCTTTTTATAATGTTGGGATCTACTGGATGAGCTAGTGGGACACAGAAGGAGCCCGACACTAATAACCTCGTAATTGGTATCGAAGCTCGGTGCAGCCGGATTACTGAGCGTCTAATTGAATGCGAGACACCACTGCCACCTCGCGTCGCTGCCATACCTTACGACAGAAGAGACTTAATTCTGTTGCGGTCAAGTTGGTCTATTTTGCGCCGTGTGCACGTGCGCAACCCGCGCTTGACGCTTGCACCGGCGCCGTGCTCAATTACACCGCTCCGATGAATTAAATTGCCGTGGAGCCGAGAGGCTGCCGCCGGAATCAGTTAGAAGATCAAACGTAACTCCGACCCAAATGAGACTTTGGATTTACCCACCGCAAAGTTACGACATTTGATAATCATTCCGTGTCAATTAGCTAATGAAAAGTAAAATAGGGTGCGATACTTAAAGGCATTATAATTGAAATTATGGTGATGGTTGGACGACATCTGTTTTAGTAGTCTTAATAACTTGACTTAATGATGAATCGATAAAAACATTTTTTTTTATTCTACTTAAATAATTTATATTCGATGAACTAATTACTCCCTTGACGCCAACTTGAATTACGAGCAAATGTGATTAAAAATACTCGATGATATTGATAATTAGTTTTGCTCGATTCCATATAAGAAGAATACTTACTGTGCGTGGTTTGAAACAGCATGTGCGGCGGTCGGCAGCTCAGCTTTGTTATTATCTGTTTAAGCCATTTCGTTTATTAGAGCGCCAGCACCCACACCCCGTAATAATGTAATGTACCACAATCTATTAACAGCTGCCACCTCTAAATTATTACATTTGACATTTAGATTCGCTTAAAAATATTAACCTGTAATATTAATGCAATGCAATGAAATAATAAATAAATAATAATGATTATGGGTAAATCTTACACAAACCGACCTAGTGCCACAGTAAGCTAAATAAGGCTTGTGTTGGGGGCACTAGAGGATGATTTTATGTTCCTTATAAATAGGCTACGAAGTATCATGTTTCGGGTGCGGCTAGATTCTTTAATGGAATTTCGTGGAATATTGGATGCGAGATGTTTTTTTTTAAATTTCCATTCTACAAATATATATTTGCGACACCCGTCACGGCGATCAGCCATAAAAAAACTATCAGCAATATTTGCATTTTGTTTCCATATTATACCTAAGGCTATTAAAAAAAAACAATAAACTTATGTTTATTTATACCCTCCACCATAGAAGTTGCCAGAATCACAATAGTATTATTAAAAAAAAATTGGTTCTACCATTCTCAGATATTCCCAAAAAAGAACTAAATCCATCGCAGAAAATCAATGGCTGTCAAAAACTTGATACTTGGTGACGAAACTTAAGTAAAACTAATTTCACACACCACCTTTTAACCAACAATATGCCATTACATTACTGAAATGATGTCGATGTAGTGTTCGTAACCAATCATCGGCTACCTTTCGATATAGAAATCTACATCAGTAACAAAAAGAGGCTATCAGCTTCCTCTAACCAATTTCCTCTAAATAGAGACTAAAGACGCGATCCAACAAAGTCCCACAGTAGTGACCTATTGAATGGTATTGGATTGTGTGACCAAGGGAGTCTCGTAAAAGGGACAAGAACGACATGCGATCAACATATTTCTAAAAAGATATTGATGCTTGATAGAACTCACACCACACCAAGGATGTGTTAAAACATACCTACTGTCGAATGGAGGGCAATGAGAGCATACAACAATACTTCGACAACAAATTTTGTTTTAACTGTTCTCAGTATCATTACAATTCATGGTTTTAAATTTGGCGGATTTCAAACTGATCAAGCCTTGTGAATGACTTATGAGTCACGACAGTTATAATTCATCGTTTTACCTTTTAGAGGCGGAAATAACGCGCTTCCTATGTTTGTTGTCTGAAGCAAATAGGTTATGAAATCGTGTTTTAGATAAAAATATAACATAAGAGATTCTAAGGCCTAAATGTTATTAATAAAATTAACCAGATAAACCTTTGTTTCAGCAATTGTTTCGCTCACAACAAGCGGCGGCAGCCGGCGGACAAGCGGCGGCAGCTCAACTGCAGCTTTTACAACAGCAGCAGCAACAACAGTTCCAACTTCAACAACAATTAGCAGCGCAACAGGCGTTTACGCAGGCGCCTTATGTGATAAATGCTGGGCAAGAAGGTGCACCCTACGTGAGCGCGTTAATTGCCGGAGTGCCCCCTTATTACGGAGTGGCAGCCCCATGGGGTGTTTATCCAGGCCTAGTCGCCCAACCCGCCCAACAACAGGGTCAACAGCCACGCCGACCTCTGACACCCCAACAAGGGGAGCAGCAGGTGAACGGTCAAGGCCAATACGTTATCCCTTATTATGACCCTGGATCTCTGGTCATGGGTGGGCGCAATGGAACACCATTAAGACTAGTATCGCCAGGAGGTGTACTTGCGCCGAGACAGTATCAACCAGCTCCTACTCATCCCGCTGCTTCGGCCGCCCCACCCGCCGGTGCACAACCCCAGCCACAACAGCAACAACCCGGTATGTGAACAAGATAATGATATGTTCTTGCGTGAACTATTTATGTATTCTTGCTACAATTTACGTATCGTATTAATACGGTAATAGTTAAAACAATGACACGTTTTATTTATTGGTAACGTCCGAAAATATTGTAACATACACGAACTATGTAATTGGCTATGACGGTTTTATTTAACATAAGTGTACATATAGTACAGTACGCGAACAGTTTTGAGCTTCGATAACTCACAAGTGCGATTTTCTTTTTTAGTTAGAGAATATGATATGATTACTTATAGTAAAAAATATTTTCTAACAGTTTTTGACGTCGCGCTAGGTATTATATAGATATTTGTTAATAACAACAAGAAAAGATTATACAAGATATATTTTCCTTAACCCTACTATTGCATTCAACTATTTCAACATCATCTGTCATTTTATAACAGTTAGGCCAATAGATTATGTGAGCGTAATCGAAAACAATTTGTCAAAATATAAGTGACCTTGAATTCTAAACGAATTACAAATGGCTAAGACGACATATGCTCTTGACAAAACCGTTATAAAATGTGAAGTTATGTTGCAATAGTAAAAAGCTATATAGCCTGGTGGAGAAAAATAAAACTTACATAATCTTGTCTATGTGTAGCAAACAAATACAAGTATTATACCTAGCGCAATGCTAACAATTGTTAGAAAATATTTTTGATTATTAGTACTTAACGTATTCTAACAGGTCACAAAATAAAATCGGACTTCTGATTTATGTCATTTTTATAGGTTAACAATGCGTTCCCGTACTCCACTAATAAAAGAACCCGGTGTAAACAAAATATTTCGCCTTATTTATAATTTTATACACATTCTATTGCACGTGGGACGACTAAGTGCATGCAAGTATTTATTTAATAACTGAGCAAAGTGTTTATGTATAGGGGCAGTGCGCATTGGAGGGTCTGCAATATTTTGGTCTAAATCGAAAACTGAAACTACTCCAGGCCAATAGACAGTGCTGCCTCCAACATTTGGCTCATATACCCTTGCACGTTGTAGGTCCTGCCATCTAGTAGACTAATTTGGCAATTTTAATGGCATTTGCACTTCGCGCCAGTAAACAGAAGCGTCATGTGCTGCCCTCTTTAGTTTACGCACGTTCCCTTTAAGTAAGACTTTTAAAATATAACTTTGGCGGTTGGTATTGTTTGTATCGTTTTTCATACAATATATCATGTTTGGGCTCCTTCAGATACGATATACCTAACTGGCTTTTTGTACAATATACCATAAAATAAATGATACTTAATAGCTAAGTCATATCATATCTAACCCTAAGAAAACAATTTTGACAAAAAAAAACCGACTTCAATGTTATAGGAGGGCCGGTGAAAAAATATTCTAGATGGTGCATACAATGAAATTAAAAAGGTTGATTTCGCATACCACTTTGCATCCACACCTATCCAGCTCCTTAACTGCATGACATATACAGTCTTATCAGAACGGAACTCTTCAACGATGCAATACATGAAATGAAATGATTGACAAGCCAAAAAAACTTTGCATTAATTTAGAAATATAAAATATCGAAGTTTTTAGGTCAAATTCGTCTTTTTTTAAATAACTTCAAAACTATAATATAAGTTACAATTATACGTAAAATATATTTGACATTCTCACATTAAGCCCTTTTATTTGATATGCCATACAATATCGTTTGCAATTGTAACTAAATGAAATTATTTTTAAATTTCTTTCTTGTATATGAGGATATCACGTATCATTTGTGGTATTTAACTTTTTGACCGACATTTTTGAGTGTCTCTTGCGTTACTCAAAATGTCTCTGGAGTTACCAAAAATCGGGCCTCTAATATATACTTTCTTTATTAGGTCTAACAGTTGGGGCTCGAATACACCATAAACACAGAATAACTAATAGTACTACCGTACATAAACACAGAAAAGCCATTATTTAAAGGTGAAATTTTACAACGAAATTTAAAAGTTGAGGGCAGATTTGTGTCGGTCACAAAGTTGATTGGCCCATATTGTACAAAAAATAATCAGCCATATCGTATCTGAAGGAGTCCAAATTTGTTATGTTTTGTTTTTATTTTTTTTTAATGGCAGAAATGTTATGATGTGGTATATTTTTAAAATCGCCTCGAAAAGCCCTCTTTCATATACCACACGCAATAGGTTTCAAAAAAAATGTTTTTATTCCCATACAAAAAAAAAATAGGACTCGGCACTTCCCTTCTATGGATTTTTTTTTTAATAAAAAAATTGATCTCTATTAGTAACACAATCAAAATATGACAAAACTCGAAATAGTTCGGACAGTTTTGAAATTTGGTGTGTATGTTGATTAGAAGTCCCGTTTTATTGTCAACACCATTTGACATTTGAGGACCTCGAGGAACCGCCAGCACCTTGGAAAATGTCCTCCACCCTCAGAAAAATACGCTTTTCCCTCCGAATCTATGCACTCTACGAAAATATGATCTAGGACAATATTAAAGCTCATTAAATTCTACATAGAAACATGCGTACTCTGTTGCTGAAAAATGCCGCTCCTTAGAGATATCACTTGAGGAAGTGAAGTGTATCGTCAATGCCTTTCCAGGGGATATTCTCATGATATGAAACTTGTGAGAGTACAAAGTTAACGTTTATTTATAGTTTTGTATGTCAGCTACACCAAATCAACATTTTAACCGACTGCGACAAAAACAGTAAGTAAGGTAATGGTTTCAAAACTGAAAACTGAATACACCCTGTAGCCTAGGATGCTAAGCGGATTTCTACAAGTGACATATCCCTTAATTCCACTTGATCTGAACAATGAATCCACACTTATATATGTAATAAAAAAGCAATATGGCGGCCGCAAGAGGTCACCAAATATTAAATCATATTTTTTCCTTGGTGCCTAAACTATTGCGCGGATTTCAATGAAAGATACACTAGGAGGTCTGTTATCAACACACCAGTGCCATGCTATGCAAATTTTCTAAAATGTATGAAGGATAAATCACTAAGAATAAATAATTTTGTGATAAAACCCTATTTTTGGTCTTAATTAGAGGTCAATCAATAGTGGCAGCAATGAAACTCGACACCTATTTTCTCAGGGATCCTAGTATGCATGTCTGAAAATAAGAGCTTTGAGGACCATCAGAGTCGGTTGCCATCATGCAAAGTATATCCATTTTTAGTTTTTTTGTACGCTTACAAAAAATGTAATCGTTATGTAATGAATGTGTATGGCAAACGAAACTTTATTAAATTCCACTCAAAAAAGTGTATGACACCATATTTTAAAAACTTAGCCTTCTTGTAGTAATGGGTTATCAAAAACCTATCAATTGGCGAATGTATCCTTAGTTGAATTCTGCTAATAGTTTGGACACCAACACAAAAGGTTGACTTCTGAACTATATTTCTAAAAGAAGGATATATTTTTGTGATGTGGTGTCGTACATTTTTTGTTTGGAATTTAATAGTTTCGTTTGCCATACACATTCATTGCATAAAGATTACATTTTTTGTAAGCGTACAAAAAAACTAAAAAGGGATATACTTTGCATGATGGCAACCGACTCTGGTGGTCCTCGAAGCTCTTGTTTTCAGACATACATACTAGGATCCCAGAGAAAATAGGTGTCGAGTTTCATTGCTGCCACTATTGATTGACCTCTAATTAAGACCAAAAATAGGGTTTTATCATCAAATTATTTAGTCTAAGTGATTTATCCTTCATACATTTTAGAAAATTTGCATTGAATGGCACTGGTGTGTTGATTACAGACCTCCTAGTGTATCTTTCATTGAAATCCGCGCAATAGTTAAGGCACCAAGGAAAAAACATGATTTCATATTTGGTGACCTCTTGCGGCCGCCATATTGTTTTTTATTTAGATATATATGTGTGGATTCATTGTTCAGATCAAGTGTAATTATGGGATATGGTACTTGTAATCCGCTTAGCATTCTAGGCTACAGGGTGTATTCAGTTTTCAGTTTTGAAACCATTACCTTACATACTGTTTTTGTCGCAGTCGGTTAAAATGTTGATTTGGTGTAGCTGACATACAAAACTATAAATAAACGTTAACTTTGTACTCTCACAAGTTTCATATCATGAGAATATCCCCTGGAAAGGCATTGACGATACACTTCACTTCCTCAAGTGATATCTCTAAGGAGGTGCATTTTTCAGCAAAAGAATACGCTTGTTTCGTAGAATTTAATTAGCTTTAATATTGTCCTAGATCATATTTACATAGAGTTCGTAGATTCGGAGGGAAAAGCGAAATTCTGCAGAATGGAGAACATTTTCCAAGGTGCTGGCGGTTCCTCGAGGTCCTCAAATGTCAAATGGTGTGGACAATAAAACGGGACCTCTAATCAACATACACACCAAATTTCAAAACTATCCGGCGGATTTCGAGTTTTGTCGTATTTTGATTGTGGTATCAGTACGAGTATGCGTGTGCCAAACGACTAAAGTGTACATCGATTTGCGGTTTTTCTTTAGAATTAGGCTTGTGCGCCGTCCACTCTAGTAGTTTGAGTAACGGAGAAACAGACACTTTCGCATTTGTAATATTATGTAGGTATTGGTTGGACCATACAATCAACTTTATTCTAAATAACACATTTGGAATAACCCCAATAGTATAATAATTATTCCGTTTTTATTCTGCATTTAAAAAAATTGTAAGAACAAAATTTGTGTATTCTTATACTTATTCAAGTAAATTTTGCCCAACTCTGCTTGAATGTATTAAAATATTTTGAGGCGGGTTTGAATTTGAATTTTGGACTTGGGTCCGTTTCTAGGGGTGTTACTGCAGTTGACATTATTTGAAGGATTTATCACGGATAAAGAAACGTAATAGGTATTAGTAATCGGCACCGACCGTCCAAAAACTCGGGATTTCGCATAAAAAAGTTTTTTTGAAGTGAAAACTTCTTTAGCGGCGCTGTGCACTTTTTGTGATGGGGAAAAAATGTTAAAGTCGCGTCAGGGTCACGTGACCGACAGATTCGTCAGGGTCACTTGACCGACAGGTTCAGTGTTGCCAATTTAGCACTTTTGGGGCTAAGTTTAGCACTATTTAGACTGACTTAGGCCTAATTTTTTGCATTTAGCACTTAGCACTATTTTTAGCACTTTTTGTAAATTGCGATTTTATAAAAAATATTTTACAAAAGTTGATAAATTTTCTTTGTAGTCTGTCAAACCAAAATTGTCAGTAGTAGTAGCACAGAATAATATAATAGTATTACATACAGATGCTTATCTTCCCTATAAAATCAGTGTTTGACAGAACTTTGGAATATGAACGGTGACACATGCGGTCTTCATACAATTTTGCCTTCGACTTTATAGGGTTGACAAGTCAAGTATGGAATTAGTTTGATTGCTAGACCTGCTCCAATCTGCCTCAATCTACCTAAGCTATCAGTAGTTTTAAGAGGCCTTATTCCCAAAACGCGCGAATTTCACGAAATGCTTCATTTTCTTCGTAGGCTATGGCGAAAATACTAAGTTTTCTTAAATCAACTATTGATGCACATAATAGTTCATTTCTTTATCTAGACGGCCATCAGAGCAAATATTACATTTTAACGAGTGAAATATGAAAAAAATTGGTTGTCTTGGAAGGCCTTTCCGGATTTTCCAATTAGGTGTACCGTTAATTTTCAGATTACGCAAAAAAGGGTAAAAATACTTATTCAATTTGAATTAAATTCAATTGAGTATATCATGTATGAGACGGCCATGGAAATAAAAATCGAAGATTCATCTTGGATAATCGACAAAATACCTTCTGATTATATGCCAGTTTTTTGATGAAAACACGGTTACATTTCATTTTTTCCACGAAAACCCTATGAATATTTTTCCCTAAAAATATTACCATTGCAAAGTTAAACTATATTTCTATCACGATAAAAAAAATATTACTATAGCAGTAAATTTCAAATTACTATGAATTTTTAAAAATGACACTTAAATCACACTTCACAGGACACTTTTTGTAAGAATCGTATTTTTGGGTACTTAATAATAATAAACATGGTTCAAAATTATTTTTTTGTATTACTAATACTTCAAACTATCTTATAAATAGCATTTTATGTGGCTTTTTTCATTAATAGAGTTTTTCGTCCTTTTAGGGAATAAGGAGCCTTAAGACAAAACTAAATAAATGTCTGATATATTACCTCATTGGCCCAATTTAACTGTAATGTTAGTACAAACAAAACTAGGACTATAAACTACTTAAATATTTTATCTTATCTGCAAATAAACGAAGGGGATTTTGACAACCTCGAAAAGTATCCGATCACCAGACATAGAAGTTTTTGTGGCAAAAACTAGGGACTTCCTACCAATAATAAATTTATCGATAACTTTCGAAGTGACATTTCATAGCACATACTAAGTTTACCGAGTAAAGTATAAATTAACCTGTAATGCTGATAACTACCTATCGACGTTATGTAATGGTGATATGTTATATTTTAACACTTATTAGAAATTTACAAAAAAAAGCAGGAAATAATTGATGGACTCAGGCGATACTTTGCGGAAGTCTATATTATTAACTACAATAATATTGCTTTGATATTCCGGGCAATATTATTGTAGTTAAACCAAGAAATCATTTTAAAAACTAAAACAAATCGAATGACAACTATTTTTATAAACGATTTATAATAATTTTATGCTGTATATTATATAATAATATATACAACTTCCAAATTCATATTATATATACATCATAACTGTCATAACGATTTATCGATAAATGAATATCGTTGGGAAGTCCCTATGACATTTTCATTCCTGCCACTAAAACTTCTATGTCTGCCGATCACTAACCAAGGCCGTAGCTGTCACTTCGTGGATTACGGACCAGTAGAGAACCGGACATTACTTTTGCTATGTTTATTTTATAGTTCAAAATCTGTAAGAATGAACTTTTGACACATCGCACCGCCCGTAAAACGTAAACGCGCAAGACACTTTGAAATTATAAACAAAATCCCATAACGATTTTACAGCTTGTCATGTACGTAAACACAATATTTCACTTTTAATAAACATATCTTAATTAAAGTTACATTTTTTCATATCTTAGTTATTGAATATTTTACGATAACAATTTAGCATGCAAACAGTTACGGTCTACGCCTCCTTTTTTAGGGTTCCGTAGTCAACTAGGAACCCTTATAGTTTCGCCATGTCTGCCCGTCCGTCCGTCCGTCCGTCCGCGGATAATCTCAGTGACCGTTAGCACTAGAAAGCTGAAATTTGGTACTAATATGTATATCAATCACGCCGACAAAGTGGTAAAATAAAAAGTGGAAATTATTTTTTTATTAGGGTACCTCCCCTATACGTAAAGTGGGGAGTGATTTTTTTTTTTCATTTCAACCCTAACGTGTGATATATTATTGGATAGGTATTTAAAAATGAATAGGGGTTTCCTAAAATCATTTTTCGATAATGTAAATATTTTCGGAAATAATCGCTCCAGAAGTAAAAAAATATGCGTCCCCCCCCCCCTCTAACTTTTGAACCGTAAGTTTTAAAAATATGAAAAAAATCTCAAAAGTAGAACTTGATAAAAACTTTCTAGGAAAATTATTTTGAACTTGATAGGATGAATAGTTTTTGAAAAAAAAATACAAAATAATTTCTGAACTAAGTTTGTAATTTAACCGTATAAGCAGGTGTTTATTGTACCTGTAATTTCTACAAAATTACAATGAAATGACGTGCTTTCGAATAAAGTAAAAACGGTGAAAATCGGTTCACGCAATAAAGAATTATCCCATAAAAATCATCTTCCATACTTCATGCTCGCGCGCTAGTTTACTTAATTTGCCGATAGATGTCGCTGTACGTGGAACGCTCATATCATATCCTACATGGCGGTGTTATTTTAACTCTTAAGTGGGGACACTTACTGTGACGGACGGAAAACTACGGAACCCTACAGTGAGCGTGGCCCGACACGCTCTTGGCCGGTTTTTTTAATTACTGAGATCTCTCTCATAATGTGAATATAGCAACGAATTCGTGTTTCTTCCTGTTGCAGGTTGTCAGGTATAGGCCTTATTTTGAAGCTGCCACGAATATACCGGTTAGGCACTTTGTCGAGTAAGGTAACTCCTGCCGACCACCTCAACATTCTCCTTTCAGCGACGTGCGTGATTTTGTAGTACGTTTCGAGATCTATAATAACGCACGACGATTGTCGGCACAGTCGTAAAACTTTTTCACGTTTTGGTTCACACTTATATCTGTCTATCTATTTAGCCCGTATCCACCCACTGTTGAGTATAGGCCTCTCCCTTATTACGCCACTCTCTTCGGTCCGATGCTAGTCCCATCCACTGCACACCCACCGATCAGCAGATATCATCTGACCATCTGGTTGACGGTTTACCATGGTCTGGTTGACGGTCCACGCTTACCTTTTGGCCCATTTTAACCACCATTCAGTAACCCGTCTGCTCCATCTCCCATCATTGCTTCTCCGCTGCCGCTGGTAGCATAGTGGTTAGGGCGTATGCCGCGAATAATGCAGAAGACGTTGGTGCGATCCCAGCCCTGGGCACCGGGGGCCCAGGTCTCTCTTTTTCCTTTGTATATGACATCTCTATAAGTTCTTTGAACATTATTTATTTTATTTTATTTATTTGGAGTTGCAACAGCTGTGACATTAAACATACATTTTAGTAAATACAGGAAGCCAATTATAGGAACTCACAGGTAGACAACTTCCTAACTAATGGGTGCTAAGGTTACGCACTATCGCAACCACATATGCGAACAAAACGAATACAAATGATACCTAAATTGATAATTTTCACTGAAACTAAAGTTGTTACAAAGTAGAGCACTAATTAATTACAATTACTTATACAATGATAAATTTGGCAGTAACAATTAAAGACACTGACATAATGAGGACCAGGGTAAATAGTAGTTTATGTAACTGTTACGTAATAAGGGTCCTTAAAATACGAGTGTGGTTTTCAGATCACACGAGTGTTTTAAGGCCTAATTACGTACAGTTGCATACACTGCTTTATCTACACTCATATTATATATATTAAATTAAGTGTTCGGAAACCATAGAATGACCGCCATTGCACCGCCATGGCCAACTCGATTGTGCCGGCGGTCGGGGAGGCGCGTGCCCGTTGGTCAGGAAGGAGCACAGGATTTACATTATGTTATCAAATTCGATGTTCGGAATTTTAAACTCATAACGTATCAATATATGAGCATGTAAAGTTAAAATTACGTTACTGCCACAGATAAAAAGCTTATCATAGTAAAATCGGTTGTGGTAATGCTAGATGCGAAAACACGCTCAGTCAAAGGACTTGAAATATCGCTGCACTAGATTACGTCTTACGCTAGAGATTCGTAGTTGAATACTTCAATATCAAGATTATCACGTTTAAGAACTGTACCCTTTACGTTATGTTAAGAACTGTACTTACTACAGTAAGACTTATACCAATGCTTATACTTTCTGGCACAGTCGATATAGTATGTTGAATAAAAACAGGACATGGTTAAATTCGTTTATTTAAAGTAGAGTGGTTAATTCGAATCCTTTAAACTTTTGAACGCCACGTGGCGTTCGGACAGAAAAATCGTGCCACCAGGGCCAGAGCGAAATTTGCACGAGAGCACTCAGATACCGTAGTGATTGGAAAACAACGTATCGACGAAACATTTCTTTCCGCCTAATAGTGGATTTAGTTAGGCGATTTTGCCTTATTTAGAAATCATAATAGTAAAGAATATTCATTTCGTATTTTTCTTATACACCTAAAATCAACTACAAAAATATGAAAATTAATATACAATTTAATTTAATTTTGTCAATATAGCCACAGCACTACTTAAGTGATACTCGTAACGTCACGCGCTGACGTGTTATGACGGCTTTGGCGCTGGTGGCACCGTAACTTATTATGAATGTTAGCGTTGGGGGTGAGAGATATTCATTCATTTCTGTATAGATATTTCCATGGTGTAACTGTATGAAGGAAAATACGTTAGGTTTTTTAAGTGTTTAGTTGAGTAAAAAAATGTTTAACAATACCTTCAAATAAATAAATTTTATGATAAAAACTAATGAACATCGGACAGAACGGGTGTGTAGGTAAAAAAACACCTCGCGCACATTTCATTCTTTTGTACCTAAAGAAACTTGGTATATCCCTAATATTGACATATTCTTTGTTCACTTAAACTCGGTCTCAACGATAACATTCATATTGGTTGACATTTTATCTAAAATGCCATTTCATTAATTTTACTTATTTGCAGGGGCGTATTTACCCTATGGCCCGGGGCGGGAGGCTGCCAGGGGCGGCGCGAACCGCCCCGTGTGCTTGTTTCTGGGCGCCTTTTTCGATGCTGAACTTCAGTTAGGTAGTGGCCCATAAGGCCTAAGAAAAAATAATTTTAAACAAACAATTTCAAAACGGCACAATCTAAATAACATGACGGCGTTATTTTGTACTTATGCCGCCTTTCCATCTCTGCCATTACCATGTATCACATAAAGTAAACTGCAATTATCCCTAATAGGGAGGACAATATAACCATGCCTGGTTATTTAACTAAGCTTCCGGTTTCACTCTAAAAGTAAAAGCTGATCGTTGAGAATCCCCGATACGGGTCTATAAAGTCGTCAAGTTACTGGGAATTGTAGTTTCGGTATGGGTAATGGTTGGGAAAGATAGATAGGCTACGACTACAAGCCTATTGGACCGGGCGGCTACCGTATGATCACTTGCCTCATCGAGGAGCTGTTTGGAACCTTATTCATCGAAAAGAAAAAATATATATAAGTCACTGATCACTTGGTCGGACAGACTCGTCCGTTCCGTTTTCGGACACTTTTAGTGGTGCAATTTTTGGGGTGTTTTTACCTCATTGAGTAGCACGATGAAACCAATCTCATTTGTTAGCTAAGTGATTTTCCTTCAATATTTTTGGGTGCTTTTTCCGTCTGTAGCTAAAATTTACGGCCCTTAATGAAATATGGTGTGTAAATGGCTTTTATAACCCGCCATATGTTGGAGCACAAGAACTATTTACAAAAAAAAAAATTAGGGGTGCACTCCATACATGTAACTATTGTAACTGTTGAATAAAACAAAAACAAATGCAGTTCGGTACGTTGTCAAAAATAAGTTTAAGGTTACAAATTTTTTTTTAATACAATAAATCTAAATATATAAAAGAAGAAACCGACTGACTGACTGGCTGACTGACTGACTGACTCACTGACTGACACAATGCACAGCCCAAACCGCTGGTTCTAGAGGTTCCAAATTTGGCACGTAGGTTCCTTATAAGGTCTAGGGATGCACTAAGAAAGGATTTTTCAAAACTGGGGGTCCAAAATGTGTATGGCGAATCAAGATTTGTTAGACTATTTTATTCGAAACTTTACAGGAGTATTCCTAACGATAAATGAGTAAACACGTATTTCAGGTTTTTTGAAAATTCAACCCCTAAAAGAGGCAAATGTGGTCACAAAGTCTGACTATCAACATGGGTATCGTATCCTTTTTGAGCACTTATAGTACGCGGGCGAAGCCGCGGGAAAAGGCTAGTATTTCATAAGATATTTGACTATGAAGTTTTATTCTCTTTCTAGCTTCTAAAATATGCAATTAAAACATAAAAAATTAATCCAGGAGATAGCTCTTAATACACTCTTACATGTAAAATTAATTTGAAAACCAAAACCAACCAGGCTGAGGGCTGTTCGACCAAGTGATTTACCGACCTATATAAAACCTATAGAAAATATATAAAACATTTACTTTTCGATTAATAAGGTTCCCAACTGCTCCTTGATGAGGTAAGTGATCATACTATGGCCGCCCGGTCCTTATACCACCATGACCTTACACATATACACGTTACCCGGTCCCATTACGCCTTTTGCACAACTTCGTAGTGGATCGATATCGCGTTAAAGCGCAGCATGTTACGTCGTGAAACCAGAGCGGATCAAGAGCGAATCAAGAACGGAATCAAAACCGCGGAACCTCGTCGCACGAATTCGCACTTGTTTCGCTTTCGATCCGCTGAGGTTACGCGCCTTAACGTGTAGCGTTGTACCGCGGTGTCGATCCCGCTACGCAGATGTGCAAAAGGCGGGAGTTTTTTCAACGTTTAACCGTACACTAAGGATTCAGAGTCTCAAGAAAATTTTAATATTTTGTCCGGTTAAGTAACAGGGGCGGCAATTTTTTCTGGCCCGGGGCGCCAAATTTCCAAATACGCCTCTGCTTATTTGGTATGAATGAAATGGACCGAAAGCCCACGTGTCGTGGTATTTATCATTGTTTAAGGAGAATTGTTCCCAATTCTACAGATTTCTTTTACAGATTCCCATGTCTACAGAAACCTAATCCTACAGAATTCCATATCTACATATTCCTAATTCTCCAGATTCCCATGTCTACAGATTCCTAATCCTACAGACTTCCATGTCTACATATTCCTAATTCTCCTGATTTCCATGTCTACAGATTCATAATCCTACAGACTTCTATGTCTACATATTCCTAATTCTCCTGATTTCCATGTCTACAGATTCATAATCCTACAGACTTCCATGTCTACATATTCCTTATTCTCCTGATTTTCATATCTACAGATTTCCAACTGTAATGTTTTTTAACTATACAAATTTCCAATTCAATAGATTTTCGATACCGTAAACGTTCATAGGCTACGATAACCGCTTACCTAGAGATGGCCCGTGTGCTTGCTTTCCATCATGAATAAAAAGATAAGCAATATTTATTTACATATTTTAATGTTGTTCTGTACACATACACAAAGGACACAAACGTTATAATTTTGAAGCAATAATATTAAATTATTTAACATACATTCTCTTTGCTTTATTCTATATTGCATCAAGTATTCTGGCCGGCACTTACGATTTTTGTTTAATTATTTATCTTGAGTGTCGCGTCAATACAATGTCATTCAGATATCATACGAAGTTGCATGTTTCTGTGTCTAGTACATTAAAGGTTGTAGTTTTCCGTATCAAGTTGGAAAATGGATGAAAACGAGGAATTGTCTTTTGTGATTGGTGAAAGAGGAAAAAGAGTTTTGATTATTGGATCTAACAAATATTACTTTAGCGTCAAAAATAAATCTGGAAGCACAAACTGGAGATGTTATAAAACAACAGAATGCAGTGCCTCCGTTACTATGAGTGCGAATAATGACATTCTGCGTAAAACAGTTCATGCATGTTTTTCAGATACATCTGAAGCTAAAAAACGGCTGAGAGAAAAATTTATGAACACTTGCAAAGAAAAGGTGCGTGAATGTATGGTTCCGGTCCAGCAAATCTTCGAAAGTGAAATAGTGTCACCCCAATACAACGATAATAACATGTTACTCCCAGAGCTTTCTTCTTGCAAAAGTTCAATGTATCGAGCAAGGTACCGATTCCTAAATATTACTAAAGCGACTGTTGAAAACATAAGCGACGTACAAATACCACAAGATTTTAAAAACGATTTTTTGGTTTATGATGGTGCAAAAATGGACAAAATTTTTAGCACTCCTCTGGCTTTAGAAAGTCTTACAACAAAAGATTCCATTTTCTGCGATGAAACATTTAAAATAGCACCAAAGCCATTTAAACAGGTATACAGTTTTCATGGGGATTTCTCCGAAAGTGATACTGAACTTAGATTTGTTCCGCTTCTTTACGCTTTGCTTCCCAACAAATCTCAGGCTACATACCACAAACTATTCACAATTCTGAAAGACAATTTCGGAGTAACAATAAAAAATGTGAAATGTGACTTTGAAGTTGCCGCTATTAACGCCTTTAAAATGGTATTTCCGGAAGTCACAATAAGTGGCTGCTACTACCACTATCAGAAGGCCTTGAGGGCAAAAGCTGAAGAACTTGGGATAGACATTACGCGAGAAGGAAAGACAAGAGTCAAGTCCTATTGTATGTTGGCGTTTTTACCAGCTCAAGTAGTCACTGAAGGACATATCAGCATAGTTAGTGAGTTACCAGAAAGTTATTGTCATGACGATAATTTTACACAATTTGATGAATATTTTCTCAAGTTCTGGATAAAAAGAATTACCAGTAATGTACTTAGTTGTGCCAATGAGGACGTGCGTACAAATAATTTATTAGAAGGGTGGCATCACAGAATTAATACCAGAATTCCAAAACATCCAAGCATTTTGTTATTTACCAGCTTGTTAAAAATAGAAGCCAAACACCAAGATCGGAAAATACGACAAAGCCAATTGCACTTACCTGGCAAAAAACGCAAGGCAAATGACATTCAAAAGAACATTCAAATAAAAAAAAATGTACAAGATTGCATAACAGAAAAAATAAATGTCAAAGAATGTATAAAACGATTAATGACTGTTTACTAACTATTTCTATTTGCAATGGAAGATTATTTTGTTTTTAAATAAGATATTTTTAAGTAAACTATTTGTATGTAAGAACGCAGTTACAATAAAATTAAAATTTAATTTGATGATAGTTTGATATGATTGAAGATAGTTTTAAGTTAAATGTTCTGAAATAAATTAAATACTTCATTAGAATTATTTTTTATTACGTAGGTACTAATCATGAACAATCTGTTGACATGGGTTGGAAATCTGTGTGATCTAAGACACATTCGTCAGATTAAAAAGTAATCAGGAAAAATTATAGCCTGTTTGTTTCGGAAGAAAACGGAATTCCTTTTGGGACAAAAAGGTTACTAAGGGGACTTAAAGGTTAATTTTTAAAACATTTATTTGTTACATCTATAAAAAAATCAATAACCTTATTCTAACGATATTGTAATGTTGTACAGTTTCACGGTATTGTACATGTTTATGTTCATCCAATACATAACAAAAAAGAAAAATTGATGACTTTAGCCATTGAAAATAACTTTAAACTAAATCAAATATACTTAAAAAATAGCTGTTAATATGTACTATAGAAACAACAAAAAATAAAATTGATCCTTCCCACCATTGTCTAGAGATATGGCTTAGCACGTTTTTTGCTAATAACTTAAAATGATCCTGCATTCAGCCGCCTTTTAGTTTGAGGACGGCAGTAAAATGAGTAAGAACATCTGTGTAGATAGGAATTCGTAATATAAAGAGTATGTTAAGTTAGAAATCTGTAGTATTGGGAGTCTGTAGTATTGGGAATCTGTAGTATTTGGAATCTGTAGTAATGGGAATCTGTAGTAATGGGAATCTGTAGTATTGGAAGTCTGTAGTATTGGGAGTCTGTAGTAATGGGAATCTGTAGTAATGGGAATCTGTAGTATTGGAAGTCTGTAGTATTGGGAGTCTGTAGTATTGGGAATCTGTAGTATTGGGAGTCTGTAGTATTGGGAATCTGTAGTATTGGGAGTCTGTAGACGTGGGTATAATAGAGAACATGCATGAAAAATATTTAATTGAATCTGTTGCATAAACACGTTCAACAACCCCAAACTAATGTAAATAAGTGGAAATCCGTAATAATTTTTAACAGTTTTTTAAAGATATTACGGTTTGAAAACTTAAAATTTTAGACATTTTTTTTTATACATCAAATGTATTTTCGAAACTTCAGTTAGATTACTTATGTCCTAACAAGAAAAAAAATGTATGACAACTAAAAAGCTAAACGCATTTTTTCGTGCCTAAAATTACAAAAATCTTACAAAAACTTGTTCCTTCCAAACAGTTTTCTGCAACTTTGTGAACGGTGACGTCACAATCCGCACACTTTTTGTATGGGGCGTTTTGACGCGCGGCGCAGACGCCTAACGTATTTTCACATTTTTGACGTTTCAGGGCTATCATAGATAGTAGGTTTATTAGAGACATTTGAATCTACAGGGAAATAGAATTGAATGACGTCTTCCAAAAAAATCATGCATATTCCTAATTCTTTAAGGATTAACAAGAATGCGGCGAAGCAATAAGATTAAAAGAAACGACATACACATTGTTAGGTTTTAAATACGGCCCTTATAACAAGCATTGTATTTATTCCATTGCGACTTAAATAAAACTTTCTTTTTTAATAATGTATACATTAAAGTAAAAATTAAAAAATATATATATACCTTTTTTAACATTACGATACGTAGTTCCTAAAACTTATCTTCTACACGAATCACAGTTTAATAATTAGTTTTATTATATAATAAAGCTTAAAATGCGAAATACATTCATAATTACAGTGTTTGGTTAATGTTCATAGAATAATCAACATCGACCACTATGCTTTCAAACGAACAACACTATTTCGAAGTGAAGTCACGCCGCTTGACGTGATTACCCGTCAACGGCGTGGAGGGCAGTGCCTTTTTGTTCTTTTAAATAGCTTTGAGGTATTTTCTTGAGTTATTTTGAATGAAATTTTAACTAAAATTTTGTTCTTTTAAATAGCTTTGAGGTATTTTCTATTTTTTTCTTGAGTTATTTTGAATGAAATTTTAACTAAAAAGATAGGTGAATGGTAGAGCTATAATAAATATACAAAAATATTTCTATAAAGGTTGTTTATTAAGGAGTATTTTGATCTCTCAGTTTGGACGTTTTAACACGTCATGGCGCTGAGGGCATGACTTTTCGTTGAAGTGTTTGAACGGCTTTGGCGGTCAAAGGGTTAAGAATAGAGATAATTAAATGCAGTTTCCTTGACCTTTTAAAGAAATCTAGTATTTGAAACAAATTTATTAATTACTGTAAAAGACTGTTACCAAATACTGTAAAAGATTGTGAGTCATTGAATGTATTTAAAACCAAATTGAAGATGCATATACTTACAAAATAATGTAATATTACAACCTCTAGCGATCATGCTATAACATAAGTTTAATTTTAAGGAAATCTTATATTTAAGCTCATTTTTAGTGAACTGTATTGTTCTTATGAGTAATAAAGTATCTCTAAACCTAATTTATTTATTAGTTTTGAAAACTTATCGTAATTCCAGACCGTTCTTGAAAAATTTGCTGATTCAGACTAATCTAGGCTTTATTTCTACACTAGTATTAATACTGTAAGTGTTAATTAGCAAATGAAAAGCGTGATATCACTGTGATGTTGGATATGTTTGCATTTAGCGCAGAGTGAGCAGCACAAAGGTATGTCGTGTTGCAGGCGGGGCAGGAGGCGCGCGTCGGGACTCTCTCGAGTTCGGCGGTGGCGGCCCGGCAGCCGCGCTTCAGGAATACGCACGCAAGTGGGGCCCGTCCCCGCTGTCGCCGCCGCTCGGGGCGGCGCTCGGCCCGGTCGGCCTTCGCCCCGTCTCCGCTGCACCCGGGGCTGAAACCGCTAAGTACAGGTGAAACCTACCTTGTCCTATGGCTTTGCAGCTCGTTGACCTACACGATTGACTACTTTGTCGGTCCCTAAGTTCTGTCACAAGGGTTTTAAGTGATAAAATATAATACAAAGCTTTTATTCAAAAATGTAGACCTGATTAGAAAGCTTATTTCATACAGATTAAAATATAATATGATTAACGTATAATCAATATCGCGTATTTTATAGATCCTTGTAAACTTGAAGATTGTTGTTAGACCCAAACACGCCGATGATTAATGAAAATTGTACTTCACAAAATAATAATCATAATAAATATAATAAATATTCTGGGACAATCTTACACAAATCAACCTAATTCCACAGTAAGCTCAATAAGGCTTGTGTTGTGGGTACTAGACGACGACATATATAATAGATAGATATTGATAAATACTTAAATACATAGAAAACATCCATAACTCAGGTACAAATATCTGTGATAAACACACAAATAAATGCCCTTACCAGGATTCGAACCCGGGACCTCCTGCTTCGTAGGCAGTGTCACTACCGACTGGGCTAGGAGGCCGTTAAAATTGGTTAGGATCTTTGTTATAGTTGTCCAGAGTTACAAATTGTTATTTTTATGAAAGTATATGATTAAGGCATATTTTAAAACCAATATTTTTCAGTTTTGAGTTAAACATGATGATTTTGATGCCATACATCAAGGTAGTCTTCCAAAACTGTGTATACTAGCCTTCTTGTCAGTCAGACCCATGTTAATTATATATTAAAATGAAGGTAAAATATCAAGCTAATGCAGTATGCAAGACTAAATAAAGCCTCTTAAAATTGAATAAAAATAATTATGGTCAAAATCAACTCGAACAGGGCGCGTGTTTTTGACCTGGTTTTTTATTGCGCTTTTTAGAATGTTACAGGAAATTGTGTAATACTGCCACAACTATTTGCATTAAATAATATCGTAAATTGATCAGTGTTAAATAGGCTTTTTAACCATATATTGAAATAGTAAGAAACCTCTAACAGTTCCTATTTTACCAGTCCAAACCCTAGTGACAGAACTTATGAACCGACTAAGTAAGTTCATTGAAGGTCAACTGTTGTCTGTTTCAGTAACTTGATTCGCTTGATTATTATAACGAAGTAATTTGTTTAATTTCAATTATTTTTTTGTTATGTAATGAGATGATGATTTGATATTTTATGTTGTCCTACACCGCCGAATAACAGAAAAATATATTTAATTTTAAAATAAGATGACTTTATTCCATCGAAATACCATTTTTTTCCATTTACATTCCGTATTCAAAGTGACAAAAAGGAAACCCTAATGGGGATGTCATGTTTGTCCGTGTATCTCCCAGGCGTCACACATTTTACTCTGCAACATTAAGCGTAGGTAGGTATGATTATAGTTCGTTTTGTTTTTGAGATTAGAAATTTTATACACGAAATTAAATGACTGTCATACTTTTTTCTGGCTATAAAAAGTAGAATGAGCCAATAGAGAACATGCATGAAAAATATTTAATTGAATCTGTTGCATAAACACGTTCAACAACCCCAAACTAATATAAATACGTGGAAATGCGTAATAATTTTTAACAGTTTTTTAAAGACATTGCGGTTTGAAAACGTAAAATTTTAGGCATTTTTTTTTATACATCAAATGTATTTTCGAAACTTCAGTTCGATTACTTATGTCCTAACAAGAAAAAAAATGTATGACAACTATATAGCTAAACGCATTTTTTCGTGCCTAAAATTACAAAAATCTTACAAAAACTTGTTCCTTCCAAACAGTTTTCTGCAACTTTGTGAACGGTGACGTCACAATCCACACACTTTTTGTATGGGGCGTTTTGACGCGCGGCGCAGACGCCTAACGTATTTTCACACTTTTGACGTTTCAGGGCTATCATAGATAGTAGGTTTATCAGAGACATTTGAATCTACAGAGAAATAGAATCGAATGACGTCTTCCAAAAAAATCATGCATATTCCTAATTGCTTTATTATTTAGTATTATATATTATAAACTATTAAATAACGTTTAGAAGAACTTTTACTTACGACAATTTATTAATAGGTGCATGTTGTGTTATTAAAATTTTCACGTGCATCCAACGAGTCTAACGTGATAATCAAAACGAAATTGTGTTTTTATTATTGTGTTTGATTATTAAATCTACAAATTGTCACAAATGTGAACTCTAAATCATGTTAACTAATCGTATGTTGGTGTGATTGCAGTGTGTTTAAATTGAACATTCAAACAGAACAGATGGGCAACTACTGTTTATATGTTTGTTTACTCAATTTTTAATCTCAAAAAACGTTTTGATCCTTCACCTCTAAATCAGGGGTCCCGTATAATATATGTTAAAACTCTCTTGTTAAGGGTGCTAGGGGTTGTGTGGTATCATTTCCGTCTAAAACAGACATGCAGGATTAATTTGTGAAATTACAAATGTAATATTCCATATTTAAAAAAGTTCTACGGAGAGGAAAATCATTCGGAAAATAAATTTTTTAGAACGTTATAGAACTAATAAATATTATTATTTTTAGTAAATAAAAAATCATAAGAAATCAAATTTAATGCTATTTTTAAATATATAAAATGTGAACGCTTTTACGAAACAAAACTAACGTGAAAAAAAATTCTTTTGCGTGGTGCATATGTTATCTCCATAGTAAGTACTGAAATTAGTGTGAACGTGAAATTGAAAGTGTATTGACCTTAAAATGTGTGTATTGTTTATTAATTATTATTAATCAATTTTGTAACTTCTACAAAATGCAAAAAAGGAAAAAAAAAACATACTACTTAACCAAATATAAATTTTTTTATGATTTTTGTCGAAAGGATATTTATTAATTATTCTTTATACAATATAACGTTCTAAAAACAATTCTTTCATTTTTACATTTTCTTTTGTAGAACTTTTTTTTATATGAAATTTTACTTTTTTAATATCATAAATGCAGTCCAAAAATTTTACGGACCGAATTTTATTTGAACATGGATATGACATTGATCCCTATAAAAATATTATTTTCAGGAATTTTACTAATAAAACCAAGTAACGAAATACAGCTTATGTTAAAATTCATTAAGATACGCCTTACAGTTTCCGAGTAAAATGGCTGTGACATACGGACGGACGGATGGACATACGGACATGACGAAGCTATAAGGGTTCCGTTTTTACCATTTTGGCTACGGAACCCTAAATAGTACAGAAAATTGGAGTTGTAGATTATGCGGTCAAAATACTATAGTTAAATTAAACAAAGAAAACAAACAAACATTGATTGCTAAAATCACTCGAAGAAAACGAGTATCTATATCTACCAGAAAATACAACTGCAGGTTAGAATGGTACAGGATTAGCTGCTTATTAGTCTGTAAGAATAAAAGAGGTAATGTAAATTACTCTGTAATACTCCTACAATTTATTTTGATTTATTTTTATCATTCGTGTTAAGATCATTTTAAATATTGAATCTACTGTACGAAGTGTATAATTGATTAATTATTTATTTATCGTATGGCTACATGTAACTGGATATGGATAGCCATTTCTTCTCTGGGGTAGTAGTAGTGGGAAAGCAGATGATGAAGAAAATCCAGTGAGTACTGCGAGGTCCCGATGGGACAGTGCAGCTGCCAAGTTTGTTACTCTTTTGGCACCACCCAGGGATCACGTGTAGGGTTGTCTAAGGTGTTTCCTACGGACGCAAAGTAACATTGATTGATTGATTAATTAATAAACGCACAATGTACCTATTTCAATGAATAAAAATGTGCGAAGAAATTAGAATAACCAACATATAAAATGGACTTAGAAGACTTGACATTAAGGTGGAGATTATGCGATCAAAATACAATAGTTGAAAGTGTTGAAACCAATAAAGGAAACACTTGCTATTAGCTCCATAATCTGTGAGAGTAATGCATATGACTCAGTATTTTAGGTATATTTATTTTACGAAGTGTATAATAAATAAATAATAAATAAATATTATGGGACAATCTTACACAAATCAACCTAGTCCCACAGTAAACTCAATAGGTGTGTTATGGGTACTAGACGACGATATATGTAATAGATATATACATATAAATACTTAAATACATAGAAAACATCCATAACCCAGGAACAAATATCCGTGATAAACACACAAATAAATGCCCTGACCAGGATTCAAACCCGGGACCTCCTGCTTCATAGGCAGGGTCACTACCGACTAGGCTAGGAGGCCGTTAATTAACTAATTAATAAACGCACGTGAGATTTGGTGTTTGGTGCCTGTACCGAAAAAAAACTGTAAATTTCAAACTACTGTCATTTTTATTCCAAACAAGATAGCTACTATTTTCTCGCTGTCATAAATAAGTGTCATTCTTAACTTACCCATTGCTATATAAATTACTCCGATATCTGGAAAAACTTACTTTCCACAATGAGTAGAAAACAACGCCGCGAAATGGTCGTTTCCAAATGGCGTGAAAATCCGCAACGTCCTACAAGTCTTATCGCCAAAGACCTAAACTATTTTAATGCATTGTCTCTTGAACAGAAGCCCAGAAGTGGTAGTCTTCAAGGGCCAAGTGACCCTAGGCTTGACAAAAAGATAGTCAATTGCATAACCGGCATGTCCGTCAGAGATATTGCCAAAAAATGTGGCACAAATGCATCCATGGCCCGAGCTAAGAAAAGAGGAGGTATGTAGACCCGGAAGAAAGTTAAAACGACAAATGTGACCGAAAAGCAGCGTTCTGTAATTAAAAGCCGAGCTCGAAAACTATACGATATCCTTGGTACAACAAAATCACATTTAATCATTGACGACGAAACTTATAGCAAAACTGATTTTATAACGCTTCCTGGTCCACAATACTATACGGCGGATAAAGGAGAAACTCTTCCCGCGTCTTAAACAACTGTTAAGATTGGGAAATACAACGAAAAATTTCTCGTTAGGCAAGCTATCTGTGATTGTGGCGACAAAAGCTCTATTTTTGTCACAAAAGGTCAACAGAAAAATTTACATAAAAGAATGCCTTAAAAAGCGGTTGCTGCCATTTGTGAAGAAGCATAATGTCCCTACGTTATTCTGGCCTGATCTAGCCCCAGCCCACTACGCTAAGGGCACGATAAATTTTCATAAGGAAAATCATATCCATTTTGTACCCCAGGAACTAAACCCACGAAACGTCCCACAATGCCGCCCAATCGAGCATTATTGGGCTCAAGTCGAGGGAATTTTAATAAAGACGGGTAAAGTGGCCAAAAATATAGACGAATTCTGCAAGAAATTGAATCTGCAGCCAGAAAAGTTTAAAAAAGCTCCGTAAAGGCTGATATGGAAGGCGTTCGAAAGAAGCTGTACCACGAGTACAAAAAGTATTCAAATTAAAAAAAGACTTACAATTATCTCAGCTGAAGATAGCTTTTTATTTTACTTATACTAATGTATATTGATATTTCTCAAAAATTAGTTTTTTTTTTCATTTGTAATTTACAGTTTTATTTTGTTATATGAATAAATAGCTATGTATATGAAGGGTAACATTACAAAGACTTAAAATCTGAAGGTAGCGGGGTACATGGTGCTTGTTAAACTGATTTTTTATACGGCTTTCTTGCTTTGTGACAATATTGACCTCCATCCTATGCACTAAACGTTTTTGGACTTGGCACTTCATTTGACATAATATTACATACCTGAATCTTAAAAATGAAAGTAAACAAAACTAACTTTTTAAAATTAAAAAGTTACACGCCATAGATAAAAAGCGCAAATTTTGCACAATTTTCGAATTATTCAAAGACAGGTGTCGCCTACCTGCGATTTTTGAAATTTGGCGCGCTTTTTTTACTGACTGAAATGGTTTATCAAGCTATAACTTAAAACTGTAACAATAATTTCTCAGATACAACAAAAACAATGCACAATTTTCGAATTATAGTCTGGCTGGCCAAAAAGTGTAATCACAGTGGAAGTAATAATATAGAGTATAGCTTATTACTAATAAGCTATACTCAACCCTTTTTTAGTAGCGAGGGTACTAGCGTAAGAAAGAGACAGTATGATTCCCTGTCTGTGCTTGAAGTAAAACTGTCCCTGGCTAAAATATATTCAAAGATGGGTGTTGCTAACCCGCTATTTTTCAAATCTGCCGCGCTTCTCTACTGGCAAAAATGGTTCGCCAAGCTATATTCATCAAACTATTTCATAAATTGTAAACATTTTTATGTGGGATCCATTTAAAAATGTAAGGATACTGTAAAACTGCCTTTCTACGAAGTGAACGCTCTTAACTGTTTTTTTTTAAATTGTCTTTAATGTTTGTTTCAGAGCGGTTAGCAGTTTAGCACAAGGACTAACTTCAAATGCAATGTTTGGTTCCTCATCATCATTGCTAAGCAAGCTCAGCGGAGTCGGCACTATCTCAGGTAACTTCAGTATCCAACCGCGGGGTTCAACGAGAGATGGCGTATAATTGTGTATGTCTCGGTGGTCCTGAATAATTAGGAATGAGTTTACTTATTTATTATACAAAGGAGCACAGTTGTTGTTTAACCTCGCGTGCGCTTATATTGAGACCGGAGCCAGCGAAAGATTCCAAAATTGAGCCACGAGCGTGGTCTCTTATAGTACAATTATGAAATTTTCTATACATCCGCTCGAAAAGGAGGTGTTTAGTCTTTGAAACCAAAGTTGCATTTTCTCCATGATGTATCATACCGGGTGTAGCATTTAAGAGCCAGACACCACTTACGAGTTGCCACTTTATTGTATCAAACAAATAATACGAGTAAGAGGAAGATTTTCTACCGTCAGTTCCGCAAGAAAATTTTAGAAAAAGAGTAGGCCCTTGTCAACCTCAACGAGTAGGTAGCAGAATTCGGCCTATATAGGGCAATGCACGGTAAAAAGTTATGTATTTATTTTTCTGGTAGCCTGAGCGAAACTTGGAGCATTTTGTATAGTGAGCAAAATCATGACCTATTTTTTGTCAAAATCTACCTCTTCGAGTAGCAAGTGGGCAAAATCGGACTTGTGAGTTATCTCATTTTTATAGGTTAAAAAGGCGTTCCCGTACGCCACTTATAATCGGTGAAGATATATAAGTTCATAATACGTACTCAATGTAAGGAAAGTTCCACATATCATATGTGGTCTTCATCATTAAGTCCACTCCAACGAATTGGTGGTTTTCGAGAGAACATGCTTGAGTTGCGAGAACACCCCAATCACCATTCATGTGCGCCTTTAAAAATTAAGGAGTTCCTTCAATTCCTCATGGATCCCATCATCAGAACAGCACCAGCTTAATATGCCTTAGAAGTCATTCCGTTCAAACAAACAAAAAATATTCAAATCGGACCACGCGTCTCGGAGTAATCGGTGAACATACATTAAATAATTTTTAAGAAAAAAAAACCGACTTCAATGGGGGTAGCCGGTGAAGGATTATTGTAGATGGTGCACTTAGATTCCATACAATGAAATAACTTGCTTAAAAAAACGTGAACTATGCGTCGTTGAAGAGTTCCGTTCTGATTATCATCAGCAGTTCCACTTCATCAAATGTCACTCTTTTGAATGAAAATGCTTGATTTGTTGATAAAAATACAAAAGTCACTTTATGTATGCCTTTAAGATTTGAGGAATTCCCTCGATTCCTCGTGGAACTCATCATCAGAACTTGAGCTTGACGAAAATTGGTCCTGACAATCTAACTTGCTTAACAAACATAGCGAAGAGGAAGAATCGCCAAACATGAACTATGCGTCGTTGAAGAGTTCCGTTCTGTTCATCATCAGCAGTTCCACTTCATCAAATGTCACTCTTTTGAATGAAAATGCTTGATTTGTTGATAAAAATACAAAAATCACTATGTGTAAGCCCTTAAGATTTGAGGAGTTCCCTCGATTCTTCATGGATCCCATCATCAGAACTTGAGCTTGACGAACATTTGTTCTGACAATTAAACTTGCTAAACAAACACAGTGAAGAGGACGAATCACCAAACGTGAACTATGCGTCGTTGAAGAGTTCCGTTCTGATCATCATCAGCAGTTCTACTTCATCAAATGTCACTGTTTTGAATGAAAATGATGGTTTTGTTGATAAAAATATAAAAGTCACTATTTGTATGCCTTTAAGATTTGAGGAGTTCCCTCGATTCCTCATGGATTGCATCATCAGAACTGCGTTTTGACAAAAACGGGACCAATCTGTATATATATACTTACAATCAAAAAAAGAATTTTCAAAATCGGTTCAGACATGACGGAGTTATGGAGTAACAAACATAAAAAAAAAAAAAAGAAAAAAAAAAAAACATACACGCCGAATGGAGAACCTCCTCTTTTCAAATCTTGAAGTCGGTTAAAAAACACCAAACCGAATACAGAACCTCCTCTTTCTATGAAATGGTAGTCGGTTAAAAAGGAGTAGATACCTATTACAACCCACTTAACCACATTCTCTTAAAAGCAAAAAAAAACATGTGAATATATTTTATTATTGAGATATCACCTGTTACCCGCACCCTGCTTCCGGGCAGCGCCAACTATAAGTTCTCCAGTGTTGCAGAATCCACAGTTTTAGTGAGAAGTGGTGTTTGTACCTGGCATTCTACAACATGATTTTAGTCCACCCGTGAGACAAACTATGGCAGATTTTAAGTTGTAAATTTTTCCTACAGAACTGGTTGGTGGCGGAGTAGGTGTTGGCGTGGGCGGTGTCGGTGGTGTGGGCGGCGTGGGAGTCGGCGGCGTGTCCGTGGGCGCTTTGGTTGCAGACAAGCCGCCCGCTGGCCGCTCTCGCCTGCTTGAAGACTTCCGAAACAATCGATTTCCTAATTTGCAATTACGGGATCTCGCTAATCACATAGTAGAGTTTTCACAAGACCAGCACGGTTCTAGGTAAATCGGACTATTTCTCTCTAATTTGACTATGACTATATAGACAACTAGCATTGGCTTTCGTCAACTATTTTATTAATTTCTGTGGTTAGTTGACGTGTCATTAATAAATAGTACATTATCTTTTTTACCCGAGCTTTCGTTACAAATACACTTAGGTGCAAAACTGTCCCAATAATAGCATTTTAGTAGAATGTGGAGTTGATGTCGATCAATGGAAGGGGCACATGATTAATACATAAAGTAGTCGTTGAAATTGTTTACAAATTAGCGTAACATATTATGTACTTGGCATTTACGGTTTTTTTGTAATTTAGAATCGAAAAGTAGAAAAAACGCACATTTTTAGTTTTTCCAATATTTTTATTTCCTCCTATGGAAACTCCGAATAGGGAACCATATATATAATTAAGAAATTCTGCCTCTATAAAATCATGAAAGGCATATTATTCAAGTTACTTTTAGGTGACTTAAGCGGCAATTACACTGAGTCGTTCACCTAATGCGGTCGCCGAACTTGTGTCAAACTACTTAGACCAACGAACGTCGTCTTCACATTACGGTTGAATTTCTAATTATAAAAAGTGACTTGACACATGACTGACAGTTAAAATGTTGCCTGGAATAGCAAAAATAAAATAGTCATGTGTATATGTCGATAAAAAGTATCGAAAAGTGTAATGTTGTACTAAACACTACCAATACGTACATTTAAAGGATCCATAAACGTTAGGAAATTAAATTATCATGTAACAGCCTGAAATGCTACAATATTCAAATCAGACAAAAGTTTTGAGATACGTTGCGGCTGATAAATCGTATAGTTATGTTATACAACATATCATATGTTTTTCTATCTCGTCGAACGAGCGGAGGGAGCCTAAAGTGCTTGTTACACTTGTCCTAGTTAGCTTCCTAAATGAGTTAGTTTCTAAATTTAGTCAGGTGTAACCGCATTTAGCAAGTAGTTTCCTAAAAAGTAACCTAGTTAGGAAGCTAGGATGGTCACTGACGAACTTATTGAGTTAGCATCCTATTTAGGACGGAAGAAAGTAAAGTGTAACAGCGTTTAGTCGCCAGTTGACCTAAATGTCATAGATTTTCCATCTGTTCTTTTTCTAAAACTTTAATCGCAGACTGATTCTGTTTATGGTGAATTTAGGATCCTAGTTAGGATGCTAGTTAGGATAAGTGTGACTAGGAGAATATATTTAGGAAACTAGTTAGGACACTAAAAAAAGTAAATTATAACAGGCCTTTAAGCGAAGTGAAGTTATAGACAGCTTCGGATGAAACGGAAACGGAACTGTCAGCTGGACATCGCTGCATTTCGATGGCTTTTTAATTTTGACTAGTTGTTCTGCGGTAACTGTAGTAACGTTTTTTCTAATCTTTATGAAATTTGTTGGGGTTATAGCAGAAATCAATATAATTTGAGAGTTCGTATATGAGCAGGATCGATCAATGGGTTATGGAGCTAGAAGGCGCAAAACAATCATCATAAGACTCTTGTCATATTGGTCAATGCATTTACAAGGAAATCGCGAGTTCTCAGTTCGAGGCGGACTACTGTTATATAGTTCTATAAATCTGAGCTCTTTATTATGGAGGCGACGTTTTGGAAGAACATTGTTCTGGTTCTAATTCTTGCACGTCCACAGGAATCCGTAATCCGAGGCAACATCACTTAATAATTCAATTCAACGCTTCTACGAGTAATAGCAACAAAACGTAACGATATTTACGAAAAGTCAGTAGACGATATTTCTCAAAAATACCTACTTAACTACTTCTAAAATAGACCAAAAGATAGTTGGATAATTATTCGTCCGCATAGAATTCGGCTATCGTGTGGCCAAAAAAGTATTTTTTTTTTTCGGGATAAAAAGTAGTTAAGTATCCTATATCCTATTCCTCACTCTAAGCTACCTCTGGCGCCATTTTAGAGACGTGCGTTCAGCAAGATATTCACTCAAAAACTGAACGGCAGGCATGTGTGTAGAGAAATTCCAATATTGGCCCGACCGCCGTGCGCTTGGAGAATTTAACTAACCGGAGCGGCCATTGACAGGCTTTCCCCTCTGCCGAAAAACAATGGTCAATAAACTGTACGGACTGACGTTTATCTGACGTGGCTATTTGTACGATACGTACGAATAGCCATACATTTGACGTTCGCCTCCCCCGCAAAAATACTTTTATTGTATAGAAAATGACAGACATGGCCACTCCGGTTGGCTGAATTCTCTAAGCCATGCGCCCGGTATGAACCCTACGGCAGGTGTATGAGTAGCCGCCTTTAAAATTATTATTGTCTCGAATAGGATCTACAGAAGTTGTAAATTTACTTCAATTTGTCGCGTACCGCATAGTTTTATCAACAAGTAATAGTCATTCCGTAAAAGTAACGTATTTTCCACATCATGTTGCAGCATTCTTCAGCCTTTGAGCCTTAATCAAGTTGCAGTGACAATATCGCAACCCATAAGTCGCGGCGTTTGTAGAACTCTTAATAAATAATTAAAAATTTCGATAAGAACAGTACTGGCCGAATTGCGGCAACATTTGTGTTTGTTGACTTGTCAAGTCACTCCGTACAATTATAAACTCTAGTTTAGTCTGTCCGCCTGCTGCGGTGGGCGCACGACTCTTAAACGGATTCGTTCAACGATCGTCGTCTTTACACTAGTCTGTCCGCCTAATGCGGCGGCCGACTGCGGTGGCCGAATGCAGCGGCTGGACTATAAAGTCTAATCATCAGACCTCTAATTAGAGCTGTCGCGATGTGTAGTCTCGTGCTTAGGAAAGCTTGTTTAGTAGTTTGCGATATTAGTTATACAGAAAATATTATTAAATCAGGGAATAGAGATTAAAATCAATAGGTACGAAAGAAAGGAAGATACTGGGTTCGGAAGATATATGCACAGCGTAACGTCTATGGTGCAACAGCAATGTTGTGTGATGAACTGTGCGACGAGAAGTTAAAAAAATTCCATAGGATGAACAACAGTTTTAGTTTTTTTAAGACGTGAAACTCGTCTTAATAAAAACTAAAAACATGAATGAGAAGAAAAAAACACCATTTTGTGAGTTTATTTTATTTTTTAATTTATCAAATGATCTGCGTTCGCCGCAGTTAGCCGACAGGCGTCGTATTTACACATAAAGCTCTATAAATGGAGTACGCTTCGCCTCATCTTTCCAAACAAAAAAGTCTGCCAAAATCTGAGGGGGGCGAGGTAGCACGCATGTGAAGTTTTCAAGTCAAAGGTACATCATTGTCGGTTGTTAATACAGTTTATTTCTAAATGAATTTTTATGGCAGCAAGGCTTTATTGACAACCGACAAAGATGTACCTTTGACTTGAAAACACCAAACATATTTGACATATTCTTTCTATACTTCATAACACTAAATGGAGCAATAGATAGTCGACTGTACCTACGTTAACATATGGTTCATTATTGGATGCAGTCTTTGGAAATGTCAAACAAAAAAGCCAAGGATCATTTTTGATTGTATTTTCAAACAAAATATAGAAGACAGCAATCCTTAAGCGCGTTAAATATGGAGAAGTGTCAAACGTCAAATAGTTACTGCCCGTCAGAAAGAAAACGATTGTCTTTGAATCGATTCTCTAAACGAAGCTTGATTTTCGATTTAGGTTAAATCTTTTATTACGAAAGTATTGATAAATAAAGTAAAACTGTACTTACATCTGAAATGGTATTTCATCTTTTTGTAATCTAGACGAAATATAACATTTTTTTACATCCAAAAACAGCGCATAAGGGTATTTTCACGGAGCTTGTTATCCATTGACAGCGATGATGAAAATGCGTGACATCGATTATTGAAATAGTTTTTATAGATGTACTAGATTTTCCGCCAATACTTTTGACAGAGGGGAAATGATACTCAGGGCCTCTCCTGGTTTAGAACTCTCTGTATTTACACTACTTCGTTCACCTAATTAGGCAGTGGCAGCAGTCCCTCGCCGAATGCGGCCGACTACCATGTCCTGCCGTATGCAGCATGCGGCGAACGACTCAGTGTAATTGCCGCTTTATAGTTCGGTGCAAATGTGTACCATTAAAAATAGCCATAGAAAGTGTCTGTTAGTTCAATGTTAAAGACGACTGTTACTCTGCCATAACTACAAAACTATGTTCATGATTCAAACAGTTGATACCTCATTTTATAGAGGCTGAATTTTTTAACTATGTATGGTTCCCTATTTGGAGTTTCCATAGGAGGAACTAGAAATATCCGAAAAAATATAAATGTGTTTTTTTCTACTTTCCGATTCTAAATTACAAAATAACCGTAAATTCTAAGTATATCATATGTAAGGCCGATTTGTAGGAAATTTGAAAGAGTACTGTTATGTATTAATCATGTGCCCCTCTCTTTGTTGGACATCAACTTCTCCACATTCTTCTAAGGTGCTACTATTGGAACAGTTTTGCACCTAAGAGTATATGCGATAGCAGAGAACTGCTGTGACGATAAAAACCCACAGATAGTGCGTGGTGCCGACCGTCATTTTCCGGCACCCTGATTGAGGTTTAGATACTTTTTACCATAGACTGTACGACTGTGGGTGTGAGTGTGTGTGTGGCTTTGACATATCCAAAGCATAACCAATAATTGTTTTGTTCACGATTGCAGCGCTACCATTTTATTACTTTGCGCGTACTTTATGTACGAGTATGTACGATTCACGTCTAAGGTGATCCACACACTTGAGCGGAATTCAGGTATTCATAGACAAATTATCTATGATAGCGGAAATTTGTCTATGGCCCCATACAAAAATTCAGCTACCATAGAAAAATTTCCGCTACCATACAAAATTGTCTTTGAAAAACTGAATTCCGCTTAAATGTGCCCCTATAAAGCTGGTGTCAGCGCGGATCTTACTTAGCCAAACTAATTTGAACCATGTACACAACAGTTATAGATTTCATATTCACAAGAATAATATATAGTCAAGAGACTTGAATTTGGAATGTTAATGTTAAAGGTTCAGATCCCTTTGGCTTTACTAAAACACGCATCGACGTCGGTCGTTTTATGTGAATCAAATCGGCACCAGCTGTAGAATTCATGTACTCTCAACTCCTGCAACAATGCCAACGATGCTTAACTTTGCCAGTCTTGTAAAACATTGTGTCTTTACCGGCGACTGATGATATATCTAGACGTAGAACTTCAAACAAACCGTCAGCGTGAAACTGGGAAACAACTCGTTATACGCATGCTCACTGCGCTGCCAATCAAACGCGTCAAAATATTAGTCTGTTTTCAATTACAACAATTACTTAAAATACGATTGGTCAATCGCAAAATGATTTTGCTGTGATTCGTGGTAGCACTGACACTTGAAAATGACAAGGCAACAGTGACATTGGAAACGCATTATTAGTGGACGGTTTCATAAAATAGAGATCAATTTTCGATTCGATTTTTTTTTTGTTATTAGAGGTTTGAATTTTATTTTAATAGTAGTTGATGTAACTGTTACGTAATAAGGCCTAATTACGTACAGTTGCATACACTGCTTTATCTACACTCATATTATATATATTAAATTAAGTGGTCGGAAACCATAGAATGACCGCCATTGCACGGCCATGGCCAACTCGATTGTGCCGGCGGTCGCGCGGGCGCGTGCCGTTGGTCAGGAAGGAGCACAGGATTTACATTATGTTATCAAATTCGATTTTCGGTATTTTAAACTCGTAACGTATCAATATATGAGCATTTAAAGTTAAAATTACGTTACTGCCACGGATAAAAAGCTTATCATAGTAAAATCGGTTGTGATAATGCTAGCCATTGCCTACCGTTTTTAAACACGTTTTAGAGGACTTACAGTGTGAGTGTAGATAAAGTAAATAAACAGATACTTTTAGGCGGTTGTCACATCTGGCGCGTATCCAGGATTCCATTCAAGGGGGGGCAATTTCCTTTACGAAAAATCTTGCGGTCCGCACCCATGGTCCCCGTAGTACAGGAGGCTTACGTGTCAGGGGGAGGCAATATATATTGTCGACTAGTACCCACAGCAAAAGCCAATTGAGCTTTATTTTGGCTTTAGGTGGATTTGTGTAAGATTGTCCAATAATATTTTATTTATTTATTTTATAAATACTATTTCCTTGTACCACATCCAATGAAGCAATTGACATCGTCTGTCACACTTCAAAACTGATGATTTAGCAGTACATTCATGCTCAAATAAGTCTTAAATTGTATTTTTTTTTACAAATCCCGTTATTTTCAAAAGTAGTAGTTCCGTTTTATGAGCAAAATCGATCTTTACATTCGACCCATGATCAGAGGCATACTGTATACTATTAACTTTATCTGCGTGTTATGAAAAATGAGATGTAAACATGTGTATTTAACTTAAATCAAAACATTTATCTTATTAAAAAGTAATAAAAAAATTATCGTAAGAAATTTGGTTGTTCAAAAGGTGGCATAGCACCATCCCAATATAAAATTATCCGGTAAAATAAATTTATAATGATATGTTTTCGGCTTAACTTACGTATGATAAGTGAGCCCGTCTTTTTTATTATGTTTTCCAGTTCTACTCTGACACCATTTTACGGCGCAAAAAGGCATGTTTACTAAATTATTTAATTTTTTGATAAACTTCACTACCACCGTGTCACTGAACCGCCATTTGTAAACTAAACGGCTTGGCGGCTCAGTTTGTAAGCCCCGCCCCCCGCGGCTCACTTTTTGTGGGGTCATTTTGCAGAGCTACTTCATTGTCTATATATCATCAATTCATCAGTCGCCGCTCTTTACGCTTTAAATCTTATTCCTGAGATGTAAGACAGGCGGCCATTATTAAGAATTAAATAAATATTCAGTAGAGATGAGAATCTTTGTTTTTCAAGCCAGAAAAAGTTCGTATCATTATCGTTCATCGTATCATAGGGAATGTTGCAGGAGATGACGGTATAGGTAACTTTTATTAAATTTATTGTTTCTTATTCTAGATTCATTCAACAAAAACTAGAGAGGGCTACAGTTCAAGAAAAGCAAATGGTGTTCAATGAAATTATTGGAGCAGCTTACAGCCTCATGACCGACGTATTTGGAAATTATGTAATACAAAAATTCTTCGAGTTCGGGACAACAGAACAAAAAACAACTTTGGCACAAAAGGTTAGAAACATTGTTCATCTCATTTTCTGTATATATTTGCCCTTTTTTATCTTTTTACATATACATAGCGTAGGTAAAGATCAGTGGCGGGGCTTGAATAGAACTTGTTTTTTCCGGCATGCCTGATTTCAGACACTTGAGCAGTCCTTCCTACAGCTCACGAAACAAGGTAATTAACAAATTAAATCCGGCTTGCTTGTAAACTGTTGACGTGCCGCTACTGGAAGACATATGTAACCATACAAAAACAGTATTTCCCGCCTGTATCATGTCATGTGTGGAAGTGGTACATAAGTAAACCTAACAAAAAAACAGAATAGTGTATATCAGTTGTAAAAAGAGGGGTCAAAAAATACGAGCGGCTCGGGTACCTAATAGACGGAGAGCTGGCCACGTCAGATATGACACAATAATGAGAGCAACGAAACCCCTGTAGTTAGTTTGCTATACTATGCTTATTTCTAGATCCGGACATCTGGCAGCTGTAAAGTGGTGGAGGTCAAAGAATGTAAATAACTTGAAGAAAACAAATCCTAGAGTTCTGGGTTTAATGCAATATTATGGGAAATTATGTAATTAATTAGGTTATATCATATCCAGAAGGTTCTGTTGGGGGAAAGTAGGGGGCCAATTGATGTAAAATGCAATTTTTAGTTATTCGCCTACTGTTTTTGTTTGCGCAATAATAGACAATGGTTTTTAATCTAATGTTAAAATATAGGCCCTGTCCTCTATAAATGACAAAACTTTGGCATTTTTTATCTATTTTGGTATTACTTTTTTCCAACTTAAAAACTTTGTTGGTCTGTCACTCTGACCTCCACCCATTAAAAGCTGCCAGATGCCCGGATCTAGCAATAAGGATGGTAAAACAGTGTAACTAGACAGGTTTCATTGCTCTCATTATTTTGTCACATCTGACGTGGCCAGCTCTTAGACCATAACAATTTGAGTTAAAGACGGAAATTGTTAAGAAAGCGCCACGAGTATTTTTATATAAATAAAACGGACTTAAGTGTACACAATTAAGTCGTCCCGTTACATTTATTTAAATAATTAGTGAATATCTTGTGACTTTAAGTCAATATGTTGCATTACAACTTTTTCGATGACTACTGACTTTCAAATAAAATGTTAAATTGAAATAGTAAACAATCACCATACTCAATATTTTATCAACAATCAGTTCCGAATAATTTATAACATAAAACCAACTCAAACACACATATACACTCGTTACATAACGATAAAATCTTAATATTAAACTAGGATAAATAGAAATAAAGTGAAACTAAATGAATTACATTACATTTAGACCCCGTTATGGAGGTGCAATTTGGTAGCTTGTCATTCTTAGGGATGGGTATAAATCAGAGAGTTCTAAACCAGGAGAGGCCCTGAGTATCATTTCCCCTCTGTCAAAAGTATTGGCGGAAAATCTAGTACATCTATAAAAACTATTTCAATAATCGATGTCACGCATTTTCGTCATCGCTGTCAATGGATAACAAGCTCCGTGAAAATGCCCTTATGCGCTGTTTTTGGATGTAAAAAAATGTTATATTTCGTCTAGTTTACAAAAAGATGAAATACCATTTCAGATGTAAGTACAGTTTTACTTTATTTATCATTACTTTCGTAATAAAAGATTTAACCTAAATCGAAAATCAAGCTTCGTTTACAGAATCGATTCAAAGACAATCGTTTTCTTTCTGACGGGCAGTAACTATTTGACGTTTGACACTTCTCCATATTTAACGCGCTTAAGGATTGCTGTCTTCTATATTTTGTTTGAAAATACAATCAAAAATGATCCTTGGCTTTTTTGTTTGACATTTCCAAAGACTGCATCCAATAATGAACCATATGTCAACATTTGTACAGTCGACTATCTATTGCTCCATTTAGTGTTATGAAGCATAAAAAGAATATGTCAAATATGTTTGGTGTTTTCAAGTCAAAGGTACATCTTTGTCGGTTGTCAATAAAGCGTTGCTGCCATAAAAATTCATTTAGAAATAAACTGTATTAACAACCGACAATGATGTACCTTTGACTTGAAAACTTCACATGCGTGCTACCTCGCCCCCCTCAGATTTTGGCAGACTTTTTTGTTTGGAAAGATGAGGCGAAGCGTACTCCATTTATAGAGCTTTATGGTATAAATATATATGATGTCTTTACTGTTCCTTTTTCTTAGCCATTAGTTTTATATACCATTTTTAGACTAACATTTTACATGTTTTTTTGTCACCCATGATAATCATTGTCATCAGAAGTAGAAACCATTATCAGTAACAATAACGATATAAGTAGTTGCTATTTTGCTTTTTTAATGTTTTGAGTTGCAGGGCCGTGCCTGAACGCTCTTGAGATAAACCTTACCCATAGAGATATAATAGCCAGCCACCTATACTGAAAATGAATTATTTACGTCAATAGATAGTCAATGTCATCTCACAACAATGTTTCCGATTATTTGGCTGTATCTACGAGAATATTTTATTCGTAATATTGAAAATGCAGTCACTTCTCGCAGAATACCCTGAACTCTAAAAAAATTAAGATTGAAATTTGTTATTTATGTTTTTTTATTAGTCGTATTTTACAAAATAAACACGTTAAATTAAAACTAGAAATCTCATTAATAATGAGATTTGTAGTATTTTTTATTTCTTATTTTTCCTGTACTATAATGAGTCATTATAGTACAGGAAAAATAGCGACATACATCTAGTATTTCAAAATAATTTTTACCCATCCCTAAGAATGTCAAGCTACCAAATTGCACCTACGATAACGGGGTCTAATTACATTACATTACATAAGCCTTTATTCCTCATTTTCGTTTAGTACCTACATTTAGTTGTGTTATTTTTATTTATTTTTCTTATTGAGGTACCCAGTTTTGGGCGAAGGCGTCCTCCAGCTCCTTCCATAAAATTCTGTGAAACTAAAACTGTTAAATGAATAGATAATGAAAAGGGGATTCTGCTAACATCGAATTTCAATGGTCGCCGAAAGCCAGCATCTGTAGAGTTCCGCACAGGTGAAGAAAGAGAAGAAGTGTAAACACGTTTCATTTTGGCTATCAGTGTACCATAAGCAATGTAGGTAATTTAGTCGGATTATAGTTGTAGCCCGTGAAGTTTTAGCGTGGAATGCCAAAAAACTCCTACTTTTAAGAGTCTGCAATTCGACACCAAATTCAAAATGGAAATGGGAGGGTTCTTTCAATGCTAGATAAAACTGATATATTCATAACATAACAATTTCAAAACGTTTGACATTACATTAGGGCATCACAGTTCTGGTGCAGGTATTGAGCGGTGATTGTGATTACGCTTCCTTACTTAATAATCTCCCAAGATTAATCCTTGAGTAGCCCTACAAAACTGGCTTACAAGTTTTACTTAGCCATATTTGGTTACCTTATTTTATTTTCCTATTGACCCCGAATTTATATCAGAAGTCTATCTATAAATGAGAACTCACTATGGCAATTCAAGGGTTAATGTTGGCCTATGTTGACTTTTTGCCTTAATTAAAATGAGATATTATAATTTTTAAGAAAAAAAAACCGACTTCCATGGGGGTAGCCGGTGAAGCATTATTGTAGATGGTGGACTTAGATTCCATACAATGAAATAACTTGCTTAATAAACGCAGCGGAGAGGATAAATCGCCAAACCTGAACTATGCGTCGTTGAAGAGTTCCGTTCTGATCATCATCAGCAGTTCCACTACATCAAATGTCACTCTTTTGAATGAAATCGCTTGATTTGTTGATAAAAATACAAAAGTCACTTTATGTATGCCTTTAAGATTTGAGGAATTCCCTCGATTCCTCATGGAACTCATCATCAGAACTTGAGCTTGACGAAAATTGGTCCTGACAATCTAACTTGCTTAACAAACACAGCGAAGGGGACGAACCGCCAAACGTGAACTATGCGTCGTTGAAGAGTTCCGTTCTGATCATCATCAGCATTTCCACTTCATCAAATGTCACTCTTTTGAATGAAAATGCTTGACTTGTTGATAAAAATACAAAAATCACTATGTGTAAGCCGTTAAGATTTGAGGAGTCCCCTCGATTCTTCATGGATCCCATCATCAGAACTTGAGCTTGACGAAAATTTGTTCTGACAATTAAACTTGCTAAACAAACACAGCGAAGAGGACAAATCGCCAAACGTGAACTATGCGTTGTTGAAGAGTTCCGTTCTGATCATCATCAGCAGTTCTACTTCATCAAATGTCACTGTTTTGAATGAAAATGATGGATTTGTTGATAAAAATATAAAAATCACTATATGTATGCCTTTAAGATTTGAGGAGTTCCCTCGATTCCTCATGGATCCCATCATCAGAACTGCGTTTTGACGAAAACGGGACCAATCTGTATATATATACTTCCAATCAAAAAAAGAATTTTCAAAATCGGTTCAGACATGACGGAGTTATGGAGTAACAAACATAAAAAAAAAAAAAAAAAAAAAAACATACACGCCGAATTGAGAACCTCCTCTTTTGAAATCTGGAAGTCGGTTAAAAATAGAGCAAGGTTGGGCGGACTCGTTTAACTTTTTTTTTTTTTTTTTTTTTATACCACGACGGTGGCAAACAAGCATACGGCCCGCCTGATGGTAAGCAGCTACCGTAACCTATGGACGCCTGCTACTCCAAAGGAGTCACATGCGCGTTGCCGACCCTTTACAAAAAGGAGGATTCACTGTGTTGACGACTAAAGGAACAAGAAGGTCCCTCATCGTTAACACACTGGGTCCTCTTTGAGCTCTTTGGCAACCTTACTCACCAGCAGGAACACAACACTATGAGTAGGGTCTAGTGCTATTTGGCTGTGGTTTTCATGAACTGAACTTACAGGTTTTACTACAATAAGTAAAACATTAGGAAAGATAACTGTAGAGGCTGAGTTGTATACGTCCGTTTATTATGAAACATTTGGTATGCAGGTACGCGGGCATGTGTTAGCGCTGGCGCTACAGATGTACGGCTGCCGGGTGATCCAGAAGGCGCTCGAGTCCATCCCGGCCGAGCAGCAGCAGGAGGTCGTGCGGGAGCTCGACGGGCACGTGCTCAAGTGCGTCAAAGATCAGAACGGAAACCACGTTGTAAGTCACCTTACTCGCAACATTCATCAAAATATATCAATCATTGTATTTTTCGTTCATGTGTCGCATTCTGGCCTATTACAAATTTGCTTCAGCGATTATATTGCGACTTGTTGTTTCATGCTATCAAAGCGAATGAATCTGCTCTGCGAAGTGCTGTTTAATTTTTATAATACGAATGTGACATCCGAATATGTGTTCGATGGCTACAACGAGCATGTTAGGTCAATCGTGCTTATTGTACGTGTGTTCAGGTACAGAAGTGCATCGAGTGCGTGGAGCCGACGGCGCTGCAGTTTATCATCAACGCGTTCTCAGGGCAGGTGTATGCGCTGTCTACTCACCCATACGGCTGCCGAGTGATCCAACGCATCCTCGAGCACTGCACGCCCGAGCAGACTGCTCCTGTCCTGTCAGAGCTGCACGCTCACACCGACCAGCTTATCCAGGTTCGTATCCTCCTTATCCTGCCGGTTCAAAGAATGGAATGTGACATTGTCATGGTAAAGGTAATATATTGTCGGTATTGAGTTATTGGTACCTCCTTATAGTTCAAAATATTCTCCGTCATATGCAAAAAGAACGAGATCGCTATGTTGAGTATTTTTATTTTTAAATTTTTTTTGATGTTTCAACATATCTTTGTACTGTTTTGAAATATTCGAGTTTAAAGTTTATTGGTAGGCTATAGGGTGGTAATTAAAATACTAGAGCATTTACTACCTATTAGCTACTATTTAGTACCTATGTTGACATATTTCACGATATATAGACATCTCAATTTTCAAATTCAGTCACTTTGAAAGGCTAAATTTGGCATGAATTCAAAGTCGTTTTTTTTTTCTAAATCCTCCTAAGTTGCATATTTTCCATAAAATATGATTTGTGAGGCCTACATTTAATGCATTGTTACAACTAAGAACATTTAAGTGCAAATTTCTAAAACGTACCCAATCAGAAAACTATTTATACACCGTGTTTATTTTAATTCCGGTAATTTCAAGGGTATATTTCTGAGCTTAACTTAAGTTTATTTCTCAAAGACGCCAGTGTCATAATTCGCTCCAGTTCTGAGGTAATCCATATTTCATTTATGTCTTTCTAATTGTGTAAACCTACATTAAATTATTTTTTTACTCTGAGCTACTTAATGTCAATGGTGCATATTGACATGTCTAGTTTTCAATTGTTTGGTTTAAGGACCGATTAAGGAATCAATCAGTAACTGCTGAACCTACTTAGATGAAACTTTGTATAGAGATTGAGATAGTTTGAGTCCGTAAAAAGTACATAAAAAGTAGTTTTCATCCCAAAATATCAACTCTTAAGGGGCTGAAAAGTGGTTAAGAAGAGTTATTAATCTATAGTTAAACCGATTTAGATTAAATTTGGTACCTATGAAAATAGTTTGAGTTCTGGGGAGTTTTTATCCCAGAAACCACCCCTGAAGGGTGTGAAAAGGGGGCAAAAGTTATTTGTATGGGGAATCAATATCCACTGAACTTATTTAAGTCCATAGATAAAATTTGGTATGGACATAGTTTAAGTTCTGGAAAAGGAAATAGAGTAGTTTTTATCTCAGAGGTAAAAAGGGGAGTGGATTACTATCTCTATACTAAGTTTCATCTAAATAGGTTCAGCAGTTATTTATTGATTCCCCAATTGGTCCCTAATGTAAATAAGGTATTTTAACTCAACCAAACAATTGAACATTATGACATGACATGTCAATGAAATTTGATGTCATGAAATATCAATCCGAGATACAAAGGAACCACATTGTAGTGACTTAAGACTCAGTTACATGATTTTATAGCGGATTCTCGGACTAAAAGAACTTAATATTTTATTTATTTCTAATAAAAGTATGGTACAATTTACAAAAATATCAGTTTCGCCAAACATTCAAGTTTATCGGCGATGGTAACACTCACAGTTTTTGTACCAGGTTTTCTTATCCTATGACCTAAGTACCTAATTATCTAATTAAAGGTAGGTTTACACAATCAGAAAGACAAAAAAGAAATATCGATTACCACAGAACCGGAGCAAATTAGGGCACTGGCGTCTTTAAGAAATATACTGACGTTAAGCTCAGGAATTTACCCTTGGAATTACTAGAAAAAAAAAACACGGTGTATAAATAGTTTTCTGATTGGGCCGTTTAAGAAATTTGCACTAAAATATTCTTAGTTGTAACGATGCATTAAATGTAGGCCTCACACATCATATTTTATGGAAAATATGCAACTCAGAAGAATTTAGAAAAAACTGATTTTGAATTCATGCCAATTGTAGTCTTTCAAAATCACTGTATTTGAAAATTGAGATGTCGATATAACGTGAAATCATATTATCTACAACTTTTACTCAATAAGTTTTTCAACAGGAGTCATCTGTTTCAAAGATATGTGGTACGGAAGTCAAAATATGAGTTTTTCAATTAAATGAGACATTTTCCCGGTTTATAACTTTTGATTTCGGCTGAACCAAATTAGAAGTTAAAATGCTCAATCGACGCAGAATTTAACCCTCTTTAATATTAAAATTAATGACATTTTCCGTCGGACGTATCGATTTCGAGCTACTAGCAAACAACTGACAAAGAACAAAAATTTCGTTAAAAAGTTATGGACACCTCGTGAGATTGGAAAAGGAGATTGGAAACTCGGATTACATGCATTTAGGACCACATGAAGGTATTGTAGCGATTTCCAGCCTGCTGGGAATTAATTCCTCAAAACCCTTGTTATAGATCTTATTTGCTTGGCCTATTTTTCCCTATATCAACCTAGCGTACGGAAACGGTGGTGGCAATATTGAGAAGAAAGGGCACTGGAGTCGCCTAGGTTACATTTTATGATTGAATGACTAATGTTTTTTTTTTTGTGTAATCATTATTGAATATCCCCTCGTTTTCTCCGCTAGACCTTTGGCTGATGTTTCCAACCCTTTTGTGGTCTCCCTAATTAAAATGAGTAAAATAATTCATTAATTAGATCCAAAAATATTGACACTAGAACAAGAAATGTATGGTTTAGACAAAAAATTCAATCATAATGTAACCTAGGCCACTCCATTGCCCTCTCTGCTCACCAATGCCACCATCTGTCCGAACGCTAATTATAAGTATCTATTGCGTATATAAGTTCATTTTAATAGATTTTGGTTCTGTGGGTTTTATTACCGTGAAACTATACAACTTTGCCTTTTCAACATGATTTTACCCAACGCGTAACATAACAATAGCACAGATTATATAATAGTTCTTACGAATCACTCATAGAAAAAGCAATTACCTACGGTTTACGTACCTACGCAATAATACAATGGAGCGGCCTTCAACGCGCGGCACCCCGCACCTCCCGCGCACCCGCACAATCGCTAGGGTCGCCATGTTTGGAAATGTTTTATAGTTAAGGAAATAGGTATTTTGCATTGATTCAGTGTTTAAGTGATTAGCATGGTGCATAACAATTATAGTTACACGAGTAATATTGATTGATATTTTGTTGCCGCGATGAGAGTATGATTAATCTTGACAGATTTGCCACACACTGTCAAAATTAATATGGATTGACAGCTATCTCAACTTATTCTAATCGCCTTTTACCAATATCATCATAGTTATTTGAGAGATTAATAAAGATAACATGTCTATTATTATTATAACATAAGTGAATCCTCCTTTTTTGTAAAGCGTCGGCAACGCGCATGTGACTCCTTTGGAGTTGCAGGCGACCATAGGTTACGGTAGCTGCTTACCATCAGGCGGGCCGTATGCTTGTTTGCCACCAACGTGGTATAAAAAAAAAGTTTGTATGCTTACTTACCTTTCCCCATCCGTCGGCAGAGCGAAAAACGATAAGTTTTTATTAGCTTTGCTATTTTTACATCCAACCACATCGCAATAAATAATTTTTTTTCGTGATGCCATTGGTCCGAATTCCGAGTAGCGTCGCGCGCGTTACGACGTGCGTTCAGTGAGCGCGTTGGTAGCCCACTGACTTTAGCTCCCTCGGCGGAGGCGCAAAACGTAGGTATATAACTCGCTCGCGCGGGCATGATTCATAGGCCTGACAATAGTAAGCGAAGTATTTATTTTTATTTTATTTATTTAAGGAGTTCCAATTTTATGTAGAAATGAAAGGAAGGCCGGTGAAAAGTTTTGGACAGGGCGCTTTTCTAGATTCCATACAATGAGAGAACGAGACAGAAGATGAATGGTCCTTAACTAGCTGTCAAAAAGCCTGTCTTGGGCAAAAACCTTCCCTATAGAGTTAATCTACAGCATTTTAATTTTAGTGTATTTCAGAAACCAGTGGATTATAATTTTGGAGCAATTCGAGACAACACATTGACTCACTTTCGCGAAAATAAATAATATCTACTTCGAGTCATACAAATTTAGCTTTTCTAAGCTCCAATGTTGGAGATGTCACTTTGAAAGTTGCCTTCCCCACTACAGGAACTTAGATAGATATCGGGTGTTCCAGAAAGTATAAGCACGAGTTATCATTGATATAAGACGGTTTTTATTTTGACAAATATGCTTTTCTCAATATTGGATTTTAACTTATTGTTAAACAAATTCAGGCACCAATTTATTGATATCGTCAATTATAAACCGGTAATCGCACCTTGGATCTATCGCGCGACATAAGCTCCACACAGCACAGATTTAACTCCAATGTCTTTGGAGGCTTCCGACCAGTTTCTTTTGAAGGTCTCGATGGAAAGTGCTGGCTTAATGATTTTATCATTGATATGTCTTGGTAACAGGCTAAAAAGTTGCGATTGGCCTGGCTTCTGGACAGTTCGCCGAACCCATCTCCTTAGGTAATGATGCGACTCTTCTGTCACTATACCAATATAACGTGGTCTTCGAGTAGGGTAGTAAGACTATCATGCTCGCGGGTCATGAGCAATTAAACGGCGATTCAAGTACTCCTAGATGAAGATATCAGCCTTAATCTATTGAGTGTTAACGAATGGCTTAGACAACTTCACACACTCACAGAGGGCCTAACTAACCTGTTAGACACGTACCTGGTTTTTTTTCTATGAAAACGCCTTTACAGGATCATTAACATCCTGGCTTTCTCATACGGTGTAAAATTGGTCACTGGAAGGATTTTGTAGTCAAATTTTATAGTGCGTTTCGACATCTATAATAACGCACGACGATTTTTAGCACAGTAGGCTATCATAAAACTTTTTCACGTTTTGTTTCACACATGCAGCTTGTTTAGTGCTCCGTTTTGATACTTTCTGCTTTTTTTAATCAATTATTGCCTTGGCCCGTTGAACATTGCGAGCCGATTTTTGCAGTTTTTTGGCCACCTCCCTCACAGACGAGTTATTTTTTGTATATAACACCTTGTGCAATCTTACGGTCCAAATTTCGATCTACAGGCCCCCTTTTCGACCACTTTTTGGTGCTACGTAAAAGGAGAATTCTCCACCAGAATTTGGAATAATCGTACGTATGGCTCCGATACTAACTCCCACAGATTTCACCAACTCTTTGAGCATTATGTTAAGAACTATACCGTATTTGTGAAGAATTAGTTTTCGTTTATCTGGAGAAATGCCTCACATTACGCATATTTTGCATATAATTTACATATTTGTTGCTAATTAAGGAAATAACACTTCCATATTGACTGTATTTTCTAGTCAGTATCATGAACAAAGATGTGGCATTGCAAATTCGTGCTTATACTTTCTGGAACACCCGATATCACAAAACTAGTAACACGTTCGTATTAATCTGTGTTTTAAAGCTAGTCATATTATTGGGAACACTAACAAACTAACTTGAGTGACGCGTGAGCCGCTTTGAATGCGAATGTGTTTTTTGTTGGACCTCAAAAACTTCGGTGGTATATCGGTCCAGGAAAGCCCTACAGCTTTGTGATTTTAAGACGATTGTCGCCGGAGTGTCCTTGAGCGTTTGGGCGCCCTCTACCCGCGCCACCCGCGTACCCCTCTCATTGCGATCGTGCGTAAATCCACCGCGATGCACCGCAACAATGTTCAAAGAATATGACTTTACTCAGAGGCGCGCGGGCAGCTTTATAATAATTATAATCCTTTTGCGGATGTTTTGTGATATGATTACTGTGATTAGGTACTACGGTGACATTTTTAGGAATGCTACTTACCTATTAAATAAGATAAGTAATAACGATCTCGAAGAGTAGATTTTTATGTAAAAAAATTAAAACCTAGATTTTGAATTTGAAGTACAGTGAGCGGCAAAATATTTATGAATTTACGAAATATGGTTAAAAATATTCCGCATATCAGAAAAAAATAAAAAATACTGACTAGTACAGCAAAAAAAACTGAATGCACATCAAAGCGGTGTTTTCATGTGAATTGGGTTTTTTTTTGCTGTGCAAGTGAGCTTAATAGATGGTTATTTTTTGTTACGATTTTAAATATTAACCGTAAAAAATCAATTTATTACGATAAATTTACAAAACTAAGCCTGTTGCGAGTTGCGAATAGTAAAAATGCACATGTAAGGAGCGGCATTTGTGCACGAAATCGACATACAATTGTCATGAGAGCTGTAAGCCCATTAAATTTAGATCTTTAAAATATAACACACCGCAAACACTTCTTAGGGTTCCATAGCCAAAATGGCAAAAACGGAACCCTTAAAAGTTTTTTGAAACATGTCCGTCTGTCCGTCCGTATGTCAAAGCCATTTTTATTATAAAACATATAATTTTTATCTAGAGGTGCGTTTCATGTTCACTTAGTTTTCTGGCTAAATTGCTAAAAAACTTTTAGGGGAGGCACTCCATACATACATATGCCAAACTAAATGTCAAAAATATATTTTTTGTAAATATGAACATGTTGTACGATGCGGTTTTAAAAATATCTTATACATATACGAGCCCCAATGCAAATTAGATCGTCTAGTCACACTTATAAATCCGATATTTTTTTAAAGACTGCTTATTAAATCCGGACTGACTTTGATGATTAAAGGAATACACTACATACAAAGCCATTGAAAGTAGTTTAATGTTGCGTTGTAAAAAGTGTAATAATGTTATTTAATTTAGAGTAACTGTATCGTAAAGTTAACATTAAGCAAGCAAAAAATTACGTCTAGTTCATATTTTAGACAAAATAGGTCGTCTATATAAGATAATAATTTTAAACAAAAAAGAACCGACTTCACTTAGTATCCACCTTTCCAAAAGCAAATGCTCGAGATGCTGTAAAAAATACTCAAATCACTATAGGTGTGCCTATAATAGTTGAAGAGTTCCCTCGATTTCTCCAGGATCCCATCATCACCTGGTTACAATGGGACCAACTGTGAAGTATACTCTTTCAAACAAAAAAATAATTTTCCAAATCGGTCCAGCCGTCTTCGAATAATCGGTGAACATGCATAAAAAAAAACAATAAAAAAAAAATAGCAAAAACAAAGATCCCGACGAATTGATAACCTCCTCCTTCGAAATCTTGAAGTCGGTTGAAAACTGTTTTTTAAGAAGTTTAATATTTAATTATATTTTAAATTGAATATAGAATATTCTCTGTCATCTAAAATGACAGATGGCTATATAAAAACGCAATTGCAGTGCAAATTTTCATTACTTTATAATCATTATTCTATCGAGATGGTGCGAGGTAAACCAGTGACTGAAGAAGTGCGTCTAATCGGCGGCCTAATCTACTTACCAAATATCCGAGGAGATGTCGTTGCCACGATCTACAATTCAAACGCTTATGGAGCATCACCGAAAACATGGAACAGTGTCCTGTTTAAAGAAATCTGGCCGTCGACGAATAACCTCCAAGGCAGAAAACAGGATGTTGAAGAAGAGCAGGAGAACTTACCGTATTGTGGTGGGACGCTATTAAAAAAACATTTCAGTCGATACCTGCAAGAGAGTAATGTAATGAAGAGAATGGGCTATAGTTTTTACACTGCTAAAGAGAAACCGTTACTTACTAAAAAACAGAAAACCAACAGATTGAAATTCGCTAATAAATACAAAAACTGGACTGTCAATCAGTGGCGAAAAATAATATGGAGTGATGAATCCAAATTTGAAGTCACAGTTGGTGACGAACGAAGTAAAGTCATTCGGGAAAAAGGAGGGGCATTTCATAAAGACTGCCTCAAGCGAAAGGTGAAGTTTCCAGCATCTTTAATGATTTGGGGCTGTATGTCGGCACAGGGCGTGGGCCATCTGCAATTTATAGATGGAACCGTCAATGCCGAGAAATACCAAAGCATCCTGCAAGAGAGTTTGCTGCCGTCTATACGGCAGTTAAAATATAAAAATGCATTTACTTTTTAACAAGACGGTACTGCATGCCATACCGCGAAGACAACGATGGCGTGGCTGAAGTCCAAAAAAATCCCTACCATGCCATGGCCGTTCAGCAGCCTGGACTTGTCTCCCATAGAAACTTTGTGGTGGAAAAGGAAAATAGGCTGCAAAGGCTTGAAAGGACCCTTCTAGATCTAAAGCTGATCTAAAGGATAAAGTTGGTAGATTCAATGCCGCTCAGGATCAAAGCCGTTTTGGATGCAAAAGGTGATACCACCAAGTGGTAGATGGTCTAATATGCATCGGCTAAACCCAAGACGAACCTTTTTGCGAATATCTCATTTGGCAAAACAATGTTTTCTTTTTTATCACTGTGGAAAGTTGTTATTTTTTTCATTCGATACATAAAGTATTTTTCATTTTCTATATTGTTTTAATATTACATGATCTTCTAACCATCGCTGTCATCCTGAATTTTTAGGTTAAAGTTAGGTTAGTACATTTTTTACCTGCTAGACGAACTCATTTGCATTGGGGCTCGTGTATATATATATATATATATATAGAGGATTTTTAAAACTTGTTTTATTAAGTCAATATTTTCAGAAATAATTGCTTCGAAAGTCTAAATATAATAGGCCCCCCCATCTAACTTTTAATCCGTAAGTCAAAAAAATATGAAAAACCAAGAAGGCTTAGTACTTAATTTCTACGAAAATTATTTCACATATTATCCGTTTATCCGTTTTTGAGTTATCTTTTTAAAATTATTTTATTAAATAAAGATTTTATCCAAGAAACTACTTTCTACGGAACTCTACAATATGCGTGATCCGATACAAACTTGGCCGGTCCTTTAAAGATATTTGACAGGTAGTATTAACCCTTAGTAGTAATTTATTTATTTACTTTGTGTTGATAATTAATATAAAATTTGTATTTATTTCACCGACATAGTAAAGTTTTTTTAGGGTAGTCAACGCGCATGTGAATCTTCAGGGGTTGCAGGCGTCCATAGGCTTTATAACTGCTTTCCATCAGGGTGGGTGGTATGCTTGTTTGCCAGCGTCGTGGTATAAAAAAAAAGCTTTTTTTACTTTATTCTTACATACATACATTGAAATCTTAAATATCAGCAATTTTTTATTAGAATCTCAATCAGGCTTTGCTCAGTGATAGTTAGTACACTGAAATTTGGTATGATTATGTATTTTAATTACGCCTACAAAGTGGTAAAACAATAAGTATCTGAAACACATTGTTGGATAGGTCTTTTAAGAAGAATAAGCCTCAAACAACTTTTGGATAAAACGAATACTTTAATAATAGCTCCGAAAGTAAAACATGCTCTTTGATTTTTGAACCGTGGGTCCAAAAAATTTGGAAAAATTCCTGCAAGTGAGGCCATTGAAATACTTATCACGTATTTTCAATAAAAACTATATCGAATAAAATCGGTTGAGCCGTTTTTGAGTTATGCCTATACTAAAATAACGTAAGTGCCACAAAATATCTCTTTATAAATTACCTTTTGAATGGATGTATTGTAACAGGCCGGCAACTACGGATCCTTACACTGAGCATCAGAGGCGTATTTGGAAATTTGGCGCCCCGGGCCAGAAAATTTTGCCGCCCCTGTTACTTTACCAGACAGAATATTAAAATTTTCTTGAGACTCTCTGAACCCTTAGTGTACGGTTGACGTTGAAAAACCGGCCAAGTGCGTGTCGGACCACGCATAGGAGGGTTCAGTACCTTAAATGGAGTAAGAACCAAACTAATACCAAAAGGTCGTATCTGATGCCTATGGAAGAAGTTTTTTGGAGATAACTCAAAAATGGCTGAACTGATAATGTTCAATTCAATTTTCGTAGAAAGTATATGATAAGTTGATAAGGCGCATCTCCCCAAATTTTTTAATATTTTTTGGACTTACGGGGCACAATTTTTCTGACTTTCGAAGCGATTATTTCAGAAAATATTCAATTAATCACAAAATGCTCAAAGAAACCTCAATGTTATTTTTAAAGACCTATCGATTTATGTATCACATGTAGATATTTGGTTTAAAAAAAAATCGAAATTTAGTTACATGTATATGGAGCGCCCCCCATAATTTTTTTTTTCAAATTTAACTACATAACTAAGTAGCTGCATACAAAATACACCTTATGTGTAAATTTTATGAAGGTACGTCGTATAGTTTTCGAGTAAAATGGCTATGACATACGGACGGACAGACAGACAGACAGACATGCCGAATCCATAAGGGTTCCGTTTTTTGCCATTTGGCTACGCTTATGATCCGCTCTGGTTGATCCGCTCTGGTTTCGCAGCATAACGTGCTGCGCTGTAGCGCGTTATCGATCGACTACGAAGATTTGCAAAAGTCGAGGAGCAGTTTGGAACCTTGTTAATCGAAAAGTAAAATTTTTATAGGTTGGTAAATCACTTGGTTGGACAGCCCTCAGCCTGGTCGGTTTTGGTTTTCAAATTAATTTTACATGAAAGAGTATATTAAGAGCTATCTCCTGGATTTATTTTTTAATTGCATATTTTAGAAGCTAGAAAGAGTATAAAACTGTATAGTCAAATATCTTACTCAAATATTTATTGTATAAAAAAATCAGTAAGCTTAAACTTATTTTTGTTACATGTATGGAGTGCATGTGTCGAGTGTATTTTTAAATGTGTTTAAAAATAATTATTTTGCTCCAATATATAGCGGGTTATAAAAGCCATTCAGGCATTCACACACCAAAATTTTATAAATATAGGGCCGTTAATTTCCGCTACAGACGGAAAAAGCACCCCAAAAATTGCACCACTAATTAAAGTGTCCGAAAACGGAACGGACTAGACTGAGCGCTGTCTGACCAAAAAAGATTGAAAGAGCATCACTTTAGCAATCAAATGAGGTTGGTTTCATATTGCTACTCGATGAAGTAAAAACACCCCAGAAATTGCACCACTAAAAGTGTCCGAAAACAAAATAGACCAGGCCGAGGGCTATGCAAACAAAAAATATTGAAAGGGCATCACTTTAGCTATCAAATGCAGTACTAGTAGATTTCCGCAACTCGACGACTAACGCCTATTTTGCGTGATGCATTAGTCTACTAAAACATAATAATTGTAGTTTACTTACATGATCAAATTTGTTTTCAGAGCATTATGAGATTCATGACTTTTGTTTTTTCCTCCATTTTTATTTTATTTGTTTTTTACTTGTATTATAATCTAAATAAAATACACTTTTTATACGAACATACATGAACATGCATACGAGAACATTATCTTAAAAGATAAAACGTCTATACTTTATTCATTCCGGGAAGACACGTTATGTCCGCAGCGCATGAACTCTCTGCAGTTATTTAGTCTTTAGGCACAGTAAGTCCGATATTATTGCTCACGGGCCAATCACAAGTATATGTAGTACAAGGGAAGCACGGAGTAACGAGCGACACAGCCTCCTCGTCTCAAAGCTAGCTCACGACTGCCAGCAACGCCGTTTTCGAGTGAGCGTCAGGATGGCGGGTGGACCTCAGGAATTTTATCGAATTGTTAATAAAAGTACTGTACCTTTAGTGTACCTCAGTGTACCTTCAGTAAAAATCAGTGTACCTCTCTCTAAAACGAGATTTTTCCAAAAAAAGGTCCACCCGCCATCCTGACGTCAGGATGGCGGGTGGACCTGGTAAATGATACATTAAACCACATATAATGTATGTGGTTATAGTGTACCTTCAGTGTACCTCTGTATAACTTTAAAAACAATCTGCATACCACTCCTGAAAAGGAGCTACGCTCAAAATAAGGTCCACCCGCCATCCTGACGTCAGGATGGCGGGTGGACCTTTTTTTGGAAAAATCTCGTTTTAGAGAGAGGTACACTGATTTTTACTGAAGGTACACTGAGGTACACTAAAGGTACAGTACTTTTATTAACAATTCGATAAAATTCCTGAGGTCCACCCGCCATCCTGACGCTCACTCGAAAACGGCGTTGCTGGCAGTCGTGAGCTAGCTTTGAGACGAGGAGGCTGTGTCGCTCGTTACTCCGTGCTTCCCTTGTACTACATATACTTGTGATTGGCCCGTGAGCAATAATATCGGACTTACTGTGCCTAAAGACTAAATAACTGCAGAGAGTTCATGCGCTGCGGACATAACGTGTCTTCCCGGAATGAATAAAGTATAGACGTTTTATCTTTTAAGATAATGTTCTCGTATGCATGTTCATGTATGTTCGTATAAAAAGTGTATTTTATTTAGATTATAATACAAGTAAAAAACAAATAAAATAAAAATGGAGGAAAAAACAAAAGTCATGAATCTCATAATGCTCTGAAAACAAATTTGATCATGTAAGTAAACTACAATTATTATGTTTTAGTAGACTAATGCATCACGCAAAATAGGCGTTAGTCGTCGAGTTGCGGAAATCTACTAGTACTGCATTTGATAGCTAAAGTGATGCCCTTTCAATATTTTTTGTTTGCATAGCCCTCAGCCTGGTCTATTTTGTTTTCGGACACTTTTAGTGGTGCAATTTCTGGGGTGTTTTTACTTCATCGAGTAGCAATATGAAACCAACCTCATTTGATTGCTAAAGTGATGCTCTTTCAATCTTTTTTGGTCAGACAGCGCTCAGTCTAGTCCGTTCCGTTTTCGGACACTTTAATTAGTGGTGCAATTTTTGGGGTGCTTTTTCCGTCTGTAGCGGAAATTAACGGCCCTATATTTATAAAATTTTGGTGTGTGAATGAATGCCTGAATGGCTTTTATAACCCGCTATATATTGGAGCAAAATAATTATTTTTAAACACATTTAAAAATACACTCGACACATGCACTCCATACATGTAACAGTTGTAACTGTTGAATAAAACAAAAAAATGCTGAAAAATAAATTACAGATTTTCAGTTAGGTACGTTTTCAAAAATAAGTTTAAGCTTACTGATTTTTTTTTATACAATAAATATTTAATAAGATATTTGACTATACAGTTTTATACTCTTTCTAGCTTCTAAAATATGCAATTAAAAAATAAATCCAGGAGATAGCTCTTAATATACTCTTTCATGTAAAATTAATTTGAAAACCAAAACCGACCAGGCTGAGGGCTGTCCAACCAAGTGATTTACCAACCTATAAAAATTTTACTTTTCGATTAACAAGGTTCCAAACTGCTCTTCGACTTTTGCAAATCTTCGTAGTCGATCGATAACGCGCTACAGCGCAGCACGTTATGCTGCGAAACCAGAACGGATCATAAGCGTAGCCAAATGGCAAAAAACGGAACCCTTATGGATTCGGCATGTCTGTCTGTCTGTCTGTCCGTCCGTATGTCATAGCCATTTTACTCGAAAACTATACGACGTACCTTCATAAAATTTACACATAAGGTGTATTTTGTATGCAGCTACTTAGGTATGTAGTTAAATTTGAAAAAAAAAAATTATGGGGGGCGCTCCATATACATGTAACTAAATTTCGATTTTTTTTTTAAACCAAATATCTACATGTGATACATAAATCGATAGGTCTTTAAAAATAACATTGAGGTTTCTTTGAGCATTTTGTGATTAATTGAATATTTTCTGAAATAATCGCTTCGAAAGTCAGAAAAATTGTGCCCCGTAAGTCCAAAAAATATTAAAAAATTTGGGGAGATGCGCCTTATCAACTTATCATATACTTTCTACGAAAATTGAATTGAACATTATCAGTTCAGCCATTTTTGAGTTATCTCCAAAAAACTTCTTCCATAGGCATCAGATACGACCTTTTGGTATTAGTTTGGTTCTTACTCCATTTAAGGTACTGAACCCTCCTATGCGTGGTCCGACACGCACTTGGCCGGTTTTTCAACGTCAACCGTACACTAAGGGTTTAGAGAGTCTCAAGAAAATTTTAATATTCTGTCTGGTAAAGTAACAGGGGCGGCAAAATTTTCTGGCCCGGGGCGCCAAATTTCCAAATACGCCTCTGATGCTCAGTGTAAGGATCCGTAGTTGCCGGCCTGTTACAATACATCCATTCAAAAGGTAATTTATAAAGAGATATTTTGTGGCACTTACGTTATTTTAGTATAGGCATAACTCAAAAACGGCTCAACCGATTTTATTCGATATAGTTTTTATTGAAAATACGTGATAAGTATTTCAATGGCCTCACTTGCAGGAATTTTTCCAAATTTTTTGGACCCACGGTTCAAAAATCAAAGAGCATGTTTTACTTTCGGAGCTATTATTAAAGTATTCGTTTTATCCAAAAGTTGTTTGAGGCTTATTCTTCTTAAAAGGCCTATCCAACAATGTGTTTCAGATACTTACAGCCTTATTCATAAAAAATCCTTAAATGAGGTTTTAACCATCATATAGTTAAAACGCTATATAAGCCTAAATGACGTTTTAAGAAATGTGTGATTTATAATCTCTCCATAAGCCGACAATAGTAATTTCATTGATTCGACTCGTTATGTTGGCACTCTTGGCAAAATCATAGACAAAATGGTATCCCAATCGCAATTTAAAAAAAAAGTTTGACAGCGAATGTCAGTAATGACCGGGAAATCGGCGAAATAGAATCGAATAAATGCAAATACTAGTTTAGATAAATCTAATTTAAATCAAATAAGCCTTTGCATTGAAAAGACGAATCGATGCAACAAAAAAAGGGAGTAATAATTACACGTCAACTGTGTGCACGTCATGCAACAATACAAGGTAAGAATACCAATTCATTTACTTATAATTAGGTTATGTGAAGTTGATTCTTGCTTACCTTTAATGTTTTTAATGAATCTAATCATTGATATATCCTCCTCAGGTATTACTACAAGAGCAAAATATAAAAAAAAAATACTGGATACAAACACCAACGCCTTCAAGATTGACCTTTTGCAAGTAAGTACAATACCTGCCCAAGTGCCCAAGTCAGACATTTTCACAGTAATAATTCTATACCAGTGCCTACAACTAATAACATTAGGTATACTTATTGTAAACCAGTTATATCTGTCTGATATCGCCTACAGTTAATGCAGTGAAATAATCATGTACTAACTATACCCAGAAGGATGATATTAAAGTAGTGAAAAATCAATGGTTAGATAATGTGCAAAATTTATTGAAACATATGCATTAGTCAGGTAGAATTTTATTGTTATTTTCATTCAAAATCCTTATTAATATCACCATAATTGCAGAATATAAGTAGGTATTCCACATTGTGATGCTGTAATGTCTGTAAATGACTATATTATTCAGTCAATCAGTCAGATGCTGACAATAAAAGGCATCAAGCAGATGTACTTACATTAGTGTCATTTATGGTCAGGAAAATTTGACTACATACTTATGTAATAACTACTAATAAGCAGTGGTGATAGATAGAGATTAGGATGTTGGTCGTTCTCAATTAAATGTAAATGTATGGTTATAATATGTATGTAGTCACATGGATTTCTGCCTATTTTATAGAAAACTTCCATATCCTGGTATATGGAACAATATATATGAAAGCTAAAAATAAAAAAAGTGTTTGTTTAAAATTAATTTAATTAAATTTGTTGCATTCTTTTCAGGTCAGCACTTATCATCAGCCGTCATCATCCACTGCCATTGTTAAGGCAGTAAGTCGTCAAGCATTAAACAGGAAAGGGCGACCAGGTTAAGAATCCACACAAATCCAGGAAAAGTCTACCGGCCCCGGACATATTCGAAGCCAAGCAGTCCTCAGCGGCAAGGCAATCAACTGAAACATAAAAAAGAAAAATAAGAAGCTACATAGCCTGATTTTGGTCAAACTACCGGTTCTGACCCCATAATACTCTCACACTCTTTAGCTTTGTTTTATTATTGAATTGTATGTTTAATTTTGCTAAATAAAATTTTTTTTCATGAAGCTTTTGTAATGATTTTTAATGCTTCTCTCTCTGGGAGAATCTGTTTATTTAGTGGCATATTATTCAAGAGCTTAATCTTAGCCTATGGAGAAACCTGGTCTTCAGCAGAAGGACATGATGTCACGATCCTCAGCTCTGAGGGAACGACTGATGATGATGATGATAACCTTTTGGTAATAACATTTATGTTGCAATAATTATATTATAGTTTGTCCGGACAAACTATACCTCTGTGGTTGAATTGTAATGAACAACATCAGTAATGTATGTGCATTGATTGCCGCTTTAATACTTGTAGGGTAAATCGCCAGTAACTGGCCACCTTTTAGTAACTGGCCACCTTATGATTTCTATTTATAGGTGAATAAAGTTCATTTTAGTACAAAGTATAAATTAAGTAAAAATTTCAATAGCTGGCCACATTTTAGTTACTGGCCACCTATACTAAAAATGAATTCTATTTAAAGGTGAAGATAACTCATTTTAGTATGAGGAAAATGGCCAGTAACTGGAGATTTGCCTACTAGCCACTCGTTCAATAACTGGCCGCCTCTTACAAAAATGAGTTCTATTCACCTATACACAGAATTCATTTTAGTATAGGTGGCCAGTAACTGAATGGTGGCGTTACTGGCGATTTACCCTATTACAAATACCACTTCGTCAGGGCGACCCCTGACCTTGGGCAGTGTAAAGTATATAATATTACGACAAGTTGATAGTAAATGACAAATATGCTCACCAATACTTCTTTCTTACCTTATGTTATGATACATATTCCAAAATCCGCTTTCGTAGTTGTACAGTCACGTCTGAAAATATGGATACATTTAATGTGACAAATATATGTATCCACGACTCTATTACCAAGGAGTAAAGACGTGGATACATGTTTTTGTCACATTAAATGTATCCATATTTTCAGACGTGACTGTACCTATTCACATGCTCCATTGCCTGAATTGGCATTTTATAGCAACAATTACACTTCAAAAGTTCACAGTCACTTTAAAAGATAGGTTTTTAATTTATCTATACATATAATAAAGCTGAAGAGGGTCGAAAGTCTGTACATGGAAGATAATCGAAAAAAAGTTGGCTGGGGATACTTAGAATCGATAACAGAACACGTTCCAACAATTTTCAGAATTTTTGTCTGTTTGTCTGTTTATCTGTTTGTCTGTTTATTTGACCGCGCATCACGTGAAATCGGCTAAACGGATTTTTATGAAATTTTATATAGATATAGTATGAGTCCTGGGAAAGGATAATATATAGTTTTAATCCTGAAAATCAACCCTGGTGGGGGTGAAAATGGGGTTGAAAGTTTGTATGGAGAATTTTTAACCGCTGAAACGATTTAGATAGAAATGAGTATGGAGATAATTTGAGTCTCGAGAAACGTCATAGGATAGTTTTCAAACCCTTGTGGGGGTGAAAAGGGGGTTAGAAGGTGGTATGAGGAATTTTTACCGCTGAACTGATTTAGATGAAAATTGGTATAGAGATAGTATGGGTCCCGAGAAATGACAAAGGATAGTTTCATCTTCAAACCCCCCTCCCCCCATCTTACTTTAGAACCGTAGGTCCAAAAAATAAAAAAATAAAATGGAAGTGAAGCCTGAAAGGTACTTTTTATAAAAACTATCTATACATGTAATAAAGCTGAAGAGGGTCGAAAGTCTGTTCATGGAATATATTCGAAAAAAGTTGGCTGGAGATACTTAGAATCGATAACAGAACACGTTCCAAGAATTTTTTATTAGTTAACGGCTGAACGGATTTTGATGAAATTTTGTGTAGAGATAGTTTGAGTCCCGGGAAAGGACAAAGAATAGTTTTCATCCCGAAAATCAACCCTGGAAGGGATGAAAAGGGGGTTGAAAGTTTGTATGTTGAAAGTTGGTATTAAAATAATTTGTAATTTTTTGGTCAAGGTGTTCATATTTATAACATGTTACCCGTCGATGCTTTAAATTTACCTTTACCGGCTCTTAATAAATATTTGAAAATGTCATGAATGTCATAGGGTTATTGCAGGTTCGAGGGCTATATATGACGGACAAAGATGCATGGCCCAAACCAAAAAACTACTACAAAATCATCTAACTTTTATAGGACACCGTTTAGGTAGGAAAACATATTAAACGTTTTGTGAAGCAGTCAGATTAGGATTTATTTTTCTTTGTAATTAAACAATAGGTACATTATCTGTCTCTCAAGCTGATAATGCGTAGTTCTTCAAGAAGACATATCAATGTCTTCTTGAAGAACTACGCATTATTTTGTATAATTAAGATCTAATAATGTATTACTCTTTTGAAAAAAATAAGTCCAGTCGAATTTCTTTTCGGTGATAATACTTCTTGGGCCAGAGGTGTAGCGTTAGAATCGGTGGTAGTTTTGGAACGAAGTTCCTTATCGGACGGTTCGCGGATGGGGGCCTATGCGAAAAAAAGTCACGTGACGAAAAAGCGTCACGTCACGAAAACGCGACACCCATACGATTGAGAAACATGTAAAATGGAATGAAATAAAAAATATATAAAATAGAATAAAGTGAAGTGAAGTGTAGTGAAAAGTGAAAGTGACAAAGTGATAAAAGTGAAAAAAGTCGAGAACCTTAAAGAATAACCTTAGTCGAGAATTTTAAAAATGTCGAAAATGTCAAAAATTTCCAAAATTTCCTAAATGTCAAAAATTTCCAAAATTTTCAAAATTTCCAAAATTTCCAAAATTTCCAAAATTTCCAAAATTTCCAAAATTTCCAAAACTTCCAAAATTTCCAAAATTTCCAAAATTCCCAAAGTTCCCAAATTTTCTAAAATTTCCAAAATCCAAAATTGGCAAAATTTCCAAACATTCCAAAACTTTTCAAAATTTCCAAACTTTCTAACATTTCCAAAATTTCCAAAACTTCTAAAATTTCTAAAATTAAAAAAAAAAACTAAATTTACGATAAAGTCAAAAATGAAATAAAATTAAATAACATAACTTCGTTCCAATCGCACTCGATTCACACACTTTCCTCGACACTCACCTATTTTATTTTTCTCTGACGTTCATTAGTGCATTGTAGTGTGCTTACATTGACGAATAAATATCTTGATCTACACCAATATCATAAATCCTCTATTCCGCTTTCGGAACTGTATGTAATTAATTACCAACATTATTGCAACCAGTAACGTAACATCAGTGTATTATCTTTGACAGTGTGGTAAAAACGTATGAAAATTAATTACCTACGGTAACGTAATGAAAATCCGCCCCCCCGACCGCCGGCGCAATGTTGGTCATGGCGGTGTAATGAATGAATGAATGAATGAACGAATGAAAGATTTATTCATGACAATTACAAAAAACATAATAAACAATAACATATACAACCCGAAACATTAATTGCCACGAAATGGTCGCAACTCAGCGTTAAATGCCGGCAGGGCCAGCGCTGGTCTTCCGTTGCAACCATTTGACGACACGGCGCATTGACGCATTGGCTTGAGTAATGGCGGTCATTCTAATGGTTTCAATGGATTTTTAATATGTGTGTAGGTAAAGCAGTGTATGCTTCTGTACATAATTAGGCCTTATTACGTAACAGTTACATCGCCATGTCCGTCCGTCTGTCCGCGGTCTAGCTCAGTTACCGTTCGCACTAGAAAGCTGAAATTTGGTGAGGCCTGATAAGAACTTTCAATAAAAACTGTATTGAATAAAATCGGTTCAGCCGTTTTTGAATTATTAGTCAAAAACTCATAGTGAAAGGAAGTGCCGAATAGTAAAATGACGTAAGCGCCGCCAAATAAACGACCTTTTGAACGGATGTTTTGTAACAGGGCAGCATCTACGAAACTCTACACTGAGCATCGCCGGACATGCTCTTGGCCGGTTTTTTTTGCATCGTTTTTCCGGAAATCACCCCTTAAGGATTACTAATTCCAATTCAAGAAAATCCCCAGCCAGGTTATACGTAACCTATAAAAATTCAACGTCTAAAAGGGGGGGTAGCCACTACTTTCGATTGAGTTAAAATTGCATGGGTCATGGACCCCCCCCCCCCCCTCCAAGTGCACCTAAAATAGAAAAAAACATTTCAGCATTTGTGATCCCCCCCCACTTCCAACCACGCCTGTTCTTACCTTTCATGCTTTAACTGATTTGACGGGAGGATCGATTTGGATGATATTTGCCGTGGACATGAACGTATAAATACAAAAGTGGTCCTGTATCGTCCGATATACACCTACTACTCTCTAAGTCGTTTAAATCATGCGAAAAAAAATAGTATAATAAAAAAAAGTATTAAGTTTTGAGTGTAGTTTCATTTAGTGGTAATTGTAAAATATTTTTTCCCCTAGCGTATCCATCTGTCAACTTTACTTCAAGTTCCGCCTCCAGGGTAGCGGGAGAGAAATTAGGGGTGAATTAGCCGCTTACTGACACAGACCGAATTCCACGCGGGCGGAGCCGCGGGCACAGCTAGTTACATAAATAATAATATTTTTCACAAAACATAAAAATTGTAACGATAGGTAGCTTCCATTCAGTAGAAATCTTCTGATTTGTGTTCGGTGTCGCTAGTGTCAAAATCAGCTGACAATATTATGGCGGCCATTTTGATCCTTATCGAGGAGATAAAGAAGGGTCCTGGGTCATGTAACTTTTCGAACATTTGCAATAGGTTTGTAGAGCTTTTTAGAGATAAATAACGTTTATAAATAACGTTTTTGGGCTTCCGGACTTCAAGTAGGTTTGAAGGAGGTTGTAACTTTTTATGAATAAGGCTGTTATTGTTTTACCACTTTGTAGGCGTAATTAAAATACATAATCATACCAAATTTCAGTGTACTAACTATCACTGAGCAAAGCCTGCCACCCGCCATCCTGACGTCAGGATGGCGGGTGGACCTGGTAAATCTCGCACTATATCACTCAAAAGGTATGTGATTAGTTTGCATCTTCAGTGTGCCTTTAGTAGAAATCAATGTACCTCTTGCTAAACCAAGATTTTTTCGAAAAAGGTCCACCCGCCATAAATCTTATTTTAAGCGTAGCTCCTTTTCATGAGAGGTATGTAGATTGTTTTTAAAGTTATACAGAGGTACACTGAAGGTACACTATAATCCTATAATCACATACATTATACATTATATGTGGTTTAATGTATCATTTCATAGGTCCACCCGCCATTCTGATGGGTGGACCTTTTTCGAAAATATCTCGTTTTAGCAAGAGGTACACTGACCTTTACTAAAGGTACACTGAATATACAAACTAATTACACACCTTTTGAGTGATAAAAAGCAATATTTACCAGGTCCACCCGCCATTCTGACGTCAGGATGGCGGGTGGACCTGGTAAAACTTGCACTATATCACTCAAAAGGTATGTAATTAGTTTGTATCTTCAGTGTACCTCAGTGTACCTTTAGTAAAAATGAGTGTACCTCTTGCTAAAACGAGATTTTTTTTTAAAAGGTCCACCCGCTATGAATCTTTATTTCAAAAAATCTCGTTTTAGCAAGAGGTACACTCATTTTTACTAAAGGTACACTGAGGTACACTGAAGATACAAACTAATTACATACCTTTTGAGTGATATAGTGCAAGTTTTACCAGGTCCACCCGCCATCCTGACGTCAGAATGGCGGGTGGACTTGGTAAATATTGCTTTTTATCACTCAAAAGGTGTGTAATTAGTTTGTATATTCAGTGTACCTCAGTGTACCCTTAGTAAAAGTCAGTGTACCTCTTGCAAAAAAGAGTTTTTTTTTTCAAATATAGGTCCAGCCGCCATGAACCTTTATTTCAAAAAATCTCTTCTTTGCAAGTGGTACACTGATTTTAACTAAAGGTACACTGAGGTACACTGAAGATGGGAACTAATTACACAACTTTTGAGTGATATAGTGCAAGATTTACCAGGTCCACCCGCTATCCTGACGTCAGAATGGCGGGTGGACCTGGTAAATCTTATACTTTATCACTCAAAAGGTGTGTAATGATTGCATATTCAGTGTACCTCAGTGTACCTTTAGTAAAAATCAGTGTACCTCTTGCTAAAACGAGATATTTTCGAAAAAGGTCCACCCGTCAGAATGGCGGGTGGACCTATGAAATGATACATTAAACCACATATAATGTATGTGGTTATAGTGTACCTTCAGTGTACCTCTGTATAACTTTAAAAGCAATCTGCATACCTCTCCTGAAAAGGAGCTGGGAGTTGTCAATAGTATATTTTAATTCACTTCAGGGACACTAGATATCGTACACAATTACGCTGTGATAATTCTGATTTTTAATTTGCAACATAAAGTAACAATTCCAGACTGTACTTTTAGACTAATATTGAGTTTCAGAAGCAACTAATACGGAGCTTGTAGCACAGAATATATAATTACACGCCTCAAACTTACAATTATTGTGGAAATCATAAAAATATATCCTTGTGTAATACACACACGATATCTTACTTAGAAAGCCTAAAATAGGCATGATGAATTTATTTCATGTATGGTATCAATCGATTCGTCTTGTTGTAAGGATCAGTCTATATGGGGCTAATTGCGTCAAAGCAACACAAAAGTCAGAAATGAGATTCAAAATCTGTCACTCGCTTTTGTTTCTCAAAACGCTCCTAACAAAATGACATGCGACAGTGACGTCACGGTTGCATAGTCGCCCTGTTTAAAGTATGGAAAAATTATGAAATTGCTATTTTGAAGCTATTTATATATTATTTGCTAGAATATTGCTAAGATAGTAGATAAAAAGGCATTGTTAACTGCATATCATGCTCTTGTAGAGTCCGTATTGAGGTATGGAGTTATCTTTTGGGGAAATCCTACCTATAGAAAAGCCGTTTTCATATCCCAAAAAGACTGCATACGTGCCATCTGTGGGCTTGCTTTTCGGGAAACCTGCGTTCCGCATTTTCAACCACTAAACATTTGAACGTTTCCATGTCTATATATTTATGAAGTAGCAACTTTTGTGAAAATGAATCCTCTGATGTTTACAATGGTGTCTCGACGACGCAGACTTCCTGTACACCGACAATACCAATACAATATTTGTACTCCAGAACGTAATACGGCTCTATTAGATAAAAGCATCCTAGGAATGGCTACAAAAATATATAATAAAATCCCAAACCACCTACGAATAAAAGAAAAAATTGGATTTAAAAGACATTTGAAAATTTATCTAATTAGTAAAAATTATTACTCACTTAACGATTTTTTTAATGACACATAAATTGACATAATGTATTTCTATATTTAATTTTTACCTTTCAAATACTGTAAATATTTATATCTGTTATTTGTAATATGATGTTGAGTTAGTTTTCTGTATATAAATAATCCTTCTAATTTAATAATATCTTTGTAATTAATTATTTACTAATCAACTGCATGAACTAGTATTGAGTTAGTTAAGACTAAGATAAATTTTGTATGCCAATAGGCAAAACACAGAGCTCTTTTGTAAATTAAGACCCTATTTGTACCACCTGTGTTATACAAATAAACATTTCATTTCATTTCATTTGGCGGTAAAATATTGCGTTTATGTATATGGTTGCATTACAATTTATTTTACGACAAAATGTAAGAAATCGAATGGTGTCATTGTTTTTTGAATTTCATACTTTAAAAAAATCGTAACTCTTGAATTTTGAACCATTTCAATAGATTAAAAAAAAAATCTTTATTAGGATATAATTATCATTTTGCATCCATTCAACTTAATTTTATTACAAAATTCAACATGTGTCATCATCCATATTGGTTTATATGTTTAACAATGAAAGTATTGCAGCAGCCGCAGCAGGTATAGTGGAGTACGGGAACGCTTTTTTAACCTATAAAAATGACAAAAATCACAAGTCTGATTTTATTTTGTGACCTGTTAGATACGTTAAGTATAATAAAAATATTTTCTAACAATTGTTAGCATTGCGCTAGGTAAAGCATAGTTCACAAAGAAATGGTACGCAATCAAACTCAAAGCATTTTCAAGTAAATTAAGACACATGGATTTTAAGTGATAAAAATAAATTAACATTTGTTTATTTAACAGTATTAAATGAAATTATACACAATTATAATGTTTACAAGCGAATTTACGGACTTTTTTCTTGATTGATGTCATCATCTTCTGAACAAGGTTTCTTTCAACTTTTTTAGCTGTTGGATCCACGTGGAACGCAGACTTGATGTTTTATACCGTTTTTGCCTAATTTAGCTTTCATGATTGCCCAGTACTTCTCAATTAGACGAAACTGAGGACATTTTGGAGGATTTATATCACGGGGTATAAAATCGATGTTATTTGAAGGATACCACTCCAAAACCTTTTTCGAGTAGTAGCAGCTACCCAAATCCGACCAAAATTTTACTGGGCCATTGTACTTTTTATTGAAAGGCAGAAGTCGCTTTTGTAAATATCATGTAAACCTCGGAGGTCATTGTTATTGATGTAATGAAAGTGTTGGTCTTAAGGTGACGGGTATCGCGGTTGACGACTGCATTTTGCGTTTTTATAATCGCAGCTTCCGCTTCTGCCATCTAGTATACTTGAGATGAACTATGACAATTCAATGTTGACATGTTTAAATAGTCAAGCAATCGCGGTCTTTTACAGTAAGATGGCGCTTTGATAATGATTCCATTTTATGTGTACTTACTTAATTAAAGTTACTATTGTATGTAGGTAATCAATGACGAAATAATTAAAGTTACCTATAATATAAAACTACTTGACCAACGCACGCCATTACCTACAGTATCATAATCGCACAATTATAATGTTTTATTCTAAATATCCAAAATAAGCATTCATCATGGCGGTTATATTTCTATGTGTCAAGTACGTGTCAAGTCTTTCAAAATAAAAGTTCAAATAAAATGTACTAAACTGAAGATAATATTATTTGTAACTAATTTGTTTTATGTCCTCTTCTGCTCTGAAAAATCCAGGTTTTTAGTATCTATAACGAAATTAGAGATGGTCAAAATCGCTTTCAATGAGGACGGTAAAGTGCGTTGGGATAAGACCGCATCGGGAGAACATCGGATAATTCAATTACCTATCTGGAAAATTATCCTTTAGTTGCAAATACAAACCACACATCCTCCAACACTATTGTGTACCTGTGCCTAGTTGCATTTTGATATAATGGCGATGCCGCTTTTTTCAGGTACATTAACATTTTACTTAAATGTTTCTTCCGGTAGGTATGCTTAATAAAAACGACTGTTGTTTAAGTGAAAAGTTTAAAAAACCGGCCAAGTGCGTGTCGGACCACGCATAGGAGGGTTCCGTACCTTCAATGGAATAAGAACCAAACTAATAGCAAAAGGTCGTATCTGATGCCTATGGAAGAAGTTTTTTGGAAATGGCTCAAAAATGGCTAAACAGATAATGTTCAAAACAATTTTCGTAGCAAGTATATAATAAGGCGCATCTTCTCAAATTTTTTCATATTTTTTGGACTTACGGTTCAAAAGTTACAGGGGGGGCTACAAAATTTTTCTGACTTTCGAAGCGATTATATCAAAAAATATTTACTTAATCACAAAATGATCAAAAAAACTTCAATATTATTTTTAAAGACCTATCGATTGATGTATCACATGTTGATATATGGTAAAAACAATTTTTTTGAAATTTAGATACATGTATGGAGCGCCCCCCTTAAATTTTTTTTTTTAAATTTAAATACATAACTAAGTAGCGGCATACAGAATACACCTTATGTGTAAATTTTATTCAGATACGTCGTATAGTTTCCGAGTAAAATGGCTGTGACATACGGACGGGCAGACATACAGACAGACGTGACGAATCCATAAGGGTTCCGTTTTTTGCCATTTGGCTACGGAACCCTAAAAATCACTTATTCTTTATTTGACGATCTCCTAGCCCTGTCGGTAGTGACCCTGCCTACGAAGCAGGAGGTCCCGGGTTCGAATCCTGGTCAGGGCATTTATTTGTGTGTTGATCGCAGATATTTGTTCCTGAGTTATGGATGTTTTCTTTGTATTTAAGTATTTATCCATATTTATCTATTATATATATCGTCGTCTAGTACCCATAACACAAGCCTTATTGAGCTTACTGTGGGCCTAGGTCGATTTGTGTAAGATTGTCGTATAATATTTATTAATTATTTATAGTAAATGTATGGAAAATATTTAATTTGTGGCTTTTTAGTACAATACCTAATAATAGGAAACTATTAGAAACGATAGGAATGGAATCGATTGGCATAAAAAAGCAGCATGTGAAAAATAAAAAAAACAATTTTCATAAAGTATGGGAAAAGTTTTTCTCAATTTGTGGCTTTTCTAGCCGCAAATTATTTTTGATCCCATACAAGAATGGGATCGATTGGCATCAAAAAGAAGTTTACCAAATGTGACCTCATCTCGCATCCTGTATGTTTTTTTCCAAAATCCGTAGAAGACCTTCCCTCAATTTCAAATTAATGAAGATTGATTAATTTGAAATTGAGGGAAGGTCTTCTAAGACCATTTTCGCGTTGCAGCGAGGGATCTGGTAGCTGCCCCCACTGACCCAAAAAGAAATTGAACTTGTATATTATTTCAAATTATCGAAGTTACAAGTAAAAGTAGTTAAGATAAAAGTAATTGCAATTACAAATTATATGTAATCGGGAATACTACTGACATGTAATCTCAATTACACGCAATTTCAATTACTTAATATAATTGATTTTCATGTAATTTAATTAGCAATTTAATTCATTACAAAAGTAGGTACCATCTAATAAATTACGCCCAACACTGAATAAACATCAGGTTCAAGAGGGTAGTATGGAGGATGTATGCTATCTGCTGCCGAAGTCGCGCATACATGTGATCTTTATAGACAAAAATGTTTCGTTCTATAAATTCAATTGTTTGTCACAAAAAATGGTTTGATTTGTTTTTGCGTGGCATTTAAGACTGGATCCAATTAATTGTTGCTGTGAACATTTTTTTAATTGGTACCTAGTTGGTTACTAGGAACAGGTTTAGACACGGGTATGTTATGTCCAAAAGGGAGGTATGGGCACTCCGAATGTTATCTCGCTAACTGTGGTAAGGCACAGTTCAGCGAATGTTATCACGCTCAAATCTGGACCTGGCTCAGAGCTCGACTGGGGAAGTACCTTACAGAAAACCATAGCTAAAAAGCAAATAACTTAATTCAACCTAAAGTTTAAGATTAATTTTTTAACATGTTTTAACCATTTTCATTTATATACCATAAGTGTTCTTTACTAAAAATATTGACAAATATAAAAGCGTTTGTCGTCTCACATAAGAATTATAAATTGAAATTACACAAAAGATTTAAAAACACGAAAAGTCAGCACGAGTAAGTTAATAACATATAAAAGCTTTTGCCCGCGGCTTCGCTCGCGTTAAATTCGGGGTAACAAACCATACAAACTTTCACCCCCCATTTTAGGGAAGTGGGGGGTTAAAAAGAGACAAAAAGTAGCCTATGTCACTCTCCATCCCTTCAACTATCTCCATTTTAAAAATCACTTCAATTCGTCGCCCCGTTTTGCTGTGAAAGACGGACAAACAAAGAAACAAACACACACATACACTTTCCCATTTATAATATTAGTATGGATTAGTTGTATCGTGTCGTGTATAGGGCCGTCACGGTTTTTTGGGTACATTTTTGGGTTAGTTTTGGTTAATTGCCATCTATTTCAAAAGTTTTATCATATCAAAATCCATTACAATATTAAAATACTAGCTTTTACCCGCGACTTCGTCTGCGCGAAATTAACATGAGCCATATGGAATTACATAATAAAACGCAAAATAAAAGTTACTAGTTAGTAAAATCTAAGAGCAAATATAAAACTAGCACGTATGCTATTTCAAGTCAACAGGGAGCAACAATTCCGTATAAACTTCCATTCCGTTTTCATCCCCTTATACATACCAAATTTCATCTAAATCAGTTGAGCGGTTTAAGCGTGAAGAGTTAACAGACAGACACACTATAATATTAGTATGGATACGTATTATATCTCTTCAAGTAGGCTGGGGAAAAAAAAAGAATTATAGCCAAAAGCGTTTTTTAAATTTTTTAAATTTTGAAACATCTTGCTTCAAAGGTTTGAAACATCTTGTCTTTCCACTTTCAATATTTTTAACTCACTCGTTTTTGAATTATTATGAATTAACATAATAAAGGCGGTTTATAATTATATCTATTATTTGAAACCGTGCATAGGGTGGTTATGCTAGTTTCCCGTCCGGGTTGCCGTCCACCTGATTAAACTGCTACAAATTCATTGGACTAAGAGCTGGCCACGTCAGATATGACACAATAATGAGAGCAATAAAACCTGACTATTGTGTCATATCTGACGTGGCCAGCTCTCCGTCTACATGGAAAAAACTTTTTGAGGTCAAATTTGCCATTGATAATAATTATTTATTCTTTAATTGATATTTTAATTATAAGCTTTTATTTCAAAAACTTGAATATCAATATATCAATAAGTATGGACGGAAAACTGACACATACTCCACTTTTACAAAAAATGTTTTATTATAAAAAAACCTTTCGAGTATGATTTATTCTCGTATAATATTAATCTAAACAAGACCATATAAGCTCTAGAACGATAAGTAAGGGCACTTCAAAATTTATTATTGCATTACAAAGCTGGCAAAATCGATAAGTGGATGAAAACTAGCACCTAAAAACTTACTAAGAGTACATTTTATTCAATAGTCCAATCTTAAGTAGAAGGAGTAGATTTTGAAAATTTATACAGGAAAAACAGCTTAGGTACACTTCATACTGATTTGAAACAAGGATTAATATTTCGAGAAATTTTCACAAAGGTAAAGCATAAAAGTCAGCCCTGAAAGCTGACCAACTAGTTCAAAAATGGTCCGGTCTTACCCCATCGTACCTTACTTATTGTTTTTTTCATTTTAGGGATTGTGAGAAATTATATTGGTATATATACTTATACGATTAAATTAATTCCATATCTACTTACCTACCTAATAATAATATTAATAATTCACCATATCTTTAAATCGTACGAAAACGAACATGCAATAAACCATATAAACCTAATGGCGCGACCAGACATCGCAGAGTGCCGGGACAGCCGAGCCGATTGTTTCTTTCTTATTCCATAGTAAAGAGAGAGATATACAACCTAACACGATGATGTGGACAAATCACTGACAAATGCACGAATGTGTTTCAACTTCAAGCGCATTTGATTGTATTCAATGTATCCGTCATTCATATCATAATATAGATCTAGCTTGCAACAGCGCAAAGCAAGAAGCGAAATGAGCAAATGAGAGTAAGCTGGCAACGTCGCCTCGGATGGAAACTGCTCGAACAAACGCACTCTTGTAATATAAATTATGGTAAAAACATGGACGAAGCCGTCTATGGTAAAAAGTACCCATACCCACTGTAAAAATTGAATAATGAATTAGTCTCTTTAATAAGTTGGTAGTTTAAATATATTGGGTAAAAAAGTCAAAATAAAAAGATTAAACTAACTACTAACTTGACTATAGTATGATTTGACTTTTTTTTGTCCAAAAATACCTATAAATCGCTTAGGATCAGGATTGAAAATATAAATGAGATAAAAAAATAAACAAAAAAGTTAACATCAGCCTAGATTTGAACTCGGACATATCTACTTAGTAAGCAAGCGTACTATAACCTAAGCTATGTGGAACGAATTTCCGCACTCAAAATTACTAATCATATTACTCAAATTTGACACAAGAAACATGTCTCTGGCTGCAATAGAATAAACGCCTATAAGTTTTATTGCAGCAATTGCATAGTTCTGATTATTACAGGCTCTACAAGGTTTTGCGTCTAAAACCTTTATTAAGCGCTTAATACGACTATAGTTATCGGTAGAACATTAGTAATGTGCTAAGAAGTAATTATGTTTAATTTCGCAACATAGAATTATTTCTGACCGAAATAAAACTTGCGACAAGTTTTCTCCAAACCAGTTTCATAACGATGATATATATACCTAATTATGTTATACAAGACCAAGCACGTATCGGTAGACCGAACCCAACTATATGCCCCTACAGAAAATGTAACATACATGCTCCAACGTGGTTTGTTTTCTTCAAAAACCTTGCACGAAAACACCTCGATTTGACGTGTTTGCATATATCGTCGCCTTAAGACCGCAACTGCAGATACTTGCCATATCATCTATTTCTTAGCAAATTTTTCAAGTTTTACAAACTTATATTTTTCATCAACATTCCCTCTAGCTTTGGTGATATAAAACTTGCTACTCGGTAGTTGATTAAAATATAGCTTGAAGTAAGTTTCATCAACCTTAAAAGGCAGCCCTTGAATTTTATCAGAATTCGGTAGTATAAGAGTCGAGCACGTGTTTTTGCTGTTTTGTTCTATGTCACGGTTCGGTTTGGCTGTTTTATAGCATTATATCTCTTACCCAGCTCGAAGGCGTATAAGTATTATAGAATTGCGACGTTTTTTTGAATTTGCGAGATAGATCATAATCCGATATACCTGGATTAAGTTTAATAGCCCTTAACACTTTTTTTACCAAGTGCTTGTCCTTAATGCCAGACCTTTGGTTGAGTTGAAACTATGCACAATAGTGGCAACAACGCCATCAGAAAGGCGTTTTGTGCTGAGTGATAATAAAAGTGTATTTAAAAAAAATGATATTAACTCTGAAACTAGGCATATTCCAGAAAAGTTTATAGGACATTTTAGTATCTAAATATGATCAGGAATACACTGTTAAAATCCGTCTAGTTATAAGGGCCCACGGTGTATACAGGCACCGATATGTAATAAAGAACTGGATACACAAACAGCCCAAAAAAAAAACCGGCCAAGTGCGAGTCGAACTCGCGCACCGTGGGTTCCGTACAAATCTATAGGTATATAGCGGTAGTAACTTTAAAATTATTTAAAATATTTTTATTATATGATGTAACTAAAAATGTATGGTTTTCGCAATTTTTCCTGTATCTGTGCTATAAGACGTTGCTTCGTACCAAATTTCAGGATCCTGAGTTCACGGGAAATACCCTGTAGGTTTTGATTCCCATGCGAGTTTCGAAAATTTGCGGAATTTTGCGGCATAAACGGCTGTATCTTTTGATTGCGTTGGCATAGAAGTTTGATTTTTTGACAGCACCAAGGGACAGTAGACCTGAGTATGTAATATAAATTTCAGCTTGATACCTCCACGCGTTCCTGAGAAAAAGGGTCTTGACAGACGGACGGACAGACGGATGGACAACAAAGTGATCCTATAAGGGTTCCGGGTTCTCCTTTCGAGGTACGGAACCCTAAAAATGGCCCTACGATAGTCCTGTAAGAACGAGTCTGCAGTTTCTCTGACAGTCTTATTACGGTATAACACTTGTTTGAGACTAAATAAATAAATAAATATACTAGGACAATCTTACACAAATCGACCTAGGCCCACGGTAAGCTCAATAAGGCTTGTGTTATGGGTACTAGACGACGATATATATAATAAATAAATATGGATAAATACTTAAATACATAGAAAACATCCATAACTCAGGAACAAATATCTGTGATAAACACACAAATAAATGCCCTTACCAGGATTCTAACCCGGGACCTCCTTCTTCGTAGGCAGGGTCACTACCAACTGGGCTAATAGGCCGTACCTCTAATATATATCCTACCTCAATGTATACTGGGGTATAAAGTGAAGGGATATCTTTAACCACTTTGTAGAGCAGCTACTACATCCTGTGCTGCTACGCGAAAAGATACAACACTATTTCATAAAATATGGACATACAGCCTTGGCCAGAAGTTTTGAGCATAGCACTTTTTTTGTTAACAATTTTGATGTTAAGTATTAATTCCCTATCATAACAATGTACGATGACGTAAAATGTTATATTTTATTGATATATCTAGAAAACTTCACTTAATAACACTTTCAAGGTACCTATAATATATGAAAAGTGGAGGTCGAAAAAATGCGAATTTAGGTCGGTGCGAAAAATTGCAAATATTTTATGCCGTTACTACTCACTTCAACAAAACATGCCTGTGCAGTTTGAATTCATTGATAAAATAACTTCAAAAAAGATAGAAACACCGGTTTAAACTTTCGAGTTTTGTATGAAAATCGCAAGGGTGCTCAACACTTCTGGCCAAGGCTGTACGAGTCTCTGGTTTTAACATTTACCTTTTTTTCTATGGTTCGCCGTCAAAGGATCTGCAGTTTTTTGGGAGTTCGCGCCCAAATTGATTCTAATATTTCTCTAGTTGTTCAAAAATATAAGGAGCTGTATCTCTTAAAATGTTGAAGGTAGACAGTTGAGTTTAGAAGCAAATTAAAGGGCCTTCAAAATCGGCAAAGCAACCTTATTACTAAAACTTATAATTTGTAAAATAAAAAGGAAGGTATAAAAAAAACAGTTTTTAACGTATTGCTCAGCCAGCACAAGTTCTAGCAAATACTCGTAAAGATGTAAAAAGGCTTAATCAGTCCCAGAACTACTTACATCACGCTTTGTGATTTTAGAAATTTTGAATGTTTAGTTTCACGGGCCTATAACTTTTTTGGGACATTGTAATTTTCGCAGAAACATCCTTAGTTAGCTAAGAGACATTTCATGGTTTTCCCAGAGACAAAATAAGTTACACAGGAGACATTGTCTCAATCTGTTTTCATATTATTACTTAACGTAAAAGTCAAATCAGTTTAAATACTCCCAAAATGCAAAAGAAATACTCTCACATCTCCAATCAAAAGAGATAATGTTTAACAATCAGTACTAATACTAACAAATGAGGTAAATTATACGATATTTAAAATTAAGTTTAAAGGCCACTTACACTCTCATGCAAAGAGATATAGCAATAATTGTGACGTTTTCAAGTCAAAGGTACATCATTATCGACATTATCGACAGGCGTTACTGCCATAAAAAATAATTAAGAAATAAACTCTATTAACAATCGACATTAGTGTACCTTCGACTTGTGAACGTCACAATTTAACATTTTAAAAGTATCTTGGGTCACAATTGTGTCTCTTGTGTCACTAGAAATGTGACTCGGGTCCGGGGGGAACGGTGACCCAGAAGACATTTAGAGGAAAAATAACTATTTTAATTACTTTGAACGTCAACCTCTCCCTAGCGTGTGTCCCGGCTTTAGCCACGCCTCAAATGAGCCGGGGTCCGCTTGGCAACCTAATCCCATGAATAGGCGTAGACACTTGTTTTTACAAAAGCGACTGCCAGCTAAGCTTCCAACCCAGAGGGAAGACTAGGCCTTATTAGGATTAGGTCCGGTTTCCACACGATGTCTTCCTTCACCGAAATGTGACTGGTAAATATTAAATGAAAATATCATTTTCAGTAGATAAGTTCCAAAAAACTTGTGTTACGAGCCGGGATTTGAACCCGAGACCCCCGAGACCCGAGATTGAAAGTCGGACGTCTTACTGCCAGGCTACCAGCGCTGTTACCTTTCTTATGCTCTTAAACATAAAAAAATCAAATAAGGAAGTTGATTTACCAACCAACCCGAAGTTTCTAAGGCTTTTTGAGCAACATGGTATCGGTTCTTTGATGTTTGAGCTCGTTTTTATGAAAACAAACTATATAATTTATAACTACTCGTATGTTGCACTCTATGTTGGTACTATGTATTGGTTATGTTGTACCCATTATAGTTTTTGCTTAAAAGAAAATCTATAGGTATAATCTAAATGTCTAATGTAGTCTGTCTTCTTAGTGTGCTAAGAATCATAAGCAAAGTGCAAAATAGTGTTTGTTACAGGATCAATACGGCAACTACGTGGTGCAACACGTACTAGAGCACGGCGCAGCGGAGGACCGGTCGCGGCTGGTGGCGGCGGTGCGCGGCAAGGTGTTGCAGCTGTCGCAGCATAAGTTCGCCTCTAACGTCGTCGAGAAATGCGTCACGCACGCCACGCGGAACGAGCGCGCTCTCCTCATTGATGAACTTTGTGGATTTAATGATAAGTCAGTATTAACATTGCTTACTTTTTATTGCGCAAATCAAAGTATCCTTAACGCGGTGCTTGCGTTACCTCCATTTACATCACACTAGCTCATAAAACGTGGCATTTCATGCGAGCTGGCGGGGGTTTGATTCCCTATTCAAGCTATACTAATTACTTAAGTTTTGCTTTAAACATCTTTGAAATAAATTATTGAATAAATATTAAAGGACAATTTTACACAAACCGACCCAGTTCCACAGTAAGCTCAATAAGGCTTGTGTTGTGAGTACTAGACGACGATATATATAAATACTTAAATACATAGAAAACATCCATAACTCAGGTACAAATATCTGTGATAAACACACAAATAAATGCCCTTACCAGGATTCTAACCCGGGACCTCCTGCTTCGTAGGCAGGGTCACTACCAACTGGGCTAGGTAGGAGGTCGTAAAAAGAAGGTAACAGGCCATTTGACTCACATAAGAACCAAAAATATTCCATGTGTAAATTCGTTAAGTTGCATTCAAGAAGAGAAATATATACAAAAAAGAACCCTATTTCAACTAGACAATAGAGTCAAGTTTGGAACAATTTATAACATTTCATCGGACATTGTTACTTCTGCAAGAACAGTCGCTACGACGCCTTTTAGTGTACTAGTTTTGTCGTACAGATTGTTATTCTCGGTATTATATGAGTTAAATGTTTAAAACCCGCCTTCTTTTTCCGGCCGCTGGGGAAAAGGTAGAATTTGAGTGATTTTACGTAGCAGCTTTAAATACATATGTGACGTTTTCAAGATACCTACATCATTGTCTCTTGTCAATAAGGCGTTACTGCCATAACAAATCATTTAGAAACAACCGACAATGATGTACCTTTGACTTGAAAACGTCTCATATTTTTACACAACAATGAACTAAACTTTGCACGAATATCCGTAATTTTATTGTAGCGATAAATAGCTACATTGACTTCATTTTAAACTATTTTTATTGTTCGCCAGCCATTGTGTAATGCAGGCGGTATTAAAATTGTATATGCTCTACGAGGATTGGGGTTCCATTTACTCTAGTTAACAATGCTGGCCAAAGCGCTCTTATTGCACAATGCACCTTGCTACCGCGTCAAGAATGGTTTTGATTTGGTATATAACATTTATCTGAATACAATGCCCTCCGATCGAATATTAGTTCGGTCTGTAATATTGATCGCAGTCGTGCGTTTTTCAGTGCTCTTCACGTGATGATGAAGGATCAATACGCCAACTACGTAGTTCAGAAAATGATCGACGTAGCGGAACCAACGCAGCGTAAAGTTCTGATGCACAAAATACGCCCACACATCGGTTCGCTGCGCAAGTATACCTACGGGAAACACATCATTGCCAAATTGGAGAAATTCTTTATGAAAGCGCCGGAGCTAGGACCTATCGGTCCGCCGCCGCCCAACCCTGTCCTGTAGTATGTGTAAAGTATTAACGTCCGCGGGCTCAAGCTGATGCGACGGCGCGGGTATCCCCGCCTATTATAAATTTTGTGAATATTTGAGATTGTACATTTGTAAGTATGAGCTCGCCGCTTCGTCGTCACCGTTCACCGGCATTATCACGCCGCCCGTTGCGACCCTCTCGTAGAATAGGTAGCGGCAGACAGCAGCCGCATTCAATCTGATTAGGTATTAATATTGTCGTGCACCGCGTCGTGTCTGTGTATGGTAAGCTCGTGACGTACCTATAATTATTGTGTTAGTCGTATTGTTGTGTTGTGAGAGGCGACGGCGATGGCACCGGCGAACGCGCCCGGGGTACGGGCGGCTTCAGCGCAGGCGTGAGGCGCCCTCTGTACATACCGTAGCAGCAGACTGATGTAAAGAATGATATGATACGATTTACTGTAACAATAGTTGTACAGCGTTGACGCCGACACTGGTGCTCGGCCGTCGCGTCACTGTGTCGTAGTTTTATTGCGTTTCTAGCTCTTAAGTGTTCTAGTATTATTCGTTGTTCGTATGAATCTATGTATAAATATTTGAACGTCTCTCATTCTCGTGTAATTTATGAATCGAAGGGAAATAGTGGTCACAAGGACCGAATTGTTTCCGCAATTTAGCTCGTTGTAGAATAACTATTAGCTGGGCTAGGGGACCTTGAATCTTCGAAAGTTATTGAAAAATGCCGCAGGCAGTTCTAGACAATCGGCACTATAGCCGTGATTATATTTTATAATTGTAATTATGTATTTTGTAATGTATTTTCAAGTCAAGCTCTCGTTTAAGTTAAACCCGGCTTTTAAATCATACTTATCGAATATTGTTTAATGCTGGAATGTATAGTTACTTTAATTTTGTGAAAATGATATTTTTGTATATTTTTATGTAACTAATTTAAGTTATTTAGTTAATTAATTAGCCTTCCAAGAAGCTGGAAGGAGACGCCTCTCCGGGAGCGCAGACCGTCCGCCGACACGTGCAGGCCGCGCTCCCTAGGTTATAGTGATGATTGTAAAGTCCTGTACTGATAGTTGTAGTTCCGAGGTCTACCTTGCCGGTTGCACGTCACAAGCGTAGCTGCTCCTCATTCCCCTGTGTAATTAATTTTATAGGAAGCGTAGTTTCCTATGACACCTCAGATTTTTTACATTTAGAGGTAACTAAAAATTATTGTATATGGCTGTACAAAAATGATTACAAATGATTTGTAAAACCTGTATGTGATGGAATAAGGCGGAACGTCAAGAGTGGCGAGGTGAAACTGATCGCGGCTCCTGCCGTTCCGCCTTGTAGGTTGTACTAGATAACATTTATATGATGATCCATCTATTTAGACATTAATTATAATAAAGCATTTCTGTAATAATATTACAAAGTATAATTATGTTGTTTTATTCTTTGGTTAACAACTAAGGGCTGAAAAACGTTCAAGGGAGTATTGTTCTAAAATCAAGTAAGTACTTAATCGAGGAAAAATAGGATATTTTGGAGGTTGGTTTTTTTTAACATGTACAGTCGTCATCAAATATATCGGAGCGGCCAAGGTACTCAAAAATATCTGAACATGCACTGTATTGCCTTGACAATAGAGACGTTGTTCAGATATTTGTGACCACCTTGGCCGCTCCGATATATCTGATGGCGACTATACAATCAAAGAAACTTTGTTTACTAACTTTATCTTGGCACTATATAATTTTTAAGAAAAAAAAACCGACTTCAATGGGGGTAGCCGGTGAAGGATTATTGTAGATAGATGGTGCACTTAGATTCCATACAATGAAATAACTTGCTTAAAAAACGCAGCGGAGAGGACCAATCGCCAAACGTGAACTATGCGTCGTTGAAGAGTTCCGTTCTGATTATCATCAACAGTTCCACTTCATCAAATGTCACTCTTTTGAATGAAAATGCTTGATTTGTTGATAAAAATACAAAAGTCACTATGTGTAAGCCCTTAAGATTTGAGGAGTTCCCTCGATTCTTCATGGATCCCATCATCAGAACTTGAGCTGGACGAACATTTGTTCTGACAATTAAACTTGCTAAACAAACACAGCGAAGAGGACGAATCGCCAAACGTGAACTATGCGTCGTTGAAGAGTTCCGTTCTGATCATCATCAGCAGTTCTACTTCATCCAATGTCACTGTTTTGAATGAAAATGATGGTTTTGTTGATAAAAATACAAAAGTCACTATGTGTAAGCCCTTAAGATTTGAGGAGTTCCCTCGATTCTTCATGGATCCCATCATCAGAACTTGAGCTTGACGAAAATTGGTCCTGACAATCTAACTTGCTTAACAAACATAGCGAAGAGGAAGAATCGCCAAACATGAACTATGCGTCGTTGAAGAGTTCCGTTCTGTTCATCATCAGCAGTTCCACTTCATCAAATGTCACTCTTTTGAATGAAAATGCTTGATTTGTTGATAAAAATACAAAAGTCACTATGTGTAAGCCCTTAAGATTTGAGGAGTTCCCTCGATTCTTCATGGATCCCATCATCAGAACTTGAGCTGGACGAACATTTGTTCTGACAATTAAACTTGCTAAACAAACACAGCGAAGAGGACGAATCGCCAAACGTGAACTATGCGTCGTTGAAGAGTTCCGTTCTGATCATCATCAGCAGTTCTACTTCATCCAATGTCACTGTTTTGAATGAAAATGATGGTTTTGTTGATAAAAATATAAAAATCACTATATGTATGCCTTTAAGATTTGAGGAGTTCCCTCGATTCCTCATGGATCCCATCATCAGAACTGCGTTTTGACAAAAACGGGACCAATCTGTATATATATACTTACAATCAAAAAAAGAATTTTCAAAATCGGTTCAGACATGACGGAGTTATGGAGTAACAAACATAAAAAAAAAAAAAAAAAAAAAAACACGCCGAATTGAGAACCTCCTCTTTTCAAATCTTGAAGTCGGTTAAAAATGAGGCTCTGTCGAGTCCTATCAATATTTAGGAGTCCTACCCCCATTGGCGGCTTATGATCAGGGGGGAATTTTTTTTAACATTTAGAAATAGAAATAGAAAACATTTTTTGATTGAGTAACTATTTTTCAGAAATAATCGTTTCCTAAGTCCCGAAAATTTACCAGGTCCACCCACCATCCTGACGTCAGGACTGTACCTTTGGTGTACCTCAGTGTACCTTTAGTAAAAATCAGTGTACCTCTTGCAAAAGAAATTTTTTGAAATAAAGGTTTATGGCGGGTAGACCTTTATTTGAAAAAATCTCGTTTTAGAAAGAGGTACACTGATTTCTACTAAAGGTACAGTACTTTTATTAACAATTCGATAAAATTCCCGAGGTCCACCCGCCATCCTGACGCTCACTATTTTTGGTAGTACAATTTACCAATTAAATTTTTTTGCTCGATAGATGCCCGGATCTAGCAATAAGGATAGTATCTTTGATAATTAAACCAACCGGATGCGAGACGCGCACTAATTTCTATCAGAAAAAGTCTGCCAATTTCGGCGCGGGGGACGAGGAAATGCGCACAAATACTGTTAACACTAATGCATTTTCCATTGACGTCGCTACACACGCACACGATAAAATTATCAAACACTAGCATAAAATTACCCACACAAGTATAAACACAGCCACAGACAACCTGTCCGTGAACGAGATAATGTCATCTTTAAGTAAACGTACACAGTGCGAGGAACGCGTCGATAATAATATACTTAAGTATCGATATTTATGACGTTTTCAAGTCAAAGGTACATCATTGTCGATTGTTAATAGAGTTAATTTCTAAATGATTTTTTTATGGTAACGCCTTATTGACAACCGATAATGATGTAAAGCCTGACCAGAAATATATGACTATTGTCAAGAGGGCGCTATTATTCTCATTTATATGGCAACAGTCATAGAGCGTAGTATAGTCTATGGTATAGTGACATCTTGATTTGTTTACCTGTCAGCTGTGATGTTAATTTGAAAATGTTTCACGGCGAAATAGTTTCATCTCCCGAGCGTATTATTTACAGCAGTTTATTATATACACTATTTACAATGTTTCGCTCTTGAATACGGATAATTTTGGGATTTTTTTGTGGTTTATAATTTCATATTCAACACTTTATTATTATTCAAGTAAACAGCCTCAATGACACTTGACAACCGTGACAGCCTATCACATGCACTCACACATGCATATCATTCTGTCATTAAAATTATTGCCAGTGTAAGGAATTAGTTCCAATGAAATTCCGCAACATGGCGCATGATCATATATTTCTGGTCAGGCTTTACCTTTGACTTGAAAACGTCACATTTTATCGTCGATTTATTTATCGTATGCCTACATGTCACTGGATATAGATAGGCATTTCTTCCCTAGGGTAGTGGGAAAGCAGATGATGAAAAAAATCCAGTGAGTGAGTGCTGCGAGGTCCAGGTAGGACAGTAAAGCTGCCTAGTTTGTAACTCTTTTAGCACCACCCAGGGATTACGTCTAGGGTTGTCTAAGGTGTTTCCTACGGACGCAGAGAAACATTGATCGTAGGTTAGTTATATATTTTTGTTTCTTTACCAAGTATAAGGTTTAGCTATTGATAAAATTATAATGTTGAGTTGTGATTAAATATCAAGTTTTTCTACCAGCTTATTACTTACAATGTTAGTATTCTACGTAAGTTAGTTTGTCTATTTGTTCAGGACAAATCTTGCAAGCTGATTTAGAATAACTTTTATATTATCAATTTAATATTTTGATGTGTATTTGCTTTTAAATTTAGTGGAAAATACTACAAATTGGAAACAAATAACTATTACAATGAAACATTGAACTGCAAAGAACTCTGGAACATCACGGGATTCGAACCCACGTGTTTAGATTACCGTTCCAATGTGCTTCCAATTACACTAGACGTTCCTCTATCCACCTCAGTGAATTTTTCACTGTAATGAATCAGTCACTAGCGACATCGTGATGTTCCAGAGTCCTTCGCAGTTGATATTTTGATTGTAATGGGCATCTGTTTCCAATTTGTGTTTCTATTTCTATTATCTCTTCTTCATTTTCTATTATAAATAAAAAGTATAACATACTGCTAATGTTAATATCGACATTTATTTTTGTGCTGTCCCATCACTAAAACTTACCTGTTAGGTACAGTGATACCAGAGTCAGAAATTAAAACTAATATCAAATTCGATGTTCGGAATTTTAAACTCATAACTCATAACGTATTAATATATGAGCATGTAAAGTTAAAATTACGTTACTGCCACAGATAAAAAGCTTATCATAGTAAAATCGGTTGTGGTAATGCTAGCCATTGCCTACCGTTTTTGAACACGTTTTAGAGGACTTACAATATGAGTGTAGATAAATATTATTATTGGTATGGTATTTGTGGTATACCACGTATATTTGAGTTAGGTAAACACCCCGTTTCTAATAGTAGATAAATTAGTATGTTACACGTCGTATATTAAACGATTTAATTGAAAATAATGATGCAGGTAATGTACTCGAGGCTAAAATAATCGATAGGTCCTAGGTACCATTCATCACACCACTAGCGTAGCGTGCTAACCTAAGTTCATATATAATATAATGATATTAGGCGTTGTCCGTTGATAAAAAATTCAAGCGCCCCACGATTTTAGTTTTTTGTATTTTCAATGCTCTAGCTACATTGATGAGAAGAGTGGTGTGATGACTGGTACCTAGAACCTACCGAATTATTTTTATAGCTTTTTGTACATGATCTATAGCACTGTTTATTATCAATAAAAGCTTTTCCATTTACCTAAACAATACTTATTTTCTTTTCAAGTTGTTATGTTACTAAAACTGTCTAAACTCCGCTTACTTTATGATCCGCAATGCACTGTGTTCTACTAGTAAATCCCGTTCATTTTATACTTGATTGAGGGTGTTGTTAAGAAATATGTAATATGCGGCATTCTGTAGCGGCAGCCTTCTTGGATTTACAATGATACTGAATCTATTAAAATGTAATTGTCATCAGAACTTAAGGTGTGCACCAGATATCAATTTGTCAACAGGACGAGGGTAAAATTTCAACCACAATATTATGGAGATGTGGGATGAAGCATGTAGATATGCAGACTTGCATTTAGTTATGTAAATATTAGTTATAATAAATTAACAAATTTTCAAATAAGTTTGTGTAATGTCTAATTAGGTATAACACAAAATTGATATTTTTATTTTAAAGCGCACTATTCGCCAAAAGACTGTCCTCATTGGATAGCGTGCAGGGTCCGAGATATTAAAAAAAAAGGTTGCGCATATAAACGGTTAATTTATAAAATATCCGCTCTATAACCAGTTATAGCGTATTTTATATGAAAGAATATGAGAAACGCTTCACGCCTATTAACCACCACCATCGGCAAAATACGTACAGGGCTGGAATTAGTAAATGAAACATTTGCTAATATGTAAAAACACCTGTAGCTTAGCGAACATAACGTGAATACAAAAGTCGTATATAACAGCTAAAAGGTATTTTTATAAGCTATTTTTCGTAAATGATACTTGCACTCTAACGTATGCAGAGACCAAAATAAAACGGTTTTATGCGTTAATTAACTGTAATTAACGACGGCCTAATTCTTCTATTGAACACTAGATGGAGCTTGGGCAGCAAAATGGACAACTTTTGCCACTGGCGTATACAATTGAACCTTATCTCAGATATCTCAAATGAAAGGTCTCAATCATAGCATTAATTAGTTATATGGCACCGAAGGCCGAAAGCGTGCACGGAAGCCGGTATTCATTATTTTGTGTCTGCGCTGTGGCCTAGCTGTGGCGAAAACTGGAACTAATTAACTTATACAAAAAAGGTTAACTTTTATACACGTTTACATAGTTTATTAGCCTGAAATTAATTGTAAAAATAAGTCATTCATTTTTTTGTGACTAATTAATGCTAAATGACCGCAATTAACTACTTAAATAATTAAAATCTGTTACTGGCGACATCTTGTATGCAATAGAAGAACCGACTAAGAGTCGAGTAGTTAAACTACATTAAATATTAATAATGATGGCTCCATATCGTTGCTTTTTAACGCTTAAAAATCTGTGGTTTAAAGCTTCACATCGCGTAATTATAAGTTAGTTTCTGAACGTTGACTATAAACTAGCTGTTCTAGGGGGCTACCTTGAACATCAGATTTTGAATATTCGTCTATTTGCCTTCCTCTGGTGCTTTCGCAAATTCGAGCGATAAAGAGGGAGATAGACTAAACTTCCTTTTTCGACTTAGCCCGGTCACAAAATAATACCGTATTTTTTTTATCACGACGGTGGCAAACAAGCATACGGCCAATATGATGGTGAGCGTACGTTGTCATGAGTCATGATGGAGTTGGACCGACGCGCCGGCACGACGATTTTTTTAATGTTCATTTTAATAATGTCATTTAGAATTTTGGAACCTAGCTCCATCTAGTGACGAGTAAAAAACTTAGAACTTCATTAAGCACAATTAATTAAGTATATATATTTTAGTTCCTGCATGCATTGGAGCTAAAGTATATATTACGAAAAATAGTTTATAAAAATACCTTTGACATGTAATATACGCCTCCCGTATACACATTAGCTTGGCTCTAAACCAAGCGATATTCATATCAAGCTTAATTTAAATTAATTAATTTTAGCCTTGTAAGTATTCAAACGTGGGGTGTTGTACAGTCAAGTGTAAAAATATGGGTGTACTCATCTTACTCAAAAATATGTCCCATAGTATCTTATTCCGTTGTAATAAGTGCGTAGTACCATATTTATGAGACGATTTTTTCGATACGTATTTTTGCACTTGACTGTACACAGAAATGAACCATTTCTCATATGCTTTCAGATAAACCATGCTATAATGGATTACATATCGTATCTTTAAAAAAAATGCTCTTTATATATTCGCTCTTTTTTTTTATATCTGGGTCCCTGCACGATATCCAACAATGGTGCCACATAATAACATAATCCTGTGATTACGAGCTTTAAAACGAGATACGTCTCAACAGTATACATCCATGGTACACTCCCCATACAAAAATGCCCATTCTCTTTTGATTGACTTCCCTTCTTAAGAGGCCTTATTCCCATGAACGTTCCTCAATTTCACGAAATCTTACTCGATAGATGGCGGTAGCGCTCAGTACGCGACCGCTGGCAATGACCGACGATCGAACGATCTTGATCGTTTTCAACTTCAAATACAAGTAAAATTCTTTTTACGCATAAGTTACACACAGGCTATTTATTTTCTTTTATATGGAAGATACTACTAATTAAAGTATGTAGTAGGGACTGTTGGAGATACTTTTCGAATTAAAAGTATAATAAATTTCGAATTTCGAAAATTAGGCCTAAACCTAATTTTCGAAACAGTCTATACTATAGACTGTTTTTTACACTTATGTTTCATTTTTTACCCTCCTTCAATATGCCTGTATTCGGTAGGAAATAATCTATTACTTATACATACGTAGGTAGTATATTTTATTTTTTTTTATTCCAATATGGCTGACATTTTTTTTTTGTAAAAATGGTCATGGTAGCCAATTTCGACTACTTCGGATGTGTAGATTACGAAAATGATGTCAGTTTTTAAATCGAAGATGGCGGTTATATACTTTATTCAGAAAAATCGTCATGGTAGTCCTTTTCGGCTAATTAAGGGGTGTAGATTTCGAAAATTATGTCCGTTTTAAAATCCAAAATGGCGGTTATACACTTTATACTGAAAAATCGTCATGGTAGTCATTTTCGGCTACTTAGAGGGTGTAGATGTCGAAAATTATGTCTGTTTTAAAATCCAAGATGGCGGAAATATACTTTTCTGTTAAATCGTCATGGTAGTCATTTTCGGATAATTAGGGGATGTAGATTTCGAAAATTATGTCTGTTTTAAAATCAAAGATGGCGATTATAATTTTTTTTTCAGAAAAATTGTAATGGGAGTGATTTTCGGCTACTTACGGGATGTCCATTTTGAAAATTATGTCTGTTTTAAAATCCAAGATCAATCCCAAATCTGTGGATATTGTCGTTGGTCTCACACTTTGTAATTTTTGTATTGTTACTATTAGCCAAAATCACGTGTGTTACTGTTTTTTGTCCCAAATAAATTGATTAAAAAAAAGATACACTTTATTCTGAAAAATCGGCACGGTAGTCATTTTCTCTTAATTAGTGGGTGTAAATTTCGAAAATAATATCCGTTTTAAAATTAAAGATGGCGGAAACGGAAAATGTTGTCAAAATCGCCATGGTAGTCATTTCCGACTAATTCGGGTGTGCAGATTTCGAAAATAATGTCTATTTTTAATTACAAGATGGCGGTCATACACATTTTTAGTAAAAATCGTTATGGTAGTCATTTTCCATTAATTCAGGGATGTAGATTTCGAAAATAAAGACAATTTTAAAATCCAAGATGGCGGAAATGGATAATTTTTGTCAAAATCGTCTTGGTAGTAATTTTCGACTGATTAGGGTGTGCAGATTTTAAAAATGATGTCTATTTTGAAATCCAAGACCGCGGTCATACACTTTTTTGGTAAAAATCATCATGTTAGTCGTTTTCGATTAATTCAGGGGTGTAGATTTCGAAAATAAGGACCGTTTTAAAATCAAAGATGGCGGAAACGGAAAATTCTGTCAAAATCGTCATGGTAGTCATTTTTGACTAATTCGGATAAGCAGACATCGAAAATAATGTCTATTTTGAAATCCAAGATGGCGGTCATACACCTTTTTGGTAAAAATCGTTATAGTAGTCATTTTCGACTAATGCAGGGATGTATATAAAAATAAAGACCGTTTTAAAATTCAAGATGGCAGAAATGGTAAATTTTGTCAAAATCGTCATGGTAGTCATTTTCGACTAATTAGGGTGTGCAGATTTTTAAAATGATGTCTATTTTGAAATCCAAGACCGCGGTCATACACTTTTGTGGTAAAAATCATCATGTTAGTCGTTTTCAATTAAATCAGGGGTGTAGATTTCGAAAATAAGGACGGTATAGATTTTTAAAATCAAAGATGACGGAAACGGAAAAAATTGTCAAAATCGTCATGGTAGTCATTTCCGACTAATTCGGGGTGCAGATTTCGAAAATAATGTCTATTTAGAAATCCAAGATGGCGGTTAAACACTTTTTTGGTAAAAATCGTTATGGTAGTCATTTTCGATTAATTCAGGGAAGTAGATTTCGAAAATAAAGACAGTTTTAAAATCCAAGATGGCGTAAAAGGAAAATTTTGTCAAAATCGCCATGGTAGTCGTTTTCGACTAATTCAGGTGCGCAGATTTCGAAAATAATGTCTTTTTTTAAATCCAAGATAGCTCTCGCACACTTATTTGGTGAAAATCGAATGAGTGTCGTTTTAGACTAATTTGGGGATTTAAATTTCGAAAATAGACACCGTTTTAAAATTCAAGAATGGTTGAAATGGACAATTTTATTAAATTCGTTATGATAGTCTTTTTTGTCTCATTTGGGTGTGTACTGTGTAGATTTCGAAAATAATGTATATTTCAAAATCCTAGATGGCGGCCATACACTTTTATCTAAAACAATTTTATGGTAGTCGCTTGTGATTAATTGAGGGGTGTAGATTTCGATATAAGGACCGATTTGAGATCCAAGATGAGTGTTAAAGGACAATTATTGTAAAAATCGTCATGGTAGTCATTTTTACTAATTCACGTGTGTAGATTTAAAAAATAATGTCTGTTTTAAAATCCAAAATGGCAGTCATAAAATTTTAGTAAAAATCGTTGTTGATTAATTCGGCAATGTAAATTCCGATAATAAACACTGTTTTAAAATATAAGATAGCAGTGATGACCTTTTTGTGAAAATCTTCATGGTAATCTTGTTCAACTGGTTCAGGTGTTTAGATTTCGAGGAAAGGGTCTGTTTTAAATTCCAAGATGGCGGCCATACACTTTTTTCTAGATAATCGTTATGGTAGTCATTTTCGATTCAATTGGGGATACAAAAAAGTATATGGCCGCCCTCTTGAATTTTAAAACAGAATTTGTTTTTGAAATCAACATATCTGAATAACAACGATTTTTATAAATGAATGACCATTTCTGCCATCTTGGTTTTGAAACGGACTTTATTTTTGAAATCTACACGCCTGAATTAATCGAAAATAGCTAAAATAACAAGTAAAGTGTGTGATCGCCATCTTGGATTTCAAAATAGACATTATTTTCAAAATCTACAGTTACCGCAATAGTCGAAAACGACTTCCATGACGAATTTGAAAATTTTTCATTCCCCCATCTTTGATTTTAAAACGGTCCTTATTTTCGAATTATTCATCCCAGAATTAATCAGAAATGACGTCCATTACGATTTTTAAATAAAAAGTGTATGACCGCCATCTTGGATTTTGAAATACACATTATTTTCGAAATCTACACCCCCGAATTAGTCGAAGACGACTACCATGACGATTTTGACAAAATTTTCCATTTCTGTCATCTTTGATTTTAAAACGGTCCTTATTTTCGAAATCTACACCCCTGAATTAATCGAAAACGACTAACATGATGATTTTTACAAAAAAAGTGTATGACTGGTCTTGGATTTTAAAATAGACATCATTTTCGAAATCTACCCCCCCCCCCCCCCCCGAATTAGTCGAAGACGACTACCATGACGATTTTGACAAAATTTTCAATGTCCGCCATCTTGTATTTTAAAACGGTCTTTGTTTTCGATTTAACGATTTTTACCAAAAAAGTGTATGACCGCCATCTTGGATTTCAAAATAGACATTATTTTCGATATCTGCTTAACCGAATTAGTCGGAAATGACTACCATGACGATTTTGACAGAATTTTCCGTTTTCGCCATCTTTGATTTTAAAACCGTCCTTTTTTCCGAAATCTACACCCCTGAATTAATCGGAAATGACTACCATAAGGATTTTTACAAAAAAAGTGTATGACCGCCATCTTGGATTTCAAAATAGACATTATTTTCGATATCTGCTTACCCGAATTAGTCGGAAATGACTACCATGATGATTTTGACAGAATTTTCCGTTTCCGCCATCTTTGATTTTAAAACGGACCTTATTTTCGAAATCTACACCCCTGAATTAATCGAAAATGACTACCATAACGATTTTTACGAAAAAAGTGTTTGACCGCCATCTTAGATTTCTAAATAGACATTATTTTCGAAATCTGCACACCCGGATTAGTCGGAAATGACTACCATGACGATTTTGACAGAATTTTCCGTTTTCGCCATCTTTGATTTTAAAACCGTCCTTTTTTCCGAAATCTACACCCCTGAATTAATCGGAAATTACTACCATAAGGATTTTTACAAAAAAAGTGTATGACCGCCATCTTGGATTTCAAAATAGACATTATTTTCGATATCTGCTTACCCGAATTAGTCGGAAATGACTACCATGATGATTTTGACAGAATTTTCAATTTCCGCCATCTTTGATTTTAAAACGGTCCTTATTTTCTAAATCTACACCCCTGAATTAATCGGAAATGACTACCATAAGGATTTTTACAAAAAAAGTGTATGACCGCCATCTTGGATTTCAAAATAGACATTATTTTCGATATCTGCTTACCCGAATTAGTCGGAAATGACTACCATGATGATTTTGACAGAATTTTCCGTTTCCGCCATCTTTGATTTTAAAACGGACCTTATTTTCGAAATCTACACCCCTGAATTAATCGAAAATGACTACCATAACGATTTTTACGAAAAAAGTGTTTGACCGCCATCTTAGATTTCTAAATAGACATTATTTTCGAAATCTGCACACCCGAATTAGTCGGAAATGACTACCATGACGATTTTGACAGAATTTTCCGTTTTCGCCATCTTTGATTTTAAAACCGTCCTTTTTTCCGAAATCTACACCCCTGAATTAATCGGAAATGACTACCAAATTATTCAATTTGTATGTCAACCAACTCATCGAGGAGCTGAGCAGTACCTATGCCGGATGTCGCATTGACGGAGTCGCCGCCAACAATTATAGTTACGCTGATGACATGGTGCTGCTCGGCCCTTCAATTGACGCCATGAGAAGGCTAATAAAAATATGTGAGTCCTATGCTGTGGCCCATGGACTCAGGTATAATGTCAAAAAGAGCGAGGTGATGATTTTTAAAGCTGGTAGAAAAAGTTATCCGACTGTACCGCTAGTGACACTCTACGATGTCCCCTTAAATTTTGTCACTAAGTTCAAATACCTGGGTCACTGGGTAACAGACGACCTGAGTGATGATTTGGACATTGAGCGAGAGCGTAGGTCGTTGGCTGTCCGATGTAACATGTTGGCCCGCAGGTTCGCAAAATGTACTGTACAAGTAAAGACTACACTTTTCAAAGCGTACTGTCAGTCATTTTACACATGCAGTCTGTGGACCAACTATACGCAGAGGGCATACAACGGCCTACGTGGCCAATATAATAACGCGTTCCGGGTGTTGATGGGGCTGCCGCGATTTTGTAGTGCCTCTGGTATGTTTGCGGAGGCATAAATTGACAGCTTTGCAGCGATAATGCGCAAGAGGTGCGCTTCACTGATGCGTCGCCTGCGCGGCAGCTCCAACAGCATTCTGAGCGTATTTATGGAGCGCGAAAATGGCCCCACGCTCAACCGTTGGCAGAGACTGCATGCAGTCGCCGTTTAGTTTTTAGTTTTAGTTAGGATTTTAGAGTAGCATGTCGTACTAACACTAGTATTAAGATTTTAATGTTTACTAACCATATATGGACTTTTAAGTCTGAAATAAATGATTTTTATTTTATTTTTATTTTTATTTTTTTTATAAGGATTTTTACAAAAAAAGTGTATGACCGCCATCTTGGATTTCAAAATAGACATTATTTTCGATATCTGCTTACCCGAATTAGTCGGAAATGACTACCATGATGATTTTGACAGAATTTTCAATTTCCGCCATCTTTGATTTTAAAACGGTCCTTATTTTCTAAATCTACACCCCTGAATTCATCGAAAATGACTACCATAACGATTTTTACAAAAAAAGTGTATGACCGCCATCTTGGATTTCAAAATAGACATTATTTTCGATATCTGCTTACCCAAATTAGTCGGAAATGACTACCATGACGATTTTGACAGAATTTTCAGTTTCCGCCATCTTTGATTTTAAAACGGTCCTTATTTTCGAAATCTACACCCCTGAATTCATCGAAAATGACTACCATAACGATTTTTACAAAAAAAGTGTATGACCGCCATCTTGGATTTCAAAATAGACATTATTTTCGATATCTGCTTACCCGAGTTAGTCGGAAATGACTACCACGACGATTTTGACAGAATTTTCAGTTTCCGCCATCTTTGATTTTAAAACCGTCCTTTTTTCCGAAATCTACACCCCTGAATTAATCGGAAATGACTACCATAACGATTTCTACAAAACAAGTGTATGACCGCCATCTTGGATTTCAAAATAGACATTATTTTCGATATCTGCTTACCCGAATTAGTCGGAAATGACTACCATGACGATTTTGACAGAATTTTCCGTTTCCGCCATCTTTGATTTTAAAACCGTCCTTTTTTCCGAAATCTACCCCTGAATTAATCGGAAATGACTACCATAACGGTTTTTACCGTAAAGTGTATGACGCCATGTTTGTTTTTAAAATAAACATTATTTTTAAATTCTGCACACTCCGAGTTAGTCGAAAATGATTACCATGACGATAATAACAGAATTGTCTAGTTTTCAAATAAAAAATCATTTTACGTCACACCTGGCCATAAGTTTTACCGCACGCTACGCTAATTGTGTACTCACCACGGGCAGTAAAAAAGAAAGCCCTCTATCGCATATTTACAACCTTCGCCTGCGGCTCGGGTTACTAATACCTGCGATTTTGGGCTTTCTTTCTTTTACAGCGCTTGGTAAGTAATGCACTATAATAATATTAAAGTAAAGTTCTTTTATTTCAAGGATCTTTATAATTCAATCGCACTTCTCGCAACTATAGGGCAATGGAAACAGGTTACTACGTGTTGGGGATTTCATACAAGGTTACCCGTTTTAGTGGCCTCTTAGTGTGTCTAGCTGGCAAACTTACGTAATGCGCGTAGGACGATTTAGCACAGGTCCGTCGTCTGTGAGCTCTCGTTCCATACTGAGCCAGAGACGACGGCGCGATGTGTTTTGTCAAGTTTTTAACCGATTTAGAGTCATCTTCAAAAAATTACACTTTATTTAAATTTTGCGTTACAGTAATGATTTTTTTTTTCGTGGTAGATCTATAGCTAAACTTTAATATATTTATATTTTTAGGGCAGAATATTTATAGGACTTCCGTGAAAAAAAAGTAAATATAAACCTGTTTTCATCAAAAAAATTGCAATATTCAGAAAGTACTTTGTCTATTATCCAAGATGAATCTTCAATTTTTCTTACCATGGCCGTCTTGAACATGATATACTAAATTGAATTGTATTCAAATTTTATAAGAAAGGTTCCCTTTATTTGAGTAATCTGAAAAAAAACCAGATGTCTAACTGCAAACTCTGAAGAGGCCTGCCAAGAGAAGCCTTGTTTTTCAGGTTTTTTTTTCAAAAATATATTTTTTTCCCATGGCCGTCTAGATAAAGGAACGGACTTTTATATGCATTAAAAGTTAATTTAAAAACACAAAGCATTTTCGCTATAACCTCCGAAGAAAATGATGCATTTCGCAAAATACGCGCATTTTGGGAATAAGGCCTCTTTGCTCTGCAAAAGGAAATTCCATCGTCATCTTTTTCCGTATAAATAAGTGTACACCACCGACTATAACCACAGTTGAACCATATTACCGAGCAAAACGGTCGTTCATAGGTCACTAGTAAAAAGTAATAAAAACGGTCCGATAGAGAGCATAATGTAGGGGGCGGTGTCCCACTCGCACAATGCTGCCAACTTATGAAACTTACCAATGTGGTTTTATTTATATACATTTATTTTAGTAACACACTAGAAGTTACATCCTACTTATAATAATTTATTGCAAGATTTTAATTAATACTTTGTTCCCTTTTAGCTGCTTTGAATTTTTTTACGACGTAAATATTATTCATTCATTAAATCAAAGAATTGCAATTAATATTGCAGACAGCACAGTGTTTTATGGAAGCCAAAAAAGTGACATCCCCATTTTATTACAAATTACTATAGTTTAGAGCATTACGAATGCGAGACTAAAACTCCCATGTTTCTAATATGTGTAGTTTTTGAGACAAAAATTTTTGAAAATCTTGTTTCTGACGCTCGGAAATTACGAAAAATAGAAATAATTTATAAGATATTGCATGTACTGTTTGTTTCGCCAAAGTGTTCGACAAAACATTCAAAGACATACATTTAAGAGCAATCACTACCTTCCTAGATACATTTGTTACAAAGATATTAATTGTTTTATTAATTTTGGTTTTTATTTTTTTCCTTCCATGTCCCGCCGTAGTAGATCGCAATATTGGTATGAGAGCTTCATTATTATGTCTTCTATCTATTCTATTTTTTACAAGACCTAATTCCGTGGAACATTGAATTAATCACCTAAACACTTATATCCGGGTTACCCGGCCTCTAGGGTTGACACTTCGGTATTTTTAATTTTATACGCCGTTGTTTCCGGGATATCTATAATTCTTGGTTTTGATAATAGTTTTGAGTACATACAAAGAACTAGCCAAAAAATATGTTAAAAATTTCGAATGGTGTCTTACGACAGTGACTATACATAAACTTTTGGTCCATGGAGCTGCGATAATACGAAACTCGTCTGTTCCAATTGGAATGCTCTCCAAGCAATCATCAGAATCTCGTAATAAATATTGGCGTCACGATAGAGAACACCATACCCGCAAATCAGATCGAACGAAAACCATGTCTGATTTTTTTCATAGAGCATTAGTCTCATCAGACCCAATAATTTCGGAACAACGGATGTCGCAACGACAAAAAATATTAAAAAACGTCTCCTACCATCTGCCGCAATAGCATTATTGAAAGCACCACAGGATGCTTTTATATCGCCATCGGATGAAAACATAACACCATCATCAGAGTTATGTCCAGACGACAGCTATTCTGAGGTGCAAGATGGGGAGAGAGCCTGGAAGTAGAATATTGTTGCCTGGAAGTTGATAATTTTGTAGTAATTATGTTTTAGAAAAAATATTTGCTAAATTGGCGATGCATAATAGATATTTTAGCCGTTACTTCCAAAAAAAATCACATAATTGTAGTATACGGCTTTAACCGGTTATTTTTCGACCATAACCGATCGAATACCCGTCTTTGAAAATTTACCTGTTATTGCATTCCCTATACAGGTTGTAACAAAAATACTGGTGATCCGTTTAAGGGCATAATGGTATCGTATTACGACTAAGAAAAAAATTAAGAAATTTTTTTACACTAACAAAAATGGTTTTTTTTTGTATGGGACACGTAGTCCCAGCCGGCCAACCCTCCATACAAAAGATTTTTTTTTTCACGCGAAAAATTTTTTTTTTAAGTTTTTCATAATTAGAATACGATACCAATTATGCCCTTAAAAGAATCACCAGTATTTTTGTTACATCCTGTATACTGTGTTTATTTTATATCCAGGTAAATCCGGATACTGGTAGTGGCAGCCCTGACTGCAAATTTTAATCGACTGTAGATTAAATCTTCCAGGGAATTAGATCTTGTAAAAAATAGGGTAGATAGAAGACATAACAATGAAGCTGTCTTACAAATATCGCGATCTAATACGGTGGAATATGGAAGAAAAAAATTAAAAACCAAAATCATTAAAATAATTAATATCATTGTAACAAATGTACCTAGAAAGGTTGTAATTATTACCTCTAAATGTACTTTTTTGAAAGGTTCATCCAACACTTTAGTCAACAGAAAGGTTTGTTACTTAATTTGCAATAGATAATTATTTTTCGTAATATCCGGGTGTCAGAATCAAGATTTTCAAAAATTTATTTCTCAAAAACTACACATATTAGAAACGCGGGAGTTTTAGTCTCGCATTCGTAATGCTCTAAACTATAGTAATTTGTAATAAAATGGGGATGTCACTTTTTTGGCTTCCATAAAACACTGTGGACAGTAGTAAGTTTTGTAATATTTAAAATACGGTCTGGTATCCCCATCCAATCACACAGTGTGGGATTTTGCCTTAGTTGCGGACATCCTTATGTTTTGTGGTTAATGGATACCCGATAACTAAAAACATATTCTATTACAACTCCCGTGGTTTTAACTATCATAGTTTTTGAGATATTGACAAAATCGAGAAAAGTCCTGAAAAACCATAGAAACGCATTTTTTGTTTTGTTTGAGCAGTTTTATTATTGAATGCTCCATGGTATGATAGACAATATATAATAGCACTAATATATGTATTTAAACATTTAAAAAATCTCGGCGTCAATTTATTATTTTCCATGATATTGTAATTTTTTTTTTCGGCAATTCTCTTTACGGTCGCATTTCTTTTATGTGCACAAATGTTAAGTAAGATAATAACTATTGGCACAAAAAAAATCAAACGCGTCCAACACAGGAACACGGAGAAATATTTTTTTTAAATTTTGGTTAGGATTGTCACATACCGACAATAACAATTAAACTATTTTTTTCTGAATCATTTCATCTCCTTTCGTCCATACCATATACTGGTTATTTTATGAGTTTTGGAATTTTCACTCTAACCGATTGACATATGGTCGATTCTTCAATGATACTCATTTAGCTACAATACTACTATTAGATAGCCACGGCGTTATTCGGCAACTCACTCTTGAATGCATGAGGTCGGGCGTTCGATCCCAAGCTCCCGTAGTGTCCTTTTAGATTTATTTATTTTTATGTTGGTATTCCTAATTGCAGTTTCGTGTTAATAACAACCATATCAGGTCGAAGTAAGTGTGTTCATAACTTCACACCAATATAAAGACTCTGTGGTGACATTTATTGAGTTTACTCTCCAAAATAAAGATGATATGCATTGGTGTAATGACATGCAAATTCTAATACAGTGAAACGTAATATACATACAGTACGAATCACGAAATAAATACTGGCCTTATGATCGAAAGCACCATACCAATCATAAAACAACTAGTTTAGAGTTGTTCTATAGAGCACTAAATAAATAAATGAATATTATAAAGACTGTGTACGAAAAAATCCGGACATGCATGATCTGGTATATCTTTTTTTCGGTACCACATATTCAAGCATTTCTTTTATTTTAATAATCTGGAATTAGAGAAATATATACTAAAAATAGAATCATATTACAATTGTATGGGCTTGTGTGAGTTTTTGCCAAATATATTCCATCATATCTTGAATTTTTTGTCCAGTATTTTTTGATAATCTTCACTCACTTCCTGCTGCAATGCCACAATTGTATTTATATTTTCACAAGCTGTTTTATGCTCATTAGAATGTTATCTTACAAAAAAAATGCGATTTGAAACTCTTTTCTACTTTCTTTTCGACAGTCAGGAAGACTTTGTACTCCAAGCAGTAAAAGTAGTTTTTATATGGGAGATATATTTTTGTAAAAAAGTCATGCTCACCAAAGCTAGAACAGCTCAGAACTATGTACATCTAAGTACAATTATAAAAATGTAAGCTATTGTGAAAAGAGAATGTAATAAGGTATAATTTGGTTTATCTAATAAAAAATAAAAAACTATTTTTCACAGGAAGATTTGGTAAACACTGTTAGAACACCGTATAAAAAAAAAATATAGGCACTGTGGAATATATAGTGATCAAAGTCACAGATAACGTAACGTTATATTATGTTTGTAATTTTATTATGTAGCTTGATGACCACAAATTATTTAAAAGAAGTGCTGCTTGAATATGTGGTACCGAAAAAAAACCAGATCATGCATGTCCGGATTTTATCCTACACAGTCTTTAGGACAATCTTACAAAAATCGACCTAGTCCCACAGTAAGCTAAGTACTAGACGACGATATATGTATATAATAGATAAATATGGATAAATACTTAAATACATAGAAAACATCCATAACTCAGGAACAAATATCTGTGACAAACACACAAATAAATGCCCTGACCAGGGCATGAACCCGGGACCTCCTGCTTCATAGGCAGTCACTACCGACTGGGCTAGAAGGCCGTTAAGCACTAGAATCGTCGACCCTTATCTGTCTTCCCGCATGCTACAAAACAAAAAACAAAAACGTTTACCTATACCAAAAAAAGTTTTTCCCCTTCTGAAAGTAACGTCAGATAACGTTTATGTGACAACCCTATTTCCATAGAAATCAGAAAAAAACTTAGAAACGCAATTTCTCCGAGTTCTTGAGAGATAATTTAATTTCACAGTTAAAAGGTACATATATTAAGTTAATTTTATGGGTAAAAAATAATGCGACCCTTTTATAGTTAATTAACTATTTACACTTTTCTGAAATATTTAAATTTATTGATATAACCTGTCCCTGATGCATCAGTCCCATCACTGACATAATATGTCACTGATATTATTTCAAATGACGCCGCTCAGCTCAACAACATTTCGTAACAACATTTTTAAGTAAAAATGGTCAAGATATGTTGCGTAAAAGGGTGCAGGGGTGAAACTTTACAATAAAGTAGACTTTCCTTTCACCGGTAATCCACAATCATTCAATTTTACGATTTAACAACAAGTTAAGATTGTCAAACAATAGGGTGACTATGATGTCGGCAAGCTGCGGGTCGGTTTTGTTGTTTTTACAGAAATGTACATATGTACATGGTCTGTTCCTAAGTATTACTTACACAGGACAGGAGTGGCCCGCGGGTCTTTTTAGGCCCTTTCGAAAGGGTCCTTAAATGGCACAAGGCCATACAAAGAGTTGTAGTAGTGGCAGTATAATAAATAAATAAATAAATAAATATTAAATAAATATTATGGGACAATCTTACACAAATCAACCTAGTCCCACAGTAAGCTCAATAAGGCTTGTGTTGTGGGTACTAGACGACGATATATGTAATAGATATATACATATAAATACTTAAATACATAGAAAAAATCCATAACTCAGGAACAAATATCCGTGATAAACACACATATAAATGTCCTGACCAGGATTCGAACCCTCCTGCTTCATAGGCAGGGCCACTACCGACTAGGCTAGGAGGCCGTTAAAATATACTTTATTGTACAACATTTGTACAACAAAGAAAAATACAACAGGAAGAATATACAATATTTGTACATGGAAGAGATCTCTTCCAGTCAACCATTGAGCAGTTTGATGTATTGATGTTTTCTTTATTTACCTTTAAGTATATTAAAGTCGAAGAACTGTCCACATTAGATATGACGCAATAGTGAGAGCCCCCCCTGTACTTACTTAGTTTTAGTTTGCTACACTAACTATCCCCTATTTTTAGACGCGGACATCTGGCAATTGTTCATCGGTGTTATGCAAACGAGTTGTAAGAAATAAATATCTTACAGTTCTAGGTTTGATGCAGTGCAGTATCATGTAATTAATAAGATTATATAATTTTCAGGAGTTTCTGTTGGGGGAAAATAGTGCAAAATGACGTTACGTTAATGTATTCTTTGTCGCCTGCTGTAGCATGCCGAAAGAACGCCAGCTACATCTCGCGGCGTCCCTTCGGACTATCCGCGCGATTAATTTTGTTTACCGGCCAAGTTGCGCGGGTTAGGGTAGATTAGTACGTGGTTCGTCTACTTATAAATAGGTGGCGCCGATATCAAAATATTTATTTATTTATTTATTCATTGCGAACCATGGTTACATTAAGGTATTAACATATTTTAGGTGCATGCATGGTTATAGCCCTGTCAGGGCATAGCAACATAGTTTGATATTCTAAAACTAAAAAATACAATATAAGTCAAACATAAAAAATTGCATTCAAGTAAAACTAGGAATTCATTACAAATTAAATAATATGATGTGTCCTTTTTTATTTTGAAAGAAGCTGACGACTGAGAAAAGAGGATATGCGCATCAATTTTAAATTCAAATGTTGTAGGAGTTTGGAATAGTTTTTGTTTTAGTCGAGAAGACTGACAGATTGTGAACCTCGAGCGGGGCAGTTATCAGAATCCATTTTTGACATCCCATCTTTCCTATTTTAATCTGACTTTGATTTTTTTTGTGGGCGTGATAGGAGTTAGTATTTCGTGATATCCAACGCCAAGTGCATGCGTGTACCGCGTCGGAGGGGCGTCAAGCGTTTGCGACCTATACGCGTTTGCGATACTGTCCAACGCAGATATTGGATATCGCCTGTCGCGGTTGGGATACAGTCGCCAGCCGCTTCAAAGGACTTGAGCCCGCATTTCGCGTGGCTCACCAGGTGAAACCGGCGTATCGCCTGGAATACGGCCGCCAGTCGCCTCTAAAGGACTCGAGCCCGCATTTCGCGTGGCTCACCAGGTGAAACCGGAGTGTCGCTCTAGGATACGGCCGCCAGTCGCCTCTAAAGGACTCGAGCCCGCATTTCGCGTGGCTCACCAGGTGAAACCGGAGTGTCGCTCTAGGATACGGCCGCCAGTCGCCTCTAAAGGACTCGAGCCCGCATTTCGCGTGGCTCACCAGGTGAAAGCGGCGTGTCGCTCCGTGAAGTGTTCTAGAGTTTAATTGGGGACTTCGTATTTTTTTTATTTGCCGTGCTTTAGTTCTATATTGTTGTTACCATTCTTACATATCTGCGATCCGCATTTTTATATTAACCCTAAATCCCCAAAATTCTAATTGCCTCATTTGACGGGCGTACAAAGACCTGGCTCTTGAATTTAGGCTACTCTCATCCAGCGAATCATCCGTCACCATCCATATAACTCATCTCATTAATCCATTACTTTCCCCGCAGCCAAATTACCAGCCGAGTCTTTATTTGTGCTTACTAGTTTTGCTAGTACTCCCTCGTTTTATTTTCCTTTCGTGCGTAAAGTAGACGTTTACGATACTAAGGTAATTATTGAATGTTAAATATCTTTATATCTATATCATTATCGTCATTTTTATGTGAAGTGTTAATTTTAAATAATCTGATTATTGTAATTTAATTACATTCTATCCGGGTCTACGATACTAAGGAAATTATTGAATGTGAAATATCTTTATATCGATATCGTTATCGTCATTTTTATGTGAAGTGCTAATTTTAAATAATCTGATTATTGTAATTTAAATACATTCTATCCACTAAGGAAATTATTGAATGTGAAATATCTTTACATCGATATCGTTATCGTCATTTTTATGTGAAGTACTAATTTTAAATCATCTGATTATTGTAATTTAATTACATTCTATCCGGCTCGAAGGACCAAATTGCTAATTTAAAATAATTTACTTAATCTGCAAAATTAAACGTGTTAATATTAGCGATAGGCTTCGACAGTTTTTACCTATTAACTGAAATATTTTGCTGGTCTGTCACTCTGACGTCCTCCGATAAATAGCTGCCGGATGCCTGGATCTAGCAATAAGTTTAAAATAGTAAACTAATTAGAGGGGTTTTCTGCTCTTATTATTGTGTCAACGTATCTGAAGTGGCCAGCTCCTTAAGCCAGTAGAATGTATAAGTTCCCATATGAACTATGAGACTTCTCTTTCTGGACAATACTTACTAGACGACAAGCATATTTTATTTTATATTTATCTTCATACTATCCCAATCCCACATATATCATAGTACATATGGTCACTCTACTTAGAGAATGAGATGCAGCTCCCTACATTACCTTCTCTTTCGGCCTCACTTTGCTTTGTGGTCGAAGTATGACCTCCATGCAGATTGTATTTAACTTCATGGCTCATACCAAATTCAATTCCAGCTTATTAGTGATAACCTCAGAGAAATAAACCAATGGAGTGGTAATTGTCAGGCGTCCCCCTCTGCCAAAAGTACAAGACCACTGGTCGTAGCGGTTATATAAAACAAGTTGTCGCGCGTCAAACGCCATTCAATGAATGTCAGTCAGCCCGGAAAGATGTGAGGTAAAAATGCCGAATTGCTGCGTGTTTTTATGTAAGAAAAGATCTGAATTATCTAGTTTACATAAGGATAACGTTTCTTTTCATCTGTAAGTATAATTACGTCTAAATATCATCAAATAGTGCACGAAATTAGCAAAAAACTAAAAAATATTGTCAATCAAAAAGTGTTGCCACTTAATGGTGCTACTTACATCTGCTTTAGGGTAATTATTAGGGTTCCGTAGCCAAATGGCAAAAAACGGAACCCTTATGGATTCGTCATGTCTGTCTGTCCGTCCGTATGTCACAGCCAATTTACTCGGAAACTATACGACGTATCTGAACAAATAAGGTGTATTCTGTATGCCGCTACTTAATTATGTATTTAAATAAGAAAAACAAGTATTTTAAGGGGGGGCGCTTCATACACGTAACTAAATTTCAAAAATTTTTTTTTACCAAATATCAACATGTGACATCATCGTCAACATCAATCGATAGGTCTTTAAAAATAATATTGAGGCTTCTTTGATCATTTTGTGATTAAGTGAATAGTTTTTGAAATAATCGCTTCGAAAGTCAGAAAAATTGTATACCCCCCCTCCCCCCCTGTAACTTTTGAACCGTAAGTCCAAAAAATATGAAAAAATTTGAGGAGATGCGCCTTATCAAATACTTAAATACTTTCTACGAAAATTGTTTTGAACATTATCGGTTTAGCCATTTTTGAGTTATCTACAAAAAACTTCTTCCATAGGCATCAGATACCACCTTTTGGTATTAGTTTGGTTCTTATTCCATTGAAGGTAATATTGTAAACAAGAGTAATCGACTCCAGTGCGGCAGAAATACGTCCGCCAGTATGTCATTCATTGTCATTGTTATGACAGGTTAGACAATACACTTAAAAGATACTCCGTGGGTTAGGCAGAGACCCATTCGGCATACAGCCATAATTGTAAAGCATTGCTCTGTTAAAAAAGCAGTATGTCTGTGTGTATGTGTGTTGTTATTAAATTGTTACTAAACATATTTTAATCGACTTTTAAATTATTCAAATTACATATTATTTTTAATCATTAACAAAAATGAAAAGATTAACGTCAGTACTTCAACGGTAAAACTCATTCACACGCATAGCTTTTTAAATTATATATGTCGTCGAGGACCGCCGAGGGCAGGGCTGTAAGGTGGTTTGGAACTCAAAAAACTGACACTAGCAGGATAAACTAGCCTATAGCACATTACGCACGGACGCACGGTGATGAAATAAAACTTAAACACTGGTTTAACAACTGTATTGAAATCAAATCTTTTTAAAACCGTATTATGGGAAGGGCAATAAACTACTACTGGTTCGGAAAGGAGCCCCAACTGAGAAGAACCAGCGTAAGAAACTCAGCGTATGTGTGCTTGTAGTACGGCACAATAGCTGAAATTTGTCTATGGTCTCAAAAATACAGCTACCATAAACAAATTTCCGTTTTAATAGACACATTTCAGCTAGTGTGCTGAATTCCGCTCTAATGTGTGGCGCCCCTTAAGTGAAATATACTTGTAGATGCTTGAAATAACGATATTCCTGTTTAGAAATTAATTCGTTCCTTTATTTTCACCATACATTTTATGTAGCATTTTAATTTTGTATGGATTATACTTTATTTATTATAAGGTACGATAGGTATACACACTTGGATAAGTGTGTAAGTCAGAAATTAAAAGTGCCTATTTAAGGGATTCTTAAATAGGCACTTTTAATTTCTGACTCTGGTATCACTGTACCTAACAGGTAAGTTTTAGTGATGGGACAGCACATAAATAAATGTCGATATTAACATGCAGCATGTTATACCACAGAATAACTAATAATACTACCGTACAGAAAATTCACTCCTTCACAAAAGTCAAATTTAGGTATAAAATTATACCGATACTCGCCGCCTGCAGGCAAAATTGAAACTTATAAGCGCGCACGAACCGTGAATCTACTTTGCGCGATGACCGAGCTGTGAGTGTCGGCACGGGTTGTCACTTGACAAGTGTTTGTACCTACATATACCTACCGATTTATTATTTTTAAGATAAATTACAAACGTTGATTGTGTAAACATAATATTTTTATCCGGAAATAGTATGTCTGATTCTCACGGAAGTAGGTATACCGCGCAGCCGTATTCCTTTGAAAATCCTATATCAGTTAGTTCCTAATATTGTTTCTGGGTAACCAATATTATATCTTTTATACGGATTAGATCGAGGTTTAGGTTTCGAAGCCATTGTGTGTTTTCAATTTTGCACTCGCGCCACGTGACACGACAATCAAGCGAGCCGAGCGGCAGCCCACTGCCATACGCCTGCCCGGCAGGCGCGCCGGCCAAATGTACCTAAACTGCGTAGTGACACCCCCCTGGTTATACTTTTTATTTATAATAGAAAATGAAGAAGAGAATATAGAAATAGAAACACAAATTGGAAACAGATGCCCATTACAATCAAAATATCAACTGCGAAGGACTCTGGAACATCACGATGTCGCTAGTGACTGATTCATCATTGTTAATTACAGTGAAAAATTCACTGAGGTGGATAGAGGAACGTCTAGTGTAATTGGAAGCACATTGGAACGGTAATCTAAATACGTGGGTTCGAATCCCGTGATGTTCCAGAGTTCTTAGCAGTTCAATGTTTCATTGTAATAGTTATTTGTTTCCAATTTGTAGTATTTTCCACTAAATTTAAAAGCAAATACACATCAAAATATTAAATTGATAATATAAAAGTTATTCTAAATCAGCTTGCAAGATTTGTCCTGAACAAATAGACATACTAACTTACGTAGAATACTAACATTGTAAGTAATATGCTGGTAGAAAAACTTGATATTTAATCACAACTTAACATTATAATTTTATCAATAGCTAAACCTTATACTTGGTAAAGAAACAAAAATATATAACTAACCTACGATCAATGTTTCTCTGCGTCCGTAGGAAACACCTTAGACAACCCTACACGTAATCCCTGGGTGGTGCTAAAAGAGTTACAAACTTGGCAGCTCTGCTGTTCTACCTGGACCTCGCAGCACTCACTGGATTTTCTTCATCATCTGCTTTCCCACTACCCTAGGGAAGAAATGCCTATCTATATCCAGTGACATGTAGGCTTACGATAAATAAATCTACGATAAAATGTGACATTTTCAAGTCAAAGGTACATCATTATCGGTTGTCAATAAGGCGTTACCATAAAAAAATCATTTAGAAATTAACTCTATTAACAACCGACAATGATGTACTTTGACTTGAAACCGTCACGAATATCGATACTTAAGTATATTATTATCGACGCGTTCCTCGCACTGTGTACTAGGGTGGATCGAAATTTTTTTTCTTCGATTTTGCCTAAGGCGGGGTTGTAAAAAGATAGTCTAGGGAAACATAATTAAATCTTCGTATGGACACTTTTCGAAATTATTAGTAGAAGTACTGCCGCAAGCCATCTGAAATATTGCCAAAAAAAAAAAATCTTGTTTACAATCTTTGTAGGAAAAATATATTTTATAATGAAATTACAGTTTTTATTGACATTTTACATGCGTATAATATCAAAATACCAAATTAAAACAAACAAATACGTAGTACCTAATCAATTTGCACGTTAGATTTATTCTGAAATTCAGAGTACAATTATGCAATTTTGTAGTCTTTTTTCGTATTAAATGCAGGCATTACGCGAATAGAATCAAGCTTATTTTGTATCCACCCTTCTCGTTTCTCTAGCCCACATACAGCAGTACAAGATTCTGTTACTATTTTTATGCTCCTTTCAGTAGCTTGAGTATGGCAGGGCATCAAACAGAACTTGGGTAAGATTTTAATTTCCACTAATTTCAAATCAGTAAGGCACTGGGAAATAATATCTGTCTCGAACTGTTTCGTCACTGGTGGTTTAGATACCTGTTTCCAATCAATCAAATCGTAATATTCTTCGGCTCTGAAGTTAAACTTTGGCAATCCAAATACTCTGATAGGCTCAGAGTCTGAAGAGCTTTCTCTGGATTTGATGATACGCTTAAGAGCCAACGCTCGGACATGAAATCTATTATCAGCTAACATGGCTATTAAAATATTTTCACCATGGCCGAAATATCCATTGCGTTGAATTACAGGATCAATCACCTTCTTAAGATTGTTTGGGAGGTATCGTGTCAGCTTAATTGTTTCGTGTAAGTGTTTGGCTCCAATAATACATGACGGTTGAGTTTTTATATTGAACCACATTGGAGCGTATACTTTCAACACAAAATGCGTCAGAATTAACAGGTTTCTTGATGGGGTCTCGGTTGACATATAAAGCCTGAGTATCCTGTTAGCAGTTGTCAGCCATCGTGAATGACAAATTTTCCCTGGATTTCGCTTAGCCAAATTTTCATCACAATTGCCTTGTTGGATTGCACGACAGATTTCCAGAAGGTATAACTGATCTGTACTGAGATCGGTGCGGGTCTTAGTAATATCGGGAAGTTGGCATTCTATAGCAGAAAATTGTGTTACAGGAAGTTGTTCGCAGTTATTTAATGCTTTTCCTATTTTGCCAGTAAAACTTCTAGGACCTGTAGTTGTGCCATCAAGATGCTGAAAAAGATGTCTCAAAGGTAACTCATTGGCATGCAGCTGGCAAACTAACCATTGAAGAGGGCGTTCAAGTTTATTTTCGAGTATCCTGATAATACCTCCTCTTACCCCAGTATTAACTGCAGTGCCATCACATCCAACCGCTACAATTTGTTTTATATCCAAGGGTTTTACTTGTAAGTAGGAATGCAAGTTAGTTGCGATAGTTTTTGCGTCACATGCATCAGGTGTTATGTGGCCAATGTATTTGGATCCGGGTTCTCGGAGCAAAGTTATGTGCTCTTCCGTTACAACCCTCCTTCGACCATCGTCAATAACCATTGTTTTGTCTTTGCGTCCGTCAAATGAGATACAAATAAAGGAGTCATCACAGTCAGGAATACTTTGTGTCGCTAAGTTCCTAGTATTTGCACGGGCTCGACGAATCTTGTTCCGATCGATAACATTTGCTGTGTCATTCTCATTTATGAAACCCAGGTCTTGCAAAGTAGCTGAAACAATGGAAGCTCCTGCCCGATCTGAGATCCCGTATCGATCCAATATTTTAGCCACAGCGGGAAAGGCACTATTTGCTGGTTGAAAGCTTTCAGACTTTGAAGCTTTCAGATATGAAGATGATACTTCCTCAGTATTTTGTTGATTTTGCCCAGGTAAAATTCTGACCTTTTTTTCTTGAGGTTGACTGTCTACAATTTTACATTTTTCCAAATATAAATCCCATTTACGTTGTTTTTCAATATCATCCAGGTTTTTTTTTGTACTTTTTCTATCTAACGAACCAATCCCCATTTTTCTGTGACTTCTTTGATCAATCAAAAATTCTATCTCTTTCTTAGGTATCCTTCGTGTTTTCTCACAGAAACAGGTTTCTAATAAATAAGTTACACCTACAAGTCGCAATATCAAACAACACGTTACTATCTCTTTGATATTTACTGAGCTTGTTTTTGAAGGACGCGACATTTTTTCTGCTCTGGTATGATTTAAGTACATCACGATATTTACTGTGATAAGCTTTTATTCTTGCTAAGATAGTACGTCGTTCCATTATTGGTATAGATGCTTTCATCCATATGTGTTCGATATCGGTTGCAACAATGTTACTTGTTTCCTTCACCAAATCTTGGAAACGTTTCGTCGAAGATTTAGAAACGTAAATGTTCCATCATATCACGGTATGTCGGTAAAGTATATTTTGGTAATTCCTTGCCAGTACCAAACACAGGACACACTTTATCACGATTACGCAAACTCATTATTTTATTACATTAGGCAATAGAAATTCAAAACAACTAATAACCAGGGCCCGTAATTTTCATGCCGATGACATCAATTTGACGTCACGCTCCATATAGGATGATCCCAAATAGTTTTATTGTAAATTATTAATCATTAGTCGTCAATCATTTTAATCATGTACAAACTTCGAAAGTACTCTATTTACACATGGAATAAATAATACCTACATGATACGTGAAACGTAACGTAAATAAAACTATTTGATTTGTTTTTATACATACATTTTATTAAGTGGTATTGTTAACAACACATGACAATTCATTCGAAAACAGAATTCCTCTCTAACGTAAAGCACGCCATCCTTCTTGCATTAATTCCCATGCAAAGAAAATCTAAGTCATCTTCGCTTTCATACGTAATGTAATATTCATAAAAATATTTTTTTTTGTAGTCGTTTTTTGATTGTTGTGTCACACATTTGGTTAATTATTCCAAATTCTCTGCTAAAAGGAAAATGTATAATTGATGGACACATTTTTTATGATTTTAACAACTAATACAATTAGGAAATCAGTATTTTTACGTCACACCTGGCCATAATGCGAGTTTTACCGCTCGCTACGCTTACGGTAAAACTCGCATTATGGCCAGGTGGGGACGTAAAATTGTGTACTCACCACGGGCAGTAAAAAAGAAAGCCCTCTATCGCATATTTACAACCCTCGCCTGCGGCTCGGGTCCCAAATACCTGCGATTTCGGGCTTTCTTTTTTTTACAGCCCTAGGTAAGTAATGTACTATTATTTCTCAGTGGCACTTGTAACATTTTTGACAGAACGTTTTTTTAATGAGAACGAATAAAAAAGGTTACATTTAAAAAGGTTTTATTACATATTGATTTATAAACAGTCAAGGAAATTGATTTGTGTAACATTACATACTTTGTCATAGTGACAATCAACATCTAGACGCTAGAGATTTCATATTATTGTCACTGTGACAAGGTTCTAAATGGTATGCAAATCAAAGTCCTGGGCCGTACCTACACGAATAACTAGATACTTAATGATATTATTTACAAACGAGGTTTTCTTCTTCTTCTTCATCGTGCCATATCCTAACGGATGTCGGCGATCACCCTGCGAAAGTCCTCTCTGTATTTCGCCACTCTACCCAGAGTGGCAGCGTCAGCAATACCAGTCCAAACCCTTATATTATTGCACCATGATGTTCTGGGTCTTCCTCTACCTCTTTTTCCCTCAATTTTCCCTTCGATTATGTTCTTTAATATTGCGTATTTGTCGTTCCTGTAGATATGCCCAAAATATGCTGTTTTCCTTCTTTTAATTGTTGATACGACTTCCTTGCTCTTTTTCATTCTATCTAATACTGTTTCATTTGATATTCTATCTACCCACGATATTCTTAGCATTCTCCTGTATATCCACATTTCAAATGCATTTAATTTGTTCATCAAATATTTATTTAAGGTCCATGCTTCAACTCCATACATCAGAATTGGCAATACAAAACATTGAACTAGTCTCCATCTCAGATTTAAATTTATATCTTTATTTATGTATAACTTCTTCATTTTTATAAAGGCACTCCGGGCCATTTCTATTCTTATGCGGATCTCCATTTCTGGGTCCCATTTTTCATTGAGCCAGCATCCTAAGTACTTATATTTCATGACCCTTTCAACTAGTTTACCATTTATATTGAGGGTTTCATCATTTTCATGTTTTTTACTTATTATCATGTATTTAGTCTTAGCCGTGTTAATTTTTAATCCGTATTGTTCAAATTTTGAATTTAGTAATGTTAATAAAATATTTAGCTCATTCATATTATTTGCTATTAATGCTGTGTCGTCTGCGTACCTTAAATTATTTATGATTGTACCATTAACTTTGATTCCGATGTCTACTTCTTCCAAGGCTTCTTGAAATATAAATTCTGAGTATAAATTAAATAGAGCTGGAGACAAAATGCATCCTTGTCGCACTCCTTTTAGTATCTTTAGGTCTTTGGAGTGTTTTTGTCCTACCTTTATGTTAGCTGTTTGGTTCCAATATAAGTTCTTTAATAATCGTTTGTCCTTCTCGTCTATATCAGTACGTTCTAACAGTTGAATTAATTTATCATGTTTGACATTATCGAACGCTTTTTCGAAATCAATAAAGCATACATAGACGTTTTTCTGGTGTTCCATACATTTTTGTATCAGTACCTGCATAGACACTAGTGCTTCTCTAGTTCCAAGACCGTTGCGGAAACCAAACTGCGTCGAACTAATGTTACTGTCAATTCTGTTGTAGATTCTTTGGTGTATTATTTTTAGTAAAATTTTAAGTGCATGACTCATTAAGCTAATTAGTCTATAGTCACTACAGCCCTTAGCATTGGGTTTTTTTGGTAGAGGTAAGAAAGTAGATTTTAGCCAGTCATTAGGGATTATTCCAGTATCGTATATTAAATTAAGCAATCCAACCATCACCATTACATTATTGTCATCGAGTAATTTAAGTAATTCGGCGGATACACCATCGGGTCCCACTGCTTTTCCGCCTTTTAGACTGTGTATGGATTTTAACACTTCTGATTTTATTATTGGCGGTCCCTCCGCAGCGTCTTCAGCGGTAATGTCCCTGTGAATATTCGTTCTACTGTCGTGAAATAGCTTTTCTATGTATTGCTCCCAAGTTCTGCCCTGTTCATTTTTATCTATTACTAAATTATGTTGATCATCATATAGTTTACTAATAATGCATTTCCTGTTAGTTTTTGTGAAGTCTTTAATTTTCTTATGTAGGTTAAGACTATCATGTTTGGCATCCAGTTTTTCTATTTCCTCGCATTTATTTTCTAGATATTTTTCTCTTTCTTTCCTTATTTTATTTCTTATTATGTTATCAAGTTCTTTATATTTCTTCTTATTTGTATATTTGTATTCTTTCCTTTCTTGCATTAAATTGAGTATCTCTTCCGTAATCCATTCATTAGTAGTTTGAGGTTTTTTAGAGTACCCAAGTTGAGTTTTAGCGGTGTTCAGCAATGCACTCTTCAATTCTTCCCAATGTGATTCGACTTTTTGTTCATTTTTAAATTTCGAATCGATAGATACTACTTTGTATAATTCATCATTTAGGTAACATTTAGCTTTATTCTTTATATCTTCATTTTTGAGCTTAGTCAAATCAAAGTTAACTCTGTTTTGTGCTGGTTTCTTTACTTGCTTTAATTTTAACTTGAGTTTAGCCACTACAGGATTGTGGTCTGAACCTACATCTGCTCCAGGGTATGTCTTTACATTAATAACGGAGTTCCGGAATCTTGAGTGAACCAATATATAGTCTATTTGGTTTCTTACAATTTGTTTAGAGTTATCTTTTGGCGAGGCCCACGTATATAGTCGTCGCGGTGGGTGCTGATACCATGTGTTTGTAATTACCAATTCCTTTTCCTCGCAAAACTGTATTAACCTGTCCCCTCTTTCATTTCTATTCCCCAGGCCATATTCTCCTACTATCTTTCCCACTGATCCTTTCCCGACCTTAGCGTTGAAATCTCCTAATATGATTACTATATCTTGCGACTTTATACTTTTAGTTATTTCCTCTATTTGTCTATAGAACTCCTCTATTGTCTCATCGTCTTTATCTGCGGTCGGTGCATACGCCTGTATTAAGCTGATGTTAAAAGGTTGTCCACTAATTTAAAGTAACATGCATCTTTCAGAATAGGGCAGGAAGTTGGTGATATATTTTGTAAGCTCTTTTTTAACAAGTATTCCGACGCCGTGGTGGTGGTTCTTATCAGATGCCGGATTACCCGAATAGTATAATGTAGCCTCGTCTGTAATGATAGTACCATTATCCGGGTATTTAATTTCGCTGAGCCCCAAAATATCAAGCTTCAGCCTTGTCATTTCTTGTATAGTGTTCTCTAATTTACCTGCTTTTTTTAGGCTCCTTACATTCCAGGTCGCTAGTTTTACGCATTTATTCTTCCATCTGGCGAGTTTTAACTCCATAGATTTAGGGTTTCCTTCTTCTTCCTCGGTAACAGATTTAACATCACTGGGCCCGGAACCCAAGTGACGCCGGGTGCTGGCCGGATCACATTGCTCACTCGTTATTACTTTATTTGGACTTTGCATGTTGACTTTTCTTGGGACTTTAGTTGGTGCAGTGGGGTCCCACGTCCTTCTGCACAGGCTGTTTTGGTGTCTATTACAGGTGAGATGGCTGGCGATTGTAACTATTATTTTACATGTGATACTGTAGATGTATGTGATTATTTGAAGTTTGTCCATTCCGGTTGTTCTATGGTTCTATTGTACAGGTAGGGATGGAAGAGATGATCCTACCTGCCCCCCATCCGCGTTTGTCGCCGCCCAACTATGTTGCTTGGCTTAACAGGGTTCACCCGGCTTTTATGCCTTCGGGAAGGTGCGGATTTGGAGTTGAGTTGCAGAGGGTAGAGCGTTCTCTTCTGAACACTTATGAGACCCATACAACCCCTTCGAACCCCTACAAAACGAGGTTTTGTACAGTAATATATACAGCCTTGGCCAGAAGTGTTGAGCACCCTTGCGATTTTCATACAAAACTCGAAAATTTAGACCAGCGTTTCTATCTTTTTTGAAGTTATTTTATCAATTAATTTAAACTGAACAGGCATGTTTTTTTGAAATGAGTAGTAACTGCATTGAATATTTGCAATTTTTCGTACCGACCTAAATTCCCATTTTTGTGAGCTCCACTTTTCATATTTGATAGGTACCTTGAAAGTGTTATTAAGTGAAGTTTTCTAGATATATCAATAAAATATAACATTTTACGTCATCGTACATTGTTATGATAGGGAATTAATACTTAACATCAAAATTGTAAGCAAAAAAGAGCTATGCTCAACACTCCTGGCCAAGGCCAACACTATATGGAGCGTGACGTCAAATTGATGTCATCGGCATGAAAATTACGGGCCCTGCTAATAACAATACAGTGCAAGACGTTGGCGGATCAAAATTAAAAACGCTGGTAGTATAACATTGATGCTAAAATTAAGTCAAGCTATTATGAAGGTACTTTGATATTTTTTTAGAATAATGCAGCTACAATTTATTTTTAATATATAAAGATGTATTTGATTATTCAGAAAACGTTTTAAAGTGGTATAGTACACTCGCGTGCAAATAATTCGGGTCAGTACGAAAAACTATAATATCTCCTAAAATAATAAAGCTAGGAGCCTTAATTAAATTGTATAATATAGATAAATGCATAGTTAATAAAACAACGTCAAGAGTTAGAGATGATATTCACTTGTTTATTTAATTAACATATTAAACACGATATCAATTAATTATAGGTAAAAAGTAACCGTGGTACCTCACACACAAAACTAAAAACAAAAAAAGTAAAACATATCAATACTTCGTATTGCTTCCTCGGGCTCTTCTTACAGCTTTTAAACGATTGGGCATACTGTTTATTAAGTTTCTTATGCGTTCTTGCGGGATATTAGCCCATTCTTCCACTAACGCCTGTTTCATGTCTAAGTGTAGCTGGGGCGGGGTTTCGATTTCTTACACGCCTTCCGAGCTCATCCCATACGTGCTCAATCGGATTTAGGTCCGGGCTTCTCGAGGGTCAGTTCATAGTGTTAATGCCAACCTCCTCAAAATAATCTTCCACAATCTGTGCGGCGTGTAGCCTGGCGTTGTCATGCATGAACATTGAGTTTTCACCCATATTAGTTAAATATGCTCATTAAGAATCTCTTTCACATACCTGGCACTAGTTGACGTTCCATTTTCTATCAAAACTAATTGCGTGCGACTCTCTGAAGAGATTCCAGCCCAAACCATAACAGACCCACCGCCGAAAGCAACTTTTTCTTCAAAACAGGCTGGAATAAAACGTTCACCTGGCCGTCTGTAAACTCTTCGCCGCCCGTCATGTGCATAGAGCATAAATCTGGATTCGTCAGAAAACATAATTCTTGCCCATTCTTCGGCACCCCATCGCCTGTATTCGCGTGCGTAAAGTTTCCTTGCAGTTCGATGCTCTCTGTCAAGTTTTGGGCCATTTGCCGGTCTATGTGGGGTCAAATTAGCTTCACGAAGCCGCCGCCTTACAGTCCACTCGCTGATGTCATCTCTTCGGGTCTTCCGAAGTTGGTTTTTGACTTCAACTGCAGTGAGATGCCGATTTCGGAGCATTGTTGTTACAATAAATCGATCTTGTCTAGCCGTAGTACATCTCGGCCTGCCGGTTCCTGGTCTTCGAAGGTTCCTGCCAGTTTGTAGGAAACGTTGGAGGACCCTCTGCACCGTAGATAGTGACACGCCTGTTCTTCTTGCTGTATATCTCTGACTTCTGCCTTCTTGTAATAAAGTGACGATACGTGTACATTCATCTTGTGTTAGCGACATGATAGTAATTCAATAATGACCATCAAAGTCAACAAAAACTGCCTTTTATCATTTTGCTTTGACAGTATGAAAACAAAAGTGAGAAAACAATCAAAAGTGAAATAAGCTCAATTTGAATTTGGTACCAAATTCGACTTTTTTTTAAATAAAACTTTTTCCAGAATTCTTGTAGAACATTGAAGGTTCAATTTAATTCGATATTAAATTCTCTTTAATACACAGTTAGTTTCCTGCACATACCGCTATTAATTTGCAAAATATAAGGGTTTTTGTCACTGACCCGTATTATTTGCTCGCGAGTGTATATTAACAGAGTCCGTGTAACAAGGATATCATGAAGTGAAATTTTTGATATATGAAAATACTTTATTGGGCTTGCGGCAGTACTTAAAATTATCCAATCTTGCTCATATTCGACATTAGCTTTATTTTGCCATCACATTAACTTTTTGGAGGCCCGCCATTTTGAAATTCGAAAAAAAATTTTTTTTTCATACAAAGGCGATCCACCCTACTGTGTACGTTTACTTAAAGATGACATTATCTCGTTCACGACAGGTTGTCTGTGGCTGTGTTTATACTTGGGTGAGTATATTTTATGCTAGTGTTTTATAATTTTATCGTGTGCGTGTGTAGCGACGTCAATGGAAAATGCATTAGTGTTAACAGTATTTGTGTGCGTTTCCTCGTCCCCCGCGCCGAAATTGGCAGACTTTTTCTGATAGAAATTAGTGGGCGTCTCGCATCCGGTTGGTTTAATTATCAAAGGTGATAACGGTCACTGATCTAGACCGCGGACAGACGGACGGACGGGTATGGCGAAACTATAAGGATTCCTAGTTGACTACGGAACCCTAAAAAGGGCTTTCCGAGCTAGTGAGGTGAAAATAAAATTATTGATATTAATCATGGAAAGTCCTTGTCGCATCAATATGAAAGCGGGCAATATAGAGCGATATACAACATGAATATCAAGTCAATAATACGTATAATAAGATAACTATATTTCTTGCTTTTTATATCAATGTTTAGCTTAACTAGCCTGTTTGATTTTTGTGGTTACATTGCTTATAATTTTTTGTACAATGCAAATATAGAGACTTATTTTTAGTCTGATTTTGGGTTTTTAGCTGTTAGGCTAACCCATAGACTAATAAAATAACCCAAGACGCCGCATAGCCGGGCGAACCCCGCTGCCACGCATACAGTCGCTTCACTCGACGGTGTGAGAGAGAAAGTTGTTTTTCCTTTCAGTCCTGTATGTAACATCGCTTGCTTACGGCATTAAAACGCATTATTGTTGCATTTAATTGTGACGCAGAAACACTATAACATCTGGTCTGCAAAATTTTGGCATTTAATTTCACTGGTAAACCGTTTTTTATCTTAATTACCTATTAAAATTTGTCCGGAAAGAGAAGTGTCGTAGTTTATAAGGAAACTCATACATTCTACGACACTTGTCTTTCCGGACAGACTCTAAATATAATTGTAATTATTGGATGTGACAGTCAACATAGTGTGTTACCATGGCAACCATTCATGTTTGTCTCTCTTATGCACCACGGAACAATCGCGCGTTCCCTGTCTAGCATTGCCTGCCACTGTATAGAATGAATTAGTGATGTGACACGTTTTTATTCAGTTATTATCGACAATGACATGTTATCTCTAACATTATCAAATAATGTTCCAGTTACAGTTAGGTGCATAACTGAGTCAAAATTAGTACCTTAGTAAAATGTAAATAATTTGATAACAATCAAAGTTACATAAAAGTTCTAAACGTAAAATATTAATCCTTGGGTACCGCTACAAAACTGCTTCACAAATTATTTTCTTCCGACTTATACATTTTTCTCAATTTCATACCGAAAACTGTGAAATTTCACCTAATTTATTTTTCCCATTATTTCATTTTTTCTTAGGCATTCCCAATTCAGTAACTCATTTAAAGTAAGGAATTCCACGACCATTATTTTAGTTATCAAACATTTAAATCAGGCTTATTTTTGTAATTAGTTACTGGCAATGTATTGTCAGGTGCAAAACTGAGTCAAGGCAAATGGCCGAACAACTTTCTCGTTAGTTAATTTTTGTAGCGGACTTCATTCTGAGATAACCATAAAAATACGTGAGTGATATAAAAGTCATACACCTCATTTTAAAGAGCATATAATGTACTATTTCAACTAATTGTCTTACCTGGTTGTGTAAAAGAAAAATATCAATATCGGGTTAAATAAAAAAAATGTAGTTTAACGGTTTTTGGTTCAGTATCATGGACGAATAAAAAAATCAAGATTGTGAATGCAATGAATCGAAATTGGCTTTCATATGGATACATAGCTGACACCGAGACGAACAAATATAACCTGAAAGTTTTTATTTTTTTCATAATTGATAAGACTTATCTTCATTTAACGATGTCGGTGCAAAACTGAGTCAGTACCAAATATTATCTAATAGAGAAAATGTTTATTTTTATCTACAATAACATAATAGGTCAGTAAGTTTATTAGCGTTGTTACCAATTAGTAATAAAATAGTAACTTAATAACTAGCCTCTTCTGAAATAATGAAAGAAACATGTCAAAGTGATGCACATTGGTTCAGTTATGCACCTAACTGTATATAATATGGAGCAAAATTATTAAAAATACGGCCCAAATTACTTCAATGTACTGATGCCTAATACTGATGCTGATACTGATGAATACTCAGTGATGATTTTCACAATTTTTTTGCAAACCATTGAGTTAGAATATAGTAGAGGTACAGTCTCAAAGAAGTTTCACCGAAAATATGGCATGGCTCGTGAAAATTTGTAACCGGTCTGTTTTGTCAATAACTAAAGCCTAATAAAACTGACCCAGAAACGAGTCGTTCTTAAAACACTTTCGTGGGGCCGTTTTTTAGGCTGGTTGTGTGTCCCGTTCTTTATTATTTATTACATATCAGTAGTCCAAACATAAATACTTGACATATCATCGATATAAATTGAGAATTTATCGATCGCGTCACATCACTAGCGACCAGCTGTGCATTTTATTTTGACGTTCAGGTGTCACTGATTTCATCAATGACAGCGCGGCAATCGCTCGGTTCCCCTCCCGCACCCCTCGGTTTTGGCAGATTTGGTTTCAAAGAAATAATAAATAAATAACGCGCTAAGCACACTAGCGTCTTTCGAGCGGTACGTCGCGCGAGCGTCGGCGTCTCACCAGCGGCGACGCGGCGTCGACGCAACGTCGGCGCGATGTTTGTCGAGCGTCGGTGTCTCACCAGCGGCGACGCGGCGACGGCGCGACGTCTGGCGCGCGTCGGCGACACACCAGCGGCAACGCGGTGTTGACGCGGCGGCGACGCGACGTAGGCGCGACTTCTTTCGAGCGTCGGCGTCTCACCAGTATAATAGCAATAATATAAACCATTATAAAGCCAAGTAATTCACTATAAGGGGCTGTTCATAAATTACGTCATTTCAAATGGGGGGGGGGGTCTGGACATCGGATGATGGTAGCATGACGTAGGAGGGGGGGAGGGCGGTCATTCCGAAGATCACATCATCAATGTGTAAAAAAGGAATGAAAGTAGTGTTTCTCTAAACTTTTAATGCTATAAAATATTATCTACTAAATAGTTTTTTATTTTACAATTAAGCTTAAAACGCATTTTTTTTTAATGACGTCATTTGGCAGGATCACGATGCAAGTATTCGGTCTGGCTCTACCTCCTGTCATTCCAAATATCCTTGACTGCACAAACCCGACAGTCCCATCCTGTATTTATTGGCCCACCGGTTTCTCGGGCAGGAGGGACAGTTGAGCATCCCGGGGCGGCAGACGAAGGGAAGAGCACGCGAGGAAGCCCGGATACACGCCCTATCTCGGAGTGGGTACGTCCGGACAGAGGTCGTTAATCCGCCGTACTCTACACCTTTGACCGACGGCCTGAACCATACTAGCGCGTGTATTTGAGCTATTTCGGCAAACCTACTCGTCCCTCCCTCCCTTGTATGACCAACGCCTCTGAGTCCTTGCAGCAGAACTGCTGGCTGGTGGTGTCACATGACGATGACGGTCATTTGGCAGGGGGAGGGTTGGATGATTTTAGGGGGGGGGGTAAAAATCATCCAAAATTGATGACGTAATTTATGAACAGCCCCTATACAGCTTTTAGCGGTTTTAGTGCCTTAGGTTCTACAATAGCATAAATAAATGCTTAATGTTGTTTAATAGCATAATTATTCACGTGTAATGCTGTAGGCATAAATAAGGCATTTTTAAGGGTCACTGAGCTGCTATTGGACTAAGAGCTAGCCACGTCAGATATGACACAATAATGAGAGCAACAAAACCCGTCTGGTTAGATTGCTATACTATTCTTATTGCTAGATCCTGGCATCTGGCAGCTTTTAATGGGTGGAGGTCACAGTGACAGACTAGCAAAATGTTTGAATTGGAAAATAGTAATACCAAACTAGGTAAAAATTGCCGAAGTTGTCTCAGTTATAAAGGACAGGGTCTATATTTTAAGGGGCTCCCTGGCGCCAACGACCTTAGATCTGATTCCCTTAGTTTTCTAATGATTTATATAGCTTATCATATTATCAGTAACGGCTTTAAATAATATAGTATCCTATATTTACTTCAATATTCATTGTCTTCGAGATATTTGACATCAAAGTCGAACCGGTTTAGGCTAAAAAAGTGGTTTTATGGTCATAAATTTTGTTTTAATTAGTTAAAAATTAAAATCTCTCTACAGTTTTTAGAGACATCAAAGAGGAACCCTAATATGTAGATTACGTATATGTAAGATTCTTTACACCATTCGAATATCGATAAAAGTGTTTTTTAGACCATATTTTAAAAATATCATAAAAAAACCGGCCAAGTGCGAGTCGGACTCGCGCACCGAGGGTTCCGTACAAACCTATAACAAGCAAAAGTTGTAGTATGTTTATTACTTATTTCAATTAAATACCTCTACGCGTTTACGAGGAAAAAGGTAGTAAGTTTAAAATTTCAAAAAATATTTTTTGTATGATTTTACTAAAAATGTCTACTTTTCGTAATTTTTCCTTTGTCTGTGCTATATGAAGTTTCTTCGCGCCAAGTTTCAAGTTTCTGAGTTTACGGAGTGTACCCTTTAGGTTTTGAGTTTCTTGCGAGTACTCAGTTTCAAAATATGCGACTTAAATTGCTATTTCTTTTGATTGCGTTCACATAAAAGTTTCGTTTTGCTACATCGGAAAGGTCATATAGCCCTGAGTAATTAACATGAATTTCAATTTAATACCTCAACGCGTTTACGAGGAAAAAGGTAGTAAGTTTAAAATTTAAAAAAATATTTTTTGTATGATTTTACTAAAAATGTCTACTTTTCGTAATTTTTCCTTTGTCTGTGATATATGAAGTTTTTTCGTGCCAAGTTTCAAGTTTCTGAGTTTACGGGAAGTACCCTTTAGGTTTTGAGTTTCTTACGAGTACTCAGTTTCAAAATAAGCGACTTAAATTGCAATTTCTTTTGATTGCGTTGACATAAAAGTTTGGTTTTCCTACATTTGAAAGGTTTTATAGCGCTGAGTATTTGACATGAATTTCAATTTAATACCTCCACGCGTTTACGAAGAAAAAGGTAGTAAGTTTAAAATTAAAAAAAAAAAATTTTTGTATGATTTTACTAAAAATGTCTACTTTTTGTAATTTTTCCATTGTCTATGCTATATGACGTTGCTTCGTGCCAAATTTCAAGTTTCTGAGTTCACGGGAAGTACCCCGTAGGTTTTGCAAGTGCCGAAAAACTCTAAAATTTGCAGCATAAACGACTGTATCTTTTGATTGCGTTGGCTTTTAAGTTTGATTTTTTCACAGCTTCAAGGGACAATAGACCTGAGTATTTGATATAAATTTCAGCTTGATACCTCCACGCGTTCCTGAGAAAAATGGTCTTGACAGACAGACAGACAGACAGACAGACAGACAGACAGACAGACAGACAGACAGACAGACAGACAGACAGACAGACAGACAGACAGACAGACAGACAGACAGACAGACAGACAGACAGACAGACAGACAGACAGACAGACAGACAGACAGACAGACAGACAGACAGACAGACAGACAGACAGACAGACAGACAGACAGACAGACAGACAGACAGACAGACAGACAGACAGACAGACAGACAGACAGACAGACAGACAGACAGACAGACAGACAGACAGACAGACAGACAGACAGACAGACAGACAGACAGACAGACAGACAGACAGACAGACAGACAGACAGACAGACAGACAGACAGACAGACAGACAGACAGACAGACAGACAGACAGACAGACAGACAGACAGACAGACAGACAGACAGACAGACAGACAGACAGACAGACAGACAGACAGACAGACAGACAGACAGACAGACAGACAGACAGACAGACAGACAGACAGACAGACAGACAGACAGACAGACAGACAGACAGACAGACAGACAGACAGACAGACAGACAGACAGACAGACAGACAGACAGACAGACAGACAGACAGACAGACAGACAGACAGACAGACAGACAGACAGACAGACAGACAGACAGACAGACAGACAGACAGACAGACAGACAGACAGACAGACAGACAGACAGACAGACAGACAGACAGACAGACAGACAGACAGACAGACAGACAGACAGACAGACAGACAGACAGACAGACAGACAGACAGACAGACAGACAGACAGACAGACAGACAGACAGACAGACAGACAGACAGACAGACAGACAGACAGACAGACAGACAGACAGACAGACAGACAGACAGACAGACAGACAGACAGACAGACAGACAGACAGACAGACAGACAGACAGACAGACAGACAGACAGACAGACAGACAGACAGACAGACAGACAGACAGACAGACAGACAGACAGACAGACAGACAGACAGACAGACAGACAGACAGACAGACAGACAGACAGACAGACAGACAGACAGACAGACAGACAGACAGACAGACAGACAGACAGACAGACAGACAGACAGACAGACAGACAGACAGACAGACAGACAGACAGACAGACAGACAGACAGACAGACAGACAGACAGACAGACAGACAGACAGACAGACAGACAGACAGACAGACAGACAGACAGACAGACAGACAGACAGACAGACAGACAGACAGACAGACAGACAGACAGACAGACAGACAGACAGACAGACAGACAGACAGACAGACAGACAGACAGACAGACAGACAGACAGACAGACAGACAGACAGACAGACAGACAGACAGACAGACAGACAGACAGACAGACAGACAGACAGACAGACAGACAGACAGACAGACAGACAGACAGACAGACAGACAGACAGACAGACAGACAGACAGACAGACAGACAGACAGACAGACAGACAGACAGACAGACAGACAGACAGACAGACAGACAGACAGACAGACAGACAGACAGACAGACAGACAGACAGACAGACAGACAGACAGACAGACAGACAGACAGACAGACAGACAGACAGACAGACAGACAGACAGACAGACAGACAGACAGACAGACAGACAGACAGACAGACAGACAGACAGACAGACAGACAGACAGACAGACAGACAGACAGACAGACAGACAGACAGACAGACAGACAGACAGACAGACAGACAGACAGACAGACAGACAGACAGACAGACAGACAGACAGACAGACAGACAGACAGACAGACAGACAGACAGACAGACAGACAGACAGACAGACAGACAGACAGACAGACAGACAGACAGACAGACAGACAGACAGACAGACAGACAGACAGACAGACAGACAGACAGACAGACAGACAGACAGACAGACAGACAGACAGACAGACAGACAGACAGACAGACAGACAGACAGACAGACAGACAGACAGACAGACAGACAGACAGACAGACAGACAGACAGACAGACAGACAGACAGACAGACAGACAGACAGACAGACAGACAGACAGACAGACAGACAGACAGACAGACAGACAGACAGACAGACAGACAGACAGACAGACAGACAGACAGACAGACAGACAGACAGACAGACAGACAGACAGACAGACAGACAGACAGACAGACAGACAGACAGACAGACAGACAGACAGACAGACAGACAGACAGACAGACAGACAGACAGACAGACAGACAGACAGACAGACAGACAGACAGACAGACAGACAGACAGACAGACAGACAGACAGACAGACAGACAGACAGACAGACAGACAGACAGACAGACAGACAGACAGACAGACAGACAGACAGACAGACAGACAGACAGACAGACAGACAGACAGACAGACAGACAGACAGACAGACAGACAGACAGACAGACAGACAGACAGACAGACAGACAGACAGACAGACAGACAGACAGACAGACAGACAGACAGACAGACAGACAGACAGACAGACAGACAGACAGACAGACAGACAGACAGACAGACAGACAGACAGACAGACAGACAGACAGACAGACAGACAGACAGACAGACAGACAGACAGACAGACAGACAGACAGACAGACAGACAGACAGACAGACAGACAGACAGACAGACAGACAGACAGACAGACAGACAGACAGACAGACAGACAGACAGACAGACAGACAGACAGACAGACAGACAGACAGACAGACAGACAGACAGACAGACAGACAGACAGACAGACAGACAGACAGACAGACAGACAGACAGACAGACAGACAGACAGACAGACAGACAGACAGACAGACAGACAGACAGACAGACAGACAGACAGACAGACAGACAGACAGACAGACAGACAGACAGACAGACAGACAGACAGACAGACAGACAGACAGACAGACAGACAGACAGACAGACAGACAGACAGACAGACAGACAGACAGACAGACAGACAGACAGACAGACAGACAGACAGACAGACAGACAGACAGACAGACAGACAGACAGACAGACAGACAGACAGACAGACAGACAGACAGACAGACAGACAGACAGACAGACAGACAGACAGACAGACAGACAGACAGACAGACAGACAGACAGACAGACAGACAGACAGACAGACAGACAGACAGACAGACAGACAGACAGACAGACAGACAGACAGACAGACAGACAGACAGACAGACAGACAGACAGACAGACAGACAGACAGACAGACAGACAGACAGACAGACAGACAGACAGACAGACAGACAGACAGACAGACAGACAGACAGACAGACAGACAGACAGACAGACAGACAGACAGACAGACAGACAGACAGACAGACAGACAGACAGACAGACAGACAGACAGACAGACAGACAGACAGACAGACAGACAGACAGACAGACAGACAGACAGACAGACAGACAGACAGACAGACAGACAGACAGACAGACAGACAGACAGACAGACAGACAGACAGACAGACAGACAGACAGACAGACAGACAGACAGACAGACAGACAGACAGACAGACAGACAGACAGACAGACAGACAGACAGACAGACAGACAGACAGACAGACAGACAGACAGACAGACAGACAGACAGACAGACAGACAGACAGACAGACAGACAGACAGACAGACAGACAGACAGACAGACAGACAGACAGACAGACAGACAGACAGACAGACAGACAGACAGACAGACAGACAGACAGACAGACAGACAGACAGACAGACAGACAGACAGACAGACAGACAGACAGACAGACAGACAGACAGACAGACAGACAGACAGACAGACAGACAGACAGACAGACAGACAGACAGACAGACAGACAGACAGACAGACAGACAGACAGACAGACAGACAGACAGACAGACAGACAGACAGACAGACAGACAGACAGACAGACAGACAGACAGACAGACAGACAGACAGACAGACAGACAGACAGACAGACAGACAGACAGACAGACAGACAGACAGACAGACAGACAGACAGACAGACAGACAGACAGACAGACAGACAGACAGACAGACAGACAGACAGACAGACAGACAGACAGACAGACAGACAGACAGACAGACAGACAGACAGACAGACAGACAGACAGACAGACAGACAGACAGACAGACAGACAGACAGACAGACAGACAGACAGACAGACAGACAGACAGACAGACAGACAGACAGACAGACAGACAGACAGACAGACAGACAGACAGACAGACAGACAGACAGACAGACAGACAGACAGACAGACAGACAGACAGACAGACAGACAGACAGACAGACAGACAGACAGACAGACAGACAGACAGACAGACAGACAGACAGACAGACAGACAGACAGACAGACAGACAGACAGACAGACAGACAGACAGACAGACAGACAACACAGACAGACAGACAGACAGACAGACAGACAGACAGACAGACAGACAGACAGACAGACAGACAGACAGACAGACAGACAGACAGACAACACAGACAGACAGACAGACAGACAGACAGACAGACAGACAGACAGACAGACAGACAGACAGACAGACAGACAGACAGACAGACAGACAGACAGACAGACAGACAGACAGACAGACAGACAGACAGACAACACAGACAGACAGACAGACAGACAGACAGACAGACAGACAGACAGACAGACAGACAGACAGACAGACAGACAGACAGACAGACAGACAGACAGACAGACAGACAGACAGACAGACAGACAGACAGACAGACAGACAACACAGACAGACAGACAGACAGACAGACAGACAGACAGACAGACAGACAGACAGACAGACAGACAGACAGACAGACAGACAGACAGACAGACAGACAGACAGACAGACAGACAGACAGACAGACAGACAGACAGACAGACAGACAGACAGACAGACAGACAGACAGACAGACAGACAGACAGACAGACAGACAGACAGACAGACAGACAGACAGACAGACAGACAGACAGACAGACAGACAGACAGACAGACAGACAGACAGACAGACAGACAGACAGACAGACAGACAGACAGACAGACAGACAGACAGACAGACAGACAGACAGACAGACAGACAGACAGACAGACAGACAGACAGACAGACAGACAGACAGACAGACAGACAGACAGACAGACAGACAGACAGACAGACAGACAGACAGACAGACAGACAGACAGACAGACAGACAGACAGACAGACAGACAGACAGACAGACAGACAGACAGACAGACAGACAGACAGACAGACAGACAGACAGACAGACAGACAGACAGACAGACAGACAGACAGACAGACAGACAGACAGACAGACAGACAGACAGACAGACAGACAGACAGACAGACAGACAGACAGACAGACAGACAGACAGACAGACAGACAGACAGACAGACAGACAGACAGACAGACAGACAGACAGACAGACAGACAGACAGACAGACAGACAGACAGACAGACAGACAGACAGACAGACAGACAGACAGACAGACAGACAGACAGACAGACAGACAGACAACACAGACAGACAGACAGACAGACAGACAGACAGACAGACAGACAGACAGACAGACAGACAGACAGACAGACAGACAGACAGACAGACAGACAGACAGACAGACAGACAGACAGACAGACAACACAGACAGACAGACAGACAGACAGACAGACAGACAGACAGACAGACAGACAGACAGACAGACAGACAGACAGACAGACAGACAGACAGACAGACAGACAGACAGACAGACAGACAGACAGACAGACAGACAGACAGACAGACAGACAGACAGACAGACAGACAGACAGACAGACAGACAGACAGACAGACAGACAGACAGACAGACAGACAGACAGACAGACAGACAGACAGACAGACAGACAGACAGACAGACAGACAGACAGACAGACAGACAGACAGACAGACAGACAGACAGACAGACAGACAGACAGACAGACAGACAGACAGACAGACAGACAGACAGACAGACAGACAGACAGACAACACAGACAGACAGACAGACAGACAGACAGACAGACAGACAGACAGACAGACAGACAGACAGACAGACAGACAGACAGACAGACAGACAGACAGACAGACAGACAGACAGACAGACAGACAGACAGACAGACAGACAGACAGACAGACAGACAGACAGACAGACAGACAGACAGACAGACAACACAGACAGACAGACAGACAGACAGACAGACAGACAGACAGACAGACAGACAGACAGACAGACAGACAGACAGACAGACAGACAGACAGACAGACAGACAGACAGACAGACAGACAGACAGACAGACAGACAGACAGACAGACAGACAGACAGACAGACAGACAGACAGACAGACAGACAGACAGACAGACAGACAGACAGACAGACAGACAGACAGACAGACAGACAGACAGACAGACAGACAGACAGACAGACAGACAGACAGACAGACAGACAGACAGACAGACAGACAGACAGACAGACAGACAGACAGACAGACAGACAGACAGACAGACAGACAGACAGACAGACAGACAGACAGACAGACAGACAGACAGACAGACAGACAGACAGACAGACAGACAGACAGACAGACAGACAGACAGACAGACAGACAGACAGACAGACAGACAGACAGACAGACAGACAGACAGACAGACAGACAGACAGACAGACAGACAGACAGACAGACAGACAGACAGACAGACAGACAGACAGACAGACAGACAGACAGACAGACAGACAGACAGACAGACAGACAGACAGACAGACAGACAGACAGACAGACAGACAGACAGACAGACAGACAGACAGACAGACAGACAGACAGACAGACAGACAGACAGACAGACAGACAGACAGACAGACAGACAGACAGACAGACAGACAGACAGACAGACAGACAGACAGACAGACAGACAGACAGACAGACAGACAGACAGACAGACAGACAGACAGACAGACAGACAGACAGACAGACAGACAGACAGACAGACAGACAGACAGACAGACAGACAGACAGACAGACAGACAGACAGACAGACAGACAGACAGACAGACAGACAGACAGACAGACAGACAGACAGACAGACAGACAGACAGACAGACAGACAGACAGACAGACAGACAGACAGACAGACAGACAGACAGACAGACAGACAGACAGACAGACAGACAGACAGACAGACAGACAGACAGACAGACAGACAGACAGACAGACAGACAGACAGACAGACAGACAGACAGACAGACAGGTTGTTATGGCAGGTGTCCGGACCTCTGTACAATAGCCTAATCTTTGACCAGCCAAACTTCAATACCATAGCCCTTTACTCTGTCCATTTTATTTACAATATCTACAACGCCTGCTGGAACCGGTTCACGGGTATCTATTAATGTACCCGTGAATGGGTTCTAGCAGTTGTACAACATAGCAAATTTCTCCAAGGGGCCTCTGCGTGTTGGATCTGTATCCCCACGCAAGCCTATCAAAAGACCGGGATATAAAGGCCCGTGATTCTCAAAGGAGATACAAATAATAATAATAATAAATACTCTTTATTGCACACCTCATACAGTTACAAGCACAAATTTTACAATTAGATAAATTTAGGTAGAGGTAACAACAGGCGGTCTTATCGCTAATGAGCGATTTCTTCCAGACAACCTTTATACAAAGATACCAAATTTGTAGGAGAAAATGTTCTTAGACTGTGCGTCTCTATAAAATAGATACTCTGGTAATAGATAATACTAAACAACGTGACATACCAACTATACCCGGGTCGCAAAACGAGGGATTTAAAGTTTGTAGTCACCGGCAATAGTATCTTTTATTTATACTACGACGGTGGCAAACAAGCATACGGCTCGCCTGATGGTAAGCAGTTACCGTAGCCTAGGGACGCCTGCAACCCCAGAGGATTCACATGCGCGTTGCCTACCCTTTAGGTACCTATTCACTCCTTAGAAAAAATGGACAAGTAGAAAAATCCACTGCCTCAGGCGAGACTCGAACTCGCGACTCTGGGATACATGCCCATCGCTCTGACCAACTAAGCTACTGAGACACACCTGATGGCTGCGAATTTCTCCACTATATCCCATATGCGTCTTAGGGGGATGCCTAGCGACATCTGCCGAAGAAGTCTTACACTTCTCAACCGGCCATCGGAATCCCAAGTTGTATTGAGAATTCACCGATAACAATGCGCTACCCCATACTACAATTAATTTTGTATTGAGCAGAACGTCTGCTAACGATACCACAATGCTTAGAAAAAATGGACAAGTAGAAAAATCCACTGCCCCTAAGACGCATATGGGATATAGTGGAGAAATTCGCAGCCATCAGGTGTGTCTCAGTAGCTCAGTTGGTCAGAGCGATGGGCATGTATTCCAGAGTCGCGAGTTCGAGTCTCGCCTGAGGCAGTGGATTTTTCTACTTGTCCATTTTTTCTAAGCATTGTGGTATCGTTAGCAGACGTTCTGCTCAATACAAAACTATTCACTCCTTATGGCCCTACGAATAAGAGCGTGTCACATATTTTTGCGGCCTACATGTTGGAAGATACTTTTGCCGGTGACTGTACATCACTAAAGATAAACTATATAGCACCCATACCCTATTGTCGGCACAGCACTCCACTTATAGTTGGCACCTTTTAACACTAGTAGTTTTAGTGCTGTAGTTTGGAGGACTTATGAAATTTGAGTCTTTAATTGTTACTCATTCCTAAATGTTAGGTATCATCGCCAACACTATTAACCGGCCATTTGTGATCCATATTGCAACGGCACGAGGTCCACCGATGGCCGGTTAACGCATTCACTGCCACCCTCTTTTCCTGGACATTCGCCAGGTGCCGCACTTTGCTGTGTGCCCCAGACGCACATGTGAGTTCAACCGACTAATTACCCAGTGCCTCCGACAAGTCACTAAATATTACGAACGCGTCTGTGCGTCCAAGGCACTGGGTGAAAGTAACGAAAACGCATATATGAGTTGGTGGCAGTGAATGCGTTAAGGGTGTATGTTTGTCCGTCCGATGCTTGGCGGGTAAAGGGTAAAGGGTTAATGGCGTAGTCGGTAGGATACGTACAGCGCTCATTAATTCATTTTTTTAAACCACAACGGTAGCAAACAAGCATACGGCCCGCCTATGGTAAACAGCTACCGTGGCCTATGGACGCTTGCAGCTCCAGCGGCACACGCGTGTTGCCGCTGATTTATTAAAATAAAAAGGATTATTTTCGGATGTATTTCAGACAGACAGACAGACAGACAGACAGACAGACAGACAGACAGACAGACAGACAGACAGACAGACAGACAGACAGACAGACAGACAGACAGACAGACAGACAGACAGACAGACAGACAGACAGACAGACAGACAGACAGACAGACAGACAGACAGACAGACAGACAGACAGACAGACAGACAGACAGACAGACAGACAGACAGACAGACAGACAGACAGACAGACAGACAGACAGACAGACAGACAGACAGACAGACAGACAGACAGACAGACAGACAGACAGACAGACAGACAGACAGACAGACAGACAGACAGACAGACAGACAGACAGACAGACAGACAGACAGACAGACAGACAGACAGACAGACAGACAGACAGACAGACAGACAGACAGACAGACAGACAGACAGACAGACAGACAGACAGACAGACAGACAGACAGACAGACAGACAGACAGACAGACAGACAGACAGACAGACAGACAGACAGACAGACAGACAGACAGACAGACAGACAGACAGACAGACAGACAGACAGACAGACAGACAGACAGACAGACAGACAGACAGACAGACAGACAGACAGACAGACAGACAGACAGACAGACAGACAGACAGACAGACAGACAGACAGACAGACAGACAGACAGACAGACAGACAGACAGACAGACAGACAGACAGACAGACAGACAGACAGACAGACAGACAGACAGACAGACAGACAGACAGACAGACAGACAGACAGACAGACAGACAGACAGACAGACAGACAGACAGACAGACAGACAGACAGACAGACAGACAGACAGACAGACAGACAGACAGACAGACAGACAGACAGACAGACAGACAGACAGACAGACAGACAGACAGACAGACAGACAGACAGACAGACAGACAGACAGACAGACAGACAGACAGACAGACAGACAGACAGACAGACAGACAGACAGACAGACAGACAGACAGACAGACAGACAGACAGACAGACAGACAGACAGACAGACAGACAGACAGACAGACAGACAGACAGACAGACAGACAGACAGACAGACAGACAGACAGACAGACAGACAGACAGACAGACAGACAGACAGACAGACAGACAGACAGACAGACAGACAGACAGACAGACAGACAGACAGACAGACAGACAGACAGACAGACAGACAGACAGACAGACAGACAGACAGACAGACAGACAGACAGACAGACAGACAGACAGACAGACAGACAGACAGACAGACAGACAGACAGACAGACAGACAGACAGACAGACAGACAGACAGACAGACAGACAGACAGACAGACAGACAGACAGACAGACAGACAGACAGACAGACAGACAGACAGACAGACAGACAGACAGACAGACAGACAGACAGACAGACAGACAGACAGACAGACAGACAGACAGACAGACAGACAGACAGACAGACAGACAGACAGACAGACAGACAGACAGACAGACAGACAGACAGACAGACAGACAGACAGACAGACAGACAGACAGACAGACAGACAGACAGACAGACAGACAGACAGACAGACAGACAGACAGACAGACAGACAGACAGACAGACAGACAGACAGACAGACAGACAGACAGACAGACAGACAGACAGACAGACAGACAGACAGACAGACAGACAGACAGACAGACAGACAGACAGACAGACAGACAGACAGACAGACAGACAGACAGACAGACAGACAGACAGACAGACAGACAGACAGACAGACAGACAGACAGACAGACAGACAGACAGACAGACAGACAGACAGACAGACAGACAGACAGACAGACAGACAGACAGACAGACAGACAGACAGACAGACAGACAGACAGACAGACAGACAGACAGACAGACAGACAGACAGACAGACAGACAGACAGACAGACAGACAGACAGACAGACAGACAGACAGACAGACAGACAGACAGACAGACAGACAGACAGACAGACAGACAGACAGACAGACAGACAGACAGACAGACAGACAGACAGACAGACAGACAGACAGACAGACAGACAGACAGACAGACAGACAGACAGACAGACAGACAGACAGACAGACAGACAGACAGACAGACAGACAGACAGACAGACAGACAGACAGACAGACAGACAGACAGACAGACAGACAGACAGACAGACAGACAGACAGACAGACAGACAGACAGACAGACAGACAGACAGACAGACAGACAGACAGACAGACAGACAGACAGACAGACAGACAGACAGACAGACAGACAGACAGACAGACAGACAGACAGACAGACAGACAGACAGACAGACAGACAGACAGACAGACAGACAGACAGACAGACAGACAGACAGACAGACAGACAGACAGACAGACAGACAGACAGACAGACAGACAGACAGACAGACAGACAGACAGACAGACAGACAGACAGACAGACAGACAGACAGACAGACAGACAGACAGACAGACAGACAGACAGACAGACAGACAGACAGACAGACAGACAGACAGACAGACAGACAGACAGACAGACAGACAGACAGACAGACAGACAGACAGACAGACAGACAGACAGACAGACAGACAGACAGACAGACAGACAGACAGACAGACAGACAGACAGACAGACAGACAGACAGACAGACAGACAGACAGACAGACAGACAGACAGACAGACAGACAGACAGACAGACAGACAGACAGACAGACAGACAGACAGACAGACAGACAGACAGACAGACAGACAGACAGACAGACAGACAGACAGACAGACAGACAGACAGACAGACAGACAGACAGACAGACAGACAGACAGACAGACAGACAGACAGACAGACAGACAGACAGACAGACAGACAGACAGACAGACAGACAGACAGACAGACAGACAGACAGACAGACAGACAGACAGACAGACAGACAGACAGACAGACAGACAGACAGACAGACAACACAGACAGACAGACAGACAGACAGACAGACAGACAGACAGACAGACAGACAGACAGACAGACAGACAGACAGACAGACAGACAGACAGACAGACAGACAGACAGACAGACAGACAGACAGACAGACAGACAGACAGACAGACAGACAGACAGACAGACAGACAGACAGACAGACAGACAGACAGACAGACAGACAGACAGACAGACAGACAGACAGACAGACAGACAGACAGACAGACAGACAGACAGACAGACAGACAGACAGACAGACAGACAGACAGACAGACAGACAGACAGACAGACAGACAGACAGACAGACAGACAGACAGACAGACAGACAGACAGACAGACAGACAGACAGACAGACAGACAGACAGACAGACAGACAGACAGACAGACAGACAGACAGACAGACAGACAGACAGACAGACAGACAGACAGACAGACAGACAGACAGACAGACAGACAGACAGACAGACAGACAGACAGACAGACAGACAGACAGACAGACAGACAGACAGACAGACAGACAGACAGACAGACAGACAGACAGACAGACAGACAGACAGACAGACAGACAGACAGACAGACAGACAGACAGACAGACAGACAGACAGACAGACAGACAGACAGACAGACAGACAGACAGACAGACAGACAGACAGACAGACAGACAGACAGACAGACAGACAGACAGACAGACAGACAGACAGACAGACAGACAGACAGACAGACAGACAGACAGACAGACAGACAGACAGACAGACAGACAGACAGACAGACAGACAGACAGACAGACAGACAGACAGACAGACAGACAGACAGACAGACAGACAGACAGACAGACAGACAGACAGACAGACAGACGGACAACAAAGTGATCCTATAAGGGTGCCGTTTTTTCCTTTCGAGGTACGGAACCCTAAAAATAACGGCTCATTTATTTCAAGATCCGGCTCTACAGAATGGAGATAAAAGATTCAAAAACCGGCCAAGAGCGTGTCGGGCCACGCTCACTGTAGGGTTCCGTAGTTTTCCGTCCGTCACAGTAAGTGTCCCCACTTAAGAGTTAATAACACCGCTATGTAGGATATGATATGAGAGTTCCACGTACAGCGACATCTATCGGCAAATTAAGTAAACTATTGCGCGCGAGCATAAAGTATGGAAGATGATTTTTATGGGATAATTCTTTATTGCGTGAACCGATTTTCACCGTTTTTACTTTATTTGAAAGCACGTCATTTCATTGTAATTTTGTAGAAATTACAGGTACAATAAACACCTGCTTATACGGTTAAATTACAAACTTAGTTCAGAAATTATTTTGTATTTTTTTTTCAAAAACTATTCATCCTATCAAGTTCAAAATAATTTTCCTAGAAAGTTTTTATAAAGTTCTACTTTTGAGATTTTTTTCATATTTTTAAAACTTATGGTTCAAAAGTTAGAGGGGGGGGGGACGCATATTTTTTTACTTCTGGAGCGATTATTTCCGAAAATATTTACATTATCGAAAAATGATTTTAGGAAACCCTTATTCATTTTTAAATACCTATCCAATAATATATCACACGTTAGGGTTGAAATGAAAAAAAAATCACTCCCCACTTTACGTATAGGGGAGGTACCCTAATAATAAAAAAAATCCACTTTTTATTTTACCACTTTGTCGGCGTGATTGATATACATATTAGTACCAAATTTCAGCTTTCTAGTGCTAACGGTCACTGAGATTATCCGCGGACGGACGGACGGACGGACGGGCAGACATGGCGAAACTATAAGGGTTCCTAGTTGACTACGGAACCCTAAAAACCGATAGTCGTTTGCCTTATAATTCTACCTATAGTGAATATGTTGGAATATCGACTCAAAACTGGTCAAAAATCGATAAAAAAAACGTTAGACCAAAAAATATTGTGTTTTATTACCATACATCGGGGTTTTCGGTGCGGGAATGTTTGACATTAGCCAAAGAGTAGGCATTAACTTAAAAAACAGAATGTACTCTAGCACGTTTCTACCTAATGAATAATTGATCGAAAAAATCATAGGTATATACAATTTATATGTAATAGCTGACTATTATGTATATATATTGTAGGTACATATACCTATGATTTTTTCAAGTATTTTTTATTAATTCATGTAATGACTGATCATTGTCAACCTCTTCAGTTAATCAAATAGTTCATAAATATCGGACGTCAAATTAATATTTGACACTTATTATACCGTGTCTTTGTCTTAGGTAGATCTAGTTAATAAATTTCGGATATGCAATTGCATTTTTAAAATACTAAGTATATAATAGTCAATACAAATTACATGCCTCTAAGAAAAAAAGCTCGTATCATAGTGTGTAAGCTATTCACATAGAGGTAGTTTTTCATTAGGCATAATATGATATTTTCTCAGACTAACTCTCAACCTATCTGTTTATCTCTACTCTTTCTCAAATCGTTCCCGCACCGAAAACCCCGATGTATGATTATTACGGAAACAAAACCAGTAGGCGACAAACTATGAACTATATTTTATTATACATCGTTTGGCACTACTATCTCCCAACATAAACTTTTGTTTCTCTTAATATTGTATAGTATTTGTATAGTTTCTCATAATATTGCATCAAACCCAGATCTCTAGGATTTATTTTCTTGAAATGGTTTGCATTCTTTGACCTCCACCACTTTAAAGCTGCCAGATGTCCAGATCTAGAAATAAGCATAGTATACCAAACTGACTAGAGGGGTTTGGTTGCTCTCATTATTGTGTCATATCCGACGTGGCTAGCTCTCCGTCTATATAGACCAACGCCATTTTGTAAATAATTTATAACCTAAAAATAAAATCATGCGGACCTATTTATACAAGGAAAATACCTATATAATAATGAAATTACTTAATTTAAGACTGCTCAACCAACACTATGATGTCAATAATGCAAAACTCGTTCTATACGAGGATTACACAATTGTTTTGTTTATTTGACGCATATCTTTTTATAATATTTTATAGCAAAAACACAACAAATCAAAGGCGCGTGAAAATTTTCAATGAAACTTATATACACATTTACAGTAAACTACATTGCGCAGTAATATTTTAAGGATATAATAATGTAAAAGAGTCAAAAACTTTTATAAATTTTGTTAGGATGCAAACAAATATGACGTGTCACTCATTCAGTTTTTTGTACCGTCTTCGTCCATTTTATATTGCGAGACAAAGTAGTTAAATCACAACGTTCATTGTATTATAACATTTGTTCCGTCGATATTAGAGACGGTTTTGCATTGACGTAAGGTTTATTTTACTATACTCTTATGCTAGTATAATGCTTTTGTATTGCGATTGGCAAGTTAATCGAGAGTACTTATGCTTCTTTACTGCGATTAGCAAGTTTTTTGGCCGTATTAATGCTTCTTTAATGCAGTTGGCAACTTAATAGAGCGTACTAATGGTTCTTTAATGCGATTGGCACTTTCCATGACAACGATAATGCTAATAGCGCAGACATATTGCGCCTGTAATGCTATTAAATGACCTGTATAGGATCTCAAGCTGGGTAATTCGTGCCCATTTAAGACCTATATCAGCACTATAAACGTTTATAATGCTACTATAAAACGAACTGAAAATGCTAAAAGCATACAGATATGCTGTAAGACGGCCGTTATACTGCTTTGATGTGTTACTTGGGATGACGTCAAGATTCTCATTTGAGAATGTCGGTATCACCTGAAGAGAGACTTGTTATTACTTTGAGGTAAGTAAAAGCCGTTAAAGGAGATCACCCGTTCTGGAGCTGGGCCCACTTTAGTGTCCATTATTAGGTAATCGATTGATAAATGATACTGTGTCAAGGTTGGTTAGTGGTTATTTAAAATAAATACCAATTTTAATATGGAAGTAGATGAAATATTGTATGAAAGTGGATATTATAAATAATTACGTAATAAATTGTTACTTTTCTTAAATTTATTGAAATAAGTACTGTGATTACTGATTGTGATTACCTACGTGAAGTGTCCTGTTTCGGGCGCAGCAACTCGAGTTTTGGGATTTGAGGAATTCATACAACCTTTGCAAAAGAAACCTTAAGGTGACAGGTATCACGGTTGACGACTGCATTTTGCGTTTTTATAATCGCAGCTTCCGCTTCTGCCATCTAGTATACTTGAGATGAACTATGACAATTCAATGTTGACATGTTTAAATAGTCAAACAATCGCGGTCTTTTACAGTAAGATGGCGCTTTGATAATAATTTCATTTTATGTGTACTTACTTAATTAAAGTTACTATTGTATGTAGGTAATCAATGACGAAATAATTTAAGTTACCTATAATATAAAACGACTTGGCCAACGCACGCCATTACCTACAGTATCATAATCGCACAATTATAATGTTTTATTCTAAATATCCAAAATAAGCATTCATCATGGCGGTTATATTTCTATGTGTCAAGTACGTGCCAAGTCTTTCAAAATAAAAGTTCAAATAAAATGTACTTAACTGAAGATAATATTATTTGTAACTAATTTGTTTTATGTCCTCTTCTGCTCTGAAAAATCCAGGTTTTTAGTATCTATAACGAAATTAGAGATGGTTAAAAACGCTTTCAATGAGGACGGTAAAGTGCGTTGGGATAAGACCGCATCGGGAGAACATCGGATAATTCAATTACCTATCTGGAAAATTAGCCTTTAGTTGCAAATACAAACCACACATCCTCCAACACTATTGTGTACCTCTACCTAGTTGCATTTTGATATAATGGCGATGGCGCTTTTTTCAGGTACCTACACATTTTACTTAAATGTTTCTTCCGGTATGCTTAATAACAACGACTGTTGGTTAACTGAAAGGTTAAAAAAACCGGCCAAGTGCGTGTCGGACCACGCATAGGAGGGTTCCGTACCTTCAATGGAATAAGAACCAAACTAATACCAAAAGGTCGTATCTGATGCCTATGGAAGAAGTTTTTTGGAAATAACTCAAAAATGGCCAAACAATTTTCGTAGAAAGTATATGCTAAGGCGCATCTCCTCAATTTTTTTCATATTTTTTGGACTTACGGTTCAAAAGTTACAGGGGGGGCTACACAATTTTTCTGACTTTCGAAGCGATTATTTCAAAAAATATTCACTTAATCACAAAAAGATCAGACAAACCTCAATATTATTTTTAAAGACCTATCGATTGATGTGTCACATGTTGATATTTGGTAAAAAGATTTTTTGAAATTTAGTTACATGTATCGAGCGCCCCCCCCCCTTAAAATATATTTTTTTTCAAATTTCAAGTAGCGGCATACAGAAATACACCTTATGTGTAAATTTTATTCAGATACGTCGTATAGTTTCCGAGTAAAATGGCTGTGACATACGGACGGACAGACAGACAGACAGACATGACGAATCCATAAGGGTTCCGTTTTTTGCCATTTGGCTACGGAACCCTAAAAATCACTTATTCTTTATTTGACGATCTCCTAGCCCAGTCGGTGGTGACCCTGCCTACGAAGCAGGAGGTCCCGAGTTCGAATCCTGGTCAGGGCATTTATTTGTGTGTTGATCGCAGATATTTGTTCCTGAGTTATGGATGTTTTCTATGTATTTAAGTATTTATCCATATTTATCTATTATATATTTCGTCGTCTAGTACCCATAACACAAGCCTTATTGAGCTTACTGTGGGCCTAGGTCGATTTGTGTAAGATTGTCGTATAATATTTATTTATTTATTTATTATTTATAGTAAATGTATGGAAAATATTTAATTTGTAGCTTTTTAGTACATTACCGTAAGTTGACCCCTAATAGGAAACTATTAGAAACGATAGGAATGGAATCGATTGGCATAAAAAAGCAGCATGTGAAAAATAAAAATAAATAATTTTCATAAAGTATGGGAAAAGTTTTTCTCAATTTGTGGCTTTTCTAGCCGCAAATTATTTTTGATACCATACAAGAATGGGATCGATTGGCATCAAAAAGAAGTTTACCAAATGTGACCTCTTTCTCGCATCCTGTATGTTTTTTCCAAAATCCGTAACGTTATTAATTTGAAATTGAGGGAAGGTCTTCTAAGACCATTTTCGCGTTGCAGCGAGGGATCTGGTAGCTGCCCCCACTGACCCAAAAATAAATTGAACTTGTATATTATTTCAAATTATCGAAGTTACAAGTAAAAGTAGTTAAGATAAAAGTAATTGCAATTACAAATTATATGTAATCGGGAATACTACTAACATGTAATCTCAATTACAAGCAATTTCAATTACTTAATATAATTGATTTTCTTGTAATTTAATTAGCAATTTAATACATTACAAAAGTAGGTACCATCTAATAAATTACGCCCAACACTGAATAAACATCAGGTTCAAGAGGGTCGTATGGAGGATGTATGCTATCTGCTGCCGAAGTCACGCATACATGTGATCTTTATGGACAAAAAAGTTTCTTTCTATAAATTCAATTGTTTGTCACAAAAAATGGTTTGATTTGTTTTTGCGTGGCATTTAAGACTGGATCTTATTAATTGTTGCTGTGAACATTTTTTAAATGTGTACCTAGTTGGTTACTAGGAACAGGTTTAGACACGGGTATGTTACGTCCAAAAGGGAGGTATGGGCACTCCGAATGTTATCTCGCTAACTGTGGTAAGGCACAGTTCAGCGAATGTTATCACGCTCAAATCTGGACCTGGCTCAGAGCTCGACTGGGGAAGTACCTCACAGAAAACCATAGCCAAAAAGCAAATAACTTAATTCAACCTAAAGTTTAAGATTAATTTTTTAACATGTTTTAATCATTTTCATTTATACATATACTATAAGTGTTCTTTACTAAAAAAAATTACAAATATAAAAGCGTTTGTCGTCTCACATAAGAATTATAAATTGAAATTACACAAAATAATTAAAAACATGAAAAGTCAGGACGAGTAAGTTAATAACATATAATACCTGCTTTTGCCCGCGGCTTCGCTCGCGTTAAATTCGGGGTAACAAACCATACAAACTTCCACCCTCCATTTTAGGGAAGTGGGGGGTTAGAAAGAGACAAAAAGTAGCCTATGTCACTCTCCATCCCTTCAACTATCTCCATTTAAAAAATCACTTCAATTCGTCGCCCCGTTTTGCCGTGAAAGACGGACAAACAAACAAACACACACGTACACTTTCCCATTTATAATATTAGTATGGATTAGTTGTATCGTGTCGTGTATAGGGTCGTCACGGTTTTTTGGGTACATTTTTGGGTTAGTTTTGGTTAATTGCCATCTATTTCAAAAGTTTTACCATATCAAAATCCATTACAATATTAAAATACTAGCTTTTACCCGCGACTTCGTCTGCGCGAAATTAACATGAGCGATATGGAATTACATAATAAAACGCAAAATAAAAATTACTAGTTAGTAAAATCTAAGAGCAAATTCAAAACTAGTACGTATGCTATTTCAAGTCAACAGGGAGCAACAATTCCATATAAACTTCCATTCCGTTTTCACCCCCTTATACATACCAAATTTCATCTAAATTAGTTGAGCGGTTTAAGCGTGAAGAGTTAACAGACAGACACACTATAATATTAGTATGGATACGTCCATATAATATATCTCTTCAAGTAGGGTGGGGAAAAAAAAAGAATTATAGCCAAAAGAGTTTTTAAAATTTTTTTAAATTTTGAAACATCTGGCTTCAAAGGTTTGAAACATCTTGTCTTTCCACTCTCAATATTTTTAATTCACTCGTTTTTGAAAAGTTTGAGAAAATGCTGAAAGGTTGACATGAACATAATACAGGCGGTTTATAATTATATCTATTATTAGAAACCGTGCATAGGGTGGTTATGCTAGTTTCCCGTCCGGGTTGCCGTCCACCTGATTAAACTGCTACAAATTTATTGGACTAAGAGCTGGCCACGTCAGATATGACACAATAATGAGAGCAATGAAACCTGACTATTGTGTCATATCTGATGTGGCCAGCTCTCCGTCTACATGGAAAAAACTTTTTGAGGTCAAATTGGCCATTGATAATAATTATTTATTCTTTAATTGATATATTAATTATAAGCTTTAATTTGAAAAACTTGTATATCAATAAGTATGGACGGAAAACTGACACATACTCCACTTTTACAAAAAATGTTTTAGTATAAAAAACCTTTCGAGTATGATTTATTTTCGTATAATATTAATCTAAACAAGATCATATAAGCTCTAGAACGGGCACTTCAAAATTTATTATTGCATTACAAAGCTGGCAAAATCGATAAGTGGAAGAAAACTAGCACCTAAAAACTTACTAAGAGTACATTTTATTGAATAGTCCAATCTTAAGTAGAAGGAGTAGATTTTGAAATTTTATACACGACAAACAGCTTAGGTACACTTCATACTGATTTGAAACAAGGATTAATATTTCGAGAAATTTTTACAAAGGTAAAGCATAAAAGTCAGCCCTGAAAGCTGACCAACTAGTTCAAAAATGGTCCGATCTTACCCCATCGTACCTTACGAGTACTTATTGGTTTTTTCATTTTAGGGATTGTGAGAAATTATATTGGTATATATACTTATACGATTAAATTAATTCCATATCTACTTACCTACCTAATAATAACATTAATAATTCACTATATCTTTTAAATCGTACGAAAACGAACATACAATAAGCATATAACCTAATGGCGCGACCAGACATCGCAGAGTACCGGGACAGCCGAGCCGATTGTTTCTTTCTTATTCCATAGTAAAGAGAGAGATATATAACCTATCACGATGATGTGGACAAATCATTGACAAATGCACGAATGTGTTCCAACTTCAAGCGCATTTGATTCTATTCAATGAATCCGTCATTCATATCATAATATATAGATCTAGCTTGCAACAGCGCAAAGCAAGAAGCGAAATGAGCAAATGAAAGTAAGCTGGCAACGTCGCCTCGGATGGAAACTGCTCGAACAAACGCGCTCTTGTAATACAAATTATGGTAAAAACATGGACGAAGCCGTCTATGGTAAAAAGTACCCATACCCACTGTAAAAATTGAATAATGAATTAGTCTCTTTTATAAGTTGGTAGTTTAAATATATTGGGTAAAAAAGTCAAAATAAAAAGATTAAACTAACTAGTAACTTGACTATAGTATGATTTGACTTTTTTTTGTCCAAAAATACCTATAAATCGCTTAGGATCAGGATTGAAAATATAAATGAGAAATGAGATAAAAAAATAAACAAAAAAGTTAACATCAGCCTAGATTTGAACTCGGACACATCTACTTAGTAAACAAGCGTACTATAACCTAAGCTATGTGGAACGAATTTCCGCACTCAAAATTACTAATCATATTACTCAAATTTGACACATGAAACATGTCTCTGGCTGCAATAGAATAAACGCCTATAAGTTTTATTAGCAATTTCATAGTTCTGATTATTACAGGCTCTTACAAGGTTTTGCGTCTTAAACCTTTATTAAGCGCTTAATACGACTATAGTATCTGCCGAACATTAGTAATGTGCTAAGACGTAGTTATGTTTAATTTCGCAACATAGAATTATTTCTGACCGACATAAAACTTGCGACAAGTTTTCTCCAAAACAGTTTCTTAACGATGATATATATACCTAATTATGTTATACAAGACCAAGCACGTATCGGTACCGCGAACACAACTATATGCCCCTACAGAAAATGTAACATTCATGCTCCAACGTGGTTTGTTTTCTTCAAAAACCTTGCACAAAAACACCTCGATTTGACGTGTTTGCATATATCGTCGCCTTAAAGTCAAAGATGGCGGCAGGTTTTATAACCAGCTAGCTGATTTTGATTTTCTAGGGTTCCGTAGTCAACTAGGAACCCTTATGTATAGGTTCGCCATATCCGTCCGTCCATCCGTCCGTCTTATTGTCCTCTATCTCATCTCCTCACTCACTCTTTTCTTCCTCATGTCCTCTTTTGCACAATCCATCCGTCGTTTCCTTGGCCTACCCATAGCTCTTCGCCCATCCACTTTCATATCTAACATTCTTTTGCCTATATTACATTCATCCCTCCTCATGACATGCCCGAACCATGCTAACCTACCACCCTTCACTTTCTCTGTTATTGGTGCTACTTTCAAGCTTCCCCTTATATACTCATTCTTAATCCGATCCTTCCTTGTCACTCCACACATCCATCTCAGCATTCTCATTTCCGCAGCATGCATTCTTCTTTCGCCTGTCACTTTCGTCGCCCAGCATTCTGATCCATACATTACGACAGGCCACACGATCGTTATGTAGATTTTCCCCTTAAGTTTAAGGGGCATGCGCGGATCGCACGTTGCTCCAAAACCTGCCGCCATTTCATCCATCCCGCATTTATCCTATTCCTTACATAACGGTCGATGTTGCCGTCGCCTTGCATTAATGACCTAAGGTACCAGAAATCGGAGCAAACTGGTAGGATTACACCATCTAAGGCAATGTGGGAAAAGCTGGATAGACCACCAAAGTCACAGAACATGTGTTCAGTTTTGGTTCTACTTATTTTCAATCCAACACTTTCCAACTTTTCTTGCCATTTTCCCAGCCTGCTCTGGACCTCAAGTGCATTTTCTCCGACAATCACAATGTCACCAGCAAACAGCATACACCAGGGTGCTTCCTCCTGTATGCTCGATGTCAGAGCATCCATAACCAGGAGGAAAATAAGAGCTCAAAGCCGATCCCTGGTGTAAACCTACAGCCACATTGAAATTGTCGGTCATTCCAGCTCTCCTTTTTTTCCTCTCATAGACCACCACAGAACCTTACGGGGAACCCTATCACATGCCTTTTCCAGGTCCACAAATACCATGTGCAAATTCTTTTGCGCAAGCCTGTATTTCTCGCCCAGCTGGCGAAGCGCAAATATGGCATCCGTGGTTCCCCGGCCCGACATAAACCCAAATTGGTTATGTGTTACCTCACTTTCCTCTCTCATTCGTCTCGCTATCACTTTTTCCCATATCTTCATACTAATTGACATGAGCTTTATTCCTCGATAGATGTTGCAATCCTGTACATCACCCTTATTCTTAAAAACGGGCACCAGTGAACTGTTGCACCACTCATCAGGGATCGCCTCTTCTTGCAACAAATTATTAAAGAACAAAGTCAGCGACTTCCATCCATCCGCTTTCAGAAACTTCCATACTTCTACTAGTATACCGTCTGGCCCCACCGCTTTCCCATTCTTCATACTCTGTACTGCCATCTTCACTTCCTCTACAGTCACCTCTTTGACCATGCCAACGTTACTCCTAGCATTTTCTAGCACTCCGTTCCAGTCATTTTCCTCATTCATAAGTTTACTAAAATAGATCTTCCAGCGTTCTTTTATCTCTACGTCATCCGTCAAAATCTTTCCCGCTTCATATCTCATACATTTCATGTGATTTACATCTTTTGCATTCCTCTCCCGCTCTCGAGCTATTCTATAAAGGTCTTTCTGGCCTTGTGGAATCTCCAGAAAATCGTACAGCTTATCCTGTACTTTGGCCCTTGCGATTGCAACTGCTTTCTTTGCCTTATTCTTACTGGTTAGATAAGCTGACTTCTTACTTTCTTGATCTCTTTTATTTCCGTATTCCGAACTTTTCCATTCTTCTTTTCTTTCAAAATCAATCGCATGTCTTCGTTCCACCACCATGTATCCTTATCAATCTTCCCTTTCCCTTTTGTTTCTCCAAAGACATCCCTCGCTTCATTCCTTATACACACTGCCATCTCATTCGTCGACTACAGAACCCTAACAATCAAAATCAGCTAGCTGGTTATAAAACCTGCCGCCATCTTTGACTTCAAGGTTTCTTTTGCAAAGGTTGTATGAAATTCTCAAATCCCAAAACTCGAGTTGCTGCGCCCGAAACAGGACACTTCACGTAGGTAATCAGTAATCACAGTACTTATTTCAATAAATTTAGCAATCGATTACCTAATAATGGACACTAAAGTGGGCCCAGCTCCAGAACGGGTGATCTCCTTTAACGGCTTTTACTTACCTCAACGTAATAACAAGTCTCTCTTCAGGTGATACCGACATTCTCAAATGAGAATCTTGACGTCGTATGTCGTTCAGGGAGTCTATTCGACATGGCATAACTGACAGAAGGTAGCGAGACAACTATGAGATCACACTTTTGTGACAGTTGAAATCGGGATGGATTCACTCAAGAGTTGTAACCACCTACGTCAAAATCAACAGGTCTCGCTAGAGGAATTTCTCTATTGGCATGGGCGCCATCTTATTGTTTTGACGTTGACGTCAGTAAATTATGGGAATCCCACGTAAGGCATTTATTTACCTCTAGTAGATAAAGAGAGCCTTGAAGCATTTTATGAAAACTCATTTGAAAGCGACATCTCTGAATGTCTTCTGAAACTAAATACGTGTGTGAGTATGTGTGTAAATCATACGTGTATTTTCGTGCTACAATACTAGGCTACAACTAGGGTAGTCCACAGAGACGGCTTACGAGCAATTTTGTAGATTTGACGAAGCATTTTTGGGTGTAGCAACTATGACGAAACCTGTGCTTTGGGTAAAAGATATGTGACAAATATTACATATTGAATAAGAATGACTGGTATGAATGATTTTAAGATTTCTTGTAACCAATAAATGTTTTTTGTCACAAGAAATCAAACAATACATTGACTTGTAAACCGACCACGTAGATCCAATATTATGTAGAAAAGGTTTAGTGTAAATACATTATAATATCAAGAATACAACCTTGATATTTATTAAGTCAAAATTTTTCTTAAAGAAAATGTACTTATTTGTAAATATTAGAAATGATTAACATTTTTGCGACATTCTGTGCTGAGAACCTCATGTCCGCTTCTATATTATATAAATATAAAGAAAAGTTCCCCAGTTCGGACTAAAATTTAAAAACGTTATTCCGCAATCAAAACACAATTTGACGGAACCATATCAACGGATTGAAGATACCCTTAAAATACTTTATCTACACTCATATTGTAAGTCCTCTAAAATGCGTTCAAAAACCGTAGGCAATGACCAGCATTACAACAAACGATTTCACTATGATAAGTTTCTTATCTGTGGCAGTACCGCAATGTTAACGTTTCATGCTCAATTATTGATGTACTCTGAGTTTTGATAACATAATGTACACCTGCACGCGCCCGCGGCCGGCGACACGCGCCCGCGCTACCGCCGGCACAATCGAGTAGGCCACGCCAGACACAATCGAGATGGCCACGGCGGTACTGTGGCGGCCATTCTATGGTTTACGAATACGGCATTTATAATAAATAATATGAGTGTAGATAAAGCAGTGTATGCAACTGTACGTAATTAGGCCTTAAAACACTCGTGTGATCTTATTATGAAATTCGCCTGCGGCTCATTTCATAAAACCACACTCATGTTTTAAGGACCCTTATTACGTAACAGTTACATAAACTACTATACCTTACTTACCTAATTCGATCGCAAATAATATAATATTCGAACGTCATCGAATTTACAAACAACAACGTCTGCCGCCGCCGGGCTGATACCTCAAGAAAGAAGGTTTCTATACGCGCAAAGACTGCGCCTATACTGCGCCCCTCAACTGTGACAACGTCTTATATTGTGTCGAGATTTGACTTTGAAAGTGCTTTTAGTGTTAATTTTATTTATTGCTCTCTATTTTTTAGTGATATTAAGTTAACATTAGTTATTGTTTTAGTAAGTATCTTATTTCTTAAGTATTTGTACATAACCGCAACCCAACACCTTGCCCGAACTGACCGCTAATCAATGGAATGCTGCGTGTGCAAAAAGACGTTCACGACCTTTGATTAAAGTAAAAAGAGGAAGATACCTGACGTTCATAGCTGACAAAACTGAAATGTGTTCCGGCATCCACACACTTGTAAATGCTTACACACTGCTATAAATGCTATAATGTACATGTGCATCAGGGGTAAAAGAGATACACCAATATACTTAACACGGGAGTGTAAGCGAGATTTCCATATTTTCGCATTGCACAAAGTGTGATAGAGACCAACTAATATAATTTACAGTAGTGTAGGCAAGATCGTCATATTTCTAACAATGACGTATAGAAGTAAAACGAGAGTCATTTGGGTTTGAAAAAAATTAAATCTTGAATTTATATTGATCGTAGTAAGTCCTTGTCGCATCAATATGAAAGCGGGCGAGATGGACCGAGATAGAAAATTAAATGACAAGTCAATAGCATACTATATTTTTAAAATATGAATAAATCTCTGTTCTAAACTTCTGGTGCTCTAGTCGAATATTCCAGTGTTCAACGAAATAGGTAACGAACGATCGTCTAAAAAAACCAGTATAAAGGCATCTACGATTACGCGTAGCTATTACGGATTTAGAGGTTTCTCTTTTTAATGCAATAATGGTTTGTCAAAAGAGACGCGCATGGAAAGCGACGGTTATATTACACTACGCAATGATCCCTGTTGTCCTAGTACTTACATTTCCATCGCCTACCTCGCGCACGACTCAAAAAAACCAATGTAAAGGTGTGATCTCCGATTGTGCATAGTTATAATGGTACAAAAGATTCACTTATCCTGAACAGGTTGTAAGTCTCGGAAATCAGCGCTAGGTGCCTAATTTGGTAGGTAGCGACAGCAAATAAACTTTTTAAATACCACGACGGTGGCAAACAAGCATACTGCCCACCTGATGGTAAGCAGCTACCGTAACCTATGGACGCCTATAACTCCAGAGGTGTCACATGCGCGTTGCCGACCATTTACAAAAAGGAGAATGCACTGTGTTCACGGCTAAAGGAACAAGAGCAAATAAAAATAATAAAAAATTAAGTAATATACTTTCAAGAAACGTTTTCATTATCGGGTAATTCGGGTATTAAAGATAATTGCTTAAATTAATCGGGTAACACCCAAAACTCACTAATTACTACCACAAGTTTATAGCCGTAATGAACCATATTAGTAATAAAACAAGATTGATTATAGTTTAATAATTTTATTGCAGTTTTGGTTGTTACCTGACAAATTATATTTACTAGAAACGTTTTTATTCTCTGGTATTAAAGATAATTACTTAAAAGGTATTAAAAATGGTACATATATTAAATCATAAAATAAAAAATTGGGTTCGCTCCCGTACACATGAAATAGGGTGATTTTTAGGGTTCCGTAGCCTAAATGGCAAAAACGGAACCCATATAGTTTCGTCATGTTTGTCTTTCCTTCCGTCCGTACATCGATTCGTCCGTATGTCATAGCCATTTTACTAGGAAACTATAATAAATAATAATAATAAAATAAATAAATATTACAGGACAATCTTACACAAATCGAACTAGGCCCACAGTAAGCTCAATAAGGCTTGTGTTATGGGTACTAGACGACGATATATATAATAGATAAATATGGATAAGTACTTAAATACATAGAAAACATCCATAATTCAGGAACAAATATCTGTGATAAACACACAAACAAATGCCCTGACCAGGATTCGAACCCTGGACCTCCTGCTTCGTAGGCAGGGTCACTACCGGCTGGGCTAGGAGGCCGTTAAGACCGATAAGACGTATCCTAATTAAATGTAAACATAAGGTGTATTTTGCATGCCGCTATTTAGTTATGTAGTGAAATTACAAAAAAAAATAATTTTAAGGGAGGGGCTCCATACATATAACATTTTTTTCCTAATATCAACATATTGCACATCAATCGATAGGTCTATAAAAAAACCATCGAGGTGTTTTTGAACATTTTATGATTAAGTAAATATTTTCAGAAATAATTTCTTCGAAAGTTAGAAAAATTGTGTCCCCGCCCCCTGTAACTTTTGAACCGTAAGTCCAAAGAATATGAAACATTTTGAGAAGATGATTGTTTTGAACATTATCGGTTCAGCCATTTTTGAGTTATCTCCAAAAAACTTCTTCCATAGGCATCAGATACGACCGTTTGGTATTAGTTTGGTTCTTATTCCATTGAAGGTACGGAGCCCTCTATTATGCGGAGTCCGGCACGCTTGGCCGTTGTTTCCTTATCGCTTTATTATCGATTGAACACTATTGTGTAGTGTGTGGTTGGATAGGTCTTTAAAAAAGAAAAGGGGTCTTTGGAGACTATTTTTCGATAAAGTCAAGCCTTTCGCGGATATAATAGCTTCAAAAATCCAAAAAAAAAATGTGTCTCCTTCTAACTTTTGAATATGGGAAAATTCAAGAGCGCCTGATAATTAAATTTGAAAAACTATTGAGTTATTTGAGCGATTTTTAAGTTATTTCAAAAAGTTGAAATATCATAGTAAAAGGACGTAAGTGCCGTAAAATACCCTATAAAAAATACATTTTGATTGGGTGTATTGTCACGGCAACTACCCTACATTCAGCAAATATTACAATTCACAAATTGTCATGCAACAGGCTGTTCAGAAGTATAAATAAAAAAATGACATAACCGTAGTAATTCTATGTATATATTACACATAAAGTACAAAAGTTTAGCTTAGTAACGGTTTCAAGTACTAGGAGAACAGAATGAAATACAAGTGCATTTTTATCAGCATATTATTTGCTGACGCTACACAAAGGAGCATGACACTCGGACATACGTGTTTCACGCGTGGGTACTGCCTATTTAGCTGTCTCGCTTACTCAATAACAAAAATGTTTTTGATAAATTTTGATAAAAAAATATGTTTGCGTATTTAAAACAGTACTTACGAATGAAAAGTTATTCCGTGAGCTTTGTTTTTATGTTTTGAGCTATTAAAGCACTCGAAAAAGGCACAATTTGGCATGATTTACGGGTCTTCTAGATTCGTCATTCTTGAAAGCATGCGCTTCGGCGGCCATGACACGACTGATTCAATATAGGCGCCGGAACCTATATTTGATGGCACACGATCGTGCGCCTGGTACCATATCTATTCCCTTTATATTTATCAAAGTTCACGACCATTGATGTATTATGTATTCTACTAGATGAGCTATCTAGAACAAAATGTGTGCCCCATGTTTGGCGGTTGACAGCTGTCACTGAATAAAAGAGTAGCTTTAACAAAAGAGACGTGACACGGTTTTGACAAAATTCATATTCTGCCTAAACAAATTTTGTAAGGAAACGTAATTAACTGAATGATTGTTTTATTTTTACCTAATGTTTACTTTGCTCCTTACCCTAGAGTTTTAGGAACGAATGGAGAAAAATACTATTTTTGCCGACAAGCTCCTTTCAATACGAACTTTGAGGGTTAATGATCCTTGATATTTACTTAAAATGACATTGATTTCCTCGCACGGATGAAAAAACATTGTGTAAGTAGGTATAACATGAGTGAAATTTCGATATTTAAGTTTTAAATTCAGATCATAAAAATCTTTTGTATGTATTTTACTCACATTAACAACTTTAGTAAATTCACCCTTGTAAAATAAAAATATGTTTAATGAACTAAACATCACCTAACGTACTTATCTAAAACATTTTTATTACGTAAATATGTTTATGCTGAGTACTATTAAACAATAATGCTGGTAAATCAAGTGTAGGCACATATGATGTTACATCTGCGACATTAATCTGTGCGCCAAGAAATATGGCGTCGCACCGCCAACATTAATATTTTGAATGAATGTAACACCAAACTTTGCACTTACTTACCTATGGAATGTAATTCCCTGGCTTTTATTACTATTTTTAGAATTATTTTTACAGTTTATTATCATGCAAGAAGCCTTTACGTTTAGTATTTGATTTTATTAAAAGTTTGACACTTGCGCGTAATCATGTCAGTGGTCCAACAGCCACTGTCAGACTTTTAGTGATTTTCACTACAACTCATGGTACAAATAATTTCTTAGGGATGTCATCTCCTGTTACTCAATGTTCACGACACCAAAAGGCCTGCACATACATCAGTCCCGCATCCACCACGCTCGCGTGTGCCTTGTTTCACCCGCACCGAATCCCCAAGACACCCACTGTCCTTCAACATCACCACCTCAGCCAGAAATTCCACTCCAAACTCTTCTCGGCAAGCTTAAACTGTCAACGCCTTTAATAAAGCGAATACCGCGTGGTGCCAGGTCCGCAGTGGCTGAAGCACTAACAGCTACAATAAACAACTGTTTGAAAGACAATAAATAACATAGATTTCTGGCGTGAACTGTTAACATTTTCGTTCAAAATTTTACATGTATCCTATAATAATGATAAAACTAGCCTCACTCAGAAAATTAAAAATAATATCCGTGCGCCTAACTTGCCTTCAGCCTCACGATTACCCCGAGATCGGAGTAACAATTACAATTTATACAAAAAAGTCGAGGAAAAAGTTCATGAGGGCGACCTTAAAGGAGGAGCGCGCCTCCTTTTTTCAAATGATTCACTCGCTCCCGACACTCCAGAAACGGCAGCTGCGTTACAAGCTAAGCACCCTCCAGGCACTTCCACCCCTATCTTTGCCGACACTCCTTCAGATCCTCCAGCTTGTCTGCATGCCTCTACACAAGACGTAACTTCAGCTCTCGCATCCTTCCCAAAAGGGTCAGCGTCAGGCTTGGATGGTATCTCCGCCCAACACCATATAGACCTCACTAGTCACAGTACCGGAGTAGCTGGGGACCAACTAACTAAAAGTATAACAAATCTGATAAATCTTATGCTTCTAGGGGATGTCTGTCAAGACGTGACTGCCATTATTTACGGAGCTAACCTCATAGCCCTTTCGAAGAAGGATGGTGGCGTGCGCCCAATTGCTGTTGGTTCCACAATCCGGCGGTTAGCAGCCAAAGTGTGTGTGCGTCATACACGAGCTAAGCTACAAAAACTCTTCGAACCCGTGCAGGTTGGTTTCGGCAGTCGCGGGGGCTGTGAGGTCGCAGTCCATGCAGTACGCACCTTTGCCCAAACCGATTCTTGTGAGATTCTCTTAAAAATTGATGTTCAAAACGCATTCAACTCTGTTAACAGAGATACCCTGCTTAATGTAATCAAAATTCATGTGCCAGAAATTTATAACTTCTTACTCCAATGCTATCATAGTCCTTCTAAACTAGTTCACAAGGGTAGCGAAATTATCTCCGCCGTAGGTTGCCAGAAGGGCGATCCTCTAGGTCCCGCCATATTCAGTCTGGCTATTAATTCAGCTATTCACAGTCTTACGTCCAAGCTGAATGTGTGGTACCTAGACGACGGCACCATCGGCGGAGACTCACAAACGGTTCTGGCAGACTTATCCATAATTTTACAGAAATTTAGTGAGATTGGCCTAAAACTTAACTTCGACAAATGTGAATTGTACCTTTCCGAAAACTTAGAACCCTCTTTAGCTCCTCAGGTACTAAGAAGTTTTTCCAGTTTAGCCCCAAACATTAAAATCTTATCCAAGGATAATCTCCACCTTCTCGGCTCCCCCATTTTTGATGAAGCCATTCCGGCTGTTTTGGCCAAGTCTGTTTCTAAATTTCGTGCTAATTCAGATCGCTTAATTAAAATTAGTAGTCATTCGGCCTTATTTATTTTAAAATTTTGTTTGATGGTTCCTAAATTTACTTACTTGCTCCGTTGCTGCCCTATCTGGAAATTCGCTAGTTTAGTTCAACCTATCGATAGTCTTCTTAGGTCACAACTGGAGTCTATTTTAAATGTCCGCTTCAATGAACAGGCATGGATCCAGGCTTCTTTGCCCATTAGGTTTGGCGGTTTAGGAACACGTAAAATATCAAGTGTCGCTCTGCCAGCATTCTTGTCCTCCATCCATAGCACGTCTGATCTCGCAGGTAAAATCCTTAAAGCCCTACCGGCAACAAACTGCGAGATCGCGTGCCTGGAGGAGGCCAATGAATGTCTGGTTAACTAAGATGAACCTAAATATACCAACTAGACCTAAGGGGCAGAGAGCTTGGGACAACATAGCTTCGGACGTCGTCCTAAAAACTCTTATCCACACGTCCTCGGGTAAGGACCGCGCAAGGCTCCTTGCGGTAACCCGACCAGAGTCTGGACAGTGGCTACATGCCTACCCATCACCATACACAGGCACATTTATTGATCCGGGGACTCTTCGAATTGCCATCGGTCTCCGAGTGGGGGCTGATGTTTGTGTTGACCACAGATGCGCCTCTTGTGGGACCACCGTAGATCGCCTAGGTCACCACGGACTTGCCTGCTCTTCGGGCGCCGGCCGCCTATCCCGTCATGCGGCACTTAACGACATCTTGAGAAGGGCGCTCGTCAGCGCCAACATACCCGCAGCTCTGGAGCCCCAGATCGTGCGGGAAGATGGCAAGCGCCCAGACGGGATGTCGTTGATCCCCTGGCGGATGGGCCGTGCGCTGGTATGGGACGCTACCTGCACCGATACGCTGGCAGCGTCCTATATAACGGCGACCAGCAGGAATGCCGGGGCGGCGGCCGACACCCGAGAGCGCTATAAAGTCAACAAATATAGCTGTCTCGGCACCAACTACGAATTTGTAGCTTTTGGTGTCGAGACACTAGGTCCGTGGGGCAGGGGTGCGCGTGGGCTCCACAAGGAGCTCAGCAAGCGGCTGCGGGAAGCAACGGGGGACCCTCGCGCGGGCAGCTTTCTCGCACAAAGGCTTGCCATCGCGATACAACGCGGGAATGCTGCCTGCGTGATGGGCACCCTGCCAAGGAGCCAAGGTTTGTTTTAGGTATCTTTATTTTTTCTAGTTAGGTTTAGTTTTAGTAGTTTTAATTTATAAGTAACTTTAATTGTTATACCTACTTGTTTATCTGTATTTTTATTTTAGTGAAATGCTTTAATACCTTCCTAATGGTTAGATTGTACCTTGATATCTATCTCACGTGTTTATATCGAGACCCGAACAAGTGAAAGATTACTAAATTATAACGAGTGTATGGTTAAAAAAGTGGTATCTTGAGCGTTGCGGGGGGCACTAGAAGCAAACAAACTGCTGCCGAGAGTATTACAACATTTTTCACCACGCCACGGCAAAAACATACAAGCTTAGGTAAATACATAAAACAAAACAAATTAATAAACAAATATTTATGTTCAAAATCATCGTTCCATAACGTAAAGTAATTACTGTTCTCTCTTGTGAAAAAAAAATACAATTTTACCGACGCTTTAAAAAAATCAAGATAGGCGGTGGTGCTGATGTGGTGAAAAAGCATTCATACACAAGAAAATAATTTTAATAAGAAAACCTAACTACTAATAGTATAATTATTTAATTTTGCAATGTTTCTGTCTGTTTTAATACCTATTTATAGTGCTGCAGTCTTTGTTACGTCAACGTCTATGGAAAGTTTGAGGCATTTCAAAAACATCAGAAAAGAAATTAAATTCGAGAAATAAATAAATATTATAGGACAATCTTACACAAATCGAACTAGGACCACAGTAAGCTCAATAAGGCTTGTGTTATGGGTACTAGACGACGACGATATATATAATAGATAAATATGGATAAATACATACTTAAATACATAGAAAACATCCATAACTCAGGAACAAATATTTGTGATAAACACACAAACAAATGCCCTGACCAGGATTCGAACCCGGGACCTCCTGCTTCGTAGGCAGGGTCACTATCGACTGGGCTAGGAGGCCGTTATTTCTATCGGTAGCCTGGTAGTCAGTGCCTTAAAGGATTGTTTGACATTTGATACTTCACGCAGATAAACATAGTAGAAAAATGGAGCAACAGTATAGTAATTATCAAAACAAACTCTGGTAGCCTGGCGGCCAGACGCCCGACTTACGCTCTAAGGATCGCGGGTTCAAAATTGGCTCCTACTACTGACTCCTAACTAAACTAAGGTTTTAGACATTTCAAACAATTTTACACATTTTCTTCATAGATTCTAATCTAATGTAAGACTCTTATATTACAAAGGTATTCCTAATCCTGAGAGTTGAGGATGTTATGGAAATATAAACATATCAGGTAAATAAATACAGTGCATAGTAGTACTAGTCATAATCCTCATGATTATAACGAATTGCCACTAACAAGACCCAAGTTTTGAATTACTATTTAGGAGACTCGGGATATGAAAACCAATGGTCTTTTTCAAAAAAGAAGTTGACGTTTACTGCAAGTAAACTGACTGACTGTATCTGACTGACTTACGTGTAAGTTATATTCCTATATTATATAATACTAGCTTTCCGCCCGCGACTTCGTCCGCGTATAATACGGTTCCTCATACAGGGTTTCATATCCAATTGTATCTTGTTAACTAACTTTTGTTAATCCCCTAACCATTTTCTTAATCTATTTATACTTATAGCTATTTTGGCGAAAAAACGGGTACCGTAGACATAGTTTCAGTTACAAATAGGTGTTAATATGCATATAATAACGTAAATGTTCCCTATTATTTGCGTAACTTTTTTGTGTACTATATAGTGGTGGTTTTATTTGGTGATACGATGACCAAACTATTGTCAGTGCTCACTCTGGAACATGGAAATAGGAACAATAATTCTAGTAAATCTCAAACCAAAAAAATAGTAAATCTCTATACAAACATATCTCTATACAAACTTTAAACCCCTTTTTTACCCTGTTAGAGGTTGAATTTTGAAAAACGCTGAAATCACTTTTATTGTTTTTTAATTATTAGTAAACGTACGAAGTTTCAAAACTCTAACTCAAAATTTTAAATCCCATCCATACAAACTTTCAACCCCCTTTTTACCCTCTTAGGAAATGAATTTTGAAAAATGCCTTCTTAGTAGATACTATCGTTATAAAAACTACCAATTACGAAAAATTCAGCTCTCTAGGTTCAACGGTTCGGGCTGGGCGTTGATTTAAGTGAGTCAGTCAGTCAGTCAGTCAGTCAGGACTTTTACGTTTATATATGTAGATTATATTTCTTATATCATGAATTGATATGGTTGGCACTTTAAACTATACATAGTTGTTTCTTTAAACATCAATTTTTTTAAGGGTCTTCAGGTTTTCAGCTGCTTTCGCCACCGCATATGTTTATTGGATCCAGTGAGGTGAGAATCCGCCAGTGTGTCTACGCATGTAGTATCCCACATGCACATGTACATAGGGAATGGCTATACAGCCGCATACAGTCAAGGCGTTGTAGGAGATTTATTGCTAGTGGCTTGCTTAATCTGAGGAAATCTACTCTAACATAGCATCCAAATTACACCAGATAATGCAGAGCACAGTGAATGCAGGGTACTGTTGAGATACTCCCAACAGCAGGGCGGAGGAACACTTACAACTCATCGCACTTTTTGATGTATATCCATTCGCTCCTCGGCCAGATATCAACATTTCTTTTATGGCATGTTAATTGAACTTTAGGTTAAATAGGTAATGCCAATCATATTATATTTTAACAGTTATATATTTTTAATAAATACCTACAATAAAAATCATAAAAATTATAAATATTAATATGCTCTCAGTGAAAATGTCTTAAAATCATATCGATTTTATAATTACTTCTACTCGTAGTAGGTATCTTACCTAGTTTGAATAGTCAGAAATCAACTGCGCGCAAAAGTTTCGTGGGGGCAATTACCAGAGGTTGCCTCCATCATTACTATCGGTAGCCTGGAAGTCAGTGCCTTAAAGGATTGTTTGACATTTGATACTTCACTACTTAAACATTGTAGATACTGGTGCCGGCTATACTGTAAATTTATCAAAAATCTAAAATTACCGGTCGGTTTCCATATAGCGTTGGCAGCGTTGTAGAGTCCATCACGGAGATATTGAAAACATAAGTCTTAAAGGTGGTAAATGAGCGCTAGTATGTGTGGCATCAAGTTGAAAATACAAAAAAAACGTTAATTTATCGTTACGCTTAAATTTTGACACACGGCGAAGCCCACTTACTTAACCACCCACAAAATCTACATACTTACCAAATTTAAGGCCATTACGGTTTGCGTATAAGGTTTTAAGACCAGTTGAAATCGCAATTTGATGAGCCTTAATTTATTTTTGAGCTTACTGCTCGAAATTTTTACAGAAGCTATAAGACCCGTTTAGTAAAAAAATACCAAATTGAAGACCATACCGGTGGGCGCTTAAGGATTTAAGACCATTTTAAGAAATAGTCGGCTTCATAACATCAACTGTAAGACACTCTTCCGTCTACAGCTCAGCCAGCCTCATAGGTAAAGTCACTAAAATCTTACAGGACCCTCACCCCCAAACCATGGAACTGTGGGCTTAGAGGAGGCCAAAAAAGCTTGGTGAAGGGGTTGGCGGGTCAGGATGTTTTTACCCATCCAAATTGCCATTGGAGCTGGGACGACGTATTATGCCAAATTGCTTATGAGTCACTCACTCCTAAGCCGCAGCACTGGCTACCGGCAAACAGGAGGTTTGGTGACGGGTGGACAGCTTTTCCAGACACTGTCAGTAATAATGACATTATTTCCCTACTCATCTTGCTCATCCTTAATTCATATACATAGAAAAGGATGGGTACAGAAATATTGACAGTATTACTGGATAGAGAAGTCAAATAATAATAACAATAAATAATTAAAATACTTTAAAAAAAGAAAACGAAAAAATATATAAATGTACTAAAATGTATAACATAAAAAAGTTAAAAACTAAAATAAAAACGTCTTCTAAGGCTTTTTCACAAAATATGCACTTTCATTAGAATACACACAAATCATATGTAAGTTAACCAGTGATCGCACCGGGTAGTTCGGTTTAACTGGTCCCTATGCACAATATTACATTGTTGCATTGAGCTTGGTGTTACCGAGCGCCTTTGTTCTTAACTCGTCCACCAGTTTTTGCATTCTACCCTCTCCCATTTAGCTTTAAGATAAATATTGTTTTCTCAGTAAGTGATTTATGTAAATCTTTTTGAGAAATAAATGTCTTAAACCGTATAGTGTCTGGACCGGCACCTGATTGATTGAAATCTGATTCCGGCTTTGAGTCCGTGTTTGTGCTCCACACAGGTGTTCTTGCGGTACTTAAGTAAATGCCACATGCGTGCCTGTGGGATGCTACATGCGTAGACACACTGGCGGCTTCTCACTTCACCGGAACCAATAAACAAGCAGGTGCGGTGGCCAAAGAAGCTGAAAAACTGAAGACCCATAAAACATTTTAATACATTTCGTAGTCGAGACCCTTGGCGCGTGGGGACCCAGTGCTCAGTAACTTTTCAAAGAACGCAAAAAGAGGCTCGTCGACACAATTGGTGACCAAAGAGCTGGCAGCTTCCTCGCTCAACTCATAAGTTTTGCGATACAGCGGAGAAATGCTGCCACCATCCTCGTTTGTTAGTTTCTAACATGTCGATACATATAATATATAGTTTGGCAAACCATTTCTGTCAGTAGAAAAGCGCGGCAAATTTGAAAAATCGCTTGTTGGCAACACCTGTCTTTGAATAATTCGAAAATTGTGCATAATTAGTGTTTTATCTGTGGCATGTAACATTTTTATTTAAAAAAAGTTAGTTTTGTTTACTTACGTTTTTAAGTTTCAGGTTGCGGATTTTATTATTTATTAATGTGATATCTGCCACCTCCGTTCAATAAATGTACTAACAAGGCTAAGATATAAATGTAGGTACCTACTATCTACCTTCTGCAGGGATAATAAAATTTGCATGATAAATATGGCTTTGAGGTTATGCAGTTTTGTATAGAATTATCATGTGAAGTTCTTTCTTTCAATGTATATAAATCGAACAAATCAAAAACTGAAAACTGGTGCCAAATGAAGTCCAAGAACGTTTGTTGCATAGACTGGTGCTCAATATTGTCACAAAGCGATAAAGCGGTAAACATCAGATTTAACAAGCAACAAGCACCCCGCTACTTTATCAAATCATTTTAATGTTTCCCTTCATATACCTAAGCTATGTATAAAATAAATAAACACCAAAATCTCACGTGCGTTTATTAATTACAAATACACTTCACACAATAAATAATAGTCTTATATTATAAACGAATGACGAAAGGAAATCATAATTAATAGGAGTATTACTGAGTAATATGCATTACACCTTTATTCGTACAGATTATGCAGCTAACCCGATTCCATTCTAAACTGAAATGTTGCATTTTCTGGTAGATATACTCGATTTCCTCGCCGGACTTATGATTTTAGCATTCAACGTTTGTTTCGTTCCTGGATTTCAACACTTTCAGCAGTATTTTGACCACATGATCTCTACCTCTAATCTTCAGTCCTTTTAATATTTTGGTTATTTTAATTTCTTCGCACCTTCTTATTTATTGAAAAGTCATAATTATATGTACATATATCAGGGATTTCAATGATTTTATCTAATAATGCAGTTACAATTTACGAAATTACCACGAACTACACTGACGTACGAAAGCACCGTGCCAATGCAGCCAACTTGAAAAAGAAACATGTTGGTTCGATATACATTGCTGCTTTTCTATGGAGCAATGCTGCTGTTCGATTCGCCCTAGAGTGTTGCTATATTTTTGTTTGATGTACATTGCTACTGCGTTCGTTGGCTGGCCAGACTATATATCGGAACCTCGACAAAACAAATACCCATTGGAAATACCCCGTTTTAAATAGTTATTGTAACTTACATAAAAAATAGTTATTGTAACTTACATAAAAAATTGCGTTCTACGACGTTCTAAAAAAAAATGTTTTATTTAGAACGTCTTATAATGAGATTTTTTTTTCAAAAATAAAAAAATATAAGGATGAACATTTAAAGCCATTTTTAGAAACATATACCTGTTATATACACTTTATAACGGCATGTTAAACTATAAGACACTTACTCGTAAACATGGAGATCCAGTTATGCGTGTGCCAATTAAGTAAATTTTTGAAACTATTTAAAGTATTTTTTTCAAAACTGTCCCGCAAGGTTAACTTTTACGGTTTAAAATAAGGCGGTGAAGTTCCTAGTTTATGGTCAAAATTTGGAGTGGTTAGCTCAAAAATAAATCAAATGCAAAAATTGCGATTAGATTCCAATCTTAAAATTGTATGCTCCCACCGGAATTTGGTATGTAGGTTATTTGAAGTAGACTTTACCGTGAGTACAAATTTGGAGCGGTAAACCCACTGATTAATTAACGTCATTTTCTTGTATTTTCAACTTGACACCATATGATATGATATGATATTTATTCAAGAACAATTTACATCATGGTATACATACTAGCGCCCATTTAAGACCTAGTAAGACTTATTTTTTAATAATCTCGAAGATGGGCTCTATATCGCTATATGGAAGCCAACCGATAAGATTTTTGATAAATTTATAGTGGGGCGGGCTCCAGTACTAACAAGGTGTAATCTGGGTTCGTATCACGGATTTATATGAAGTGGATCTTTTTCTTAAACCTTTTCCCTACCCAAGGATGTGCATTTCTGTCATTGAATTTGACAACTAGTATCCGACACATTTGCCTAAGCGAGAAAGAGAACTTGCCATGCGTTAAGAAGGGACAACATGATTCGTAACGTCAAAGAGGGACCTCTGTATAGTACTATATTGTTTACTCGGTGCCCTGGCCACAGTTGAAAATTACCGAGTAAAAGAGTCGTTCACAGGCGACTAGTATAAAACCGGCCAAGTGCGTGTCGGACCACGCATAATAGAGGGTTCCGTACCTTCAATGGAATAAGAACCAAACTAATACCAGAAGGTCGTATCTGATGCTTATGGAAGAAGTATTTTGGAGATAATAAAAAAATGTTCAAAACAATTTTCGTAGAAAGTATGTAATAGAAAAATAAGATAATCTTCTCTAATTTTTAGGGTTCCGTACCTCAAAAGGAAAAAACGGAACCCTTATAGGATCACTTTGTTGTCCGTCTGTCTGTCTGTCTGTCTGTCTGTCTGTCTGTCTGTCTGTCTGTCTGTCTGTCAAGACCATTTTTCTCAGGAACGCGTAGAGGTATCAAGCTGAAATTTATATCAAATACTCAAGTCTATTGTCCCTTGAAGCTGTGAAAAAATCAAACTTAAAAGCCAACGCAATCAAAAGATACAGTCGTTTATGCTGCAAATTTTAGAGTTTTTCGGCACTTGCAAAACCTACGGGGTACTTCCCGTGAACTCAGAAACTTGAAATTTGGCACGAAGTAACGTCATATAGCATAGATAATGGAAAAATTACAAAAAGTAGACATTTTTAGTAAACTCATACAAAAAAATATTTTATTTTATTTTAAACTTACTACCTTTTTCCTCGTAAACGCGTGGAGGTATCAAATTGAAATTCATGTCAAATACTCAGCGCTATAAGACCTTTCAAATGTAGCAAAACCAAACTTTTATGTCAACGCAATCAAAAGAAATTGCAATTTAAGTCGCTTATTATGAAACTGAGTACTCGCAAGAAACTCAAAACCTAAAGGGTACTTCCCGTAAACTCAGAAACTTGAAACTTGGCACGAAAAAACTTCATATATCACAGACAAAGGAAAAATTACGAAAAGTAGACATTTTTAGTAAAATCATACTAAAAATATTTTTTGAAATTTTAAACTTACTACCTTTTTCCTCGTAAATGCGTGGAGGTATTAAATTGAAATAAGTAATAAACATACTACAACTTTTGCTTGTCATAGGTTTGTACGGAACCCTCGGTGCGCGAGTCCGACTCGCACTTGGCCGGTATTTTTTTTAAGTATATTTATATGGACTTAGGGTTCAAATGTTACAGGGGGGGGGGGGGGGGGGGGTTCACTAAATTTTTCTGTTTTTTGGGGCGATTATTTCTGAAAATATTCACTAAATCACAAAATGTTCAAAAAAACCTCAATGTTATTTTTAAAGACCTATCGATTGTTGTGCAACATGTTGATATTAGGGGAAAAATTGTTACAATTTAACTAAAGCCTGACCAGAAATATATGATCATGCGCCATGTTGCGGAATTTCATTGGAACTAATTTCTTACAGTGGCAATAATTTGAATGACAGAATTATATGCATGTGTGAGTGCATGTGATAGGCTGTCACTGTTGTCAAGTGTCATTGAGACGGTTTACTTGAATAATAATAAAGTGTTGAATATGAAATAATAAACGGCAAAAAAATCCCAAAATCATCCATATTCAAGAGCGAAACATTGTAAATAGTGTATATAATAAACTGCTGTCAATAATACGGTCGGGAAATGAAACTATTTTGCTGTGAAACATTTTCAAATTATCATCAGAGCTGACAGGTAAACAAATCAAGATGTCACTATACCATAAACAATAAGACGCTCTATGACTGTTGCCATTTCAATAAGAATAATAGCGCCCTCTTGACAATAATCATATATTTCTGATCAGGCTTTACATATAGCCAGCCAACGAACGCAGTAGCAATGTACTATCGGGTTCAGAATTGCATGGCCAATTTATCAATGAATTCATTCATAAATTGACCATGCAATTTTGATCCTGATGGTACAGCGACCAAAAGTATGACAACACTAAGAATCAGTGAAAAAAACAGCAATGATCATCAAATCCTATGTTTTTAATTTTAGTTGGTATTCACGTAATGATAGTTGTGGACCCCTTTCATTACGTGACATTCACGGTGTGTAAAAAGGAGACGGATATATTTTGTCCGATCTGTCATCAACTGTAACAGATAATCTGGTTGAGGCAATTTACATATGCCATAAAAAAAATTTTAAATTCAATGTAGAACGTTGCAGGAGTTCTATCTCACTCGCGCTTAAGACGAGAGAGTGAAATGCACTAGAAACAAATTCAATGTAAAAGAAATGTGTATTGAAATGTTCGTCACGAACACGGTGTCTCATCACAAAGGGTTGCCACATGTACGTATTTTGAATTTGCCGCGCTTTTCTACTGAAATTATGGTTTGCCAGACTATAACTAAATAGCGGCATGCAAAATACACCTTATGTCTAAATTTTATTTTATTCGTCTTATAGTTTCTGAGTAAAATGGCTGTGACATACGGACAGACGGACTGACGGACAGACAGACGGACATGGCGAAACTATTAGGGTACCGTTTATGCCAATTTGGCTACGGAACCCTTAAAAGTACTAAAAACGGTCCGATAGAGAGCATAATAGTAGGGGGCGGTGTCTCACTCGCACTCGTTACAAAATTGTCACATTTGACACATATTCACATTTTGATTGTCTGATGACGTCATTACCTCCTTAGTCAAAACGAGACACTCCCTTAGATAAGCTTCTCTGTCGGCCTCACTTTGTGAACGAAGAATGAGATCCACTTCATATACATCCATGGTTCGATACCTACGTATATCTCGATTCGAGATGCCAAACTGCGAGACGTGGCTCTCACACTTGTCTCGCTAGGTGATAGAGTAATACACGCGGCAAGCGCCATTTTATATCTATGAATACACCTAACTGTCTAGCTGTCAGTAGGTCTCGCTAGAGCCTTTTGTCTATGGCTATGGCCACCATTTTAGATATGTTGACAGGACATTGAGAATCCCATGGCAGAGAGAAAAAGGTGTTTTTTTTAGTAGGTATACGTAGGTATCGAACCATGGATGTATATGAAGGGGATCTCATTCTTCGGTCACAAAGTGAGGCCGACAGAGAAGCTTATCTAAGGGAGTGTCTCGTTTTGACTAAGGAGGTAATAACGACATCAGACAATCAAAATGTGAATATGTGACAATTTTGTAACGAGTGCGAGTGAGACACCGCCCCCTACTATTATGCTCTCTATCGGACCGTTTTTAGTACTTTTAAGGGTACCGTAGCCAAAGTGGCATAAACGGTATCCTTACAGTTTCATCATGTCCGTCTGTCTGTCCGTTAGTCCGTCAGTCCGTCTGTCCGTATGTCACAGGCATTTCACTCGGAAACTATACGACGAATAAAATAAAATTTAGACATAAGGTGAGTAAGAAAAGCGCGGCAAATTCAAAATGCGTACATGTGGCAACCCTTTGTGATGAGACACCGTGTTCGTGACGAACATTTCAATTCACATTTCTTTTACATTGAATTTGTTTCTAGTGCATTTCACTCTCTCGTCTTAAGCGTCTAAAAATTGAGTGAACGCCCTTCTCCCCCCCCCCCCCCCCCGTACCATTGAACATTATCAGTTCAGCCATTTTTGAGTTATCTCCAAAAAACTTTTTCAGTACGCATCAGATACGACCTTCTGGTATTAGTTTGGTTCTTATTCCATTGAAGGTACGGAACCCTCTATTATGCGTGGTCCGACACGCACTTGGCCGGTTTTATACTAGTAGCCTATGAACGACTCTTTTACTCGGTAATAATTGTACGCAGAACTAGCCCAGTCGCCGCGGTAGGCCGGTTAAGTACATCTCACACTTCTCGGTAGCAGTCGAGTCGCTCCGGCACGATGCAGAAGAGAGGTTCCTTGGGCCACCACCGTCTGTGACGTAGACGGGTACGCCGCCGCACCTGCTGTGGTAATGGCGGATGGGTTGTTCGAAGAGAAACAACGGGCACACTTTACACGTATATTTCACTCGACTTAACCTAAAATACAACTGGTTTTACACTTAACAAAATGTTCGCGCACAGCGCATTAGACTGACCGCTCGCGGCGCGGATTAAACCTCTCGAGATCTTCGAGGATCGGCGGCGACCTCGGGAAAAGAAAACTAGGCGCTAGGCTTTAGTGCCGGCACGTCCTTCCGTGACGGCGGGCAGATGAACAGAGCGAGATGACTGGCGGAGTGAACGAAAATAAGATCGGGCGCGTTCACTCACCATTCATTTTATTAGACTTGAATGCATTTCAACTAGAGGTCGCTGATTTGTGTAAACATTCCTTCCCGGCCCAGAAAAGGTGAGCTGAAGACCTGAAGACCTACATCGCTACGATCTAGCATAAACAAGAGATATGAAAACAAACAATTATTAACAAAAATAATGTTACATGAGTTGTCTACAGCATAAGTAATCTGTGACCATCCAGTGCACTTGCGCTCCATAACATTCCAAAATAATATCAAAATATGAATTCATGAATGTTGTTAAACAACAACAATGGTAAGCTACTTACTAAGTTAGTCACTCCTCCCACACGTCTTCCTGGTCACGGCACCAACAGTGGTACATAGTTCAAGATAATTAGTACAAATTGCTACAGTCTAAACCAAAATTTATAATTGTTAATTTACAAGAGCTGCTCAAATAATTAAATCTCCATAGGTAATTTACATAATTTGACAACGGGACGGACAAGTTCGCCTATCTGTGTTTTCAGTTTTACAGACCTGACGACTCCGTCGGAGCCTTTGAAAACTTGGATGACCCTACCTCGACGCCATTGTAGAGGCGGGGAATTTTCGTCCTTTACCAAGACTAAATCGTTTAATGCTGTACATTAGGTACATGTCTGTTCCATTTGTTACGGGCTTGCAAATTATTTAAATATTCCAAGTGATACCTAGCCCAAAACTTTTGAGTTACAGCCTGAATAAATTGAAAATGCGACAGCCGTGACATATTCGTGTCCTTCCAGGAAGGTTCAGGTAATGACACCAAAGGTTGACCTATCAAAAATGGGATCCTTGAGAAATCGAGGGAACTCTTCAACTAGGCACACCTATGGTGATTTGAGTATTTTTTACAGCAGATCGAGCATTTGGTGTTGGCTTTCCAAAGTGGTGGATGCTTAGTGAAGTCGGTTCCTTTTTGTTTAAAATTATTTGTTTACAATTTTGATGTTAAGTATTAATTCCCTATCATAACAATGTACGATGACGTAAAATGTTATATTTTATTGATATACCTATCTAAAAAACTTCACTTAATAACACTTTCAAGGTACCTATAAAATATGAAAAGTGGAGGTCCCAAAAATGCGAATTTAGGTCGTTGCGACAAATTGCAAATATTCTATGCAGTTACTACTCACTTCAACAAAACATGCCTTTTCGGTTTGAATTTATTGATAAAATAACTTCAAAAAAGATAGAAACGCCACTCTAAACTTTCGAGTTTTGTATGAAAATCGCAAGGGTGCCCAACACTTCTGGCCAAGGCTGTATATGTCGCGCAAATTTTAACCCCCCCTTAACTCCCTTTTTACCCCCACCGCACCATAAATTTAGGTGGCTCTGCTTCCTGATATGGCTTATGGGTCCTAAAGTGTCACTATGCAAAAGAGATCCCATCATCACTAAAATCCGTATAATGCCCTTTGTTGTCGTGTGCACCACCGACTACATAGGCTGCTATTTATATATCCGGAAACCGGGATTACAATCTTCTTAAATAGCATATTTGACCTCCATGGTAAAATTTGAACTTTTTTAAGTACTGGCCGGTATATTTTTTCTTTCTTATTAACGCTCGTGTTTTGTTTTTGACGGGTTTTAAATGTCATCTCGCAGCAAGAATGGAACTCACTCGTGAAAATATTCGTGCTATGATTTATTATGATTTTCGGCGTGGTTTAACGCAACAACAGTGCATAGATCAACTAACTTCAACTTTTGGTGATGAAGCCCCATCTAAAACTACTGTGTATCACTGGTTTAGTGAGTTCAATCGTGGACGTAGTATGCTTACGGACGAAGTTAAGGCAGGTCGCCCGAAATCGGTCGTTGTACAACAAAATATCGAGGCTGTGCGAAAACTTATAATGGACGACCGACATGTTACGTACCGCGAGATAGAGGCGACTCTGGGTATTTCTATGACCAGCATTAATAGCATATTCCATAATTATTTGGCTGTAAAAAAAATTTGTTCGCGTTGGATACCCCACAACTTAACAAAAGAGCAAAAAGATGCTCGCGTCGAATGGTGCAATAAAATGTTAAAAAAATATAACCGTGGTGACTCAAAAGCCGTTTATAACATCTATACAGGTGACGAATCCTGGATCTATGCATACGATCCCGAAACGAAGCAACAATCAACGGTATGGGTGTTTCAAAATGAGCCGAACCCTACGAAAGTTACTCGTGCAAAAAGTACATTGAAACAAATGGTGGCCTGCTTCTTCGGTATTAATGGCCATGTAGCTACAGTGCCACTAGAAAACCGTAGAACGGTTAATTCAGAGTGGTACACGACCATTTGCTTACCGGAAGTATTTGAACAAATTCGTAAAACTAACCAGCGACGAAGAATCATTCTTCATCATGACAAATGCCAGCTGTCATACGTCACGCGAAACAACTCTATTTTTGGAGGGTCAAAATGTGGAATTAACGGGTCATCCGCCGTACAGCCCTGACTTGGCACCCAACGATTTTTATTTATTTCCAAATATAAAGAATAAATTACGCGGTCAACGATTTTCGACCGCTGAAGATGCTGTCGACGCATTCAAACAACACGTTATAGAGGTACCTCAGGCGGAGTGGCAGAAGTGCTTTAAAAATTGGTTCACGCGAATGCAAAAGTGCATAGATCATCAAGGGGAATACTTTGAAAAACAATAAAACCATTTTCAGCCGTGTACGTTTGTTTGTTTTTTTGTTTCCGGATATATAAGTAGCAACCCTCGTACTAGCCGGATTCCAGATTTTAGCGAGATGATATTCGGTGAGCTGTGCCCTACCACACATAGCGAGATGACATTTGCAGTACCCATACCTCTCTTTTGGACATAGTTTAGGACATACCTAACGGCCTCCTAGCCCAGTCGGTAGTGACCCTGCCTACGAAGCAGGAGGTCCCGGGTTCGAATCCTGGTCAGGGCATTTGTTTGTGTGTTTATCACAGATATTTGTTCCTGAGTTATGGACGTTTTCTATGTATTTAAGTATTTATCCATATTTATCTATTATATATATCGTCGTCTAGTACCCATAACACAAGCCTTATTGAGCTTACTGTGGGCCTAGGTCGATTTGTGTAAGATTGTGTCCTATAATATTTATTTATTTATTTATACCCGGGTCCAAATTAGTTCTTAGGTACTGTGGCGGCCAAATGGATAAACAGGTTTAATAAAATCTCATAGCTAATAAAGATTGAATTTATTATATTCAATAACCTCACCTCTTAGTAAAATAATTTTTACTATGGCTGGCTATTTGTTGGATTTCTGGAAAAGCGAAGTAGAAGAAAGTGTCAGAACAAAGATACATTGCATTTATTTGTCTTCTTCTTTTTCCTTGGATTCTTTCGATTTGGGCTTTACACTTCTTTCCCTGTCTCGCGACCGATCGCGTTCGCGCGAGCGCTCGCGTTCGCGTTCGCGATCCCTCGAACGCTCGCGGAGCCGTGGCGAGCGGGACCGAGACTTGTGCCGACGGGATCGGGATCGTGACCGTTCACGTCTATAGGATCTGGAATAAATAGGAGAATAAATGATATTACAACAGGACTAAAGCATAGCATGTAGCTACGAAAAAAATAGCAAATCAAACTTTGCAGGCATCCGCTGCACTGTGGGCTGAAAATCGATAATAATTTGTACCTTTTTTCCTTGAAATAGCTTTAGCTAGGTATTAATATGTCCCAAAATGAGTCTGAGGTAATTTGGTTGGGAAAAAAATTAATTATAATAAAATAAAATAAAATATGTATGGAGCGAATGAGAAAAATCAAATTTTCTTCAAAAATAAAAGCCAAACCGTTATATCCTCGCAGATAGTTATAGTGCCAATTATTCTTGATTTTTTGTCATACTCAATTTTTTTCTACCAGGTGCACTTTTTTTTTTAGATCGATTTAAAAAAAAAATTTTTTTTCATGTGTTTTTTAGAAATACGTTTTACTCATTACTTTGATCTTAATAAATAATTCTGAGTCCATTTGAGTCAAAAACTTAGGAGCAGTGAGCTTTTTTTCGACATACATGTATGGAGCGTTTCGAACATACCGGTTTTTCTTCAAACATAAAAAATAAACCGTTATATCCTCGCAGATGATTATAGTCCTAATTATTCTTGATTTTTTTTTTATCGTTTTTTTTAAAGAGCACCTGGTAGAAAAAAAAATAGTATGACAAAAAATCAAGAATAATTAGTACTATAACCATCTGCGAGGATATAACGGTTTATTTTTTATGTTTGAAGAAAATCTGATATGTCCGATACGCTCCATACATCTATTTCGAAAAAAAGCTCACTGCTCCTAAGTTTTTGACTTAAATGGACTCAGAATTATTTATTAAAGTCAAAGTAATGAGTAAAAGCTATTTCTAAATAAAAGTTCGAAATTTTTTTTTTTTTTAATCGATTTTTTTTTTTAAAGTGCACCTGGTAGAAAAAAATTGAGTATGACAAAAAATCAAGAATAATTGGCACTGCGACAAAAAATCAAGAATAATTGGCACCATCTGCGAGGATATAATATAACGGTTTGGCTTTAATTTTTGAAAAAAAAAATTGATTTTTCTCATTCGCTCCATACATATTTTATTTTATTTTATTATAATTAATTTTTTTCCCATCCATATTACCTCAGACTCATTTTGGGACATATTAATACATAGCTAAAGCTATTTCAAGAAAAAAAAGGTACAAATTATGAAATCGATTTCTATTTCTATGAAAGCCGATTTTCAGCCCACAGTGCGCCGGCTCAGTCATCTTAAATATGCTTATTTTAACGGGTAGAAATTTATTTCCGAATGCTTATTTCTCTGATACTCGTTAATATTAGATATATTTTCTTTCTATATCTAAGTTTGTTCTGATCGTTCTGTATCCATATGCCACCAACCAACCATCCCACAGACTGCTAGATTTAAAGAGTTTGTCGTCGGAAGCAAACTTATTCCTCGCCTGCCAGTGTTGGATATATTTATGTACTTCATTTTTCTTGGCCTACATGTAGGCCATTAGGCATTACATCCAAGGTCACTTGAAAGTAAATAGAGTTTCCGCGCAGTGGATGTCGTCATAAACGAAGACAATATGTTAAGGGGCTCTCTGGCGCCAATGATCTTCAATCTAAATTTCTAAGATATTTCATGATTTTTGTAGCTTATTAAGTTATTATATTAAAATTACGTGTGATATTATATTGTGTGATATATTATAGTAGTTATATTAGTGTTATTAGCGCATTTTTTTAAATGTATAACATAGGAAGTTTTAAATTATTTACGACACGCGTGGTCACTCTACAATTTGAATACTCCACTCCACTCGTGATAGAAATATAGTTAACACTTTTGCCCGGTTGCGAAAGTGTTAAATTTGCTATGCTAATATTTTTAGCGCAAAATATTTATTGGGTATTCGTGGAAAAAATGAAATGTAACCCAGTTTGATACCAATCTATGATACAAGATAAAAATTTGATTTGTTATTTCATTGGTCGTCTCGTATGTGATATACTAATTTGAGTTTTATTCAAATTTCGCGTTTTGGGAATAAGGCCTCTTAAGACCATCGGGTTGAGTTCCAGCACTGACTACCCACAGCTCGGCTTCCGGCCTTGCATTCTGGCAAGCCTTTCGTAGACGCTTAGGCCTTCGGTTATTGGAAAGACCTGATCGTGACTAAATATTATGTATTATGGTTTTTTCTAGTCGTCGTGTCCCAATTGAAACTTTGGAAGCAGCAGCTGAACTTTAGGAGGCTTCATTATTTTATTTTATTCCATAGGAAAACTTACAGCTAGGGTAAACAAGGTAGGCAGTAATGTAGAAACAGTGAGCCAATTAAAATTTTCCACAGGTAGAAACTGCTTTTGTGATGATATAGGAATCTTATCCGATTCCTGTCTATCCTCCTCTATCTCCCGTCTGGTTCCTGCGTAACGACCTCCAGTCACCGCGTTACTGCCAGCAGACGACGTTATACATTCATAATAGCATATTATGGTCTAACTAAAGTGTCAGTTGGTGACGCGATGAATAAAAAAAACCTTATTTTCCATACATATTTATGGGACCAGCTAACGGTCTTTCTACCACGAATACCACGATACAGACGCCTTACGATGTTTTATGTTTATAAGAGCATATAAACTTCATAAGATATTTTATTCATCAGAACGCGATGTCATGTTTTTACATGTTTAGATGTCTACCGTTCCTCAACCCACTAACGGATGCTGACGTTCACAAGGCTTCATTATAACATCGCCCTTAGGCACTTTACAATCTATCGCCCCAGACGCGATGACCTATGAAATTTGCAATGAGCCCCCGGGCTATCTAGAACTTGTGTTGTTTATTGTTTACGAGCGACCCGCCCCGGCTTCGCACGGGATACAAAATGGTTATTGTGGGTTATTCCTAAAAGACATAGTTATGTTATATACAAGTAGAACGCTTCGCCTCATCTTTTCCAACAAAAAAGTCTGCCGAAATCTGAGGGGGACGAGGTAGCACGCATGTGATGTTTTCAAGTCAAAGGTACATCATTGTAGATTGTTAATAACAGCATCCTGAAAGTGTTTGCGTACAGGTTCGACTGCCCCATTTATGACAAATGGAGGCAAATATTATATATATTGACTGTCTATTATAATTTTTTAATTTGATTTGATTTAAAGTAGCAATGTTGTTAGTCTATTTCTAAATGATTTTTTTATGGCAGTAACGACAATTGACAACCGACAAAGATGTACCTTTGACTTGAAAACACCACGCATATTTGACATATTCTTTGTATACTTCATAGCACTAAATGGAGCAATAGATAGTCGACTTTACAAAAGTTAACATATCTCCTATACATATATCACATTATCGGATGCAGTCCTTCCAAATGTCATACAAAATAAGCAAAGTATCATATTTGCTTGTAATTCCAAACAAAATATATGGACCGTTAGCAGGGGGGTTTCACTACGCAGTTTAGGTATATTTGGCCGGCGCGCCTCCCGGGCAGGCGTATGGCAGTGGGCTGCCGCTCGGCTCGCACGATACTCGTGTTACGTGGCGCTCGAGAAATATTGAAAATACACGATGGCTTCGAACCTAAATCTCGATCTAATCCGTATAAAAGATGTCTTTACGAATGTCTGAATTAACGGAAGAACAAGGAAGCAGAAATAACATTTTTAAATTCCGGACGATATTGAAAGGTCCCGAAGTCCTTACTTAGTAATAGTTAAAATGAACATCCTTAATTTATTGAATATTGGTTGCCCAGAAACAATATTAGGAACTGACCGACATATTTTCAAAGGAATACGGCTGTGGCATACCTATTTCCGTGAGTATCAGACATAATCTCTATAAAAATTTCTATTTCCGGATAAATATTTCATGTTTACAGAATCAACGTTTGTAATTCCTACATATTTATCTTAAAAATAATAAATCAGTAGGTATAGGTACAAAAACTTGTCAGGTGACTGACAACCCTCACAGCTCGGTCATAAAACTGCGGCGCGCAAAGAAGATTCACGGTTCGTGCGCAGTTATAAGTTTCAATTTTGCTCGCAGGCGGCGAGTATCGGAGTGAATTTTCTGTACGGTAGTACTATTAGTTATTCTGTGCCGTTAGCCAGGAACAAATTTCATGACCAATCGCGTCCCAGGCGATTACTTGTGAAGTTGTTAAAGGCGATGTATAATGAAGCCTTGTGAAGGTCAGCTGCCGCTCCGTTAGTGGGATGAGCAGCTATTTAATCACTTTAAAAAAACGGCCATCGCGTCACGATTGAAATATTGTCTGATGATAGTTTATATGCTATTACAGACATGAAAAATCGTTAGCCGGCTGTATCTAGGTAGAAAGACCGTCAGCTGATGCCCTGAAGATCGTATGTTCACGTGACCAGCTGACGGTCTTTTTACTGCGATACAGTTGACTGACGAATTTTTATATTTGTGATAGGATATAAACTATATATCATCTGACAAAGGGGGCGTGCATTAATCGCGTCATATTGTACAGGGGGGGGAGGGGGTCAAGAAAGAATCACCAATGATCACCACAGGGGGGAGGGGGGTCTGGACACATATCACGTGTAATTTTTTTGTTCCTTGTGCTAAACTGTATTATGGTGAATAAAATAAAAATTATCAACGTTTAAATGAATCAATCTGTCAAAAGCAGAGTAAAATTGCACTAGCACTATGATGGTAAATATTTTTTAATGGCATTTGACATGTTATTTTGTAAAGTAGGTTTTTAGGGTTCCGTAGCCAAAGTGGCAAAAACGTAACCCTTATAGTTTCGTTATGTCCGTCTGTCCTTCCGTCCGTCCGTATGTCACAGCCATTTTACTCGGAAACTATAAAACGTATCTTAATTAATATTTAAATATAAGGTGTGTTTTTGTATGCCGCTACTTAGTTTTGTAGTAAAATTGCTGAAAAAGATATTTTAAGGAGGGGCACTACTCCATAAATGTAATTTGTCAAAAAAAAATTTTTTTTAAAGGTGTTTCAAAATAACATGGAAGTCTGTTTTTTATTATTATTTAGTGAATATTTTAAGAAAAAATCACTCCGTAAATCTAAAAAACTTTTAAACCGGAAAAATATGAAAAAAAATGAGAACATTATCGGTTTAGGAATTATTGAGTTATCTCCTAAAAACTCATTTCATACGCAGATACGACCTTTTGATATTACTTTTTCGATAGTAGGTACGAAACCGCGTGGTCGGACACGCACTTGGCCGGTTTTTTTCTTAAAGATAATTTTATTTTATATGTATACATGTAGTTTAATTTTTTTACCCTTTACGTGTACGTACGTTACGTAAGTTGGTTCACGTGTTAGAAAACTGTACTTACTTCAGTTAGCAAAAAATTACACGTCATATTGGACAGGGGGGAGGGGTCCTGAAAATATCACCAAAGATCACCATGGGGGAGGGGGGGGGTCTAAAACAAGCCAAAAACGTATGACGCGATTAATGGACGCCCCCAAAGTTTCAATCGGGACGCGGTGACCATTTTTTTAAAATCGATTAATGTCTGTCGTTCCTCAACCCACCAACGGAGAGGTAGCTGACCTTCACGAGGCATCATTACACATCATCCTTAACCACTCCACAAGTTGTCGCCTGGGACGCGATTACCAACGAAAGGCCGTGCCAGGATAAGCTAAGTGATTCTGCCCCCCTCGAGTGTAGCATTGTAATTTGTATGGATGGTGTGACTCTACATTAGTAATTAATGTGCAAAGTTTGAGGACCCTCAGCTTTATAGTTCTTTTTTTTTTTAAAGAAATATAATTTTTCTTCGAATTTTTTTTCTAGCCAACCGATTTTAGCGTGCTTCACATATACTGTACATTAACTAAAGATGATTATATTACATAACATATATTTTCATTATGTGATAGAAAAAAAATGATGACTGAACTTTTCTAATTTTTTTATTATTTACTTCGTTTAGAGACCGCTTCAATTTTTTTACCAGTAATACACCCATTAACGATCTATTATATGTATTTTTTTCAAAATTATAGCTGAGGGGCAACATAAAGATATCTTTACATAAAGTACATTTTCTATAATATTAAACGAAGAAACGTGCATGTTACATACTAAACCCTGGCCACTTACATTTCAATCGTTTAAAAACAAATTTAAAAAAAACGAAGTTTCGCACGTTTCTTCGTTTAATATTATAGAAAATGTATATAATAGAATAGTACTTTATGTAAAGATATATCCATGTTCTCCCTCAGCTATGTACATATCTCTGTCTGTAACGTGATAGTATAGTCCGATAATTAGTGATTTGATAATAACCAAAAAATTGTTAAGGCGGAAGGCACAAAAAAATATATCGCGTGAAAATCTACGTTTGTTGAGCTATAATAAAAAATCCATACCGGGAATAATTATCGGATAATTATCTGATAAATATCAGAGACCGTAATTTCCTTGATAATTTCGAACCCTAGGATGTTGTTGGCCAACTTCAAAATATGATACAAATACTTAAAAAATTATAAATGTCGTAGGTGTCCTTCAATGTCCATTATTAAATATCAGGTAAATGAAATGACCGACATTTTCATATATGTATGACGGACATTTGGAAAGTGTCGGTCACTTTGCAACTTTAACGGCTTCCCAGTCCAGTCGGTACGGTAGTGACCCTGCCTACGAAGCAGGAGGTCCCGGGTTCAAATCCTGGTAAGGGCATTTAATTGTGTGTTTATCACAGATATTTGTTTCTGAGTTTTGGATGTTTTCTATATATATCGTCGTCTAGTACCCACAACACAACCCTTATTGAGCTCACTGTGGGACTAGGTAGGTTTGTGTAACAATGTCTTATAATATTTATTTATTTATTAACTTTTAGTCGCATCTCAACAGATCCAGTGTCTAAATGTGTATGGGCTGTGCTTGTCGCCGCGCGAAGTGAAGCCCGAGCGAGCCGCGGTGAAGTGAATCCACTTCTGCGTGAACACATGCATACACATATGTACTCACTTTTCTCGTATCCTGTCCGGCTTGATAGATCGTGACCGTTCACGTTCGCGATCTCTTTCCTCCTGAAAACAATTCATTATATGTCAAAAGACTATAATCATTTGTTATCGACAATCATTATATGGCATTACTGATAAAAATATATAAATACGTTTATTTAAAAAATACAGGTTAGTTATTTCTGCCAATACAATACGACAAAATCCGAAATCTCTCGGATAGTCCTGAAATTTGGTATGAATGGCGATTAGAGGTTCCGTTAACATTTCCAGATCTTTGACGTTTGTCAAGATATCGGTACAGCAGCGCCTTGGAAAATGTCCTTTATCTGAAAATAGATGTCATATACTTAAGAAAAAGTGACCCAACCCTCCGGTGTCCGAGACCAGATTGGAACTGGCGTCTTCAGCTTTCGCGGCTGACGTACTGACCACTAGACCACCCGGTCACGGCGGAACTTGACAAATTTTCTCATGTATATGCAATCTCTGAATTTGAAACGGCTAGGCGCCGTTGACCATACTCTAAGGGCATGCGCAGTACGTGCTTGCACCTCCTATCCGAATCACTTACGTGATTCTGGTATAGCGAGAGAGATGGTGCTGCCATCTATGAATCTTGAAGCAAATCAAATTATTTTGTTCAATATTTTTTGATTTGCAATTTTTAAGTAGTTACACTACTATATATAAACTGAAAATAGATGTCATATACTTCAGAAAAAAAGTGACCAAACCCTCCGGTGTCCGAGGCCAGATTTAAACTGGCGTCTTCAGCTTTCGCGGCTGACGTCCTGACCACTAGACCACCCGGTCACGGCGGAACTTGACAAATTTTCTCATGTATATGCAATCTCTGAATTTGAAACGGCTAGGCGCCGTTGACCATACTCTAAGGGCATGCGCAGTACGTGCTTGCACCTCCTATCCGAATCACTTACGTTTTTTTTTTTTCAATGTACACACTTATTAAACTTTATTACGTTAAATAATACAATATAATATAAAAAATAACAACATAAGAAGAAGAGGAATCTAGTGTTCTATGGTGGGTATCCCACAGCCGTCTTCGCATCCAAATCTTTCTATTCTTCTTCTCGTTCCTCTAATTCTCATAGAGACCGCTCTGATGATTGATATTTGTATTTTGACTTTGATCCAGCTTATTATTTGTGAGTATGGTTTCGACCATTTTTCACTTAGCTTTAGACATGTTTTCTTTATAAAGGATTCGTATTCTATTCCAACAATGCCATCGCAGGAGACCACAAGGGGAGTAAATGAGGCTCTAAGATCTTCCGCAGCCAGATAGTATTTACGATGTTTTTCACGAGCGTGTATTTGGGCGATGGTGGGCCATGTGAGTAGGCCATACGAAGCGGCGTCGGCATTTGTCAAAAAACGCCTTCCTCGCTGGCTCCCACACACTTTCCATTAGTAGGTCGCTTATTAGACCTGGTTGATCTAGGGTTGCGGCTCGCATTATTGGCTCAGTGGTAGCCGAACCCCATGCTAGTTCCGCCCAGTTTTTGATGTCGTCTCTGTGTTGGTCGTGGCCTCTTTTTATGAGCCCTCCTCTCTTGCAATTAAGTGCGTGGTTGAGGTTGAAACTATTTTCTCCACAACCATCGCAAGTTGGTGGCAGGTTAGAGGGTTCATTCCCGTATCTGATCGCAAGGTCATCACGAAACTATGTTGCTGTTAGGTCGGTATCATCAGCTTTGGTCGGTATTACTGTTAGCCACTGTGATGATTTTTTTCAATCGCCCTTTGAATGCTTTTTTGTTTCTTTGTTGTCAGCTTACTTAGGATTGATTCTAATTCATGTTGTTCATTTTTTTTTTCGCTTTTTTCTTTCTTCGTTTAGAACTTTATACACATGTTTTTGGTGGTCGACTATGTTAATTTCTTCGCCGGTTCGAATTGCTATTATTAATATTTTGTTTGCATTTGATGATATTTCAGGTGCGGTTTTTGCTTGTTTTGTGGGATCATTAATTGCAAGGCCTCTCAGCCTTGCTGGAAGTGCAAAGAGTTCGTGTTCTATGGATGTTATTTCTCTGCCCAGTATTGAGGGCGTTAAATGAGTCTTGATTGCGTTCTTTAGGTCATTGTAGTCCTCGTCTGTTCTATCGGTTACTCTTTGTAGGTATTGCCATTCATATTGCAGTGACTTAGTAAATGCAGTATGGACAGCTTGAGAATATTTTTCACTGGCTTTTGTGATTTTAGGGATGCAGTCTGTCCAATTTTTCACTTTTTCTAGTATTTAGTCGGTTTTATCGTTTATGGGTCCAATAAAGGTTCCCAAAAACCGTTGTGATTTTACAATTTTGATTCCTAATTTATCGAATTTTTGTTTGGCGATTTCTGTGAGGCCTTCTTTTACTATTAGATAACTCTTTGTTGGCTCAGGGAAATAGCCGTATTTGGGTCCTTCTTTCATTAGTAGGGTGAACCATTCTAATATTTCATCAAATTTGCCTAAGCATGCTGAGTCGTCTGCATACCAGTTCTGAATGTATTTATTCTTGTTTTTGCATGATTTTATTAGTGGTAATTAGACGTGTGCGCCGCGCCGGCGTGGCGTAGCCGCGCCGTGGGACCCACGCCGCCGCCGCCGCCGCGGATTTCAAAATCCACGCCGTTAGCCAAAATTTCAGAATTCGGCAAAAATTAACCAATGACAATTACCGATGAAGGAAAGTCAGTTGAAAATTTAACAACGTATATTGACGAATTAAACCATGAAAACATATACGCATTGAAATAGTTTGGGTTTGGTCAATTCCTCCTCTTTCGGGAGATTAATAAATGAGTATGATTTATCCGCTCACCGGACAAATATAAAGTCGATGGCCTTATTAATAAGATTGGTAACGAAAATAATAAATCTGCCATCAAAATTGTACCACCAACTAAATTATCATGAGAAAAGAAGTGTTTTCGGTGGCAGGATTGATCCTTAATACTGAACAGTATGTTTGGACCTACTGCGAGTCAAAAAAGGATCTTCATCATCACTAGTCGTCACTCAGTCGTGATGTAGTCAGCTGAGGATCATGTCCTTCAGTTGAAGACCAGGTTCCACCATAGGCTTCTATCCCTCGCTTAGCGCATGGCTTCTTGCAGTTTTAATTGCATGGGTGAAGTGATTTGGGCACACCATCTTGCAGGGGGAGGGCCTCTCTTAGTCTTGTGCCTTCAACTTTTCCCGTCATGATGATCCTCTCCAGGCTATCCGAGGAGCGTCGAGAGAGGTCTCCGAAGTATGTGGTCCTGGCACGTCGTAGACTACCAGCATTTTATGCGTAGCTCCTCTAGTATGGACTGATTAGTACGCATCGCAGTCCAAGGTATCCGTAAAAGCCCTCGCCAACACCACATACGCGTCGATACGGCTTTTCAGATGTGCCTTGATAGTCCAAGTTTCAGAACCGTATAGGAAAATTGAAAACACCAGGGAAGGCATAAGTCACCTTAATCTGCCTCTGTATGCCGTGATCTCTCCAGATCCTATCTAACCGAATCATAGCACCCTTCGCTATTTGAATCCTCCGGATGGTTTCACGTTCACACCTACCATCGCTAGATAGAAGTGAGTCGAGTTAGGTGAAGGCGCTGATGTATTCTAGGTCTTTCAGTGCTAGGCTTCGTGGAGGAGACTGTTTCCGGTGCACGAACATTGGTTTTGGCATGGTTGACGTGAAGTCCTAATTCGATGTTCTCAGCTTCTATTCGCCGGAACACAATACACATCTCCTCATTGGAAGCCAAGAGCGTTATTTCATTAACATAGCGTAGGTTGCTGATCGTTTTGCCACCAATTGATATACCACCGTCCTAGTTCTCGGTGACCTTACGTGAGATGTATTCGCCGTAGATATTAAAGAGCTTCGGAGACAATATACAGCGCTGTCTTACTCCTCTTTCCGGCTTGAACTGTCCGACAAGGTGTTCTCAATGCGCACTCTGGCAGTACTTTCGGCGTACAAGTTCTCAATAAGGTAAGCTAAATGAGCAGGGACACCCATCTTCAGGAGCACGTACAGCATGTTTTTCCATCTAACACAGTCGAATGCTTTGGCGTAATCTATGAAGCATACGACTAATGGCTTGTTCCATTCACGACATCTCTCGATGATGTAAAGAAATACTTTACTGGCATGCGATATAATAGACAGAGTTCTATAGTTGTCACATTTTAGCGTCGAGCCTTTTTTTATGGAGAGGTATAACCATGGATTCAGTCTAGTCTCTCGACCACTGCCCAGTTCTCCACACTTTGCAGCAAATCTAGTGTAAGAACTGTGTACCTTCGCCACCTATATTCTTTAGGATACTAGAGCATATACCATCAGTACCGACGGCATTAACTTTTAGACGTCTGATCGTCTTCCACTTCGGAAATAAATATGTCTGTCTTTAGTGGATGCACAACGTCATTTCGCACTAAAAGATGTTCCGGAACTTCTCAATAGAGTTGTTCCGAATAGTCTCTCCATCTAGCCAACACTTTTCCCAGGTCTGATAAAGTGTTTCCATCAGTATCCGCTATCTACCAGGTTTGTAGTCGCGGGTGAGAAGTTTGACTTTCTGGAACAAGTTTTTCCATTTCGTCACACAAAGCATGGATTGAATTATTGTTATCGCGTCTGCGTGCCCTTTTCACGCAAGTGTGTAGCCTGGAATACTCCTTTCTTGCTATGTCTGTGTTAAGGCCTTGTTCTTTGATAGTCCGTTGTCGCTCAATAAGTTCCCAGGTAGCATCAGAAATCCAGGGCTTCCGTCTTGCTTGGCTCCCAGGAGTGGGGATGACTTCTTTAGCTGTTTCGGACACAACCGCCTTGAAGCCATTCCATCCTCCCCCTTATAACGGGCCAGCTACCAAGACACTTCTTGGTAGCTGGCCTTGGTACACTCTTTAGATGGAGTTGGCTTTAAAAGGATCTTAATTTTTCACAATTATGAAAAACATCAACATAAAAGCGATTTCCGAAAAATAGGCAGGACTGAAGTGTACTAGAAAAAAAAACACCCTTAAATAAGCAAACGGCCTTATATATCGTTTTATGTTCCTTGTTCCTAAAAAGTTTTGATATGTAACATATTTTTAATGCGAAACGTGAGCCTTGCGAGTGCAGCCAAAAGAGACCTTGACGCCGGCGTGGCGCAGCCACGCCGCCAAAAATTCCCGGCGCGCCGCCGCCGCGGATTTTTATGGCGGCGCACACGTCTAGTGGTAATATTCCAATCGCATACATTTGCATTGCTAATGGGTCGCCTTGGGTTGTTCCTTCTTTACTTAATATGTATTTATTAGTATTTCTAAATGATATGACTGCGTGTCCTCTGTAAGTATTAAAGAGGAATCTTGAGCATCGGGGCCACAGAAGTCTGGCATTCCATAATGCTAATGAACGATTGAGAGCATTGAAGGCATTGGTAGCGTCGACGAGGAGTATACCTTCGGTGCCGCCTTCATGGAAGCTTTGTGACATTGCGTGTGCTGCGCCTTCTATACCAGCTTTTATTCCATTGCATAGTTGATCTGCTCCGCATGCTTGTTGTACGTCAGTGCCTGTCGCTAAAGCCATAGCTTTTGCTGTGATGCGTTGAAGTATTTCCCCAATACCAATTGGGCGGACACCTGGACGCTTGTCGAGGGCGATGCCTCTTCTGGCCAGCAGCGCTCTTATTGCATCCCATTCTACTATTTCGTTTGCTAGTTTTCTTGTTAAGGCTGCTGTTGATTCTCTTAGTTTGAGGCTGTGTGGGCCAAATCGTAAAAGCATCGTTTTCCATTGATCAGCATCAGTGCCGCTTGGGCCTGCACCACCTGAGATGCTTCTTGCTACTTTTTCAATATGATTGGACGTTATATCAACATCGACGAGGTTTGGAAGTTGTGTTGTTTGGTCAAAATCCGATATATTTGGTGTTGCTTGGTTCGGGTGTTTTTCTTCTAGGATCTGAAATTTGTCACCAATTTTGTCATCAGGGTTTAATATTCCACCTCCATTCCGTTCTGTGATAAATCTATTGGCTTGTCTTATTTTTCCTTGTAGCATCAGTCTATTAAACACACGCGACAAATGATCACAGTCTTGTTGTTTTTTATAACGATTAACCGTTTTGTTGCATCTCTCGGCTTCCTGTATTAAATCATCAAAATGACTTTCTCGCCACATTTCCAGTCTCCTGTTTATTAGACGTCTGATATCTGGGCCTTTAGTTACTAGACTATCCCTTTGGAGAATTGTGCTGCAGTAGCAGAATATTCGTTCAGAGAAGCCATTTGTGGGTAATTCATTTACTAGTTTATTGATTTCGTTTGCTAGGATGTCAATGAAATGACGGCCAACATTTCCTTGTGGAAGATTGTATATTATTAATTTAATTGTCGGGAAAACATCCCGACAATTTTATGACTTTCTTCCAGCGGAGTCTCCATGGAGAATCTTGGCCGCCTTCGTTGTTTATAATTTTTGCTCCAAAGCCGTCTTTAAATATGTTGTCTAGTGGGTTGTTGTTGTTTTGGTTTAATGAAGTATTAATAGGTTGTTCGTTGTCTTGGCGGCTCGCATAGATCTGAGGATGTGACTTACTTATATGTATGTTTAAACCGCGTCTCTTGAATAACTTCGAGCATATTTGACAGGGAAGCAGTGTATCTTGGCTATTTTCGACGATGCCTGAGGAGGTATCGTTCATTGTTTCTTATATTTTTTTAATATGACGGTTTACTGGTATTTTATTAACTGTAAATTTGTTTCATTTTATATATTTGTAATATTTAACGTAAAAACTATAGAACATTGAGCTAAAACGTCTCGAAAACAATAATTTCGAAAATATTTTTCTCAGTGACACATGATACATTCATTGACATTTCAATGTAATAATTTGATTTGCTTCAAGATTCATAGATGGCAGCACCATCTCTCTCGCTATACCAGAATCACGTAAGTGATTCGGATAGGAGATGCAAGCACGTACTGCGCATGCCCTTAGAGTATGGTCAACGACGCCTAGCCGTTTCAAATTCAGAGATTGCATATACATGAGAAAATTTGTCAAGTTCCACCGTGACCGGGTGGTCTAGTGGTCAGGACGTCAGCCGCGAAAGCTGAAGACGCCAGTTCAAATCTGGCCTCGGACACCGGAGGGTTTGGTCATTTTTTCTGAAGTATATGACATCTATTTTCAGTTTATATATATAGGTAGTAGTGTAACTACGGGTGTATGGGTTGTGCTCTGAAGAACTGTTTGATATGATGCCCACGGCAGCTTTTTATCACCGCACCGCTCGCCGCCGGCAGGGTGTTCATCCCCACACCCTGGAGCCCAATGGGTCGCGCACAGTACGATTTAAGAGGAATTTCCTCCCACGAACGCTGCGGCTGTGGAATGAACTCCCTGCCGAGGTTTTCCCAGTGGGCTACAGTATGAGGTTCTTCAAAAAAGGAGTGTATAGGTTCCTAAAGGGTAGGCAACGCGCATGTAAATCCTCTGGGGTTGCAGGCGTCCATAGGCTACGGTAACTGCTTACCACCAGGCGGGCCGTATGCTTGTTTGCCACCGTCGTGGTATAAAAAAAAAAAAAAACTTAAAAATTGCAAATCAAAAAATATTGAACAAAGTAATTTGATTTGCTTCAAGATTCATAGATGGCAGCACCATCTCTCTCGCTATACCAGAATCACGTAAGTGATTCGGGTAGGAGGTGCAAGCACGTACTGTGCATGCCCTTAGAGTATGGTCAACGGCGCCTAGCCGTTTCAAATTCAGAGATTGCATATACATGAGAAAATTTAAGTACCGCCGTGACCGGGTGGTCTAGTGGTCAGGACGTCAGCCGCGAAAGCTGAAGACGCCAGTTCAAATCTGGCCTCGGACACCGGAGGGTTTGGTCACTTTTTTTCTGAAGTATATGACATCTATTTTCAGTTTATATATAGTAGTGTAACTACTTAAAAATTGCAAATCAAAAAATATTGAACAAAATAATTTGATTTGCTTCTAGATTCATAGATGGCAGCACCATCTCTCTCGCTATACCAGAATCACGTAAGTGATTCGGATAGGAGGTGCAAGCACGTACTGCGCATGCCCTTAGAGTATGGTCAACGGCGCCTAGCCGTTTCAAATTCAGAGATTGCATATAGTACATGAGAAAATTTGTCAAGTTCCGCCGTGACCGGGTGGTCTAGTGGTCAGGACGTCAGCCGCGAAAGCTGAAGACGCCAGTTCAAATCTGGCCTCGGACACCGGAGGGTTTGGTCACTTTTTCTGAAGTATATGACATCTATTTTCAGTTTATATATAATTATATATGTAACTAATTAAAAATTGCAAATAAAAAAATATTGAACAAAATAATTTGATTTGCTTCAAGATTCAATGTCCTTTATCTTCAAGAAATTCGCTTTTCCCTCTGCATATAAGCACTCTATGAAAATATGGTCTAGGACTCTAGGACGATATTAAATTCGTATTCTCACAAGTTCCATATTATGAAAATTTCCCCTGGAAAGGTATTAACGAAAAACATCACGTTTTCGAGTAAAAAAGCATTCTAAAGGGCATTTTTTCGCAATATTTTTTGAAAGAGCATTTTTCCTATGTCGAATTTAAGGCCGAGCCACACTAGCTGCGTGTGCGTAGACGAGCACGTTCCACTGCGTTGTAAAACAAGAAATCTCATGAGACATGTCACACCGCTTGCGTGTCGTGCGCGTGTGCGCGCCAGGGCTTGTAACCGGTTTTCGCAAAAAGCCCCGAAATAACCCAATATGATTACATATTTTATGGTTTTTACGTAGAACTCGTAATGTTTTTAGGTTATGACTTTATATTGTAAGATTTTTCGATTAAATATGAAATAGTAAACGAAAGAACGAAAAAAAAACCCGTATTTTAGTATGGAGCAAAATACCGGTTACAAGCCCTGGTGCGCGCAGTGTGATCTTATGAGAATTCTTATTTTACAACGCAATGGAACGTGCACGTGGCACGCGCAGCCGGTTGGCTCGGCCTTTAATGGGCTTTACTATCATCCTAGATCAGGAGTCTCCAAACTTTTTTATCCGAGAGAACGACATTTTCAAAGGTGCTGCCGTTTCTTCCAGGGCCCGAAACGTAAATGGTCGGACATGACAATAGGTCGGGAAATTTAACTTTTAATCAACATACATAACAATTACCTACCCGAGGAATTTCGGATGTTGTCGTATTTTAACTGTATTATACTTAGAATTACCATACCATAATTGTTGACTAAAAGAATATTGGTCTAAGAGCTGGCCACATCAGATATGACTATATGACACAATAATGAGAGCAATGAAACCCATCTAATAAGATTGCAATACTATCCTTATTGCTAGATCCGGGCATCTGACAGCTTTGTGGGTGGATGTCAGAGTGACAGACTAGCAAAGTTTTTGAATTGGAAAAAAGTAATACCAAAATAGGTAAAATCGAGTTAATCGAGAAGTTATCTTATTAATAGAGGTCGGGGGGCCTATATTTTAACATTAGAACAAAAAACATTGCTTAATATTTCGGAAACAGAAACAGTAGGCGTCAAACTATGAATTACATTATACGTCGTTTTGGACTACTTTCCCCCATCAGAAACTTTTAGCAATGATATGATCTAATTATTTATATAAGTTTTAATAGTACGGCATCAAAACCAGAACTCTAGGATTTGTATTCTTAAAGTGGTTTGCATTATTTGACCTCCACCACTTTACAGCTGCCAGACGTCCGGATCTAGAAATAAGCATAGTATAGCAAACTAACGAGAGGGGTTTCGTCGCTCTCATTATTGTGTCATATCTGACGTGGCTAGCTCTCCGTCTGTATACACCATAATTGTAGAAGAAGGAAATGTCCTTGACTCTATAGTTTTCAATGCAAAATTGAACTGTGTGTTTCGGGACAGTCCCTGCAAAAAGCGGCACAATATTGTCAAGATTTTTGTTTAACAATAGTGTTTATCTACACTCATACTGTAAGTACTCTAAAATGCGTTCAAAAACCGTAGACAATGACAAGCATTACAACAAACGATTTAACTATGATAAGTTTCTTACCTGCGGCAGTAACGTAATTTTAACTTTGCATGCTCAAATATTGTTAAGCAATGAGTTTCAAATTTGGAACATCGAATTTGATAACATAATGTTACCGCCATGGCCAACTCGATTGGTCCCGCGCGAGCCCCGACACAATCGAGTTGGCCACGCCGACACAATCGAGATGGCCGCGGCGGTGCAATGGCGGCCATTCTATGATTTCCGAATACGGCATTTATAATAAATAATATGAGTGTAGATAAAGCAGTGTATGCAACTGTACGTAATTAGGCCTTAAAACACTAGTGTGATCTTATTATGAAATTCGCCTGCGGCTCATTTCATAAAACCACACTCATGTTTTAAGGACCCTTATTACGTAACAGTTACATAAACTACTATCGTGATTCTTCGTAGATATAATAACACAAAACTTGTCAACTTATTACTTTTAAAAATAGAAAAAATTAAAATATTTACAACTTATATCAAAATTTATTATCAATAATAATAATAAACTAAGTCTGGCTGTACGTTTAGATTTTTTTTATACCATGACGGTGGCAAACAAGCATACGGTCCGCCTGATGGTAAGCAGCTACCGTAGCCTATCGACGACTGCAACTCCAGAGGTGTCACAAGCGCGTTGCCGACCCTTTACAAAAAGGAGGACTCATTGTGTTGACGGCTAAAGGAACAAGAGGGTCCCTCGTCGTCAACACACTGGGTCCTCTTTGAGCTCTTTGGCAACCTTACTCACCAGCAGGAAGACAACACTATGAGTAGGGTCTAGCGCTATTTGGCTGTGGTTTTCTGCAAGGTGGAGGTGCTTCCTCAGCCGGGCTCTGCTCCAGATTTGAGCGAGATGACATTTGCTGTGTTGTGCCCTACCACACATAGCGAGATGACATTCGCAGTAGCCATACCTCTCTTTTGGACGTAACGTAATTTAAGGATATACCCGTGTCCGGACGTAGTTTAAGGACATACCCGGGACCATAGATAAACGTTGAACGGGAAATAGTTGTAACAAGTGAGGATTCTATCTTGCTATTTGCTTACATCGTCGCGTCTGTCGCGGTCACGTCGGTCGCGGTCGTCGCGGTCGCGGTCGCGGTCGCCGCGGTCGCGGTCGCGGTCGCGTGTGCGCTCGCGGTCCAGCACGTGCGGCGGCGGGTGCGGCCGGTACGGCGACACGTACGGCGCGGACATGAGGTGCGCCGGCATGTGCGCGCCCACGCCCGGAGGGGCCAGCCCGGGCGGCGGGCCCATGGCCGGCGGGCCCATCGGTCCCGGTGTCAGCTCCTTTATGTCACTGGGCGCCCAGCCACTCTGTTCCGGGTGACCTAAAGTAATGCACGTTAAGTATAAGTCTTCTCAAATATTTCAATCTCTACAAGTTTGCATCTAAATATTCGTTGTAGGTTTTTTACATAAAATGTTTTGTTTGGGATTTCTTAATAGCAGAGCTTGAAATTGAAAAAATTGTGCGCGTCGAGTAAAAGTTGTCAATTTATGAGGATGGACAGGGTACCCCACGATGAATATTTTTTGGTATTGGAGGTCTGTAAAATTTTTGGACCTTCACGTCAAAATCAGGGGTCCCGTGCAATATGTTTTTACTCTCTGGTTAAGGCTGCTAGGGGTTGTGTGGTATCGTTTCCTTATAAAACAGACATGCTGAATTCATTTTTGATATTAAAAAAGTAAAAATCCATATTTAAAAAAAAAGTTCTGCGTAGAGAAAAAACACTCAAAAAAATATTATTTTCTAGAACGTTATATAAGTAATAAATATCATTTATTTTTAAATAAAAAAAATATCATGACGTGAAGGTCCAAAAATTTGACGGACCTCCAATACTAAAAAATATTCGTCGTGGGGCACTCTATCCATGGTCAAAAATTCACAACTTTTTCTCGATGCGCACAATTTTTTTCACTTTTGTAATGAGAGGAAACCCTACTATAACTGAAAACCTTCGATTTGTCCATTTCCGCTTGTATACCTAGAGTAACTGACCTTCTCGACTGATTGCGTTTTATGTATTAATGCTGTAGGTACTCGTATGTACGTAACGCGCATGACCTCCGGTAACTTGGTGATGCGTCTTCCCTTGTCTCAAGCAAAGTCTCTGGTTTCCTGGATCATTATTCAACGTCTCTTTTTATACCGGGGTAAATGTTGACCGTTACAAAGCGTATGATTAGTGGGCAAATATAATGTCAAACCCCAAGGCTCATCGAAGGGCTGGTGCGCGTGCGGCGGCACGAAGTAGTGGTCGGGCGGCGGCGCGAAGTAGTCCGGCGGCGGGCCGTCGCGGTGCGCGCGCCCGTACTCGCGCCGCTCCGCCGTCATCACCTGTGTCACCAATACAACACTACTTAGGCCGCCGACAACTGACTCTAACATGCAGACCAACAACTTCGACACGAACCTTTATAAACAATAAGTACCTATGCCAATACTTATGTCAGTGCAGAGGAAAAGGTCTCAATTTGTCGATATGGAATCATTAGTACATATTAAAACTACACAATAGACTCAATAGAGTCTATTAGAGAATTATCTCTATTCTCGATGTGTACCGGCAATGTGGAACCTTTCTCTAACTCATCCTAAGTTTATAGCCTCTAATAGTAGTTCCACATCACCAAATTGAAATGCAATTTAATTAATTTAAGATCATAGCGCATCTCTCGACAATTACCATTTCAATGTATTCATAAAAACGTAAAATTAACAATGAGTGCCGTTGATCAATTCGTAACCATCTTCATAAGTTCCATATCATTAGTTCTGATATAGGCCCATTGCACGCTTACGCTACAATTACGATACGACGCCGTGTGCAACGGGCCTTACTGCAAGAAGAAATGGAAGTAAAAGCATCCGTATGACGTCAAAGTAAGAGTGATTTTAAGAGCCCTTTACCGTCTCCACTAGCGCCACTGGTAAATGTAAATAATCATGAATATTGTTTCAAATTTAAACGGCCGTTTTATTCTTGAGCTCGTAGATCAACGAATCCATGTGGATGTATTCAAAGGGTCAAAATACAGCACAAAGAGGCCTTCTATTTTACTAGTGACGCTAATGGACACGTTAAAGGGCTCTTAAGCTAATTAAGAGTATATTATTCTAAGACTGTAGACATCCTTTAAAATAGATACATAAATCTTTGGTATTTTACCTGTATAGTATTTTCCCGGACTTGGTAGTTGCCGCCCATCGGCGGCTGCATACATTCGTCATTTCTAGGCGGGCCTGCAACGTCCGATATTCTTAGTACGGTCACTAGCAGAAGAAGGAAGGCGAGCTTTTCAAGATTATTTTATCATAACATAACTTTTTTTACAAGAGCAACACAGTTTATACTTTTCACATACCTACTTGTTTTCTTTTCAAATACATACTTATCATTAATTAAATTACAATTGCTCAGATATGTAGTAGTAAGCATAAGATAATATGTATGTATTGCAAGGTGAGGGGAGGGGAGTTGAGGTGAGGTGAAGGTACCTGCCGGGCGCGCGCGGTGCAGGTCCGGCGGCGGCGCGCGCGGCGGCGCTCCCTGCAGCAGCGCCACGCCCGCCTCGTTGACGCGCATGCGTCGCTGCCGCTCGCAGTACGTGCTCCACGTCACCTCGTTAAACCCATAGTTGAAGTAGTCTGCACAAACAACACCCTACAGCACTTCTATTTCATATAACGTATGCGGAATGAAATCTGGACAAAGTTTTGAAGACGTAAAAAGTAAGTAAAGAAATAAACTCAAATTTTATATAAATGCCAATTGAAAGCTTATATATCTGTTAATTAATCCCGCACTTTTAATGGGCATTGGATTCTTTATCTTAAAATTATGGTTAATCGAGGAGAACAACATCGCGAAACAGTATGTAATTTCTACAGTATTAATTCCCTATGGCTGAAAGCGAAGACCGTGGAAAACTTTGTGGAAATGGGATAGAGCTAAAGAGCTATTTATAATATTTTTGCGTCCTTTTTCTTTACAAAAATTGCCACAAGAAGGCCTGGTTCAGGGAAACATTCCAGCAATAGCCAGTTTGCTGAGAGAGATCGATTAAAGAAAATGACAGCCCGCTGAGTCACAAAATCTGATAGAGAACTCAGGAAGGCATTCAAATGTGGCAGTAAAACTGTTTTAAAATATCTTGAAGACATAGGTATCAGTTAGCAATTAATAAAAGTTACGCCCATCGTCTCCAAAAATAAAAAAAATAACTGAAAATACGGCCACGTCGTCTGGTCAAAAAATGTAAAAACAGGTGTTTTTTTCATTTATGGATTTTTTGAATGACTAGTATTATGTTGTTTAAAATGGAAATTCGTGGCAAGGCAACTATTATTTTGAGAACACCAATAATCTCACGGTCAAAAATGTGAAAAATGTCAAGTATACGAGGCTTCCTTAAAAAGTTATCCGATGGAAGATAAATTTAGATCTTAAAAAATCTGTACATTGTTGTTGTCGACAGCGATGGACATAAAGTACAACAACTTTCATTTCATACATCGCATTGGAGTAAACTTATTCTGGCGTTTAATGTGATTAAATACATTATTAAAAACCATGAAAGATTATAAAAATAACTATGTTATATTTATTTTATAAGAAATTGAATGTTGTCCAGATTTCATTCCGCATACGTTACATAAAGCCAGGCTTGCTAATCCTGCTACTATAGAAAATGAAAAGGGGGCGGAGTAAAAACCAGCGTTGCGCGGTTGTACCTACGCAATGGCTGACGCAACATATGCTAAAGCCCCTCCTTTTGTCACAGATTATTTATTAATACTATTTCTATAAGTACCTACTCTTGTAACTTACTCGATAATTTTGTGTAACATTCAATGTTTTCTTAGGCCGTTCTCCGTTTTCAACGACAATGAGATGAAAATTACGTTTCGAGCATACTTAAAATAAAAAATAGTAACGCCTCACACGTCTTAATTCGTTAATAAGAGACTCTCGAAAAACATAAAAGCTACAAGACTATTTTAAAAACGAATATTTTTTTATTTTCATGTCTGTAACGAGATTTTCTGTGCTGTGGTTTTCCAGAAAACATTGTGACAGACTGGTCCCTTTTAGCTCGGACAGCGTTAAGTTTGGCAGGCTGTCACGGTGTTTTAGGAATGAGAGGCGGGCTATTTTGAACATTAATATCTTCCAGCAAGATGAATTGACTGATTGTATTGTCTTAACAAAACAGTTTTTTTGTTTTTTATATGCTTCCAAACTCATATAGACATGAATGGAAAATCATTGTAGGTAAAAAAGCCGAGCGACACATAAATACAATATTACATAATTATGCCAATTTTCATAAAATATGATTAGTTGAGGTAGTAGAGGTAGTAGAGGAGGACCTATTAGCTCCATGTCATAATAATATTACATTGTCATCCGATTTGCACATGCATGCAAAATTTCAGCTCAATTGAAAACTGCAAGTAGGTCAAATTTAACTCAAACATTTTTGATTACAGACAGACAAAGGGACAGGTGAAAGTAAAGGGCGTCTACGAGTAAACATAGGTAACAATTACAAGCCTAGTAGGACAAACATGGGCTACACAAATTTATGCGTCTAATAGGTCAGGATTTTGTGACATGGCAGTGATGAAACAAAATGTAAGTAAAATCACTATGTACATTAGGGTGGGTCACTCATGTATGGAAAAAAGAAAGTATTAGTTATCCTTCGGGCACAGTAATAAAAAGGTGCGTATTAATGTCCATAAACAGTATTTTAAATTATATTGCAAACGGAGTTCATTTTCTGCCTCCAGATCCATTTTAAAGTTTTCATATAGGTTAATATTGTTACATTTCCTATGGTCTGCAGACTATATCTATGTATTGTCACTTTATTCAAACTTTAGCTTAAAATATTTAACATTGTTGGCTCGAAATAGCATGGTAAAGGTCCGGAGACAATAAATGGAAAAAAAGAGTAATTAAAAAGAGGCATTTATTTTCACGATATCCATAGTATCCGTTACATTTTTCTAAAACTTCAACATAAATCCGGAGGCAGTAAAATTAAAGCTAAAAATAAAATAAAAATACGTGCGATCATTAATTATCAAATAGCACCTTTTTTTAACTGTGCTTCCTAAAAAAAGAGTTAAATTGACCCACCCTAATGTACTCGCACATATATGTGATATGAATGTAGTCTAGTAGAAAATATATACCTATATTCGTCATGGTAATGAATGAGACAGAATGTCATAGTATAAAAAGCTTAGATAGACGGAAGGGGGCTCACCTGAGATGTCAGCTCCCGGTTTGTTCCACGGCTTGTCCTCGATGGTGTCGATGTTGAACTCCAAGGCCGGCACGCCGTTGATGCTGCCCGGCGTCTCCAGGTCGTCGATCGTCACCTTGCCCGGGGTCGGCCCGCGCGCTTTTTCCGCCCCGCCCGCCACCAAACCCACTCCGCGCTGACATTGTCAATATTATCATATTTATTGTCAACTCTCCTTTGTTACACTTACACTAAATAACTATTATCCTGTTTTAATTCATTATTTTAAACAGCCCTGGTTTCAATATTCTTGGTACCTACATATGTTTTTGTTGCTTTATATATTGTTTGTACAAAGTAGTACTTTTAGGTTTAGGTCAACGCCAAAAATATGTAAACAATTTTCAACCTTATTACAATGACCTATAGGAACACTTATAGGATTACTTGTGTCTGCCTGGACCGTCTATAACAGAAAAAATCCCTGAAACTGCTGGACCTTGAATTTAAGTACACATGTAAAATGATGGCCCAAACTCAGTTGTGTTTGTGTAACATTGCCCCGCTAAGCAAAACTGCAATAACTGCATTTGAAAATTCATTCATTTTTCTATTTATTTATTTTTTCAGTCATACGTATTATTACAGTTTAGTAATTGCAGTTTTGCTTAGCGCGGCAATTAACTGAACATAATTTTCTATATGAAGGTCATATGAAGGTTTCAAATTATAAAAAATATTATAACAATTTTGCAAACTATACCCTTTGATATACCGGGTGTTGCCTATAATAAGATTAATAAGAGCAATAAATTAAAACGTAGATTCAACTCCTCAAATTAGACAGCGACTTTGAAAAATGACTTGTAGTTTGATTTTTAGTACAGTTTAAAGTTTATTCGAACACGCAATGTATTGCGAAACTGATTATGTATGCAGTTGACAAGACTGTCAAGCAATGTCAATTATACGGATTTTAACGTACATTTAAAATACTATTTAGTTTGTATGCAAAAGAGAAAATCTAAAGAATATATATTTTAAAAAGTTGTGGGACAAAAGTTTTATGGTTTGAAGAGGTGAGGTATGGTGCGAATGAGCTCCCGTCACCCGCGTGAGAAAGAGACAAACTGTAATTTTCTAGCAATGAGAGTGACAAAGATGTAATGATTGTCAAAACAGATAAACATAACAAAATCGTTGCTAGGTTATGAAATAACTCTGGAAGTATTTTTTCTGCTCATTTTGTTAGAGTATAACCCATCCATAGTCAATATCATTGGTATCAAATAAAAGGGCTTGTATGAGTGTCAAATTTTAAGATAATGATTTTGATTTATTTATTTTATAATTTGACACTCTTATCATATTTTAAAGTTATTTAAAATTATCTTAAAATATTTTTACATTGCTTGTAATTTTTAGGCATGTTGGCTGTTGCAGCTGTTTTTCATTTCTGTCATAATTTTGCAATCCAAAAGAACACTCCATGGTTATTGATCAAACAAACAGGATAGAATAGTAAAATCAGTCCACTTACTTTTATGTTCAGGCTTGCATAAGCTTGCGGTCCAGATTTAATATCTCCAATTGTGACTTTCACATCATCACTGTCATCCGAGTCAGAGTCAGCAGGGCCTTGACTGGCAGCGTCTCCGTTAGCCTTGTCTTGTTCCTCTCGCCCCACATCAGCAAAATGTTCATCATTAAAATGAGAGTCATCATTTTCATCTGGTTCATTTTCATTATCATCTTGTTCTTTTTCTTTCTCTTTCTAAAATACATTTTAACTATTTATTTGTTAATTTCCGAATTTTGAACGAAAAGACTGAAGGGGTTGAGCCTGACCAAACACTAAACTTAGTGACAGAATTACATTATATAATTTATACTATTAAATTAATATTTAAAATTAGGAGAAGTCATTTAATTAGTCATAATCATAATCATGAGGTTAACTATTTTCCTTCCTTTTTAAACTATGTACCTACCTACCTACAACTTGTGTGTATAATATAGTGGCAATCAAATAAAAAGTATATCTATATAATGTAAGCTGTGGTCACTTATAAGTGGCTCTGCATCTTTGCATGATTTTTGTATCTTATTTAGTACATAGATATAATATCCATTGGTGATCATTAAATACATAAAATAAAAGTAATATAAAATAATTATCTAAAAAATTAATATAATTATCCATGTTGTAATCAACTAGACTTTATATGTAGCTTGAGTGACTATACTTTCTTGTACAATATGTCAGCATCCAAATTACAACATTTGCATATTATAAAATGGACGTAGTTCTGCAAAAACGTTCCAACCCACAACTGGGCAGTTGTGGGTTGGAATGTTTAACAGGACTATTGATGGTTAGATGCCAATATCAATACCATTTTAGAAAATAAAATATATTACAGAATACTTTTTGGGAACTTATGTATGAACAGTACATGATTACCAGTTGCTTTTTAATAAATAAATTATAGTGACAAAATGCTTTTATTTCACAAATCTTGCGATTAGTTTGACCAAGCAATAACAAAAAGCTGAGGAAAAACGCTACTCTTAAGATCAAATTATGTAAGAAATCGTAGGGGAAAGCCTTGGAATAATGTGCAGTAATGTATTCATAAGTAATGTCATAGTAATGGACTTCTTTCAGGCAGTACTGATACTCTACTTTATCTACACTCATACTGCATGATTTTTGTATCTATTATGAATACGACAGCACCCTTAGTGTCAATCAATTATTGTATTAAATGAGTGACATTATCATGAATTATCATTTGCTTGCTCTAATCTCACTTACTCGGGGTTGGCGCAGCATGCCTTTTCCTTTCACCCACCTCGGTTAGCCTCTTCTCCTATATCCATTCCTTCTTCCATATTCATTCTTAATATGTTTCTTGTCATATGACTTACATCCCTCCGCATAACATGCCTGTAGTCTGTACCATGTTAGGAGATTTGATCTGTTTGTCAGTTATGAATGAAACTTTCAGACTTCCAAGAATGGATCGGATAAGGAATTAATATATAAGAATATATTAACTCAAACGCATTCTCTTTTCATCCGTCACATGCAGGGCCCAACACTCTGATCCATCCTCAGGTCAGGTCTAATGATGGATTTATAGATTTTTCAGAAGAGGCATTCAGGCCTTGCAAATTTCATATCCATCGATAAGGAACTTTATTAATGGATATGAAATTGTCACAAACCCTAAATGAAAAATGTTTTGATATTGTGTCCAATGTCACATTTTTTATAATTTATTGTCAATAAATAATAATGTTCCATATTAATATTAATGATGTTAATGCATATGAGAGTGTCACTTACCTATATATAATTGATTGACACTTCTAGGCTAAGAAAATCAGATTTTTTTGAAGAATTAATTCCCAGCAGGCTGGAAATCGTTTTAATACCTTCACGTGGTCCTAAATGCATGTGATCTGAGTTTGCCCAATCCCAGGAGGTGTGCATAACTTTTTAGCGAAATTTTTGCTCTTTGTCAGTTTTTTGCTTCTAGCTCGAAAACGGCACGTCCGACGGAAAATGTCATGTATATCAATATTAATGATGGTTAAATTCTGCGTCGAATGAGCATCTTAACTTATAATTCAGTTCAGCGGTACAGCCAAAATCAAAAATTATAAATCGGGAAAATGTCTCATTTAATTGCAAAACTAATATTTTGACTTCCATACCACATATCTTGGAAACAGATGACTCCTGATGAAAAACCTATAGAATAAAAGTTGAAGAGAATACAATTTCACGATATATAGACATCTCAATTTTCAAATTCAGTCACTTTGAAAGGCTAAATTTGGCATGAATTCAAAATCGGTTTTTGACGTGATAACGTCTTTAAAATCGTTTTAGTCGGGTGACATGTTCAGAAACTTGTGTCACACCAAAACCTCACGAGCGCGATCGCAGGTATAACGAGAGAGAGACGGACCGATCTCCCGTCTCATCTCGAGCGCTGCCAGTCATTCCGTGAAACTTGTCACGCGGAATCCTCACGAGCGGTTAGACGTTATCACGTAAACATCTCGATCGTAAACCTACTTTACAAACAACCAATTTTTTTTTTCTAAATCCTTCTAAGTTGCATATTTTCCATAAATATGATGTGTGAGGCCTACATGTAATGCATTGTTACAACTAAGAACATTTAAGTGCAAGTTTGTAAAACGTACCCAATCAGAAAACTATTTATACACCATGTTTTTTTATTTCCGGTAATTTCAAGGGTATATATTTCTGAGCTTAACTTAAGTTTATTTCTCAAAGACACCAGTGTCATAATTCGCTCCAGTTCTGAGGCAATCGATATTTCATTTATGTCTTTCTAATTGTGTAAAGCAACATTAAATTATTAATTTACTCTAAGCACCCGCACTACTTAATGATGCACCTGTGTGTTAAATTAATACAATATGCTTCCTGTGTATCTCAGGCTGTTAATGTTTGAAATGGAATTACATGGACATGTCTAGTTTTCAATTGTTTGATTTAGGGACCGATTGGGGAATCAATCAGTAACTGCTGAACTTGAGATTGAGATAGTTTGAGTCCGTAAAAAGCACATAAAAAGTAGTTTTCATCGCAAAATACCAACTCTTAAAGGGCTGAAAATTGGGTAAGAAGTTAGTATGAAGAGTTATTAATATAGTTAAACCGATTTAGATGAAATTTGGTACCTATGAAAATAATTTGGGTTCTGGGGAGTTTTTATCCCAGAAACCATTCCTGAAGGGTGTGAAAAGTATCCACAAAACTGATTTATGTCCATAGATAAAATTTGGTATGGAGATAGTTTAAGTTCTGGAAAAGGAAATAGAATCTCAGAAGTTATCCCTTAAGAGGTAAAAAGGGGAGTGGATTACTATCTCTATACTAAGTTTCACCTAAATAGGTCATTTCATCAGCAGTTATTGATTGATTCCCCAATCGGTCCCTAATGTAAATAAGGTATTTTAACCAAACCAAACAATTGAACATTATGACATGTCAATGAAATTTCGAACATTAACAATCCGAGATACAAAGGAACCATATTGTAGTGACTTAACACACATTTACATGATTTTATAGCGGGTTCTCAGAATAAAAGAATAATTAAATGTAGGTTTACACAATCAGAAAGACAAAAAAGAAATATCGATTACTACAGAACTGGAGCAAATTAGGGTACTCGTCTTTAAGAAATATACTTAAGTTAAGCTCAGAAACGTACCCTTGAAATTACTAGAAATAAAAAAAGTGTATAAATAGTTTTCTGATCGGGTATGTTTTAGAAATTTGCACTGAAATATTCTTAGTTATAACGATGCATTAAATATAGGCCTCACACATCCTATTTTATAGAAAATATGCAACTAAGAAGAATTTAGAAAAAACTGATTTTGAATTCATGCCAATTTTAGTATTTCAAAATCACTGTATTTGAAAATTGAGATGTTGATATAACGTGAAATTATATTCTCTACAACTTTTATTCTATAAGTTTTTCAACAGGAGTCATCTGTTTCAAAGATATGTGGTATGGTCAAAATATGAGTTTTTCAATTAAATGAGACATTTTCCCGGTTTATAACTTTTGATTTTGGCTGTACCGCTGAACCAAATTAAAAGTTAAAATGCTCAATCGACGCAAAATTTAACCCTCTTTAATATTGAAATGAATGTCATTTTCCGTCGGACGTATCGTTTTCGAGATACAAGCAAAAACCTGACAAAGAACAAAAATTTCGCTAAAAAGTTATGCACCTCTTGGGATTGGGCAAACTCGGATTACATGCATTTAGGACCACATGAAGGTATTAGCGATTTCCAGCTTGCTGGGAATTAATTCCTCAAAACACTTTTTATAGATCTTATTTGCTTGGCCTATTCGGGTGATGTTGTATTCCAATTATGATCTGTGTTTATCAATGGAAATACATTATGCAATATATCTTGTACAACAAAATTTGCACTGTGATTACTGATTATTAGTATGACCGTAAACTATGGTATTGATATGCAAACAATGATAATGCCTGAAGATGCAAGGATTGACACTGTTGCTTGTTAGCAAGGATGAATATCACATACAAAGAGAATTTAGGGTAAACATACCAGTTCTCGGCCACTTATGCGAGTTGCCGAACTCAGCAGTCATTTTTATCCTAATGTTGCCACCTGCATGTCTCAATTAATTACTGCAATTTCCTTAGATAGTCTACTTTCATAAAACATAACGGTTAGAGACGTACCTTTGACTCATATTTTTTTTAAATATTTTTTCGTAAAAATGGCTAAAACACCGGCTATCGGCCCTCAGATCTAGTTTTCGCCATTTGTGCACTGGTTATCGGCCACTTAAATCACCACAAATATGATTCTCATCAACAAGCGAATATGGTTTATAGTAGTATGAAAATGCCATTTACAGTATACTATTAATTTTCTTTGGTCGCTACTAATGTATCATTTTTAATTCGTATTATTTTCTGTGGCCGGAAACAGGTTCCATTTAACTATTTCTCGGCCGTCTTTAGTTTGCTGGCCGAAAATTGGTTTTATATTCACTAGTTCTCGGCCTACTAATGAACGGCCGAAAACAGATTTTATGTGGACCAGATTATCGGCCGCTAAAAACTCAGTATTTCTATAGCTCATATCTTTAAAAATATGTACGGTATTGGCGGCCGCAATCTGGTAGCAAATGAAACACAATGTTGTAGATCATAAATACAATGGGGTTTTTGTAAATGACTTTAAGGTTTTCACAATAATCACAAAAAATGGGCATTAATTAAAACTGGTAATCGGCCTGCCGGCCGAAAACTAGATTTTGAAGCAAATTTTTAACCTGTTCACCAGCCATCAAAAATATCAGAAATTAAGATAGTTTTACGAGTTTTAGTCCTTGAATATTGTAAATTAACATGTTTTACACTCACAAACTCAATATACACCACATTACTTAGATTAAAACTTTAAAACATGACTTCCAAAGTCGATCTACTTGCTACTTTTTTTGCTTAATTTGACATGTGTCAACACATCCAATTTTTAAATGGCTCATTACTCAGTCAATTCGCAATTTTCGAGAATAAACAGTCAGGTTTTGAAACATGAAGAATGGCCAGATCCAATGAACGAAGATTAGAACAGGATTATATTATATAATCAATACATCCTGTAGTATCTTTAAAAATGTGCAAATTGGCCGAAAAGGGGTAGTGGCCGGATAACCGGTATGTTTACCCTATATTAAAGTTCACATACTAAAGCCAAATGATGGCCAGTTACTTATCATTATCTAATATGATAAGTTATAAGCAGATAATCAGGAAACGATTGTTAAGAGTAAACCTTCGCATGTAAAATACATAAAAGGTTATAATATATGCTCTCACATCAGGCAAATCCGGATTGCGACCAGTCTCATGCGGATCTTTCTCATTGAGAGGCGGAGGGGTGCCCTCTCTCAACTCCCCTGGACCGTCTCCATATAACCAGCTATCATCATTATCTTCGCCTGGCGCAGATTCAACCACGGCGTCTGCCATCTGAGATTCTGAAATGAAAAGCCGCGAACGTCAAACATAAATGGATTGTGGTGCGCATAACGTTAATTCACCTGAAAAGACCTAGGTAATCGAGCTATAGCACTAAGAAACAAATTAGGTAATATTACATTTATTATAGTTTTGCACCGTAGAAAGGTAAATAGACAGTTATAAACGGGAAATGCGAATCAACGCTAACTCAATGCAAAGTATGCAAACGCGACGACAGGCATAATTTATGGTATAGTTAGTTAGCATTGACTGTTTGAGGCACTGTCTTCTATACAGAAGTCAATGGTTTGATGAACTCTGTTGGAATATGGTTTGAGGTTGAGGTATGTCACAGACTACTTAAGAGGTCTACACTCTACACTAATTAGGATCCTAACTTTTTTCAATAGTAAATTTACTTGCTAAATGCGGTTAGACTTGGATATATTTTGAAACTAAATCATTTAGGAAGCTAACTAGGACAAGTGTAACAAGCCTTGCGGTTTGACTTGACTAAATTTAGAAACTTAATAGTATAGCCAATGACACTGAACCTAGTTCGATAAGTCTCCTAGATGAGATATATATAATTAGACGCATTTTTAATGGGGGAACACGAAATGCTGTTGCTGCAATGCAAAAAAAGTGGTAGCGCATTTTTTTTTGAAAAATTAAAAAAAATTAAAAATTTCAAATATTATATATATTTTAAACGATCAGGCGTTTCGTTTTTACATACATCTACAATCTTTTGATGCTGCTGCCACTGACAAGGCCACGCACGGGGGCTTGCAGCACCGCATTATCGTGTAGCCCTACCCCTCCCCTGCTTCGAGGAACAAAGGAAATCTAGGAGACTTATCGTACTAGAAACCGGATTTGTTTAATAAAAAAAAATTAAAATACGCCACCACTTTTTTTGCATTGCAGCATGAGCATTTCGTGTTCCCCCATTAAAGACGCGTCTAATTATATATATCTCATCTAGGCGACTTATCGAAATAGGTTCATGGGCTCCCTTACTATAATCATTTAGAAAGCTTACTAGGACAAATGTAACAGGGCCCTAACCACAGAATAATATAATAGTATTTCAAACAGAAGGTCGTCTTCCCTAGAAAATCAGCGTTTGACAGAACTTTGACAGATGAACGGTGACACATGACGTCTCCATACAATTTTACCTTTCGACGCTGTAGGGTTGACAAGTACGGAATTAGTATAATTGCTGGACCTGCCCCAATCTATCAGTAATTTTAATACAAAACTAGATAAATGTCCGATGTTACCTTATTTCCCCAATTTTATTATTATTTTCTCACAAAACTACTACTATAACCTACTTAAATATTTTATCTTATGGATGCATGGTCATACTGCAAATAAACGAAAGGGATTTTGACAGCCCCGAAAACGTATCGGATACGTTCCAAGGCAGCAGCTGTCACATCATCACATTTAAGACTTATGTTTTCGTGATCTCCGAGATGGGGTCTACAACTTTATATGGAAGAAAATTGGTTAGGATTTTGATAAATTTCTAGTTAGGCGGGCTCCAGCACTAAGAGCGAAATTTGCACGAGCGCACTCAGATACCGTAGTGATTGGAAAACAACATATCGACGAAACATTTATTTTCGCCTAATAGTGGATTTAGTTAGGCAAAATCACTTTAGATATTTAGAAATCATAATAGTAAAGAATATTCATTTCGTATTTTTCTTATACACTTAAAATCAACTACAAAAATATGAAAATTAATATACAATTTTATTTAATTTTGTCAATATAGCCACAGCACTACTTAAATGGCTATCACACATGGCAATTTGTAGGGCCCAACCTGTTGTGTCCAACTCCTGTCGGCATTGGGCCCGTTATTACACTTTCTCTACAAATCGCCCCTACAAACCCTACCTCACCAACAAATCGTCCCTACCAACCTTTACAGAGATGCCTTCAAAACATCTAAAAAATGTATTGGTGAAGCACAGTGATAGTACTCATAACAGTATACATTAAATAAAAAAAGAAACTGTTTTTATTATTATAGATATTTAAATGTCCGCTCAAGCTGCCTGAATCTAACTTCATCTGCCCAACCCTTCTATTATTTAAATACAAAACTAAATAAATATATTAATTACCAGCGAACCTACACATTTTAACTTTTATTTTAAATAAAAAACCAGACGGAATGTGTAGCAAATGGCTAACATTATAAATAAAAAAGGTAAAATAACTCTAACGACCTCCATAAACAGCTGCGGGTGGTCGGGGCACTGCCGATCGTCCCGATTAGTGCTGGAGCCCGGCTAACTGGAAATTTATCAAAATCCTAACCAATTTTCTTCGATATAGCGTTGTAGAGCCCATCTCGGAGATCATGAAAACATAAGTCTTAAAGGTCTTAAATGGCCATGAGTATGTATGGCGTCAAGTTAAAAATACAATTTTTTGGCCTAAATTTATCAACGAGCCTACCGCTCCAAATTTTGACACATGATTTAGCCCATATCAAGTAACCTACATACCAATTTTAAGACCATTCTGGTGGGCGCATAAGATTTTAAGACCAGTTGAAGTTACAATTTTTTGGTTTAAATTTATCAACGAGCCTACCGCTCCAAATTTTTACAGTAATTAAAGGACCCATTCACCAAACGAAATCCTAATTTTAAGACTATTCTGGTGGGCGCATAAGATTTTAAGACCATTTTAAGAAATAGTCGATTTCATAGAAAAAATGGCAAATTACTATAAAATCGTTAAAAAAATATTTTGCTGGCACAACCACAACTGCATATTCATATTTAAGTGTCTAGTAATTAAAAATGCCGTAAAAGTACTCCGCAATAAGTCGAAAATTGTAGAAATTCGTCATAGCAGTACTTTAGTCACGGAGGTCTTAATACACTAAAATTATTATTCATTTTGAACTTAATGGCACAAAATATGATTTTAAAAGCCAGACGTAATGCCTATAGGCATTTTCTACCAGTCGCTCATAACTCTAAACTGATAAGCGTCACTTTAGGTTCACTGAGAGTATTTTACTGACTGAAAAAATGACCTAAATTTATTTTAAATCCTACCGTTCCAAATATTGACAAACGGTTTAGCTCACTTCAAATAACCTACATACCCAATTTAAGACTAATCAGGTGGGCGCATAAGATTTTAAGACCAGACCAGTTGAAGTTGCAATTTTTTGACCTTGATTTATTAACGAACCTTAGAGAGCGGTAGGCTCGTTGCTGACCTGAAAAAATTACCAAGACTAAACGGGATGGTCTTATAAAACTGTCACAAGTGTAAGAGCTAATGTCGGTTGTCATTGGTAGATTGTTGCCTACTACTGAAAGGTCCTAAATGTAAAAGTTTTTTTGGCCAAAGTGTTGGCAGGAATGACGGGCAATGATAGCCCGACTAAATTATGTAAACTGGTTATGCTCAACTGTCAGCCATTTACAAACGTGTTTTTAAATAATTTGCGTAGCAAATGTTGTTAGGCTCCACCACGAAGTCGAGATTTTAAATTTTGTTTTATTCGTCTCTATCACACTTGCATATTCAAACAGATTAGTATAAGACAAAAATTCTCAAACCAAGCATTTTCGTAAGTACTTACGAATAAAATTAATTTGCATAAACAATATATAATTTATATCAACTATGTATTGTGTTGTGGTCGGTTGAAAATTGAAAACGTGAATGAAATAAGATATCAATTAGAGACGACTTAAACTTGAAATCAGTTTAGAGTTTTAAGTGACTGGTAGAAAATGCCTATGGGCATTACGTCTGGCTTTTCAAATCATATTTTGTGCCATTAAGTTTAAAATTAATAATAATTTTAGTGTTTTAAGACCCCCGTGACTAAAGTACTGCTATGGCGAATTTCTAAAATTTTCGACTTATTGCGGAATACTTTTAAGGCATTTTTAATTACTACTTATTAGACACTTAAATATAAACATGCAGTTGTGTTTGTGCCAGCTAAATATTTTTTTAACGAATTTATAGTAATTTGCTATTTTTTCTATGAAATCGATTATTTCTTAAAATGGTCTTAAAATCTTATGCGCCCACCAGCATGGTCTTAAAATTGGGACTTGGTTTGGTTGATGGATCCCTTAACTACTGTCAAAATTTGGAGCGGTAGGCTCGTTGATAAATTTAAGCCAAAAAATTGTATTTTCAACTTGACGCCATACATACTTATGGCCATTTAAGACTTATGTTTTCATGATCTCCGAGATGGGCTCTACAACGCTATATGGAAGAAAATTGGTTAGGATTTTGATAAATTTCCAGTTAGGCGTGCTCCAGCACTAGATCGGGACTCCTACTCCCTAGGTGCCATTACACCTACCGACCCAACAGGTTGGGCCCTACAAATTGCAATGTCTAATAGCCGTTTAAACTGATAACGTCACGCGCTGACGTGTAAAACGGCTATTAGACATGGCAATTTGTAGGGCCCAACCTGTTGTGTTGGGAGGTGTAATAGGAGGTTGTGCCCGTAGGGAGCTGAAGGAGGGTGAGGGAGAGGCAGGGTACACAACAGGTTGGGCCCTACAAATTGCCATGTCTAATAGCCGTTTAAAGTGATAACGTCACGCGCTGACGTGTAAAACGGCTAGAGATGAGTAGGGGTGAGTAAATACTGAGTATTTACTCAGTATTTATCCAAAGCACCCCGTAAATACTCGTATTTACTCATTTCGGTGGGTAAAAACTATTACTAATAAAATATATAAAAAAGTGAGATTAAAGCACTAAATTGTTTTGTATTGAATATTTCTAGCGTGTATAAATAATATTTTTGTTATAAGAAGCATATTAGATGTAAAAAAGGTAATTAGCATTGAGAAAAAAATTAGGGACTGGAGGAATGTAGACGTGATAAAAACATAGTCAACTATTTTGTTTCAAATACGAAGGTATTTACTTTGAAAACATGGGACTCAAGCCGATTCGAATATTATACAGATGTTAACAAGTTGTTTACAAAAAAAACTGCCACGAAAATACTTTACAATATTATAGGCATTATAGCTCTTTTCAGATAGCGCGGCGATTGTGAGCTAGTGCTAATTAACAAAGAATACAGAAATAATGACCATAAAGAGTCAAACTGCGAACAAAAGACCACCTAGTTTGCGGCGTGGACTTAAACTGCATTCTCTATTATATTTGTCTACTTCTTATCTCAAAAGTATGTTTTAACATTAATAAACATCGTTTTCATAAGGGATATATAGTGTCGCAGAGTGAACAAAAGGTGGCTCGGCTCGCTGAATGTGCTTTAAATCCTTATCTTGCAAAATTCCCGTTTCGCTTCCCTTATTTTGATTGGGTCCACCAGAATGGTCTTAAAATTGGGATTTGGTTTGGTGAATGGGTCCCTTAACTACTGTCAAAATTTGGAGCGGTAGGCTCGTTGATAAATTTAGGCCAAAAAATTGCAACTTCAACTGGTCTGGTCTTAAAATCTTATGCGCCCACCAGAATGGTCTTAAAATTGGTATGTGGGTTATTTGAGGTGAGTGAAACCGTTTGTCAATATTTGGAATAGTAAGATTTAAAATAAATTTAGGTCATTTTTTCAGTCAGTAATATACTCTCAGTGCACCTAACTTGACGCTTATCAGTTTAGAGTTATGAGTAACTGTTAGAAAATGCCTATAGGCATTACTTCTGGCTTTTCAAATCATATTTTGATCCATTAAGTTTAAAATGAATAATAATTTTAGTGTTTTAAGACCCCCGTAACTAAAGTACTGCTATGACGAATTTCTCCAATTTTTGACTTATTGCGGAATACCTTTACGGCATTTTTAATTACAAGACACTAAAATATGAATATGCAGTTGTGTTTGTGCCAGCAAAATATTTTTTTTTAACGAATTTATAGTAATTTGCTATTGTTTCTATGAAATCGACTATTTCTTAAAATGGTCTTAAAATCTTATGCGCCCACCAGAATGGTCTTAAAATTGGGATTTGGTTTGGTGAATGGGTCCTTTAACTACTGTCAAAATTTGGAGCGGTAGGCTCCATTCCATTGATAAATTTAGGCCAAAAAATTGTAAGTTCATCTGGTCTTAAAATCTTATGCGCCCAGCAGAATGGTCTTAAAATTGGTGTATAGGTTATTTGATGTGGTCTAAATCATGTGTCAAAATTTGGAGCGGTAGGCTCGTTGATAAATTTAGGCCAAAAAATTGTATTTTCAACTTGACGCCATACATACTCATGGCCATTTAAGACCTTTAAGACTTATGTTTTCATGATCTCCGAGATGGGCTCTACAACGCTATATGGAAGAAAATTGGTTAGGATTTTGATAAATTTCCAGTTAGGCGGGCTCCAGCACTATATGAATGTGTTTATCATTGTTTAAGGATTAACAAGAATGCGGCTCTACAACGCTATATGGAAGAAAATTGGTTAGGATTTTGATAAATTTCCAGTTAGGCGGGCTCCAGCACTATATGAATATATTTATCATTGTTTAAGGATTAACAAGAATGCGGCGAAGCAATAAGATTAAAAGAAACGGCATATGCATTGTTAGGTTTTAAATACGGCCCTTATAACACGCATTGTATTTATTCCATTGTGACTTAAATAAAACTATTTCTTTTTTAATAATGCATATATTAAAGTAAAAATTGTAAAATTTTAAAATATATACCTTTTTTAACATTACGATATGTAGTTCCTAAAACTTCTACACGAATCATCGTTTAATAATCAATGATATTTACTATGGATGGGTTATACTCTAACAAAATGAGCAGAAAAAATACTTCCAGAGTAATTGCATAACTTAGCAACGATTCTATTATGTTTATCTATTTTGACAATCATTACATCTTTGTCACTCTCATTGTTAGAAAATTACAGTTTGTCTCTTTCTCACGCGGGTGACGGGAGCTCATTCGCACGTCCGCATCTCACGCTGGCCGGTGGGCGACTAGCGACAGTTGTGTGAATTCACTCATATTAAGTGCTTCACTTTTGGAGCGTGCATAACCCATCTGTCATTATTATATATCATATAGTTAATAATTAGTTTTATTATATAATAAAGCTTAAAATGCGAAAAACATTCATAATTACAGTGTTTGGTTAATGTTCATACAATAATCAACATCGACCACTATGCTTTCAAACGAACAACACTATTTCGAAGTGACGTCACGCCGCTTGACGTGATTACCCGTCAACGGCGAGGAGGGCAGTGCCTTTTTGTTCTTTTAAATAGCTCTGAGGTATTTTCTAATTTTTTCTTGAGTTACGGGTTATTTTAACTAAAAAGATAGGTGAATGGTAGAGCTATAATAAATATACAAAAATATTTCTATAAAGGTTGTTTATTAAGGAGTATTTTGATCTCTCATTTCGGACGTTTTAACACGTCATGGCGCTGAGGGCACGACTTTTCGTTGACGTGTTTGAACGGCTTTGGCGGTCAAAGGGTTAAATGGCCACAAGTATGTATGGCGCCAAGTTTAAAATACAATTTTTTGGCCTAAATTTATCAACACCGCTCCAAATTTTGACACATGATTTAGCCCACATCAAATAAACTACATACCAATTTTAAGACCATTCTGGTGGGCGCGTAAGATTTTAAGACCAGTTGAAGTTGCAATTTTTTGGCCTAAATTTAACAACGAGCCCACCGCTCCAACTTTGACACATGATTTAGCCCACATCAAATAATCTACATACCAATTTTAAGACCATTCTGGTGGGCGCATAAGATTTTAAGACCAGTTGGTTGCAATTTTTTGGCCTAAATTTATCAACGAGCCTACCGCTCCAAATTTTGACAGTAGTTAAAGGACCCATTCACCAAACCATATCCCAATTTTAAGACCATTCTGGTGGGCGCATAAGATTTTAAGACCATTTTAAGAAATAGTCTGTTTCTTCGAAAAAATAGCAAATTACTATAAATTCGTCAAAAAACAACACTACAACTCCCGGCGCCAGAACGAGCCAACACGCATGTGTAAACAGTCACGCGCTATTCGCCTCGTCATGAACGGAAATTCGTGTTGGCATGTCACTCCTACACGAATGATTGGTCGAACTATTCGACGAGCACTGACGCGAGTTCGAACACGCTAGTGTGGAACACCATATCATACTAAATACCAGAGCCCTGGACACATTGGGTTATGCATGTAGGGTTTCAAGACCTAACGTCAGGGTACGTCAGGTCAAAATACGTCAGCCGGACGTGTGCAAAGCTCACCTGGTTGAGTAACCAAATCATGCAACTGCACATTTGCTTAGAGCCTAGAATTAAAAAAAAATTCACTATGAAAAATAGCAAATGATATTTATTCTCTTATATGTCTATAATAACAAATACTTCATATTTGTCGTCTTTTGGGTCGTCAATGATTTGCATAGCTGAATAAGTTATAGCTTTTACTTCGGTCCCCTGGGGATGTTTGCCGATCTGAAACTCTTCACCATAACACTTGCAAACAATCCGAAACTCTTCCACATTAAATTCAGTAATAACCAGCTTTTTACAGATTAAAAACGGCTCAACTGAAAATAAAAACAATAACTCGTCAAGAAAATGATATAAAAGACCCATCATGTCATCAGCGTTGGCCTCGATGGTGTGCACCTCTCTGATGGTCACATAGTTCAGTTCCGTCATGTAACCAAACATTGCCATACCACATTGTTCAAATGCTTCTTTTAAACTGTCACCCCAGGCATGTAATCTGAAAATAAAGAAAGGTTTCAACAATTTTAAACCCTTGTATGAAACAAATATAATTTTATGAATTTACCAATGGCAATTTAGTTCATATGTTTTCATTTTTTATTATGTATCAAATGGGCAGGCAAATAGCAAGTCAAAATACAACTTCAATTGTGAACATTGATTATTACCATTGGCACTACCAGCAAAGTAAATATTTCTATTACAAGTATACTCACTGTACATCAGCAGTGTGATCCAAATCTGTAATCAATACAAATTAAGTAATTTTACAAATAATCAGATATCATATCTATGTAAGGGTTTCCACGGAAGACCAGCATCATGGTCCTGAAAACATACCTTGACATTAAGCTGAATGGAAACCGTTTCAGTGGCATTTAACAATAAGATATTGACCACGTTTTTCTTAAAAATTATGATATGCTTAAAACTATGTTTAATTAGTAGTTAAGTCTTTTAGAATATTGTTTCGTCTGTTCCATTCTATTCTATGTATATGTACCTACAGCAGATATCATATTAGAAGTTATTACCAGTGATCGGATTTTAAGGTGCAACACGGCGGAATACATATACTTATTATACTAATATAGAGGTTAAAACATTAAACTGTTATTGAAATATGTTAATTAAATGTAACTGAAGTGTGTTATAAAAACGTGGGTCCTAAAATCTCGAAGATTATCCACAATAGCATAATTTTTGATGTAAAGAAAACCATGTTGCACCCTAAAATCAGATTTTGTTGGGTTATACGAAATTTTGTCTCTTTCTATATCTGATCTTGTGTTAAGATTTGGTACAACTTTTCCAAAATCTTTAATAATTCATTCTTAGAATTCTAAAACCGACCGCAGACTCGCAACTACTTACATTCGTATTTCACTGGTGGTAAGTCAAAATTTTCCTGCGCATATGCTCCTAGTTCTTCATCCAGCATTGTTATTTAAGTATAGCAGATTTTGACTTTAAATCCTCTAATATTAAAAATATAATTAGGTATTAAATATGATCAGATTTTACAAGAACATGGGCATAACATAGTTTTGATACTTTTGATTAGTTAGTATGGTTATGTTATGGTTAGACTTCACTCATAGATGACAGTGAGACTTGATTTGACTTGACGCATTAGCTTTTTTTTGTGGATTTTTATGGCCTGGTTACGAGACCTTTAAAACGGCTATTACACATGGCAATTTGTAGGGCCCAACCTGTTGTGCCCAACTCCTGTCGGCAGGGCCGGATTAACCCCTTTCGGGGCCCCTAGGCAATGCAATTCTTGGGGCCCCTATTAAGCAAAAAAATTTAGTGTCAAATACATTAAGTCAGTCAATATACAGACTGTTATTTTCAACAATTTGCCATATTGTACGAGGTCATTAGATAGGTTATACTGAACAACTTTTAATATGGGACCAGTTCACCAGACCACGAAATAAAATAAAAAATTTGGCCTCCCCATCGATAACGTCGATATCTGATAGGCAAAAATGTATGAAAAACCTAAAAAAAAATTGTGATTTTGGAGTTGGCCCAATAGAAAAAGTTGTTTAGTATGGGCTACCTAAACCTAATCACCTCTCACAATATGGCTAATTGTTGAAAACACGCCATGTTTTTACTATTATGAATTTTAGGCTTTTGTAGTCAACGTATGCCCTAATAGTTTTGCCATGACTGTCTGTTCGCGGCTTAGCTCAGTGATCGTCTGTATTTTAAAGCTGAAATTTGGTATGAGTATTCATATTAATCACGCCGACAAAACGGTAAAAAAAATGTTTAAAGAAGAATTACCTTAGTGTTTCCGTAAACTCTGTCAATTCCTCTTGCTAGTAGGTATATGTATTTAAAATAAACCTTTATTCACATAACACCGTGACACTGTGGTAAAATTTAACGCTGTCTCCGCTAAAAAGGGCCACAATGTCACGATATTTTCTTTAAAACCTGCAAAGAAAATTTCGTTACTTACGGACGTAAAAAGAAACATTTTATTCGTCTTTCAACACTCTTGTAGGTTTTTTACAATTATTTTATTTTATTGATGCTCGTATCCGAATATTTCATCTGATTGTTGTTGGAAAAGGATACGGGCCAGTGAAGCTTAATATTTGTATGGAAATTTTAAGCTTCAAATTTATTTTTCTTAGAAACATGTGATGGGAAAACAGACTCAAAAGTGGCAAATCGTTTAAATTTTTTACAAGCTTAATTAATTTAAATATAAATTCACCCTTTTCTTTTTGCTTCCTAAACTAATCGCAAACGCGCTAAAATGCGCGGGACCCCTAACCAATTATGTTACATATACATGCTCCAATTATTTTTTTACTGTATGAGCCATTTTTAATTTCTTCTGTGCGCACGTGAGGCCCCAAGTCGATATAAAGAAAATGACCAATTAATATTTCACTCCATAAATAATTTTCATTTTCTTCTGTGCATACGCGGGGCATGTGAAATTAAATTGGAAAAAAATATCGGCTAGGGATATTTTTTTCCAATTTAATTTCAGTCTATGCATCATTTTTATTTTTTTCTGTGCACGCGGGGCTCCTGATCGATGCGGGGCCCCTAGGCAGGTGCCTACTCTGCCTAAAGGCTAATCCGGCTCTGCCTGTCGGCGTTGGGCCCGTTATTACACTTTCCCTACAAATCGTCCCTACAAACCCTACCTCACCAACAAATCGTCCCTATCAACGTTTACAGAGATGCCTTCAAAACATCTAAAAAATGTATTGGTGAAGCACGGTGATAGTACTCATAACAGTATACATTAAATAAAAAAAGAAACTGTTTTTATTATTATACATATTTAAATGACCGCTCGAGCTGCCTGAATATAACTTCATCTGCCCAACCCTTCTATTATTTAAATACAAAACTAGATAAATATATTGATTACCAGCGAATCTACACATTTTAACTTTTATTTTATATAAAAAACCAGACGGAATGTGTAGCAAATGGCTAACATTATAAATAAAAAACCGGCCAAGAGCGTGTCGGACCACGCTCAGTGTAGGGTTCCGTAGTTTTCCGTCCGTCACAGTAAGTGTCCCCACTTAAAGAGTTAAACTAACACCGCCATGTAGGATATGATATGAGCGTTCCACGTACAGCGACATCTATCGCCAAATTAAGTAAACTATTGCGCGCGAGCTTAAAGTATAGAAGATGATTTTTATGGGATAATTCTTTATTGCGTGAACCAATTTTCACCGTTTTTACTTTATTTTAAAGCACGTCATTTCATTGTGATTTTGTAGAAATTACAGGTACAATAAACACCTGCTATTATACGGTTAAATTACAAACTTAGTTCAGAAATTATTTAATTTTTTTTCAAAAACTATTCAACCTATCAAGTTCAAAATAATTTTCCTAGATTTTTTTTATAAAGTTCTACTTTTGAGATTTTTTTCATATTTTTAAAACTTATGGTTCAAAAGTTAGAGGTGGGGGACACATGTTTTTTTACTTCTGGAGCGATTATTTTCGAAAATATTTACATCATCAAAAAATGATTTTAGTAAACCCCTATTCATTTTTAAATACCTATCCAACAATATATCACACGTTAGAGTTGAAATGAAAAAAAAAATCACTCCCCACTTTACTTATAGGGGAGGTACCCTAATAAAACATTTTTTTCCACTTTTTATTTTACCACTTTGTCGGCGTGATTGATAGAGTCTGACTAGCTAAATATTGTTGACAGATATTTCCTTGTTGTACCAATTGTCTATGATTTAAAAAAAGCTAAAAGTCTGTTGTCAATTTATGTCATTATTTCAAATTGTTCACGGTTTATAAGGGGTTTATTTTAAATAATATTAAAAATAACTGTACCGAGTGGTCCGCAAACTATTATTTAGGCTCGTAAATAATTACGACGATGTGCGAAATTGACGTGAAGCGTGTTGTATAACGAAAAACTGCAATGTTTACAAGTCGTCATCAATTTTGTAGGTTGAAGCTCAATTAATATTTTGATACTTTAAGTACTGGTTCTAACATTTGCCTATAACTTTCATAAAGCACGTGAATTTATTAATACCTGAATCTCATAAACAGGACAAGTGTGTAAAAAAACGGATAAACTAGAAGTTCTGGAAAATATCAATACAATCAAAACAGGAACGTAAGAAGTTACTTACTGAAAACCAATATTTAGGAGAAATCTGTGGACTGACTGGTCAGTAGTAATTTTAAGTAAAAATATAAATAAAATTATTTTCGCGAAACATGTCTATACAGTACGTAAACCAACTAAAACCATCCCTTCATCATCATCATCATCATATCAGCCGAAAGACGTCCACTGCTGAACATAGGCCTCCCCCAAAGAGTGCCACAATGACCGGTCCTGCGCCACCCGCATCCAGCGGACTCCCGCGACCTTCACCAGGTCATCAGTCCACCTTGCGGGGGGGTCTACCCACGCTGCGCCTTCCGGTTCGTGTACGCCACTCGAGAACCTTTCCGCCCCAACGGCCATCGGTTCTACGAGCAATGTGCCCCGCCCACTGCCACGTTAGTTTAGCGATTCGGAGAGCTATATCGGTTACTTTGGTTCTGCTGCGGATGGCATCATTTCTGATGCGATCACGCAGAGAGACTCCAATCATAGCCCTCTCCATTGCCCTTAGGGTGACTTTGAGCCTTCTTATGAGGCCCATTGTAAGCGACCACATTTCAGTTCCATATGTCATCACTGGCAACACACACTGGTCAAAGACTTTCGTCTTGAGACACTGCGGAATATTGGACAAAAAGATGTGCCGTAGCTTCCCGAACGCTGCCCAACCGAGTCGGATTCGTCGATTGACCTCTTTCTCGAAGTTGGATCTACCTAACTGGACAGTCTGTCCTAAGTATATATAATCGTCCACAACTTCGAGTGTAAAGTCTCCGATTGTAACGGGAGTTGGTGCTACATGGGTATTTGACATGATCTTCGTCTTATCCATGTTCATCTTTAGACCAACTCGCTCGGAGGCTTTACTGAGGTCATCGAGCATCGTACTCAAATCCTCCATGGTCTCAGCCAAGACTACTATATCGACAGCAAACCGAAGGTGAGTGATGTACTCGCCGTTTATGTTGATGCCTAGCCTTCTCCAGTCCAGAGTCTTGAAAACATCCTCCAGTGCAGCGGTAAACAGTTTAGGAGAAATAACATCTCCTTGCCTGACTCCCCGCTGCAACGGAATAGGCTTCGAGTTCTGGTCCTGGAGTCGGACTGACATAGTGGCGTTCTTGTACAAACACTTCAGCACTTCAATATAGCGATAGTCCACTTGGCACTTCTGGAGAGATTGTAGTACAGCTCAGGTTTCGATCGAGTCGAAGGCTTTCTCGTAGTCCACGAACGCTAAGCAGAGGGGCAGGTTATACTCCTCAGTCTTTTGTATAACCTGACGGAGCGTATGGATGTGGTCTACGGTACTAAAGCCTCTTCGGAAACCGGCTTAATCCGGGAGGCTGTTAACCATCCCTTAAAATAAATGAATAGGGAACTCAAGTACAGTATTAGATTGTTTTTACTTGCTTCTGAGCATGGTTTGGGGAATTTAATTTCTGAATGTATTTCTCTAGTTGCAGTCGGCTTAAGATCCCATCAAAAACATAAATGTGAAAGGCTGCCAAGTTCGATACTATGGGAATGCTTCGCCTATAAAAGAAGTGAGATCTGAATAAGTACCAAGTTCCATAAAAATACCTCAAATCATAAATAGTTAATGGAATGCACACTTGATTTCCAGCAGTTTTTAAGGTACATTTTGAATAAGTATCACGTTACATAGAAATACCTAAAATTATAATAGTCAGAGAAACGCACACCGGTTTTTTTAGCAGTTTCCTGATAACATTTATTATTTTCAGTACTTTTTAATGATGTTACTTGGCAAGTTTTCACACACCACACACCTTTTCAATGCAATGAATCGACACCTTTGGACTGCAATGTGTCAAGTATATAATTTTCTATTAAAACTTGCCAAGTTACATCATTAAAAAGTACTGAAAATAATAAATGTTATCAGGAAACTGCTAAAAAAACCGGTGTGCGTTTCTCTGACTATTATAATTTTAGGTATTTCTATGTAACGTGATACTTATTCAAAATGTACCTTAAAAACTGCTGGAAATCAAGTGTGCATTCCTATAACTATTTATGATTTGAGGTATTTTTATGGAACTTGGTACTTATTCAGATCTCACTTCTTTTATAGGCGAAGCATTCCCATAGTATCGAACTTGGCAGCCTTTCACATTTATGTTTTTGATGGGATTTCATTTATTTTTGTTAGGTGTAGGTTCTTTATTATTTTTTTATCACTTTTGCTTTAGGAAATGTCTCATTCAACTTAGGTATGTACATACTTTATACTATAACCCTTTATACTAAGCGTCTAATTCTATTTTACTATTTATTTATAGGTGATTTTTACAAATAAACTGGCTCCCTACACCTATAAAATGTACCTACTTACATATAATTACATACATCAATAACGTACTTTATTCTGTTTGTAAGTACGCTACCTACATAGATAATTAATAACTTGGTAATACCTACCTACCAGTAGGTATTATAATTGGTGGCCTATTATGTAGCCCTAGAAGTGCACCATCCCATCTCATCCCGTGGCGTATCGGAGGGTGAGATGGGCAGTAGTATATATAATTCCATCTTAGAGTATATATGATTTCCATGTTCTTGAATCTGCGATTTTATTAGTTGTAAAATTAGAAATTATTTAGACTATGCGAGAAAAAATAGTCTTTTCATTTTTGTTTGACTGATTTAGCGCACCTAGTGTACCTAGTGACCTGCTTTGCACTTCGTAAATCATGGGTTCGGTTCCCGCAACAGACACACACAGAGTGGTGAACAATTTTATTGTTCTTGTCTTTAAGACAAACATGTATTGTCTTAAATTGGTATGTATCTAAATTTAAATAAGTCTTATCTCATTTCCACTCCATACCTACTTATAGTAGAACAAAATTACACATTCGTTGTTTTCGAAACTGACTCACACTTGGCCGTTTTCAGATTTTTACTTTATTTCGACCTAAAGACAGACCTTCGAGCCAAATTTCAGGTCGGTACGACCATTGGAAGATAGACCCATTTAGTTCATTATGACTTCATAGTAGAACAAAGTTACACCTTCGCTATTTTTAAAACTGACTCACACTTGGCCGTTTTCAGATTTTTCCCTTTACTTTGATCTTAAGACCTATCTCCATGCCAAATTTCAAGTCAGTACGACCATTGGAAGTGGTCTAGGTTTTTGATGAGTCAGTGAGTGTATAGTAAAAATAGCGATTTTCTGACGTCAATATCTCAAGAACTGCTATAGGTAGAATAATGAAATTTTGTATTCTAGACAATTAAGGGGATGTCAACAGACACTCGAAATTTCATATGCGTAGATAAAATATGTTTTGAGTTATAGGGTGGTCGAAATTGGCCCGAAATGGTTCGTGTAATATAACCCACGGCCGGTGTGTCGCTTTTTTTTGCTCGAACTTGGCGGACACACCGTGTGTCCGCCAAGCTAGATCTTTCTAACACCCTGTGAAGCTTGTTTACTTCGTTGACATCTGTCTGTTTACCTAAACCTACCTACCTTACGTGTGCACAGAAGTCAAAAGTATTTTCAAGTATCAAAATTATTATTCCTGCTACACAAGGTGTGACCAGCCCATGATTTTTTGAATTTCCCGCCAAATATTTGGGTAATATTTCAATAGTCAGACTCTATACATATTAGTACCAAATTTCAGCTTTCTAGTGCTAACGGTCACTGAGATTATCCGCGGACGGACGGACGGACGGGCAGACATGGCGAAACTATAAGGGTTCCTAGTTGACTACGGAACCCTAAAAAGGTAAAATAACTCTAACGACCTCCGTAAACAGCTGCGGGTGTCGGGGCATTGCCGATCGCCCTAGATCGGGACTCCTACTCCCTAGGTGCCATTACACCTACTAACTCGACAGGTTGGGCCCTACAAATTGCCATGTCTAATAGCTGTTTCAGCCAGACTATTAAGAGCCAGTGTTGTTCTTGTTGAATTTTGGGGTTGCCGTATTCCGAGGCGTAATTTGCCGTATCCCTTTTTTTTTTTTTCTTTATTGGTTTACAAAAAGGAGTTTTGTCACGTGGTGACTATGTCACTCCCATATACATAACCTGGATACATACTAAATACTACTGATTAAATTATCTTTAATTATAGCCTGCATAGCATTCTAGCCTCGTCAGACAATGGCGAGGCCAGAACGCTATTACAGGCACCACATGAATATAGGATACAAAAGCAGAAATTTTAAATTAAAGCGCTGCGTTTCATTCCGGATACACTCCATCAAAACATGTTGAACATCCTCTATCCTATCGCAGTCAGGGCAGTTTGGCGAGTCTGTGATCTTCATAAGGAATTTAAATTTGTTTGATGGAATGTGCCCGGAACGAAGTCTAAAGAATCCAACGGCTTCCTTCCGGCTTAGATATTTCTCAAACCACGGGATTCGAAGAGGCTCACATTCAATCGTTTTATACCATATACCTTTTGTAAGGGACCGTTCGTTAAAATATTGTCTCCAACCCTTCCAACAACTAATCTTAATTTTACCTAGTACCTCACTGAATATTGGCAAGCAGTTATACGGGATGCCTTCGGTTATGGCAAGTCTCGCCGCCCGGTCAGCCTCCTCGTTACCCTTGATACCGATGTGGGAGGGGATCCATTGGATGACCACTTCTCTCTTTAGTGCTCGAAGTTTACATATTAAGTCAAGGATATTGTAGGCTATCGGATACCCTCGGCTGTTCGAAGATAGCCGAACCAAGTGCTGTAGGGCACTTTTCGAATCTGATACAATGACACACTTGTTATGGTCTATAGTTTCTAGAAAAGACAATGCTTCGGCTATGGCTATCAGTTCACAGTGCATAATGGATACATCGGCTTTAATGTTAAACTTTCCACGGGCATCAATTTGAGGGTCAAAGAAGGCTGCTCCACATCCATCTTTCTCCTTTGACCCGTCCGTAAAGAGCTTGTAGAATGAGCTGTACTTATTGTCTAACAGGTTCCGGCATAATTTATACAATTCTAATGAGTTAACATGTTTTTCTGGTGACTCTAAGCCTTCAACAAGTACATTTACATTATTTGACAGGTCATAACTGCTAATCCAGGAGTTCAATGAGTATAAAGGTAACATTTCATGCGATTGGACTGAGAAGTTACAAAATTCGTTATTAATTTCATAAAGTAAGGGTTTTTTCTTTCTTCTCCAGTAAATACTTTGACAAGATTGGTTCAATTGTTCTAAGACTTGTATTGTAACACTATGCTTAAAGGATTTCGTTCTTAAATAGAATTTGGCAGCTAGATATTTCCTTCGAATGAAGAGTGGTTGGATGCACAATTCGCTTTCCATGACATGGATTGGAGTGCTTCGTATAAACCCACCAATCACCCGCATAGCTTGATTCTGTACCTTATCAAGCTTGTATAGATGGCTTTTTACACTAATATCATATAAAATACAACCATAATCTAGTCTACTGCGTATGATAGAGATGTATAGGCGCCTAAGATGGGTCGGATGGATGCCCCATTTGGAACCTGCTAAAACCTTAAACACATTAAGAAACTTTAACGTTTTCTTACACGTTTCATTTATATGCCGACCCCATGTTAGGCTTCTATCCAGCCACATGCCTAAATATTTTACACTGTCTACCTGTTGTATTATATTGTTGTCTATATGAATATTCACTCTATATTTATTTACATTTCTTGGGTGGCCTCTAGTAAACACGCAGACTTTTGTTTTTTTATGTGATACATTTAAACCCATTTCTTCCACACTGGTATTTAGAAAGTTCAGAGAATCTTGAACTGCGATGGCTGCATCCGTTAAATATTTACTGCTGGCATAGAGGACGAAATCATCCGCGTATTGCGATACAAATATTTCCCCCAGTTGTTTAAAGATATCTAGAGTGGCTATGTTGAATAATAAAGGAGATAAAGGGTCTCCCTGAGCTAAACCCATTCCCGTGGTCCGAACTAAGGATTCTTGGCGCGTCAATTCAATAGAGAGGAGACGTGAATGTAGGAATTGCCATAGATATTTACAGATTACATTGCCCACACCAAGATGGTCTAGTTTGCTCAGAAGACCTGTTAAGCTGACATTATTATAGGCACTTTCAATATCAACGAAACAACCCACTGTGATAAGCCCATTGGTATACCCAGACTGGATACGCGAAACTAGTCTAGTAAGATTGTCCATGCACGATCTGGCTCTCCTGAAGCCTATAGTTTCTTCCGAAAAACATTTCCATTTTTCAACGTACCATTCTAGTCTGTGGGTAAGTATTGTATGAAATATCTTGCACGGACAGGATAACAGAGAAATGGGTCTAAATGCTACCTCTTGCCCTAAGTCTGTGCCGGGTTTCGGTACAGGAACTATTTTAATATTGCGCCACTGAATTGGGACGAAGCTTTTAGACAAGAATATATTAAATATATCAACCATTACCTGTTTGGCTATCACTGGAAGGTATTTAATCATAGAGTAAGATATATCATCCATTCCCGGCGCTGTATCTGACCGTTTTATAGCATTGTTTAGTTCCTGTATCAAAATCGGAGATGACAAATGAGAATTACTTTTAACAAAGTTAGGGGCTGGGGGTGTTGCATAGTCCGGAGTTAAACTACGTAACAGATTATTAGCCTTCTCGGTGGAGATTGTTGCCCTCGAGGTTTTATGGCCCTTTAGCCATTTCATCTTATTCCACATTTCACTAGAAGACGTGACGCTGTCAATACTATCACAAAACTTTTGCCACGACTTAGCTTTTCCTTGTCGAATAACTTTCTGCGCAGCACTTATTTTATTCTGTAAAACAGATAGGTTATCGGGTGTAGGGTTCCGTCTAAAGACTGCCAATGCACGACGTCTCTCTGCAACAGCCTTAGAGATATCTTGGTTCCAGTAAGGTCTTGGGATGAATTTTTGCTGGCGTAGAGGATCCTCACAAATTTTTGTACTAGGGATAGAGATATTAGCAGCTCTATTCACTGCATTAATAAACTGGTCATAAGCAGATTGTGGATTATTTGGTAAATTAAAGTTCATGAATTCTTCTTGTACTGCAGACCTATATTTTCCCCAATCAGCCTTTTTAAAATTGCGTTTCTTTTTATAGTTTTCAAGAATATTAATATTAGTATTTATTTTTATCACTAAATGGTCACTACCGAGATTCTCATTACTTACTGACCAATTGAATTTTAGGGCTATGTCTGAAGATGCAAGAGTAAGGTCAGGGGAAGACTTCTGCACAGAGCCGTTTACCAACTTGACTCTCGTATGGATGCTATTATTTAAAGAGATATAGTTATTTACTATACTGGAATCGAAAATTTGGTCACCTCTCGTGTCTATTTTTGTTGACCAATTAGTATGATGACCGTTTAGATCCCCTGCAACTAGAGATTTTTGGCTGGCTAGAGTAAATATTTGATCCCAGTCCCTTTGTGTTGTGTTAGCTAACGGTGGACAGTATATTGCTATTATATTTTCTACTTGTTGGCAATTTAACACTTTAATATGTATTATTTCAATGCGTGTGTTGGCAAGTTTAACAGGACATAATTGAGCTTCAACAGATTTGTGGGATAAGACTGCCACACCTCCATATCCGTCATCACGATCTGATCTAAAGATGTTATATCCACTTATTTGGAATTGACTATCGGGGTCAAGCCATGTCTCACTTATTAGGGCAAGGTGTACCTTTTCTTGGTATAGTAGCGATTCAAATTCTAATCGTTTCGGGCGAGTACTCTGGGCGTTCCATTGTAATATGTTTAAGGTTGTATTTGTACTAGCCATAGTTAATAAATTGTAAAAAACCTTTGACTAGAACTGAATCAGAAAAAAACCTGCCACGAGTATTACTAGCCATTCCACAAATAATTTGATTATACTTTGGATTTTATCCTGAATACTTATATTATTTAGAAACACCACGTCCTTAATTCTTCTCAAGAGCTCACTAATAGTGGTCTTTCGGTTATCCCTGCAATCATCATCGTCGGATCTGTTTTCCCGTTGCTCATCATTATCTTCCTTCCGCTCGGTTTCCGGTGAAATTATTTTTTTAGCTGACGTGTTCATTTTCTGGTTATTGTTTATATTTTTTTTTGTTCTTGGGCATTTGTTGATGTACCAGGCTGTGGTTCTTGTACTCTGCAATTTTCATTAAATATTTTTCCAGCTCTTTTCAGGGCATCACTGTAGGTGGATAACAGTGGCGCCAGCGGCGGTGGTTGATCAGCAATAGGCGGAATATTAGACCTTATTGGAGGCAGTGACTGAGCTTCTTCGTTTTGTGTCGAGGCTTCATAATGGGTTACAGCTTTTTTGTATGAACAGGTGAACTCAGCCATTAACTCCCTAATTTTTTTTTCCCTAAGGTAGACTGGGCATGTCTTTGCCATGGAGATATGGTTACCTTGACAGTTAACACAGGTAAAGATCTTCGTTATGCAGTTGGGGTGATCACCTCCACATTTAGGGCATCTGAATGATTTGGATGGACAATTTCTAATACTGTGTCCGATTATCCAGCATTTGTAGCAAATAGTCACCGGTCGAATGTAGGGCTCAATTTTGATTCGTAAATCATCAACAAATACATACGGTGGCAACATTTGGCTCATGAAGCATAGACGTACCACCTCGCTTGGACACCAATGGCCATCGCCTTTATCACGCCTGTTTAATCTTTTTGCAGACGTTATCTTTTCTGTACATGTAGCTAACCTCAAAATATCTTCCTCGCTTAAATCTAGATCCACATTTCTAATGATTCCATAGCAGTAGACATTCTCATTTGGATTTTGAATGAGCCAACCTTGCTCGGTCACCTTCTCACATTTCACCAGTTGCTCCATGCTTTGCTGGTCTTCGAATTCTACCCGGACTTTGTAAGGACTGATATACTTCACCCCACAAATACGTTTAATGTTATTATCTCTTAGGAAACGTGCCAAGGCAACTTGCTTGGGCAGCAGCTCTTTGCTGGTGACATATACATGTGAACAAACTTTGTAATTACCACTAACTTTTTTCGTTTTCTGTCCACCTTACACCATTCTAGTTTATCCTCCTCAATAGAGCTCCCGACTTCTCTAGATCTTTTAATACCTCTTTCATCCACCGCCATCAGGAATTCATTATCACTTTCGTCAGAGTCGGGCGGTAATCTTACCTTGACCGCCTCTTTTTGTATATTCAAACCATCTGTCAAACTTTCCTTACATAAGATACCAGACCTAGATGCGTCTTTTTGTGACATGGTCTCTTGCGATTTTAATATTTGGCCAAGGGCCAGCTCAGAATCTTGAGAGTCCATAGGCAAACTAGAGAATGGGTTTTTACGGGTGATTGTTCTATCAAATTTCCTGTCGTTCAAACTAGATTGCGAGGAGCGTGATCGAGAGTTAGATCGGGATCTAAACGACGTTTTTGTATTATTATCACTTAAAAGGATGCGGGATCTATATTTCAATTCTGATTCTTTTCTACTGGACGATAAATCTTGGCTTACATCGTCTCGAATCGTAACATATGCACCCGGAGATGGAGAAGATTGAATGGTCGGACTTTTGGACCCCCCTGGATCCCCGCCAGTATCATCCCCCATTTATAAGATGTTAGGGTTTTTTAATACCTGAAATAGATGACAGATCTAGCTATAACTAGAACTTATCGAAAATTATGTTAAAATTTTAAAATACGCGCGTTTGACGTTGACGTCCGACGTCGAATCGTGCCGTATCCCTATACAGATTCTTAAAATAATTGCCGTATCCAGAAAATTGGCGAAAAAGTGTCGAAAAAATGTATAACAATAGCTATCTAGAACAAATTTTGTGCCCCATGTTTGGCGGTTAACAGCTGTCACTGAATCATAGCTTTAACAAAATGGACGTGACATAAGTTATGACAAATTCATATTCTGCCTAAACCCGTTTTATGAGGAAAAGTGATTAAATAAATTGAAGAGCAACTGATTTTACTCCATACTTAGGGTTATTTAGAAACAAATGTACAAAACCATTGTCTATTATTGCGGAAACAAAAACAGTAGGCGACTTGGCACTACTTTCCCCCAACAGAACCTTCTGGATATGATATAACCTAATTAATTACATAATTTCCCATAGTATTTTATTAAACCCAGAACTCTAGGATTTATTTTCTTCAAGTTATTTACATTCTTTGACCTCCACCACTTTACAGCTGCCAGATGTCCGGATCTAGAAATAAGCATAGTATAGCAAACTAACTACATGGGTTTCGTTGCTCTCATTATTGTGTCATATCTGACGTGGCCAGCTCTCCGTCTATTGGGTCCAGTGAGTATGGAAGACGGTAGTGTCCGAGTCCGTAAAAATGCTGAAATTGAGGAGATAGTGGTTGCACCCAATATTATCGGCGAGACGAAAGCACACCGGCTCCGTTGGCTCGACCACGTTGTCAGAATGGAGGAGGATCGCGGTGCTAAGTTGGCCTACCTGGGTCGCATAGCAGGACGAAGGCCAATAGGTCGTCCCAGGTATCGCTGGGGCGATGCTGTGGAATCGGACCTGCGCGATCTCCAAGCCGTTAACTGGGGGAGATTGCACGAGACCGAGACAACTGGCGTAAACTTGTGTCGGAGGCCAGGACTCATTTTGGGTCAGTGCGCCATTAAGTTAGTTAGATTAGGGGTAGCACACACTTAAGTAACAAAAAACCAACACTACGCTGAATATTATCTATATGTCCTGTTTTTTTCTTTGTACGGAGCCCATACATAAATTTCGGCACTGCTATACTGATTCGACATGCCAAACTGCGAGACGTGGCTCTCACACTTGTCTCGCTATGTGATAGAGTGAAATCCATCTGTCCACACGTTTCCACACCTAACTGTCAATCTGTCAGTAGGTCTCGCTAGAGCGTTTTGTCTATGGCTATGGCCACCATTTTAGATGTCACTCTTGAATGATTCCACCCCAAATTTCAACTGTCACAAAAGTGTGATCTCATAGTTGTCTCGCTAGCTACTGTCAGTTATGCCATGTCGAATTGGGGCCCTGTTGTCAAAGCCTACATCAGTTATACTAAATTGAAAATTTCTCTAGTAACTACACATATCATAACAAATTAACTGGGAACTTCAGAGCAACATCGCTCCAACAACTGTCTTTCATCACGAACCTTTAAGACAAAAATTCTAAGTCAATACCAAACGCATAGTGACCCTTTAAGACTATAAGACTTCACTACTTATAAATATGCACCTACTTCATTTTGTAAGAAAAAATCCCTAATAATCTTTAAAGCCGTTTGAAGGTATAATGTTACTTTTCGATTGTCGTTTACGATTGGCACCTCGGTGACCAAAACATTCTTCTTCTTCTTCTTCTTGTTAGGGGCTATGTAAGGCTCCCAAGTCTATGTATCACTGCGACCATCACTGATCTATTGTGATCGCCACCTACTACAACTCTCAGTCTAACCCTGTAACAGTTCCAGGATCCTTTTGATCTCGAGAGACTTTAACTCCTCCGGGCGTAGTATGTGCCTACCCAGAATTAAGTTACGAGTGCGCATTAGGGAAGGGCAATCTGCGAGGATGTGCAAGGGCGTCTCCTCTATCTCCATACAGAGTCTACACCGCCCAGTGTCACGTTTCCCCATAGTGTGCATGTGCTTGTTTAGGCCGCAGTGCCCAGTAAGCACCCTTACCAAATTGCGCAATTGGTTCCTGGACAGCGCCTGGACGCGTTCTTAGACGCCTTTTTGCTGAAGGCCTTGATAAGCGCTTTGGAATGGTTCATACCTGGTGTTTCTCTCCAGAGTTGAATGGTTTTATATTGACAGTAGGTCTTCAGGGTGAGCCTCGTTAGGCTTTTGGGTATGCCACAAAAAGGCTCAGGACTGTAGTGAGTCCCCTTAGCCCCCGCTCGTGCAAGTTCGTCGGCTTTTTCATTTCCTACGATACCCGCATGCCCCGGGACCCAACGCAAAACGACCTTGTTCCTGGCTCCAAGGTTGTTTAGTAATTTTTTGCCCAACACTGATAACGAGTAAGCCTAATTAAAAAAATAATGTTTTAAAAAGGGCACCTGATATAAGTATTTCATAAAATCAGCAATACTTGGTACTATAACCATCTGCGAGGTTATAACACTTATAACGGTTTATTTTCTATGTTTGAAGAAAATCCGATATTTCCGATACGCTCCATACATATATTTCGAGAAAAAGCTCACTGCTCCTAAGTTTTCGACTCAAATGGGATCAGAATTATTTATGAAGGTTAAAATAATGAGTGAAAGCTATTTAAAAAATACTTTTTTTTTTCAGAAAATCGAATCGTAAAAAAGTGCACCTGGTAGAATTTTTTTGAGTAAGTATGACAAAAATCAAGAATAATTGGTACTATAACCATCTGCGATTCGATTCGATTTTTCTCATTCGCTCCATACATAATTTTTTTATTTTATTATAATTAATTATTTTCCCAACCAAATTACCTTAGACTCATTTTGGGACATATTGATACCTAGCTAAAGCTATTTTAAGAAAAAAAACCGGTCAAGAGCGTGTCGGGCCACGCTCAGTGTAGGGTTCCGTAGTTTTCCGTCCGTCACAGTAAGTGTCCCCACTTAAGAGTTAAAATAACACCGCCATGTAGGATATGATATGAGCGTTCCACGTACAGCGACATCTATCGGCAAATTAAGTAAACTATTGCACGCGAGCTTAAAGTATGGAAGATGATTTTTATGGGATAATTCTTTATTGCGTGAACCGATTTTCACCCTTTTTACTTTATTTGAAAGCACGTCATTTCATTGTGATTTTATAGAAATAACAGGTACAATAAACACCTGCTTAAATATACGGTTAAATTACAAACTTAGTTCAGAAATTATTTTGTAATTTTTTTTCAAAAACTATTCAACCTATCAAGTTCAAAATATTTTTTCTATAAAGTTTTTATAAAGTTCTACTTTTGAGATTTTTTTCATATTTTTAAAACATATGGTTCAAAGGTTAGAGGGGGGGACACATTTTTTTTTACTTCTGGAGCGATTATTTCTTAAAATATTTACATTATCAAAAAATTATTTTAGTAAACCCCTATTCATTTTTAAATACCTATCCAACAATATATCACACGTTAGGGTTGAAATGAAAAAAAATCACTCCCCACTTTACGCATAGGGGAGGCACCATAATAAAACATTTTATTCCAATTTTTATTTTACCACTTTGCTGGCGTGATTAATATACATACTTGTACCAAATTTCAGCTTTCTAGTGCTAACGGTCACTGAGATTATCCGCGGACGGACGGACGGACGGGCAGACATGGCGAAACTATAAGGGTTCCTAGTTGACTACGGAACCCTAAAAAGGTACAAATAAAGAAATCAATTTCTATTTTTACGAAAGCTGATCTTCAGCCCACAGTGCGCCGCGTCGCAACTCCTAGGGTATCATATACACGATGCCGCCGTCACGCCGTCATCGCCCCGCCGCCGTACCTCTGCGCTGTGTATATGATATGCGTAAAGACCGCCACCGCGCTGCCGCCGCGGGCTTTTGTTTCTCGCATACACAGCGCAGAGGGGCGGCGGCGCGGTGACGGGCTTTACGCGTCTCGTATACATAGCGCAGAGGTACGGCGGCGGCGCGGTGTCGGGCTTTACGCGACTCGTACACATAGCGCAGGCGTGCGGGGGCGGAGGGGCGGCATGGTTGACTCGCGGTTTAATTTCCCGCGGGCGAGCGTGGTTGTTGACCTGCGCCTACGCGCCCCGCGAATGGACACCTGTCTCAGTGGTCCCCTGGGGCCCGTTTCTCAAAAGCTTGTAACTTGTAATACAAGCGGATGTCACTTTTTGACATCTTTTGCTATAACGGGACTTCCGCTTGTATTACGAGGTACAAGCTTTTGAGAAATGGCCCCAGGTTGAGCGATGATGACACGTGTATTCGTCTGCCAAGATGTTCGAATTTGCCGCCAGGGGCATGGGCCCCGGTCTGCCCCCCCCCCCTAGATCCGGCTCTGTAATAACGGGCATTGGGGCCGACAGGAGTTGGACACAATAGGTTGGGCCCTACAAATTGCCATGTCTAATAGCCGTATGAGCGGATTCTGCGCGAATCTAGTTATTCATAGACAAAAGCGGTTATTTGTCTATGGTAGTTAGCTGCATGACAGTGAATAGAATAGATGGAAGAATGGCTGGAAAAAAATACTTCAAAATGTTATTGGCATATGTCATGTTTATGTCAAAAATTTAATTCAAGAATAGAATAGATTTAGTGCATATTTAAAAAAAATTGAACCATTGCTTTATTATTTACAGTGCAACTATTTTTCTAGTTTTTCGTTTTGTATTGTTTCGAGAGTTTGTAAAATGGATCCCATCACAGTCTTACAAAGCAGAATTGAACAACTTGAAGCAAAGTTAGGATTAGCCGTAAATTCGACTCCGGACGGGCAACAGGGAGATTCTGCTACCAACTATTTACTTAACGCGGCTCAAACTGTGAACAATGCCACAGTCGGGCATGAAAAGCTCTCTGAAGCTGTGAATATGGCCAACGAACTGAATAACTACACAGATCCAAATTTCGTTGAAATGGTAAGGTAATTTTAAGAGGTTGAAGTGACCGTCTTTAAAAAATGAAAAGTCTGCACCAATTTTTTTGTAGTCTACCTATAACCCTTATAGTTTTGGTTAGTTTTGCCTTGTCTGTAGCCGAGGTAATTAGTACTAGAAAACTAAAATATGGTATCAGTATCTACAGGTATTAATCAATAATATTTTCATTTTTATGCTTAGCTGGATTGAAACCAGGGGGACGCGTTTGCCCTTCATAGATTTTTTTTAATGGCATTTGAAATTATTTACATGATTTTTTATTATATTGTACCAATATCTGTTATGATTATAATGAATATTAGTGCCAAAACATTATTATCAGAATCTTAAAGTTTTTGAGATGTTAAATATGTATTTTGTTTGTGCAGAGTGAGCAGAGCAACAATCACAAGCAGGTGGTGGTGGGGGCAGAGCCGGCACTGCGCCACCACTGCTCCTGCATGCACCGCTGCAAGCAGGTACATCAAAGCTAAAACAGGAAAATACATTTTATATATGTGAGCAGCAAAATTACAGGATTCCTACTGGAAATGTCAACTAAATATTTATAAATATGTTCAGTTGTACTTTATGCATGCTTTTATTATCAATCAGTGTACCTCTCATAAAACAAGTTATTGAAAAACAAAGTCCAAGCCCAGCAAAGGCCAGGCCTTTCTGTTGTCGGGGTGGTAGGAGGACCTATTAAATATTATGTTACACCGCATGATGGCATGACACATTATTAAATTCAGTAATTAATATTTTTATCAACAACCAACTCTGATGATGGGTTCTGCGAGGATTTGAGGGAACTCTATACTTTTGTGTTTTGGAACTGTTGATGAAGAGCGGAATGGAACTCCTCTAAGAAAGGTCTTTTACAATTGGGAATTTGTTACAAGATTGTATTTACTTCATAAGTAACAAAGTGTTTATATTAGATAAAACTTTTGCAGTCTTTTAGTAAAACGAATTAAAGACTGATTCGTAGCTTTAAGGCCTAAATTAGCTCAAAGGACCGCTCCAGAGCCGCAAGCTGCATATGCTGTGTGCGCAGTATAAATTATGGTATTTAGTGATTTCTACTGTGAGTACATCGTTATTTTTACGGTTAATTACATTGCACATATAATGATTATTGAATGAAAACAAATACACATTTTTTTCTAGTCATTAGTTATCGTTGTAACTGGAAAGGTGTAAACGTTAACATGTAAGACCGGGATTTCAAGTAATCTATGTGACAGAGCACTGTTACATCATACAGCTCAATTGATGATTATTGTTTTCAGGCTGTTCCAGTTTTAGAGTCTGAACCGATACAGCATGTTCCTGAAATGCAGGCTAGTGTTGATAACATGCACCAAGCTGCAGCAGAAGTAAAAGCCGAAGCTGATGCTGTAAGTATACAGTTAAATAGCACAAGCTAAACATATTTGAGGTTTGCTCAGTAAATGAAGGGACATCACACGGATTGGTCAGTGGTCATGGATCCTGTCCTAACTACTACTCTATAATAATGTTTACTTGAAAGCTACGAAATATTAATGTGTATTTATGTTTTACCTCCAGTCTGAGGGCTTTAAGTCTAGTGTTGTTAGAAGACTAGTCGTGAAGAATTTTGAACCTTATAGACTCGCGAAGGTTTAAGCTTTGAAGACTCGAGCGTTGAAGGTTTAAACTCAAAAACAGTTCAGAACCTTAAGGACCGTAAGTCTATAAGACTCGCGCTTCATAGAGAGCTCAAGCTTTAAGAACTCGGGCCTATTAAAAGCTCAAGCCCCCCGAACCTCGAAGGCCTGAGTCAATAAGGTTATCACAGCCTAGCTATCTGTACAGTCATCTTAACTTTATAGAACCTACTCGTTTCTTTCTAGGCCGAAGGCTTAGGGTTGTTAAACATTTCGTCAGTTGTTTTATTTAGTTTTTATTTGTTTTTGGGATTTCACAAAAAATATATAATCATTTTGATCCAGAGTGAGAATTGGAAAAAGTGGGCGCCATCTTGAAATGATGTGATGATCATTTTGAAAATTAATACAAACGGCCGCAATCTTATTTTTTTTGCTTAGGTATCCTTAATCACTTTGGAAATGGATATCTGAGGATTTCCAAAGCCCCTAACTACTTTGTATGAAATAAATATTGCGAATACAATTTCGACTATGTGCTATTAATCATACAGTTCAAATTATCGTAAACGGTCATGGCTCATATTACTTTTTTAACATAATTTAGCCAATCATCTTTCAAAATACTGTTGTATTTGTGTTTAAAGTAGTGTGCGTTTTGGCGACACTGGTTCTCGTACCACGTAAGCCGCTTCTACCGTTTTTTCTGTTTTGTGGTTCCTAACTAGTCATAACAAAGTTACGAAGTCAAAAATTGTGTTCCAAGCATTTCCCTTTATACCTTTTCGTTACTGGACCTACTAGTAGAATATGCAATCTACAAACTATAATGTTTAAGGTCAATAATACATATAAGGTGATATATGTATTATTGACCGGTACCTACTGTACATATAAATATAATATATGGTGATGTAAGGGGACTAGAAACTATTTATGTTAGTACAGGTTTGTTTTTGTGACAGGTTTCGCTTGGAATACAAGAGGTAGCGGAGACGTGTGGTGCGGCCGCGGCGGCGGCGTCGGAGCAGCTTGCGGGGGCGGCGCGGCACGTGGGGCAGGCCGAGCAGAAGCTGTTCCCGCAGCGCAGGAACGGCCTGGACTAGCCGTCCACCGGACCGCACCTCACCACATACCCGCTTCTTTGACTAACTAACGGAACTATCTGGAATCCTGTCTAAATTTAATGAATCCTGTGTAAATGGCAGTCATATTTTGTGAACTGACCAGCTTTTTAGGATTTGTCGAAATTAATATATTTATCGTACAACCGTATAATTTATTTGGAATTGTAATATTTTAATGTCATCACTAATCTCATACTAAAGTGATATAATAAAATATTTTGTGAAATCTGTAATATTTAACGCACTTCCTGTTTTCTTGGAAGCGGTTTTATAAAAACCTGAAGTCTCTGTCAAACGAACTTAAAAAGAAGGCGTCCGCCTACTCCGCCTATTTAGGCTGTGATAGTGTGCGTGTGGATTGAGTGAGCACCCTTCTAAAAAAAAAGGAAAAATGCTATTCATTTAGTAAAAGTTCTAAAACAATTGTAAAACTAATCTTGTAAAAAGATACATAAAAATATAAATTCATTAACATGTGCTCACTCAGTTCTCACAAACGACCAACGAAATCAGTGAATGTATTTATTTAACATATAATATTTATATACTAATATTTAGTAAAACCTATGCTAACGTACCTTTATAATTTGTAGATCACCTAGTAACGTATTTAAGGTTTTACAAATAATTTCTTATGCTCACTCAATCCACACACTTTCGAAAACTCGATTTCTCATGAAACAACTGAGGATTTAAATTGCTATATATGTGTAAAGTTAAATAAAATCAAAATGGTACTTTGTAAAATGCAAAACGAACCACTAACGTGGCAGGTTTTTGGATAATAATTTTTTGTGAGTGCTCACTCAGTCCGCATATTATAAGTAAGTTAAAAATGTAAATATCTTAAGATTTGTAGTATCACAGAAACTATAAATTAGTTCAACTTTTAGTAAAATATTTTACTAAATATCTACCATCTAATATTTTATATTCGTTGTCTGTTTTTAAAGATATTCAAGTGTAATTTTTCTCATATAAATATATCATTTAGGGTAACCACACTTTGTGACATTTTAAAAGAAAACAAATTTGTTTACTTATCAGTCTTCTTTATTGAAGTAGGCAATGGAATAATAATACTTTTTACCCGGCTACGGCAAAGCAATTTACAAAAATATTATTAACGGGTAAGTAAAATTATATGTATATCAAAATAACTGCACTGTTAAGTGTCAATTAATACATAGCTTAAAAGGTGTAACAGAATGTCTTGGTTAGTACTTTCTGTGGTTGTGTGGTACAATTATCGTCGTAGCAAAAAAATGTGTCGACTACTAAATGATGAGCTTTGTAATGACCTATACCAGTTGAATGTAAAGGTGCTAGAAATTCAACTGCGCCGATGATTTTGTACATTTTATTATTTATATATGCTTCAATAAAGAAGACTGATCAAGTAAACAGATTTGTTTTCCTTTAAAATGTCCCGAAGTGTGGTCACCCTAAATGATATATTTATAAGAGAAAATTTACAATTGAATATCTTTAAAAACAGACAACGAATATAAAATATTAGATGGTAGATATTTAGTAAAATATTTTACTAAAAGTTGAACTAATTTATAGTTTCTGTGATACTACAAATCTTAAAATACTTACATATTTAAATTACTTATAATATGTGGACTGAGTGAGCACTCACAAAAATTTATTATCCAAAAACCTGCCACGTTAGTGGTTCGTTTTGCATTTTACAAAGTCCCATTTTGATTTTACTTAACTTTAACATATATAGCAATTTAAATCTTCAGTTGTTTCATGAGAAATCGAGTTTTCGAAAGTGTGTGGATTGAGTGAGCATAAGAAATTATTTGTAAAACCTTAAATACGTTACTAGGCGATCTACAAATTATAAAGGTACGTTAGCATAGGTTTTACTAAATATTAGTATACGAGGGTTGCTACTTATATATCCGGAAACAAAAAAACAAACAAACGTACACGGCTGAAAATGGTTTTATTGTTTTTCAAAGTATTCCCCTTGATGATCTATGCACTTTTGCATTCGCGTGAACCAATTTTTAAAGCACTTCTGCCACTCCCCCTGAGGTACCTCCATAACGTGTTGTTTGAATGCGTCGACAGCATCTTCAGCGGTCGAAAATCGTTGACCGCGTAATTTATTCTTTATATTTGGAAATAAATAAAAATCGTTGGGTGCCAAGTCAGGGCTGTACGGCGGATGACCCGTTAATTCCACATTTTGACCCTCCAAAAATAGAGTTGTTTCGCGTGACGTATGACAGCTGGCATTGTCATGATGAAGAATGATTCTTCGTCGCTGGTTAGTTTTACGAATTTGTTCAAATACTTCCGGTAAGCAAATGGTCGTGTACCACTCTGAATTAACCGTTCTACGGTTTTCTAGTGGCACTGTAGCTACATGGCCATTAATACCGAAGAAGCAGGCCACCATTTGTTTCAATGTACTTTTTGCACGAGTAACTTTCGTAGGGTTCGGCTCATTTTGAAACACCCATACCGTTGATTGTTGCTTCGTTTCGGGATCGTATGCAATAGATCCAGGATTCGTCACCTGTATAGATGTTATAAACGGCTTTTGAGTCACCACGGTTATACTTTTTTAACATTTTATTGCACCATTCGACGCGAGCATCTTTTTGCTCTTTTGTTAAGTTGTGGGGTATCCAACGCGAACAAATTTTTTTTACAGCCAAATAATTATGTAATATGCTATTAATGCTGGTCATAGAAATACCCAGAGTCGCCTCTATCTCGCAGTATGTAACATGTCGGTCGTCCATTATAAGTTTTCGCACAGCCTCAATATTTTGTTGTACAACGACCGATTTCGGGCGACCTGCCTTAACTTCGTCCGTAAGCATACTACGTCCACGATTGAACTCAATAAACCAGTGATACACAGTAGTTTTAGATGGGGCTTCATCACCAAAAGTTGAAGTTAGTTGATCTATGCACTGTTGTTGCGTTAAACCACGCCGAAAATCATAATAAATCATAGCAGGTATATTTTCACGAGTGAGTTCCATTCTTGCTGCGAGATGACATTTAAAACCCGTCAAAAACAAAACACGAGCGTTAATAAGAAAGAAAAAATATACCGGCCAGTACTTAAAAAAGTTCAAATTTTACCATGGAGGTCAAATATGCTATTTAAGAAGATTGTAATCCCGGTTTCCGGATATATAAATAGCAGCCTATGTATAAATATTATATGTTAAATAAATACATTCACTGATTTCGTTGGTCGTTTGTGAGAACTGAGTGAGCACATGTTAATGAATTTATATTTTTATATATCTTTTTACATATACAGAGATTAGTTTTACAATTGTTTTAGAACTTTTACTAAATGAATAGCATTTTCCCTTTTTTTTTAGAAGGGTGCTCACTCAATCCACACGCACACGCTGTGATAAGTTTGGACACTTTGTACTTTGTAACTATATAGAACAAGAGCCCACGACACTGAACCTAGTTCGATAAGTCTCCTAGATGAGACGTCTTTAATAGGGGAACACGAAATGCCGATGCTGCTATGCAAAAAAAGTGGCCCCTGCCACTTTAAAAAAAAAATTGAAAAAAAAACCGTTTTCTAGTATGATAAGTCTCCTAGATTTCCTTTTAGCAGAGCTTGAATTTGAAAAAAATTGTGCGCATCGAGAAAAAGTTGTGAATTTTTGGTCATGGATAGAGTGCCCCACTATGAATATTTTTTAGTATTGGAGGTCTGTAAAATTTTTGCTGCTAGGGGTTGTGTGGTATCATTTCCGTAAAAACAGATATGCAGAATTCATTTTTGATAATAAAAAAGTTAAAATCGAAACTAAAAAAAAAACTCTGCGGAGAGGAAAAACACTCAAAAAAATATATTTTTTTAGAACGTTATATAACTAATAAATATCATTTGTTTTTAAATACAAAAAAAATCATAAGGAAGCATATTTAATGCAGTTTTTAAATCTATACAATTTTAAACCTTTTACTACACTAAAACTACGCGAAAAAAAATCATTCGCGTCGTGGTGTATATGTTTTCTCCATTATAAGTAGGTAGGTATGGAAAATCAATAAGAAACGTAAACATCCGTAGCGAATTGATCTTAAAATTTATGTATTGCTTATTATTAGTCAATTTTGCTCAGAATACCTTCAGCTAAATGAAAAAATAATAATTAAAAAACACATATTTCCACTTAAGTATTAATCGTTACAATTGGAACAAATGTGTTTTTTAATTCTTTTTTTCATTTCTGCATTTTGTAGAAGGTATTCTGAGCAAAAGTGACTAATAATAAACAATACATACATTTAAGCTACGCTACGGATGTTCACATTTCAGATTGATTTTCGATACTTACTATGGAGAAAACATATACACCACGACGCGAATGATTTTTTTTACGTAGTTTTTGTATTGTAAAGGCCTTAAAATTGTATATATTTAAAAACTTCATTAAATATGCCTCCTTATGACATTTTTTAATTTACAAATAAATGGCATTTATTACTTATACAACGTTCTAAAAAAGATTATTTTTTTGAGTGTTTTTCCTCTTTGTAGAACTTTTTTTTAAATATGGATTTTTACTTTTTTAATATCAAAAATAAATTCTGCATATCTGTTTTATTCGGAAATGATACCACACAATCCCTAGCAGCCTGAACCATAGAGTAATAACATATTGCACGGGACCCCTGATTTTGACGTGAAGGTCCAAAAATTTTACGGACCTCCAATACTAAAAAATATTCATCGTAGGGCACTCTATCCATGCTCAAAAATTCAAAACTTTTTCTCGATGCGCACAATTTTTTTCACTATTGTACTGAGAGAAACCCCTACTAACGGGTTGGCTTAAAGTAATTAGAAATTTCACATTGAAAAATTTAAAAATAAAGTCAATAGCTACAGGTTAATAATAAATACATTACAAACAATCACTACTATATAGAAAAAGGCCCTCCAGCTTCGATCTTTTGTAACGTGCTTCTGACCATACGCATCATACCTTGGACAACATTTCTTAATTGTCCATATTATCCTTAATTCTAATGGTTTCGGAGAACTGGCATCCTGCCCGTAACCTTATACTAACCTACTACAAATATCCCATGAAGCTTCGATTGGTCGAGCTTTAGGGACTTTTGCTGGGTTGGCATCTTTTGATACATAATGTATGGGATTGCTTTTTAAACAATTTTGACTATTTTTGGCATACTTAGAGTTTGCTTAATCTAGTGTGACGTCTCTAAACGTCGAACAATCAGAGATTATTTGGCAATTTTCAAAAGAATGGTAAGTAGTGATGCGTAGGAAGCCAATTTACCAATCAAATACAATTTTCGATAAGTACATATTAAATTTCAAAAAGAATTTGTATGATGTCCAAGGTGTGAGTGGAACAGCCAGAAGCAAGTTACGAAAGTTTGAAGATGGAGGGACTTTTCCTATATTTTAATGTTTGTTTGTAATGTTGAATATGTTCTAGTTTATGGAAATACAACTTATTAACCTGTAGCTATTGACTTTATTTTTCGATTCTCCAATATGAAAATTCTCATTACTTTAAGCCAACCCGTTATTTGTTCTTCGAAGCAGGGGAGGGGTAGGGCTACACGATAATGCGGTGCTGCAAGCCCCCGTGCGTGGCCTTGTCATTGGCTGCAGCATCAAAAGATTATAGATGTATGCCAAAACAAGGCGCCTGATCTTTTTATAACTTTGGCGCTAAGGCACTGGTCCCACCGCGAGCTAGTAAGCTATGAGCTATCGGCTATTTTCTAGCCCAAGAAACGAACAAAAGATAATCGCTCCCGTGTAAATAAAAGAGAGAGATGTATATTTATATTTCATCGCAGTGTGAACAGCCAGCTATGAACTATAAATATATATATCTCTCTTTTATTTACACGGAAGCGATTATCTTTTGTTCGTTTCTTGGGCTAGAAAATAGCCGATAGCTCATAGCTTACTCGCTCGCGGTGGGACCAGTGCCTTAGACTTCAAAATAATATATTGACTTTAAATTGCGGTCGTCTTTTTTTTATTTTTGACATCAAATAGTTTTTGATGTTGCGACGACTGCGTGCCATTTCTATATGAACTATACTTTATATTCATATTTGACACTAAAGGGCATATTCAAATTCGAAAAGACATTTATTCAGGATTATTTTATATTTCATAGACAAATTTCCGCTGTCTGTGGAGCGCCTTTGATTTGTCATGTTTCACTCTCGCACTTGTGGAGTGTTCATTATACACATGATTGTTTATTTTTTTGCACGCTTCAGTTATCGATAAAAGTCCCATAAACGTTTTGTCAATCCCTTGCATAGAATAACAGTTTCGATTTTTACACAAAATAATCTTGAATATATATATACGATATAATAAACGATAAAATATGAGCACACAGCAAAATAAACACTAATATTCAATTGTATCTAGCAAATACTTACACGATTCATTTTGCTAATTTGGTAAAATATTCTTTCAAAGACATCGATCGGAATATCATGTTAACCTGTGAAATGAGTAATTACCTGGGTTTTTCTTATGAGTAATAGTCCAATCTGGAACAAAATACGATACCATGTTTCTCCTTATTCATCCCAAGTTATTTTATTCACGACTGTTTTATATTTTTCATGCTAAAATATGGGCTGTCATGTTGTGAGTCCATCGTCTCTCTTTCGCACTCGTTGAATGTTCATATAAGTTTGGTTTGGTTTCTCTTTTGTGCACTTCATTTAACTTTAAGCGTCAAAGCGCCATCTTAGATCTATGATTGCAGGTGGCTGTACAAGTACATAATTACCTATGTTGACTGTTATTTAAATTTTTATTGTTGCTTTATAAAATGTTGTGTACTGAAAATTTTATAAAACCAACAATTAAAATTATCTACGGTCAACATAGGTACAAGAACAAATCGACATAATTACTTTCAATTGTATAAGTGGAAGTAATAAGCTATACTCATCCTTTATTTTTAGTAACGAGGGTACTAGTGTAAGAAAGAGACAGTAAGATTTACTCTGTCTATGCTTGGAGTAAAACAGTCCCTGGCCAACTATATATCGTATTTAATTCTTTTTCACAATTAGGATTGTACAATTGTATTCTATCGTTAATGTGTATATTTATAATATACTTACTTTTTTAGAATCCAAACTCCCAAAGAGTAAAAAAAAAAAAAAAAAAAGTTTTTAAGAAAGTTCTTGAAAACATTTTAATTTTTGTAACCTTCATGTAGTTGTCAAGTCATTATTAAAATATCGTATAGGCTTTAGCATTTTTTACATAATGCTGGAACAGTTGACTTTATGACAAAAATGTCTACCTACGACTATGATATATAATAATGACAGATGGGTTATGCACGCTCCAAAAGTGAAGCACTTAATATGAGTTAATTCAAACAACTGTCGGTAGTCGCGCACCGGCCAGCGTGAGATGCGGACGTGCGAATGAGCTCCCGTCACCCGCGTGAGAAAGAGACAAACTGTAATTTTCTAACAATGAGAGTGACAAAGATGTAATGATTTTCAAAATAGATAAACATAACAGAATCGTTGCTAGGTTATGAAATAACTCTGGAAGTATTTTTTCTGCTCATTTTGTTAGAGTATAACCCATCCATAGTAAATATCATTGACCTACGAGAACTTGGCGTGTTTGCCACATTTTGATGCGTGAGAGAAAGCGTTCAAAAGGTTAAAAGAATCATTACAAGATGACAAAACTGTGGTAGTGACTTCATTTGTTTATCTTGAAGCACAGAATTTTGAAACTAATAAATCAAATGCTCATGATTTAAAAAATATATACTTTTTCACCCCCTGTATCTATAAATAAATATAATAAATATAAATATTATAGGACAACCTTACACAAATCGACCTAGGCCCACAGTAAGCTCAATGAGGCTTGTGTTATGGGTACTAGACGACAATATATATATATACTAGATAAATATGGATAAATACTTAAATACATAGAAAACATCCATAACTCAGGAACAAATATCTGTGATAAACACACAAATAAATGCCCTGACCAGGATTCGAACCCGGGACCTCCTGCTTCGTAGGCAGGGTCACTACCGAATAGGTTAGGAGGCCGTTATTCTAGCAATTATTAGCATTATTCTAGCAAGATCTATAAATGTAAGTTTTACAGAACTATTGTGTATGGAAATATTGTAGACAATTTTATCTTCTTCATATGTTCAATAGACATTTTAGTCATAGGTACCTACGTACTGACAACCGTTTAAGCGCCAAGGTTAAAAAACTGACTTTTGGCACCTTTAAACCAAGATGGCGGCCAACGCCCCTCAAGGTCTAGAGCGATTTGTTGTATAGTTTGTAGTTTAATGAGGTAGGCAACGCGCATGTGAATCCTCTGGGGTTGCAGGCGTCCATAGCCTATGGTAACTGACTAACTGCTTACCACCAGGCGGGCCGTATGCTTGTTTGCCACCGTCGTGGTATTAAAAAAAAGTTAATGTAAAAAAAACATTTTTTTTGCGTACATACCCTATATTGTATCCCACTTTTTTTTTTATACTACGACGGTGGCAAACAAGCATACGGCCTGCCTGATGGTAAGCAGCTACCGTAACCTATGGACGCCTGTAACTCGACAGGAGTCACATGCGCGTTGCCAACCCTTTACAAAAAGGAGGATTCACTGTGTTGACGGCTAAAGGAACGAGGGTCCCTCATCGTCAACACACTGGGTCCTCTCTGAGCTCTTTCCCACTACTGGGCAAAGACCCCTCTCGCTTCCGCCACTCGTCACGGCCTATACAGATGTTGAGTAAACATAGAAACCGTAGTTGCCAACCTGTTCTATGTTCAATTTAAACACACTGCAAGCACACCAGTGACACCAACAAACGATTACATAGTTAACATGATTAAGAGTTCACATTTGTGAATAAATAATAACGATTTGCAGATTAAATAATCCAACACAAGAATAAAAACACAATTTCGTTTTGATTATCACTTTATCACGTTAGAGACACGTGAAAAATTACAAACAGACCTCCAGACCTGACAGTGACGCACGTACGTTCTAAAACGTAAACTTAACGTCTAGTTTTTATCAGTATTCACCTAAATTATTTAATTGACAATCCTAACATGCACTTAAATAAAGCTGTAAATAAAGTGCTTCTAAACGTTATTTAATAGTTTTACGTCACACCTGGCCATAATATGAGTATTACCGCACGCTACGCTTACGGTAAAACTCGCATTATGGCCAGGCGGAGACGTAAAATTATGTACCTACTCACCACGGGCACTAAAAAAGAAAGCCCTCTATCGCATATTTACAACCCTCGCCTGCGGCTCGGGTCACAAATACCTGCGATTTCGGGCTGTCTTTCTTTTAAAGTCCTTGGTAAGTAATGTACTATTATCATATAATAATACTAAATAATAAAACAATTGTCTTAGGTGATGGTAAAAGATTTGGTGGACTACGAGGTGGCTTTTGTTGTTGTATGCCACTCGGGCCTGCCTCTGATTGTTCCATAACTCTCCAACCAAACGCACAATAATAGAACATTCTTTAAAAAAAAAAAAACTTTATTATTATGAAATGGGTTAATAACAATTCCACTTAACTTAGTATTAATCTTTTACATTTAAGATTGTATTACCAAGCTATTATTTTGGGGTTGCAACCCCTTTTAACATAAATTACTTCAAATTAAATCATATTAATCTATGTTACCATTTACATTGTTATCTATCAGTGCTTTTTTAACAATACTTTTAATATTCTTAAGTTTTTTATCTAAATTTTCTATAACTTCTTTGGGAAAGCTGTTTAGAACTTTAGGTATGTAAGAAGTCCAAACTCTGTTACCATATTCATTATTCTTTAATGGGGGAACACGAAATGCTGATGCTGCAATGGAAAAAAAGTGGTGGCGTATTTTTTTTTTTTTTAAATCCTGTTTCTAGTACGATAAGTCTCCTAGATTTCCTTTGTTCCTTGAAGCAGGGGAGGGGTAGGGCTACACGATAATGCGGTGCTGCAAGCCCCCGTGCGTGGCCTTGTCAGTGGCAGCAGCATCAAAAGATTGTAGATGCATGCAAAAACAAAGCGCCTGATCGTTTAAAATATATAATCATTTTAAAAACGTAACATCCTTTTGCAGTTCAGGCGCTAAGTTTAGGTTACATAACATCTTGTTTTTGTTATAAAACGATCAGGCGTTTTGTTTTTTCATACATCTACAATCTTTTGATGCTGCTGCCACTGACAAGGCCACGCACGAGGGCTTGCAGCACCACATTATCGTGTAGCCCTACCCCTCCCCTGCTTCGAGGAACAAAGGAAATCTAGGAGACTTATCGTAATAGAAACAGGATTTAAAAAAAAAAAAAAAAATACGCCACCACTTTTTTTCCATTGCAGCATCAGCATTTCGTGTTCCCCAATTAAAGACGCGTCTAATTATATATATCTCATCTAGGAGACTTATCGAACTAGGTTCAGTGTCATGGGCATAAGTTTTGTTGTCAAATCTAAATTCATTATACCCGAATTGCTCGATAGCTATACCTGACAACGCCTAGTAATATTTTATGACGAGTAATGGAACATTGATTTTGTGTGTGAGACTTACTACTTTAAACTCCCTCTATAAGCGCTCCAGGGGTGAATTCAACTTATGAATATCTTTTAATGATTCTTCATTTTAAGATGACAAAACTGTGGTAGAGACTTCATTTCATTATCTCAAAGCACATAAATTTTAAGCCAAGTTTGGTGACCAAACCTACCAACCAATTTGCGTTTGATATTTCAACTTAACTGTAATGTTTAAAAAAAGGTTTTTGCGAAAGCATTGTGCTGAAAACATGAATTATATTTGTTTTTGCGTACTTTAAAAGGGGGAGGTTCTCAATTCGGTTCCTTGTTTTTTTATGTTTGTTACTTCATAATTCTGTCATTTACATGGGTAAATGTGCTAGTTTCCCGACCAGGTCCAGTTTACGGTCCACGGTAGGGGTTAAATTGCTGCAAATAAATGGGAAAAACTCTTTAAGGTCAATATAGTTTATATTAATAGTTTATTCTTTAGTAGATTTTTTAATTTTAAGCTTTTATTTTAGGAAAAACTTAAAGATAAACATATAAATAAGTATGGACGGAAAACTAACAAGAGTGGACGAAAACTAGCACAATCACCCTACTGTTTTTTTACACAGGATTATTTACTTCAAGATCGGTTTAATATGTTGCATATCCAATTCTGATGAGGAATCATTGTTATTTCATCTAAAGTCATGTGCAGTTACTTTTCATTTTTATTCGAAGGCAAATAAATACCAAGAGTAGATATGACTTTTACCCTAAGGCCACCGAAAAAACACTTCGAGTGATATCGCCCTACGCTCCCGCCGCCGGTTTTCTATTGTTTAAAAAATGAAATGGCGGACATACATTTTTGGAGCATAGTTTGTATTGCATACGAACTTTGTATGCAGCGTGGGCCTTTTCTCTGCAGCTGACTGTACAAATCCACATGAGATGTATGCATGGTGTTGGTAATCGATTGACACTTTGGGTCAAACCGTATTCCGAGTTTTCTCCGTGAAAAAACTTTATTCACTGGATCTGTACAAATATTTGAAATAAAAGATTATTAATTAGGCCCACTATAACATTACCTAAATCAAGAGACGGAAAACACATGTATCTGTTTTATTTTTCTTTTAGGCACAGCCCTAGCTATGCTTAAAACTTAATATGAAGAAAAAATTAATAAAAAACTGCACAACTTTGCCTATCGGTTACAAAATATAATTTAATCGATGATTAGCGAATCTTATTAAAATCTCGATATCGACATGACGGTTATGATATGAATCAAATGTACTAACGTCTGAAAAAGAAAGTATAGTGCTGAAGCCCGCCTTACTGGAAATTTATCAAAACCCATTTTAAGACCAATCCATAAGATTTTAAGACCACTTGAAGTTGCGATTTTTTGGCCTTAATTTACCGCTCCAATGACATGAAATTTTACCAAGATTAAACCGGATGATCTTATAAAACTCTCAAAAAGTGTAACAGAGGAGCTAATGTCGTTTGTCATTGGTTTGAGATTGTTGCCTACTACTGAAAGATCCTACATAAAAACATTTTTTTTTCGAGGCCAAAGTGTTGGCGGGATTAGCGGGCAACGATAGCACGACTAAATTATGTACTTGAAATGTAGCGACGCAGTGTTGAAAAATGGATGCTGTAGGATTAAAGATAAATATATATAGATAGTTATGAGGGACTGGTAAAAAAGTAGATATAGGCATTACTTCCGGCTTTTTAAATCATATTGTGTGCCATTAAGTTAAAAATTAATGATAATTTTAGTGATTTAAGATCCCCGTGACTAGGGTACTGCTATGACAAATTTTAAAATTTATCGGCTTATTGCGGTATGTTTTAATATGAATATACAGTTGTGCTTGTGTCAATTAAATAAATTTTTGAACTCAATTTATAGTAATTTATAGTAAGTATATGAAATCGAATCTTATTTAAAATTGTCTTAAAATCCTATGCGCCTTAAATTTGGTATTTAGTTTGTTAAGTGGGTCTTTTAACTACTGTAAAAATTTGGAGCAGTAGGCTCGTTGTTAAATTAGGCCAAAAAATTGTATTTTCAACTTGACGCCATACATACTTGTGGCCATTTAAGGCTTTACCCGTTTTTTTCCAAATAGCGTTGTAGAGCCCATATCGGAGATCATGAAAACATAAGTCTTAAAGATCGGAAATGGCCACAAGTATGTATGGCGTAGACGTGCGCGCCGCGTCAAAAATTGGCGGCGGCGGCGCGCCGACCTCTGACGGTCGGCGTGGCGGCGCCGCGCCGGCGTGAAGTTTTATTAAAGCAAAAGTTAACTAATTTCTGGTTTTCTACAAGCATTATGCTCGCACACTCGCTGTTTGTGTACATACTTGTGTATATTTATGTTGACTTTACCATTTTTGCATAGCATTGGCACCTAACCTAACAAAGAGAGAAATAAAAAATGTATGCCAAAATTACGGCATACGTCAGCGGTCCCATTGCCGTACCTCCATACACTTTCCGGGCACTTTTCCGTCAGTTTTTGTGATACGGCAATAATTTTAACATTTTCCATAGAGATAGGTACGGCAAATTACAACACGAAACACGGCAACCCCAAAATGCCAGAGGAACAACACTGGCCAGGCGATTTATTGGGTGGTCGTGGCCATTGAGTAGAAAGGTTCACTTACACGGGCGATTTTTCGATTACAGCCCGGAGACAGAATGCCGAAATTAATGGAGCAATATCGAGCAATTTATAGAAATTTCTCTAATTGCTCCAATCAATTGCGTGTTGCTCCATTTCTCTGACTAGAATTGCCGTATATCCAGACGAGTTTAAAATTCAAGGCAATTTTTATATATATCCCGTACGTACATTTATAGTGTAGGGGGAGGGGAAACCGGCATGGTCGCCAGTCGGGCGTGGGCCAAGCGCGCAATATGTCGTGTTTCGCTGAGGAAAGATTACCGTCTTAATGATTCTCTTAATAAGTATTATAATTGTCTAAAGAAAATTACACAAAATCGTATAGTTATTGTCAAAAACTTGCAAGCTGATTTATAACACGCCACGGACAGACGGGTTCCAAGCAATCATAAGAAAAAACATTGCGTAGTTAGGTGAACCGGGTCAGGAAGAGTCAGAACAGCATTTTGAAGGTGTTTGCGGATAGGCACCTACAGCTGTCCAATCCTTTTCACTGGGTGGCACAGATCGGGACATTAGTAAGGTATATTAAATAGTAGTGATCTGTGTCACACACACCATCTGAACCTGAAGCGATGCTTTCTCGTTAATGCTTAGGTAGATAAATAAGAAGTTTAATTTCACTACTAACGTTGATATAAGTTTTTATTTTTATTGTAAATAACCCGATATGGATCTGAAATATAAATATTCTGATTTGATTTTGATTCGATTTATAACCAATTTTTCTTAACCACAAAATCGTATATTGTCAAAAACTTGAAAGCTGATTTACAACTAAAAAGTCATTATTATAAATGCACACCAAGCTGCGGCAGCGTGTAAGAGCACCTTAATAAATAGTAGTCGTGGCTCAGTTTCTCGTGCGTCAGCCGTCGGCGCGCCGTTTACATTAATCGGCGGCGGCGGCGCGGCGCGGCGCGCACGTCTATTATGGCGTCAAGTTGAAAATACAATTTTTTGGCCTACGTTTATCAAAGAGCCTACCGCTCCAAATTTTGATACATGATTAAGCCCACATCAAAAACCTTCATACCAATTTTAAGACCATTCTGGTGAGCGCATAAGATTTTAAGACCAGTTGAAGTTGCAATTTGTTGGTCTTAATTTATCAACGAGTCTACCGCTCATCATTTAAGACCTTTAAGACTTATGTTTTTATGATGTCCGAGATGGGCTCTACAACGCTATATGGAAGAAAACGGGTAAGTTTTTTGATAAATTTCCAGTAAGGCGGTCTCCAGCACTACATATATCCATAGTCAAGAGCGAAACATTGTAAATAGTGAATACCTATACAGGGTGATTCATGAGACGTGAGCAGGCTTAATACTACGGATTCAGTTAAAAATAAGCTATTGTTTGATATCAGTATTAGTGTGATAAGCGCAAAAAATTTTTTTTAAATAAAAATAAAATGTTTGAAATTATTTACGACACGCATGGTCACTCTACAATTAGAATACTCCGTCGAGTACTGATATTCTCTTGTTTTTCTGTGATATGTGTCAAATTGATGTCTGGTTACTTTTGAAACATCGTATCTCACTTAATTTTTATTTTTTATTTTTCATGATCAAAGTGCTGTCATGATTGTCAAAGAGGTTTTATCTTTATTGATTTGTTTATGTGGGGTGACCATGATTACAGAGAATAAAATTTCTATGAAACAAAAAGGTTAAAAAAAATTGAAAGGCGTTATTGTTTCACTTAAACATGATGGCGGTCGATTCATTATCGTTAACTAAGTGTGTAGGGTTGTTCCTGCTCACGTCTCATGAATCATTCTGTATAATAAAATTCTGTAAATAGGCTCGGGAAATGAAACTATTTCGCTGTGAAAGATTTTCAAATTAACATCAGAGCTGACAGGAAACAAATCAAGATGTTACCATACCATAGAGAATAATACGATCTATGACTATACTGAACTGTTGCCATATAAATGATAATAATTGCGCCCTCTTGATAATGATCATATATTTCTGGTCAGGCTTTAGTCACCTATGAACGACTGTTTTGCTCGGTAACTGTGGTCCCTAACCACAGTTACCGAGTAAGAGTTATGTCCGGTATCTCTCTTGGTCCGTGGTAGGCAGTGTAGGCACCATTGTAGTCTCCACGAAGTGACTATTACGGCCTTGGAACGTATCAGATACGTTTTCGGGGTTGTTCCCATTCGTTTATTTGCGGCATGACCACGGATAAAGATACAATATTTAGTGGAGTACGGGAACGCTTTTTTAACCTATAAAAATGACATATATCACAAGTCCGATTTTATTTTGTGACCTGTTGAAATACGTTAAGTACTAATAATAAAAAATATTTTCTAACAATTGTTAGCACTGCGCTAGGTATAATACATGTATTTGTTTGCTATACATAGAAAAGATTATGTAAGATTTATTTTTCTCCACCAGGCTATCGGTTTTTACTATTGCAACATAACTTCACCTTTTATAACGATTTTGTCAAGAGCATATGTCGTCTTAGCCATTTGTAATTCGATTAAAATTCAAGGCCACTTACATTTTGAAAAATTGTTGTCGATTATGCTCACACAATCCATTGACCAAACTGTTATAAAATGACAGATGATGTTGAAATAGTTGAATGTAATAGTATGGTAACGGAAAATATATCTTGTATAATCTTTTCTTGTGGTTATTAACAAATATGTATATAATACCTAGCGCGACGTCAAAAACTGTTAGAAAATATTTTTTACTATAAGTAATCATATCATATTCTCTAACTAAAAAAAAACATCGCACTTGTGAGTTATCGAAGCTCAAAACTGTTCGCGTACGGTACTAATTTTAGTAGTTCATAGTAGTAGTTTAGTACTAAAATAACACTTAGATTGGGCAAATAAGGTAATTAATCGGACATATATCTAGTTTTCTATTAAAATTACTGACGGACTAGGTAGATTGGGGCAGGTCCAGCAATAATACTAATTGCGTACTTGTCAATCCTAGAACATCTAAAGGTAACACTGTATGGAGACGTCATGTGTCACCGTTTATCTGTCAAAGTTCTGTCAAACGCTGATTTTGTATGGAAGACGACCTTCTGTATGAAATACTATTATATTATTCTGTGACCATGGCACCAATGCGTTTTCGGGGAATAGATTATAGACTTGTCTTCAGATCAATTATTTGTTTATTTCTCAAATCAACACTTACAGTCTAGCTACACGTGTTAATACCAGACAGATAACACGAGAGAATATGTTACAAATTACTTAAAACTTACGTACTAACCAATATTATGCATGTTCTTATCTATGTCATCATGAATTTATAAATGGCAAATAAAAGTACTGGAGTAGTAAAATAATTTTACCGTGTGCAATATGCATGCGACTTATTTTCTGTAATTAGAAACGTGTAGCCTGTTAATTTACACGTTTTAAAAAAAAAAACTACTTTTGTGAGAGAAGAGATTCAATTAACAATTAAACGACAAATTCGTAATTTTATTGATATAATTATATCATGAAAATATCTAAAGCTGACATAACTTTACGAAAAGCGCCATCTTAGATCTATGCGAAAAAAGGGATTTAGAAAAATATCGATACTTGATAACTTTTTGACTGGACTCATAGCCTAATTATACAGGTCAGTTAAATTTTTGACACCTCGTGACGTCAGTGACCACACTGACGTCATCAGGGAACGATGCGATTCTCAAACTTTTAAAATAGGCAAAATTATTTAATAGAGGATTACCTCTATTATTAGTAATTATACTAGACTAATGTCTAGACTAATGTCTAGTATAATTGCATTGCATGTCTAGTATAAGTGCATTCTTTTTATAATTAATAAAAATGCAAATTAAATGCCGTGCCATTAAAAAACAAATCATTGGGTATATCTAAACGACACCATACCAAGGGTGTGCAAGTGTGCATCTCTGTCAAAAAAATTGAGTTTGACATTTAGTATCCGATACGTTTCCCTAAGTGAGAAAGAGAACTTGTCATGCGTTAAGAAGGGACAACATGATTCGTAACGTCAAAGAAGGAGCTCTGTATCAGGGATATTACGGATACTTATTTTTTGACATCTGCGGATGCGGATATTAAAAGGCTCACATCCCTGGAATACGGATGCGGATGTAAGATAAGTACACAAAAAAAACAAAGATTAAAGTTTTGTACTGCTCACATCATACAAAGCCCTTCGCCCTACAATAGCATTTCAACACTAAAATCAAAACAAAACAAACTCGTCATTTCTTGTCGCTATCCATCAAGGACATAGAGCTCGATCGACGAATCACGAAAATGTAACAATATTCCGATTGGGTAATGGTGAAATTACCTACGTTACTTTACCTAGCACGTGCGCCGTCGCAGAGATGTTCCTGTACCGACTTGTTCCACATCTGCATCCGCATGACCTCGGCATCGATTTGATGCGTAGGCGGATGCGGATTTTGAAAATGATGCGAAAGATCCGCGGTTTCCACAAACCACAATTTCCACAAACCATAGACAATTTTCCGCACAGTATTGAATATTATCTACTTATGGTGTCCCTATGACGGAATTCATGGCCGGCCATAAACTGTTATAGTTTTTAAGGGGCACCACACATTAGAGCGGAATTTAGCTATTCGTAAACAAAAGCGGAAATTGGGCTATGGTAGCGGAAATTTGTCTATGGCCTCCATACAAAAATTCAGCCTACCATAGACAAATATCTGCTCATAAATATGTTACTAAAGATTACAATGTAATTCCATTACAATTACAACGTAACTTATAAAATATTTTAGCGTAATTCCACATTCAGTGCGTTGGTATGAAGTTTTACACGCAGTTACACTACACCAATATTTACGAGCAACTATTATTATATACATTATATATCTATCAAATATTTGGGAATCTCAGACAAAAATGAAACGGCGTGATAAGTTTAAAAGAAACGGAGATAGTACAATATGGCCGTCTGTCAGTGTAATACTCGCCAAATAGTTGTATTGCCACAATGTTAAAAAAAAGTCCTCAATAAATTACATGCCATGCAATGAATTGCCAACTAAAAGTATTATATTAAATTACCTAAAATTATATGAAGCTTATTTTAGGTATAAAATAATTAAAAAACACAAAATAAACTTAGTACCGGCACGCTAACATTTTTGAACATGAATAGTATATTAATTAAACTCCCTGACTGAATTGAAGATGTCAACGAATGGCATCATTATGTGACGTAGGTGAGGTCTTTTCGGACGAGCTGTCAAAAATTTGAATGACCTTTATAATTAGGCTATGACTGGACTAAGCAAGAAAACGGGCGGCTACAGTTAACCAATTTGATTCCTAGGCCACTCTAGAACCTTTTCACAATAGTTCGTTGGTAGCGAATAGGTTACGTTTAAACGTATCCATGGGCACGGGCAACTGTCATTACGACAAGGTTCTACAGTGGCCTAGGAATCAAATTGGTTGACCGTCATTGACCGTACACTATAAAAGTAAGAAAAGAATATCATGAAGGTTAGAAGATGGGTTCTCTTCTAGTTTCCTTGAAATAAATACAAAAAAAACCTTTTTCTATTTCTGCTTTAAATATACCATATATTGAAAAACTGTATACGATAATTATTGCATTGTATAAAACCGATATAAGGCATTGCAATTTGTAGGGCCCAATCTGTTGTGTACCCTGCCTTTTTATACCCCTCCCTCAACTCCCTAAGCGCCCTAACTTTTTTTACACCTCGCAATCTGTCAGATTGGGCCCTAAAAATTGCAATGTCTAATACCGGTTTCAGAAAATAGAGGAGTGAAAATACGTACCTATTAAATTTACATTTACAATGCGTGATGTAATGTAATGCAACTAATTAAGTTTCTTCAGTAGGTACATACCTAGTAGGTACGTTGCTAGGGACGACGGTTTGGATAGTAGGTAGGATAGGGATGGGGTACCTATAGGGATGTAACAAATATTCGTATTCGCATTCGCGAGTATTTGCATGTTTTTTGATATTCGCAAAAATTAAATGCGAATATTTCCGAATAGTTTTAGAGCATTTTATCTAAGAAAAAATATAGAAAAGGAAATTACAATTGTGTCAAACGTCTTTTAATTATCTTAATGAAATATATATAATCGTTGTTTCATAATTTCGAATATATTCCAGTTAACAGAACATAAAAGTTTGAGGATACCTACTAAGTACCTAAATAAAATTCGTTTTCTTAACATTCGGTTAGAAAATATCTGTCGTCTGAATCATTTAACTATACCGCAACTTTACTTATACCAGGTTATTGACCCCATATTCGCATTCGCATTCTCGAATATGAGTGGCAAATATTCGCATTCGCGTTCGCGAATGATCAAAAAGCAATATTCGTTCCATTTCTGGTACCTAGATAGGTACCAGTGATGGTACAGGAATAGGTAGATACCTATTTCCTGATATTTGCTACAACAAGTGTCTTGAGCTAGCCGAGGGATTCGTGAAATATGTAGATATACTATCAATTTTATATTTCCTGTATAAATTCAAAAACTGTATTTTTTGATAAATTATTTTAAGGTTTAGGTTTACGTTGGTTCCTCGATACAGTTATCATATCTACCTACAAACTACGTTCTAGGAAAACATTGTTTTGATCTGTATTTACGAAACTATCTAGGGTTAATAACAATATAATTATTTAGTCGTAAAAATACGTTTTCGTAGGGATTGTGTTAATTTTCGTCCACTCTTGTCAGTTTTATGTCCACTTATTTAAGTAGGGTAATTGTGCTAGTTTCCCATCCAGGTTCAGTTTACCGTCCCCTTGATTAAACTGCTGCAAATAAATGGGAAAAACTTTTTAAGGTCAACATAGTTTATATTTATAGTTTATTCTTTAGTAGATTTTTTAATTTTAAGCATTTATTTTAGGAAAAACTTGAAGAAAAACTAATAAATAAGTATGGACGGAAAACTGACATGAGTCGACGAAAACTAGCACAATCACCCTATATGTTTATCTTCAAGTTTTTCCCAAAATAAAAGCTTAAAATTAAAAAAATCTACTTAAGAATAAACTATAAATATAAACATTTATTTGGAGCAGTTTAATCAAGAGGGCGTTAAACTGGACCTGGACGGGAAAGTAGCCCAATTACCCTATGATGATTTTATTATTTATATAAATGACGGGTAATAATTTCTCTCCGTATCAAATTAATACCTACAGCTACCTATCATCACATCCATCACATCATTACGTAGGAACCGAATGTTTAAATGTACCTACATACATACGTATTTTGTAAATGAGTAGGTACCTACGTGCTTGCGATGCGATCTCTTTAATTTATATGAGTCAACCCCCCGATGAAAATGCTTTGGCTAATTTCCTTATTATCATACATCGTTGAATCCACAGAGAACCTTCTCTGTGATTGAATCGTATTCGTACCTAATTCTAATCCAACTTGAGAAATCAGCTACTTTCGCTCAAGGGATGTAAAAAAATCGTTGATGTATTTTTTATTTATGGCTTCAAGCGGCGTCGATGGATTCGAAGGAGGGGTGGGATTTCGTTTGGAGTGGAGAGAGCGCGTCCGTTAGGGGTTGCTTCGCTGCTACGCGCCTGCGCGCGTACTTCGCGTTCGCGCCACTCGGCTACGTCGCTTGCGAGCCAGTAGCCACACTAGCTAGCCAGATGTTCAGAAAAGCTTTCTGTCGATACTTTAACGCTCCTACAATTATTTAAGTAAAATGTGCATTTGAACTATTTTCAAGTTTTCATTATGAAGTCAAAGGTCCAAAGAATAGTTAAAACAATGTGTACTCTGTGAACTGTGCTTCTAACTGAAAATTGTCTGGCGTCTTAATGTCCACGAGTTCGTTCGAGACTAACAAAGCGGCGGACATTTTATTTTGAGTATTCGATAATGTAGCGTTGCGTCGAAAACATTCATGTCGTTTTGTGGTTATAACTTTAGATATCGTTCGCTTACACCTTTCGTAAGTATATAATGCTTTTATAATGTTTTTTTTTTGTCATGTACCTTAATGAATATACCGCTAGTAAAAAGCGGGTTTGCTAGCGTTTTACCGTAAGGATGTCGAGATTTTAAGGAAAAAATGTTTTGTTTAAAGTGACGTATGCAATCGGATCAATATATGATATAAAATTTTCATATTACATAAAGCTAATTTATTTGATATCGACCCACTCTGCTTAGGAGGCTCTTGTCAGTTATTTCCGCGCGCACGACGCCTCTAACCTCTACTCTAATCAAATTGTCACGATTACAACACCGTTCGTCAAAAGTAGACTATGAGTTTGTTAGGTATTCTATTTTCTATTTATTCCTGTGTAAATAGCGATGCCGAGGGGGGTGAAGCGAGGGTTGGCGGAGGGTGAGGGCGAGGTGGTGGTACGCGTTGGGGCGTCTCCGTCACAAACTACGCTTTTGGATGACAGCCCAAGCCAGCCTATCAGTTACCATCTGCTCGACCACGGCTATGGCGCCACGCCACAACATCAGATCAGAAGGGAGGCACCTTCTGCACCACCAAAGACATCTGAAGTAAGTATCTTTTTATTAGCATATATACTAATTATCTTAAGAATATAGGTACATGTCGTGTAAGAAAATAATATCCACCTTATTATTAAGAAATACATATTTAGAATCAATAACCAAATTATGAACATAAGTGGTTCACAAATTAACTATATTTGTGATCCTGATACTGCTTGCAATAATTATGGTAACAAACAAATAACCATCATGTTGTTATATATGGTTAGCTAAATAATAAGGCCAAGTCATATAGGTACTTGTTCATTGGCTTAATATTTTTAGCAGCAGGTTTTTCTTTACTACCAAACACCAAATGTCCTAAGTATATATTGTCAGCTGGTGACAACCAAATTTCACTAAAACGAAAATCAACTTTGTTACTAACATGGTTCATTCTGGCTATGAACTTGTGGTAGTAATCAGTGAGTTTTGGTTGTCGCCAGGCAATATCTTCTTGGGTCCTTGATGCTTGTGAAATTTTATGATAATAAGTACTTAACCTTAGTGTTGGACATGTCAGTTTTAAAATATGCTTATAGAAAGCCTTTATTTTTTATATCAGGGACAATTTTAAAGCTACTTTTATATGCAGCCTCGCCTGCAACTTAGCAATGTTATGCCTCTATGGTGCATAAATACCCAACCCATACCAGGATATGTTTAGGATTATTAGCATTCATTTAGATCGTAATTACATTATAAGCTTTATTGTTGTAAGCTACTAACACTCAAAAAAATCAGCGTTATTGAAGTAAGTGTAGTAGAGTGTACATCTATACAGAAACCGTGATCTGTTTCTGGGTTCTATCTCTTCACATATAATCTAGTTAAATTAGTTATATTTGTGACCATTGAATCTAGGTAGTCAGTGACAGAAGATAAATTCTACTTCATTAAATCACTTTATATGTCAAACGGATATGCCAGCAGCAGCCATTATTTAGAATAGATTATTCTCCATTTTAACGGTTCTTTTCCATAAGGATCACAGACAAAACTGGGGTCAAAGGAAATGGTTTAAACAAGATCTGTTCTGCCAAGGGAATCTCCAGATCGTCATTACATTGCACATACTTTCAATTCGCTGACAGTAAGTGGCAAGGAAGTGACATTAATTTTGAATGATGTCATAAAAACACACAATAGGTATGCAACTGCAATTTCGTAAAACATGTTACAATATTAACCAGGGTTTGTGATAGGAGTCAAGCACACAATGCAATCCTGTTAATTAACATTTGGCACTTAGATATCAATTCAGCATGGTCAGCGCAAGTGTGCAGCAACAGTATCTCCAGATACTAACAATGTTGTTTTAGAATTTTCCCTGAACCAAGTATTTATCCTTATACAGTCTTGGTTTTATTTATAATATTTTATGATTTGTGTTTCTGAAACATGTCATATACTGCAAAAACCTTATACATGAAAAGTAATGCAACTTAAGTATACTATGCTAACCACCACCGCTGCCATATTATTAAAGTTTTAAATATTATTAAGGTATACACATTCTAGGTACACACCTATACTGTTCCTATCCCTTAAATCATTTTGTTTCATGGTAATAAATTTAATGTGTGCATGTTAAGCATTTCTACGGTTCATTGACCTAAGGGGGCGTCCATTATCATTGTCATACGTTTTTGGCTTGTTTTAGACCCCCCCCCCCCCCTCCCCCATGGTGATCTTTGGTGATATTTTCAGGACCCCTCCCCCCCTCGTCCAATATGACGTGTAATTTTTAGCTAACTAAAGTAAGTACAGTTTTCTAACACGTGAAAACGTTAACTGTGGTTAGGTTAACTGGAAGAAATCCCTTAAAGGGATAAGTTCGCCTTTGTACGTATATGTTGTGTTATATGTATTTCGTTGTGTTTTCTTGTACAATAGTGTTTTCCTACTACTACTAAAACGTAACGTACGTACGTGAAGGGTAAAAAAATTAAACTACATGTATGCACATCTAACTATTTTCATTAAAATAATATTTAATAGAAAAAAACCGGCCAAGTGCGTATCGGACCACGCATAATGGAGGGTTTCGTACATACTATCGAAAAAGTAATATCAAAAGGTCGTATCTGCCTATGAAAGACGTTTTTTGGAGATTACTTAATAATTCCTAAACCGAGAAATATTCTCGATATTTTTCATATTTTTTGGATCCCCTGTTCAAAACTGACAGGGGGGCACAATTTTTTTTTAGACTTACGGGGTGATAATTGATCTTTCTTTGTGATTATTGAAATTGTTACATGTATGGACTGCCCCCGCGAAAATATATCTTTTTCAGCAATTTTACTATAAACAACAATACACCTTATGTTCAAATATTTATTAAGGTACGTTTTATAGTTTCCGAGTAAAATGGCTGTGACATACGGACGGAAAAACGGACATACGGACGGACAGGCGGACATAACGAAACTATAAGGGTTTACGTTTTTGCCATTATGGCTACTGAACCCTAAAAACCTACTGTGAAGTAAATAATATTTCAAATGCCACTAAAAATTATTTACAATCATAGTGCATCTCATAAGAGTCATAACTTATGACTCTTATGAGATGCACTATGATTGTAAATAATTTTCATAAGTGTCATAGGTCTTTACAAGCAGTTTCAATTTCACTAAATAGCACTATTCAAATGCAATTGTTTCGTTTTTAGATTAAGATTTCAGGAGTTCCCTTGATTCCTCATGGATCCCGTGATTAGAATTAGATTTTGATAAAAATGAGATCAATCTAAGTGACCTCGTGCATAAAGCATAGCGACGCCTCGCCCGCTCAACTAAACGCAGAAGTCCAACTGCGAGGCAAATTTTACTCTGGTTTTCACAGATTGGTTCATTTAAAAGTTGATAATTTTTATTTTATTGAAATACAGTATAGCACGAAGGAACAAAAAAATTACACGTGTCCAGACCCCCCTCCCCCCTGTGGTGATCATTGGTGATTTTTTCTTGACCCCCTCCCCCCTCTATACAATATGACACGATTAATGGACGCCCCCTAAGTAGTATTTGTGTGGGTGCGTGCGTGCGTGCGTGCGTGCGTGCGTGCGTGCGTGCGTGCGTCCGTGTGTGCGTGCGTCCGTGTGTGTGTGTGTGTGTGTGTGTGTGTGTGTGTGTGTGTGTGTGCGTGTGCGTGTGCGCGCGCGCGCGTGTGTGTGTGTGTGTGTGTGTGAGAGAGAGGGTGCGTGTTTGCGTGTATGAGTGGCAGTGTAAAATCTCTAAATGTCACGACAATTAAAGTCAGTGATCGTACCTAGCCTAGGGTCCGGATCTACATTTTTTTCAGTATATTTATATTTCCTCCGGGCCTGGTTTGACACGTCACGAGCATAAAGAAATAAATAAACTTTGAGTGTTCACTCCATACAAACTGGTAATTAGCCCGAAAGCTTGATATTATGAAAGTTTGACGACTAAGGGGACTGAGGGAGGAGCAGACATGTTTTTAAATCCCCGACTTAATTATATTATAAGACAGCCCTTCGCTGGTGTGTTACTCAATCATTGACGGCGGATGCCAGGGATTGGCTCTCTCAAACGTTCCATTACAGACACATGTTTCTTTACTTTTATTCTTGTATTTTATTGTATTATTTAAATAAAGTTTTAATTAAAAGAGGGGTCAAAGAAGGCAAGTGGCGTGGCCAATAATTTGAGTCTAAGGCCTTTTGAAATTTGTTTAATACTTTTTCTACGACTACATATCTACTCAATTTTACAAGAAACAATAAATTTTCGGTTGCCTCTTTGGCTATTGCAGATTTTCAACAAAAGATAAACCATCATTGAAGATTCACTCTTTGAAACACTACATTTCAAGTAAATTAACACAAACACGCAGTCATTATTTAATCAAACATTCTTAATACTTACAATGTACCTAGCCTAGGTCAAACATAAAGACAACTTAACTAAAAGAAGAATTTACAGGGGGGTTATGCCGAACCTCAATCCAAAATTCGTTTATCTGTGTCTCTTTCACTCTAATGAAGAAAGAAAAATAGAGCTTAGAGATCAATAAATCTAGACACACTAGCAGTGCGTCCAGCCAAGTTCAAAGAAAACGAACTGGCGACCCATCATTCGTGTGTATATTTACACGAGCCATTACGAGCTACATTTGACCCCCCATAACTCCAAACCTAGTTAAAGGTTGAACACGCCAAAACCTGGGCATGTAAAAATAGCTATAGTTATTCAAAAAATGCATATATTCAAACTTTTTAAACAACAATTTTCTCACAAGGAACTGGGCTATAAAAATGATGATAGTTTTATTTTCTTTTATTTATTCGTTGGCAAAATGTCGAGCGTACAACATCAAAAACGTGAACGCATTTTGCACGAACATGTAAAAAATCCCATGTTAAGCTACAGAGATATCGCGAAAAGGCTGAAATATCCACAATCTACGGTTGGTCACGTATTAAAAACTTTCCGTGAACGCTTGACAATAGATAGAAAGCTAGGAAGTGGTGGGTTGCAGGGAGTTAAGAATAATAAAAAGGAAAGAGTCTTGTAAAGATTTTTGTCTCAAATCATACGATTTCATCTCGTGATATTGCTAAAAATGTGAAAATGTCTCAGTCCTATGTCCATAAAGTGAAACAGAGGGCAGGACTGAGGAGTTATAAAGCCCAGGCCGCACCAGATCGAGACTCAAAACAGAACTTATCCGCAAAGATACGGTCGCGACAACTCTATGAAGATTTTCTTACAAAATTTGAATGCGCGGTAATGAACGACGAGACGTATATAAAATTGGATTTAAAACAAATACCTGGTCAAGAGTATTATACTAGCTAATCTCGAACAGATACTCCTGAAGATTTTGAATTAAAAAAACGAGGGCAAGTTCCAAAAAAAATACCTTCTTTGGCAGGCAATATGTAGCTGTGGTAAAAGAAGTCGCTCGTTTATTACCACCGGGACAATAAACGGCGATATTTTTCGGAAAGATTGTTTACAGAAGCGTTTGCTGCCTTTTATAAGACAGCATGCCTCACCACCGCTGTTTTGGCTAGATCTAGCCAGTTTCCAATACGCAAAATCAGTTATGGAATGGTACAACGCTAACAGGATCATGGTGGTACCCAAAATATGCAATCCGCCAAATAGTCCAGAACTGCGGCCTGTTGAAGAGTACTGGAGTATTATGAAAGGAATTCTAAAAAAGAAAGGCGGAGAAGTAAAATCGGTCCCTGAGCTACAAAACATATGGACCTGGGTGACAAAAATCTTTTCAAAAGACAGGGTGCAAAGTCTTATGAGCCGTGTGCGTAGAAAAGTTCGATCTATGGCTTACTGTGTAAACATTAATTAAAATTAAAAATGTGATTTTAGAATTCATTAAATTTGTCATTAAATATGGTATTCATAATGTAGTTATTTATTTTCAAACTGGTTTAAAAACAAATTTTGCGTGCCCAAGTTTTGGCGTGTTCAACCTTTAATTTGTATACCTGAAATTTGGCACATTTATTAAAATCTCTTATAGACGGAGAGCTAGCCACACCAGGCTTGACACAATAATGAGAGCAACGAAACCCCTCTACTCAGTTTGCTGTACTATGCTTATTTCTAGATCTGGACATCCTAGAGTAGTAGTAGTATTAGTAGTAGTAAAACACTTTATTGTACAAGAAAACACAACGAAAGACATATAACACAACATATACGTACAAAGGCGAACTTATCCCTTTAAGGGATTTCTTCCAGTTAACCTTTGAGCAATTGAGAGAGAAAGTTGGAAGTGCTAGGCAGACGTAGGTACTGTACGATGCTGTAAGATGTAGAGTCCTGGGCTAGATGCAATATTATGAGAAATTATATAAATAATTTGATTATATCATTGCCAAAAGTTTTTGTTGGGGAAAAGTAGTGCCAAACGACATATGTATGTAATGTAATTCATAGTTTATGACCTCTACTGTTTTTGTCTCCGTAAAAATACGCAATGTGATTTGTTCTAATGTTAAAATATACGCCCTGTCCTTTATAACTGAGACAACGTCGGTAGTTTGTACCTATCAAAATAGGTACTTTTGGTATTACATACTATTTTCCGATATAAACTTTTGTTAGTCCGTCACTCTTACCACCCATTAAAAGCTGCCAGATGCCCGGATCTAGCAACAAGGATAGGTTAGCAATCTTACCAGACGGGTTTTTTGCTCTCATTATTGTGTCATAATATCTGACGTAGCCAGCTCTTACTTAGTCCATTAGCTCGTCTAGAATCCAAAATTTCATAAATGTAGCTCAAACGGTTATTGATATATTTACGTTTAAAAACCGGTATTTTATGACTGACTCCTGACAAAACCTGTAAGAAACATAACCTACTTCTAGATGACTTAGAAACTTCACGTTTGGCACCGCGGGGTCGTCACTCCCTGACAGCTCACCCCAAGCTGCCCTGCGGGCTTATTATCGATGGTGTTCCGGACCTTTGGGAGGCATATGCGGAGCCGGAGCCAACGTGCAGAGGCCATTTCGACAATTTAATGAAAAGTGAGGGGTACACTAAGCGGATGCTGCCTCTACCCGTGTCATAGAACGCACGCAAAGACAGCACCCGCCATGGTGTAAGGACACTAAGGACTATTCAGAGTTAATGGAAATGTACTATGCTATTGGGTGAAGAATATGGACTAACTACTGGGCTATTGGATGAAGAACCGGACGTCTGCCTAATAAAACGGTATCCAATTTTATTTCCGGCAGACGGTGACGCGCCTTCCGCAAGATGGACCCCATAAGAAGCGACATCAAAGATGGCTCAAGGGCAAGTACGGGGGCTGGGGGTAGAGAGGTGTCACTGGACTTAAAACATATAGCCAACTCGCTACTTTGGTCTCCACATCTACCCTCGAGAACGCAGCTCTAACGACCCCACTCTGGACAGCCGGCTAAGGAAAGCCAGAGGCGGGGGAGCTGTCCCTAGCGGGCGGGCAGGGGAGTCCCACCCATCCCCACCCCAGGGGCACTCAGGTACGTGGAGTCGTTACTCTCCAACAGTTCGCCACAAGCTGCCCTGCGTTAACTGATTGCGTCGATGAAAACCAGTGGGCGATGGGGTTATCACATCCCTACGCCTATTATTATTGTGAGCCTATACTGTCCCACTGCTCACTCTCCCCACTTTTTCAATTGATCCCGGTCTTGTGCAGTCTCTGGCCATTTTTAGGGTTCCGTAGCCAAATGGCAAAAAACGGAACCCTTATGGATTCGTCATGTCTGTCTGTCTGTCTGTCTGTCTGTCTGTCTGTCTGTCCGTCCGTATGTCACAGGTATTTTACTATACGACGTATCTGAATAAAATTTCCACCAAAGGTGTATTTTGTATGCAGCTACTTAGTTATGTAGTTAAATTTGAAAACAAAATATATTTTTAGGGGGGCGCTAGCATACAGGTAACTAAATTAAAAAAAAAAAATAACCAAATATCAACATGTGACACATCAATCGATAGGTCTTTCAAAATAACATTGAGGTTTCTTTGACTATTTTGTGATTAAGTGAATATTTTCTGAAATAATCGCTTCGAAAGTCAGAAAAGTTGTGTAGCCCCCCCCGTAACTTTTGATCCGTAAGTTCAAAAAATATGAAAAAATTTGAAGAGATGCTCCTTATCATATACTTTCAACGAAAATTGTTTTGAACATTATCGGTTCAGCCATTTTTGAGTTATCTCCAAAAAACTTCTTCCATAGGCATCAGATACGACCTTTTGTTATTAGTTTGGTTTTTATTCCATTGAAGGTACGGAACCCTCCTATGCGTGGTCCGACACGCACTTGGCCGGTTTTTTCAAAAAGGAGTCAAGCTCGTCTCGCCGCCACCGGCGGGGTCTGCCGGATATTAGGCGTATATAACGAGAAAAAACTGAAACTTGAAATTTATTGATAATAAATAAGTATCAACAAAAAAAAACCGGCCAAGAGCGTGTCGGGCCACGCTCAGTGTAGGGTTCCGTAGTTTTCCGTCCGTCACAGTAAGTGTCCCCACGTAAGAGTTAAAATAACACCGCCATGTAGGATATGATACTCATATCATCGTTCCACGTACCGCGACATCTATCGGGAAATTAAGTAAACTATTGCGCGCGAGCTTAAAGTATTGAAGATGATTTTTATGGGATAATTCTTTATTGCGTGAACCGATTTTCACCGTTTTTACTTTATTTGAAAGCACGTCATTTCATTGTGATTTTGTAGAAATTACAGGTACAATAAACACCTGCTTATACGGTTAAATTACAAACTTAGTTCAGAAATTATTTTGTATTTTTTTTTTCAAAAACTATACAACCTATCAAGTTCAAAATAATTTGCCTAGAAAGTTTTTATAAAGTTCTACTTTTGAATTTTTTTTCATATTTTTAAAACTTATGGTTCAAAAGTTAGAGGGGGGGACACACATTTTTTTTACTTCTGGAGCGATTATTTCCGAAAATATTTACATTATCAAAAAATGACTTTAGTAAACCCCTATTCATTTTTAAATACCTATCCAACAATATATCACACGTTAGGGTTGAAATGAAATAAAAATCACTCCCCACTTTACGTATAGCGGAGGTACCCTAATAAAACATTTTTTCCACTTTTTATTTTACCACTTTGTCGGCGTGATATACATATTAGTACCAAATTTCAGCTTTCTAGTGCTAACGGTCACTGAGATTATCCGCGGACGGACGGACGGACGGACAGACATGGCGAAACTATAAGGGTTCCTACTTTACTACGGAACCCTAAAAAAACAATACTATGTGCGGAAAGAGAAGTGTCGTGATTTATATGGAACTTAATTCAACCTACGATACTTCTCTTTCCGCACAGACTTGATCAAAAACGTAACCCACTTCCAGATGACTTAGAAACTTGATATTTGGCATCAATATAGACTTTTATGCGTAGACAAACAAAAAAATCAGAAAACAGAAAGTTATTGATAAGTCATCCGAAAAAAAAAAATATATACACCGTGGGCTGGAATAACCCGACAGATCTTAACTTAACCACGAATTTCTAAGATCAAAAGAAGGATAAAATATTATATGACTTTAGGTCAATTTCGCCAAAAAAAATAATTTTATTTTGTGTTTTTTTTTTCATTTTTTGAATGTTTATTGCACATGAAAAGTTAATGTTATTATTAAAATTGTCGCCTAAAACAAATTGGTACATTTTTTTTTGTAAAAATTTCGTTTCTGCTAAGTTTTCGTTGTCACTTTGATATCTGCCAATAAGAACGTGTAAACTATGTCCAATAGTGGCAACAACGCCATTAGAATAGTACATTACTTACCTAGGGCTGTAAAAAAAAGAAAGCCCGAAATCGCAGGTATTTGGGACCCGAGCCGCAGGCGAGGGTTGTAAATATGCGATAGAGGGCTTTCTTTTTTACTGCCCGTGGTGAGTACACAATTTTACGTCCCCACCTGGCCATAATGCGAGTTTTACCGTAAGCGTAGCGAGCGGTAAAACTCACATTATGGCCAGGTGTGACGTAAAAGCGTTTTGTGATACTGATGAGTTATAATAAAATAGTATTTTGTGCAACAGGTACATAATAAGGGTTCTTAAGATTCGAGGGTCGAAGTTACAAAATGAGGCGAAGCCGAATTTTGTAATAACAGACCCGAGAATTTTAAGACCTAATTATGTACCGTTGCATACGAAACTTTTTCTACGACAGTAGCAAAAACGTAATTAATAAATAATTTTAAAGTTCTTAAGTATCACGAGTACATAAATCAATTTTGTTTTAAGATTTTTCTATCAACTAATAACTTACTTTTGTGCCGAAGTCTTCGGATATTCACTGTGAAGTTTTCTTGTCACTTATTTTATGAAAATTAACATAAACTTCTTGATATTAACATAATATACGAGTTTAAATACAAAAATTAAGCCGTACATTGTGTTGAAACTTTTTAAATATTAACTTTTTGACTAAATGTCATAGACAGACCACGAGTTGGTTTTCAATTGCAAAAAAATATGGCTTCGTTCAAGTAACTCTCAATGCAAAAGCTTACATTAAAGTACTATTATGCTTTTCATAAATATGAAAACTAAATTATTTAAGATATTAATACTTTAAAAAAGACGTGATAATGTTTTTATCATAGTTTGTGCAAAAATAATTTCAAGTATAAAAATATAATTTATATTGTAAACAAGTACGAACCCTTTTTAGACATGGCACCTGGAAGTCAGTGTATTAAAAAAACAAAAACAGTTGCACAATATGTTTTGTGTGACTGCTAGCAGTTATAGAAAGTACCTATAGACAAATAGACTTTAGTGCCTTCATTTAAATGATGTAGTTTTAGATACCACTATCAGTCATTTAATTGGCATATAGAAGTGCTGGAGTAGAAAAAGTGTATTTTTTTTAAATTGGTATTAACTCTGAAACTAGGCGTATTCCAGAAAAGTTTATAGGACATTTTAGTATCTAAATATGATCAGGAATACAGTGTTAAAATCTGTCTAGTTATATGGGCCCACGGTGTATATATATATAACCGGCCAAGAGCATGTCGGGCCATGCCCAGCGTAGGGTTCCGTAGTGGCCGGCCTGTAACAATCTATCCGTTCAAAAGGTTATTTATTAAGGGATATTTGGCGGTCACGTCATTTTACGATGTGGCACTTACGTTCTTTCAAAAACGGCTCAACCGATTTAATTCAATATAGTTTTCATTGAAAGTAATAGTACTAGAGCCCACGACCAAAACCATGTCTCATAGCAATACGGCAAAAACCCTATAAAATCGTTAGATTATATGATTCTGAACCCGACTAGGTGTGTAGTAACGGTCGAAAGTGTAGCAACTGCGTGGGAGGCCATTTCTGCTGTGTCAAAAAAAAAGGCAGTCGGTATTATAGCAATACGTCTGATATTGAAAATGTACATAGATTTTATAATTGTATTACGAAAAAGTTTGTTTTCAGACATTTTGCGCGTAGCATATAGCCTGAGCGCATTATTGAAAATGTCAACAAATTTAGCCGACCTGTATCATAGCAATACGGATAATATTTTTTTTAAACTTTTCGTATTGCTGCCAGGATTACCAAAAACCTGTTTTCAGACACTTTAAGTGTAGCATATACTCCCAAAAACGAAAATAACGTTTCGGAGTCGCCTGGCCGACGCCTCAGCGCTTGTTACTTTGAATAAACCGTTTTTTTTCAACTTCATCCCAGTTTCCTTTTGTGCGATTTATTTCAGTCCTTCAACTTCAATGTTACGGTTTCGGGTAAATTCTTTGTTAATTATCATCTAATAAATTCAGGGTCGCAACGTATTCATTGGTTTGTAACAGAGAATTAGAGATGCCTCAATACGATTTTTAAATGATATCTGAGTATCGAAAAGTTGTCTGATAGAGAAGGTGCTACACTTAATTTGTCTGATATAAATTTTTTGCACATGTGGACAACTTATTTTATCATGTCCAACAATTTTCAGACATATTGCTATGATACCGATCGGTAAAATTTGTTAACATTTTCAAAACGGTCTCAAAATTTAATGCGTTCACATTTTCGTCTGAAAATTGTTTTGTTCGCATCAAATAACCAAAATTTACTAATAAAAAAGATTTTCAGACGTATTGCTATGAGACATTTTTTTTGTCTCATTTTTAATTTTTTTAAGTGATTTTACGGGTTTGCGCTACACCACTAACGTCTGAAAAATATGTTTCCGGTATCTCAGAACTATCATTCAACTACAGTCTGCAAATCAGACATATTGCTATGATGCAGTTCGGTAAAATTCTTTGACAATTTTGAAAATTCGGTCAGATCAAACGCTACGCGGAAAATGTCTGATATTGGTATTTTCGAGTTCAGGATAATCGTATCTATCGATTTGATGCGGTTTTGGCCGTATTGCTATGAGACAAAAATTTTGGTCGTGGGCTCTCGTACTATAATCATAATATAATAAGGCCTCACTTTCGAGAATTTTTAAAAATTTTCGGACTCGCGTTTCAAAAGTTTAACGGGGTACGGACGCCATTTTTTGAACTTTCATTGCTATTATTATTAATTACGAAAATATTAGTTTTATCCAAAAAATGTTTTAGAGGACCACTATTCTTTTTGAAAGACCTATCCAACAATACACCACACAATAGGGTAGAAGCGAAAAAAAATCACCCTCACTTCATGTGTACGGGAGGTATCCCTAATTAAAAATATTTTACCAGTTGTAATTCTATCACTTTGTCGGCGTAATTAATGCACATACTCATACCAAATTTCAGCTTTCTAGTACTAACGGTCACTGAGCTAGACCGCGGACAGAAGGAGGGACATGGCGAAACTAACGGTTCCTAGTTGACTATGGAACCTTAAAAACCTGTGGAAAACCTAACTCACTTCTAAATAGACTTAGGCGTATACGCTTTTTAGGGTTCCGTAGTCAACTACCTTATACATAGTTTCGCCATGTCTGTCCGTCCGTCCGTCCGTCCGCGGATAATCTCAGTGACCGTTAGCACTAGAAAGCTGAAATTTGGTACTAATATGTATATCAATCACGCCGACAAAGTGGTAAAATAAAAAGTGGAAAAAAAATGTTTTATTAGGGTACCTCCCCTATACGTAAAGTGGGGAGTGATTTTTTTTTCATTTCAACCCTAACGTGTGATATATTCTTGGATAGGTATTTAAAAATGAATAGGGGTTTAGTAAAAATCATTTTTTGATAATGTAAATATTTTCGGAAATAATCGCTCCAGAAGTAAAAAAAAAATGTGTCCCTCTAACTTTAGAACCATAAGTTTTAAAAAACCGGTCAAGTGCGTGTCGGACCACGCATAGGAAGGTTCCGTACCTTCAATGTATTAAAAACCAAACTAATACCAAAAGGTCGTATCTGATGCCTAGGGAAGAAGTTTTTTGGAGATAACTCTAAAATAGCTGAACCGATAATGTTCAAAATAATTTTCGTAGAAAGTATATGATAAGGCACATCGCCTCAAATTTTGTCATATTTTTTGGACTTACGGTTCAAAAGTTACCGGGGGGGCTACACAATTTTTCTGACTTTCGAAGCGATTATTTCAGAAAATATTCACTTAATCAAAGAAACCTCAATGTTATTTTTAAAGACCTATCGATTGATGTGTCACATGTTGATATTTGGTTAAAAGACATTTTTTGAAATTTAGTTACATCTATGGAGCGCTCCCCTAAAAATATTTTTTTTTTTCAAATTTAACTCCATAACTAAGTAGCGGCATACAAAATACACCTTATGTGTAAATTTTATTCAGATACGTCGTATAGTTTCCGAGTAAAATAGCTGTGACATACGGATAGACAGACAGACAGACGACGAATCCATAAGGGTTCCGTTTTTTGCCATTTGGCTACGGAACCCTAAAAATGTGAAAAAAATCTCAAAAGTAGAATATTATAAAAGCTTGCTAGGAAAATTATTTTGAACTTGATAGGTTGAATAGTTTTTGAAAAAAAAATACAAAATAATTTCTGAACTAAGTTTGTAATTTGACCGTATAAGCAGGTGTTTATTGTACCTGTAATTTCTACAAAATCACAATGAAATGACGTGCTTTCAAAAACTTTTAAGTGGGGACACTTACTGTGATGGACGGAAAACTACGGAACCCTACACTTAGCGTGGCCCGACACGCTCTTGGCCGGTTTTTTCAGTTAAAAAACAGAAAACTGAAAATGAAAGCAAAGTTCAGTGGAGCCCCCGGTACTGTAAACTCATCAAGTTTCCTACCTATTGGCTTCCATGTTGTGTGGTAGAGCGTGTTTTGGAGATCATAATAGTAGTTTATGTAACTGTTACGTAATACTTTAAATACGAGTGTGGTTTTATGAAACGAGCCGCAGGCGAGTTTCATAATAACATCACAGGAGTGTATTAAGGCCTAATTACGTACAGTTGCATGTTTTATCTACACACGTATTATAAATCCTAAATGAAGTGTTCGGAAACCATTAGAATGACCACCATTGCACCGCCATGACCAACTTGATTGTGCCGGCGGTCGGAGAGGAGGGCAGATTTCCATTACGTTACGTAGGTAATGAATTTTCATACGTTTTTACCACACTGTCACAGATAATACACTGATGTTACGTTACTGGTTCCAATAATGGTGGTAATTATATACGGTTTCCGAATGCGGAATGGAGGATTTATGGTATTGGTGTAGATAAAATTCATAAAACACAGGTGACGGGATACGCAAAACACATACAATTTTGTGTGGGTGTGTTTGTGCACGTTTTGTAATTAAATCAAAGCACTTCGGCGCGTGGATGTGGCATGATCTGAAGGGACATGTAGTCAGGTTTCATGTCAAGATAATGGCTTATAAAATGAGGGAATATTTTTAACCAGTTTGTAGGGCAGCTAGTAGATCCTGTGCCGCTACGCGAAAATAGTCTTAGAATACCTTTCTTAACTTTATAATTCATTATTATAAAATTCTTTTTTTCGATTATTATACCGTCAGCAAGAAGATCGCACTAATGCAAAAAAAATGCCGGTCGATCCAGTTTCAATCAGGGATTAAAAGTGTCTTAGGAACGAACCCGGTATGGGTACTAGGAAAGGCACAAATCAAAGAAAACGTTTTATATATATTTACCATATAACTTTCGCTGACTGTACAATGGAAATGTATTTGAAAAAAAAGGCAATTATAATAAATCAAAAAGTTAGGAAAGGTGTTCTAAGAAGAAAACTTAAATACTTTAACAACCTATAACTTCCCGTTGACCTATGACGTTGACTAGGGTTTCCCATCGACTTGGAACCACGAAATTTAGCACGAGTAAAGGAAAAATCCAAAACGGTAAATATTAATCACATAACTAAAAATGAATTTTTTCGAAAACATAAATTAATGACCTATAGAGTGCTTGCTACTCGTTTACCTAGAAACATGAAATTTTGCAAGAGTCTAACCTAAGAGGGTAATGGAAAGCCGTTTGCTACTCATTTAGTTTCACCTGTTCTGTTGTCTGTAATCAAATCTTGCAAGTTAAAATTGACCTTCCCGGTTTCCGATTGAGCTGAAATTTGCACGCATATGTATATCGCGTGACAATTCAACATTTTGATGACATAGAGCTAATCTGATGATAGCGATGGAAGGTGGCCATAGGAACTCCTTAACTACGCAACATTAAAATTATCCCATCGTGTTTGGGCTCGTTGCATTCGTCTTGGCGAGCATTGAGCAGTTAGGGATTGTACAAAAAAAAGTACAGTTAGCACAAAGTCACAATAGTGAAATATTAAAAAAAGTTCTACACTAAGGCTTTTCAAAACTTACCTACATTGATTGAAAGTTTATTTTTAACATAACCCTCCCTCGACAGTCGGGTAAAAAGTATTCAGTGGAGTCACATGCGCTTTGCTGATCTTTAAGTAAGACGAGTGTTCAATCATGTGTTGACAGGTCCCTCGCAGCCACTTGGTACAACCTGGGAGCTCTATATTATTGTTGCAAGCCGGAGGATAAAATTAGTCCGCGGACTCGAAACACGCGATCGGCGACCACGGCGAGCGGCGAGAAGAACGCCGTCGCTGTTTTCCAAAACGGCCTCATTCAAGTCTATACAGGGTGTAACAAAAATATTGGTAATCCGTTTAAGGGCTTAATTGGTATCGTATTGCGACCAAGAAAAAGTATGAGAAAAAAATTTTGGACGTGAAAACAATTTTTTTTGTATGGGACACGTGGTCCCATCCGGCCAACCCAATATTTTTCGATTTCCAAAATCAATATTTTTCGCACGAAAAATGTTTTTTCTTAGTTTTTCATAATTACAATACCAATTATGCCCTTGGATCACCAGCATTTTTGTTACACCTTGTAGAGTAGATTTAATCCAGTCGCTCGTCTCGCCGCTCGCCGCGGTCTCCGATCGCGTGTTTCGAGTCCGCGGCCTTAAAGACTCAAGTTCTAAGATGGGTATTGCAAAGTTGAACACGAGACACCTAGAAACGACACTAATCTTAATTATTTTTTACTAATTTTTAGAGTTAGTCACCCTTTCCGCCGACAATATCCCAAGTGTCACAACGGAAACCTAGATGGCGCTGCTTTCAAGTCATAAATATTTTTTACATAGGTATTTTTAGAGTGGTGCATTCCACTCATACAATAGTTTGTTATTAAATCAAATACAAACATTGAAAATATTGAAAAAATTATCAACTTAGTTACTTGAACCCATAGTTACTTGAACTTAATTGGTAAAGCGATCGAGCCACGGCAAGGCCTATCGATGTACGTTCAAGTCTTAGTGGGTTGATTCTTTTTTCAATGTTTGTATTTGATTTAATAATAAACTATTGTATGAGTGGAACGCACCACTCTAAAAATACCTATGTAAAAAATATTTATGACTTGAAAGCAGCGCCATCTAGGTTTCCGTTGTGACACTTGGGATATTGTCGGCGGAAAGGGTGACTAACTCTAGTAGAGATAAACTACGATAACATGTTCCGCCCCTCCAGAATTCAAAACGCTTCAATGTATTTGTGAAAGTATTTATCAGCACCACCATGACTCCCAACACAGCCGTCAAACACAAACAAAACACTCTTTCCTAAGGATGTGACTAAACACGTTTAAATAGTAATTTGGAGGGGCGGGACGTGTTATCGTAGTTTGTCTCTAGTTAGCACCTGGATGTCGCTTACGGCTGCTGTGAATCCGATGTAGATAAAAAATAAATTTAAAGAGATGATTGAAGACATTGACGATTTCGTCAGCTTAGTTACTTGAACCCATAGCATAATTGGTGAAGCGATCGAGTCCCGGCAATGCCTATCGATCCAAGTTCAAGTTTTACTGATTTCTAAAATAGACTCGGGAGCTTAGGTTCGAAAAACGATTAAGATGTAACATCTACGCCAATGCGTGCGCGACTGCAATCAGTCAACTTGTTTTAGGGTTCCGAAGCAAAAACGGAACCCTTATAGTTCGTCACGTCCGTCTGTCCGTCCATCCGTTCGTATGTAACAACCATTTTACTCAGAAACCATAAGACATATCTTAATAACATTTTAACACGAGGTGTATTTTATATGTCGCTACTTAGTTTTGTGGCAAACTTGCTGAAATATATTTTTAGGGGGAGCACTCCATACATGTAACTACTTATTTGGCATTTTTTCTTACCATAGACAAACAAATCAAAGCAGATAGGACCTTTTGATATTAGTTTGTTTAGTGTTATTATAATTTCGTGTGAAATCGTGTGGAGTTTTAATGACGACATAAATTGACACGATAATGGAACCTTCTTGTAGAATATCTATCAAATTTCAGGATTGTGTAAGCGATTTAGAACTTTGTTTTATTTTGATTGCATTATAAACTTAAATAGATGTCATATACTAGGACTGGAAAAAACAAAATACATATGTATTTATTCAAAAAATATTTGATAATGCATTTATCTTTTTCAGTACAATTCAATACAATCAGTAGCAGAAGTAGCTTAGCGGGCGTGTTTTTCAAAATGACCTACACGCGTTTTTATTTTCTTAACAAAATGCCGTGCCAAGATCATTTTGAACACCCCGCCCGTTTAGTTACTTCTGCTGCTGACTGTACCTAGTTTCGTAACTTATGAACATGGGGCGGGCAGTGTTATCTTGTTATAGGTACGTACCTTTGCGATTCGCAAACGACCGGTTTTCTAATGAAAAGAAATTTACTTCTTGTTTGCTTCCTTGTTTAGTTTAGATCGCTCATCAGATTATGTTAATAAAACAAACCGAGCGCCGACAGGGGAAGGGTGTCTTTATTGTGAGTTATCTTGAAGCCGCCGGAGGCACATCTGCTCTGATTACGCGCTCCACACATGCGCAAAAGGAACTTCGACCCAGTCAATTGACAATAGCTATCTATTAATAATAATTATACGAGCAAAAGTTGGCATTATTTTGTTCGTAGTCCCTTCCGAGAGCTCGGTACCTTTTGTGTGGAATGTAATTTATGTGGCGCATTGTTGGCATCGGGTCCCTCCCCACTCGCGCCGATCGGGCTCCGGCCCGCGCGGACCTCAAGTTGCATTTGTTGTAACACTTCTCTGACAAGTGACAATGGCTTGTGTGTAATACTTCAGTGATTAGATTATCAAGTTAACCATAATCGTCTAGTTATCAAAATGTCTTAGTGGAAGTGTTAGTAAAATGACCGTTTTCGTATTGAAAGTAAGTATTTATTATCTATATGTTTAGAGTCATACAACTTTTTTCAGTTCTATTGTAATTGTGATAGATCCACAATTTTATGCAACTACGCATACTTACCGCATTTTCAATCTTATGTTTCCTCTTTATGTCTTTGTTTTCCTCGATATGTACAGTCACCTGCAATAATATCTCGCACAATAAAGGCTGAAAAAATATCTGAAACGCTTTTATTTGTAGAACTATAAGAGAGATAATGAAGAATATACAGTCGTGGCGCGATAATTAAGAATAATTTATTTTTTCATTTATGCTTAAAAATATGGCATTTAAATTTGATAAAGATATGTTTATCTTTTACATTACATTGTTATGTGCTTGGTCAATTTTATTATTGATAATACGATGTATACGTGTTTAAACAAGATTTAATATGGTTCACTAAGAGGCTATTGTGAATTAAAGCTTATACGTTATGAAAAATTAAATGTTTTATTAAATGAAAACTTTCTGTGTGAATAAATTGTAGGTACAGTCAAGTGTAAAAATATGGGTGTACTCATCTTACTCAAAAATATGTCCCAGTATCTTTATTCCGTTGTAATAAGTGCGTAGTACCATATTTATGAGACGATTTTTCGGTACGTATTTTTGCACTTGACTGTACGTAAAATATGAATTCTACGTACCACATGATCCACCTCTAAGGTCAATTAGGGCAAAGGAAACTCGGGGATAAGTGGAATACTTGTATAAAATTGCCACACTGTACGTCTTTACTGGGGCAAAATAATCAATGTTTCCCTTCCCCCACCTGAGCTGCCATCCATGAACCTTGGAAAGACCGGTTGCACCAAACGGGCTGTTAACATCTACGGTTAAGTTTTCTACGGGATGAAAGCTCCGCCGCCATATTTAACGTTGATCAGTCTGTTAAATGTGCGTGGTGCAATCCGCCCTATGTGCTATTGCAGCTCTAGTGTGTTAACAATTACTTATATTTGTGCAGGCGGTGAAAAGAAGACTGAATTTGAGTGAGAGTAGTTCCGGTTCCGGCCAAGGCCATGTAGTACCTATGAAGGCAGATTTCAAGACGCCGAAGCAAAAACGAGTTAAAGTACTCGCACCATACAGCCGACCGTCCAGTTCTATGAAAAAATACAGCGAAAGATCGAGGTACCATTTAATATTATTATAATAATTTAGATGTTACAACATCATTCACCGTGTTGAATCTATCCATCACCGGGGAATAAATGTTTTCAGGTTCGACACATCATTAGGATTACTTACAAAAAAATTTGTTGCTTTGCTGAAGTCTTCCCCAAATGGCGTCCTCGACTTGAACATAGCCGCAGAGCATCTCTCGGTTCAGAAACGCCGTATATACGACATCACAAATGTTTTAGAGGGTATAGGAATTTTAGAGAAGAGATCAAAAAATAATATTCAATGGAAGTGTGGTGAGTGTTTTTTGTTGTAATTTTCAATTAACTCTCAAGAGGATACATCGAAAGTAATCTAAACCCAGAAAATTTGTTGGAGTCACTTACATGTATCAAAATCAAAGTAGGTATATTCTAATGATTATTGTAAAAGTTACTTATTTCATATTAGATTGTAATTGATTTACGATATCTCCCTGCATTCGTGTGTTTATTTACGTTCAGACAATCGATTTATCCTCTTAAACATGGTTAATGTTTAATTACTGTCAATTTTCGACAAGTCTGTCAAATAAAAGTTAAATTAGCAGTAGTACTACAATACCGCGTTTGTTTCATGAATATTTCGTTATCGTTTAAGTGTTAGTAAAATAAAACACATCTATGACATTATCTTGGCTCAGAAAATGTCTTGTATTTCTCGGTTAGGTGAAGTTATACGCGAAATCAGGCAATCGTGGCGTTTTTGTACAAGTTGATTCGAAAATTAAAGCAGGTGGTGGCAGAACATGCCACATCCACGCTACCATGTATTACCATGCCATCCACGCTATCTAACTTTGCACACTAAAACACCTCGATTTAACGATTTGACTGTCCCCTTAATAATTATTAAGATTACGAATGGTGAAGACAAGTAACCAATAAAAGTGGTTAGGTAGAGCCCCGTCCCGATTTGTAGTTAAGTAGTATAATTAGTCCATACAGTGATCATGTTCACAGATGCATGATTTATTGAGAAATTATACTAGGTAACTACTCTATGCCGGCAAATACTGGAGAATGGTGGCCTAAAGATCAGCAGATCGAAAACAGAACAAATGTTCTGCAATTTTGGGGCTCTCCAGTTTTGCAGCCATAGAATTCGGTGGCACATTACATTGCCGCTCTGCTCGGATTTCAAATACGGTTCGCTCGTGCGACATTTACCGGGACGTCAAAAATCGGATTAGCGCAGGATGGATCAAATGGGAACAGTAGCGCTGGAATTAACAAAACAGGTCACGGGAACCATTTACGACGCCCGAATGCCCCTTCGATTGAAGGGGAAAATCTATAAATCCATTATAAAACCTGTCGTCATGTGTGGATCAGAGTGATTGGCCCTAAAGATCGTCCCGCCTTGGGCGTTCTACCCTCCTATGTGACCCTTTAGGTATGGGGAAGTTATAAATGAGAAGGCAGAAAAACGTTCAACTAAAAATATTTACGTCCGGACCAGCTCAGTTGGTAAAGTGGTACAGTCGAGTTCATTAATATGTGTTCATTTCTTCACCCTAATCCATATTGCAATAAGGTGAAAAAATTTACACATTTATGAACTCGACTGTACAATACGTGGGTTCGTGCTAAATACAACTAGGACCGGATTCCAGCAATCTACGGCAGCCGAAATACTCCCCTGAAGGTGCCAAGTTAGTAGACGCGGTGTTTTATTAGTTCAGCGCAACTCGGCAACTGCGTGGTGCTGAGTCAGGGAGGCAGCCAAAAGCGTTGCAAGAGGTTGGCGGCAAGCAGTGAGACACAAAAGGTCACTGGACTTTAGACCCCAGTTTGGGGTACACTTCAACACATTTTTAACACTATAGTGCTTTTATATTTATTGGTGACCGCGTAGGGACGAAGTTAAAAGATCGATTACGGTTAAATATCTTTCCGTATCAGAGATCGGTATTAATAAGCGACGATTCTACGAGCGAGCGGCTGCTTGCAATGATACATCTCAAGTACTCGTTTATGTACTCGCGAATGCACCAGATAAGAACATTAGAACGAGTGAATGTTATTACGGCGGCGCGACAAGTTTCAAACAATCAGCGTGTTGATAATTTTGTAATGCAATTTTTTATTTATTTTAGATAGTATGAATGTAAATCTAGTGTGTAATATAGTTTTAAATTGTAAATATTATTTTTAATAGGTAAGTAGATAGGTTTACGTTTGTATTTTTATTTTAATAAATATGTACCTATAACGGTACAAGGTGACTGATGAAAAGAGACTGCATGTAACGGAGATGAGAATGTTAAGACGGATGTGTGGAGTGACGAGAATGGATCGGGTAAGAAATGAATATATAAGAGGAAGCCTGAAAGTTGCACCCATAAGCGACAAATTAAGATCAAATCGCTGAGCGTGGTACGGGCATGTTATGCGGAGGGATGAAAGTCATGTTACGAGAAAGGTATTAAGACTGAATGTGGAGGGATGTAGGAGAAGAGGTTAACCTAGGAATAGGTGGATGGATTGTGTGTGGAAGAGGTGATATGAAAAGAAAGGAGGTAAGTGATGAGATGACGGGTGACAGACATGCTGCACCGACCCCAAGTAAATGGGACAAGGGCAAGCGAATGATGGTGATGAGTCTGTAACTACCTTACTGCTACTTTTGATGATAGATAATTATAATGAGGTTGTATAAAGATTGGCTGTGTATGCTACAATATAGGTATACCATTATAAATTTGAAGAGAAAATGTATTCTGAGACTAACTCCGTTAAAGGATTTTAACCTCACTTCCCAAGTTAAATACGTCAGACTGTTCAGATAACTGGCATGTACATAAACATATCCAAGCATCTGTTCCGTAACTATACTACAGAGAAACCATTAGTAATTGTCAACCCAGGAATATCCTTGAAACAGAATAAATAAAGAGATCATCATATCAAATCCAAATCCCTTGTTAAGTCTGCATATCTAATGAACAGAAACTGGCAAATTAACACTAAATTACTGATTATGTGAATTGTTGTATATTCGTTTTAAGTTGGGAACTTTATGTTATTGTATTGTCATTAGTACAGTCTTCAGATAAAAATTGGTAAAAAATACGCGTGTATTATGTTGGCGATTGTCAAATCGAATTGAAGGCGCTAACTTAATTGTATACATAATTAGTTAAAATACAGATCTGAAAGTGCGCAGGGTTTTTACGTTACAGAGGCCATACATGTGTGAAAATATTTTACCTCTTATTCGCCTTCCTTTCCTGAATATTTGGTTGTGCTATTTTTCTTTTGAGTTTAGTTTCAGTTTTTGGGAACCAAGTTTGTTCCGTAATGTTTTGTTATTGTAGGGCATAATGTAGCCCTATGATAGCTGTTTTCCCATGGACAGTCGCCATATGTATCGGAGTGGCCAGGGTACCCAAGAATATCTGAGCATGCACTTTATCGCCTTGACAATAGAGGCGTTGTTCAGATATTTGTGACCACCTGGGCCGCTCCGATATATCTGATGGCGACTGGCAACGTCACATTAACTTTTTATCGTTCAATTGATATATTTTCCACGGTCAATTATGTCATTCGTGATAATGAGTATAATGACAAATTTATCATAGACCTGCTTCAGTTGGTTTTCCTCGAAATGTTATGAAATGTATTTTCTACTGCATACGCTTAATTTTCATTATCTTTTTGTTAGACACATTCATTCATCCATCGTGGACTCATTCTTCGATTTCGATAGTATTCTGCTGTCAGTGTTGGCAGGCAATAAACAGAATGGAGAATGACTTCACTTAAACATTTATTTATTGTTTGCAAGTTCATGTATTGTTTTTAATACTTTTGTATATTTTCTATCAAAATAATAGTATATAACCCCAAGTTATAGACAAGAGGCCCGTTTGATGACCGTTTGTTATTTAGATTTAGGTACAAGTCATTTCGTTTTTCATAAACTAAAAAAGCTAGCTTTAACTAAAATTGCTAGCTTAATTTGATGGGTCCTTGAGCGGTCCCAAGGCGCGTCCTAATTCGTCAATGAATGGCAACTCCAAAGAAACACCACTCAAACCGTGCTTTGCGAACGTGTACCTTTATAGTGTAATTTGCTTTTTATAATGTCCAAATTATAGATTTACTCATATCGTACCATTAAATTGTTGACAATTCTTTAATACCGTGAAAATTAGTTTGCCCTTAACCCTTTGACCGCCAAGCATCGGATGGAAAAATCGTGCCCTCAGCGCCAGCATAAGGCAAACAAGGTTATATTTTGGACGTGATATCACGTGCTGGCGTTGAGGGTACGACTTTCTTTGCGCGTGATTTGACGTCTTTGGCGGTGAAAGGGTTAAGTAAAAGACAAAGTTTAACGAAGGCATTTCAATGTCATTACTCGTATTATTATCTTGCAGACAATGATTGCAAATTGTACTTGTTTTCTTGTAAATTTAATTTACCGACGCATACATACATTTTATTACCAAAATATGTAAACACTAAACGCATGGATATCCTTTGCAGCACAGCGAGTTATTACTTATCTGCTATGCAAATTATTTTTATTAGTTATATTTGTGTAACTTTATTATATAATATAAAATGATCAAAATCTTGCTGATCTCTGGCCTCTGAAACGGAAACACCCGCTTGCGTTTGGTCTGCGCACATATTCAATGTAAAAACTGAACGAATACTAAGTTACAAGTTTTTAAGGATGTATTAGGTCTGTTAGTTCAAGTGCTGTATTGTATTGTACGGGAGGTCGTTAATAGTTGATGTATGCTGGATGTGCGTGCCTGAAGCATCGCGGGTTAAGCTTTTGCGTGTTCTGTACTCACGACATAGCTCTAAATAGCCATCACATGGGTAGGTATAGGTATAAACATACTCGTATTAGTACGAGTACATATAATAATTGGTTTCAAAGTTAAGCTAGTCTACTGCACGGTTAGCACAAGAGTGACGCGACAGTATCTCACGCGCGAGATAGTTTATCCGTCCTTTTCTGACTGTATCAATTAAAAAGAGACGGGTAGTCTATCTCGCGCGCGAGATACTGTCGCGTCACTCTTGTGCTAACAGTGCGGTAACAGCTAGACGTTAAATCAATAGCTAATACAATAAATAAGGTTTAGGTACTAATGGTATAGATAAATAAGTAATGTTACAGATAATTGAGTTGACGATGTACAGATCGGGACTTACATAGTTCTTATTAAACTCCAGTATGAAGGATGGCTGCAAACATGCAAGAAATAACGAAAAGCATCACTTTTATGAATATTTACATCAACACACGGGAATGTTAAGCCACTTGCCATTGTTCGTAATTTAGCCGTGTTATGAATTACCGATCTTACCGATTAGCTGGCTGTCTGCTAACATCTGTCATTAATTATAAGGCTAAATTCGGAACAATGACGAGTGGCTCAACAATCCTCGTTCGTGAAGCGGCAACTTTATATCTGAGTATCAAGACCATACGTGCTTAATTTTGGGGGTTAGTTTGAATGTTAGTGTGAGATAGATATGTTTGATGTCGAACAGGGTCGGCGGCGTGCGGCGGCGAACAGGCGCGTGCGCGGCGGCTGCGGCGCGAGGTGCGCGCGCTAGCGGCGCGCGAGGCCCGCGTCTCGCGCGCCGTCGCCAGCGCCGAGTTCGCGACCGGCCGGCTCTCCGCCGACCACGGCGCGCTCGCTTACATTACCTACGCCGACTTACGCTCTATTAAGGATTTCCGCAACCAAACGGTTATTCCTATTAAAGCGCCGCCGGACTCTAGATTAAGGGTAAGTGTAACTATTTTTACGTCACACCTGGCCATAATGTGAGTTTTACCGCACGCCACGCGTACGGTAAAACTCGTATTACGGCCAGGTGGAGACGTAAAATTGTGTACGCACCACGGGCAGTAAAAAACAAAGCCCTCTATCGCATACTTACAACCCTCGCCTACGGCTCGGGTCACAAATACCTGCACTTTCGGGCTTTCTTTCTTTTACAGTCCTTGATAAGTAATGTACTATTTCTATTTTAGTCGTTTACACATTACGTGCTTGGAACCTTGTTAATATGTTATATAATCTTTTTATAGCAATGTTTAGAAATAAAGGAATAGTAGTAAATAGTAATCCACTCGAACTCGCCTCTCGTTCGAGGCAGTTGATTATTCTACTTTTTCTTTATTTCTGAACATTGTGGTATCTTTAGCAGACGTTCTGCTTAATACAAAATTAATCTTTTTATAGGTTCCCCATCCTGATGAAAACGGATATATGATACATTTGAAATCTTTAGCGGGCGAAATTGAAGTTTATCTATGTCCAAAAGAACGTCCTTTATCTCCACCTCCACGTAAGTGCCACTGTTGACGTTGTTGTTGTGTGAAGTGTGTAGCAGTGGAGGGTGTGAGGTGTAGTTTGTCGTTCGGTTGCAGCTCTGGGGCTGCTGCCGGCGGACCCGCTGCTGGAGGACAACAAGGCGCTGCTGGCGCCGCTCGTGGCGCAGCTCCAGCCCGCGCCGCCCGCGCCCTTCGCGGACAATTTCACGTAACTTACTTTTTTCTATCTTTATAGACTAAAAACCTGAAAACTGTTCAGAATCGAGAATGGGATCAATTGCAGTATATCTTAACATGGGTATACTTTTTCTTTAATTTTCCAATTTTTTACGTGTCGAGTCTAAAAGTTTCGAATACTACAGTTTACCATTCTATCGAGAGGTTAGGAGATAGAGGTTAGGAGATAGAGGTTAGGAGATAGAGGTTAGGAGATAGAGGTTGAATATTAAATAATGGCTGGCAGCTTTGGCAAATTTGTTTTTTCACTGTAGTGTCATTGTAGGTTGTCATTGTCAAAGTATGTCATCTTATGTCATGTCGTACATATTGACAAAGTAGGTTGATAGGTTGCGTTGATATCACATGACAAATGTAGAGATGTGACAACAACGCAATACATGTAGGGGATCCCTTTGTTTCCCATAAACTTATTGTTTCGAATTTCGATAGTCAGAAATTGATATCCATATAATTTATGGGCATAAACATCAATAGTCATATTTTTTGTAAAGCATAACGTTTCATAGTTCTAATAATAAAGATCTATAATATTAAACACTATAATCGCAAAAGGCATAAACTTGATGAGTATAATATTCGAAGGTCTATCAATAATTATTCAGAAATATTTTAAGGCATATATTTTATCGGACTAATACTCGTTGATCATATCTTTAATGTCATCCTTTTGTTTCCCATAAACTTATTGTTTCGAATTTCGATAGTCGTAAAATAATATCCATTATGATTTATGCACATAAACATCAATAATAACATAAATTTTTTCTAAATTTTTTTAAGTCATAATTTTTTTCAAGTATAACGTTTACTAAATGCGACCCTCAAGAAAACGAGCTGTTGCCAGAAGTGGGTTAGGTTAGGTTAGAACTGCGACCCCCAAGAAAACGAACTGTTGTCAGAAGTGGGTTAGGTTAGGTTAGAACTGCGACAACTTGGGAGGGCCCAAGGCCTCGTGCCGCCGCTTATACACGGGAGTTGTGCGCTCTATGGCCCTGTATGGTGCACCCGTCTGGGCTGATGCCATCGGCAGGAAGTGCACAGCCCACCTGCGGAGATCGCAGAGGGCGATGGCGCTGCGAACGGTGCGTGGGTACAGAACTGTATCCACTGATGCTGCATGCGCCTTGGCTGGATCCCTGCCCTGGGAATTGGAAGCCAAAGTTCTAGCGGAACTTTACTTCTGGCGAGTGGCGGCATGGGAGCGGGATCATTGGCCTGCTGCCTCTGAGATTGAGGCCCGACGCGTTGATCTCTTCAATGACGCGATGGGAGCCTGGGAGTGCCGTCTAGAGCGGCCAATAGCTGGCTCCCGTACGATAGAAGCCATCCGTCCCGTCCTGAAGGACTGGGTGGAAAGGCGGCATGGGGTCCTGACCTTCCGTTTGACCCAGATCCTGTCGGGGCACGGTTGCTTCGGCCGGTTTCTGTGGAAGATCGTGGGTCGGGAACCAACCCCTGAATGCCATCAATGTGGAGCAGGTGAAGATACGGCCCAGCACACACTGGAAGTCTGTCCGGCATGGAGCTCGCAGCGTTCAGATCTGGGTTCGGTGATAGGTGCGGATCTGTCCTTGCCGGCAGTGATTGCTGCCATGGTGAGGCAAGATACGGCGTGGCAGGCGATGCTCTCCTTCTGTGAGGAAGTGGTGGCGCAGAAGGAGAGAAATGATCGCGAAAGGGAGATTGCGGCGGAAGTGGACTCCATTCGCAGTCGAAGAGCAGGGAGGAGGCGCGCTGCGCATGAGCGAAACCTCCCACCCTAAATAAGGGTAGCGGGCGGCGGAGATAGAGGGTTTCCGTCGTACCCAGCTTAAACCCTCGAGCGGGAAGCACGCGGAAGCTAGGCAAAGCGCGTTTCTGCAAAGTTAGCCGGGGGGAAGGGTGATCTCTCCCCGTTATTATACTAGTCATTACTAGTTATAACAGCTGCTGGTGGGTTCGCGGAGAATACGCAGGTGGTCCCGTGTTCCCGCCTACAGACAGCGAAGCGGCCAACGTCAGTTTTTAGCAGGTATTACGGGCAATTTACACCCGTTGAGTCCTGCATAACCCGAGCTCCCTCTACAAGACCGGGTATGCGCAAAAGCATTTTCTGACGAAAAAAAAAAAAAAAAAAAAGGTTAGAACTGCGACCCCCAAGAAAACGTACTGTTGCCAAAAGTGGGTTAGGTTAGGTTAGAACTGCGTCCCCCAAGAAATCGAACTGTTGAACCCATAAGAAAAATAATTACTATATGCGGAACAAATATTATTACATGTAAAAAAATGAAGTAAAAAAACCCGAAATGAAAAGCCATGACATGAATTTTATTGAAATAAGTCAACTACCAATTAAAAGACCTCTGTTCAAATTACCTAGTATCGTGTCCTCGACGCAATGAGTTATCGGAAATAAAATTTGTGTTGTTTAATTATATAACTACTGACAATATGACTAATAAAACTTATGATAGCTAACGTTATGGATTATAAAAAATCGGAACTTAAAAATTGTGGAAACCAATATACACCCCTAGTTATCATTATAATCTGCGATTAAAGAACTTAAAACAATTATTATAAGCAAGTTTATTGCCTTCGACATTATGTAATAGATACCATCTGGACTTTGAATATTATGAGTAATACATTTTATGACTAACAATGATGATGACCTGCAAAAATCGGACCAGCAATTTAGATTGTTAAATTTTATGACTATTGACAATATGACTAATAAAAATTATGATGGAAAACGTTATGGACTGAAAAAAACGGAAGTAAAAATTTATGGGAACCGATAGAGACCCATACATGTAGAGTTAACAATTGAATAGAATTGCAAGGAAAACTAAACATACCTTCTATCTTTCGAAATAATTAACTGATTGAAAAATAATACTCTAGATTAATTAGCAATAATAAAAATCATTTGGGGTGTCTGGGGTTTTTAGTGGCTCAAGTAACACGTTGTATACTGTACCGCTAATGCGGTTATCAATACGTGTTATTAAAATATTTTTAGGACTGCATTAGTGTAGATTTTTAAGTACTGAGTTACGGGAAAAAGTATAAAGATGTATACATTATACGATTAGTGTAAGAGCAATCTATAAATTTTAAAGGGAGTGCTAATTTAAAATATAAATTCTGTATAGTAAGCTGTTATCGATAAATTAATTATGTGCTCACTATGCTCATACTGATTTAAACACACCATTTTCACTCATTATTTAAATAAAAACGAGATTTTATCCTATCACGTATAGTCGACTACAAATATGGAATAGTGGATATATACATATAGTATCTACTATATATATCTATATACAGTATGGAAAATAAGTCGGGTCCTGGAGGGAAACTACCTTAAAACGTTGAGATAGCTCAATTCGCTGAAAGGAAACACACTGTATATATCCACTTTTTCACCTTATTCTTATTACAGCGCAATAAGGTGAAAAAGTGGATACATTTCTTTGTTGTCGACTGTATACTATTATGCCTTTATTTTTTACTTTTATGAGCATGAAGTATTATTTTTTATATATTTTTTTTAATAGAAATATTAAATATCTGAAAATGCCTATTTCTCGCGAAACGAAAAACGCGCTCTCAATCTGATTTCTGACATCACAAAGATAATATAACCTGTAAACGAATGTATTAGTATGAAAAACTCTCACATTAAACACATGTAGATCTCCTTCCGTCGCGAAATTGTAGTCTAAATACATTTTGTGCGGGTAAGTTTGTATTATCTGTTAATATATTTTTTTACTGCTTGCCTGATGATAATCCTTTGGGACCGAAGGCAAGCCAGGAACAAATTTCATGACCATTCGTGTCCGAGGCCATAACTTCTGAAGTGGTTAAGAGCTATGTATGATAAAGCCATGTGAAGGTTAGCTGCCGTTTCGTTGGTGTGTAGGAACGGCAGCCATTTAAACAGTTTAGAAAATATTGTCACCGCGTACCGTCAAAAAATTAGTCAAATAATAGTTTATCTTATAAGCGTGAAAAATCGTTAGCTGCGTGCATGTATCGAAGTGGAAAGACCGTCAGCTAATGACCTGAAGACCTTATGTTCACATGACCAGATGACGGTGAACAGACCGTCAGCTGGTGAGATAAAAAATCATTTAATTCGGGTAAAACCCATAAAAGTGTTCTAATATACAAAAGTCAGGAACAAGAACATGTACACAAAACACAACACAGATACATAACCGGATGACCATAAAAAAGAAAAATATTAATGTCAAATAATGTCTTAGGTTGGTTTTCAAATTATCGGCTACAGCTACAGCTTGCTGATGGTTTTTTATATTTATAATAAAAGTGGCATATGACTTGACATATTTTCAGTTGGGACGTGATGACCATCTTTTAAAGTGACCCACCAACGGAGGCTTTATATACTTTGCCCTTAACCGCTTCACAAGTTATCGTCCGGGACGCAACGACCAACAAAATTGCGCCTGGCTCGGGTTCTATACGGACAATTTCAGAGGTTTCACAGATTGTGTGCTAAATAGAGGATTTGAAGTATAAATAGTAAAGTAGTATTGTGTTGGCTGGCATGCAATGATCAGGACGCCTATAAAGCGGGAGCCGGGCGTGGAGGGCGCGGGCGGGTCGCGGAGCCTGGTGGTGTGCTCGCCGTGCGTCACGGACCCCACGCTGCCGCTGGCCGCCGCGGGCCGCGCGCGCGCTGCCGCCGCCACGCCCGACGACGCTACGCACACTCCTCACTCTACGCCTGACAGTAAGTAGATCCAATCTCCCGTCGTCACATTTAGATAAAATCCCTACCGCTGGGGGAGGCCTACGTCCAGCCTCCCCCAACGATCGCCACTACACTCACTTCTTTGCCTTCCTCCTTTTATTACACAACTATGTGCAAAAATTTTTTTGGTTAGTTTTGTTTTCAGCAATGGTGGATGGTCATAATTTGGGCTGGAAAGTAGCAACTACTTGTGCTTTAAGAAATCCTACTTTTTCATTCTTCGCTCTGGTTGGTCGACCATTCGGCCAGTAGGTACCAAAGTACCTATATTAATTTATTTTATTGCCTTAGTATTGAAAGAACTAGAATGCCTATAGGCTAGTGATTGGGGCATTTTGGGTTAAGGCATATTTTGAAACCTATATTTAGTTGATTTACAAGTCTGTGCTTCAGGTATTCTCCTCCTGAGCCTTTTTCAGTTTTGAGCAAAACGCGAAGATTTTGCTCTCATACATCAAGGTACTCTTCCAAAATTGTGTACCATCCTTCTTGTCAGTCAGACCTATGTTAATTATGTATTAAAAGATCAAGCTAATGCAGTATGCAAGACTGAGCCTGAAGCTGAGGCCGAAATAGAATAAAAATAGTTAAGATCTAAAATCAACTCCAACAGGGTGCGTGTTTGTTTTCACGTAGTTTTTTATTGCGCTTTTTCGAATGTTACAAGGAATAGTGTAAAACTACCACAACTATTAGCATTCAATAATATTTCAAATTTATCATTGTTAAATAGGCTTTTTACCATATATTGAAAACTATTTACTTAGTACGCAATCGCTAACAGTTCCTATTTTGCCAGTCATACATAACCCTAGTGACAGAACTTATGAACCGACTAAGTACAATTTACACAATGAGCGCACCCAGAATCTCCTTTGTTTCTGCCGTTTCTTTTGTATAGCTTTAAAAAGCAAAATAAACGTAACACAAGCCACGGCAGTAAACACACGTAACACCATTTTGAACAGCTGACAGAGGGACGCCATCTTGCCGAGCTATTTGGCTCGGGCTTTATATTCTTCCCTACTATACCTAGTCGGTTACTAAGTTCTGTTAATAGAGTTTTCACTAAATAAATAGGAATAGGTAGCAAAATTTTAATTATTCATGTACATAAATTAAAAGCTTATTTAACAGTCAATAGATTACAATATATTGAATTAAAAACTATTGTCGCAGTTTTTCAGAATTCTTTATAACACTCGGAAAAAGGCGTGAAAAATATACGTCAAAATTACGCTCCTTGTTCATGTTGATTTTAAATCCTATTTATTTTTAATCACGTTTAAGACGCATCAGTCTTGCACAATTCGGTAGCTATATTCTTTAGCTTCAATTTGGTGTATGTATAGTTCACGTGGGTCTATCCGATAAAATACTAGACTATACGTTGCAAGTCTGCTTGTTCCATAGCAGTCTAAATCTATGTCTTTTGTGCAAAACTTAAAAATAGGCAATGTTTCAAATGGGAATATCTGTGGGATAAAATCGCAAGAAAATTAAATGGTGGTCACGCAATTACCTCTAATAAACAGGTTTCTTACAAACAAGCAATGGAACCTTCTAAACAAAGGTGCAATATTTATTTGATGTACTTTTGTAAAGTGTCATTTTCTTAAATTTACCGCGTGTTTGCGTCTTCAGGCAATCTTGTGCTTTACAAGGATTTTCAATAAATTTCCCATCTGATTTGTATATTATTATACCATATTATGTTCATTACAAATTAGGCTATTAAATAATTACTTTAAATTTTTATTTTAAACTTTATTTTATATTTTATCAGTCAGAAATCTGGTAACAGAACTTAGGAACCAACTAGGTATAATTAAAAAAAAAACGACTTCAATGGGGGAAGCCCGTGAAGGATTATTGTAGATGGTGCACTCTTAGATTGCATACAATTAAATAACTTGCTTAACAAACACAGCGGAGAGGACAAATAGCCAAACGTGAACTATACGCATAGCTCAGTGTTCCGTTCTGATCATCACCACCAGTTCCATTTCATCAAATATCACTTCTTTAAATATAAATGCTTCATTTTTTGATGAAAATGCTAAAATCACTATATTATGTATGCTTTTACCATTTGAGGAGTTCCCTCTATTCCTCATGGATCCCATCATCAGAACTCGAGCTTGACAAAAAATTGTCTTGAAAATCTAACCCGCTTAACAAACATCAGAGAGGACAAATTGCCAAACGTGAACTATGCTATGCTATGTGTGCGTATGCTATGAATGATTGTGTAACTTCTCTTAACTCGCTAATTATTTAAAGCACTACCTGTTTCTGAAACTCTGTTCTCCTTCTCCTGCTACCCTAAGGTTGTCTGGTAGAGATTGCTTAATAGCGATAAGACCGCATGTTGTTACCATTATTTACTTTGTTAAATCTGTTTCTGTACTTCTTTTTCTTTGTGTGGTGCAATAATAGTAGTTTATCTACACTCATATTGTAAGTTCTCTAAAACGTGTTCGAAAACGGTAGGCAATGGCTAGCATTACCACGACCGATTTTACTATGATTAGCTTTTTATCTGTAAACTACTATTATGTAACTGTTACGTAAGAAGGGTCCTTAAAACATGAGTGTGGTTTTATGAAACGAGCCGCAGGTCAGTTTCATAATAAGATCACACGAGTGTTCTAAGGCCTATGTACGTACAGTTGCATACACTGCTTTATCTACACTCATATTATTTATCCTAAATGCCGTATTCCGAAACCATAGAATGGCCGCCATTGCACCGCCATGGCCAACTCGATTGTGCCGGCGGTCGGGGAGGCGCGTGTCGGGCTGTCGGCGGCCGCGCGGGAGCGTGCAGGTGTACATTATGTTATCAAAACTCATAACACATCAATAGTTGAGCATGTAAAGTTAAAATTACGTTACTGCCACACATAAAAAGCTTATCATAGTAAAATCGGTTGTGGTAATGCTACCCATTGCCTACCGTTTTAGAACACGTTTTAGAGGGCTTACAATGTGAGTGTAGATAATAGTAGTTTATGTAATTGTTACGTAATAAGGGTCCTTAAAACATGAGTGTGGTTTTATGAAATGAGCCGCAGGCGAATTTCATAATAAGATCACACGAGTGTTTTAAGGCCTAATTACGTACAGTTGCATACACTGCTTTATCTACACTCATATTATTTATTCTAAATGCCTTATTTGGAAACCATAGAATGGCCGCCATTGCACCGCCACCATGGCCAACTCTCGTGTGCCGGCGGTCGCGCGGGCGCGTGTCGGGCTGTCGGCGTCGACGTCGGGAGCGTGCCGGTGTACATTATGTTATCAAAACTCATAGCACATCAATAATTGAGCATGAAAAGTTAAAATTACGTTACTGCTACGCATAAAAAGCTTATCATAGTAAAATCGATCGTGGTAATGCTACCCATTGCCTACCGTTTTCAAACACGTTTTAGAGAAGTTACAATATGAGTGTAGATAAAGAATATTGTATTTTATTGTATTGTATGCGTCGTTGAAGAGTTCCGTTCTGATCATCACTGTATAAATTAATGTATACTTTTCAAATAATAAAGCAATTATATATTTATCTAATCAAAAAAAGCAATTTCAAAATCGGTTTAGACATGACGGACACATAGCAGAGCTTGAAATTGAAAAAATTGTGCATATCGAGAAAAAGTTGCGAATTTTTGACCTTGGATTGAGTCAATTGAGTGCCCCACGATGAATATTTTTTAGTATTGGAGGTCTGTAAAATTAGCGCGCAATAGAAAAACAGTTCCTTTAGATCTCTCTCTCTCTCTACAACAATGTACATAGTATGTCTCACATTTATAGTGTTTTATTTTCGCATTATAGATGGTACCGCGCGAGGTCGACTACGCAACGCATTAATAGCTGACAGTGACGACTTCGCGCCGATCATGGGCGGCGGCCGTTTTCAAATGCAAACAGAAGACCAAGACACCGAGTCAGGTTATTATTTTTGCTTCAATGTTTTCGGTATCATTTCATCCATCACGTACGCAGTACTGGTTCTGATGTAGCGTCCTGAATATGAACCATAATTTTAAGCACTCACACTATTTTGTTTACGTTTTATCATCGTGATCACTTCGGAAACACACCTATTTTATATCACTTGCCCACATTAGAAAATTTACGGATCTGTATAAAACAAAGCCTTATTGTATGTACTTAACTACTTAGCAACATATAAGTTAATTAATTGAACAATGGTTATTAGCCGGTTTTCTCGTTGCGCCGCTGTGGGTAAGAGTGGTGCGGTTTTGTATAGATTAGGTATCAGTATCAGCGCCTGCACACATCGCAGGGAATAGGCCGCAAGGAGGCGATCGCGTCTTGTGGCTAGTCCTCAGACTGTGACTTGTGTGCGCATTCACATCACAGTCGGAGTTCTAGCTATACGGCGCAGCCAGCCGCCACCGCCGCCACCGCCACCGCCGCCGCCACCGCCGCCACCGCCACCACCGCCGCCACCGCCGCCACCGCCGCCACCGCCGCCACCGCCGCCACCGCCGCCACCGCCACCGCCGCCGTGCCAAGGCTCACCTCCAAACTACAAGTAACAAGTCATGCTTATTGGGTCACTGTTCATTTTCATCACCTGGCTTTATTACTAACTTAATAAAATAATAACATTTCGAATGATCGTCATTAGATGTTGGCTAAAAACTAGAACCCAACTACGGGTCTCTTTCTATAAATAGAAGAAATTGCTTTTTATTCATACAGTTATTGAAAGAAAATGTTAGGTATTGATTCGTCGAATTCGTATTCTTGTTAATCTCATTCAGTATGTACGTTGTTTATTCGTCTTGTTCGACCTACCATGGTCTTTCTAGGTCTATTTCTGTAACTTTTCCATGGTCATAAGCAGAGCCCGGAATTTTCGCGGCAAAACAAAAGACTGTCGCAATCTATCTAGTGTTATAAACATTTATTTATCGATATCGAGTATTATTATATAAAAATGTCATGCAATATATCATTTAGATTATTTTATAGTCTAGTAATTTAAAATATGCAAAAGAAGTAGAGTATCATAACTACACTTTATCATATTAAGTAATAAAATAACCCTTCCTTTTGGCTTTGCCGTAGTCGAGTAACAAAGAGGTAAAACTTTAAATGACGTGACTATACTACCTCATCATTGAGTACTCCGCAAGACATTGAATGTCATTTCATTACGCATGATAGCTATCGACATCGATAAAAAAATGTTTTTAATACAATTGCTCAAAAAGTTTACTTTATGTAGCTGCAAATCGTGCGTAAAGTTTGATTTTATGCACTAGTGCTAAAAAGTAATCTGATCTGCAAATCGTGCGTAAAGTTTGATTTTACGCACGATTTGCAGATCAGAAATTTAAATAAATGAGTATTATGCGAGACCTGCTTATAAGTAACCCACCTGAACTACGCGCGATTGGGCATAAAGGAGTATTATGCGAGACCCAATAGTATTACTTGAACAACGCGCGATTGAACGAAGCTGTCTTGCGTACACTGACAGAATATAAATGTAATTTTTCACTTCTCATGCTCAAAAAGTGTGTCCTATTATGCTTACCAAGGCGGACTAAAGTAGTACATTTAGCCTCTAGGGCTAATATGGTAATATGTATACATATTTATAATTTACAAAACATTTTAAATTGACCAATCAGAACACTTCACTATATTAAATCCACCAATCAAAACACATATCGGAGTTAATCGGAACGCTAGATACTTTTTTGGTGCGTATACTGTGTAAATAATTTAAGTCCTTAAAAAAAAACATTGTTTTTAATATCAACCAATCAGAATACAGCAATGTTAAAATCGACCAATCAGGATCGCAATTTATTTCGCAAAACATGATGTGTTTAAATAGTTCCTACTTCACAATAATTAAAAAAGATGTAATTTTTTGGTAAACGCTTTAAAGTGTGTTTAAACTGTTTAAAGAGCTAATTATACCGTCGTCTGTGGCATTTATTCGCGGAATTTATATTTTGTATCTATGTCAAAGAAGTTAAAAAAATTAAAAGACCGTCAAGTTACTTATACCATAATTTCACCTTAGTTTAGTTATTGACGTTATTGTGCGTAAATAATAAGTATTTTTATCTTATTTTCTCGCAATCGAAGTGAAAAATTGTATGCATTACTCTGGTCTAAAAGCCATATTACCACTCGAACAATTTTCCCTCACTTCGGTCTGGAAAATAACCACCTGGTGGTAATATGGCCTACTTTAGACCCTTGTCAAACAATCTACTATTATTTCATTGTAGTTTTTTCGCAATTGTATTAAAAAACGTTGTTCGACACACGTGCAGAAGTGTCATTTTCACTCGTCCCGAGTCTTGACCCTCGCCTCTCGGCTCGGGCCAAGTAACCTCGGTACTCGGTAAATGACATACTTCTCGCACTTGTATCGAACACTACTATTCTAACACTGGCTAGATTGCAACAGTCTTTTGTTTTGCCGCAAAATTTCCGGGCGCTGGTCATAAGTCTTCTTATTTTCGCGTAACAGTCTTTCTACCACGGCATTATAACATTCGTTGGTAGCCTGGTCGTCTGTCTACATTCGTCTCTTGTTTGTCACGTTCGGTTCTCTTCGTATCCGTTGTTGCTCCCTCTCGCCATTCATGTGCTATTGTTAGAAGCCGTATAGTAGGGTAGTCCAAGAGGGGATTTTTGGAGTTACTCGAGCGTGTCAGATTAAGATATAGCGATATTTTGCAACATTTGCAACCTGTGGAGATCTCCCTCACCCACTTTTAGCCAGCGCCTTTGGTGGGTTGGTTGGTGGGCAGTTAACGAATGGATTGTGGATTCGGTCATTTGTTCCTAAATAGTTGATGCTTTGATTTTGCTAATACATAATCTGACATTTATCTTTGGGAATTTTCTTAATCTGACGCATTCAATTGAAATTTTGAGGTTATTGTATGAAGACCTTCGTAAATTCAATCCCATCATCCATTTTGTCAGATTATCGTACTGCGTCATCACTTCATCAGTGTCACGTCGTCGGTAGCTTCCAGTTTCAACATCTGACGCGCTCGAGAAAGTACATGTGACCTTTTGATTGTTTAAAATCTTTGAAATCCTATACGTAGAAGCGACCCCCATCGATGAAAGTATATACAGTAACATTATATAAACTTTTTTATTTTTATTATGTAGTCTTCAAAATTGTCTAAGTCCTGACGACGCTCAAGTGACTCCAAATTTAACATCATGGGCTCCCCTACCATGTTACACGAACGATGGAATAATAATAGTTTAAGCGTGATGAGAAATTATAGTCACAAATAGCAAATGAGACAAAAAACAAACCTGATGAACAAGTATGCGACCAAACACAAAAGAGACTAATTACTACTACTAATGTGACCGGCTCCTAAAGTGTCCAAGATTATTAGCGAATAAGTAAATGAATGTGTTCAAATCAAAAGAGACGTATGGATGAACGCAAGGAAGACAGTGACTAGAAACACAACAAGACTTATTGAGACAAAGATTAAGTCACAGAATTGACCAAAGAATTCAACAATAAATAATGAATGGCAAAAACAGGATGAGACCAAATAAGAATTTAGCCGATAAAAATACTAATCAATTAAGAATTCAATGATACCTTTCGAGTGAACAGAAATCAAGTGAAGATGATCAATGATACAAGTGTGATAAGTTGAACATTACATACGAAGCGACATTGTGCGAACGAACGAAAGTGAGTGCGCATAACGAAGCTGAGTCACACGCGTTCTACGATGTTTTTCAACACACTTGAGAGAAAAAAATTGGATAGTGTAATTATTTATTTATTAATAACTGTGTGTAATTAATAACTTTTGATAAATATATTAGTTCTCAGAATATTTACAGGATACAGGTACTTACTTACCTATGATAATTAAATTGAACTAACCTTTTTTGTGATGTTATTGACTGGGTCTTTTTCTCTGTGACTCTTTTTCAATTCATTTCATAAAATTCAACACTGCATATTTATTGTCCAATAAGTTAGAATTGTATTTCTCACTAGTTTTTTAAGACCCCATTTTACAATTATGTATGATAACATACAATTAGGATTGTATAATTTGTATTATATCTTAAATGTGTATAGTTACTTTTTTTAGCATTCAAACTCGTAATGGGTTTAAGAAACTAAAATAATACCCGACTAAAACATAAAACTAGGTACAGTCACCGGTAATAGTATCTTCCTACACGAGGGCCGAAAAAATATGTGACACGCTCTTTTAAGGGTTCCGTAGCGAGAATGGCAAAAACGAAACCCTTATAGTTTTGGTCATGTCCGTCTGTCCGTCCGTTCGTATGTCACAGCCATTTTACTCGGAAACCATAAGACGCATCTTAATAAAATTTCCACATAAGGTGTAGCTTGTATGCCGCTATTTAGTTAAGTAGTGAAATTGCAGAAAAAAATATTATCAGGGGCGGGGGGGCGCTCCATACATGTAACTAAATTAAAAAAAAAAATACCAAATATCAACATGTTGCACATCAATCGATAGGTCTTTAACTACACTAACATTGAGGTTTCTTTTAACATTTTGTGATGAAGTGAATAGTTTTAGAAATAATCGCTCCGAAAGTCGGAAAAATAGCGTCCCCCCCTGTAACTTTTGAACCGTAAGTCCAAAAAATATGAAAAAAATTGAGAAGATGCGCGTTATATACCTACTTTCTACGAAAATTGTTTTGAACACCGGTTTAGCCATTTTTTTAAATTTTCCAAAAAACTTCTTCCGTAGGCATCAGATACGACCTTATGGCATTAGTCTGGTTCTTATTATATACGGAACCCTCCATTATGCGTGGTCCGACACGCTCTTGGCCGGTTTTTTGTACGATAAATAAGAGCGTGTCACATATTTTTGCGGTCTTCGTGTAGAATATACTATTGGCGGTGACTGTACTAGCGTATAAACGTAACTGGATCGGGTTATTAATTGCCGCACTAGTTCGGTAATACAATAAAAAAACCGGCGTGTTTAATATCTAGGATTATGAGCCTAAGAACGATGGAATAAGAACCTTCGTTACGAGCAAGTGTGTTGAAAAATATCATAGTTTATGACTTCCTTCGTATTCGCATTATAAAAGAAAATAACGGATTACCTTTTTCTTTGCAATGTGGTTTCATCAGAGCCGCGTGAACAGGAAATGAAATGAAAATGAACGATCAATACATCTTGAATGTGTGAGTCGTCTAATAGTACGTTAATTAACCACAAGGAGAGAAATCATCAGAGAGACGTGGCGGCAGTGTCGCAAGACTTGGCTGGTGCGGCTCAACAGGTATGCCGACTAAAACAATCTAAAACATTTTGAGGCTAACGAAAGTACGTTCACAATGTGATCACAAAGAAGTTGCGGTATGATGTGAAGTTCGTCACGTCCCTACGTGCAATGCTATCCCCTGATAGCATTGCATAAAGGTGTGGTGGTAAGTAGCGCGTCGGGCCGGGAAGGGAGCGGGGCGCGCCGCGCGCTGTATCTCGTGCGGCTGCAGTCTCGTGGCTATCATGTAGCACCATGGGATTCAGCTCACGGCGCCCCCACTAACAGCAGACTCATCAACTAATACATCGGTAACAGCGCTCTCATCTCTAACTATGCTCACCTAAACCATGTAACTATTTTATATATCATAATAAATCTGTGACTGGTGCTAATGTACTTAAGATATTGTATACTTACACTATAAACAAACTTATTACTTACATAATAACTACAGTGCTTTAATTACCTGCATTACCCAAATCACTAGTCCAAAGCAAGATGAGTGTGAATTATTGTGCTTTTATTTTTGAAAAGGTACATACCATTTGGCGGGTGGCGGTTACGATTTTATTGCTCTTGTACTATATTCGTAGTAAGTACCTCGCCTGCCGCCAAATTAGAGTTATGCCGTTCTCGAGAACGTTCTCCGTTTACTGTGGGTCATATTCTCGAGCGAGAACATTTCCCCTACAAAACGGCGAACGATCTCGAGCACGCACAGACCACAGACCAAATGGCAACCAATTTACCATAATCATTGCACATAATAATTATATACATATATGTAGGAAATATCCGAGGAAATATTAAAGGGAATCCGTCTTGAATTTAACTGAAAAGAGTTTGTGTGTAGATGTATATTTTATTTAGGTATCTAAGCTAACAAGTGAACAGGTCAGTTCTTATTAATTTTAAATGATGTGTATAGTGTAAGAAAAATGGCGCTATACATATAAGTTAAAAACGCAGTCTGGTTGTCATAAAATAATATTTATATGTTAATAAGCTAGCGTACGGACAGGTGGTGGCATTATTGAGCAAAGAGGGCACTGCAGTCGCCTAGGTTACATTTTATGATTGAATTACTAATGATTAAATTATTTTTCTGTTTAAAACATTGCTTATCCAAGTAGTGCCAATATTTGTGGATCGAATTATTGATGTTGTTTTTTGCCACCGTCGTGGTATAAAAAAAAAATTATTTTCATGTTGTTACTCAATTTAATAAGGTAGACCAAAAAAATACTGAAACATCAGCCAAAGGTCTAGCGGGGAAAACGAAGGGGAATCAATAATTCGATCCAAAAATATTGGCACTACTAGAAAAAGAAACGTATGTTTTAGACAACAAAATAATTTAATCATTAGTAATTCAATCATAAACTGTAACCAAGGCGACTGCAGTGCCCTCTCTGCTCAAAAATGCCACCACCTGTCCGTACGCTAGTATCACAGAACATGTGGCACTGTATACATACCTAAGCGCCGTCTAATTTATCTGTCAATCTCAGGGCACGTTTCAATGTTTGGCTTTATTATATATTATATATATTCCAAACTCTATGGTTGTAGTTAAGCTTTAAAAAAATCGTCGAAATATTTAAGATTAATATTTCGACGATTTTTTTTAAAGCTTAACTACAACCATAGAGTTTGGAATATATATAATATATTATTAATCAAGGTGCATTATTAAATGAAATAAATAAAATTAATATTGGTACACAGTAGGCTCAATAAGGCTTGTGTTTTTATATCGTCTAGTACCCACCTAGACGTTATAATTATATAATAGATAGATACAGATGAATACTTCAGTACATAGAAAATATCCATAACTCAGGTAAATATATCCGAGATAAACACACAAATAAATGCCCTGACCAGGATTCGGACCCGGGACCTCCCGCTTCATAGGCAGGGTCACTACCGACTGGGCTAGGATGCCGATAAATATCAATCAAATTATATCTGCCTCGGTTTCAGTTTTAGGTGCCACAGCGCCATCTGGTGGAAGAAAGTTGAGTTACTTTCACAGCGTCAAATTGCTAAACAAAATGAATGGAACTGAGAGCTGCGTTTATGCCGCGAAAGGTTGCCTGAATTACAGGATTGATCTTAATATAATGTAATTGGGAAAATGGAGAAATATCGAAATTAAATTAGGTAGTAAGTATAGTTAGTGGTAGGCTAACATAGGTAGATAGAAATGTAATCGTTGTTGAATGTGGCACGTTGCAGAGGCGCTGGAGCTGGAGCCGTTCCTGGCGCTGGAGCCGCCCATGTCGGCCACGGACTACGGGTTCTGCCTCGACCACGACGAGGGCCTGGCGGAGCTGTTCGACTTCGACCTCAAGCTGCCCGAGTGACCCCCACCACCGCCACCACCGCCGCCGCCGCCGCCGCCGCCTCATGACAATCTGTCCTATTATACCTAAACACGCGTACAATCGATTAGTGATAAGTAGACCCCGGACTCTTGTGGCAAAGACGTCACAATAGGGTGATTTGGGGAGTAAACGGACGGTGCTATGAAACGCGGTTAAAAACTCGGTTGTTAACCGAATACATTTTAATTAGATATTTTCAACAAAATTATCTAGTAAGTTGATCAATATTATTTTTTAGTGCAAACCATACAATTGTACTTTAAACTGGCTTGGTGACATTTGTGACGAACAAGGAGCGAGTGGCCGACAAAACCAATGCCAGTTTAACGTACAAATGCATGGTTTGCAAGTAATATAGCAAACGATCATATTGATCAACTTACTAAGTAATATTGTTAAAAATGTCTAATTTAATGTATTCGGTTAACAGCCGAGTTTTTAGCCGTGTTTCATAGCACCGTCCCGTTTACTCCCCAAATCACCCTATTGTGACGTCATTGCCACAAGAGTCCGGGGTCTAGTGATAAGAGCGGAATTTACCTGTTTTTTTAGTTTCGATGCTGTAGGGCTATATTCAAGAACACGGCTGCGCTATGTGTTGTCTAAAGATTATTTTACACCGAGCACTTTCAATGGTGTGCTATTTAGTAGGTACAGACGACTACAAAGAGATGTATCCACTTTTTCACCTTATTGCATTGGAATAAGGTCCAAAAGTGGATACATCTCTTTGTAGTCAACTGTACTACAGAATTGTAATTCAGAATTGGAAATAAAGTAAGTATACATAAATGATTGAATGAATTGTAATATTTTCGTTAAAATGTTGATTAGGTATTAGTATTGATTTGTGTTTTTGTTTGTAGTAAAGTATACCGTTACTCGTACAGCCATGTCGCGCTATCGCGCATCTTGTCGCCGGAGATCGATGTGCCGGCAACTTTACTTGTTTGCACTGGTGCACTCGGTGTAAGGCGACGCTTTAATATCTGTTTGTGAAGTCTCTCCTTCAGTAAACCTATAATTTGGAACACCAGTACTAGTTATCGTTTCGCGGAGAATTCTTTAAAAACTGCGATATTTTTGTTCGTTTCCTTCATTCGATTCGGTATCGCGATTTGTTCTGATCATGTATTTAATTTAGTCTTTAAAATGTTCATAGTAAAGTTCGGATTTCTTTAAGTTATAGGAAAAGAAAAAAGAAAGATTACTTAGCTTAATTTTAATCTATGATATACATTTTATGTATTTAGGTTGCATTTTGAATCTATTTATATATGTCGAACGCCTGTTAGTTTATTCGACACATCGTACTCGTCATACGTCGGAATCTAGAGGACTAAATAATGACAGGTAGGGAATTCCTATATCGATTAAATCTGTTATCGATGTTTTCCCCGTATACTAGTGATTGCCCTCAGCTTTGTCTGTAAATATGTCATTTTTCTAAGCAATATTTTGAAGACGAAATATTAACGCATATTCTCAGTGATCGCTAGGTATAAAAAGTGCTATGAAATAATAATTACATATTATCCTTTTATCATACCTCTTTAGACAATTACATGAATAGTTTACTTATTCCAATAATCATAAGAAACAATGCTTCTCAATGTCGTGGGAACATGGAGTGATAACTACTTAGTTGATACCTAATAAATGGGCCAAGTATCCATAAATCGAGTTCACCCATACAGGGACTCCCTACCTGTAATTAAATTTAGCCCCTTATATTCCGATGTCTGCTGATCATGATTTTGACAATGACTGGATAAAGCTTGAACACGCCAAAATTTGGGCATACATTTTTTCTTACGATACTTAGCATGGGCAGTATAGATCTTTTTGTATACTAAACTTATAATCGCTACAACATAACGAATAAATAGTATGGCCATAGTTATGGAATCTATAATTGGTTTTTATGATAACGAGCTCTAAACATTAAAGGACCTAAATCATTTTGCTCAAAAAGACTTAGAACATTCGTGTTGGTTCTAAAAACTAGTTTGCTATTTTTGTATCTTTTTTGCAAAGTAATCCGAACCTATCTCGGGTTATTTTGCAAAAAAGATACAAAAATCGCAAACTTACACAAAAAGTGAAGTCAACTTAGATTAGGAGCTGCCAAGAGAGATGCTAAACAAAATTTATTTTTGTTAAAAACGTCGGGCAAAAAAGATGTACAGTCGACGTCAAAGATATGTTTATACTTTTGCATCCTATTACAAAGGAGTAAACTGAAATAGTGTCGATATCTTTGACGTCGACTGTAGAACCATTTTGAGTAATGTTCGAGTGCATTCAGTAAAGATGATAGAACTTGCACAAAAACAAATTTAAACTAATACCAAATAAAAAACCTTTGCGTGTAATGAGTTAATAATAATAATACATATATTCTTAAAGATGAACTAAAATATTGGTTAGTGTCCTCATTATTTATAGGTCTAGCTACTACTGGTAATCATGGCAAGCGTAGCCGATAATTTACACATGAGATGAAGATTGAACAAATAAATATAAAAATAGATTTTAGAGAGCGATTAGAACTTATGATCAGAAACCACAGCTCATTGTTACTAAACATGGTGGTATTGTTTAAGTAGTCACTTAAGTATCACACACTCACTGACAGTGCCCGTGGGATACTATTCGTAGCTACCTAAACTAACACAAATGGAAAGGAGCAATATCCCTATCAAAGGTTATTCCAAAAATAATATCCTTATATCCATCTGTCTACACGTGTGCACACCTAACTGTCAAGCTGTCAGTAGGTCTCGCTAGAGCGTTTTGTCTATGGCTATGGCCACCATTTTAGATATCACTCTTGAGTGATTCCACCCCAAATTTCAACTGTCACAAAAGTGTGATATTCGCAGGCGATGTCAGTTATGCCATGTCGAATGCCCTGGTTACCAAAAGTTCGTATGCTTTGTTACATTCTGAAGCTGAATTGAAATTCAAATTATACGCAGTATTTTTTTATTTGTCATTTTGTGTGCCCAAGTGTTGGTGTGTTCAAGCTTTATCATAAATGAATGTGGATTAGTCTCGGCGGGAGTTGTTAAACATTCTTGAGCGGACTTGTTGCCGCGAGTGGTTAGAATTAGAACTGACTCTTCCTTTAATCAAAATACGTCAGGATAGTATTTAAACATATAATTTTATTTACAGTTGATTTATTTTACATTTATAGATTGCAACGATAATAAAATTGGTATAATCTGGCCGGAATATAATAATTGGAATTTCGTGTGGGTACATACGTATTATTTGCAAGTACCCTTGACATATTTTTAATTTATTTTAATCTTTCTTGGAATATTTTTATTAAAGGAGTTATTTGATTGGGTAAAAGAAAAAGTGACGAAAAAATCATAATTTCAATCATGTCGTCCAGTTTGTTCCTATTTTATTCGTAATCAATAAAAAAAAAGCACGATTTGGTTGTGTATAGTACCGTTATCCGCAAAAATATATTGCACAAAAAGAATAAAAAATATATGACACGCTAAGACAGTGGCAGTTATTATTACGCGTTTGATTGAGCGACATATGTTCTTGCAGGTGATTTTATAACGTATTCCTTATTCGGTACTCTATTGTGTGGTTACGAAATTTAGTTATCAACGGAACCTCGGAGAGTCAGAATAGGTACCGATGATAACTTGTTTTAGTGTAAGTGAACATGACATTTTCAACGCCAAGAACACCTAAAGGTTTCATAAGTAGTCGGGACCACAGCTCCAAGAACGCCTACAGTGTCAACGCCTACACGTAACCTTCAAACTTTCAAGTAAAGTTTACATTGGCTCGCTTGCGTCAGATATTGGCGTGTGAAAAACGTTTTAGCATATCGCTGCCCTAATATTACAGGGTTCCATATTGAATTTTAGGGGATCACATTTCAATTCAATAAAAGTGAAACATAACCCTGGCCGCGATTCGATAAATAAACACACGCACTGGATAGACACAGCTCCAACCCAACTCAACCCAACTCAACTCAACGCTATAACGACATTGACATTTGCTATTCGAACAGATTTTCATTCAACATTGGTCTCACATTGGTCACACATTGTACCAATGTTGTACCAATGTGAGACCAATGTGTGACCAATGTCTGACCAATGTGAGACCAATGTTGAATGAAAATCTGTTCGAATAGCACATGTCAATGTCGTTATAGCGTTGAGTTGGGTTGGAGCTGTGTCTGTCCAGTCTGTGTGTTTATTTTTCGAATCGCGGCCCCTGTAATATTGGGTCAGCGATATGACGTAGGGCCTTCAAAGGGGTAAAAATATATTGCCTATTGGAAAAAAAATGTTACGGCTTCATTTTTATTGGTACCGTCGCGCTAAGTGGCAGACTTGTCTAAAATTGGCGTTCATGTCGTGTGTGCGGCCGCTGCGATGCACAAGCATAGTTTATCAGAGCCTTAAGGTGCAGCGCGTTTAGCTAACACAGTTTTTGAAAAATCGTAGTACGTTTATAAATAATATGATTTGCAAAAAATGTGGGTAACAAACTTGAGGTATTTCTTTAGGGACTGACGCAACTTAATATAATACAATTCGTATTCAAATATCAATAATTTTATTTTTAATGGAATTCAACGATTACTTTTTGTTATAGTTTTAAGCCGCTCAGTGCTATACTAGTAGTTTATGTAACTGATACTTAATGAAGGGCATTATAAGGTTTTATGAAACGAACGAAGAGAGTTTCATAATAATATCACACGAGTTTTTAATGATTAATTATGTACAGTTACATACACTGCTTTATCTACACACATTTTATTTTACATAATGGAACACCAACAGCATCTCTTCGGTCTTCAAATAAACCGGTTTTTTTAGGTAATAGTAAAGTTATTTACCTCGTTCGCGTTGTTATGATAGTTCCGAGTAAACCCGAAGTTTTTACCGCTATTATTTTTACCGGAGCCTTGCCTTCGATTAATATCTAATAATATAAAAGAAAATCTTAAAGCCATGAAATCTAAATTGACATTAAGGTTTTTTCTTTTGTTTTCTCGGTCTAATCATGCCTTGCGCTTGTAAAGTATGCCCGATTCTTATAATTCATAATACCCCTTATTACCGCGTACCTAATACCTACAAAATTATTGCAACAATGAGTGTGCTACATTAGTAAGTCGATTTCGTAACCGATATTCGTTAAATTAAACTATTTAATTAGACCTAACTAGAATGGTGAACCTTCAGGTTCATCCAGATACCTAAGAGCCTGAACCGTGGCGCTACATAGCACAGACAGTACCCGCTACCCGCGTGAAATGTCGGTCTACATGCCTTTATCGAGTGTAGTTCTATCGTCTTGTCTTAACTATCGTCAAGCGATATCTCAACTGATTTTTATTCTCATCTCTAAGTTTTCAGGTTTTACCCAATATAAGATCTGTATGTTGTAAATTGAAAGATATCGATTTCATCATTTATAACGTGTTAATCGTGCGATAAATTTGATCAATAAGTACGTACTCGACAAGTCAAGTTGTGAAACTTGGTTACGCTAGTTGTATTGATACACTTTTTATATTTGTGCAAATAATTGACGTTGTCCGCCAAGTAGAATTAGTAAGGAAACTTGTAAAGCAATCCTTGCGCCGGCAGGGCTCTCGTTCAAGTAACGTTATATAAATGTATAGGTAATGAAGAGCGGATCGTTTGCGCCCTCGGCCGCTTTGTAAATAGATTCGCTCAAGCTGCGGGCGCGCTGCCAACGTGTACATATTACTATTAATGAACAGTGATATTTTAGCGGCCTTCGATTTTATATGTAAAGCTAGCCCTAATATTCTCATTGGATGTAGACTCGTGCCACCACAAAAGATGTTTCACTGTGATCCCAGCGACGGCAGGTCGTGTGTATGTGCCTACGCGAACAAGGATATACAAACATATCGTTTTTGTCATGCAAAACTGAACATCTGTCACGTACTAAACGTACCTAAAAGTATAAAGTGGTTCGAAAAGTAGATTCCTTCAGAGTATATTTACAAACAAATAAGTATGTTATCGTCGTAGGGCAAGGAAACAAATTTGAAATTGACCTTAAAAAGTAGTTTTTTTATTTGTAATTTTACCTGATACATAATGTTAATGAATAATAAGTGCAAAGTACTTGATAACTGCACATGAAACCCCGTAGTACTACAGGGATCTTTGATGGTCATATGCATATTTTTTCTGGCAAATATTTGTTTTAAAAATATCTAGATAAGTGATGTATAGACCTAATAGTGTCAGAAATATGTATTTTTTTCCCCTTGCGATGAATGCAACCTTTATTTTCTTCGAAACCAATACACAAACGTCTGCTAGGATCACTGTGAGAAATATACACGGCACCAGCGAGGACAGGGAACAAAATACGCATTCGTGAGGTCATAAGAAGAAAAAAAAAACATACGAGTTTAGGTCAATTACGCCAAAAATTATGTTTTTTGTTTTTTTTTGTAATTTTTTTTCGTAAAAACTAGTTGATTCAAAGTGTTCTTTATGACTTTGATATCTGTCAATAAGTCCGTCTACTCGACGTTACTCACAAACCTGCTGCAGGGGCAATATTGGAATCGGACCGTAATTGCCTCCTTAACTGTGATGTGTATAGGCGGCAGTTTTTAGATTGGGCCTGCGGCACGGCGGCAGCGGCGAAATACCTTCCTAGCTCCCTAGATCTTATCTGCCGCACTCGTAGCGCGATTGCGACAATTTCTGTAAATTAGAGAAATTCCGAAATCTTAGTAGGCGGCTTCAAAATCGGCGTCGTCGTTTTGCATTGAAACACAATTAAAAATGTGTTTTTTTTAATTGGTATTAATTCTGAAACTTGGCGAATTTATTAAAAACTTTATATGACATTTTAATATCTAAATACGACCTGGAATATACTGTTAAAATATTTCCCTTTCCTCGCAGGCACCGTGTTTTAGTAGTTTACGTTGCTAATAATGACTGTAGACCGAATGTGTAATAACTGAAGATTGCCAAATATCTTGATATAATTGCAGAGTATAATTGCAATAACTATGTTGTTATATTACGTTTACTTTGTTCAGTTAGCTTTGTATATAGCGTTAGATCAAACGGCTGAGTGCTAGACGAGTGGGCCAGTGTTCAACTAAAATCAAATTAATCCGGGTAAAGGTTTCCAACAGTTACGCGAGGAAATCCGTGCCACAACATTTCATTTTTTGCGATAAAATATTAATCTGTTTCAGATTGACTGCCAAGTTGCCCCGTCATTCATTATCTCGTCGTACATGTAATACCTTAGAGAATTCAACTAACCGGATCGGCCATGTCTGTCATTTTCTATACAAAAAAAAGTCTGCCGATTTTTGCGGTGGAGGAGAACGTCAAATGTATTGCTATTCGTACGTAACGTACTTTACCACTGGTCATATGTTTTCGGCAGAAGGGAACGCATGTAAATGGCCGCTCCGGTTGGTCGAATTATCTAATACACGCTCGTCCTCGCTCCGCCGTTTCCATCAAGTTTTGATGTGTACGGCACAAAGGTCAATGTAATAAATAAATTCTTAACTAACTGCATATCAACATAGTTTTAAATGTTAGAATTAGGGTATATATTTGCACGAGGGATCACACGATGTAAAAGACGTGGACTTGTCGAGCTTTTTTGCGATAAACGTGTATATGTACCATCGTTTGTTGATACATTTAGTTATACGGTAATACTTATGTTATTTTATACTATTTCTTTGTTTGAAAAGATTAAACTGTTGTCGGGCTCATAGATATTGGCACTCTATCTTATCTCAATCAACACCCTTTACGTTTTGTGAATAGTTATCAGTTTATTATTTACTTTAAATGACAAACGAAATCAACATGTTTATTATGGCCCTGAATGTACCAAAAATGTAGAAAATCATGAATACGAAAATTATCTTGAAACTTATTGTTATATTTATTTGCATGGGCCCGCCTGTTGTAAGATGACTTGGGGCCAGTTCCACCAACTACATTTGACGGACTCATCAGCGTCACCTGGCAAGGAACTATGAAAATTTCCATATTGTAAAATTTTAACGGTCATCACAAAACTTTCACAAAAAACCTAAATTTTACATGTTTTCGTATCCTGGCACCTTCAAGCCGGGCACAACTTTTTAATAGTTACTCGCGCCACTCGCGCGTTAGTTACGCGAAAAGCCTAATAACGCCGGACAGGCAGACGAGAAAATATTTCCAAGCGTCCTTAAGATACCTTAGCGGTAGCTGAAGCTGTGAAGCCAGGCCACGTTGACCTACTTAAAAAGGATCTTTATTACCGGTTGGTTACACGAAGTTGTACAGGGTTTTTTTAAAAACGGGTTCAGATGGAAGGATCGTAAAACTTCAAACTCACTGCAATAATTACTTAGCTAAGTTTTTGACCTATTCGTTTCTAAAGTAACTAACCTTGTATTTTCAGTTGAAACCAGGGACTGAAAAACCGCAAAAAACCGGTAACCTAAAATAAAGGTATCAATTGAAAAGGTATCCAAAAATAAGAGTATCCTATAAAATTACATTTTAAAGGTACCCTTACATAATGATACTGCTTAGGTTGACCGTTTAAAGTAAAGGTAACCTGACCGAAAAATGAGCGGTACAATTCCGCTGACCGGTAAAACGGATACCTCAATTATTTCGGTTGGAATATGATGCACCGTCGCCACGTTTACGGGTATCATGTAGTCCGAAATTCGGATACCCGTAAACGTGGCACCGTCGCATGCGTCGTGGTAGCGATTGTGGTTGTGTCGCAGTCGGCAACTGATCAGCGACACTAACTAAAAGTGTTAGTGTATTGGTTTTTTATGTACTTATTTAAAATTATCCTTGTTTTTTCTTTTTTTTTCAATCCAAGATACTCTTTTTCCTGAAAAATGGTCATGGTAGTCGTTTTCGGCTAATTAGGGGGTGTAATTTCGAAAATAATGTCTGTTTTAGATTAAAAATATAAACAACTACCATAAAATCGTTATGGTAGTTGTTTTAGACTAATTAGGGGGTGTAGATTTCGAAAGAGATCTGAATCTATTTTAAAATCCAAACTGGCGTTATACACTTTTCTCTTAAAATTCGTTATGGTAGTCGTCTTCGGCTAATTACTCGGTAGAGATTTCAGAAATGATGTCTGTTTTAAAATTGAAGCTGGCGGATACTCTTTTTTTCTCAAAAGTCGCCATGGCAGTCATTTTCAGCTAATTAGCTAATTAGGGGGTGTAGATTTCAAAAATTGAGTACTTTCCTGGGTAAAAAAAATATAATTCTATTCAGTCCGTCAGTTAAAGCCCGTTAAAGTTCCGCATGACGTCACATTATGCTAAAAAGAGTACTGAAATGTGACGTCACTCGTAACTTTAACGGGCTATATCTTCACCAATTTTTGTTTGATTGACAAAACAAAAAATACGTGTCCAATATTTTTTGATAATCTAACTGACGGACTAAATTTATTTTTTAAGAAAGTAGCCAATTATGTACGTTTTAAAATCAAAGATGGCGGTTATACACTTTTCTGAAAATACGTCACGGTAGTCATTTCCGTCTAATTAGGGAGTGTAGATTTCAAAAATTATGTCTGTTTAAAATCCATTGATGATGGCGGCATACCGTTTCAGTCCCTGGTTGAAACTCGACAGGTACTATTGGTTGTTTGTAGCTTCGAAAGCCTTTGGGTTGTGTCCGTTGATAATAATTAAATTAAATAGGCCACGAGTTACCTGTTTAGGCCACGAGGTTTGCTGAGCGATTTAAGTAAGATTAAAAAGCTTAATTATGTCACTACTACTATTAGGTTCTACATAGGTATATTAGACTGAGAGCTAGCCACGTCAGATATACACAATAATGAGATAATCACAATAATGAGAGCAAATAAACCCCTCTCGTTAGTTTGCTATACTATGCTTATTTCTAGATCAGGACATCTGGCAGCTGTAAAGTGGTGGAGATCAAAGAATGCAATCCACTTTAAGAATACAAATCCTGGAGTTCTGGTTTTTTTTTAGTATTATGAGAAATTATATAAATAATTAGATTATATCATTTTAATAACTTTTTGATGGGGGAAAGTAGTCGTATAGTCCAAAACGACGTATAATGTAATGAATGCTTTGTCGCCTACTGTTTTTGTTTCCGAAATGTTTTTTGTTCTAATCGTAAAATAAATAGGACAACTTCGGTAGTTTTTACCTATTTTGATATTACTTTTTTCCAACTGAAAATCTTTTCAAATGAATCTGTCACTCTGACCTCTAATAAGGATAGTATTGCAATGATATTAGACGGGTTGCGTTGCTCTCATTATTGTGTCATATCTGACGTGGCCAGCTCTTAGTCCATAGCTCGGTTGTATGGATTTCAAATTCAACGCAGCGGCGTCGATATTCTCATAAGAGTACGGCCGAATTTTTTAAATATAAAATTTTGGTTAGGGCGCTTGCATCGAAAACTATGCGCTTGTAATTCGGTCTACAAAGTCTTAATCCAAGCATTAAAATCGACTAAAGACTGTGTACGATAAAATCCGGACATGCATGATCTGGTATTTTTTTTTTTTGGTACAGTCACGTCTAATAATATGGCTACATTTAATGAGACAAAAACATATATCCAAGACTTTATGCCTTGGTAATAGAGTCGTGGCTACTTATTTTTGTCACATTAAAAGTATCTATATTTTCAGACGTGACTGTACCACATATTCAAGCATTTCTTTTATTTTAATAATCTGGAATTATAGTAATATATACTAAAAATAGAATCATATTACAATTGTATGGGCTTGTTTGAGTTTTTGCCGAATATATTTCATCATATCTTGAATTTTTTGTCCAGCATTTTTTGATAATTTTCACAGTTCCTGCTACAATGCCACAATTGTATTTATATTTTCACAAGCTGTTTTATGCTCATTAGAATGTTATATTACAAAAAAAATACGATTTGATACTCTTTTCTACTTGAGGCAGTCAGGAAGACTTTCTACTCCAAGCACTAAAAGTAGTTTTTATATGGGAGGCATATTTTTGTAAAAAAGTCAAGCTGACCAAAGCTAGAACACTTCAGAACTATTTACATCTAAGTATAATTAGAAAAAGTAAGCCACTATGAAAAGATAATTTAATAAGGTATAATTTGGTTTATCTAATAAAAACTAAAAAACTATTTTTCACAGGAAAATTTGGTAAACACTGTCAGAACACCGTGGACAAAAAAATATAAGCACTGTGGCATATATAGTGATCAAAGTCACAGACAACGTAACGTTATAATATGTTTGTAATTTTATTATGTAGCTTAGACCACAAATTATTTAAAAGAAGTGTTGCTTGAATATGTGGTACCGAAAAAAAGATATACAAGATCATGCATGTCCGGATTTTATCGTACAGTCTTTAGTACAATATTATTTTATACAATCGTGGCATAATGAAGAGCTTTTTGCCGAGTGGCCTAAGTAAGGTACGAGATTGAAAAGCTTATTAGCTTATGTCACTATTGAATACAATACTTTTTCTGCCAGAGCTCAAAATAGGCAAGCCGGTAAGAATTAAGTTCGACGAATGCCTTTTACAACTTAGTAATTTCGATCTCCCGGTGGATCGTGCCGGCGGTCATCTCTTCTTGTCCGTAGCTTTTTCGGAATAATGTTTGTTTCTGTAATTCTCATTTAATATATTGATAAGAAATGAAGGTGCAATGTTATAGATACGTAAGTAGGTATTATATTAAGAGAGGGGAGTTACAGCTCCAGCGGACCGACAGGCCACGAGGAGGGCTCGTCTATATAGCGTTGGCACTGACTATCTGTGCTCATTTGCACCACTTATTCTTGGTGTAAAGACTGTTTGATTTGTATTATTTGTGTTGGAAGACTGAGGTTTTACTATTCCAGTTTCGACAAACGTACGCGTTATTTGTTGTTTGAGTTAAAATATAATTGAATTTAAATTTAAAGTCATATATATAGTTAGGTTATATTTTTAATAAATAATAAAAAATTGAAATATGTAATTTAAGCAGTTGTTTTATTTCACGACTAGGTATACCTGTATCGGCATACTTGTTAAGACTATGTGTTATTTATTTTCCAGCCCAGTCCCATTTTAGTTTTCCCGCTGTTTGGGCTACATCAGCTATAACAACATAGACTAACATCGAACATGCCCAAAGAAGATGTTGACGAATACGGAAATGAGCCGGAATAAGAAATAGACAAACAACAAAGATTACCAAAGTTGATATAGTCGACCCTCGAAAGTGACGAAGGAAGAAGCGACGAAAGCCGTCCCGGGCCGTTCGGACGAATTTAAGAACTTGTCAAAAAACGATTGAGACGAGCCAAGACTGCCAAGAGTATACAATTATTTTCACGCCCAAAATACTACAATACCTTGAGGTTAGACTTCTGAATTTTTGTCAAAGACCAAGCTTGTGCGCCATAAGTCAGGATCGGAAGAATGCATATGTACACGAGCTTGCGTTTTAATGCTAAGGGAAGGTTTCCCTTCATGTACTCCTTCATGGACCAGTAGCTCCTTTAAGCATTTTCGGTACGTCTTGCGACTTTGGCCGTGACTTTGACCTGTCGAGGCATGTGTACTCATCGACATATTGCATTCTACCGCTATCCATTTCTATTTTGCGGTTGACGCATGAGCTTGGTCTTTGACATATTCATCATCAATTCGACCTCAAGGCTTGCTCTGCTAAGTATGAGAAAAGGACGATGTCATCGGCGAATCGCAGATTTTTCGATCGTTTTGCACCGACGTCGATGCCCTTGACTTCCCATACAGCGGCCAAAACTTCGGAATACTTTCGGAACACCTTTGGGGACAAAGGATCGCCCTGTTCAACACTTTTCGCTATCGTAAAGGATGGTCTGGGAGACTGCATTTTAATGCTGGCGGTGCTTGAAGAGCACATGTCCCGGATACGATGAATGTAGTCGGTTCTATATGTCTTGATTGTGGAATGCGGTAAATATTGATGTGTGGGGTTAGACTGTAGAATAATCTATAAAGTGGAAGGTCAAATTCATAATATTTTTCGATTAATTGGTTTATGGTTTGTAAATGATCCGTAGTCGTAAGTCCAGGCCGAAATCCCGCTTGTTGTGGGGGGGGGGGGGGGGGGGGTTTGCTACACTTCGCGACTGTGTTGAGTTTTGGTTTCTTCGTGTGGTAACAGTGTGCACACAATGCTAGATTTTTTTTAGTAACTAAGAGTCGACGCAGTGTTCACACTTTTCGGTCACATTTGTTTCGAAACATTTTTATACACCTTGCGTTCAGTTGTTGTACCACTGAGATTTGCGAAACTTATGTACGAATTATCGGGTGATATTTATCAGTCGCTTTTAGGTGAAGACAAACATCCCGCGGAAACCGGAACTAATCCCAATAAGGCGTAGTTTCTCCTCTGGGTTGGAATGTCAGATGGTAGTCGCTTTTGTAAAAACTAGTGTCTATGCCAATTCATGAAATTAGTTCGCCAAGCCGGGATAAACGCTAAGAGGATGATGATTTCCATACGTATCTTATCTACGTATCTAGTTACAAAATGAAGAGATCGTCAGGAATGGGTGCTTTTTTTCCCTTGGTTACGCGGTGTTCTGTCCTACGAATCACCCACGTAGGAGCAATATAACTTTAACCTGTTAAACCTACCCTTTCTACCAACATTATATTAAATTACAAAAAAAAGTATTTTGTATTTTAAAATAGAAAATGGGTCCCAAAAAGTATTTAAAATAAAATACAAAAAGGCTTTTGTTAAAAAGGTATTTAAATACAAAATAGGAAAAATGTATTTAAACTAAAAATAAACAAATTACATGCATATTGCTTCATTTACGCAAATAGGAAATAGGTATTTTGCATTTTGTATTTGCATTTTAAATACAAGTATTTCAAATAAGTCACATCTCTGGATTTACAATGATACTGGATCTATTAAATTGTAATTGTCATCAAAACTTAAGGTGTGCATCAGATATCGGATCAATTTGTCAACAGGACGAGGGTAACATTTCAACCACAATATTATGAAGATGTGGGATGAAGCAGGTAGCTGTAGATATGCAGACTTGCATTTAGTTATGTAAATATTAGTTATAATAAATTAACTAATTTTTAAATAAGTTTGTGTAATGTCTTGACAACTCGCAATGATATACCTTTCACTTCAAAACGTCACTAGATAACAGGGACTGGAAAACTCCTCTATTTGATTACTCTTTTCGATAGGGTAACCATAGGGTTACCATATCATTTTGTAACCAAATAATAGTATTTGGTTACAAAATGAATTGTGTATTCAATTTTATGTCCCTGTCTAATGTCTTAGCAATAGAGATGAAATTAGCTTGATAGGGAATCGTCATTTTGGGTTTTCATTTCGGTAAAAGCGCTACATTATTATTATCCACTGCCACTGCACTTATTAGCCAGTATTAGTCCACTGCTGGATATAGGCCTCTCCCATCGCACGCCACTGTGCTTGATCTTCTGCTCTCCTCCTCCAATACGTACCCGCCAAGCGCTTACCTTTGGGTAACTTTATGATGTGCTTACTAAATTGATAGTTTTTAAAAATAACTCACCCAAATAGTTACTCGTTCTGATACCCCTTTATTGGTAACCGGTTCCGATATCCCCTAAACAAACTCACTTACGGACTATAACAAGCATACAAAGGCAAGGTAAATAAAAGCGTTTAGAATGGTTGACGTCTATTAGTTGTGAAAAATATTATTAGGCAAGCATTAGAGCTCAAACCACATCGTTTTTCCTACATAATGAGGTTGTGATTGAAAACAGGCCTATTAATATTATTTTTTTCGTTAAAGATATTATAACCAATATAGGATTTGTGTACTTTTTATAAAGGGGAATAACAAGGCTTTCGTGCGTAAAGTTTGATTTTATGCACTAGTGCTAAAAAGTAATCTGATTGATACCTTTTAAATAAATGAGTATTTTTTTTCGTTAAAGATATTATACCCAATATAGAATTAGTGTACTTTTTATAAAGGGGAATATAACAAGGCTTTATTATAAAAATATGTTTGTCATGCTACGACCATAAATTAAAAAAAATATAGGCATTTATTCAATAAAATATCAACCATCGATTTCATATTTTTTATGTTTTCTTTGTTTTCTTATATGGAAAGGTATAAATAAAATACCAAAAATGAATTCGGCATCCTTTACACGATTGCTTTACACGAAAATGATATCAAGCTTGACTATATGGCTCTATTTTATTTTTAATTAATTTTGGGAGGCACCCCCCACTTCGTCAAAATTTTGCATCAAAAATTTGATTGGCTCCCCTTCTTAAATTAATCTTAGAGCCTAAAGGACTAGCTCTGCTAAAGGAAATTCCATCATCATCATTTTCCGTATAATTAAGTGTACACCACCGACTACGGGGTGTATGTCTCGTTTTGACTAAGGGCCTCCGCTAGCTGGCGTGGACGCACGGAGCGGGTGAGCGGATTAACGTAAAATAGTATGAGCAGCCCTAGCCGGCGCGGACGCGTGTGACGGATTTTACCTTCAATGGCCACCCGCATGCGTGCGCACGCGGCGGGCGTCCGCGCCAGCTAGCGGAGGCCCTAACGAGGTAATGACATCATCTCATCAGACAATCAAAATATCAATGTGTGTCAATTTTGTAACGTGTGTGAATGAGACAAAGGGGCGGTCCCTTTACTGTGCTCTATCGGACCGATTTTTCTAGTCACCTATGAACGACGGTTTTGCTCGGTAATAAGGTTCAACTGTGGTTAGGGAAATAGATAAAAGTAATGTCTGGATTCTCTACTGGTCCGTGGTCTATCCGGAAAGAGGAGTGTCGTAGAATGTATGAGTTTCCATATAAACCACGACACTGCTCTTTCCGGACAGACTCTAGTAATACTCATTATTTAATATTTGAGTTTATACGAACACATTTAAATAATTTCATACAACCGCCTAACCTCCTGGTAAGATACGTGTTATCTCGGGTACTTTATACGTATGCATAGCCAACGCGCAATGGACTTTAAACCTGGCGATTGCTTGGTGACCTTGGTGTACAATTATTAACCGTATATAAATCGCCAAGATGTCTTCCGAAAATCGCCGTCGAATGCATCAGGAAGGCTATCAGTGTACACGAAAAGAGAATTATAGCAGGAGATATCAATATTAATTTTACAGACAAATCAAATAATTAAATATCTGAATACCTTCTATCACTCGGTCTGAGCCCACGCATTCAAGAATATACCACATAGTACACAGTACGCGAACAGTTTTGAGCTTCGATAACTCTGAAGTGCGATTTTCTTTTTTAGTTAGAGAATATGATATGATTACTTATAGTAAAAAATATTTTCTAACAGTTTTTGACGTCGCGCTAGGTATCATATAGATATTTGTTAATAACAACAAGAAAAGACAACAAGATATATTTTCCTTTACCATACTACTGCATTCAACTAGCTCAACATCATCTGTCATTTTATAACAGTTTGGTCAATAGATTATGTGAGCATAATCGAAAACAATTTGTCAAAATATAAGTGACCTTGAATTCTAAACGAATTACAAATGGCTAAGACGACATTTTTTTTTTATTTTTTATTTTTTTTATTTTTTATACCACGACGGTGGCAAACAAGCATTCGGCCCGCCTGGTGGTAAGCAGTTACCGTAGCCTATGGACGTCTGCAACCCCAGAGGATTTACATGCGCGTTGCCTACCCTTTAGGAACCTATACACTCCTTTTTTGAAGAACCTCATACTGTAGCCCACTGGGAAAACCTCGGCAGGGAGTTCATTCCACAGCCGCAGCGTTCGTGGGAGGAAATTCCTCTTAAATCGTACTGTGCGCGACCCATTGGGCTCCAGGGTGTGGGGATGAACACCCTGCCGGCGGCGAGCGGTGCGGTGATAAAAAGCTGCCGTGGGCATCATATCAAACAGTTCTTCAGAGCACAACCCATTGTACAAGCGATAGAACACGCATAAGGAGGCAAAGTCCCTCCTAAGACTCAAAGGTTCAATATCGCTCGTGAGTTTGGGATCGTCGACGATCCGCACAGCGCGCCTTTGCACCGAGTCAAAGGGCCCAAGCTGGTATCCAGGTGCTCCCGCCCAAAGGTGACAACAGTACTCCATGTGGGGTCTGACTTGCGACTTGTATAGGAGCAGTCTCTGCCCCGGAGTGAAGTATCGCCTCGCTCTATTGAGCACACCGAGCTTTTTGGATGCCAGCTTGGCCTTCGCTTCAAGGTGACTACGGAATTGGACGTCACTGGAAATGTCCACACCGAGGATCCCAATACTCCCTGACATTGTAAGGGTTGTGCCTTGGAACTGAGGGGCCACAGTAAATGGGGTTTTCTTGCTCTCGACAAAACCATTATAAAATGTGAAGATATGTTGCAATAGTAAAATGCGATGGGCTGGTGGAGAAAAATGAAACTTACACAATATTTTCTATGTCTAGCAAACAAATACATGTACTATACCAAGTGCAATGCTTACAATTGTTAGAAAATATTTTTTATTATTAGTACTGAACGTATTCTAACAGGTCACAAAATAAAATCGGACTTGTGATTTATGTCATTTTTATAGGTTAAAAAGGCGTTCCCGTACTCCACTAACAAGAAGCAATTCAACAATAGCCAATATATTCAGCAATTTCCCTCTATAATCCGGCACTATTCATAAATTTTTTAGTTACCATAAACAAATTTGCGTCAGATTTAAACAACTTACGGTAATTGGATAATTAACGTACGGAACCCTCTCCACGCGAGTCGAACTCGCACTTGTCCGGTTTTTATTGTACCTTTCTATTTTCAATGCAAGCTATAGATTACATCAAAAAATATAAAAACGTCAAATTAACTTTTCTTTAAAACAAATAGTTACAGAGCTCTCAAAGATTTGGTTAGGTTATGTTGGTTAGGTTTTTCCATAAGGCGCGTAGCGCCAAGATAACGCGAAGTAGGAGCTCCGCAATAGCTCCAATAATAAATAGGTCCGCAATAGCGGAGCTCCGTCAATGCTGCCTCTGTGGAAAAGTTTTGCCTAAACAAACCAAAGGTTTGAAATCGGTAGTAAAGTTTGGTTTAAAAATCGCCCTTCCCCTCTGCACTCTGAGCCGCTATTTCTTTAGTCTTAATAAGCCTTCGATCACTCAGAACTCCTTCGTCCACTAATTTGATACAGTCCCTCGTGAGTGCCTCCACAGACTGGTCGGAGCGAGGTTCGTCATCAATGGACTCCCGTACTAAACGGAACTGCTTACTCCACTCTTTAATGGTCAGGAGAAAAGGAGGAGAGAAGGTATCCCCGTACACAGCATCTAACCTTTTTTTATATCGGTCGGGCTGACCCCTTTCTTTGTCAGGAACTTGATCACGGAACGATTTTCCAACTTAAACATTTCGATAATGTTCAGACTTCCTAATGTTCTAAACCCCGTCAGAATAAAACTATAACCAATAGACACCTCAGAACTATAAACGAAAAAAATCGGAATAAATGACAATCACTATGACATTTTTTTTAAATTAGCCGTCTTATTTATTCAGCCAGAAACTTTCGGACCGCAAGGGTGCCTAGTCGTAGCTAAATGGCTGGATTATCGCGCCTTCGAACGTCAGTAACAGAAAACAGATAGGAATTTGATAAGTTTTATAACTATTCTTGTTTAGGTATGTTATGAATGACTTGCGAGAAACATTTTCCAAAAGTAAAGCTTAAAATTGAATAAATGTACTCAAGAATAAAATATAAATAGAGTTGTCCTTAAATAGTTTTCCCCTTATATTTGTAGCAGTTTAATCAGGTGGACAGTAAACGACCTGGACGGGAAACTTGCATAACCCTAAGTATCGACTGTATGTATAAAAACCGGCAAATGGTATACATAAGATAATTTAATAATAGTTAGTTTTTAATAAAGTTTTGTACATTGAAATGTTTAAAGGATTCACTCCAGATGTTTGTAAAGGCACTGCTCACAAGGTCATTAATCACAGGTTTGATTAGTCTAAATCCCGGCTTCCAAAATGTGTTGATGACGCCATCAAGTAATTCTTCTGAAACAAATCATCATGTTAAATTTCACGATAACTTTGTAGGTAACTGTTAAACAAGTGAAAGTGTTCTTATAAGAAGTATGTACGCCAAATCGCCAATACCAGGGCCCTGTTTATTTAATTCCTGGCCACAACTTTCGCGGTCATTTACTATAGGTATATCTATGATCTATTTTGATGCATATTTCATAATTATGTAGTTAGTGCTATGCCTTATGGGAATATAGTTCAGATCTGGATACGGTTACCAACTTTTAGAATGTTGTTGGGCACGACACTAGAACTCCAAAACTACCGAGAGACGGGGACTTAGCTGAATGTCTCCCGAGTAATGACGTCATCAAAATGGGTGCCGCTTCGTTGCAAAAAGTGCATACTTATTTCATCTAAACTGTGCACTACACCTACACGTGTGTATTAGTATCGAACGAACAAAGGTTAAAAGTGCTATAATGTTGAAATACATTGTATATTAATGTATATTACAATTTAACAGCTGTTAACAAAAACCCAAGATCAGGTTAAAAAATAATTCGGATATTTGCATTTTAGAACAAAATTATAAGTCAAACTTTAAAGCAATGTACTACAATAATAAAAGTATTTTATACAATCGTGATATTAAGAGCTTTTCAGTCGAGTACCATAAGGTACGAGATTGAAAATCTTGATTATTTCACTATTGTATACAATACTTTTTCTATGAGTTCTCAATATAGACAAGCCGGTAAGAATTGAGTTCGACGAAAGACCTCTATACAATTGAGTAAGTTCAATCTCCCGGCAGATTATGCAGCCCCTAAAGCTGCTTCTGGAGCCCCTATAAATGCCGGAAAAACATCTCTCTAGTTCCTGACGTCCTAATAATGACGTCACGAACATGACCACTACCGAAATTTGTAAAATCTAAATTAAAGCTATTCTACTATTAATAAATATTACTATTATTATTAATTTACATTAGTTAGTTTATTTTATTTTGTCAAACACTATTTTTACAAACAATGTATGTATATGTAGTGTAGTAAAAATAAGCTTTCGATCGATGCTACGCACATGTGTGTATGTGTCATATAATACATAAAATATTATATGACACATATAATATTTTATGTATTTCATCTGAAATGTAGGTTCGTCGGTTTCCGAGAGACGGAGGGTAATAGTCAAATTACGCCTTCTTTCTTAAATTACTTACAAACTTTACCTTGTACTATACACCTTTGTATATAATGAAAGGGTTTGATGTGAGAACTACAAGTATAATACTTTTATAATTTTAAGATAAATTGTTTTGAAGTTATCCGAGAGTGAAAGGCGAAAATTGACCATTCCCTCCGTATATAGGAAACCGATGAACCTACATTTTAGAAAAAAATACATAAATTAATTATTTACCTAAAGATTTCAGAAAATACAGTAATAAGTCTGCGGTCAAGCGTGAGTCGGTCTTAAAAATACACATTGTTAAAATTGTGTGATGTATATGGAACCTTCGGAGCGCGAGTCCGCACCTGAATCTGGTTTTTCAGTGCGAGCGCCATACGCAACACCATATAAAATGAAATAGATATCTGTTCAATATTAACGGATTACCGTTAACATCCGTTAATTCTCCCAAAATGTAACGGTTTAACGATTAACGAAGTTAAGTTTTATTATTTTAGATTAACGATTCTTAACTATTTCATTAACGGTGCCGAGCTCTGTGCACACCCTTGTTGTTATATAGGAGTCAGTCAAGTGCTGCAAAAATTTCCTGAAGATGCATAGTAGCATATTAAGAGAACATTTAACAGGTAGGTGGTACTAGTCTTTCAAGTTCGTTATACCTACCTAATGCAGTTTTTCCATTAAGTAGGTTAGAAATATGCATGCTCATATCGCCTATGCGGTCGATCGCGACGCGGACATCGACGCCGACGCCGCTGCGTGCAACGCGCGTCGTCTGCGTGTAGTCGCGCAGCGTCAGGTTCCACCGGCCGGCGCGCACTCTCGGCCCTAACACCCTGCTCTGACAACGAATGCAAAAATTAAAATGGTTAGTTGATTAAAATACGTAGGTTAAGCTAAAATAGCAGTGCATCTGCAGTGGTATGTGACAATCAAAAAGTGAGTATTCTCGAGCAATGAAATTTAATATCATTTTACAAGTTGTTTAGCCAAGGGGAAGTATTAGGGTCTACTGCGAGTGAATTGCCGCTAGGGGCGCTGGTCGCTGGTCCTCATGTCGTATGTACAACGGAGCCCTCAGGAAAACACTATTCATCTCGTCTAAAACTCGTTCAATCTTGCCCCGCGCACCTTACACGCATTTTCTTCATCGCTCTCAATGGATGAAGAACTCCGCGAAAATGTCAGAAATACTACGTCTAGTTTACAAAAAGATGGAAATGAATATAATTTCACTGGTAATTATAGTTTTGCTTAAATTGTCATTATGTTTATGATAAACGCTTTAATCCTAATCAGTAATCAAGTTTCGTTCACAGAATCGATTTAAAATGTTTGAAATTACAAGCAAATATGATAAATAGTGGGTTTTGTTTGACATTTATAAGGACTTGCATCCGATAATGAACCATTGTGTTAACATTTGTGACTACCTATTGCTTTATTTTAGTGCTCTCCCTTATGGGAGAGGGCCTAAGAGTGATAGGATTAAGAGTTGGATACGGTTACCAACTTTTAGTATGTGGTTTGACGTGGCACTGGGACCCCAAAACTGCCAAGAGACAGGGACATATGTGAATGTCTCCCGCGTAATGACGTCATCAAAATGGCTGCCGATTCGTTGCTAAAAGTGCAAATTTCAACCGAACTATGCACTGCACTTACACGAGTGTGGTATCAAACGAAAGAAGATTAAATATGTAAATTGCTGTGGTACATTATATACGAATTTGTATTACAGTTTAACAATTATTAACAAAAGATGGCGAGGTGACCTGGACGCATTTGTGTAAAACTGGCCTGCAATCGCACGGCACCGAGACGAATGGAAATCGAGGGGGATGCCTTTGCCCAGCAGTGGGACACACTATAGGCTATTAATAATAATTATGAATCATGAAAAAATAAACGGTGCTTTAGAGAGCCCTATTATTCGTTAATTTAAAGAAATATTATGTCCATGTAAAAGGTTATATACTCGTATACGGGTGTACTAAAAAATCTGTAGACCGTGCTAAAAAAATTAATGGAAAAAATCGAAACAAAATGTTTTTTGCGATCGTGGAATGATAAGGTGAAGAAGGATAAAAATAAAAATTCGTTTACTGTGGTAAAATAATGTACGTAATGATGGTGCATTCCGTTTTAGGCCATTTCGCCCCATAATATCCAAGGAAATTTTACTTTTACAATTGTCGTGTGCAAACGCAACTATATTATTCCACGACCGGAAAAATATTTTGATTAGATTGATTCCATTTCAATTCTTAGCACCGTCAACTTCTTTTTTAGTAAGTACACCCGTATATATGGTCATATATACGGGTCATATAATATGACATTTTAGTTTGATATTATATATTTTTTAAACGAACGAATCATGGTTGGATTAACCATTTTGGGGGCCCTAGGCAATGCAATTCATGGGCCCCTTTTTACCAAACAAATTTCAGTCAATATATTAACTTTTGCTGACTTTTTCGGGTATCGTAGTCAACGTAGAGCTTATAGTTTCGTAATGTACGACGGTCTGTTCGCGGCTTAGCTTGGCGCTTGAGGGGCCAAAAAAATAAAAATAGAAGAGTCTATTGTTTTTTTTAAGAACTACCTATATCACTTCTTAATGAGTAAATGCGTAGCTAAGTGCCGCAAAATACATCCTTTACGTTGTTTTGTCTTGAGTAAACCCCCCTTTTACGCCTTTTAGGTGTGTATATGTATGTATTGTAGTGAATCAGCAAGTACGGATCCATATTAAAACTTAGATCAGCTGGATAATTTTGTCGCGGCTTCTCAGTCAGCATCTTATGATCAGCTATAGTTAAAAAAAGTTATGTAAATTCCTGTCGCTAGTATAGTTATGTTTAAAATAAACTTTTATTCACATAACAGCATGACAGAGTAATAAAAAGGAATACTCTGTCACAATATTTACTGAAAAACAAATGCAATAAATAAATCGAGACGTGAAACATTTAATTGTCCTTTAACAACACTCATGTAGTTTTTACATATTTTTTTACCATCTTTATTAAAATGACGCTCGAAAAACCAAAAATATAATCTCATTCTCGGTGAAAAAAGAGAACGGCCTAATACAAGAAAAATACTTGTATGGAACTTTTAACTTAAATGCTTTTTTCGCAGAAAAAAGTGATTATAAAATGGGATCATAAAGTGGTGAAACATTTACTTTTTTACAAGCTTAATTAATTTAACAATAAATTCACCCTTTTTGGCTCCTAACCCTACCCTACCAATAAGAATTTAACTCTATGAAATATTCTCATTTTTAGGGTTCCGTACCTCGAAAGGAAAAAACGGAACCCTTATAGGATCACTTTGTTGTCCGTCCGTCCGTTCATCCATCCGTCCGTCCGTCCGTCCGTCTGTCAAGACCCTTTTTCTAAGGAACGCGTGGAGGTATCAAGCTGAAATGTATATCAAATATATAAAAAAACAAACATCGAAGCCAACGCAATCAAAAGATACATCCATTTATCCCGCAAATTTTGAAACTCGCAAGGGAATCAAAACCTACAGGGTACTTCCCGTGAACTCAGAATTTTGAAATTTGGTCTTATAGGCAAAATTGCGAAAACCGTAAAATTTTAGTTACATCATATAATAAAAATATTTTTAATAATTTTAAAGTTACTACCCCTATATATTCAATTCAATTCAATCGTTTATTTATAAAATGTACATTTTACACGTCAATACAGTTTTTATACCTACAGGTTTGTACGGAGCCCTAGGTGCGCGAGTCCGACTGGCACTTGACCGGTTTTTTTTTACTGTACACACACAGGGCCACTTGCCGATATATGTATACAATTTTTATTCAATTAATATTTAACTTTGAAACACTTTCATTTTCCACTGTGCACCTGCACTCCCTGGGCCCCGCTTCGACATGCCAAACTGTGAGACGTGGATGTCACACTTGTATCGCTAATGGATAGAGCGATATCCATCTGTCCACACGTGTCCACACCTAACTGTCAAGCTGTCAGTAGTTCTTGCTATAGGGGGTTTGTATAGACAAACCCCCTATAGCAAGTCACTATGGTCACCATTTTAGATATCACTCTTGAGTGATTCCACCCCAAATTTCAACTGTCACAAAAGTGTGATATAATAGTTGTCTCGCAAGCGATAGTCAGTTAGGCCATGTCGAATTAGGCCCTTCATACTCGAGCCCCTAGGCGATCAAATTTTCAAATTAACATTTCACTCTAGCAAGCAATTTCATTTTCCACTGTTCACCCACGGGGGGCCCTAACGGATATATGCATACCTATACGAATTTTCCAATTAAATTTACACTATATTAACATTTTAATTTTTTTCTCTGCACGCGGGGCCCCTGGCTGATGCGGGGCCCCTAGGTAGAGTAAGCTAACCCGGCTCTGGATCGAATAGTAGGGCTCTTTAAAGCACCTTTTTTTCATGATTCATAATCTTTTAAAGTTATGGATTTTTCCTTTTGAGATAGGGAATTTGAAATTAAGTTATTTATTATATTACGTGTATTGGCTTTGGAGCGGTGTCAAAATGATAAGATAAATGTTTTCAGCATTCAGCACAGCAGCAGATTTATACAAAAACGATACTAAATTGTAGATATCAAGATGAACTTGAGAGCCTAAAAATTTACATCAAAAATCTTGGTGGCTCTACTTCTCAAATCCATCCCTGGGTCCTAAGGAATAATCATGCCGAAGGAAATCTTTTGTTCACGAAAAGCCGTATATTTTTTGCTACAACGGCCCTCCTAAAAGCATTTTTCTATCAATTACATAAACTAAGGGTCGGTTGCACTGCACTAAACCGTCTGTCCCCGTTAAAACCATAGCAATTTTTTATTGTATAGAAATTTTCATAGTAGCCTGCCGGGTGACGCTGATCAGTCCGTCAACAGTGGTTGGTGCAACAGGCCCTAAGTAGCGTCACACAAAACAAAAGTTGCCTGTCGGGTAAACGGCACATTGTGTCCAGCCGGCAAATTTCCCAAAAACGTAAAAAGTGCAAGGATACATTATATATAACTATTTCCCTTTTCTAGTAAAAGGGATCGCACAACTTACTATTCTTAATTATTGTTTGGTTTTAGTTGATCTTACCTTGAATTCATAGTGGCCCTCCAAGAACTTTTCAGGAAAGAACTGTGAAAAGAAGATGGTCGCATTTGCCCAGTTAGTCCTGAAATATGAATACAAGTAGGTAAGAATTCATCCCGAATTTCTTGGGGATCAAAGTAATGATGGTTTTATCGACCGATTTTTTCACCAGGTGGCAGCACCGTGGTGAGAGGTCCAGCTGTCATAATCCACAAAATTGTGTTTACTCATGCTGTCTGCTATGACTGCTATAGTGGTGTGCAAATATTAGGTAATTTAATTTACAATGCTGCTTGCTATACTTCACATATTTAAATTTTAAATATTATAGGACAATCTTACACAAACCGACCTAGTCCCACAGTAAGCTCAATAAGACTTGTGTTGTGGGTGCTAGACGACGATATATATAATAGATAGATATAGATAAATACTTAAATACATAGAAAACATCCATAACTCAGGTACATATAACTGTGATAACCACACAAATAAATGCCCTGACCAGGATTCGAACCCGGGACCTCCTGCTTCGTAAGCAGTGTCACTACCGACTGGGCTAGGAGGCCGTGAAATACATATGCATAGAAAAAGCTTTTTTTCCGCACGACTCGGCAAGCCTGGCCCACCAAACACATAAACACGGGACTTGACTCGACTGAAAAGCTATTCATTATGTCACGATTGTATACTAGTCTACCGGGTGTTGAGTGTAACACGAGCAAAAATTTATACATATATTCTTCTACTCAAAATAGACAGGTCAGTTCAGCGACTTTTAAAAATAACTTGTTGTTTAATTTTTAGGTGGTGCACTTAACGTTTATTCGAACACGCAATGTATTATAAAATTGATTATGTCTGTAGGGTGACAAAACTGACAAGAAATGTCAATTAGATGGATTTTAACGTAGGTACTATCGGGTTCAGAATTGCATGGTCAATTTATGAAGGAATTCATTGATAAATTGACCATGCAATTTTGAACCTGATGGTACATTGAAAATACTACATATTTACTTTGTATGAGAAACATACAAACAATGCGTATTTTTTTAACGTTGTAGAGCAAAAGTTTTATTGTTTGAGGAGTAGAATCTACGTTTTAATATTTTCCTCGTGTTACAGGAAACACCTGGTATTGTGATACAAGTGTGTAAAGTTAACCAGTCTACATACGAGCGATATTCTTGCACGCAATAAGGAATCCGATTAGGGTTATTAGTTTTCGTACACTAATCGATTTTGTCAGTTATGAGATGGAAAAGAATACATGAGGTACCTACCCTTACTTTAATGTACGTATAATATTTCATTCTAAATCTTATATTACGAGTATACCCGTACTCGTAGTTTATCGTCCACTAGATTAAACTGCTACAAATAAATGGGAAAAACTTTGTAAGGTAAAGTTGTCTATTTATAAATTTTTTGTAGATTATTAAATTTTTAGCTTTTATTTAGGGAGAACCTTGAATATGAATAGATATATAAATAACTATGGTCGGAAAACTGACACAAACTCCACTTATGGAAAAATAGTACATTACTTACCTAGGGCTGTAAAAAAAAGAAAGCCCGAAATCGCAGGTATTTGGGACCCGAGCCGCAGGCGAGGGTTGTAAATATGCGATAGAGGGCTTTCTTTTTTTTAAAAATCATATTAAACGTGACCGTAGCGGGTTCTACTGTAATTGCCGCTTTAGTTCGATAATATAATAAAATACCCCACGTGTTGAAAAATACAATATTTTGAAATGATACTTGCTTGAATTTAGTAACGGTAGACTGAGTCCAGCCATATTCGTATACATTCAGCAAAATGAGAGTGTATTCATGCCCAAGTATTGTAAGTGTTTGTTTGACTTCCTGCACCGTGTGGGGATCAAAAGGTGCCACACCAATTTCCGGTATGCCTGAAAAGAAACGTGTATTTAGTTACCCACTTTCCTATTTTCTTTTTGCTTAATGCACAGTGCACACCATGTAGATAAATGGGTAACTTACTGACATACTAATTCGCGCAGAACAATTTCTACGATGAATGTCCGTTTTACCGATATCCCCTTTATCCAGGTCTCATCACAATCAACCTAGTTTCAGTGTACGTAACTACTTCTTCCATTCGTTTTCAAAGCTCAGTAGTTAGTTACATATTCCACTCACCTCGCTTAAAATACGGCCGCAACTCGTTTAGTGCTTGCATCATACAATCATCAAATTGTGCTGATTGCTTCGTGCACTTAGAAAATATGTTTTCTGAAATAGTTTTCATACTTAAGCAAGTAATTATTTTTAACCGAGTTTAAATTTGAACTTAGTTAAAAAGAATACCGAACTATAAACTTATAATATGAGTAGGCACACTGTCCTATCCCCGGTAGAGCACATCCGTGCCTATGTAGAAATTGTCGCTCAGTGTACGTGTCGATGGCCTATGCATGGCCTGTGCAAACTTGAAAGTGCACGTGCATGTTAGGTATGTATATAGCTTCCTATTATCTAAGAACACTTGCGTAAGATTCTTGAAATCGGTACTAATCTTTGTGAACCTAATAATAATAGGTAGGTAATATATGTTTGTACATACAACAATTCGTCTTCAAAATGGATTGACCGTTACTTTTCGTCGTGATTTTAGAGTGAATCAACTTTTAGAAAATTGCCATTTTTCGACATGCCCGACTAAAAATCAAATTTTAAATAGTCGAATAGATTGTTTACAATTCTGTCTAGTGTCTACATGATTGCAAACAAGCAGTCATTTCAGCGTAAAAGTTACAAAAAAAATAGGTATTTGTTTAAGTATGGTATTTTGCATAGAAATCATCACGTGACCTCCTAGGATCACGTGACGCTTTCTATACAAAATGAAGTGTCGGAAGTGTCGTGTAGTGTAGGATGCGGAACGATACAGTGGGAACCATGCTTAACGCAGGAGAGCACATTGTCACCAGGTTTAGTACGAAAAATGTGCATTTTCTCCTGCGTTACCAGTTTTATTAGAGTTTGATGTGTTTAATAAAGTATGATTGGTTAATTTGGAAGTCTAATTTATGCTAAGTTATATTTTCGTAAAAGATAATAAGTGTCCTAAAAGTTTATTTGTGATACCATATGTGATAGATAACATACATTGAACATTGACATTATCAGAAATTGTTAAATAAGTAGGCATTGCCTATAGTTTTAACTCGACATGGGGCGTCTGCTATAAGTAGTTTATTTTTAGTCAGCCATTTCTAAAAGTTATTGCAAGTTTCACTAAATTATTTAGTAGGTAAATAAGTAACTACATAGGTAGGTACTTTCCAGTGCTTTTTTTTATCACGCCTCGATTAAATTAAAACCGAAAAAGAAATTCTTGAAAATCGTTCCGATTTTGGTACTCGATTTAGTGGTTGAGCTAGAATCATGCTAAATTGATAAATAAATAACTTCATTTTCAACCGACTTCAAGATTGCGAAGGAGGTTCTCAATTCGCCGGGATCTTTGTTTTCGAAATTTATTTTTTATGTATGTTCACCGATTATTCAAAGACGGCTTGATAGATTTGGAAAATTCTTTTTGTTTGTAAGAGTACAACTTCACAGTTGGTCCCATTGTCACCAGATCAGGATCTAATGATGGGATCCTGGAGAAATCGAGAGAACTCTTCAACTATTATAGGCACCTATAGTGATTTGAGTATTTTTTATAGCAGCTCGAGCATTTGCTTCTGGAAAGGTAGAGGCTAATTGAAGTCGGTTCTTTATTGTTTATAAATTTTGTTATTAGTTATGGACTTTCATTGGTTTAAACTATTTTCTTTTGTTTAGTTCTTGCTCTGCTCCATGAAATGTCCAGTGTCAAGTGTACCCTACACGGCTCAATTGTTAATTGAAGTCCGTGACCTTACTTTATTTATAATAAATTACGTAAAAAAATAGCTAATAACCACCAGCCGTTTGGAATCCGGATATGACGCTTTCCGAGTAGAACTAGAAAATAAATACTTAAGAAATACCTTGCGGTGTTCGTATATCGATGGCTTGGTATTTGCACAGTGATAATGCTTTAACCATTCCGATTGACACTTCTCAAACACAAAAACATTATTTTTAAAGATATAGGTAACTACCTAAACCATTTACCTACATATATAAATAATGTTGGATTTATAGATTAAATAATAAGTTCTTTATTATATAAGTAGAAACAGTTGATTTCATCAACACTGGAATTTCTTTTCTATACTGTTTCTCTTTTCCGGGACTAAATAAACCATGTCTCCCTTACACGACCTGACCGTATAGGAAAGTAATTAAAGTCGCCAATTTTTGACCGACTTCAAAAAAAGGAGGTTCTCACTTTGACCTGTATATATGTATATTGTATGTATGTAAGAATGCCCGCGATTATCTCGCGTTTGGCTGAACCGAATTTGATGCGGTTTTTAGAAAAGTATTTGTTACATTCTGGTGGTTTTGGTATAGGGTCTGGTGGTCAACAGTGGAATTAGTACTTTTTTTGAGTGGCCTCAAAAATCAGAAACCAATGATCATAGAAGGTTGCTATTAAGAAAGATAGCATAGTAAATTTTGTCTTTTCTATGTATTTATTGTTGGCAAAATAAAAGAAGTACCTATCTTGAAATAACTATACAAAAACCAAAACAAAAATTTGTGAAAAAAGATCAAATACTAAGTAAATACACAGATAAATATTAATTTTCCGGACCGGATAAGGATAGGGGTGGGGTATATAAAACTATTTTTCACACCACCTAGTCGTATACGGGCTTTTTCTTCCCTGCTAGGAGGGAACAAAGTGGCACTTTTCTGTTCTAGGACATTCGTATTTTTTTCAGCCAGTCCGTCATCACAATCAAATTTCTTATTAAATTAATAGATTCATTATAATCAAGAAGCACACTAAGCACATATAAAGTTAAAATAAATATGATTCAACAATAAAAAAAAATATTTTCCTCTAAGGTGATGTGAAAAGCAGTATGTGTCACATAGGAGCAAAACTGGACCCGGGGTATGTCCTTAAACTACGTCCGGACCTGGGTATGTCCTTAAACTACGCCAAAAAGAGAGGTATGGGCACTGCGAATGGCATCTCGCTAAGTGTGGTAGGGCACGTTCAGCGAATGTCATCGCTCAAATCTGGAGCAGAGCCCGACTGGGGAAGTACCTCCACCTTACAGAAAACCACAGCCAAATAGCACTAGACCCTACTCATAGTGTTGTGTTCCTGCTGGTGAGTAAGGTTGCCAAAGAGCTCAAAGAGGACCCAGTGTGTTGACGATGAGGGACCTTCTTGTTCCTTTAGTCGTCAACACAGTGAATCCTCCTTTTTGTAAAGGGTCGGCAACGCGCATGTGACGCCTTTGGAGTTGCAGGCGTCCATAGGTTACGGTAGCTGCTTACCATCGGGCGGGCCGTATGCTTGTTTGCCACCGTCGTGGTATAAAAAAAAAAAAAAAAAACTATTTTCAACTTGGGCGTTAACACTTGAATCCCTCTCTACGCTCAGGAGTCTACTTTAGAATCCCTCGCTACGCTCTGGATTCTATTATAGACTCCATCGCTTCGTTTGGGAATCAATATACGCCCTCGCCGTAAATATTTCATTTTGCTCCCTTGTTACACAATCTACTATTATGCTTTCAGTGGGTTGATTTTTTGAAGGCGGTTCCCTTTTTGTTAAAAAAAGATATAATTTTATATTTAGATTTTTTTTAAAGAAACATTTTATTTTTATTCTAAATATTATTCAACGGACACAAATATGTATGGATACATTGGATACGTTTTTAGGTATTTAAGTTTAAACAACTCTGACATTGTACCTATCAACGCTTTCACCGCAGCGGTCATAAAGGAGATCGTCAATTCCAGGCCCACTTGCGATATGGTCTCGTATAAAGTTTGTTCTTAAATTTTAAGCAAATACCCATTTTATTACGAAACTAGACAAAATATTGCATGAAAATGAAACGGGAATTAGAAATACAAAATAAAAAGTAATTTCGTTGATCGTTCCGCGATCCAAATAGTGCTAAATAAGTTATTAACGTCTTTACACCATTGACATAAGGTTAACTTCACCTGGACCTAGACGAAACGGACATTTTCAGTAAGAAGTTACGTTTACTTTGCTAATCTTGTTTATGGTTCTAGTTTGGCACTGTCAATGTATGACGTTACCGTCATCGATGTCTGCCGCATGAATTTATAATCAAAAATTGGAGTATACTCTTCGGCCAAGAAGTGGGGACGAAAGAGAGGGTAATATAGGAAGTTGCGTCTCGTTTTGAATTAGGGCGTTATGACGGCATTATATCATGCTCTTTCGATAACGGAATACATTTTTTTTTTCAATTTAGTAATGTCTGATACTAGCATGGATTTATAAAAAGTGGATGTAATTGTTGCACTTTATCCCTAACCACAGATGAACCTTATTACCGTGCAAAACAGTTGTTCATAGATGACTAGAAAAAACGGTCCGATAGAGGGCATAATATGGGGGCCGGTGTCTCAGTCGCACTCGTTACAAAATTGACACACATTGACATTTTCATTTTTTGTCATGCTGGTATTATTGTCTAATGACGTCATACCTCCCTCAGTCAAAAGGAGACGCAGCTCCCTATAATACTATCTCTTTCGGCCTCACTTTGTGGCCCAAGAGTATGCTCCAATTTAAAATTATAACTTCATGGATACTAGTAGTAGTGCACTAACAGTGCTAAACCTTATCCCTTTGTAATAAGTGCTACGATTTTTTAGTTAATAGTAGCAATGATGGTTTGACAGCCATTATCTTTGTTGACCCAAATACAAGAAATCAGCGGCAGGATCAAAATATGACTTTTTATTATTTTATTATGATTTCCGTTTCATTATCATGTCATATTTTGTAGAAATTCTTTAAAAAACCGGTATTTATTTTGTGATATACTATAAATCATAAACATGTACGCTTTTAAATATTGCCCATATCACATTCATGTTTTTTCATCCCCGATTTCTCAATTTTCCCGTTAGATTTCATGATTATTTTATGACCGCCCTAATCTAGAAATTAAGGCGAATGTTTTGATATCTATTTCATAATTATATGCACCTTTATGATCTGGGGCAAACCGCGTAACAAAAATTGACGATCTCCTTTATAAGTTTTTATTAGTACCTAATTTATTAGTACCATCGGGTTCAAAATTGCATGGTCAATTTATCAATGAATTCATTCATAAATTGGCCATGCAATTCTGAACCCGATAGTACCTACGCGTAATTCATAAACGTCTCTCAGGCCTCGATTAGTTTTTTTATTAATGGCTTTTACTCCTCACCCGTTTTAGCGAGGTGAATTCTACCAATCTCAGGGTGTATAGACACTTATGATTTTATTCGTTTTGGTTAAAATAAAATAAAAGCAACGTTGTTCGGTTAAGGCCTTGTTGATTGTAAAGTGATAGCCTCCTTACAAACACGAGGGTGGCCGAGACCCCGGATAACCGTTTGTTCATCTAAAGGGTGGTTACGCGCGTTTTGAGACTAATTTTTCATTAGCACACTTGTTCGTTAGGTCACCGCACAATAAGCTATTAATATTACACACTGAAACTACGTAAATGAGCAAAAAAACAAACTAAAAGGCCGCAGCCATCTTGAGCTCAAACAATTCCTCACTTTGACAGTTGTGTCTGTTAGAAAAAGACAAAACATAAATTAACTAATTGAGGCCTGAGATTCTTGAGAGACGTTTATGAATAAAGGGGTAGGGGCCCAGCTCTAACTAAACTGTCACCTGCCTGACTGTTAGCTATTTCTTTAATAAATGACTTCTTATTTTATAAAGGGGTAGGTATTTACTCGAACAGTACTACGTATTTTTTTAATACGTTGTTAAAAAATTATAATCCGGAATTTTAAAAATAATCCCGAAATTAAAAAAAAATCCCCGGCGTGCTAGGCCTGTTTTGCCATTTCTGAGGCGAATTCTACAACAATCGATACATAGGTATACATTTATGTACTTATTTACTACCTACCTATAAAAGTACGCCAACCAATAATAATATTGATAATTTTTCCAAACTTCACAACCTTTTACGCTATGCGCCTCATCCTCAAATGGGGAGTCATAACCGCCCCCCCCCCCCTTGGGCCACTTTTGGCCTTCCAAGGGAGGCGCACTCCACTGGTAGGGAAACCCTGATTTAACTCATTTAAGCACCTGTGAATATACGTAGGCAGTAGGGGGATTCTATTTAGTGACCGTCACTTAAGAAATTTGATCCCTTTACACGAATAAGAAGACTTAAAATAAATTAAAATCTCTTTGTAGCATGTAAAAAAAAAACCGATTACAGACAGCTTCTACTGGATTATGCGATGTTTATGCCATTATTGTTTCTACCTAGTAGCGATTCTACACGATACGAATTCCACACAGCTGAAGTTTATCACATGCGTTATTCTTCACAGTCATTATTTCTAAACAATCTTGACTCTACCTAGTAGCGATTCTACACAATATTAATTCCACACTGCCGAAGTTTATCGCATGCGTTATTCTTCACACAATTATATTTCTATACAATTGCAATTAACCATTATTGTTTACATTCGCTGGGTGAGAAGTATTAGGTGGGGGCAATACGAGCAATATTATCTATCCACAGGTATCATTGAAAAGCTGATCAGCTCTACTAAGTTGAACGTTTTCTATACTTTCGATCTATTCTCACTAACGTACTTATGAGTAAGTAAAAAAAAGATAGACACCATGCTGTCGGACAGGTCTTCACCTGTCATTATCCCAGTAATTCATGAAATCGTGGCGAGAGTTATATAGCGTTAATTGAACATTCATTACTTTCATTAGGGTATTATTTCTTGCTTTTGATTGACTTTATTATAATATATTACTTTAAAAATACTTACCAATAGCTTGTAGTTCGTGGATAGTTTTCGTAATACTAGTTAGCAAACAGAACATTAATATTGTCTGTATTAGTACACTATTTGCACCCATGTTTGCGAGAAATAACGGTATTTAGGTTGTATTGGTATGAAATAACCGGTATTAGATTGGTATTTATTAGCTCAGAGCCTGATACGATATCTTTTATAAATGATTTTATACACTAAATCTCATAGGGATACCCTAGGTGCGCGTTGTTCTACTAGCCAAGTGCGAATGCGATCCGTGTCGCATGCCGGCGCGCCGAGGCGCTGCGAAAGTGCAGATGTGCGTGGATATAGTTTGGGCATGGGTTTGACGTGACCTCTGTCCTGAAGCTACGGAAGGAAGGTCCCTTTTTAAAATAGACAATTTTTCTTCAATTTGCTCACCCGTTGTTCTATGTAGGTACCTACCTAAATCACTAAACATAAAAAAACACTTTTTCTGAACAAAATTACCGCAATCTAAAAAATAGTATAGTGGTGCACCCCGCATTGGGATAACTTCGAGAATGGTTAAACTCTGGCATCACTTGCCCAGAAGCCAAGTTAATATTACTCTTCTGCATAGTTAGGTGAAGAAAGACGAATGCGGTGAATTGCCAATGTGCAACGTTAACATTGCGCGGAATCGCAAACTGGAAGAAACGCGTATGTGATGTGAAGTCGCTAGAATAATCCGTTCTTAAGTTGCGAGTGTGGCGCCATAAAACTTTAAAGGGGTGCAGTTAAAAAAAATCATCATAAGTACTATACTTACGTGGTTACGGCTGCAATATATACCTACCTGTGTTGCAGCCGTAAATATGTAGGATAATACAATGTGTTTGGATACCAAACACATTGTATATCTTACATATTTAGGTGTTTCATGGATTTTAAAGAACTTTGTGTGTTTTTGCTTTGTATAGTGTAACTGAGGGATTATGGAGATCCATAATCCTCCTCAGGTGAGGTATTAGAAAAAAATATTTTTTTGAAGAAATGCAACATAAAATTGTCTGGACCAGATTTCGATTTTGTTTTTGCATTCGCGGCAAAAACTATATATGACAGCACTTTCTAAATATCAATGTTCATTTTATTACTTATTATTTATTATAAATTGTTACCTATAAAATCGTATTATATATTCAATAATTATAAATTAGGTAAGCAGTAGGTGAAACAATGTAGAAAGAATGAAGTACAACTTCTTCATTTGATTTAAATAAATGATAATTAGATTAATTACTTATAGCCCTTATTGAGTACTAACACAACATTAGGCACTCCGAAAGTTTCTAATTATTTACGACATTTCACAACAGCGATTATTTTATACATTATGGCGCTACATAATACGTTTCAACCAGAAGTGCCTCCACTGTACTTTACATAAGGTGTGCCGTATTCGGGTCTAATCGTGCAACATTCGTGACTGGAATTCAAACAACGTAGTGACTATTAGCCAGGGCCGCCTCTAGGGTAGAAGTACTCGTACTTAAAACGAGAAATAAAAACATCGGGGCACGAGCCCGACTCACACTCGGTCAGTTTTTAACCGACTTCAATTTCATAGAAGGATCTCATTAATTACGCGTATTGAGTTAGAATATAGTAGAGGTACAGTCTCAAACAAGTTTAACCGAAAATCTGTTTCGTGAAAATTTGTAACCGGCCAGTCTTAACACTGACTAAAGTCTAATAATACTGACCGAAAAACTGCTGTACGATTTGTTCTTACAGCACTATTGTGGGGCCATATATCGGTGCTTACGCGCAGGTTATTGTAATTAAAAAATCATGATATTCGTGAAAATGTTTTCAAGCGTATTTAATCTTAAACACATTATACGGCGTTTATACTTGCATGTTCGCACGCGCGTCGGCAGTGTCGGCACTCGTCGAATAGTTCGACGAACCTTCGCGTATGAGAGTCAACATGAATGTGCGTTCACATATTTATCTCCCCATACAACTCCCCGACGCGAGCACGTGCTATTCGCCTCGTCATTCGGTTCGTCACTCGCAAGTGTACACAATTTGATTCCTAGGCCACTGTAGAACCTTAGTAATGACAGTTGCCCGTGGATACGTATAAACGTAACCTATTTGCTACCAAACTATTGTGACAAGGTTCTAGAGTGGCTAAGGAATCAAATTGGTTGACTGCTACTCGCTATACATGATATACAAATATCTGATTACATACGACGTGATTTAAGATAATATTTTGTAATATTAGTAACATAGACATAAACAAAAAGGAAGATGAGTGACGTTCATAGTAGACAAAACTAAAATGTGGTCCTGCACCTACACACTTGTAAAATGCTACACACCGCTATAATGTATGTGCATCATGGGCAAAACAGATAAACATATATAGTTAACACGGGTATGCAAGGGAGACCTCCATATTTTGCGCATTGTACAAAGTGTGACTGAGAGACTGCCACACGACTAATTCAATATAGATCCCGGAATCTATATTTGATGGCAGACAATCGAGCGCCTGGTACCATATCTCCCTTTTTGTATTAATCAATGATTAGTACGTAGGGTCAGGGAGGGAACAGTCGCTAGGATTTTTTCAACAGGCTGTTGCATGAAAAATATAAATTCCTGAACTAATTGTTGCAAGCACAGAGCACCGTGCATTATTAAACTTTCATATGTAGCAAATATATTTGCTGTTACTTTCACCAAAAAATATCCATTCTTTTTTAGAAATTGGGAATCGAGCCACTGTGTACCGGTTGCTGTACACAGTGACTAGGACCCGCTAGTACACAGTGGTTCTAACAGTACAAAGTGGCTCGAGTCACTGTGTACTACGCCCTGTACACAGTGGTTCTAACAGTACACAATGGCTAGGTACGTAGGAATCGAACCTAAATTATATAACAAATAACATGTTTGTTGAATAAAACGGTAATTAGAATTGGTAAGCACAACCCCCGGAATAATCGTTTCTGATTTCATTCTTGATTTAAAATAGGTACCTACCTAAATGCCGCATGATTTATTCACTTTCATTTTATTTAAAAAAAAAGAGTACAAGAATTATTTTTAATAATCACAGAATTTTTATTCTTCTTCATATTCAAGTAAATTTTGGCCCAACTCTGTAAGGTGCACAGTGGCTCGCGAGCCACCCTGTACTTTTCCAAAATGAACGACTGTGGACCTTGGCGTCATTTTGTATTTTAGTTCAAATTAAAAACACATACAAACACCTAGGGCCTTGAATTATCAGCCAATACTAAGTAGATTAGACACACTCTTCGATAATAACATAAGTAATTGAAAATCTCGTACGAGTTAAGAAAAAAGAGGAGTGAAACTTATCTGGAATGTAATTTTGATAGCATTAAACACAAAAACGCACCATAACACATTCGCATGGCGCCGGAGCGCCTCACTAACTAGTTCGTACATGGTCGGGTACGGAACGGTTCCGATTGATGTAGAGGACAGACATAAAGCTCTTTCCGTTTCTCGCACAGCACATTCGAGCCACTGTTCCCACCGAGCGACTAAAGTAAAAAGTTTCTTACCATTCGTTTTAGATTTTCACTATCCTCGATAATGCTTGTAAGTCAGTTTTAAATAGTACAGTCAAGTGTAAAAATATGGGTGTACTCATCTTACTCAAAAATATGTCCCATACTTACTATCTTATTCCGTTGTAATAAGTGCGTAGTACCATATTTATGAGACGATTTTTTCGATACGTATTTTTGCACTTGACTGTAGTTTGGTACAACTGTTATAAGTACTATAAGTAACAGAGACACAAATGGGGTCATGGTAAAGGATAGTTCACGCTGTAGAAAGCGTCACGTGATCCTCGGAGGTCACGTGATGTTCTCTATACAAAAAGAAGTGTCGGAAGTGTCGTGTAGGACGCGGAACGCTACAGCGTGAACCATCCTTAAAACTATTATACCCTGATTCCATCCCAATGAAGTATTATACAACACATCGAAGAAATCTACTATTGAATTTGGACATTAAAACGAATACCTAAATCTATTTGTTTGTTAATAGAGGTCTAATATGAAGCACAAAATTCGCTTTTACTCATAATTCTCTTAATTTTGCCTTGTTTACGGGAAAAAAACCTAAATTAATGCGTGCTTGATTTATGTTACTAGTACTTACATACTTTAGAGTGACGTTAATGTAAAATTATATACCTACTTACATTATTTTTCAATAATTAGTCAGCTCAGCAGTACCTATTTTAGTAACTGAGGATAAATTGCCTTTGTTCAGACACGGAGTGATATCGACGTTTTTTTCTCTTAACTAAGGCCCCATTTACACATTGATAGTGTTAAGTGCGAGTCCATACATTTTCTACTTGTGTTTAGTAACAAATGTATGAACTCGCACTTAACACTAACAATGTGTAAATGGGCCTTAAGGTGTAGGTACCTACTTGGGAGGACAGTAAGCTCTTAAGAGTACCAAACCGTCTGTCACCTTTAAAGAAGTTTGATACGTTTATTGTGTTAGGACACTCATCTGCTGAGCAAATAACGTTCATCAGTCTGTCAATTGAGGTAAATTTTAAATATTTGTAGTATTCGTAACGTTTCCTCAATAAAACAAATACTAACTAGTGGAGTTATTATCTTAGTTTTTAACTATAATAACATAGGTATATACTATGTATGTACTTTATTTACACTGGCGACGACATGCTACCTATGCATGTCAACGGTTAAGACAACCATCGAATTAAATAATTAAGAGTGACCATTTTACTTTTATTTTCTGATGGTAACATAATGCGCAGAACATTATAAATGGGCCATGATATTATGACTATTATGAGTTAAATTTGTAGCCGTACAAATTACAACCACCCAGCTTTTAACATGTTACTTAAGATTAATTAGAAGTAGAGGTGGTGTTAGGCGGCAACAGTCAGTCGACGATCCACTCGTCATAGGGGATGTGGTCGAGGATACGCGCCAGAAAGCGCGCCATCTTGTCGGCCAAGTCGCGCTTCAGTTCCGGCTTCATCTCCTTCAGCAGCTCCTGAGCATTCGTGTTGATGAACAGGTTCAGCGCCGCCTCTGTATTTATACCCAACAAATATGTTTATTAGTATAACTATGGTACTTAGAGATCTACAAGGTAGATAATTGAATTGGCACTTACATATATGAAAATAAGTCGATGTGTTATGATGTGTATAGGTCGTTTTTAGGGTTCCGTAGTCAATTAGGAACCCTTATAGTTTCGAAATGCCCGTCCGTCTGTCCGTCTGTCCGCGGTCTAGCTCAGTGACCGTTCGCACTAGAAAGCTGAAATTTGGTATCATTATGTGCATTAATCACGCCGACAAAGTGGTGGAATGAAAACTGGAAAAATATTTTTTATTAGGGTTCACATGAAGTGGGGGTGATTTTTTTTCCGCTCCAACTCTATCGTATTGGGTATTATTGAATAGGTCTTTTAAAAAGAAAAATGGTAAGAAATTTTTTTGGATAACACGAATAGTTTCGTAAATAATAGCTCCGAAAGTTAAAAAATCGCGTCCCCCATCTAACTTTTGAACCGTGGGTCCAAACTAAATTGGATAAATTCATGCAAGTGAGGCCCGATAAGTACTTTCAAAGAAAACTATATTGAATAAATTCGGTTGAGCCATGACCATGAGTATAGTGAAAGGACGTAGGTGCCGGATAGTAAAATGACGTAAGCGCCGCCAAATAGCCCTTAATAAACGACCTTTTTAACGGATGTATTGTATCAGGCCGGCAATTACGGAACCCAACACTGAGCATGGCTCGACATGCTCTTGACCGGTTTTTTATTTAGGTAGATACCTATGGCTTATTTTATTGCCTCGTCAGATTCGGTGAATATTCGGCGTCAATAGAAAAATAAAATAATGTAAACAAATGCATTTACTTTCATTGCTTCGCAATCACCCACTTTAAAGAACAATTGTCAGCTTATACACATAAATTTCTTTAAATATATTTTGTAAAAAAGCTTTTTTCGTCCCTAGAAACGCAGCCATATTTGTTTACCTTATTTTATATTTAGATTAATCATTGGCGCTTAAAACGTTGTAAGTATGACTAAAATGTTTATGGAACGTATAAAGAACATAAAATTGTCCTCAATTTATCCATACACAATAGACTTACAGATCAGTCTTATGCCCTGATTACACCTACCGAGTACAATGGCGAGTCAGTGCTTTCGGCCGAGCGCTCGCTAAGTGTAAACACATCGCCGAGTGCTCGGCAGAGAAAATAACCGAGACAGTCACTCGCTCCCCAATCGTTTTTCTAGGCCGAGTACCCGCGCTCCCTGCACTGACTCGCCGACTCACTCGCCGGGTGTAAACCGCTCGCTTGCCCGCCGCACTCGCCACTCGCTGCTAACCGACGTGTGCTTCAGTACATGCTACTCATCATTTTATGTTCATGATAATTATACATCCTCTAAATTCACTACTACGATTCTCTGGTTGCAATTACTTTAAATCAGTACTCGCAGCACAAAGATCAAGATTCCCTCAGAATTCTTAGGACATCCCGTCCAAAAACGACACTTTTTCATTCCACTAGTTCCTATTTAGGAAAAAATCTTCATACATATATTCTGAAACGATATTTTATTCGTATTTACAATTGGGTAAGTTAAGCTTTGACGCAAGTCGTTAATGAACAAACTGACTAACTCGCCTAAAAATTTAAATGTTAACAGTCATTCGGCCACTTTACCTACTGTCTCAGTCGAGTGGCATGTTGATGTCTCGCCACTGTACTCGGTAGGTGTGATCAAGGCATTACAGATATAAAAATACAGGGGGTGAAAAAGTATTTTTTTTTTAATCATTCGAATTTGATATAGATGATTTTTAGTATGTATAATTTTTCTCCTTCCTGTATCTTTATAGATAAACACGTACAGAATAAATACAACTTAATAAAAAAATGTCTTTATACCTCTCGGAGACATTTTCGTCATAAAGTCAACTGTTCAAGGATTATGTAAAAAATGCTAAAGTCTATACGATATGTTAATAAAACTTGTCAATTATATGAAGGTTAAAAAATTAAAATATTTTCATGACCTTTCTTTAAAAATACTTTTATTTTGTATGAAAGCATATAAGTTTTTTTGTCAAATTTAAATTAATTATTCCCGAATTGATCGATGGATATACCTGACAAGGCCTAATAATATTTTATGATGAGTAATATGACATTTATTTTGTGTGTGAGACTTATTACTACTTTCACCCTCCTCTATAAGCGCTCTAGGGGTGAATTCAATTTTTTAACCGACTTCAATTTCATAGAAGGAGGAGGTTCAGTATTCGGTTTGGGCTTTTTTTTTTATATGTTCACCGATTACTCCGAGACGCGTGGTCCGATTTGAATAATTCTTTTTTTATTTGAAAGGATATACTTGCAAGGTGGTCCCATATTAATCTGGTGCTGTTCTGATGATGGGATCTATGAGGAATTGAGGGAACTCCTCAATTTATAACGGCATATGTATGGTGATTTGGGTGTTTTCTTAAGCAACCACCAATTTGATGATGTGGACCTCATGATGATGGTTGTTTTGATGATAATGATGATGATTTTTTTTTATGTAGGATGTTCAGCGATTACTCCGACACCCGTGGTCCGATTTGAGGAATTCTTTTTTGTTTGAAAGGAACTACCTCTAAGATAGTTCCACATTAATCTGGTGCTTTTCTGATGATGGGATTCATGAGGAATTGAGGGATCTCCTCAATTTTTAAAGGCACATGTATGGTGATTTGGTTGTTTTTTTAAGCAACTCAACCACTAATTTGATGGAGTGGACCTTATGATGAAGACCACATATGATATGTGGAACTTTCCTTATATTGAGTAGGTATTATGAACTTTTTGTTATATATCTTAACCGATTATTGCGAGATCCGTGGTCCGATTATGATAATTATATAACCACTAAAAATGGAAAAATAAAAACTTTTTACAAAAAAAAGATAAACCGACTTCAAAAAGTATAAAATAAATTATTATATTATTTATATGCGTTACAAACTGATATGTTTGAAGTCGGTGCCAAGCCAAAAAGTTACAATACCGGTCAAATCAGCTTCAAGTCTGAAAATCACAAAACATATCGATACCTACTTACGTTGCAAAGGTGAATGTGAATCTATCTGTTACATTTTCACGTCTAAACCACTAATCCAATTTTGATGAAATGTGGTACCCATGTCGATATATTCTGATACACGTCTACTTTGTCAATAATCAGAAAAAGACGGCTAATAAAAAAAAAATCATGTATGGTTGACCTTCCATCCAAAATTTGAAATATCCCGCCTTTTTCTACTGAAAAGGTGGGTCCCACACACCCGGTGTGTCTGAGTATAGAAAGATCAATCTAGCCATTGAATTCCTTTACACTTCGATATTACACCTTAAATGAAGTAGGATAAATAATTCAAACCGAAGCACGGGCTCCGTTCGAGATATGGTTAGTCCGAAAACTAGTAAAAAAGTTTATTAAGAAACATCATAAGACGCATGATTATACTTTCTTTCTGTACTTGAATTAGAACCTACGTGCAGTCAATACCGTATTTGAATAGTTCTGTAGTATGAAGAACAATTCACTGACCAAATACGCCTCGTTTATATTAACTGTTTTGTGATTTTCAGACTTGAAGCTGATTTGACCGGTATTGTAACTTTTTGGCTTGGCACCGACTTCAAACATATCAGTTTGTAACGCATATAAATAATATAATAATTTATTTTATACTTTTTGAAGTCGGTTTATCTTTTTTTTGTAAAAAGTTTTTATGAATATCTTTTAAGAGAATCATTATAATAAATGACAAAACTGTGGTAGATAATTCATTTCATTATCTCGAAGCACAGAATTTTGAAGTTAATGAATCAAATTCGAATGATGTATTATACTTTTTCACCCCCCTTATCTTTATATCTATAAGACTTACAGATCTATTGTGCAGGAAAAATTTGTAGACAATTTTATCTTCTTTATACATTCCATAGACATTTTAGTCATACTGACAACCGTTTAAGCGCTAAGGTTCAAAAACTGGCTTTTGGCACCTTTATAGGACAACGGTCTCCAAAAATACCACCTGTATAGTTTGTCCTTAAGTCGCCGGACAAACTATAACATGATATTTTTGTATTTTTTTCTTGTACAGAATTTTTAGGAATAGATTGGCGATGAGGCTTGAATTGAGGTTTTTTTCAGTCTTGCCTGTTAAAAGGTTAAACCAAGATGGCGGCCTTGAGTCTAAAATCTAGATTTTTAATGACCACCCTGTAGCATAGCTGTAGCATACGTTAAAACATTTTCTACACCACCTTTAGTAAGGCAATGTATTTACTTTCTACTTTATATTACTTTCTCAACGTGCTCATAAAATACGTTTTTCCCCACCGCTTTCAAGTGATAAAGAGCGCGTTTCCGAGGTCGAGTGGTGAAAATATTTTTACGTCACACCTGGCCATAACGTGAGTTTTGCCGCACGCTACGCGTACGGTAAAACTCGCATTATGGCCAAATGGAGACGTAAAATTGTGTACTCACCACGGGCAGTAAAAAAGAAAGCCCTCTATCGCATATTTACAACCCTCGCCTGCGGCTCGGGTCACAAATACCTGCGATTTCGGGCTTTCTTTCTTTTACAGTCCTTGGTAAGTAATGTACTATTATTATTTATTTGAAAATTTTATCTGTTGTTTTAGCAACTTATATTTATAAACTACATAGTCCAAAACGGACCCCGGATGTAGTATTAGGGAGTATTCAGAGAGTTTTATAGAGCTTTATGGGAGTATTGAAATGATAACTCACGCAGCACTGCATTTCCGTTCTGCAGGTTCTCGACGCCCATCTGGATATCCTTGACGGAGAAGTCAAGTTTGAGCTGCTGCAGCCGCAGGTAGGTGCGGCCCTCGCGTTCGTACGGCGCTCCACGGAAATACACTTTAGCTTTCACTCCGTCTGCCGGACAAAAATAATCACCATTTATTTAACAATTTTCACGCTACGTGTATATACCTACACCTACGTATTGTATCGTATCGTATGTACAGTCACCGGCAATAGTATATTCCTACGAGAAGGCCGCAAAAATATGTGACATGCTCTTATTTGTAGGGTCATAAGAGCGTGTCACATATTTTTGCGGCCTTCGTGTAGGAAGATATTATTGCCGGTGACTGTTGCCGATGTTATAGTAGTTTATGTAGCTGTTACGTAATAAGGGTCCTATTGATGTGGCTGTGAAGGTACTCACTGTGCTTGCCCCAGTGGTCGCCACCGCCCGAGGTGCGCACCGTACTCGCCCCAATAGTCGCCGCCGACCGAGCCGAGCACCAGCAGCACGCCCGACGAGAGGTGACTGACGTGTCCGCCCGACGAGAGGTGACTGACGTGTCCGCACAACACCTGCTGGAGTCATTGCTGTGACTGTGAAGGTACGCACCGTACTCGCCCCAGTGGTGGCCGCCGCCTGTGGCGCGCACCAGTAGCAGCACGCCCGACTAGCGGTGGCTGACGTGTCCGCACAGCGCCTGCTGGAGCTATTGGTGTGACTGTGAAGGTAGGCACCGTACTCGCCCCAGTAGTCGCCGCCGTCCGAGCCGAGCACCAGCAGCACGCCCGACGAGAGGTGACTGACGTGTCCGCACAGCACCTGCTGGAGTCATTGGTGTGACTGTGAAGTTACGCACCGTACTCGCCCCAGTAGTCGCCGCCGCCCGAGGCGCGCACCAGCAGCAGCACACCCGACGAGCGGTAGCGCGCACGCGCGCTGATGTGCGGCCCGAATAGTGTCAGCTGGAACTGGTGCGTCTCCAGGTCAGACCTGCGCATAGGGGTACATATCAAAATGTTAAGATCTTTGATTAAAGTAAAAAGAGGAAGATACCTGACGTTCATAGCTGACAAAACTGAAATGTGTTCCGGCACTCACACACTTGTAAATGCTTACACACTGATATAATGCTATAATGTACATGTGCATCAGGGGTAAAAGAGATACACCAATATACTTAACAATGGCGTGTAAGCGAGATTTCCATATTTTGCGCATTGCACAAAGTGTGACAGAGACCAACTAATATAATTTACAGTAGTGTAAGCAAGATGGTCATATTTCTAACAATGACGTATAGAAGTAATAAGAGAGTCATTTGGGTTTGAAAAAATTAAAATATTAAATTGATATTAATCGTAGTAAGTCCTTGTCGCATCAATCTGAAAGCGGGCAAGATGGACCGAGATAGAAAATTAAATGTCGAGTCAATAGCATACTATATTTTTTAAATATGAATAAATCTCTAGTTCTAAACTTCTGGTGCTCTAGTCGAATATTCCAGTGTTCATCGAAATAGGTAACGAACGATCGTCTCAAAAAACCAGTATAAAGGCATCAACGATTACGCGTAGGTGTTAAGGCGGAATCAGACGGTTCACTCGGATCGGCACTTTTGGTTCACTTTATGATCAGACGTGTCACTTCGGGTGAAAGGTGCGGAATGAAACATAAAAATGAACGAAAAATGAACCGTCTGATTCCGCCTTTACGGATCTAGAGGTTTCTCTTTTTAATGCAATAATGGTTTGTCAAAAGAGACGCGTATGGTAAGCGACGGTTATATTGCACTACGCAGAAACTGCGAATGATCCGTGTGGTCCTAGTACTTTAATTTCCATCGCCTACCTCGCGCACGACTCAAAAAAACCAATGTAAAGGTGTGACCTCCGATTGTGCATAGTTATAATGGTATTAAAGATTCACTTATCCTTTGTAAGTCTCGGGAATCAGCGCTAGGTGTCTAATTTCGTAAGTAGCGTTAGCAAATAAAACTTTTTAATACCACGACGGTGGCAAACAAGCATACGGCCCGCCTACCTACCCGTAGGCTATGGACGCCCGCAACTCCAGAGGTGTCACATGCGCGTTGCCGACCCTTTACAAAAAAGGAGGATTCACTGTGTTCACGGCTAAAGGAGCAAGAGCAAATAAAACTGTTAGAAATTTAAGTAATATTAATATACTTTCTAGAAACGTTTTCATCATCGGGTAATTCGGGTATTAAAGATAATTGCTTACATTAATCGGGTAACACCCAAAACTCACTAATTACTACCACAAGTTTATAGCCGTAATGAACCATATTAGTAACAAAACAAGGTTGATTTTAGTTTAATAATTTTATTGCAATTACTGAGTTTTATTTGTCACCTGACGAATTATATTTTCTAGAAACGTATTTATTCTCTGGTATTAAAGATAATTGCTTAAAAGGTTTTGACGTGTAAAATGAAATTTATATCTAGACTAGAAAACTATAGGTATACATGTTTTTTCATTTACAGATGTTTCAAGTCAAAAAATAATTTATAATACCTATTAGGCTTAAGTAATAAGTCTCTATAGACCAGGAACAAATTTTGTTGGTCATCGCGTCCCAGGGGATAACTTGTCAAGTGGTTATGCTGCCTCTCCGTTGGTGGGTTGACACAGAGAGCCTCCTATAGAGTAATAATGTTGCTCATTTTGTTCGCGCCGCGAGTCACCAAATCTTGCGGAAGACGTGAGGGGCGGGTGGGTGATAGCGGCGCTGCGATTGGTCGATTCAAGGACCGCGCGCTATCACCACGCTATCACGTGGTTGCGTAGTGATGGGCCATGTGTACTACAAGTAAACAGTACTGTACCGTACCGTACCGTAATTTGTTGTTGTTGATTGAGGTATTTACTGTTTACTAAATTGATAACAAATAACAATAATGCAATATGTATATGCCTACTTTAAAAATGTATTACCAATAAATTTTACCTAGTCGCCTTCGTCTTATAGACTAATCTAAAATTACCTTATCTGTGCATTGAAAGTACTTTTAGAAGCGACTCCCATGTGACACCCAATCCAAGGTGTCTTCTAGAAGCAACGCTCATGTGACACCCATTAATAGTTGCTTAAAGCCACTCCTATGTGACACCTATTGAAAGCGCCTTATAGAAGAAACGCTCGTGTGACACCAATTGAAAGCGTCTTATAGAAGCAACGCTCATGTGACACCCATGGAAAGCGTCTTATAGAAGCAACGCCCATGTGACACCCATTGAAAGCGTCTTATAGAAGCAACACTCATATAACATCCATTGAAAGCGTGTTATAGAAGCAACGCACATGTGACATCTATTGAACTTGTCTCATAGCAGTAACGCTCATGTGACACCAATTAAAAGTTCCTTAAAACAACTTTCATAAGGCACCATTTGAAAATGTCTCATAGAAGCAACGCTCATGTGACACCAATTAAAAGTTACTTAAAACAACTCTCATGTGACACCCATTGAAAGTATCTTATAGAAGCAACGCTCATGTGGCACCCTTAATACCCATATTTATTATAACTACATATATGAAAAGAAAAACTACCGACAGAATAAATCTTCAAATTCTACCAACTACTCAAACTAAAAGAAAAAAGAAAATAAAACAAAGATCTTCTGTTTTCTATTGTACTTCGTATATTTGTTAAGTCGAAAGTACGTGGTGCCGGTATATAAGTCCGGTACACATCATCCGCACATCACTATCCTACACGTGCTTCCGTAAGAAAGGAATAGCACATTGCATTATTAAAATGATAAAATGAGACGGGCATACTAACTACTTCTCAATTGACTAATTCAAAATGAACTCCGCTGGCTACAAAACATATTAAAGTAAAAAAAATATTTTGAAGTAAAAGTGGAATGTAACTCCAACTCTTTTGATTCTTAACGTTTAAAAACATTTGCCACACCACCTTACACTACAATATGCCAGAATTTTGAATAGTTTTCATACGTATTTAAAAAAAAAACTTGCATACACGCACACTACGTGCAGGTCTAAAACATGGTCGCAATTGAACGGCACGGCGGACGCCCGCGCAATTTATTAGTCGTTTTACTCCAACGAGTGGTGACCCCAAGTCGCCTTGTAAGGCTTATCTAGTGGTTACCTTATCTGTGTGGGTTGAGGAACGGCAGCGATTTAATCAATTTAAAAAAATGGTCATCGCGTCCCGATTGAAACTTTCGCGGATATAATGGCTCCAAGAATCCTTCTAACTTTTTAAATGGGAAAATACACGAGCCTAATAATTACTTTCAATTAAAACTATATTGAAAAACTATTGAGTTATTTGAGCGTTTTTGAGTTATTTCAAAAACTTGTTATTTCATAGTAAAAGGACGTAAAATATCCTAAAAAAATACATTTTGATCGGGTGTATTGTGAAGGCAAATACGGAACCCTACATTCAACAAATATTACAATTCACAAATTGTTACGCAACAGGCTCTAGTTTAGAAGTATAAATAATAAAAACGTACATAACCATAGCAACTATACATAAATAATTTGTACATACGTTTAGCTTGGTAACGGTTTCAAGCACTAGGAGAACAGAATGAAATAAAAATATTTGCTAACGCTACCCAAAGGGGCATGACACTCCGACATACGTGTTTCACGCGTGGGTACTGCCTATTTAAATGTCTCGCTTACTCAATGTTTTTGATAAATTTTGTAAAAAAATTATGTTTGCGTATTTAAAACAGTACTTACGAATGAAAAGTTATTCCGTGAGATTTGTTTTTATGTTTTGAGCTATTAAAGCATTCAAAAACCGGCCAAGAGCGTGTCGGGCCACGCTCACTGTAGGGTTCCGTAGTTTTCCGTCCGTCACAGTAAGTGTCCCCACTTAAGAGTTAATAACACCGCCATGTAGGATATGATATGAGAGTTCCATGTACAGCGACATCTATCGGCAAATTGAGTAAACTATTGCGCGCGAGCATAAAGTATGGAAGATGATTTTTATGGGATAATTCTTTATTGCGTGAACCGATTTTCACCGTTTTTACTTTATTTGAAAGCACGTCATTTCATTGTAATTTTGTAGAAATTACAGGTACAATAAACACCTGCTTATACGGTTAAATTACAAACTTAGTTCAGAAATTATTTTGTATTTTTTTTCAAAAACTATTCATCCTATCAAGTTCAAAATAATTTTCCAAGAAAGTTTTTATAAAGTTCTACTTTTGAGATTTTTTTCATATTTTTAAAACTTATGGTTCAAAAGTTAGAGGGGGGGGGGGACGCATATTTTTTTACTTCTGGAGCGATTATTTCCGAAAATATTTACATTATCGAAAAATGATTTTAGGAAGCCCCAATTCATTTTTAAATACCTATCCAATAATATATCACACGTTAGGGTTGAAATGAAAAAAAAAATCACTCCCCACTTTACGTATAGGGGAGGTACCCTAATAAAAAAAAAATTTTCACTTTTTATTTTACCACTTTGTCGGCGTGATTGATATACATATTAGTACCAAATTTCAGCTTTCTAGTGCTAACGGTAACTGAGATTATCCGCGGACGTACGGACGGACGGACGGGCAGACATGGCGAAACTATAAGGGTTCCTAGTTGACTACGGAACCCTAAAAAGGCACAATTTGGCATGATTTACGGGTATTTTAGTCGTTATTCTTGAAAGCACGCTCTTCGGCGGCCATGACACGACTGATTCAATATAGGCGCCGGAACCTATATTTGATGGCACACGATCGTGCGCCTGGTACCATATCTATTCCCTTTATATTTATCAATGGTTAAGATACATACGGTTAGAATTCATACAGTCGAAATACCTAAAATCAAAATACATACTGTATTTAAATACCTAAAATGATTTGTCATTACTGATCGCCTAATATTAGAATACATAATGGTCAAAATATATAACAGCAATACTTAGTTTTTTTTTGCGATTAGAAAAACGTTGACCACAGACTACTTAGTAGATACTACGTACGTTGACAGAAAGATGTACTGGGTTCTTTATTAGGCACGATAAATGTCACAACTGTCAAAGTGCCTACGCCGTCATCAGACATACTTAAATTCAAACTCAAACTCAAACTCAAACATTTATTCAGTAAGTAGGCCACAAGGGCACTTTTACACGTCAAAGTAAAAGAGAGAGAAAAAAAATCAAACTACACCGGGTCTAACGCTACACCTCTGACCCGAGAAGAATTATGTCCGGCAAGAAACTCGGCGGGACTTATTTTTTCAAAACAACAGTACATCAAAACTAAACAATACATATAAGTGCGTTGTTCTATAAGAAAACATATCAAACCAAGGTTAGATTAACCAACAATAGGTTATAGTTTAAGAAAAATACCAAAGAAAAAAGATGAGTCCAAATCTGACTATTGAAAATAAATTACATACAAGTTTGATATACTTTCTTACCTGAACTGTGTCTTCTACATAAATTTCCAAATTATAATAATCCATCAACATCATCAACAGTTAGAAACAAACTTTGAATATAAATAATATAAAAAAAAGTACTTAAGTGATTCTAGTATACAATAAACATACTATTTCTAAATTATACTTAGAGATGTATAAGGTCTCCAAGTGTCTTGATCTATATATTCTATATAATAAAAAAATATGGATAATCAAGCACCGAATGTTGTGTCTAAAGCCAATTAAACTAAAATTAAATATGATTAATAAAAAGTTACGTAAATGTGTTGCCCCAGTTAGCCTAAACAGACCGGTCTCCACAAACAGCACCCGTTCACGAGTATGACGCATATCTCAGCCATCGCCTCCCTCAACCTTTCTTCGGGAAAGTGGCGACCCGATCAACGACGCCACCATAAGCAGAGCCTTTTAAGCGAGCATGACATGTTCAAGCTGGCGGGCTTTATTAATTAATAAAAACTAGCCATGTTTAGTCTGGTGAGAAACAATATTCTGTGCTCGTATTTTACATGCGTGAACTAAATTACAATATAAAAGTGACATAGAGATGTACATGTCTCTAAGCGTCAGGATCATTAAATATATATCTATGCATATAAATATTTGCGAATGCAAGACTTAGAGATGTATAACGTCTCTAAGTGTCCAAATACTAAATAAAAACAAAATAAAATAAAAATGAAAAACAGGTAATACTGGACACTAGTAAAGCTGCTTCATAGAGTAATGTACCTAATAATTTCTCAATTTGTATTGTACTAACTATATCAAGCTACAGGCTTAAAGGCATCGTTATCCTCAATGAAAATATATTTGTATTTATAGTAAAGCCATGCCTACGTATTTGTAACTGTTATATTGAGTTTTTAACAATATTTTGGTAGTTGTTTTATGCACTAAATATTTTATTATTTATCATTGTTAATGTTCTTGTGAATGTTGCACAATAAAATACCTCGAGATGAAGAGGTTCGCAACGGATGGTTCGATTTTTAAATATTTTCTCGCGTCATTTGTCATTAGTATCTCTCAGCCATACCTGGATAGTTTTTAATATTTAAAGCTTATTGTGATTGTTATTTAAGTAAAGGTATTTGCTTGCTTTATTATTGTGCGTTTGGTTGGAGGGTTATGGAGCAATCAGAGGCAGGCCCGAGTGGCATACAACAAGAAAAGCTACCTCGTAGTCCACCAAATCTTTTACCATCACCTAAGACAGTTGCTTTATTATTTATATAATATCTTCTTTATTCATTTTATGTCTTAGGTAGGTTTTTTACAATATTTTTATAAAAGTAAAATACAAAAATTTATCTAAAACACACAAAAACAATAAAAGCATTATAAAAAACCTATCCTAGGGTGCCGCCGGCAACGGAGCAAGGCCCAGGCTGCCGGTCATTAGGGCCGCAGAGTGAATATTATTATTATGTAATAAAACCTTTAAATAACGTTTAAACGCATTTTTATTTACGAAAATTTATTAATAAGTGCATATTATGATTAAATAATTTTCGTGAATACTGATAAAAAAAAACTAGATCTTAAGTTTTCGTTTTAGAACGTACGTACGTCACTGTCAGGTCAGTTTTTCATTTTTCACGTGTATCTAACGTTAGCATACAAAATCTAAAACGAAATTGTGCATTTATTGTGTTGTGTTGGATTATTTAATCTGCAAAATGTTATTATTTTTTCACAAATGTGAATTCGTAATCATGTTACCTAATCCTCTGTTGGTGTGCTTGCAGTGTGTTTAAATTGAACATTTAGAACAGGTTGGCAACTACTGTTTCTATGTTTACTCAATTTCTAATCTCAAAAATGAACAACTGAGCTGACAGTGACGCACGTACGTTCTAAAACAAAAACTTAAGATCTAGTTTTAACGATAATAATAAAATATTTTGTGCATAAAACAACTACCAAAATATTGTTAAAAACTCAATATAACATTTACAAATACGTAGGCATGGCATTACTATCAATACAAATATATTTAAGTATGTTTGATGATGGCGTAGGCACTTTGACAGTTGTGACATTTATCGTGCCTAATAAAGAACCCTGTACATTGTTCTGTCAACGTTTTTCTAATCTCAAAAAAAAAACGAAGTATAGTTGTGGTACCAAATGACGGCTCATTTCGGCATTCTTATGCAATTTTTTACACTTATTTCTCTATAACGGCCAAAGAGCCACTGTCAGTTCTCTTGCGCTTTGCGCCCGGTCAACACAACCGAGTTAGCTGTCACACCGTTTCCGCTACACCAAAGAGTATAGTAAGTCTGTTAGGTACCCTACACGCTTCGCAACATACTTACTTTACTCTTTGCACACTCTTTGCGCTTCGCCGTTCTTATTTCAACCTCTTTGGTTTGCCTCTGGTTAATAGGTTAATTCAACATTCAACCCATAAAGACTCTGGTTCAACCTCACCAAAATTTTAAATCCTTCTGACGTCTCGCAATTTCCTAGTGAGTATTATATGTATATTATATTTAATTATATTCTTTGCTCGCAATTTATTGTATTTTTTTTCTCTTATAAAGTAGGTAAGTGTGTATAGCATAAAGCTTCATGGTGTACAGTACGTCACCTGACATTAGTGATGGTCATGTTGGAGACTCCGGTGGCGTGTATGTCCTTGAAGGTGGCTCGGTAGCCGTCGGGTCCGCCCCCCAGGGCGATCGACAACTCGTCGATTACTATCGGTTCCGCCTGAAAACGTTCATACCAACAATTCAGAATCAAGTACGTACCTACGTCTTTTAATAAGTTGTTATGACAAACCTAACCTAACCGTAAAAAACCTAATTGTGTGTGTAAATTTCTATAATGAATTCCCAAAATCACATTGTATAAGTAATGGCACCTAATTTGCGCTGGATTGGATTACGCACTTGACTACAACTTGAGTAAGTTTGCTTATTCTGCAAACGTGGAACATATTTCGCAGATTGAACGGTAAGTAAATATTTGATATGTATATGTATGTACTCTCTGTATGTACCTTACCTACACGTATTTGTGTTTCGTGTAGAAGCACTGGTTATGATACAACATCCGGGTCGAATTCGCGGACGTACGAAGAGCCATAACATAATTTAGGTACCTAGTATTTATTATTTAGATAAATCAGACAGAAAGTACATTGAAGTACAATCATCTCTTTTCAGGTAACTGTCTTTATATTGGGTGAAAAAAACAGAAGAAATTTGAGTAATAGTGGAATAATTTAACACAATTAAGCAATATATCTGCTCAAAGCACAGAGCGTAAGGTAACTATAGCATGGGTTATCTTTATTTACTGAATCACGACGAGTCCCTATTACGTCTGGCGACATAATTATGCTGAGAAGCACCGCCGTATCAGGTACGCGTCCACACAGCAGTGTCTCGGCGCAAGAAACGCCGCCTCACACGTAGAACACGACACACACCTCCTCGATGCCGAGCTTCGGTGCGCCGCCCTTCTGCTGCTATCCGTGTCGTGCAGCAGGCACGCGTCCACAGGGGACTCTCGCTGCGATCAGCGCCGCCGCACATGTCGGCCTCAAAACTCATCTCCTCCATGCCGAGTTCCGTTACGCCGCCCTTCAGAAACTTCGCGAGCGTGTAGCAGCATGTGACCACAGCGGTGTAGCAGCGAGCAGCGCCGCCGCACACGTAGGACCCGACACCCCCCACCTTGATGCCGAACTCTTGCGTGTCGCCCTTCAGGCACTCCGCGATCGAGTTGAAACCGCGCAGCAGGGATGCGACTACGATAGTGTAGCCGCGAGCAGTGCCGCCACACACGTAGGACACGACACTCACAGCCGCGATGTCGAGTTCCGGCGCGCAACCCTTCAGGAACTCCGCGAGCAAGTTGAAGATGCGCAGCAGACATGCGACGACGGTGTAGGCTCGAGTAGCGCCGCCTCACACGTAGGACACGACCTCCGCGGTGCCGAGTTCCGGCGCGTCGCCCTTCGGGAACTCCGCGAGCAGGTTAAAGCCGCGCAGCAGGCATGCGACGACGGCAGTGTAAGCTCAAGTAGCGCCGCCTCACACGTAGGACCCGACACTCACCTCCTCGATGCCGAGTTCCGGCGCGCCGCCCTTCAGGAACTCCGCAAGCGAGTTGAAGCCACGCAGAAGGCAGGCGTCCACAGCGGGGTCTTGTCGCGAACATCGCCCGCCGAACATGTCTGGCATAAAGAACAATCACTCCTCAATAAGTACTTACTATTAATTGAAATTATAAAGGAAAAAAAAAAACGACGACGTAATGGGACCGACGGTGCTATAATAAGAATTTCCTTAAAAAAGCGCACTTAACCTATATATAACACTTAACCTAAGTGCAATATTGACATGTCTCAATTACCAAACATGCACGCCAAACCAGAATATCACATGACATTGAACTATTAAATTGCAAACCCTCTGTCATAGTATTTATTTTATTGTCTACATCTACATAATAGGCATGATAAAATTTCATGTATGGTATCAATCGATTTGTCTTGTTGTAAGGATGAATGTCTACATGGGGCTAATTGCGTCAAAGCAACACAAAAGTCAGAAATGAGATCCAAAATCTGTCACTCGCTTTTGTTTCTCAAAACTTTCCTAACAAAACAATATGCAACAGTGACGTCACGGTTGCATAGTCGCCCTGTTTAAAGAATGGAACAATTATGAAATTGCTATTTTGACGGTAAAATATTGCGTTTATGTAGGTATATGGTTGCTATACAATTTATTTTACGATAAAATGTAAGAAATCGAATGGTGTCATTGTCTTTTTGAATTTCATACTTTTTTTAAATCGTAAAATATTAGTATTTCGAAGTCTCGTATCTTTGAACCATTTCAATTGATTTTTTTAATTTTACTTTATATAGCATGAATTTGAAATGCTACACTTTTGTTTATGATACTGACTAGAAAAAAATAGTCCCCAAGTCATTGATTTATACAAAAAGGAAGATATGGTACCAGGCGCTCCATTGTGTGCCATCAAATATAGGTTCCGGGACCTATATTGAATTAGTCGTGTGGCAGAGTCTCTCAGTCAAACTTTGTGCAATGCGCAAAATATGGAGGTCTCCCTTGCATACCCGTGTTAACTATATAGGTTTATCTCTTTTGGCCATGATGCACATACATTATAGCAATGTAGCATTTTACAAGTGTGTAGGTGCTGGAACACATTTCAGTTTTATTTACTATGAACGTCACTCATCTTCCTTTTTGTTTGTCTGAATAATATGCAATATTAATTTCCTTGGTTACCGCGGTGCGCGGTGCGGTTGGTGCGTCTGTGCGTTATTACTTATTATTTTCAAAATTCGGTATCTCGGTGTTTTCTGCGAAAAATCAGTTTATAAAGCGTGTGTGTCGACCTCTCACAGCCCTGGAAGTGGTAGCTAGCTAAAGAAGGAGCTAGCAAAGAAGTCATCGGAGTGTGCTCAAATGTTAGTGACTATCCCATATTGTTTGATTACAATGCCTGTCCAAAAGTTTCAATACTCTAGGGAACCTAGGAGCATCAGCTGAGTTATCGAAGGGTTTATACGTGAATATAAAATTTGCTAAATATGCAATATTTATTTCTTTGGCTACCTAGCAACAAATATTTACATTTGTCGCCGAGTAGGTATGTATATTCGAAATATTTAATAAGTACTTAAAAAAATTGTTTTGTAATTGCATGTAGTGTTTACATGACTTGGACCGTAAGATTGCACATAGATGTTTAACAAAATAAATTAGTCGTCTCTCAGGGATGTTGTCAAATTAAACTACGAATATCGGCTAGCAATATTCAACGGCAAGGCAACAATTGATTTAAAGACCTTAATAAACAGAAAAAATCTAATTCCAAGACTAAACAAGCTACATGTGTGAACCAAAACAAGAAAATGTTTCATTGCAACCTACTGTGCCAAAATCGTTGTGCATTATTTTACCAATATTACAACGTACAAGAAAGCCAGAATGTGAACAATGCCGTAAAGTTAATTTTCATAGGAAAATCACCAAAGGGCACTGGTTAGGCAGGCCATCTGTGAGTCTGGGAAGATAGCCCATTCATCACCAATCAAAAAATTCTTAAGGGCGATACATACATTACATCTCGAAGTGCTCGAAAATACTAATCAACCTGGTAAGAATAATAAACGGTAGCCGACCATAAACCATTTGTTATTCAGGCAAGACTAATGCTAGTACTATAGTGTAAATGAGTTCACAGGATGGTTTAGATGCAGTTTTACGTTGTACTATCGGGTTCATAATTGCATGGCCAATTTATGAATGAATCCATTGATAAATTGACCATGCAATTTTGAACCTGATGGTACATCGTCATACTCCTCCTTGTTGTTGTTGTGCCTTTGTACACACTCACAATATTTTTGTTGGTCATGTATTTGTTTTGTGCAATAAAGTTTTTTACTACTACTACTACTACTACTACTACTACTACTACTACTACTACTACTACTACTACTCCTAGCGATTGTCCCGGCTTTTTGCCACGGCTCTATTGAGCATGGGGTTCGCTCGGCAACCTAATCCCAGGAATTGGCGTAGGCACCGGTTTTTACGTATGCGACTGCCATGTAACCTTCCAACCCAGAGCGGAAATTTAGCCTTGTTGGGATTAGGTCCGGTTTCCTCACGATGTTTTCCTTCTCCGAAAAGCGACTGGTAAATATCAAATGATTTCGTACATTATTTCCGAAAAACTCAGTGGTACGAGCCGGGGCTTGAACCCGAGACCTCCGCATCGAAAATTCTGACGCACCGCCAGGCTAACAGCGCCTATACATAAGTAGTTATTTTACAATTATTTTACGCGGTACATAAGTCACTGGGGACCAGAGGCTCTTAATCTATTCAAAAAACTGTCTTAGGTATATGCTTATTCGCTCCACCTGTGACCAGAGGGCTGGCTCGTTCCTTGCTCAGCGCATTGGCATTGCCATTCAGCGAGGTAACGCAGCCAGCCTTGCCAAATAGCAGTGACATAGGGGACATTTGAACATATAGTTTAAGCACCGTAGGCTAGGCTAGGTAGTATTAATTAGTGTAATTTTTTATATAATTGTTGTTTGTCCTTTTGTTTGTTTTGTTCACAATAAATGTTTTCCCCCTTTTGGTATTAGGCCTTCCGGGACCTAAGTAGGAAATGCAAATACCGGTTGATTTTGGTACTGGTAAAAGCTGAAATATCGATTTAGTTAGATAAAAACGGGCAACTGGTAAATTACAATAATCATACAACAAGGGCTCCGTGTATTTTTGATCTCTTAGCTCCGTAACTCTTAGTCATGATATGATCATGATATTCATGATGAATTACATATATAAAAATATATTTACTTACTTCAAACACGCCTTTGGGACATTTTATATAAATTAAGTTGTACATTCCACTTTTATTTTAATTTGGGAAATTTTAGGTGAGGTCGACACAGAATCATGAGCTCTTTCGATTTTATTAGGACAAAAAATGTGTCCCAAGTTTTTTTTTTTTCATTCCGTTACCATTTTCCCATAGACTTCTTATGGCGGTAACGGAATGGAAATAGAATGGAAGTAACAAAAAATGTATGAAATTTTTGGAACACTTTTTGTGTCCTACTAAGATCGAAAAAGCTCGTGATTCTGAGTCGAAATCATTTAAAACTTTTCAAATAAAAAAAGGGAGGGCACAAATTTAAATAAGATGGCCCTTTTACCAAATTTCATTTAAATTTGAAATGCTTTACTAATGATTAATGATAGTAATGATATCACAGAACTATCAAATACCAAAAACTTCAAAATGCCCTTATGGGCTCGTACTGGCAGCCTTACTGGCAGCTTACAGAGGTGATTCAAATTAAATGATTGATTAGACTATTTCGTTATAAAATGAACTAGATATCTATAATACAACTGCTTTTTAGGGTTCCGTAGCCAAATGGCAAAAAACGGAACCCTTATGGATTCGTCATGTCTGTCTGTCTGTCTGTCCGTCTGTCTGTCCGTCCGTATGTCACAGGCATTTTGCTCGGAAACTATACGACATATCTGAATAAAATTTACACATAAGGTGTATTTAGTATGCAGCTACTTAGTTGTGTAGTTAAATTTGAAAAAAAAAAATATTTTTAGGGGGGCGCTCCATACAGGCAACTAAATTAAAAAAAAAAATTAACCAAATATCAACATGTGATACATCAATCGATAGGTCTTTCAAAATAACATTGAGGTTTCTTTGACTATTTTGTGATTAAGTGAATATTTTCTGAAATAATCGTTTCGAAAGTCAGAAAAGTTGTGTAGCCCCCCCCCCGTAACATTTGAACCGTAAGTTCAAAAAATATGAAAAAATTTGAAGAGATACGCCTTATCATATTCTTTCTACGAAAATTGTTTTGAACATTATCGGTTCAGCCATTTTTGAGTTATCTCCAAAAAACTTCTTCCATAGGCATCAGATACGACCTTTTGGTTTAGTTAGTTTCGTTCTTATTCCATTGAAGGTACGGAACCCTCCTATGCGTGGTTCGACACGCACTTGGCCGGTTTTTTAATGTTTTTTTAATGCCTGCGGGCCTAAAACAGAGAAAATAATTAAGTAAATAAGTGAATATTATAGGAAAATCTTACACAAACCGACCTAGACCCACATTAAGCTCAATAATGCTTTCGATCAAACAGAAAATTTGAACGTTGTAGACCAATATGGCCGCAAGTACCTAAAATAGTTTTTGGAGGCGGAAAAAGAAGCCATTGTTGAGTAGAAACGCATGATTATTTAAAGTCGAGAGTAATGTATTCAACTAGTAAATTAGAGATACAGCCTTGGCCAGAAGTGTTGAGCACCCTTGCAATTTTCATACAAAACTCGAAAGTTTAGACCGGCGTTTCTATCTTTTTTGAAGTTATTTTATCAATTAATTCAAACTCAACAGGCATGTTTTGTTGAAGTGAGTAGTAACTGATAGAATATTTGCAATTTTTCGCACCGACCTAAATTCGCAATTTTTGGACCTCCACTTTTCATATTTTATAGGTACCTTGAAAGTGTTATTAAGTGAAGTTTTCTAGATAAATCAATAAAATATAACATTTTACGTCATCGTACATTGTTATGATAGGGAATTAATACTTAACATCAAAATTGTAAACAAAAAAGAGCTATGCTCAACACTTCTGGCCAAGGCTGTATTTTCCTTAGACACATGGGTTAGCGATGTGGATTTATCGGAGGTATGGAAGTTTTATATTGATGAGTGATAACGTAAATAAACCTAAACACCAATGTTACTTCCTTAATTTAAGGAAAACTTGTACCGTGTTTATTAAATCAACATACTGTTATTATTATCACATATATCACAAACGGGTCAAGGTTTAATACTCGTAGTAATATTAAACTACAGTTAAAGGCCAAGACGTCCTCCATGAATGTAGAATTGCTGGCAATTGCAGAAGCCCTCTCTTACATCTAATCTTTTGATACAGTGCTTACAGATTCGCAGTGCTTACGGATTCAAGAAACGGTTTCCAACACTTGGCTCGATGCACTTCGAACTTTCGTGACGCACCGATAGCTTATAGTATTTTGAGTTCAATTTGTAAATTGCTGACAAAAATAATTGTCATAATAGTTCTTCAATGGGTACTATCTCATATCGGGATACCTGGAAATGAGAAAGCAGACCGACTTGCAAAAGAAGCAGCAACGGACGGACTACACACAAGTCTGTTACCGGTTGGTTGGACCAGTCCACAGTGATATAGTATGCGATAAAACAAAAATCCGTGGATAAGTGGAAAGTATACTTTGACGAGCGGTCTCTAAGCAAGGGTATCTGGTATCGGACTATTCAGCCTAATTAGGTCAGTATCCCTTGGTTTGTGGGGTTAGATATGGCCAGATCGGATGTTGCCACTGCCCTCAGGCTTTGATCCGGACATATACCTTTAAATAGTTTCGGACATAAATTCAAGTCAGTCACCAAATTGTGCTGAATGTGAAGTAAAAGAAGATGTGGTGTAGAATGTGTCCAAAACGAGGTCGAGAGGAGAAAAAATTCAAGTGTGATTTATACGATTTAGGACTTATTAACTTAATTTTAGCATTCCCGCGATCAGAAGTGGCGAAAATATAGGCATTAAGCGTAGGTAATCAAAAGCTGTTCTATTTTAAGTATCACAATAAGGGTACTTTTTCAATTGTGAATAACCCATTTTTCTTTCATAAATATTTTAATAAAGGCTTGTATGTTGTGTTGTGGGTACTAGACGACAATATATACTCGTATAATAGATAGATATAGATAAATACTTAAATACATTGGAAACATCCATAACTCAGGTACAAATATATGTGATAAACACACAAATAAATGCCCTGATCAGGATTCGAACCCGGGAACTCCTGAGTCCTGTTTCGTAGGCAGTGTCACTGCCGACTGGGCTAAGAGGCCGTTAAGTGTGTTATAATATGATATCAGTTTTATAGTAGCGTGTAGGGCAGCTGATTCAGTGACATGTAATGTAAGGCAGTTTTCGTATACGATGGTGAGCGCGCGGCATCAGTATGCGGGAGAGTCCTGCCAAGTGCCAGCGCATAACGGTAGGAACGTCGCGCGCCGGCCGGCCGTGGCGCTTTCGCGACTTTGACCGCAGCGCAGCACACGCGCAATGGCTGCCGGCACCCGTCACGTAAGTACCAGCGTTAACCTTTGATGATTAACCCGCCTCGAGGATAGTGGCCTTTGTCTCTTGGGTTTAGGACAGATGCTTTACTCATCGGCGTATGAGTATCTCTCCTTTTTTAGATGTTAATTATGAATGAGTCTTTAACTTCTTTATCCTTTGTGTATTATTACAATGCACCGTTATTATTCCCAGTGATCTTTCTTTTCTTATTATGATACATTAGGTATGTCGGCATATTCTCAGGGATCTTAATGTTTATGAATACCTCATGTAATTCTAGCTGTACCAACATCCGTAACCTAATCTCACACTAGCATCCTTATCACTTTTATCAGAAATCACACCCTGTGGAGTAGAATGTAACAGACAAAGCCTATATTTAACTTAAGTACGAAAGAAACTAAAGGCACCATGTATTTACTTGATAACGATGGTTAAGTAGCTGAATGAAAGCTGAGAATGGGTTAATTTCGCATTTGTAATATTTGTATGGATTTGCTGGTGCTGTAGCTACGCAGCTACTGTTGCTCATGGTGGTACTCAAGAACTAGTTGTAGAATACGTCTGTGATAAAGAGTGATGGAAGCAACTGGTTTATGATGGAACGTATCACGCTCGCGCTGCGAGCCGCGCCGAGATCGAGAGCGATGCCCTCGCCGCAGCCGGCGCTACCAGCTCCTTCGGCACCCGCAAAAACACTTTACTGTTCGCCATTACAGTTAATTCTTTAAACATACTAGATACGAAGCGTAAGTACTAACTAGAATCGGTTTTAGGAGCGGGTCTACAGTATGCTCGCGCTAGCGGTATAAACGTTTATTTTTCCTTCTTATTCTTCACATTTTGATTGCTACTTCTGGGCTTCCCGCTTTATCCGGAGATATCCAAACCCAAACCCTACATATTGTTGTCTTCTCTGATCTAATCCGTATAAGTAGTAGAGTTGTTACGTTATGTGCTAAAATACACAACCATTAAAATTGTAAATTTTCAGATTAGTACCTAGTTATGTAAGATTATGAATTATACATAACCTTTAACCATTCTTAAATACACGTCCTACCCTGTATCTAAACCAGGGACTCATATTATCTGCATACCAATTTTTTTCTAATAAATCGGTTTAAGAGGTTTAAGCGTAAAGATAGAGGTAAGTAAGTAGGTAAAAGACATACGGACAGAGTTACTTTCGCAATTATAATATTGGAGGATTGTCCTTATATATCTAAGAACCGAAGTTTGTATTTCGTTTCCACATAATGATGCAGGGAGACTCAAGAATAATATCTACAGTCATAGTACGGGTCATAGATACTAAAACTAAATTAATGTAAATTATGCTTATATTTAATGTATTCGGAACATTGCACAGGGTCAACGAGTAGCCGTTTACTCGTAGTACTCTTATGAACTCTATAATTAGTTAATTACTTAACTCGTAGCCTACGAATACTAGTTCTAAAATAATTACAATAACCTATATGAGTACAAGTAGGGTAATGGCGTTAGTTTTCGTCCACATGTATGAGTTTTCCATCCATAACACGGAATATAAGTGTCTGTGTCAGTACAAGTACAGAAAATTCTCCTTCCTGAATTTAACATTTAGCTACAGAGACGAAAACATTAGCTGTAATGCGTTTTAATTTAATTAATATTAATTATTTCAAGCAAACATGGCTCATAAAAAGCTTAGAAACATAACATTCCGTTAAAATTAAAATACATAAAAAAATAGGTTTCAACATGTTTCATATATTCGTGTTTCCCATATACAGTGTATTCCTTATCATATTTATATACTAAAATGTCCTATAAACGATACTGGAATACGCCTAGTTTCAGAGTTAAACCCAATTTAAAAAAATACACTTTTTATTAATACTCATCACAAAACGCCTTTCTAATGGCGTTGTTGCCACTATTGGACATAGTTTACACGTCCTTATTGACAGATATCAAAGTGACAAGGAACAATTTGCATATTGCAGTAGCACTTTGATAATTTTATTAATAACATTTGCTTTTCATGTGCAATAAACATTCAAAAAATGAAAAAAAAAATAGAAAAAAAAAATAATTTTTTTGGCGAATTTGACCTAGAGTCACATAATATTTTTTCCTTCTTTTGGTCTTAGAAATTCGTGGTTAAGGTCTGTCGGGTTATTCCAGCCCACGGTGTATTTGTAGCAGTTTAATCAGGTGGGCGATAAGCTGGACCTGGACGGGAAACTAGCACAACAACTCTACTAAAATACTTTAATATATAATGAATCATTATTACTTTACCTGCACTTTGCTTATGTTACTACATATATAATCCCGACGAGGCTCGAGTGACTCCCACTAGGTTTGGCAGTGAATTTATTATACGGGTCTTCTAAAACAATTTTTGGATAAAATCAATAGTTTCGTAAGCAATAGCTCCGTAAGTTTAATAAACAAATATTTTAACAAAAAAAAACCGATTTCAAATAAAAAAAATATGCCAAAACAAGTTAATATGCACTAAAAAGTAAAAAAAATATTGCGTATTCTTCTACAATTCAATAATCAACTTACTCTTTCTACTCATCAATATGTAGGTACGATCTATGTGTTTACCGCGCAAGAAGGTAGGTAGGTATGTACCTACCCATTATTGCCCCGTTATTGAAATTGTTTTTTAGGCGATATTATGCATTAGTATAGTGACTTTTATGCCAAATAACATTATGCCAATCGTGTTATACAAATGTGAAAATATGACAATCTATTTTATGCGAAAAGGAGGACATCCAAATTTAAGACTTCATCATCATCATCAGCATCATCTTTCCTCCAATTGAGAACCTCCTCCTTTTTTGAAGTCGGTTGAAAAGGGCGTCCCTCCCCCCTCTAACTTTTGAAGCATGGGACAAAAAAATATGAAATCTGTTGAGCTGCTTTTGAGTTATCTCGCAAACAGTTATGGAAGTGGGAAAGCCTGGCGACTGCGGCGGGGCTGTACGCGTATGCGGCATGTGCTAATTTGCTTGCTGTCTGGGCATCGGCATTCCTCATGTTACTTAACGTGATGTCCACTTTTCACATGCGCATTTATGTCCATTTTCTACTTCCGCGTTCAATTTATGTAACAGAACAATTTCAGAGTGTCTTACGTTGAAGTTAGATTGCAAAGATATGTCGGTACACTGGTTACAATCTTGCTATCTCTGTGCTGTCGCTAAACCATTGTATTAAGTTGTGTGTATGATGATGACCTAATGTAGCTCACCGTTTTCACCGTCAGAGTAACACCGTTTTCACGATGCTCCTAATTGGTAATAGCTAACACGTAAGGTGCGCCAGATGTAATTTGGTAGGTGTCTTAGGAAAATCATTTGACGCAAGCACGCCGGCAAGAATTGAGTTCTATGGAAGCCATTGGATAGGCAGATATAGGGTGTACAATTGTACATAAAAATACATACATTTTTATTTTACCTATATTTATTCGTGACCTACTAAGATTCGTAAAGCCAACGCAGTAAGTAAACATTTCCAATGCGAGAACGGGGCCGAAATGGAAGAAAGTGGTAAGATTTAATCCAGTATTGGAAGTGAAAGGTATCCGTCAGGTTCCCGCGGTACACTTTTGACTTAAATTTATTCGTGTATTCGTCAACGACTATTTAACTACCTAATAAGCAAAATTCAGGGCAAAAAGTATTTATTTTAGTAATACAATATGACATATCTGTAGTTCAGACACAATCCATTAATATATCACGCTATTCATTAAAAAAAACCGGCCAAGTGCGTGTCGGACCAAGCATAATGGAGGGTTCCGTACCTTCAATGGAAAAAAAAACAAACTTATACCAAACGATCGTATCTGATGCCTTTGGAAGAGGTTTTGTGAAGATAACTCAAAAATGGCTTAACCGATAACATTCAAAATAATTTTCGTAGAAAGTGTGTGATCGCATCTTCCCATTTTTTTGGGCTTACGGTTTAAAAGGTCACATAATTTTTCTGACTTTCGAAGCGTTTCTTTCTGAAAATATTCACTTAACTAACCTCGATGTTATTTTTAAAGACCTATCGATTGATTTGCAACATGTTGATATTACGTAAAAGAAATTGAGTTACATGTATGGAGCGCCCCCACAAAATTTTTTTTTCTGCAATTTTTCTATATAAATAAATAGCGGCATACAAAATACACCTTATGTCAAAATTTTATTAAGATACGTCTTATAGTTTCCGAGTAACATGGCTGTGAGATACGGACGGACGGACGGACGGATAGACGGACATGACGAAACTATAAGGGTTCGGTTTTTGTGATTTTGGCTACGGAACCCTAAAAATGTGTCAAATCTAAAATGCCTTTTATATTAATAGCTAGGGATATATGCTCAGATCTGCCCGCTGGACAGATCTGTCTGCGAACACATCCGTGCCCAATTACGCCATGCGCGGATCGTACTGCGGGGCACATCCGCCGGACAGATCAGGAATGCGCCGCAGATCTGTGCGTCTATCCTAGGCTATTCGTGCATCCCTAATCTGTTATTTTCATATTTGTGGTAGTTAGAAAGTAGCCATTTATAAAAAAAAGAGATTTGCTGATTATTATTTCATCTTATATATTATTTTGCTGTTGTTTAGTTGTTGTGAGTATGTATTAAGATAGCACAATAACTTCAACTCTTCTATCATTTATATTCCTCACGTCAGCGTCTATTTCCCGGTTGTATCCTGAGACAGGCATCATCAGCTTTGAAGGCCAGGGACCAGGGTGATAAATTTTAATTTAACTCATGGAACACATGTAGACAACAATAAAACAGATGTAGACAACAATAAAACAATTTCGACGACCGAAGTAATCCAATAAGTGTTTCATGAATCAAAAAGGTTTCCATGTTTTAAAATGTTATATTTAACACATAATATTGGTATTAAAGTTTAGAAAAATCTATTAATACCGTGTGTAAATTTTATACGGGCGTATATTGTGATGGCGATTAGTATTGGACCTAGGGAACCTATTTACATTTATTTTTTTATAAAAATAAGAATTTTTTTTTATACATAATAATTCAGCCCGCAATGAATTGCATACATGACAATTAACTTACCGGTGCGTCATGTTCAGTTATGTCAGTTTTAAATCAGTACATTGGTGCCCGGTAGGACTTTAAAAAATCATTACACATAATTAATAACACTATTTAACAAAATGATTATACTATATGAGTCCTATTGCTGGATACTATAGGTGGATAATGTACGAGTATATGCCCGTATAAAATTTACAGGCTGTATAGATACTTTGTGTCTCATCTCACGTAACAGACACAATACCTTGTGCTGTGCCAGACCGTCCTGATAGTAAGGAAATTAAGAAAAATGCTGTATATACGAATTTAACACGACCGTATGCAAAAGCTCCAAATCTTATGTTTTCAATGATTAACTTTGGAAAAAAAGCTGATTGCACATCAAAAAATTCAATTGTATATAAACTGAAGTTGTGCAATATTTAAGTTAGGTTATGGTTATTAGTTTGTTGTGCTGTTATATACTAGCCAAAAATCAATTAGGTACTTGACCGCAATTTCAAACGAAGCCGAGGAACATGTAAATTGCCTCAAGATCTAATAGTTGCTGTAGATGGGAGTCCGTTCTAGAAACGCTGTAGTTGGATCTTAATAAGGAGGCTGTTAATATCTAGCGGACAACGACCTTGAGGCTTGGTCGCGGACCGGCATCGGTAGGGTGGGCCACTCAGGGTACACTCGCGAGTGCAGGTTAACATGGACACATCAAGCAAGTGCAAGTGTGAGTCCATTCAAAATGTAAGTAAATTGTAATACATTACTATGACATGGGTTCCATAAATAAAATTGTTGCGATGTAAATAGAGACGGTAAGACTTGGTGACGGTATGACCATATTTTTTCTACTATGAGCGAATATTAAATATAAAATGTAATTATCGGTGAATACTATTTAGTAATTATATTATTTCGCTTATTAATACTAAAAAGTAAGCAATCTCGTGATGATTTCTGATCCTGACTATAGTTAAGTACCTACTACAAAAATATATCTTCAATGCAAAGTTTCATGCTTTCTTCCGGATGGGACCAGATTTGTTAGGGCCAAGAGCGATACTAGACCTTTTTAAGACAAAGTAATCATATAGATAGGGATGCATTGCGTGCTGAAATATTTTAAATATATGAAAAAATAAATGTCGTATGTTTTTTATAAAACATTTTTATTAAAGTCTATACTAACTATCTAAGGGTAGTTAGGGTACACTGTATACGCCTGTATGCGGTTATATCAAAAATACACGATGTATACATATATCAGTTCTGCAGTCAGTAGTAAACAATATGCAGTGCACTATACATAGAGAAAAAAGAAAGTTATTAATTTTCTCTATTATCGTATAGGTAAGTGTCTGTAGTACTTACTTGAGTTACAGGTTCCTGATGCGACTACAGCAGCAAAAACAAGAATACTTGAAAGCTTGTCCATTGTGTTTGATTAGAATTGTATTTAAGTAGTAGTAACGATTACGGGCGACCGACTCGGGAGTGAAGCGCGTGCGCCGCGAGCTGCAGCAGCAGGGGTAATGCTGCCGGCGCCGGCGCCGCCGCTAAAACCACTCCCTCCCCAGCGACTCACACCCCCCTTATGGCATATTAGTTCTTCCTTACTACTAACAACAATATGTATATACAATTATACATATGAGTATGATTCATTAAGTCATGGGTAGCCTGAAATAAGAGATTTTCTTTCTCGAGAACGTTCGCCGTTTACTATGGGAAATATTCTCAAGCGAAAACGTTTCCCATACAAAACGGTAAACGTTCTCGACATTTTTCGAGAACGGCACAATTCTACCTGAAATCCTCCTAATTATAAAATAATACGTGTCGGTCAAGGTGTATCTACACAGAAATCAACAGCAATCAAATTGCCATACATATTCGGAATAACATATAGAAACCTAGAATATCTACTAGAAAACTGAAAAATGATCTAACACTGAAACCGTAATTAAGTCTAGGTAGAAAAAATAGTGCTTTAGGGTTCATTAGTTCCCACATAAACCACAACATTACTCTTTCCGCACTAAGTGAAATAATTTAAGTAACCATCTGATGTTATTTTAATATTTTTTTCATTAGAACTCCTAACCTACTCCATTTTCATAATAATGTAACACGAAAATTATATTAACTACTTATACAGAAAAATTGAATTAATACATGGCCAAATAATAGCAGAAGAGTATGAATTAATTAATATTTCTACCTAGGCATATAAACAAGAAGTAGTAGATCGATCAAAAGTACAGCGCCCAGGTAGCGTATACGTAGGTAGCGTACGTCGGTCGTAAATATGTACTCGTCAGTTAGTGGTACCGTTGGTTCACTTCGACCGGTTTCAATGAATTCAGTCCTATCAAAAACAAAAGAAATGAACCGTTAGAGTACTAGGTGCTCTGGGAAGGTGCATGAAGCGCAGTTTAAAAATGGTTAACTCTACTTTGGTTCGCTTTAGAATTTATGGACTTAAGTATTCGTTTTGGTCCCTATATGTATAGTTAATGACTAAATATATATTATTGAACCCAATGCATCTGCAGGCTGTAGCTGAGCCCACCAGCAGCATCGCCAGCACCGGGGTGCCCGAGCTGCGGCTCCGTCACACCGTTGATGTGCCACTCGAACGGCCCTCAAAAGCTAACTACTAACTGCATATGTATGTAAGACAGTCATGAGTGCTCTGGATTATGTATTTATTGTTTGACCGTAGGGTACTACTTAATAAGTATTTATTTTATTTTTAATTATTTACATACTCTTAATAAGAAATCATTGATATTTGTAATAAAAATAAATAATAATAATAATAAAAAACCGGCCAAGAGCGGCCACGCTCAGTGTAGGGTTCCGTAGTTTTCCGTCCGTCACAGTAAGTTAAAATAACACCGCCATGTAGGATATGATATGAGCGTTCCACGTACAGCGACATCTATCGGCAAATTAAGTAAACTATTGCGCGCGAGCTTAAAGTATGGAAGATGATTTTTATGGGATAATTCTTTATTGCGTTATAATTCTTTAAAGCTCAAAGTCACCCAAAGGGCAATGGAGAGGGCTATGGTTGGAATCTCTCTGCGTGATCGCATCAGAAATGAGGCCATCCGCAGCAGAACCAAAGTAACCGATATAGCCCTCCGAATCGCTAAACTAAAGTGGCAGTGGGCGGGGCACATTGCTCGTAGAACCGATGGCCGTTGGGGCGGAAAGGTTCTCGAGTGGCGACCACGAACCGGAAGGCGCAGCGTGGGCAGACCCCCCGCAAGGTGGACTGATGACCTGGTGAAGGTCGCGGGAGTCCGCTGGATGCGGGTGGCGCAGGACCGGTCATTGTGGCACTCTTTGGGGGAGGCCTATGTCCAGCAGTGGACGTCTTTCGGCTGATATGATGATGATTTTACTAAAAATGTCTACTTTTTGTAATTTTTCCATTGTCTATGCTATATGACGTTGCTTCGTGCCAAATTTCAAGTTTCTGAGTTTACGGGAAGTACCCCATAGGTTTTGCGAGTGCCGAAACTCTAAAATTTTCAGCATAAACGACTGTATCTTTTGATTGCGTTGGCTTTTAAGTTTGATTTTTTTACAGCTCCAAGGGACAATATGCCTGAGTATTTGATATAAATTTCAGCTGGATACCTCCACGCGTTCCTGAGAAAAATGGTCTTGACAGACAGACAGACAGACGGACAACAAAGTGATCCTATAAGGGTTCCGTTTTTTCCTTTCGAGTTACGGAACCATAAAAACGATGTGGTTTGAGCTCTAATGCTTGCCTAATAATATTTTTTACAACTAATGGACATCAAACATTTTTAACTGCTGTGCCGATACGATGCCGACGAGCAGGTTGTATTTTACGTTCGCACTTATTTTATTAACCGAATGTTCCCATTTATTTCTCTTTGTCGCATGGGGCCAGTTCAGTGTGTGAGTCGCTCTTTTAGTTCTTTTGTATCAGTATGGTTGATATTTTGTAGCGCTCCGTTTCACCACTGTTTCTGTGTTTAGTTTTACCGCTGTTTCAACTATTTCGAAATAAATACTGTCTCGATAAATGAAAAAATACATTTTATTTTATTCTTATGTCTCAATTCACGATTTGCGCAGTAGGAAAAATCATGTGTTGAAGTCTAAATATTAATAATTAAATCATAATCTGAATTAAACCACGAAATATTTGAGCTAAGTCATTTTAAGTTAATTTCAACTGTCGTAACATCCACACGAACATTGTAAGATTGACCGTTTTTTTTTGTAAATTGACAGATCAATTCGTGAATGAGGGATCGAAAGAACCGTTTAGATATATACAGATTAACTGAGCGAACTGAGCAAAAAGAGTGATATATATCTTTTCATTTCAGTGACACACTTTATGTTACTACTCAAAGGCCTTTATTCTACCGTTGATGAATTTTTGCACCTCTTTTTTTTGTAATTTGCGCAAAATTTGCAGAAGTTAAGCCGCTGCCGACCAAGAGCAGTTGAGGCTACTAAAAGTCAGCTACCCCTGCAGAGTAGGTATATTCTATATTTTTTAGGGTTTTTTGCAGTGTCAGACCAACAAACTAACGCCTGAAAAACAAGTCAAAACTTGCAACATACTAGGTGTAACAAAAATTATTTTTATATCAAGCATACCACTATTATAGTGGTATGCTTGATATACTACCGCTAAGAAAAAGTAAAAGAAAAATTTTTTGGACGCGAAAACAATTTTTTTGGTATGGGACACGTCATCCCAGCCGGTCAACCGTTCATACAAGACCATCTTTTCTTATGCGTGAAAATTTTTTTTTCTTTGACTTTCATAATCTGAATACGATACTAATTATGCCCTTAAACGGATCACCACTATTTTTGTTACACCTTGTATTACTTTCCCCACATGTGGATAAAATGCGCTTTTCCCTGCAGCTTTCAAGGGATAAAGCGCGTTTTTCCTAGGTGGTGTGGTGATGATATTTATGATATGACAAGATAACACAGATTTTTCCCCGTGCCGCATGGTCGGCGCGCCGCCGAGTATCCGGTGCAACGCCGACGTAGCAAATTACTGATCGCAGTCTAAACCGCAGACATGTGGCCAGGCCTTACCAAGACTATACGTATCATACTTATACGAGAGATGATAGGAAAAATAATATGGTAAATATGCAATTTTAATGTACTTATTTAATTATTACTAGGCATTTTTGAATAATTTAAATGAACAAATAGGTAAGTACTTACATGCTTAAACTAAAACTTTTTCTACTATTACATGGTTCTACACTACATGGTCACTTCCCATTAAAAATTAAAGAAATCGTCTTCGTCGTATGATTCCGCGGTCGTGGGAGCGCCTCTTATATCAGATAACTTTATGTGTTTTGCCTGCATTTTATCTAACTCGGGTAGCTCTTGTTTAATAGTTTCCTCTACGTTTATTTTATTCAGTTCGGATTGAATCTTTTCTTTTATGGGACCTTCTAATGCATCCATAATTTGATATCTTAAGAGATTAGGCAATATATTGACTACAAATTCAATAAGATAGTCTAGTGTGCCGGCACCATTGCATCGCACCTGGATATTACCGACTTCCAGGTCTATGTTTCTGAACTCCGGTTTCTGTCGTGTGTCGAGCGGCTGAGCCACGATTACCCTCCCTATAATATACTCGACTGAGAAGGACGCGGTACCGGCTCTGGAGAGCAGGCCGCCCAGAGCGGCTATATACCACTGCGTCATGCCTTCTAATTTTTGGGTGCCTATTTCAAAATCCGCTATAACAGTATTATTTTTCATTTTCAGCGTAATGTTTCCGACACGATGAAATGATGATGCTCCTGTTACCCATGTATTAGATAAAGACACAGAAAATATGCTAACTGTAGCATTATAATCATTTACTTTGTATGGGTCCATATTAAGTTCGCGCACTTTTCTTCTCGCATCAGCTATCACCATGTCTAATGGTGAGATGGAGTTAGGAAACTGCATGTCCCCCGCAACTTCATCTAATTTCTTATTTATTTCAGCTCTAGCTTTAGTGTAAGCTTCTTTCAGAATGTACGGCTTTATGGAGTCGAATAAAAAGTTTCCAACGGAGTTGACTATTCCTTGGAACATGGCACCGAATAAGCCTAAGTTCTGAAAGTTCATGGATATCGTGTTAAAGGATATATCCATGAGGATGTCTTGAGCCCGCAGCTTGCCGTCGCGCTCGACGCCGAGGTTGGCTTTTGCGGTGAGCCGCAGGCCGGTCACGTCCACGGTGAAGGGACCCTGAGCTTTGTTCACCCACGTGGACATGGTGTAGTTACCCCGAGCCTGCAGTTTATCTATCAGCATAGCTGCGTGCACCTGGAAATCAATGCACATGTATAAGTATCATCTTAAAGTAGAAAGCAAATTGACACCATCTAGGTTATCTATATAGATACCATGACATGGTTGATACATAATTTGGTTGCAACGACAAAAAAGGTATATCAACACAAGTACAAACTATTGACAATCTTTCATTTTTTGCATTTGCACTGAATCGAATACCATTTCAAGATTAACGCATCCTATGTATAACGCAAAGCTCATTAAAAAAACCGGCCAAGTGCATGTCGGACCACGGATATTGGAGGGTTCCGTACCTTCAATGGAGTATGAACCAAACTAATACCAAAAGGTCGTATGTGATGCCTATGGAAGAAGTTTTTGGAGATAACTCAAAGATGGCTGAACCGATAATGTTCAAAATAATTTTCGTTGAATGTATGTGATAAGGCGCATCTTCCTAAATGTTTTCATATTTTTTGGACTTACGGTTCAAAAGTTACAGGGGGGGGGGGATACACAATTTTTCCTCATCCTTTCTCATTTTCTCATGGGTTGGCCGGAAGAGATCCCTATCAGGGATAAGCTCGCCTTTGTGCATATCTTTTATATATGTTACTGTTGTTTTTATGTTATACCTACTTGTTTATGTGTAATAAAGTGTCTGACTGTGTAAATCTTTCTGACTTTCAAAGCGATTATTACAGAAAAAAATCACTTTATCACAAAATGTTCAAAGAAACCTCAATGTTATGTTTAAAGACCTATCCATTGATATGCCAAATGTTGATATTTGGTTAAATTTTTTTTTTTTAATTTCGTTAGTATATGGAGCGCCCCCACTAAAAATATTTTTTTGTCTGCAATTTAACTATATAACTAAGTAGCGGCATACAAAATACACCTTTTGTGTAAATTTTATTAAGATAGGTACGTCTTACTGTTTCCGAGTAAAATGGCTGTGACATACGGACGGACGGACAGACGGACATGACGAAACTATAAGGGTTCCGTTTTTGCCATTTTGGCTCTAAAAATCGGCTCAGTGCGTGTCGGGCCACGATATTATTTCGTGCATATGCAAATAACTTGAAGATATTAAATCCTAGAGTTGGGTTTGGTGCATTATTATTGCATAGTTTATCTCATAGTTTGAAGTTTCTATTGGGGGAAAGTAGTGCCAAATGATGTATAATGCAACTTTTAGTTATTGCCTACTGTTTAAAAATTACTAAAACACCAACCAATGTCCTAATTAGCTCAGAACTGAGATAACCGATAGTAATTTTGCAGCTACATTAAATTATTCTTGTACTCTGATATAAATGATGCACCTGTGTGTTAGGTCAATAACATATTATTATGTTTCCTTTGTATTTCGGACTATTATTGTTCGAAATTTCATTGTTCATAATTTTCAATTGTTTGGTTCAGTTAATTTTAATACCTTTATTACATTAGTGACCGATTGAACATTTTTTTGTGTTTATTTTTTTTAAACTAACTTTGCCAGTTCGTTTCCTTAATCATTTGCTAAAATTAACGGAAAAAAACACAATGTAAACGAGGCTACATATTTTGTCACATTAAATGTATCCATATTTTCAGACGTGACTGTACCTACACTACCTACGCTATCATAAAAATGTTAGAAGAAGAGTTTTCCTCCGGTTGTCCATTTGACATACCTCTTTGTCAGTTGTCATTATTGACAGCTCATATTGTTATTGTTATTATGTATTTAGTCTTGTACTTTTCGTATGTTTATTTTGATTTTGTTCTTTACTTTCTACAAGCCGCCATGCAACGAACGACATATTGTATTATGCCACACTCTTCAATCTTCTTATCACACCACTATGGATATTCCTACTACTAGAGCTACCTAAGTATATTAAGTACATATTCATATCGTCTCATTCCAAAACAATGACACAATTACTAGAATCACCGATTAATATCAAATAAGTCAGGAACAATAATGTTATTAATTTTTATGTCACGAAGTTTATAAAGCCGGACCAGAAATACATGATCATTGTCAAGAGGGCGCTATTATTCTCATTTATATGGCAATGGTTCGGTATAGTCTAAAAGTACTTTTTTCTGTATGGTAATGTCATCCTCATTTGTTTACCTGTCAGGTCAGATGCACGGATCAGAAGACAATCCGGATAGTACTTTTACTATATTTCCCTAACCACAGTTGAACCTTATTACCGAGCAAAACAGTCGTTCATAGGTCACTAGTAAAAAGTAATAAAAACGGTCCGATAGAGAGCATAATGTAGGGGGCGGTGTCTCACTTGCACAATGCTGCCAACTTATGAAACTTACCAATGTGGATTTATTTATATACATTTATTTTAGTAACACACTAGAAGTTACTTCCTACTTATAATAATTTATTGCGAGATTTGAATTAATACTTTGTTCCCTTTTAGCTGCTTTGAATTTTTTTACGACGTAAATATTATTCATTCTATAAATTAAAGAATTGTAATTCATATTGCAGACAGTAGTAAGTTTTGTAATATTTAAAATACGGTCTGGTATCCCCATCCCATCAGTCCCATCACTGACATAATATGTCACTGATATTATTTCAAATGACCCGGCTCAGCTCAACAACATTTCGTAACAACATTTTTAAGTAAAAATGGTCAATATATGTTGCGTAAAAGGGTGCAGGGGTGAGACTTTACAATAAAGTAGACTTTCCTTTCACCGGTAATCCACAATCATTCAATTTTACGATTTAACAACAAGTTAAGATTGTCAAACAATAGGGTGACTATGATATCGGCAAGCTGCGGGTCGGTTTTGTTGTTTTTACAGAAATGTACATACCATAAGTACATGGTCTGTTCCTAAGTATTACTTACACAGGACAGGAGTGGCCCTCGGGTCTTTTTAGGCCCTTTCGAAAGGGTCCTAAAATGGCACAAGGCTATACAAAAAATTGTAGTAGTGGCAGTATAATAAATAAATAAATAAATATTATGGGATAATCTTACACAAATCAACCTAGTCCCACAGTAAGCTCAATAAGACTTGTGTTGTGGGTACTTGACGACGATATATGTAATAGATATATACATATAAATACTTAAATACATAGAAAACATCCATAACTCAGGAACAAATATCCGTGATAAACACACAAATAAATGCCCTGACCAGGATTCGAACCCGGGACCTCCTGCTTCATAGGCAGGGTCACTACCGACTAGGCTAGGAGGCCGTTAAAATATTCTTTATTGTTCAACATTTGTACAGTCGCCATCAGATATATCAGAGCGGCCAAGGTGGTCAAAAATATCTGAACAACGCCTCTATTGTCAAGGCGATAAAGTGCATGTTCAGATATTTTAGACTAACTTGGCCGCTCATATATATTTGATGGCGACTGTACAACAAAGAAAAATACAACAGGAAGAATATACAATATTTGTACATGGAAGAGATCTCTTCCATGGAAGAGATGTTTTCTTTATTTACCTTTAAGTATATTAAAGTTGGAGAACTGTCCACATCAGATATGATGCAATAGTGAGAGCCACGAACCCCCTGTACTTAGTTAGTTTTAGTTTGCTACACTAAGTACGAGTATCACCTATTTTAAGACAATTCTGGCAATTGTTCATCGGTGTTATGCAAACGAGTTGTAAGAAATAAATATCTTACAGTTCTAGGTTTGATGCAGTGCAGTATCATGTAATTAATAAGATTATATCATTTTCAGGAGTTTCTGTTGGGGGAAAATAGTGCGAAATGACGTTACGTTAATGTATTGTTTGTCGCCTACCTACTGTTTATTTTTCCGTAGCGATACGCAATGTTTTTACTTTTTTGTATTATATTAGCGATAGGCTTCGACAGTTTTTAAAGCCTGACCAGAAATAAATGATTATTGTCAAGAGGGCGCTATTACTCTCATTTATATGACAACAGCTCAGTAGTCATAGAGCTCTATGGTATGGTGACATCTTGATTTGTTTGTTTACCTTTGATTGTTTACCTGTCAGCTCTGATGTTAATTTGAAAATGTTTCACAGCGAAATAGTTTCATTTCCCGAGCGTATTATTTACAGCAGTTTATTATATACACTATCTACAATGTTTCGCTCTTCACTATGGACAATTTTGGGATTTTTTGTCGTTTACACTTTATTATTATTCAAGTAAACTGCCACAATGACAGTGACAGCCTGTCATGCACTCACACATGCATAATCATTCTGCCATTAAAGTTATTGCCAGTGTAAGAAATTAGTTCCAATGAAATTCCGCAACATGGCGCATGATCATATATTTCTGGTCAGGCTTTACCTATTAACTGAAATATTTTGCTGGTCTGTCACTCTGACGTCCTCCGATAAATAGCTGCCAGATGCCTGGATCTAGCAATAAGTTTAAAATAGTGAACTAATTAGAGGGGTTCTCTGCTCCCATTATTGCGCCAACGTATCTGAAGTGGCCAGCTCCTTAAGTCAGTAGAATGTATAAGTTCCCATCTGAACTATGAGACTTCTCTTTCTGGACAATACTTACTAGACGACAAGCATATTTTATTTTATATTTATCTTCATACTATCCCAATCCCACATACATCATAGTACATATGGTCACTCTACTTAGAATGAGATGCAGCCCCCTACATTACCGTCTCTTTCGGCCTAACTTTGTGGTCGAAGTATGACCTCCAGATTGTATTTAACTTCATGGTCAGATGTTAATTTGTAAAGGTTTCGTAGAGAAATAGTTTCATTTCCTGAGCGGTTTATTTCCAGCAGTTTATTACATACCTACATTATTTACAATGTTTTGCTCTTGACTATGAATAGTTTTGGGCATTTCTTGACATTATATATTCAATATTTTACTATTATTAGAGTAAACCGCAACAGTGACACTGACAACAGAGACAACCCATCAATAAAATTTATGCCACTATTGCCAGTGTAAGAAATTAGTTCCAATGAAATTCCGCAACATGGCGCATGATCATATATTTCTGGTCAGGCTTTAGTAACAATTAAACCACATCTGCATTAAGGACATACGCACGAAGCACTTATAAAAATAAGTAATAATAATTACTATTGAAATCCAAGTAGGATACATAGGTACATACAGTATATGGCCTGTAACCCGAGCAAAAAATTAAAACGTAGGTTCTACTCTTCAAACTATAAAACTTTTGTTCAAACACTTTTAAAAAATATGGAGTGTCTATAGATTGTCTCTTTTTCATACAAACGAAATAGTATTATCAATGTACGTTAAAATCCGTCCAATTCACATTGCTTGTCAGTCTTGTCAACCTACAGACATAATCAATTTCGCAATACATTGCGAATTTCAACAGTGTATTCATGATCATATACAGGGTGTAATCGTTAAGTGTGGCCAGGCCATAATTCCGTAAATATAACAGATATCAGAAAACTTCCAGCTGATATCGAAAGTGCGTTACCCAATGAGTAAAATTACATTAATAACTTTTTTAAATAAAATCAGAACTATCCCAAACATTAACTTCAAACCCGACCGACGTTCGGATAAAGACTAGTTTGTACGGTCTAGTCATTTCACCGTTATCAAATTATTCATGAATTGTTTTATTTTATTCCATATCAATCAATTATCATGTTATTACAGTTTATTCGTGCAAATAATGAATCTCAAGCAGTTTTATCTCTTACGGCACCGACGTTCTTCTTTGGGAGTGAGTCGTCGTAGGTACTAACTGTATGGGAGCGTTTAAACTTAATATTTTTAATATTAATACTTTTATTTAAAAAAAGTTATTAATGTAATTTTACTCATTGGGTAACGCACTTTCGATATCAGTTGGAAGTTTTCTGATATCTGTTATATTTACGGAGTTATGGCCTAGCCACACTTAACGATTACACCCTGTATAGAGAAAGAAAGGTCTATAAAAAATTACGAAATTCGCCATAGTTTCAGAGTAAATACTACTTACAAAAAATAAAACTTTTTAATTGTTACTCATTGTAAAATGCTTTTTTGATGGCGATCTCACCAGTATGGGGCATAGTCTAGACATCTCTTATTGACAGATATCAAAGACCTAAGAAACACTTTGCATGAACTAGCTTTTACGAGAAAAAAATTAGCAATTTATTTCATCTTTTTATGTAGAACAGCATTCCAAAAAAATTAAATATAAAGAAAAAAAAAATTGGCTTTTTACATCTAAAGTCATATAATGTTTTTTCCTTCTTTTGACCTCAGAAATGCGAGGTTAATATCTCTCGCAATGCTCACGGGCACCGTGTATATGAAACTGTCAGCGTCTTGTTATTCTTGGAATTAATATTATATCTATCGTCATACTATTTTTGTCTGAGCGTGTCATTTATTGTAATCGCTGTAAATTTTAAGAGCTGGATATCGAGGATGAATATGTCATATGCTACATTGATTAGTGACGATCCACAAAACTAAAATAAAATGTTTGCTAACCTCCATAGCTCCAATTTCAGCGTCCACGTGGAGTATTCGGAATTTGCTGATTCCATAGACCGCCGTGTTGGTGAAGCGCAGAGTGGTGCCGAAGGAGATCGTCTGCTTCATGTCCGGCACCGGGTACGGCTCCGGAATGTCGGCGCCCGGGATCCCTATCGGGTCCGGCTGTTTGAAGTGTTCCAAGATTTGTATTATTTTTTCGCTTAACCTTTCTTCACCCTCGGCAAGCATCTCCGATGTATCTTCTGCTATGTCAGTATCTGAACAATACGGAAACAGGCTTTGGGATAGCATTTAGGAAGTAGCTTATAAAAAAGTAACGTATATTCTCTTTCCGCGGTTTGGACGTCTTGATTTTAATAATTTTAGAACGGAACCCAAAAAAGTATGCAACGATCTAATAATCTAGTTTACATAGAGTGACAAAACTCGGTGCACAAAACAAATTATGGTTCAACGTCAATTTATTTTTAACAACAAACAAAAACAGAAACAAGGAACAAGTTCTCGAGTGTAGTATCGTTTTCATTAAGCAGTAAAACGACACAAAGAACACACAAAGACGCACGGTTTGATACCCAAAGTATTTTCTCATCGTAAGCGAAAATTAAATATCATAATTGTTGACATGTTAAATATCGTGTTGTTGATTTTACTGCACAAAAGTGAGTAAATATCCTTGTACCTTGAGCGAGGTCGCCGCGGCAGCAGCAGCACACGGCCGCCATCAGCAGCGTGCGGGCCCACATCGTCGCGTCCTGTCCGCCGCTCTACTACTCGTTCATCCGGGAGGGGTCACACTTTATCTGACACCGCGTCATATTTCGCCTTAGCTTGTTATCGAATAGGGACTCAATACCTACTAATGACGTCTCGTGGTTATTTTGTTATGCATTAGTTAATACAGTGCAGACAATAACATTATTATTTGAACGTTAACTTTTTTCTTGTTCGCCTAATCCCTACTTATTGATGAAGGATTTAGCTTTAGGTACTACCTAGACGTAAACAATAATGCTGAATAAGTGTAATTAAGTTAAATACCTATAGCAACGCGGACCTACGTAGGTAGCAGTAATTAATAATATCATAAAAAAAATTGTATAAGTTAGGTAGCTACCTTGTTTTCTTATATCACTTAACTAAAAGTAATGATTATTTTTACTTTGTAATAACGAATAGGTATAATACGAGTATATGACACATGTTTAGGCAAAAAAGCAAATCACTTCTGAAGATGATAAGAAAGTAAACAGATTTTGCCAAGAATAGGTTTCACATTTACATATTGGTCCACAATATGAAATTATAATATTAAAACCTATATATGCAATGACTCCTAACGTCGACCCTGTTTAAAGTTCTCAATAGTTAAGGTTAGGATATTGATAAACATGTTTAGTGTAGGTAGGTATAATTGTTATCGTAATTATAATAGCTTAACTTTATTAACACTTGTAATCCTTTACAAGTTACTTTATATAGGTATTGTGTCTAAAGAGTATCAAAGGTAATATACACCGTGGGCTGGAATAACCCGACAGATCTTAACCACGAATTTCTAAGACCAAAAGAAGGAAAAAATATTATGTGACTAGGTCTATTTCGCCAAAAAAAAAAATTTTTTTTCGTTTTTTTTTATTGCACATGAAAAACAAATGTTATTACTAAAATTATCGCCTAAAACGCCTAAAATTGGTACATTTTTTTTTGGAAAAATTTAGTTTCTGTAAAGTTTTCCTTGTCACTTTGATATCTGTCAATAAGGACGTGTAAACTATGTCCAATAGTGGCAACAACGCCATTAGAAAGGCGTTTTGTGATGAGTTATAATAAAAAGTGTATTGTTTTATAATTGGTATTAACTCTGAAACTAGGCGTATTATAGAAAAATTATAGGACATTTTAGTATCTAAATATGATCAGGAATACACTGTTAAAATCTGTCTAGTTATATGGGCCCACGGTGTATAAATAGAGGGGCACTGGTTAAGAAATGTTTGTGCTCCAAGTTTGTTAGCATGACTAGATGGTGCTGTACGGCTCTTAATAAATACATTGGGAAATGAGTCGTCTTAGGAATAAGTGGAACCGTTTATTTCATTTTCATATATACTGTTTAAGCAAGATTATGTTTAGCAAGAGCTATTTTAAGAAACATTGCCGAAGTTTAGGTGATCTTTTTGGATACATATTGAAGTATTTCATTAAAATGAACATGTAGAAATAAACTTGATTTCATGATTTAATCAGATAATATACAACAAATTAGAGGCCTTAAAAATCAAGTGACAAATTGAAGTAAGAATTGCGTTTTCGAGTATTAAATAATATATTTATGGACCAACAGTATTTTTTTACTACCAGAAACCTCTTACTTTTTTTGTTATTACAAGACTTCACTAAGGCATTTAGTTGACTTACAAGTCTTTGCTTCAGCTATTCTCTTCCTGAACCTTAACGTATTTTACAGTTTTGAGTAAAACACGATGATTTTGATGCCATACGTGGAGGTAGTCTTCCAAAATTGTGTATACCAGTTCTGGTCAGTCCCATGTTAATTATGTATTAAAATGAATGTAAACGATCAAGCTAATGCAGTATACAAGACTGAAGCCTCATAAAATCGAATAAAAATATTTAGGGTCAAAATCAACACGAACAGGGCGCGTGTATTTGACGTGTTTTTTTAATGCGCTTCTTCGAATGTTACAAGAAATTGTGTAAAACTGCCACAAATATTTGCATTAAATAATATAGTAAATTGATCACTGTTAATTGGGCTTTTTAACCATATATTGAAATAGTAAGCAATCTGTTCCGATTTTACCAGTCAAAACCCCAGTGACAGAACTTATGAACTGACCAAGTAATAAGGTGTAAACATATCTTTGACGTCGACTGTACATGATTAAATCAAATAGGTTTGCAGTAAGAGTAGATAGTATTAGAATCTGTGCGGAAAGAGAAGAATTATGACAGAACGAAGATTCCATTTCAAACCCGACCGTACTCCATACAGACCTACGTTATTCTGTCTCCGATATTGTGGTTATTTTTTGCACCGATATTTTAAAGCCCCAATCAGACAGTAGACAGCAATTTCAAAACTTTAAGTTAAATTTGACCAGCCTTCCTGATTTTCTTTGACTATAAATTCACGAGACGATTCTCTAATTTTGTCGTAGGACTCTGTGAAACTGCTTTCAACACGCCATCTAGTAACTTGTGTGGAAATCAAGAGTTGCTGTGCCACTTTGTTAGCATTGTACACGTACACGTACAATTCCTAGCAGATATCTAGTAGGTGTGTAGGCACTACACGCGAGACTCGTAAGATGGCGTTACACTGGTTATGAAGCTTATGAACTTTAAAATTTGGACTGAAGTGATATACTGGTTCTGAAATCATGGTTTGTTATGATTATGGTAGCATAATTTATCGGTGGCGTACGAAATGCAGTAATAGACTTTAGAAGACTCATTCAATTACATATTTATCGTATCTTTGCGATACGATTACAATACTAGTTCAATTTTTTTAAGTTAGAATCGGCGTTAGAAGTTCTATCTGATTTAGATGTCCTAAACAGGCGAAGTCACGGGCAAAAGCTAGTGAAATATATGAGACGTCATTTCAAGGAAGTTTTATTGGAAATACATAATAATGTGCTAGACCAGGTAGTTATTACGTCTACGTCTAGGGTCAACCGGCATGCTTAATATAGATCTAAGTGTGAGTAAAAACTACCTACGTAAAATAAACTACTTACTACTTATACCTACCTCATTAGAAAGTTTAGAAACACTATAGCCCAAACGAATCAATTAAAAATTGAAAAATTCGTCATCATAAGATTCTGTAACAAGGGGTGCATCTTTTAGAGATGATAATTTAAACCCTTTTTGTTGAATGTCATCCATTTTTGGCAATTCTTCCTTTATAGTTTCTTCCACATTAATTTTATCTAGTTCTTGCTGCACTTTTCCTTTAATGAGACTTTCTGAAGCATCCATTATTTGATATCGTAGTAGATTGGGTAATATGTTGACAGACAGTTCAATGATGTAATCCACAGTGCCTGCTCCATCACAACGAACTTGTATATTACCCAACTCCAAATCTAAGTCCCTAAATTCGGGAGTAAGTCTTACGTCTAATGGTTGGGCTAAAACAATTCTCGCGTTCAGATATGCAACTGAAAATGAGGCAGTTCCAGATCGCTTTACGAGGCCTCTTATAGCTGAAAAGTCCCATTGGAGAATACCCAACATTCTCTGTGTGCCAATTTCAAAGTCGGCGATAGCCGTATTATTTTCCATTCTTAATGTTATATTGCCAACACGATGAAAGGACGATATTCCGGTAATCCATATGTTGCTTAAGGACACAGTGAAAATACTGACAGTGGTGTTATAATCCTTAACTTTGTATGGATCCATGCCCTTATCCTGTACGATCTTCCGAGCGTCCGCAATCACCATATCCAGCGGTGACACGGAATTAGGAAACTGTACGTCCCCGGCCACTTGCTCCAGTTTTTCGTTGATACCATTTCTAGCCTTAGTGTATGCTTCTTTAAGGACGAATGGTTTAATAGAGTCGAATAACAGGGTACCTGCTGAATTGATGACACTTTGAAGCATGCTGGCGAAAGTTCCAAGATTTTCAAAATTGGCAGTCATTGATCTGAATGACATGTCCATGACTATGTCCTGAGCCCTTAGCTTTCCGTCTCGCTCTACCCCGAGATTTGCTTTAGCAGTGACATGGAGTCCACTAACGTGCACTGTAAATGGCCCGTTGTTTCTGTTTAACCACGTCGATAACGTGTAGTTCCCTTTGGCTTGCAGATTGTCTATCAATAAGGCAGCAGTCACCTGGAAACGTTTAATATTTCTGTTATATTATGACAGTTAACCCTAGCTAGTACCATAAATATTATCTGCAGTTATTACAGATAACTCCGTTGCCGATATAAGTCCAGACCATTTCCGAATTTCCGGGCAGAGGGTGTGGAATATGAGGAATATAAAAAAACCGGCCAAGTGCATGTCGTACCACGCATAATGGAACGTCGTACCTTCAATGGAATAAGAACCAAATTAATACCAAAAGGTCGTATCTGATGCCAATGAAAGAAGTTTTTTGAAGATAGCTCAAAAATCGCTGAACCCATAATGTTCAAAACAAAACAGATAATTTTCGTAGAAAGTATGTAATAAGGCGCATCTTATCAATTTTTTTTATATATTTTGGACTTACGGTTCAAAAGTTACAGGGGGCACAATTTTGCTGACTTTCGAAGCGATTATTTCAGAAAATGTTTTTAATCACAAAATGTTCAAAAAACCTCAATGTTATTTTTAAATACCTATCGATTTATATGCCACATGTTGATATTTGGTAATTTTTTTTTTTTAAATTTAGTTAGATGTATGGAGAAATATATTTTTGCAATTTAACTAAATAACTAAGTAGTGGCATAGAAAATACACCTTATGTGTAAATTTTATTAAGATACGTCTTATAGTGTCCGATTAAAATGGCTGTGACATACGGACGGACGGACGGACAGACGGACATGACGAAACTGTAAGGGTTCCATTTTTGCTACTTTGGCTACGGAACCCTAAAAAAATACCTAATTATTATTTCAATACTACCTGTACTACCTACCTGGGCCAGTTATGCCATGTCGATTCGACATGGCATAACTGACAGTCGCTTACGAGACAACTATGATATCCAGAGAAATGCGCCATTTTATATCTATGATGATATCATACTTTTGTTTTGTGACAGTTGAAATCGGGGTGGAATCATTCAAGAGTGATATCTAAAATGGTGGCCTGGAGACCTACTGACAGCTTGACAGTTAGGTGTGGACACGTGTGGACACGTGTGAACAGGATGGATATCACTCTATCCACTAGCGATACAAGTGTGACATCCACGTCTCACAGTTTGGCATGTCGAATCGGGCCCTGTTTATGTATGTTTAGGCTGTAGATGCTTAGTTGTAGCTCTCTAAAATTAAACATACGCGTCCATTGAGCTTGGTTGACCAGGAGCACACACTTTATTCCACAAGTTTATTTTTCTACTTTTCGAACCAATTTTGAGAAAGAATTATTCGCATGAGTAGATATTAGAGTAAACAATTGACTTGTCTAATACTCACCAATCGCCATCAAGTAGCAAAGTATTTTACTGACCAGTTGAAATTATATGATAACCAATTATACCTACATATACATATCTCAACCGTAGGTAATATAAAACCGATAAAGCTGTTATTGTTGGACTCAGAAAATGCTTAGCGGGCATATATTCGGTACCAAATATGAGTAAAAATGGCATACCTCCATGTCTCCTATTTCTGCATTGATATGTAGAATTCTAAACTTGCTAATGCCATAGACGAGAGTATTTTTGAAATGCAACGTGCTTCCGAAGGATATGGAGTGCGTCATGTCTGGCACGGGATAGGGGTCGGGCACGTCGGCGCCGGGCAGCCCCACCGGGTCCGTCTGCTGGTAGTGCTGCATCGTCGCCAGGATCACTTCGCTTAACTTCTTCTCGCCATGCTCCAACCCAGCATGGATAGATTGATCTTGACTTAATCCTAAAATAAGGAAAATCGCTTACTCGCTGTGCATGTAGGTTCGTATATCTGATTAACCTACCACCATATTTCTTTAAGAAGTGATGGTATGTTGTTGGTTAATATACAAAATTGTGTGTGACGGTGACGGATGAGCTGGTAGTGGTAACGTACCTTGCGAGGCGGCGAGCGCGACCGCAGCCGCGAAGAGCACGAGTCGCGGTGAGCCCCACATCCCGGTGGCTCAGACAATACTGCTCAGTTCGCTTCATCGTACTGTTATCGCAGGTCATATTTTATCATACATGTTTTTTTACGCAGATTTGTTTCATACAATACATTTAACTCTTATCTTTTCCACGAACAAGCTTAAAATACTTAAATACAAAAAACAGGCCAAGAGCACTTCGGGAGAGAATTAGTGTAGAGCCCCACCCCACACTCGTAACTGCAAAAAATACACTCGGAAACCTTAAACATGTTTAGAGATATGTCGACTCATGTAAATTCTGTTTATAGAAGGTGTAACAAAACTGCTGGAGATCCGTTTAAGGGCATATTTGGTATCGTATTCTAATTATGAACAACTGAGAAAAAGATATTGTTCACGCGAAAAAAAAAATAGGGTTGTATAGTTGCATTTGCACACGACATAAACAGGTCAACTACACAAATAATAAAGGTCTTTAATACACAATAAAGGTCTTTTCGTGAACCGATAATTTCCTATGGCATGATTATTCCTTAGTATCTAAGGCTGGATTTGAGACATAGAGCCACCAAGATTTTTGATGTAAATTTTTAAGGGGGGGGGGGGGCTCTCATTTTGATCTTGTTATCTACATCAGTTAAGCTACTAGGCCAAGTTTGATATCATTTTCGTATAAATCGGGGATGCCGAATTCATTTATGGTATAATTTTGACACCGGTCCGAAGCAAAAACATGTAAAATATAGAAGGCGCTTTAGAGAACCCTTATAGCCGTTCATAAAAAATGTCAAACTAAAATGTTATACATATATACGAGTGTACTAAAAAAACTGTTGACGGTAATACAAATTTAAATAAAAAAATCTAATCAAAATGTTTTTTGCAATCGTGGATCATGGGTTCTCTAAAGGACTTTTTTTTCATGATTCATAATTTTATAAGTTATAGATTTTTTTCATTGTGAAATAGGGAACTCCAAACTAAGTTATTTATTATTGTACACTAGCCTTTTCCCGCGGCTTCGCCCGCGTACTATAAGTACTCAAAAAGGATACGATACCCATGTTGACTATCAGAGTTTGTGACCACATTTGCTCCTTTTAGGGTTTGAATTTTCAAAAAATCGTTAGGAATATTCCTGTGAAGTTTCGAATAAAATAGACTAACAAATCTTGATTCGCCATACAAACTTTGGACCCCCATTTTACCCCCTTAGGGGGTGAATTTTGAAAAATCCTTTCTTAGTGCATCCCTAGACCTTATAAGGAACCTACGTGCCAAATTTGGAATCTCTAGAACCAGCGATTTGGGCTGTGCGTTGATATGTCAGTCAGTCAGTCAATCAGTCAGTCAGTTTCTTCTTTTATATATTTAGATGTTTTTTCTTCGGAACGGTGTCCAAATAGTACCATACATGAATTCGGCATCCCCGATTTATACCAAAATGACAGCAAACTTGGCCGAGTAGCTTAACTAATGTAGATATCAAGATAAAGTTGAGAGCCTCCTCCCCCCAACATCAAAAACCTTGGTGGCTCCGCTTCTCAAATCCATGCTTGGGCCCCAAGGAATAATAATGCCGAAGGAAATCTCTTGTTCACGACAAGCCGTATTTTTCTGCTACAACGGCTACTAGTATCAGCCGGCCGGCTGGGATGACATGTACCATACAATTTTATTTATTTTACGCGGCCAAAAAATTTTTCTCCAATTTTTTCTTAGTCGCAATACAATACCAATTATGCTCTTACCACTATTTTTCTTATAAGGGTTTTCGAGTGTATTAATTAGGTAACAAAATCTCTCGACAGATCGATTTGTGCTAGATTGTCCCATAATATTTATTATTTATATCTGCGATGCGATGTTCAATCTTAGATCAAGATTAGGCCGTAGGCAACACTACCTCACCGAGTAGCAGAATTATGCTTATGTAGGGCAATGCACAGTGAAAAGTTATCTATAGTAGCCCGAGCAAATTTAGAGCATTTTGTACAGTAAGCAAAAACATCATTATAAAATCTACCATAGTAGCATATTTAACCTCATGTCATTCGAAAGTACTAATAAACCTGGTAATAACAAAAAATTGTAACCGACCTTAACTAGAGCTTTTGTTATTCAGCCAAGTTTTAACGGCCTCCTAGCCTAGTCTGTAGTGACTCTGCCTTTTGAAGCAGGAGTGGCAGGAGGGTACGAATCCTGGTCAGGGAATTTATTGATGTGTTTATCACAGATTCCTGTTCCTGAGTTATGGATGTTTTCTATATAAATAATTAAGTATGTATCTACGTATATATATCCATTATACATATATATCGTCGCCAAGTTCACACAACTCAAGCCTTATTAAGCTTACTGTGGGACTAGGTTGATTTCACAGGATGGTTTAAAGGCAGTAACTGGTGAATTAATGAAATTGACGAATAAGGAAATTGACCAGTGGTACGCTAACTCGTTTTACGCGGTACGTAAGACACTGTTTATTAACAAGTGCCAAAAAATAAGACGATGCATTGCTCAAAAAAGGCAACTTCATGATTCTACCTTATTAAAAAATATTGAAATAATGACCCAGTACGAGTGTGCCATAAGGAATTGAAGCAATTTTATATCAAAAACAATGCAAGCCTATTCAAAAATGTCGAAGAAAATTAAGAACAAAATATGTACATAATATCTGCTCCACCTCTGCCAATACAGCACTGAAGAAGAAGACTGTGTATTACTTAGAGTAAAATATATAACAAATTGCCGAATAACGTCCTTGAATATGCCAAAATTAAAAATAAGTTACCTAATGAATGACATTATTAATCAATAAGTGCTATTATTCCCTTGCAGATTTTATTAAAGATCATTAAGAATGAAATATGACAATCAACCAATTAAGTAATTATTTTATTTATTATTCTGATTATATATAAAAATATTTGCCTTGCTCGTTTATCTTAAGGTCATATATTTAGTATAAAGAGGAACTGCTGTAGCTTTAATATTACAATCTGTATAGTCTGTGCATGATAGAATAGATAAGTAGGTACTTTATTGATTAGGATTAAGTTCACCTTTTTTGTACGCCTGATGGCAAAATATAGTGAAGCTATGTATATATTTACCACCATTGTAACTACCTATATTTACAAATAAATCTTAATTACTTACTTGCCATTCGAAGAAACGCTTCAAATTCTAAAGAATTAAAATCCTAAAGGGTCAAGTTTGCGTGTTGCTACCACAATTCTTTCGGCACTTCTGGGTTAACACTATCGAATGGGCCACGTGCCCACTTGCTAGTCAATAAAATAGTTTTAGTCAAAAAATAGGGTCATATTTGCCTGGCTGTACAAAGTGCTCCAACTTTGGCTCAGGCTACCAGGTACTAAAATACCCACGTGCCCACTTCCTAGTCAATAAAATAGTTTTAGTCAAAAAAAGGGTCATATTTGCCTGACCTTACAAAAGGCTCCAACTTTGGCTCGGGCTATCAGGTACTAAAATACATATCATTTTACCGTGCATTGCCGTACATAAGCCGAAATTCTGTTACTTGATAAGGTAGAGTTGCCTACGGCTTACTCTTGATCTATCTGAATTCTATGTACCTATGTACCTACTAAAAATATTGTCACCACTGGAAGACTAACACTGTCATTAAAGAGTCATTCTTTGTTCTCCTGGTTTTCAATACAGGATTTTCTTTTTAAAAAAGGTCAAAGTAGGTAGGTGAAATAGGTATTATAATAACTACATACATATAAACGGAGAGCTAGCCACGTCAGCTATGACACAATAATGAGAGCGACGAAACCCCTCTCGTTAGTTTGCTATACTATGCTTATTTCTAGATCCGGACATCTGGCAGCTGTAAAGTGGTGGAGGTCAAAGAATGCAAACCACTTTAAGAATACAAATCCTAGAGTTCTGGTTTTATGCAGTATTTATTATGAAATTTTTTATTAATAATTAGATCATGTTATTGCCAAAACTTTCTGATGGGGAAAAGTAGTTCAAAACGACGTATAATGTAAGTTTGTCGCCTACTGTTTTACGTATTTAAATATTACCTCTTTCCAACTGAAAATTTTTGTTGGTCTGTCACTCTGACCGCCACCCATTAAAAGCTGCCAGATGCCCAGATCTAGCAATAAGGATAGTATTGCAATCTTACTCATGGGTTTTATTGCTCTCATTATTGTGTCATATCTGACGTGGCCAGCTCTTAGACCAATAGGTACCGCCTCTACTTGGATAGTTCTATGAAGGGTGGGAGGCGCGCCTCTCATGTGACACTCCGGATATTCAGACCTACGTGGAGCTCGGCCTTTGGGTGGCCTCGACGTTTATTAAAACACTTAGGGATTAAATACTATTGAGTTGAGTCCAGGCACTTTGGTGGGTGACGCGACGCTTCGTGCAACCATCCGGACCTTCAACCACGCGGAGCTCGGCCCTCCGGCTACGCTAAGAGTAGCTAAAGTAAGAGTACTGGGTTGAGTTCAGGCACTATCCTCCTGCGGCTTGGCCATCGGCCTCGAATACTGGCACTATTTAGGTAGTATTATTTATGATAGAGCCTGTACTCTTTTTGCAAAGCTACGCCAACCGTGAAATAGGTTTTTGACAACAAAAACACATTTTTAATACAAGCTTTTAATGCTGACTGCACTTCCCTTCCAGCTCCATCACTACCCTGGACACTATCTCAAGCACTCGTCAAGACGAATCCAACGAGCCCAAACTCGATGCGGTTGCGTCATTTTATTACAGAGTTTATATGGCCACCTTCCCGCTCCATCAGCAGATCAGCTCAATGTCATGTATTGTCATGCGATACATATGCATATGTGTGCCAAAATTTAGCTCAACCGGAAACCGGGATGTGGATCAAATTGTACTTGCTAGATTTGATTACAGACAAATGCTGCTTAACCGAGAAATCTTGGGTCCAGCGTTATTGCTCGTACTAAAAGTACAGGGTACCTAATGCAAACCCAAAAAATATCAACACCTAACCGCCAGGTTAGGTTAGGGACCTAATCTGTAGCCTGTAGTTATAGTTCGCCGCAGTTAAACGGTATACCTGCCGTTTAACTGAGGCGGTTAGTAAGAAATTATAATGGTCATCGTCACTGTTGAGTGTTGACTAGCTTCATTAATTAAGTCTTTAGTCAGGCTTTGTTTGTACCCGTATGAAGCTGAATTGGTGTTATTAATAGCTAATACATGCCTCACTTGCCTGTATATCTTTTTACCGATGTTATCAAAACTTTGAGATGCACATTCTCAGGTATCGCCATGTGCCTACTAACATTATTTCAATATTCACGTGATGGTTAAAAGAGGTATGCATTATTATTATTATTATTTTTATTTATTTATTGGAAAACCAACAGCACATACAACATGTTGACAACAGATATAGAAATTGGAGGCCAATTAAAGGTTCTCACAGATAGAATTATGGGGTTTTTCTCGTGTCATCTCGGTACCGGCGTGGAGTGGACAGGATCGTAATTTATTTACGATACATGTTTGGTCTTGACGTCGATTATGAAAATTAGAATCGCAAATGGGAACTGGTACCTTTTTAGTGAATATTGAGTTTCCAAGAATGATCTCGAAGTTGAACAATGACGTAGCAGTTAGGTTCCCGTACTGTACAGTATATAACTCGGCAAGGTCGGCCCTAGCTCTCAGTGGCTTGAGCATCGTTGCCTGCCTCTTGCCTATTGTCTTATGGCCTCGCATCTTGTTGTTAGCTCGATTCTGTCAGAATGACGAAGCCTCTAATTTCGGTAATAATTTTCTTGCACGTCGTTAGCAGTGTTTTCCCGAAGGAATTACGTAAGTGATTGTGTGAATCCAGTAGGTACTCATATTTATACCTGAACCCCACCATAAAGCACAGGTTAATTTTGGGTAAATAAATAATTCTTTTTTATAATTTTTAGTAATAGGTCTCAATTCAAGTTCAAGTTCCTAGGTACGCAAAATTTCCGCCGAATCAAACAGCATAAACTAAAATAACTTGGTCTTCTTATTGCGAGTCAACAAGCATTGCGAGTTACCTAAAAACTTTATTGAAATAATAGGTCTATTTTCGTTGTTATGGCCTCTAAAACCAAAAGTTAGGGCCATATTTACCAGAAATCGCAAAGTATAAGTATTACAATACTTATACTTTGCGATTGCCGATTATTCAGTCCGAAGTTGGTATTTCAATATAGCTAAATAATTATTTTTGTGGTGATTAGAAAATATAATATGAAAATATTATTTATTAAAAAAACAGTTTAATATAAAGGTACAGGGCATAATGTCATTTTTGTTAAATCAATAATAAAATTAAGTCAATATAATCATTATGGTGTAGAAAGGGATTCAACAAATCCATCGCCCACTGGTACTTACCTTGTTTCATCTAGGGTAGCTTGCGGAGATCTGTTGGGGTTGGGATGCAGAGCAGATGAGGAAATTTAAATAAGTGGCGAAATGGCAGAGCTACGAGTTGCTACCCTCAATAATTTGCAATTAGCGCGTCCATTGTGCTGACGGCGAAATATAAAATTCTATATCATAAAAATATCTGCGCAGAGGAAAATCACTCACATTTTTATTTTTATTTAGAACACCATATAATAAAAAAAATGTCATAAGGAAGCATATTTAATGTAGCTTTGATACAAAGAGCTTCTGAAAAAATCGGCCATGAGCATGTTGGGTCATACACTAAGCTTCAGAGTTCCGTAGTTGCCATTGCCACCCTTACAATACTTACAATACATTCGTTCAAAAGGACTTTTATTAAGGGATATCTTGCGGCACTTAGGTCATTATATTATGCAGCACTTACGTCCCTTTACTATGCTCTTTTGAATTATAACTTAAAAACGGATCAACCGATTTTATTTAATATAGTTTTCATTGAAACCAACGGTTCAAAAGTTAAAGCGAGGGGGACGAGGGAACGCACTTTACGGTAGTATAGTTTTATCCAAAAAATCTTATTGAATGACCTACCCAACGACATCACACAACCACACGGGGTGGCAAAAATACTTTACTCCCCACTTCATGTGTATTATCCCATATCATGCCAAATTTCAGTTTTCTAACAGTACTAACCATCACTGAGCAAAGTCGGGGACGGACAGACTGACAGACGGACATGGCGTTGAGTAACTTAAACGTGTATGTAAATTTTTTTTTTCGCTTTACATACTAGTGATACATTGAAATAAAATAATAAACTAAATAGATTTTTTTGGGCCAAAGGTAACTAACTTGATGTCGCTTGCGAGTCTCGCGACGTCATATTGCAGTCAGGTTTTTTAATCTGTTGTGGGTACATTGGGCGACACTAGATTATGGACTTAAATACCACGTTACCACGCAAAGGAGGTGAATGATAGTGCTCACTTGTTAACACAGAGTACCTTCTTATATACTAAAACTTGTTAACTTACTTACTTATATGCTTGGAAAACTTCGGCAATCCTGCAGGCCAGAGTAATTTCCTATCTTTTGACTTCATTAATATTCATTACAATTTACCATAGAATTTGCGAGGTTTCCCAATATCCTCTTATAGTAAGTGAGTCAAAAAATGTGGTATAGTAAATTTTTTACTAATATGGAATTATAGCGTCGATGTCGTGTTCAGTAATTTAGGTTTTACAAATTTTTTTATGGTTAAGGATTAGTAGTAAAAATCTCAAAAACGCAACCCTTATTTTCGCTGTACTATCATTTTCGTCGGGCTATCATCGGCTTAGTTCAATGGTCGTTAGTACCAGAACACTGAAATTTGGCATGGGTATAGAGAACAGGCTGAAAAAGTGTTAAAATAAAAACTAAACATCTAAAATGCGAATAACCCAAATCCAAGGCTTGGAAATTTATGATCATAAATACCTATAGCTAGCTTTTTCCCCTCGGGGACAACATATAACTAACAAACCTGCATAGGTAAAAGGTGTTGTGCTTGGTAATTACTATTATAGGTACTTGTTATTTTATTGGTTTTAATTGTTATACATACTAAATGATGTCATGATTGCATATGTTATTATGAGAAATGAGTATCTAATTACTTATATTATTTGAATGTTATGTTATGATGACCAATAAAATTATGTATATAGTTTTTACGCAAATCGTTGATTATATTATACATTTTGGAAACAATATGCTACATAAAAATATGATTATTTTTGTATTAAAATTGAACCGCACTATCATACTGAATAAAATGGGTTGATCCGTTAGTTGAGTAATCGCATAATTTTATCCTTTCCACTACACTGGCAGTGGCAACTACCGGAACCCTACATTGAGCATGGCCTGTCATACTTTTTGCCGGTTTTATTTTAAAGCCCCCACCTAACGTAGGATGCGTCACCAACATCACCACGGCAAATAAAAATAACTGTTATAAATATAATATACCTACATATGAACCATGATTGACTAAAAATTATTTAAAAATAGAACAATATTTAAAGTTGGTACCTAACTGACGCATAAAGAATCTCTATTTCTATTTTGTATTGTAGTTCATGGTGGTACACTATCGTTATCAACGATTGTAGCCAGTTATAATTTGTTTTCAATTAATCGCATCTATAAGTTCGTGACTAGCGTAATTATAGGCCAGCCCTGTCAGTCGAGTCACTAGAAAACAGCTATAGGTCGCATTTTACTAATATAAGATTGAAGCGTCTTATTTATCCTAGAGCTAAATTTATTTCACATGATGGATACGGACCGGATGGCTGCGCTTACCAAAATGTTTAAATAAGAACAAATTCTGTGGGTGTTCAGTGAGACTTGTCATTAACATTAACGTTAACTTTAAAAACCAGTACCTCGACAATCCAAGCAAATGTGCTAACTGCGCACGTATAGATACATCTGATCGATACCGAGGTGTAAGTAAGTTCCGAAACTTGATGAATTACAGCGATTATAAATAAAACAAACCAACTAACATAATACCTACAATAATATTTTTTCTGGTAGGAATGTTTTTGCTCTTGATTTCGTTGAAACAAAAAATGCATCCTTTTATGACGCCTTAAGATATGCTGGTCTGCATCTCGTAATACTTATTTTAAGCAGGAAGTTTCCACAGAAGAACAGTTTTTAGGCAAAACGATTAGTGATTCGAGTAACTTGTTGAGCAGGGCGGGTTAATTAGTTGTACTTATTATTGAAAAGTGCAGAGAGCGTGTGGTGGCTCACGTCACGTCGGATAAACGCTAGAAGCCGGTAGCCGGGGCCATTGTGGCGGCTTGTCTGCGCGCACATCCTACATTGTAGGTTCATTCAACATAATCACTCATTACCTATAACGCTAAGATTGTAAGCTATTGTATAGCATTACGTATTAGCTAGCAACGCATGTTGTTGTTTGTCATTTGTCAAGTTATAACTATTTCAACACAGCATTTAGACAGAAACACTGAAATGTAATTGTAGTTTCTAATAAAATAAGCGCTAGTTGCCAGATTAATATTTGGTATACATGAGGTCGAATGATAAATTGTTACTTACTAGAGTTAGCAATATTATGTACCTACTATTTAGCGTCCCGCCCCGGCTTCGCACGGGATAAAAAATGGTTATTGTGGGTTATCCCTAAGAGATAGACATATACCATCGCGGACATTTTTGTAGACCTTTTTAAGATGTACGAGTACAATACTGTAGTACATTATTTTGATCTATCTCTTAGGACTCAGCCAGCGTTTGCAATGTAAGGGCAAACAATGGGTTTATTTACGACATCACATTAGAAACCTCTAAAATCATCAGTGTTTTTTTACTATATTATGCATGTATTATACCTATAAACCTTCCCCTTGAATCACTCTATCTATTAAAAAAACCTCATCAAATTCCGTTGCTTGGTTTTAAAGATCGAAGCATACATAGGGACAAACAGCGGAAAGCAACTTTGTTTTATACTATAAGTTTTTTTTATACTACGACGGTGGCAAACAAGCGTACGGCCCGCCTGATGGTAAGCAGCTACCGTAACCTATGGACGCCTGCAACTCCAGAGGAGTCACTTGCGCGTTGCCGACCCTTTACAAAAAGGAGGATTCACTGTGTTGACGGCTAAAGGAATAAGAGGGTCCCTCAACGTCAACACACTCTTTGAGCTCTTTGGCAACCTTACTCACCAGCAGGAACACAATACTATGAGTAGGGTCTAGTACTACAGCCTTGGCCAGAAGTGTTGAGCACCCTTGCGATTTTCATACAAAACTCGAAAATTTAGACCGCTGTTTCTATCTTTTTTAAAGTTATTTTATCAATTAATTCAAACTGAGCAGGCATGTTTTGTTGAAGTGAGTAGTAACTGCATAGAATATTTTCAATTTGTCGCACCGACTTACATTCGCATTTTTGGGATCTCCACTTTTCATATTTTATAGGTAACTTGAAAGTGTTATTAAGTGAAGTTTTCTAGATATATCAATAAAATATAACATTTTACGTCATCGTACATTGTTATGATAGGGAGTTAATACTTAACATCAAAATTGTAAACAAAAAAGAGCTATGCTCAACATTTCTGGCCAAGGCTGTATTTGGCTGTGGTTTTCTGTAAGGTGGAGGTACTTCCCCAGATTTGAGCGAGATGACATTCGCTGAACGTGAATTAGTAGTGATGTTTTAAAATGCTATGTAGTGATATTACAACATTTTAAAAACATGTCTGCCTGAGAGATAGATTCTAACCTAACCTCACCTAACCGGATCTAATCCCAATAAGGCTCAGATTCCCTTTTGGGTTAGAAGGCCAGATGTCGCCATACGCCAAGTATAAAAAAGTGTTTCCGAGCGGACCCCAGGCTCAATAGAGCCGTGGCAAAAAGCCAGGAAAAACCCTAGGAGGATGATGATAATGTCTGAGAGATAGATTCCTTCTCGATAAATGTAGTTTGTAACGCTAATAAAAGTAATAAAGCTCCGAGGTGGCGATCAATTGCATTTTTTACGGAACCCTTAAGTATAGTTTTGTCATGTCCGTCTGTCCGTCCGTATGTCAGAGCCATTTTATTGGTAAACTCTAAAACATATATTGATGTTACCTGGGCCGCGATTCGACATGGCATAACTGACAGTCGCTTGCGAGACAACTATGATATCACACTTTTGTGACAGTTGAAATTTGGGGTGGAACACTCAAGAGTGATATCTAAAATGGTGGCCAGAGCCATAGACAAAACGCTCTAACGAGACCTATTGACAGCTTGTCAGTTAGGTGTGGACACGTGTGGACAGATGGATATCACTCTATCCACTAGCGATACAAGTGTGGCATCCACGTCTCACAGTTTGGCATGTCGATTCGAGGCCCTGATGAAATCTTATCGAGAGATATGTTCTGTGTACTTAGTTTTGTAGTTAACTTGCTTTACCTTTTGCCTATTACTTTGAAGGTACGAAACCCTCCATTATGTGGTGTTTTTTTATTTATAGACATTATGAACAATATTACACTGCAGCTTCCTACATATAACATGATGTTTTACATTACAGCTGATTATATCGAAGTATGCAAGCGCGACCAGAGCACCATCAATGCGTGCGTTCGCAAGTCCATCGAGAGGCTGCGGCCCAAGTTGGCTGAAGGTATACCGGAGTTCGAGGTGCCGCCCATCGAGCCTTTCTACATTCCCGAGGTATGTAAATCCACTCCTCTGTTGACGTGCAAAACATTCATTATAATAAAAATATAGATACCTAATTAACTACATAACAAATATATACAATATTTCGAAGAAAGAAGTAACATAATATTACTTAGTCAAATGCACAATTGATAAAAAGTAAACGGAACCAGGGGGGTTTCACTACGAAGTTTAGGTACATTTGGCCGGCGCGCCTCCCGGGGAGGCATATAGCAGTGGGCTGCCGCTCGGCTCGCACGATAGTCGTGTCACGTGGCGCTCGCGAAATATTGAAAATACCACGATGGCTTCGAAACCTAAATCTCGATCTAATCCGTATAAAAGATGTCTTTACGGATGTCTGAATAAACGGAAGAACAAGGAAGCAGAAATAACATTTTTAAATTCCGGACGACATTGAAAGGTCCCGAAGTCCTTACTTAGTAATAGTTAAAACAAAACATCCTTAATTTATTGAATATTGGTTGCCCAGAAACAATATTAGGAACTGACCGACATATTTTCAAAGGAATACGGCTGTGGCATACCTACTTCCGTGAGAATCAGACATGATCTCTATAAAAATTTCTATCTCCGGATAAAAATTTAATGTTTACAGAATCAACGTTTGTAATTCCTACATATTTATCTTTAAAATAATAAATCAATAGGTATAGGTACAGTCGAGGACAAAGAGATGTATACACTTTTGGACCTTATTGCGTTGTAATAAGGTCCAAAAGTGTATACATCTCTTTGTCCTCGACTGTACAAAAACTTGTCAGGTGACAACCCTCACAGCTCGGTCATAAAACTGCGGCGCGCAAAGAAGATTCACGGTTCATGCGCGGTATGTTTCAATTTTGCTTGCAGGCGGCGAGTATAGGTATAATTTTATACCTAAATCTGACTTTTGTGAAGGAGTGAATTTTCTGTACGGTAGTAATATTAGTTATTCTGTGACGGAACTCGAGTATTTCTCTATGTTTAATCACAATATAAACCAGAATTTTGTTAAAAAACTACTAATAACCAAAACATTAAAACCTGTTTTTCTAGTTCTTTAAAAGTAAGACAAATTAATGGGTATATAAAAAAAATCTAATCATTGTTAGGTAGGTCTAAAAATTGTTTTTCTTCTATTCAATCATACATATAGGCAAACATAAAGGTTAAAGGCAAACTAAACATACTTACCTAATATTGTATGGTTCTGATAAAATAATGATGTAGGTACACGTCCCAAGATAAGCTATTAGGTCGCAAAAATATGTGACACGCTCTTATTTGTAGGGTGATAAGAGCGTGTCACATATTTTTGCGGCCTTCGTTTAGGGAGATACTATTGTCGGTGACTGTACAAGATAAATAATTTACTATTAGGTAGGTAATAATTCGTTTTCCCCGGTAAACATCTTTAATGATTTTTTTATTTGAAGTTGATCGTGGACAGTGGCAACCTGATTCAATTCCACGCAGTCGGCAAGGACGTGCAGGTGTCTGGTGCGGGGAACTTCTCAATTAAAAATGTTGAGTAAGTATTTCCATCGTTCTCCCTTTTATACGTAGTATGTACCTACGTCGCACGTCGTACGCGGCAGAAATGTGTTAAATATGAATAGGTGCAATACCAAACATAATACTAAAGGTGAGTACAAAAATTAAAAACTGAACAGTGGAAATATACCAGGAATCTCAATAATAACGCAGCCGCAAATGTGTGTTAAGTACTACTACTACGACTATAGTGGTATGCCAAATTGTACAGATTAAGTACTTAATCTTAATGTACAATTTGGCATACCACTATAGTAGACTTTGTAAACATGCATGTCATCAAGGAATCTTACTGGCCCGCAAACGGCTTTAACAGATCCTCTATTGAAGTGCTTCGTTATAGGTACCTATGCAAATAGTATTTTCACACCACCTATTCGTATATGGCCTTTTTCTTCCCTGCTAGGAGGGAAGAAAGTGGCACTTTTCTGCATGTTCTAGGACATTAGCTTTTTTTCAGCCAGTCCGTCATTAAAAACCAATTTCTTATTGAATCAATGGATTCATTATAATCAGGAAGCACTGTAAGGACATATAGACGTAGTTATGCAAAAACGTTCCAACCCACAACTGGGCAGTTGGACTAAGTCCATATTAAGTTAAAATAAATAATGATTCAACTATATAAAAAAAGTGTTTTCCTCTAAAGTGGTGTGAAAGGCAGTATGTGCCACATAGGAGCAAATCTATTTTCACCTTGGGCGTTAACACTTGAATCACTACGCTCAGGAGTCTACTTTAGAATCCCTCGCTACGCTCTGGATTCTATTATAGACTCCATCGCTTCGTTTGGGAGTTAATACACGCCCTCGCCGTAATTTTTTTATTTTGTTCCCTTATTACACAATCTACTATTTATACAATCGTGACATAGTAAAAAAAAAAACCAGCACCGGCGGCCGGGGAAGAGTTCGGTCCTCCTCCCCGACCGGTGTATAATATTGTATGAAAATCCATTTTAGGATAGACGACGATCATAAAATCGAAAAGTATGCGCTAGTAGTTCGATCTACTAAGTCCCAAATTTAATCCTTATAGTCGAGTAGAACGTGTAACAACTAACAAGGAAGCAACATGAAATATTTATGGTGAGGGCGTGTATTGAATCCCAAACGAAGCGATGGAGTCTGTAATAGAATCCCGAGCGTAGCGAGGAAAGTAGACTCCTGAGTGTAGTGAGCCCAATTTAAAAATAATTTTGCTCCTATGTGACACATACTGCTTTTCACACCACCTTAGAGGAAAATAAAAAAATGTTATAAATGAATCATCTTTATTTTAACTTTATCTGATCTTAGTGTGCTTCCTGATTATGATGAATTGATTAATTTAATAAGATTTTTATTTCTGATGACGGACTGGCTGAAAAAAAACTAACGTCCTAGAACAGAAAAGTGCCACTTTGTTGCCGGGACCTAGCAGGGCAGAAAAGCCCTTATACGAATAGGTGGTGTGAAAAAACCATTACGCATTGTGAGGGGTGGTGTAAGTTCAAGTTTTTACTTACACAGGGGTAGGGCTTCATATTCTTCATTTCTTTAGATTTTATTTTAAGGAACACGCGCGCGTGGCCATGATGCTGGGATCCTCGATGGCGACTCATTTTCATTTTGGATACATTATTTACATTGACTTCTAATTAATAAAACAACCAGTAATGTAGAGGTTTCTATCCAACCTCTACAGTATTCCATCAATTTAACGACACAGCTACTCTGATAATGCTATGATATGTTATTGTTGCTAATAGGTATATTTAATGATGATTTCTAAGCAAGGAGTTATTGATATACATTATGACGGCATAATGTGGTTCAATTATAGTAGGTACCGATATAACTTGTATAACTATACGGATAGTTATACAAATTATGCAATGCATGAGCAAGCGACACTTAGTTAAAACTGAGAAAAATCGGCTCAGCCAAACATACATACATACAGGTCAAACTGAGAACCTTGATAAAAAGTATTTAAACACAAAATATAACTATAAATAATTGGTATTTGAAGTAATTGACAGATTTACGTTTAATTCGTTATTGTATTTTATGATACTGGAAGAGATCATCATTTCGAACTTTTTACTTCAAAATAATTAATCACTCTCTCACAGATAATGTATTATTTATTACTTGATAGCTATCACCAGCTCCTTCCTTAAATGTAGGAACAGTATTGTACAAATTATCTCAAGCGCCTACCACGAATGGAATGATTATGAAGCTTGTGTTTGCTATGTTCGCTGCCTAGGCAATAAATTACAAATGTGTTTTGCGGAAGTATTTTCAACCGACTTCAAGATTACGAAGGAGGAGGTTATAAATTCGTCGGGATCTTTGTTTTTGCTATTTTTATTTTATTTGTTTTTTTATGAATACGCCGATTATTACGAATACGGCTGGACCGATTTGGAAAATCATTTTTTCGTTTGAACGAGTTTACTTCGCAGTTAGTCCCATTGTAACCAGGTCAGGATCTGATGATGGGATCCTGGAGAAATCAAGGAACTCTTCAATACCTATTTCGTTTTCAACCGACTTCAAGATTTCGAATGAGGAGGTGATCAATTCGTGGGGATCTTTGTTTTTGCTATTTTTTTATGTATGTTCACCGATTATTCGAATACGGCTGGACCGATTTAGAAAATTCTTCAGTTGGTCCCATTGTAATCTGGTCAGGTTCTGATGATGAAATGATGATTAGAAATTGAGGGAACTCTTTAACTATTATAGGCACATCTATAGTGAGTTGAGTATTTTTGACAGCAGCTCACCATTTGCTTTTGGAAAGGTGGAGGCTAAGTGAACTTGGTTCTTTTTTGTTTAAAATTATTTTATTTAGAATCTGAGTAACGAGAAGAAGTACTACACGTACTTGGTTGGTTATAATATGTTTCTGAACCACGTAGGACTAACATGTGTAGATATAGACCAATAAGTCTAATAAAATATGTATAAACTACCTACCTATCTTGACTTTTGTAAACTTGTCTGAACTTACTGACTACTAACTTTAGTGTAACTAGTGTACGTTGTGATAGTTAGTGTACCTATAGATAAGCTTAGGGTCATGCCCGCGCGAGCGAGTTATATACCTACGTTTTGTGCCTCCGCCGGGGGAGCTAAAGTCAGTGGGTTACCAACGCGCTCCCTGAACGCACGTCGTACCGCGCGCGACGCTACTCGGAACTCGGAACAATGTCATCACGAACATTTTTCATTTATTGCGATGTGGATGGATGTAAAAAATAGCAAAGCTAATAAAAATAAGCTAAGCTTATCGTGTCTTAGACTATTCACGAAATACAAATCTCTCAAATAACTATGATGATATATTAACACAATCAAAATGCGACAAAACTCGAAATCCGCCGGACAGTTTTGAAATTTGGTGTGTATGTTGTGTAGAGGTCCCATTTTATTGTCCACACCATTTGACATTTGAGGACCTCGAGGAACCGCCAGCACCTTGGAAAATGTCCTCCATCCTGAAGAAATTCGCTTTTCCCTCCGAATCTACGCACTCTATGAAAATATGATATAGGACAGTATTAAAGCTCATTAAATTTTACATACAAACATGCGTACTCTTTTGCTGTAAACTGCACCTCCTTAGAGATATCACTTGAGGAAGTGAAGTGTATCGTCAATGTCTTTCCAGGGGATATTCTCATGATATGAAACTTGTGAGAATACAAAGTTAACGTTTAATTATAGTTTTGTATGTCAGCTACACCAATATCAACATTTTAACCGACTGCGACAAAAACAGTAAGTAAGGTAATGGTTAGAAAACTGAATACACCCTGTAGCCTAGGATGCTAAGCGGATTTATAAAAGTGACAATCCCTTAATTCCACTTGATCTGAAAAATGAATCCACACTTATATAACTTAAAAAGAAACAATATGGCGGCCGCAAGAGGTCACCAAATATGAAATCATGTTTTTTCCTTAGTGCCTAAGCTATTGCGCGGATTTCAATGAAAGATACACCAGGAGGTCTGTAATCAACACACCAGTACCATGCAATGCAAATTTTCTAAAATGTATGAAGGATAAATCACTAAGACTAAATAATTTGATGATAAAACCCTATTTTTGCTCTTAATTAGAGGTCAATCAATAGTGGCAGCAATGAAACTCGACACCTATTTTCTCTGGGATCCTAGTATGCATGTCTGAAAATAAGAGCTTCGAGGACCACCAGAGTCGGTTGCCATCATGCAAAGTATATCCATTTTTAGTTTTTTTGCACACGTACAAAAAATGTAATCGTTATGAAATGAATGTGTATGTCAAACGAAACTTCATTAAATTCCACTCAAAAAAGTGTATAACAGCATATTTCAAAAACTTAGCCTTCTTGTAGTAATGGGTTATCAAACACCTACCAATTGCCGAATGTATCCTTAGTTGAAATCTGCTGATAGTATGACACCAACACAAAATGTTGACTTCTGAACTATATTTCTAAAAGAAGGATACATTTTTGTGATGTGCTGTCGTACATTTTTTTGTGTGGAATTTAATGAAGTTTCGTTTGCCATACACATTCATTGCATAACGATTACATTTTTTGTAAGCGTACAAAAAAACTAAAAATGGATATACTCTGCATGATGGCAACCAACTGTGGTGTTCCTTGAAGCTCAGATATGCATACTAGGATCCCAGAGAAAATAGGTGTTGAGTTTCATTGCTGCCACTATTGATTGACCTCTAATTAAGAGCAAAAATAGGGTTTTATCATCAAATTATTTAGTCTTAGTGATTTATCCTTCATACATTTTAGAAAATTTGCATTGCATGGTACTGGTGTGTTGATTACAGACCTCCTGGTGTATCTTTCATTGAAATCCGCGCAATAGCTTAGGCACTAAGGAAAAAACATGATTTCATATTTGGTGACCTCTTGCGGCCGCCATATTGTTTCTTTTTAAGTTATATAAGTGTGGATTCATTTTTCAGATCAAGTGGAATTAAGGGATTGTCACTTTTATAAATCCGCTTAGCATCCTAGGCTACAGGGTGTATTCAGTTTTCTAACCATTACCTTACTTACTGTTTTTGTCGCAGTCGGTTAAAATGTTGATATTGGTGTAGCTGACATACAAAACTATAATTAAACGTTAACTTTGTATTCTCACAAGTTTCATATCATGAGAATATCCCCTGGAAAGACATTGACGATACACTTCACTTCCTCAAGTGATATCTCTAAGGAGGTGCAGTTTACAGCAAAAGAGTACGCATGTTTGTATGTAAAATTTAATGAGCTTTAATACTGTCCTATATCATATTTTCATAGAGTGCGTAGATTCGGAGGGAAAAGCGAATTTCTTCAGGATGGAGGACATTTTCCAAGGTGCTGGCGGTTCCTCGAGGTCCTCAAATGTCAAATGGTGTGGACAATAAAATGGGACCTCTACACAACATATACACCAAATTTCAAAACTGTCCGGCGGATTTAGAGTTTTGTCGCATTTTGATTGTGTTAATATATCATCATAGTTATTTGAGAGATTTGTATTTCGTGAATAGTCTAAGACACGATAAGCTTAGCTTATTTTTATTAGCTTTGCTATTTTTTACATCCATCCACATCGCAATAAATGAAAAATGTTCGTGATGACATTGTTCCGAGTTCCGAGTAGCGTCGCGCGCGGTACGACGTGCGTTCAGGGAGCGCGTTGGTAACCCACTGACTTTAGCTCCCCCGGCGGAGGCACAAAACGTAGGTATATAACTCGCTCGCGCGGGCATGACCCTAAGCTTATCTATAGGTACACTAACTATCACAACGTACACTAGTTACACTAAAGTTAGTAGTCAGTAAGTTCAGACAAGTTTACAAAAGTCAAGATAGGTAGGTAGTTTATACATATTTTATTAGACTTATTGGTCTATATCTACACATGTTAGTCCTACGTGGTTCAGAAACATATTATAACCAACCAAGTACGTGTAGTACTTCTTCTCGTTACTCAGATTCTAAATAAAATAATTTTAAACAAAAAAGAACCAAGTTCACTTAGCCTCCACCTTTCCAAAAGCAAATGGTGAGCTGCTGTCAAAAATACTCAACTCACTATAGATGTGCCTATAATAGTTAAAGAGTTCCCTCAATTTCTAATCATCATTTCATCATCAGAACCTGACCAGATTACAATGGGACCAACTGAAGAATTTTCTAAATCGGTCCAGCCGTATTCGAATAATCGGTGAACATACATAAAAAAATAGCAAAAACAAAGATCCCCACGAATTGATCACCTCCTCATTCGAAATCTTGAAGTCGGTTGAAAACGAAATAAGTATTGAAGAGTTCCTTGATTTCTCCAGGATCCCATCATCAGATCCTGACCTGGTTACAATGGGACTAACTGCGAAGTAAACTCGTTCAAACGAAAAAATGATTTTCCAAATCGGTCCAGCCGTATTCGTAATAATCGGCCGTATTCATAAAAAAACAAATAAAATAAAAATAGCAAAAACAAAGATCCCGACGAATTTATAACCTCCTCCTTCGTAATCTTGAAGTCGGTTGAAAATACTTCCGCAAAACCTATTTGTAATTTATTGCCTAGGCAGCGAACATAGCAAACACAAGCTTCATAATCATTCCATTCGTGGTAGGCGCTTGAGATAATTTGTACAATACTGTTCCTACATTTAAGGAAGGAGCTGGTGATAGCTATCAAGTAATAAATAATACATTATCTGTGAGAGAGTGATTAATTATTTTGAAGTAAAAAGTTCGAAATGATGATCTCTTCCAGTATCATAAAATACAATAACGAATTAAACGTAAATCTGTCAATTACTTCAAATACCAATTATTTATAGTTATATTTTGTGTTTAAATACTTTTTATCAAGGTTCTCAGTTTGACCTGTATGTATGTATGTTTGGCTGAGCCGATTTTTCTCAGTTTTAACTAAGTGTCGCTTGCTCATGCATTGCATAATTTGTATAACTATCCGTATAGTTATACAAGTTATATCGGTACCTACTATAATTGAACCACATTATGCCGTCATAATGTATATCAATAACTCCTTGCTTAGAAATCATCATTAAATATACCTATTAGCAACAATAACATATCATAGCATTATCAGAGTAGCTGTGTCGTTAAATTGATGGAATACTGTAGAGGTTGGATAGAAACCTCTACATTACTGGTTGTTTTATTAATTAGAAGTCAATGTAAATAATGTATCCAAAATGAAAATGAGTCGCCATCGAGGATCCCAGCATCATGGCCACGCGCGCGTGTTCCTTAAAATAAAATCTAAAGAAATGAAGAATATGAAGCCCTACCCCTGTGTAAGTAAAAACTTGAACTTACACCACCCCTCACAATGCGTAATGGTTTTTTCACACCACCTATTCGTATAAGGGCTTTTCTGCCCTGCTAGGTCCCGGCAACAAAGTGGCACTTTTCTGTTCTAGGACGTTAGTTTTTTTTCAGCCAGTCCGTCATCAGAAATAAAAATCTTATTAAATTAATCAATTCATCATAATCAGGAAGCACACTAAGATCAGATAAAGTTAAAATAAAGATGATTCATTTATAACATTTTTTTATTTTCCTCTAAGGTGGTGTGAAAAGCAGTATGTGTCACATAGGAGCAAAATTATTTTTAAATTGGGCTCACTACACTCAGGAGTCTACTTTCCTCGCTACGCTCGGGATTCTATTACAGACTCCATCGCTTCGTTTGGGATTCAATACACGCCCTCACCATAAATATTTCATGTTGCTTCCTTGTTAGTTGTTACACGTTCTACTCGACTATAAGGATTGAATTGAGACTTAGTAGATCGAACTACTAGCGCACACTTTTCGATTTTATGATCGTCGTCTATCCTAAAATGGATTTTCATACAATATTATACACCGGTCGGGGAGGAGGACCGAACTCTTCCCCGGCCGCCGGTGCTGGTTTTTTTTTTCACTATGTCACGATTGTATAAATAGTAGATTGTGTAATAAGGGAACAAAATAAAAAAATTACGGCGAGGGCGTGTATTAACTCCCAAACGAAGCGATGGAGTCTATAATAGAATCCAGAGCGTAGCGAGGGATTCTAAAGTAGACTCCTGAGCGTAGTGATTCAAGTGTTAACGCCCAAGGTGAAAATAGATTTGCTCCTATGTGGCACATACTGCCTTTCACACCACTTTAGAGGAAAACACTTTTTTTATATAGTTGAATCATTATTTATTTTAACTTAATATGGACTTAGTCCAACTGCCCAGTTGTGGGTTGGAACGTTTTTGCATAACTACGTCTATATGTCCTTACAGTGCTTCCTGATTATAATGAATCCATTGATTCAATAAGAAATTGGTTTTTAATGACGGACTGGCTGAAAAAAAGCTAATGTCCTAGAACATGCAGAAAAGTGCCACTTTCTTCCCTCCTAGCAGGGAAGAAAAAGGCCATATACGAATAGGTGGTGTGAAAATACTATTTGCATAGGTACCTATAACGAAGCACTTCAATAGAGGATCTGTTAAAGCCGTTTGCGGGCCACTATTGATAGACGTCCAATTAAGACCAAAAATAGGGTTTAAAGTTCAAATTATTTTAGTCTTAGTGATTTATCCTTCATACATTTTAGAAAATTTACATTGCATGGCACTGGTATGATTATTAACGAGACTCATTTTTATAAAAGATGTAGAGATTATTTATGATGCGACTAGTTTAGACCGAACTATGCAAATTACTAATAACTGTGAATTCGATAGGAGTAAACTGCCTAGTACCTAAAGTCATCATCAAATATAACGCAGCGGCCAAGGTAGATAGTCAAAAATATCTGAACATGCACTTTATCGCCTTGACAATAGAGGCTTTGTTCAGATATTTATGACGAGCTTGGCCGCTCCCATATATGCGCCTCTTTTTCACAAAGAATAATTTATTATTCGAATGATTATTTAAATGAAAAATGGTTCGAATAATGCCCAACTCTGGACTTGAAGGGAAATTACGAAAACAAATATTTCATAAAAGATATTTATTCTTCAATTTAGGCACATTATGATGCACTTATGTCAGAGATAGAAAAAAATCTAGCACCAGTTCTAGCCCTACACCTCTGACCCCAGAAGTATTATGACTGGCAAGAAACTCGGCGGGACTACTACTAGAATCCCTAAGGGGTAAATATAATCAAATCATATCTCTTAAGGGTTTGATCACTGAAAAAATTGTAACAAAATTGCTTCTCGTAACTGACGCACTCCTATGGACCGTAAGCCAGAAACAAATTTCATGACCGATCGCGTCCCAAGCGATAACTTGTGAAGTGGTTAGGGGCGATTTATAATGAAGCCTAGCAAGGGTCAGCTGCAACTCCGTTGGTGGGTTGAGGAATGGCAGCTATTTAATCACTTAAAAAAACGGTAGTAGGTATGTTCACGTGACCAGCTGACGGTCTTTTCACTGCGATACAGCTGACTGAAGATTTTTTATATTTATACTAAACATAAACTAACATCTGACAAAGTTTCAATCGTGACGTGCTGACCATTTTTTTAAATTTATTAAATCGCTGCCGTTCGTCAACCCACCAACGGAGAGGCAGCTGACCTTCACGAGACTTCATCACACATCGCCTTTAACCACTTATCAAGTTATCGCCTGGGACGTGATGACCAACGAAATTTGTTCCTGTATTACGGACTACTAATACTGAGACTCTTAATCGATATAAAAACACTTTCATTACGCAGTTGTTCATGCTCATATTAATTATACACTGACTGATTGGGGCAATAAAAAATGCTGTTGGCATAAAAATAATGCTTAATTACATAATACAGTTATTAGAATCATATAAAGTCGACGTAAAGGTAATTCAGTAAGAGAATACTTTATAATAGGTCTAATTATTACGGTTTTATAGTTATTTATATTTAACTGTTGGAAATCCATAATAGTAAAAATAATTTTAGAATAATTATAGACATTCATACTTATATACACACGTAAATAAGGATAAACTAAGAGTTCCTGGAAGAAAACTAGTTAAAATATTTAAGAAAAGCACCTCTATAACAATCGCATTTTACAATCTAGGTACTGCCGTTCCACACAATTTAAAAATGCAACTAAAAGGGTTCTTCAAATGTAACCAATTTTACTCAATTAACGAATTTACAGAAAAAAATAAACAAAATGCTTTACTCATAATCAAATAAGTGTGTAAGTACCACTACTTGTTTAAAGACGATCTTAAATTTATTTTATAATCGTACATTAATTGTACTCAATAAACATTGCATGTAAATAATTAATTTACGTAAGAAATATGAAATTACTTTGTTTTCAATGGACACGGGACCGATTTATGACTTGAAATCAGAGACATTAAGGACGAAAATAATCGAAAACTATTTTCTCATATAGTTAACAAGGTTATAATTCCTATTACCTACTGTTATTTGTATAATATTGAACGTCATTTAATCGTTTCTGACTGCATTTTAAATGTCAAGCGCTCTCAGACTCGAGAGCAATATGAATATTTTCCCATGTTGACACACAGAGAGACCTAAATCTCCCAAGTTTTTCATACCATGAGAGGCCCTGATATACGGTCAAAACAACAGATTATTAAATTTGTTAATCACATTCAGCTTAGCGGCATCTTTATACGATAGCCGTGGCTGTTATTATTAAAGTATTAGTGCGCTGTCATAATGTGTGTCTTGCGCAAGCGATGCCGACCGACGTTGCGTTACGGTCGAGTGGCAGCCGAGCCGCGCTGCGCCGTCAACGCCGCAATAAACCCTCCCTCCTAACATATTTGCATTCAATTCGTTTTCATTAGCCACTGTGTAACGCGTATACTTAAAATATGTTTCATCATAATCGCTTCAGTCCTATGAAATTCGTACTTAAAAGCTGTTTTGAAACATTTTCCCTTCAATATTAGTATTAGTACTTCTCTATTACTCGTAGATGTTATAAACAGTACCCATTGCCTTTATTGACGTTTGTACTCTAGAGTATTTGCAACGGTTGTAATCGGTCGCCGTCAATTTTAGCGGCTAATGAAGCAATATATACATGAACCATAGTTACTCTTAGGTGTGTCATTTATTGTAGTGTAAATTCGATTCTAAATACCTACTGATCCTCTGACTCACAATTTGACTAAGTAACTACGCCCAAGGGAGAGTTATGAGCATTCTGCCGTGTTAAGCTAAAGTCACGTCACGTATTTATCTTTGAAATGGCCATTTCGAGATAAACGATGTTAAAGTTATAAGCAGAAAACTTATCATAACTCACAAAATTATGGTCATTTTTTTATGTGAATAAGGTCATAATTAATGTAGAGACACATTTTATCGTTGCAATGCAATGCATTTAAATTATTTAATTATGTTAAATGATAAATATTGAAGGTTTTAAATTGCATACATTTTAAGTTATATCTTGTCCCTTTAGCCGATCAGATGTGATGTCTATATTTTTGTGTGAGTTCAAGTTTGGACCCATAGAAAAAGCTATTTAATATGGTATATCTAATCAAGCCACCTCGTTCAATTATGGCTTATAGGGCTGTGGGTTGAATGAATCGTGTGAGCTGTTGACTCGCTTGTCCAGCGTGAGCGTGTAACATATGTGTTTGGTGCAGCGTGGACCTGGAGACGCTGCGCATCAGAGCGCGCGTGCGCTTCCCGCGGCTGCACTTCGTGGGCCGCTACGTGCTGGATGCGCGGCTGCTGGTGCTGCCGCTGCACGGCGCCGGCACCATCGTCGCTGACGCCAGTATGTCGTTCGGACGCTGCAATTAATAGTTGATACTAGGTTTTCGAAATAATGATACGACGTTTTATTCATATTTTGCTTCACAATAGTTAAAAATAGCTTTACTCATTCAAACGTTCTTCTTAGAAATACTGGACTAAAAATATTCGTAATTAATCGTACAACTACGAATGCGAATACGAATAGGTAACAAAAAACGTGAATGCGAATACTAATATTCGTTACATCTCTTTTCTATACCTAGGCAAGACATATTTCGACAGAATGACTGTTGTGACGTGGTAAAGAAGTACCCCGTTTACTCTAAAAATGAAAATTGTCCTTGTCAAACATTGAGTTGTGACAAAAATCACTTTCTTACGGATAGAAGAGATATGCTGAGGATTTATAGATAGCCCGGATCCGGATAGCTAGGATACACAGGATCCTTGGTTTTTCTGTAGTTTAACATAATGACCATTCAACTGTTGTCGCCAATGTAAGTAGTTTGTGTGTATTATTTCAGTCAAGTGTGATACGGAGATAGTATTGCACTCGCAGCTGGTGGAGCGCGAGGGTGTGGAGTACCTGCAGTTCTCGGCGCTGGATGTGCGCCTGGACGTGCGCGACTACCGCGTGCGCCTAGACGGGCTCTTCGACGGCAACAAGGCACTCGGTGCGTTGCATGTGCTCAAACTTTACTGCTTAGAAACATTCTGAAATAACCTTATTCAACTCATTTGACTACTATTTTTGTTATTCTCTAATTTATAATACGAGTGTATAACGTCTTCTCCCTAGACGAAATAGCAGGTACGGGCTCGTAAATATTTATACATAAACTGCATAAACATATGTATTGATTTCCAGGTGATGCGGCGAACGAAGCCATCAATCAAAGCCGTGAGGAGATCCTGCGAGCCACCAAGCCGTACGCAGAGAGAACTGTTTCTAAACTTTTTCTTGACACTGCCAACAAGATCGCCAATATCTTCTCTTTTGATCAGCTGATACCGCAGTAGCGGAAAATACGCAAATACATACTTAAAAAAACTACCCAAGCTAAATGAACTTGCGTCCTTATCTTAAATTGGATATAAGTAGTTTAGAGAAAATAATCTATCTTGCAGAAAATTGTGAATAAAGTAGAAACTTTAAGTAAGTATATCTAAACAAAAGTTATGGTTAGAAACTGTAAATTGATATTGTTAGATCGTCTTTGCTAAATATAGTCCCGTAAAAACGTTAATTCAGCTAGAACTAAGCCTTCGCTAGTAAGCACATCGCGAACATCGAAAGACGAAAACTCCGACGATAGAGCGGAATATACCACAGCATCAAGTATGATATAAAAGTCCCAGTTTCATATATTTTGTGCGGCGATTAACGCTGACAGAATAACTCGACTCCAGACCCGACAGATGGCGCTGTGGCACTACTACCGAAAACAGACAACCAGAAGTTTGGAGGAACGCGATTTTGTATAGGCATTGTGAATCCATGTCTTATATCATCCTTGCACAGCACGCAAAAAGCGGCACAGTCAAAGGCGTCGCAAACACTCCTGTTGATGAAATGACTAAATCTTATGAATTGCACAGAATTGAACCTTGTTGTCGTTGAAACCGGGTCTTTTTGTATGTAAATTTTGTTTGAGTCTGTAGGTGTTTTATTTTCTGTCTAGGTATGTGCTTACTAGAGTTCTCACTGTGACGTCTCGAATCTTGTTGTCCCTGTCTTAACGCATGATGAGAAAGATCTCACTTATGCCAAAACATGTACCAGATATTGTCAAACCCTCGTCAAACCATTGAAGTACCATGTCAAGCTCAATTGTTTTAACAGTGTGGCAAGATCACTGGATATAAGTACTTACATATTGTTAGTAAAATTTAATCGTCGATTGTTGCACATATACATATTTAACTTTGTGAGAGACTGTCTGCGATGTCTTAAAAGTCAGAGCTAAACTTGTGTAAACATGAGTTGGTTGCTGCCAAATAAATATTGATATATTTAACTGTAAAAGCTTTCTTGATATCATTGGCCTTGTTGAATTCACAATAGTAAACGGATTGTGTGGAAATAAGTACCTTATGATTTAATCACACATGTTAGGTAATATTAAAGGAGTACCGCTTTATGCAGAAAAGTTCAATCACAAAAGTAGGCTTTCTAGCCCTTAATGTCCACAATCTGTAAACAACTTTAGCTATATAATGAGAAGGGGAGACGACAGTTTGGAAAGATTAATCCTTGTAAACAATACTGAAGGCAAAAGGTCACGGGGCCGTTCCACCAGCACGATGGACTGACCAACTCAAAGGCTAGGAACCCTCTCAGAATTTCTACGATGTGGCGAGGAAAGCGATGGACCGGAATCGATGGCGAGGACCACTCTACTCGTAGTTAGTATCTACCTATCAAAAACTTGTCATTTATTATTTACATACATATATAGTAAGATTCGTAACACATAATTGGAGATATTACCTAGTTTAATAAAATAAATCGCGTCAAGAGGCTGATGCAGACTTAAATAGTCTGTGTCGGTGCTTTAAGGTCAACGCGACACGTTCAGTCTTGCATTTCCAAAACTATTTTATTCATACTGTTATGAGGGTAGCAATCAGTAAGTTCTACTTATATTTGGTACCTAATATCATTTCAATGTAATAATTAAAATTAAAATTTTGTTAAATTGGTCTTTGTATTTTCAATAATTATAAATAGGAAAACCTACGACTAACGCTTTAAGGAGAATAACTTTCATGCTGTAATCATTGTGGCTAAAGATGTATTGCGTGCCTCAACTCAATGACTATATATTTCAATGGAAGACATTCTGCCCAAAGATTGATTGACTTACAAGCGTTCAATTTCCTGCCTTTTAATACTTGACATTGGCTACAAGCAATACCACCTAAAGAAAAAAAGGAACTATTAAAAGTTCACTAAGGTGGTAAAGGTCTGCTATAAAATAATTTCTTTCAAGATTTGTAACTCGGAGCGCCTAGGAGGCTCTGACGAAAATCGAGAGAACTCGTCAAATATTATTGGCAGACCAGTGAATTTGATATTTTTTTTAGTAGCTAATAGGGCATTTGCTTATTTAGAAAGGTTTAGTAGGCTAAGTAAAGTCGGTTCTGTTTAAAGTTCCGTAGCCAATTTGGCAAAAACGGAACCCTTATAGTTTCGTCATGTCCGTCCGTCCGGATGTCACAGCCATTTTACTCAGAAACTATAAGACGTATCTTGATATAATTCAGAAATAAGGTGTATTTTGTATACCGCTATTTAGTTATGTAGTTACATCGCAGAAAAAAAAATTGAGGGGACGTTCCATACATGTAACTAAATTAAAAAATATATTTTTTTACCGAATATCAATTTGTTTCACATCAATCGATAGGTCTTTAAAAATAACATGGAGATTTATTTTAACATTTTGCGATTAAGTGAATATTTTCAAAAATAATCGCTTCGAAATCGAGAAAAATTGTGTCCCCCCTTACATTTTGAATCGTAAGTCAATAAGATATGAAAAAAATTGAGAAAATGCGCCTTTTCACATACTTTTTACTAAAATTATTTTGAACATTATCGGTTCAGCCATTTTTGTCTTCAAAAAACTTATTCTGGTATTAGTTTGGTTCTTATTCCATTAAAAGTATGGGACCCTCCATTATGCGTGGTCCAACACGCACTTTGGCGGTTTTTTTGTTTAAAAATATATTTTTATAATCTTTGGATGAATTGCAAAATGCGGAAGCTGCGCAATGTAATCACGTGCTAAGATCGGAAGAGCTTGCGGCGCGCATCCAGGATAGCCGCAGGCGCGTAGTTCCCCCTGGCGCAATCGACGGAACACATCAATCCGAGCACAACGATTCTCTATGAGCCGACCTCCAGTCGGGAGGTGCTTAAGGTATTAGTATCTTGCTCACACTCTTTATATTGTGAGCGGACTAGCGAAAAACATTTCAAGTCGACTCGAATCCAGAATAGCTGGGCGGTTGGACAATCACGCGTGTCCTTAGGTCGAGTGGTAGAGAGGTGGCCGGCGTGCGGCGTGCGGCGGGCGCTCACAGTGCCGATCGTCGCCGCGCCTTGGCTGGCTGAGATCGCGCTCCACTCCGGTGCAGCTCTAGGACCTCTCGGGTTTTTTCTTCAGCACTGTGATCATGGCGATCGACATGTTGCCCGCTACCGTACTTCTACTAGCGCTGCATTTTGTAGCGGCCGAAATTCGTAAGTAGTTACTTAAGTAAGTAGTGCACATGGACTTAATATTTTCATTGGTTGCATATGCAGCTATGTAGGCGACTACTTTTATTCATGAATTTGGATTGCAATAACGTCATGATTACTGAAGAATTCCGTGTAAATAGTAGATCACATCAGGGTCAAGTATTTGTGTCTAGCTAGGTTCAATGAATTTGATAGAGGTGGGTAATATTGTAAAACTTATTGAATAAGTACTTACTACTTTTTCATGCAAGTTGAAGCGAATTGATTGTTTTTTCAAAGGTAGAAAAACAACTTACTCGTCATAAGTTATTTTTCTACAATATTGAAATAATAATGACATTGAACTTTATGGCGAAAGTTTGTTATGTAGTTAAGTATAATATTTACTTTTTTATGGTAGCAAATTCCATTAGTTAGAACTAAGAAGCTAAACTTACTTATCAAAATAAAATACCCACTTTTACCTTTTTCACAGGAAATATATATACCTATCTATAAGTATAGCTCCATGTTTAGTAGGCAGTTAGGAAATCCGCCAGCAATATTAATAAAAAGGTTTAGTTTATAATAATTGTACAAACTGCTATTACCTACCTAATTGCATTGCAAGTCCCTACCCTGACTACCTTCGCTTCCTTATGAAACATGTGCATTGTCTTATAAATTCATAAATAATTTCAAGCAAAAAACATACTAGATAAGTACGTATCAACAAATAATTCTTTTTAGGATTCCATAGCCAAAATGGCAAAAACGGAACCCTTATAGTTTCGTCGTGTCCGTCTGTCTGTCCGTCCGTCCGTCCGTTCGTCCGTCCATATGTCACAGCCATTTTGCTCGGAAACGTATCCTTGGACGAATAAATTATATAATCTATGGACGTATCTTAATAAAATGTAGACATAAGATGTATTTTGTGTGCCGCTATTTAGTTATTAATCCAATCATTGGGGAATCATCTCCATACATTGCCTTACAAAAGGTGGAGTAGAAAATGTTGAAATGGTTATTGGTAGGCTATAGGGTGGTTATTAAAATACTAGATTTGAGACCTTGAGGGGGCGGTGCGTTGGCCGCCATCTTGGTTTAAACGTGCCATAAGTCCGTTTTTGAAACTTGGCGCTTAAACGGTTATCAGTATGCCTAAATTGTATATAGAACGTATGAAGAAGATAAAATTGTCTACAATGTTTCCATACACGATACATCTGTAAGTCTTACAGATATAAAGATACAGGGAGTGAAAAAGTGTATATTTTCTTATATCATAACAATTTAATTTTTTAGCTTCAAAGTTTTGTGCTTCGAGATAAGGAAATGAAGTCTCTACCACAGTTTTGTCATTTTCTCATGATTCTTTTAAAATATATTCAAAACTTGAATTCAGGGGTGAATCTACTCCCCCCCCCTTACTAAATACTTTCACCCCCTCTATAAGCGCTCTAGGGGTAGAGCGCTTATAGAGGGGGTGAAAGTAGTAAGTCTCACACACAAAATCAATGTTCTATTACTCATCATAAAATACTACTAGGCGTTGTCAGGTATAGCTATCGATCAATTCGGGTATAATGAATTTAGATTTGACAAAAAACATATACGCTTTCATAGAAAAAAATTTTTTTTTAAAGAAAGTGCTTGAAAATATTTTAATTTTTTTAAACTTCATATAAAGGTCTCAAATCTAGTATTTTAATAACCACCCTATAGCCTACCAATAACCATTAAAATATTTTCTACTCCACCTTTTGTAAGGCAAATGCTCCAATGATTGCGCTATATGTCAAAATGCAGTAAAAATATTTTAAGTTACATGTACGGTAAAGTCAGTAAAATTGTGTCCCCCCTGTAACTTTCGAACTTTCGTAAGTCCAAATAATATGAAAAATATTGAAAAGTTGCGCCTTATCAATATCATATATTTTTTTACGAAAATGGGTTTGAACATTAACGGTTGATTCCCTTGCGAGTTTCGAAAATTTGCGGCATAAACGGATGTATCTTTTGATTGCGTTGGCTTAGAAGTCTGATTTTTTCACAGCTCCAAGGGACAGTAGACCTGAGTATTTGATATAAATTTCAGCTTGATACCTTCACGTGTTCCTCAGAAAAATGGTCTTGATAGACAGACAGACAGACGGACAACAAAGTGATCCTATAAGGGTTCCGTTTTTTCCTTTCGAGGTACGGAACCCTAAAAATATATAATCACGGACGACTGTCATATTGACAAAGTCAAGAAGATAGGTGCGTTTCACTATGTCTCTCCCGTTTTTCCCGATGCGTTTACTGCACTGCGAGTGCTAATGAAGCAAGGGTTGGCACATAGCTTATCCAGTTATCACCCATAGGGTGCGTTCGAGAATATGTGACGTTTACAAGTCATATGTATATCATTTTCGTTTGTTAATAGAGTTTCATCATCATCATTAGTCGTCCCCTCAGAGCTGAGAATCGTGACATCATGTCCTTCTGTTGAAGACCAGGTTCCTCCATAGGCTTCTATCCCACTATCTAATAGAGTTTATTTCTATAAGTATTATTTTTTATGGCAGTTAAGGTCTTAATGACAACCGACAATGATGTGTACTTTTAATTGAAAACGTCACATTTTATCAATTCAGCCAGTGTTTATGGCATGTCTCAAACCTGCATATATATGAAGCACGTTGAAAGTATATATGAAGCCTATTCAAATTTTTTAAGAGCGCATGACAGCTAACGTTTTCATCTCTGTAGCTAAATGTTAAATTGAGGAAGGAGAATCTAAAGTACTTGTATTATTACTTATTCTATGGTGCAACGCCGAGCAAAGCGACGAGGAGCGTGTTGGGTGAACTACGACCAAACAGTACGCGAAGCCGAGTGAGCGAAGCAAGTGTGAAAATTTTTGTTTCGCATGAAAACAAATGGTTTTTATATGGAGGGTTCACCGGCTGATACGACGGGTCCCATGCAAAAAAAAATTGTTTTCGCGTCCAAATTATTTTTCCTATTTTTTTTAGTCGTAATACGATACCAATTATGCCCTTAAACGGATCACCAGTATTTTTGTTACATTAACATTAGGTGTAATAAAAATTAGACGAAATAGCATTATACCAAATGAAAATTAGACTAAACTAATAAGTGTGAGAAGTGAATTTAGACGAACTGCGGGGCGATTTTTGAGATTCCAGCGCTCGAATATAATATATAAAACTCTGAATAAAACGAAATAATGATGTTTTAAAAACAACAGCGATAGTTATTTAAAATCATGATTATTTATATTATTAATTTCAGGCGTAAATAATGGCGACAAACTTTTGTGTGCGATTATATTCGAGGTAAAATTCTTTGAATTCGAGCGCTCGATTGTCAAAAATCGACCCTCTAAAATTATACAAACCGGTAGACGAAACGTAGGTAAACGTAGAGGAAAAATAAATGCGTTATTTTTTTTAATCAGGTTATACATGTGACACACTAGCAGTCAAACTTTGTGTCGGGCGCACAGATATCGTCGGGCGGGCCGACGATATGCCTGTGGGTTTATTTTATATAGTCGGGGGTTAAAAATGTTGAAACGATTGCCAGCTATAGTTTATATTAGCACAGGCCACGTGAATTGGTGCGAACACCGATTGACTTTCATATAATGTTGTACGCCGCTGTAACACAGGTCGAGTCAAGAAAGTCGCTTAGTTTGGGAAATTCAACACTTTGAGGCTAAGGGCCGGTTGCACCAAAGCGTCTGTTAACGTCAACGTCATCGTTAAAAAAATCTTGTATGAAAAGTTAGACAGTTTTCTATAGGATGACAGCTCCGTCGCCATAGGTATTTAACGCTGATCAGTTCGTTAGTTATGCGTGGTGCAACCCACCCTAAGTAAATATATTGTTAAATTAAAAAAAAAATCCTTACGCAAGACGCGTTATTCAACGTTTTCGATAATTTTTGATGTAGTTTTTAACTCAAAAAGACATAAATAAAATATAAGGAATGAATGTTTGCAAGAAAACCCAACTTTAATTAAAATAAACGGCGATAAGACCGCCTGTGGACTGCCTCTACTTTTAATCTGTGTACTGTACTGTTATATGTTATTGTATTGAGGTGTGCAATAAAGAATATTTGTATTTGTATAAACAGAAAATGGTCCATTTGAATTTTTTAAAGGAAAACGGTTACCTATACCACAATTTATTAATAAGTCACAGAAGTTTATCTTTCGTCTTTCAAAACGAAATTAATATCTACAAAGAAACAAATATTTGACATTTTAGTTGTGCAACGTGATTAGTAGTGGTTACATCGTTGAATAATGATATGATGCAGGTCAACCACCTATGTAGGTATTTAAAGGCCCATTAAGGCGCTGACTAGGGTATGCATGACGGACCTGAAGAGGATCACGATCCAAATGCGGATATTACCATACATTTCGGATTGCTAACCCTAGACCTGACGCAGGAAAATTTTGACCGTAAGTAACGCGTAGCCGTCATTCTTCACGCAAGATTCGCAGAAAATAATATTCATATGCTATATATTGATATACAGGTGACATCTGAGACGTGATCAGTTATATGTTTTTCTAACTCAATAAACAACTACCAATTTATTGCCCTGAGACCTACTAAAATCAGCCAGTATTTTAATTATTTTTATTTTAGGTCATTTATTTTTGTTTCAAAAGTGCTAATATTAGTGTAAAACAGTTTTATAAGATATTTAAGGAATTTTTAAAATTAAATTACATTTTATCCGGAATAAATGTCAAAATTGTTATTAACGACAGTTCCATTTCAAAGAGGTAATTCAATTTACTTATTTAAATATTCTAATAACTAGTTTCAATATCCCGAAAACCCCGTCAAATGAAAAATAAATTACAAAACATGTAATAAAAAAGGAAATAAAATTGTCTGATTTAATAAAAGTCGGGGGCATTCAACTGCTAGTTGTTTATGGAGTTAGAAAAACATATAACTGATCACGTCTCAGATGTCATCCTGTATAATAATGACAGAAAGGTTTTGCACGCTCCAAAAGTGAAACACTTAAAATGAGTGAAATCAAACAATTGTCGCCAGTCGCGCACCGGCAAGCGAGAGAGCGGACGTGCCAAAGTGCTCCCGTCACCAGCGTGAGAAAGAGCCAAATTGTAATTTTCTTACAATGAGAGTGACAAACATATAATGATTGTTAAAATAGATAAACATAACAGAATCGTTGCTAGGTTATGAAATAACTCTGGAAGTATTTATTGTGCTCATTTTGTTAGAGTATAACCAAGGGTGTACATCTCCACGAAGTGGCAGCTATGGCCGTGGAACGTATCGGATACGGTTTCGGGGTTATCAAGATCCCCCTTCGTTTATTTTCGGCATGACCACAGATAATATAAAATATTTAAGTAGTTTATAATATACGTTTGTTCTAAAATAAAGGCTATATTGGGCAAATTATGAAATAAATCTGACATTTATCTAGTTTTGTATTAAAATTATCCATCAGGGATTGAGTAGATTGAGGCAAATTGGGGCAGGCAATCAAACTAATCGCGTACATACATGTCAACCCTAGATTATCGAAAGGCAAAATTGTATGCAGACGTCATGTATCGTGTCACCGTTCATCTGTCAAACACCGATTTTGTAGGGAGCACAAACTTCTATATGAAATACTATTACATTATTCTCTGGTATAATCTATCCATAGTAAATATCATTGTTCATATGTAGTTATTTAGGTATTAACTGTAGTATGTAGCATTTAAGTTTATCTAGAGAAACTTCTGCAGTTATGATTTTTTTTTCACGTTTCGATCTCGATAATTATGCAAAAACTCTACCTATAGCTGACAAATGTTGTTAGTAATTGAAACGTAAAATACGGAGTGCTAAAAATCATGCAATCCTATTCTATTGCCATCGTCTTGTGCCAGATAAAGATAATTATTACTTACTTTCGGTCATTTGATACACTCTTCGATTTACCATTCGAAGTTTGTAAATAGTGTCTAGGTATTATTTTATATCTATGTATTTTTTGTATAGGTTAGTACTTTATGAGTTCGACTCGCACTAAGTCGGTTTTTTATTTATTAAAGTACCCTATCGTGGTAGTTCTAAATTCAGCCCCAGCCATAATATTTTCGTCTCGATTTACCCTTAGAGTTTATAATATAATGGTGCCTTTATACTTTGTCAAGCTGACATGTCGATACTAAATTATGGTAAACTGATTCTAGTCCATTTAACATCCATTTTCCATCGGGTATTTTTGTTTATAAAGATTTCACCACGAAGCTATATGTAGGTATATCTACATATATTTTCCGGAGAGCTTGCGAAAATCAGGCCGGAAGAGAAGTGAAAGCGCCCTCGCATGTACGGCCAAAGACGGCAAATCACGGGCACGGAAAGTCATGCCGTCAGCGCCAGCACGTGATATCACGTCCAAAATGTAATCGGTTTACCTTCGCACGCTGGCGCTGAGGGCACGACTTTTCCGTCCGATGCTTGGCGGTCAAAGGGATAAATAGGGATAGATGGCGACCTCAGTACAAACATGGTTCTCAAAAACAGTCCCGATATTTTCCTGACAGTTATCCTTCCACCCCTTCCCCGGCTCTGATTATGACCTAATTTTATTTCATATAATTTTATTTAAAACAGTTGACTTTTATTGTATTAAATAAAGTTTTAATCATCAAACGTCATGCGCAACTAAACCAAAATAAACCGCTTGCTTACTGTATGTCCTGTCTACGAAGCCGTACACTGACCACTCACAAAAATGTAGGGTAATTTTTTTGCAGAGCTAATACTATTTCCATGCCGTTGTAGTTAACCGGAATCTTGTTTTGATTAAGGGATCAATGGCGTGATTACGGATTAGACTATAATATCAACATGAGAATAAATCAATATGTGAATGCTGCAACGTATAATCGAAAACATTAGAAAAAATAAGTAACCCTGAATTATTAACGTATGGCAAATGGCTTAAACGACAAACATCTTGACAAAACCGTTATAAAATGTGTATTTGGGTTGTAATAATTAAAAACGATAGTCTGGTTGAGAAAAATAACACTCGCATAATCTTTCCTTTGTGTAAGAAACAAATACATATATCATATATACCTAGCGAAATCCTAAAAATTTTTAGAAAATATTTTTCGCTATTTAGTACCGCTCTTGCCCGTAACAAATTTACAGAGTCTGGTCCCATCCGGAAGAAAGCATCAAACTGCATACACGTAGCTTATAGGTACCAAAAAAATAGAAGTGTAAACAGATCGTGAAGTAATTAACCCCCCCCCCCCCCCCCTCGCCCCACCTTTGTGTACCGATTTACAGTTTTTTTACACTTTTTATGAAAACGGTAGAACTTACAACAAAACATTCTCCATTAAATTCTTTACAAATTCTTTTCTATGCAGGAGGTATGTCGCTAAGCCTTATAATCTTCAAAATATGAGTCACGAAAATTGTGGGGAGATGTGTTTTCTGCCATATAACTCCAAATGGGATAATGGGACCAGACATTATGAGTTAGACTCGGACTAATTAGTACTTAACGGATTATTTTCAACCCACTTCAAGATTTCGAAGGAGGAGGTTCTCAATTCGTCGGGATCTTTTTGTTATTTAATGTATGTTCACCGATTATTCAAAGACGGTTAGACCGATTTGGAAAATTATTTTTTTGTTTGAAAGATTCACAGTTGGTCCCATTGTAACCAGGTCAGGATCTAATGATTGAATCCTGGAGAAATCGAGGGAACTCTTCTAATATTACTGGCACACGTATAGTGATTAAAATATTTTTTACAGTAGCTCGGGCATTTCCTTTTGGAAAGGTGGAGTCTAAGTGAAGTCGGTTCTTTTTGGTTTAAAATTATTATAGGTCAAAAAGGTTCCCGTACTGGGCTATATCTGGTCTCACTATACGACCAGAATTCAATTTTATAATGACAGACCATGACCGCTATATGAGCGCTAAAGTTGCTATATTTGCGTAAACCAAACCAGCAATGTCATCGGCGAACATTTGAATGTAGTCAATGTATTTTGGAAGAGTTTTGGACATTAATATATTGCACTATGCATATTATTCGTGTTGTCACAGGCTGTCAAATAGCGCTCCCGTTAGACATGTGGCCGAGAATATTTTACTAGTTTTCCTGGTTAGTTATGCGGTGGTTGGTCCGGTAGTGTTTACATCGAGGTATGTTACGCACCGATGACATAATTCCCGCGCATCGCCCCCACCCCCCACCACCGCACCCGGCACTACTCTCATTCAGCGAAAGTGGGAGTGTTGATAGTACTCCCGTTTGCCTTAACCATGGTACTTGAGGATGTCGTCAGCCAAGTAGCCCGTAGATAAGTACCGGTGGGTAATAAATCCAGCTAAAGCATGTTTTCAGTTTAATAAAAAATAGCATTACTGGAAAAAGGCTTCTGCGAGAAAAAAACGATTCATACTGCTAGTTGAACTTGTACAGTGGAACCTCGATAAGTATGACCTCGATAAGACGAAATCCTCTTTAACACGAAACAAATCGCCGTCCTCTTCCCTTCGAAACTCAAAGCCTCTATAACTTGAAATATTTAACCTCGATGAGCCGAAACAACTAACTACTCCCTTCAAATGATCCAGTAACTTTATACAATCATGGTGTGCGTCAAATCCGGTAGATTGGATTTTTTGCAGACTTGTTTCTGATCCCAATAAATACTCCAAGTTTGTGACCTCCAGCGCCGAACGCAACTTTGTCAAAAAACTAATACCCTGTTTTTTTCAGATTTTGGCGATTATAACCCTTAAAGCCTAGTTTTTGACAGTACCTTTTCAATAGTTTCCAAGATAAAGCTTTTTAAAATAGAACCGTTTTTCCCAGAAGAGAAGGGGAAGGGTAAACTGTTCTGTGAGAAACGATTCTATTTTGAAAAGCTTTATCGCGGAAACTATTGGGTCTACAGACAATTCTAGTCTCATATTGTAGCAAATTTAATCTTCTTTAAAAAGGTCTTGAGAAAGTACTACGAGTATAAAAAACCAGTCCTTTAGGGTCATAATCGGCACACGCTTAAAAAAATCGATTTTTGACAAAGTTGCGTTCGGCGGTCGAGGTCACAACCTTGGATTATTCATTGGGCCAACATTATAAACAAGTCTGCAAAAAAATCAGATCTACCGGATTTGACGCACCTACCCCGTACTTTCAGGCGACAAGGTTCCTACTTCCTGGATTAAAAGCATTTTAATACAATTTTTACCTCCGTCACTCACAGAAAATAAAATTAATCTCTGCATCTCGAAGATGTTTTGTTTCGTAACCTCCATAACACAACATTCATAATTAATAACCTCTGTAACTCAGATGTAATAATTTAGATGTACCTACCTAATAAACCTACATACTTCATCGAATGCTTGCTTATAACGCTACCGATTTTATTAATTGATAAATACAAATAATGAATAATAATTGATTCTCGAACTGTACTCCATGTACCTATTTTGTAAATTTTCAGTGATTTATACTGATTTTTAAATCTTAAGAATCAGTATTATTGAAACTGAAGCAAGTAAACCGATTATTACTAATATTATTTCATACAGATACGTATGTTATGTCCATATCTAAGTTGCTTATGTTGTTTACTTTTTATAAAACGTTTCCTCTATATCACGTTTTTTTATTGCTTTAAACTCTGTAACTTGAAATAATTAGATATGCGTTCAAAGGCTGGTTAGTACGAACAAGACCCTCTGTAAGTCGTAATCCGTGATACGACGAAACCTCGTTAACACGAAGTTTTTCGCGTTTCCCTTCAGTTGAGATTCGTACTATTGAGGTTCCACTGTATATTGTTACAATACTTACAATCTTAGTTTTACAACTGACCTACTTAAATTATAATTCTAAGAATGTTTGAGCTACTACTACAGCTATTTATATAAATTGAGACATAACTTATTTAACTAAATATATGTTATGTTTATGACTGAATATTATTTCACATGCAAAATTACATTTGTTTCAGCTTCCTACATAAAGATATGTCAACGTAATGACCCCAACGTCGACAAATGCATCATGAACTCAATTAACGAGTTGCGCCCGAAAATATCTAAGGTAGGTTACTCAACTATAAGGTAGTCATAGGTATCTGGGTCATTCACAGCGTATAAAGGTCAATCAGGAGCCCAAGTCGACAGCCGAACACTAACAGTAGCTAATCGTTAGTGAGACACAATCTAGTAAATGTGTCAAACGCGTAGTGATCTGAGATCTCTGATGTTAAACGAGACATCCTAAACTGACACGTGGATAGCCATACGAGATCACTAGGTAGGTGTATGTGTCACATGTAATACTAGAAAGATTAAAAGTGCATGGCTTGTCGAACTAGGCCCCTGTACAAGTGTACATACACAACAGCTTTAACCGATTTTTTACCCCAATCTAATACGTAATCCCTGTGACATTGTACCGTCAAACTAGACATACAAAATATTTGTGAACGTTTAAATTTCCTTGTACAAGTACGCCCCCGGACTTATGAGGATAATATACTGGGCTTGAAAAATTCATGCGGATAACGTCAAACCACTCATAGGTGATTTCACAACATAGGTGATTTCAAGTAGTATTTTCATAAAGAATTACCACTTATCATTTATCAACCCTCTTTAATGAAACGATATCCTCACTTGAAATGAGCCGAGTGCATAACGTCTTTGACTACTACGATTGTTATAGATGCAGCGAAATTGTTGGCCAAATTTTTATTTCCCGGTCAAATCAAAGCATATTTTAAGTCTGTGACAACAATTATAGACTTGTTAGAGAAATAGTTACAAGTGTGCACAATTCCATTAATAAAATAATAACATAAAACGGTCTTTTTTGTTTTTTAATAATATATTTACTTTCTTATAAATAATCGTACTTACTATGTCAAATTTCGTAACATATTATTCACGACATCATCCCGCCATCCTGTATAAATTTCATGGATTTACTCACGATTATTTTGTTACTTTGTGCGATATATCACACCGAAGTTTAAATACAAACATTATTTAAACTTCGGTGCAAAATTACGTCATTTTTACGTCATCCGCATAAATTGTTCCAGCCCTGAATTTAATATACATAATCATCGGGTTGGGATACACGGAGTTGTAGTGGAGAAGGTGATCAAGAAAATACAAAAATACTTTAAATCACCATCGCCGAAAAAACATCCACCGCGTCTGCGACACATCAACTTTGCAGTGACCACCAGTTATTCCAACCGTAAAGGAATAATCGAAAGAATTGGTTGCAGCAAGTTTTTTTTATCAAAGTAAATAAGGATTAAATTAAGATGTTGAAGATAACAATTATCTTCTGATCCCAAAATTCAGATTCAGTATTGGAGCTTAATTACTGGTTGTGACGATTACATTTCAGCTATTTTACTTGGAAACTATAAGGCGTATCTTATCTTATACTCGTACGCCAAGTCGAGTAAAAAAAGCGGCACAGCTGTACCATCCTTTTCTAGAAGCAGTTAAGCCAATTTTCGACCCCCTATAACTTCGTTGTGGATTAAACTAGAAGCCTGTATTTCTAGTAACTAAGCAAGCATTGTATAAACACGGTATATTTCTTAATTTTGTCACTCACTGACTGACCGATCATCGAAACTCTAAGGCACTTCTAGTAGACATAGAAGCTACAAATTTTGAATACAATTAGTTTTAGTGTATAAATCAAGAAAATACTAAAATATTTTGCAATTTCAGTCCAGTTTTCTAGATACACCAACTGTATAAATAACTTTGTAATCCCATATGATATGATATATATAAATGATTAATTAAATATATGTCAAAAATTGTAATAGGGAGTGGCTTTTGAGAAAAACTGTGGCTGAAGATCTTGATTCTCAAGTAGTACCGGAAAAGAAAAAGAAGAAGACTACCTACAAAAATAAGAAAAGGTCATAAGACAGAGAGTGGGCTTTAAGAAAATTCGTTGTTGGTATTTAAGAAGTAGAGGGTACTGGAAAGGAAAAAAAGTAGGTCTATCTACAAAAAGAAATGAGATGCCATCAAGAACAAAACTTGTAAAAAAAACCAAGTCTCGCAACTCAGTCAGCGCGATTTTGCAGTCGCACTAAACAATCTTATTTACTATAATATGTATGTATTGCTTGTGAGTTACATTGTGTTTTCATGCGACGGCCAAGTCAACCTATTTTATTTAAACATAAAAGATTTTTAATATTAATGTGGTCACTATAAGATTTTGTTAGATAAGCTAATTACGTAATAACTTAAGACAGAAGGTCCCTTAAGTAGGGACTTAAGGGACCTTCTGTCTTAGTCCTTAGTTAAATTGCAGAAAAAATATTTGGGGGGGGGGGGCGCTCCATACATGTAACTATTTAAAAAAAAACCCAAATATCAACATGTTGCACATCAATCGATAGGCATAAAAAAGCTTTGAACAATTTGTGCTTAAGTAAATATTTTCAGAAGTAATTGCTTCGAATGTCAGAAAAATTGTGTGCCCTGTAACGTTTGAACCGTTAGTCCAAAAAATATGGCAAAAATTTGGAAGATACGCTTTAACACGTACTTTCTACGTAAAATTGTTTTGAACATTATTGGTTTAGCCATTTTTGAGTTATCTCAAAAAAACTTTTTCCATAGGCTTCAGATACGAACTTTTGGTATTAGTTTGGTTCTTATTCCATTGAAGGTACCGAACCCTCCATTATGCGTGGTCCGACACGCACTTGGTCGGTTTTTAACCGACTTATGGCCTGTTTCACAATCTCCAGTTAAAGAATATATGTCAGATAAATGTTTGCTGTCCTTTTCTTTTATATGACTGGAGAAAAGGATAGCAATCATTTTAACTGGCAGATAAGTTTATCTGGAGATTGTGAAACAGGCCCTTACACTTGCAATGCCTATAAAATCTATCAATCCTATCATTGAGCGTAACGTGACATCAAAATAAGGTTATGACCTAATTTTCCATATCAGAATTTCTCGAAACTATCACACCAACTTTTTATTGTTATGTAACATTAGGCTGTATTTCTGTATGTTACCGGCTGTACATTTTACTAAGGGCCTGTTTCACAATCTCCAGACAAACTTATCTGCCAGTTAAAATTATTGCTATCCTTTACGCCAGTCATATAAAAGAAAAGGACAGCAAACATTTATCTGACAGGTATGCTTTAACTGGAGACTGTGAAACAGGCCATAAATAGATTATATTAGACAAACCGCCCAAGTGCGTATCGGACCACGCATAATGGAGGGTTCCGTACTTTCTAACGAAAAAACTAACATCAGCCTATGAAATAAGTTTTTTAATACAATTGCTCAAAAAGTTTACTTTATGTAGCTGCAAATCGTGCGTAAAGTTTGATTTTACGCACGATTTGCAGATCATAATTTTAAATAAATGAGTATTATGCGAGACCCGCTTATAAATGACTACGCGCGATTGGGCATAAAGGAGTATTATGCGAGACCCAATAGTATTACTTGAACAAGACATTTTAAATTGACCAATCAGAACACTTCACTATATTAAATCCACCAATCACAACACATATCGGAGTTAATGGGAAAGATACTTTTTTGGTGCGTATACTGTGTAAATAATTTAAGTCCTGAAAAAAAAACATTGTATTTAATATCAACCAATCAGAATACAGTAATGTTAAAACCGACTAATCAGGAAACGCAATTTATTTCTCAAAACATGAGGTGTTTTTTAGTTCCTACTTCACAATCATTAAAAAAGATTTAATTTTGTGGGAAACGCTTTAAAGTGTGTTTAAACTGTTTAAAGAGCTAATTATACCGTCGTCGGTGGCATTTATTCGCGGTATTTATATTTTGTATCTATGTCAAAGAAGTTAAAAAAATTAAAAGACCGTCAAGTTATACCATAATTTCACCTTAGTTTAGTTATTGTGCGTAAATAATAAGTCTTTTTATGATATTTTCTCGCAATCGAAGTGAAACATTGTATGCATTACTCTGGTCTAAAAGCCATATTACCACTCGAACAATTTTCCCTCACTTCGGTCGGGAAAATAACTACAAACAATCTACTATTATTTCATTGTAGTTTTTTCGCAATTGTATTAAAAAACGTTATTCGACACACGTGCAGAAGTGTCATTTTCATTCGTCCCGAGTCTTGACCCTCGCCTCTCGGCTCGGGCCAAGTAACCTCGGTACTCGTGCACAATGACATACTTCTCGCACTTGTATTGAAAACTACTATTTTGACGATCATTCAAAAACCCCTTGACCGATAATGTTCAAAATAATTTTCTTTATAATATCTTAGTATAAATAAATACATACAATATAAGTGATTTTGAAACTACTTTATAGGGTTTTTTTGTAATATCGTATCATAATTAATTCAGGCCGACACTCCCGCTTCGAGAACTATACCTAAGGGGCAGATCCTGATTCTGTTGTCTTATCTGTGCTCTGTCCAACTTTGGTCTCTTCAGAAGGGTCAACGTTATCACTGGGCTTATTTACTTATGGCTAATCTTTCTTGTCAACTGATTCGGATGTTTCTTTTGGTTTTCCATCTTTAGATCCTTCTGCTGTCCCACTATTTGTGTCCTCGGTGCTCTTTAGATCCTTGGATGACCCATCTGTGGTAGGTTTAGTCTGGTCATTGGTTTCCTTTCCTTTCGGCTGATTTTTGTCACCTGTTTGAGATGTCTCTTCTGATTTTGTGTTTGTGGCTGATTTGTCACCAATTTCACTATTTTTTGCATCTGTCCCTTTAACATCCTTGGATGTTTTATCTACGATAGGTTTAGTCTCATCGTTAGTTTTATTTTCTTCTGGCTGTTCTTTTTTGGCATTTGTTTCGGAGGACTCTTTTGATTTTGCGTCTGTAGATGTTTGTTTACCAGATCCATCATCAGTGCTCTTGGCATCCTTTGACGACCCAACTGCGGCAGGTTTAGTCTCATCATTGGTTTTCTTTTCTTCTGGCTGTTCTTTATTGCCAGCTGTTTCGGAGGACTCTTTTGATTTTGTGTCTGTAGAAGTTTGTTTACCAGATACATCATCAGTGCTCTTGGCATCCTTTGATGACTCAACTGCGGCAGGTTTAGTCTCATCATTGGTTTTCTTTTCTTCTGGCTGTTCTTTTTTGCCAGCTGTTTCGGATGACTCTTTTGATTTTGCGTCTTTAGATGTTTGTTTACCAGATCCATCATCTGTGTTCTTGGCATCCTTTGACGACCCAACAGGGGCAGTAGTCTTGTCTTTATTTTTATTAACTGTTGCTGATGACTGTTCTGGTTTTGTGCTAGTAGCTGGCTTGTCCTCAGATCGATTTTTTTTTGTGTTTGCATTATCCGTGCTCTGTTGATCCTTTGACGTCTCAACTTGGGCAGGTTTAGTCTCATCACTAGTTTTTTTTTCTTCCGGCTTATTTTTTTCATCAACCGCTTCATTTGATCCTGGCTTTGGATTAGTAGCTGATTTGTTATCTGATTCTTCCGATTTTTTATAATTAGCATCATCTTGACTATTTTGTTTGTTGTTCGTTGACGTTCTATCTTCAGGAGACTTAGTCTCATCTTTTGTTTCTTTCTTTTCTTTCTTATCTTTTTCTTCGGTGCTTGTGGTTGTAGATGGATATCTACTAGGTTTTTCTGTTTTCTTTGTAGATGGTTTTGGTTCCGGTTTACTGTCGCTCTTGTCTGTCGTCGTAGCTTCATTATCATAGTCGCCAAATTTATCGTTATAATCATCATAATATTCATCATCATCGTCATAACTGTCGAAGTCTTTGTCGTCATAATCGCTGTTAGAAACCGAGTCTTTGTTGGGTGAAGGAAACATTGAAATGGGAAGTTCAACGTATATATTAGTTTTGACCGGCCGGCCATTGTATAGAGGTAATTTGATCCTGTACTCTAAACCCGATCCCGTTTTCGTTTTTTGGGGTTCAATAATATCGGATGTTTTACTGTAGGGATAAGGTACCATTGCACACGGCAGTGACTGTTGACTGGGGTACTTATTTTGGTTTCGAATTTCCAATAGGCGTAAAAGTGTCTCAAGGTAGGAGGATCCTTGCTGCTGACAGCTCCGGCTGTCGCTATAGTTGCACTGTAAAAATGAATTTGTTACCGTTATATTTTTCATTACGACACAGTATTGAAATCTCACTAACATGGATGATGGATGACACTCACCTGAAGTAGGCAGCCGTAGGCTAGAAATAAGGCTGCTTGATGCCACGACATTTTGAATAAAGACTCATTCGTGAACTACAACATGCACTTTTATACATTTTTGTGCTTTGATAGAATAGTTTTTGTCATACGTATGTGGCGATTATTTGGTGTTGCGAAGAACGGAACACTGGTTGGGCACGTAGCCCCCTTTGTTGAGAGCTCGGCGATAAGGCCGGCGCGGCCAGGTGCAGACTCCGCACGACAGCTTTGTTCTTCGTCTCACTCAGCTGACGCAACCACACGTGCTTCGTTTATCGATTACGTTTACTTACTAGGTATTGGGTATCTATTTTATTTAGGTTTATAATGACAAATCATTATACATTTTAATAAATAAGATTAAACTATGTATCTACGGTATCTTATTATTGAAAACCAAATATGTTGCGCCTTTTGATTAAAAACTTGCAATCCAGTGGACTTATTCACCCTTAAAAACCACGTAACCCCGATTGATACAGAATTTTAGTGTAAGTATTATTATGATAAATAAATAACGATTGTCTACATATTTTACCATACGATTAAATAAACAAATTAATAACTTTACTTTTATATAATGGAAAGCCTCGTCGACTAAGATCAGATTACACATTAAACCTTTTTTATTGCAACATACTCGTAATTATAACCATTAAGCAAAGCTGGAAATTAAAAGAAAAATTTTCGCTTTAGTACTAATAAAATTACAAACAATAAGTCAAACAAAACGCTATCAATTACCATTTATAGAACATGCGTATACATATATCTACTTTCTTTAATATGAGTTTGACCGATCCCGTAAAATTACCAATGTTGGTCATTCTCAATGATGCCGAGACATTTTTTTAGTATGAGTAGGTATCTACACGTATCTGGTACAGTCAGCTGCAAAGAAAAGGACCCCCCTCCCTTGCATACAAACTTTGTATGCAGCGGGGGCCTTTTTTGTTGCAGCTGACCGTACCTAGATACATTCAGGATAAGGCATGTTCATGCAAAAAAGTAGCCACAGATACATGTTAATAAATGGTCTATTTATAACAGTACTACAATCAAACAAAGTTTATTATAGAATAAACTTTGTTTGATTGTAGTACACATATAGATATAGATGATAGTGTACATATAGATGTACATAAGTATTTGTAATATAGGTAAATTATAATGTAAAAAAAAACCGGCCAAGAGCGTGTCGGGCCACGCTCATTGTAGGGTTCCGTAGTTTTCCGTCCGTCACAGTAAGTGTCCCCACTTAAGAGTTAAAATAACACCGCCATGTAGGATATGATATGAGCGTTCCACGTACAGCGACATCTATCGGCAAATTAAGTAAACTATTGCACGCGAGCTTAAAGTATGGAAGATGATATTTATGGGATAATTCTTTATTGCGTGAACCGATTTTCACCGTTTTTACTTTATTTGAAAGCACGTCATTTCATTGTGATTTTGTAGAAATTACAGGTACAATAAACACTTGCTTATACGGTTAAATTACAAACTTAATTCTGAAATTATTTTGTTTTTTTTTTAAACTATTCAACCTATCAAGTTTAAAATAATTTTCCTAGAAAGTTTTTATAAAGTTCTACTTTTGAGTTTTTTTTTCATATTTTTAAAACATTTGGTTCAAAAGTTAGAGGGGGGGGGGACACATTTTTTTACTTCTGGAGCGATTATTTCCGAAAATATTTACATTATCAAAAAATGATTTTAGTAAACCCCTTTTCATTTTTAAATACCTATCCAACAATATATCACACGTTAGGGTTGAAATGAAAAAAAAAATCACTCCCCACTTTACTTATAGGGGAGGTACCCTAATAAAACATGTTTTTTCTACTTTTTATTGTACCACTTTGTTGGCGTGATTGATATACATATTAGTACCAAATTTCAGCTTTCTAGTGCTAACGGTCACTGAGATTATCCGCGGACGGACGGACGGACGGGCAGACATGGCGAAACTATAAGGGTTCCTAGTTGACTACGGAACCCTAATAAAAGATCTAAGAGTGGGCGAACTGCTTAACTTTTGATGAAAACTTGCTTAATGTATTTGCTTGAGATATCGCTTCTTCTTGCTGGACTGCCATCCGTTTCGGGATTTTCTGTATCTTCCTTGTTCTTCCTTCCGTGAGGTGATCGTTTCGTTCACATTTAAGTATTTTACTCTAGCATTATTTAAGAATTTATAAACCGGCGGGTTAAACCCATATAATTGTTAGTTAAGTAGTATACAAATAGAAATCAGTTAATACTACAGTACAATAAATTGCAGTAAAACACTTCTATAATTGCATTAACACGTTTAATTTTGAAGACAAAGTAAAAATATTTAAGATTAGCAAAAATAGTCAATTATTTAAAATTTAGCATTTCACGTAAAAATCACAATAACGGCATCTATATAAGGATATTTCACATTCAATAACTTCCCTAGTGGTCAGAATGCAATTAAATTACAATAATAAAAATATTTAAAATTAGCACTTCACTTAAAAATGAAGACAACTGTACCTATTTCACATTCACATTCAACAACCAGAATGTAATTAAATTACAATAATAAAAATATTTAATATTAGCACTTCACTTAAAAATGAAGACAACTGTACCTATATAAGGATATTTCACATTCAATAGTTAGCAAAACTGGTAAGTAAAAATAAAGACTCGGCTGGTAATAATTTGGCTGCAGGAAAATAATGGGTTAATGAGACGGGTGATATGGATGGTGACAGATGATTCGCTGGCTGAACGTAGCCTAAATTAAAGAGCCAGGTCTTTATATCAAACGAGGCAATTGGAATTTGGGGAAATTTAGCAAAACAACAAAAAAAACTATTATGGCACAAAAATACTGGATACAAAGAAAAGGAATCGGATTTATAACGTTTTTAAAAAAAATGTAAATAATTTGATATTCTCGAAAGCAGGATGGCTAAAGCTGTTGTTTTAAATTAAAAAGAGTTCGTGGGCAAGTGTCCGCTTTGATTTAGGCGGACCCAATAGCTCGCTGAACTCCTTTTCTCACTTGGAGAGCCCGCTGGATGCGGACTCTAATTATCCGATGAATGGTGAAGAAACCCGCGGAAAACGCGGCAGTTGCAGACCGTCTCGCCGATCCGGCACCCACAAGTGCCTTCCGGAATCCTTCCGGCTCAGGCGGTCCCTCTGGTTGCCTTTTTGTCCGGCGACGTATTTGGTTTTTAAAAATTTGTATTTAATAATGTATTAGCACTTGCTATATAATGTTTGAGCGCAAAGATCTACAGAAATAGATCGCACTTCAACTCGATGCAACTAAGCAAATTACAGCAAAACTCTCAGACAAAACCAGAATATCTGTTTTTCTTTAAAAATCTCCCGTCGCTCTGACACACTCAATCAAAAAAAAAATCTGGAATACCTCAAAAATTCACATTCAAAATTAGCGCGAGTATTATCTAAATTTTATAACTGCCAGACGTATTACAAAATGCGGACTGATATAAGCGCCATCTAACTGTAATGCAGTGAATCACAATGTACGCTTTTTATATATCAACCGTGACCTAGCCTTAGACCTCCCTTAGACACAGAAGTTCAGAAGTTCTAAAGAAAGTCGACAGATGTCGTACGATACGTAGCGTCATGCTACAAAATATATTAAACAAATAAATATTATACGACAATTTTTACTCAAATCAACCTAGTACCACAGTAAGCTTCATAAGGCTTGTGTTGTGGGTACGGGTACTAGACGGCGATATATATAAGTATTATATTGTCCTCCAATATTTATTTGTTTAAATATGCTTATCAATATCAATTTGCGCTCATTTACTTTCAAATACTTAATAGATAGATACAGATATATACTTAAATACATAGAAAACATCCATAACTCAGCAACAAATCCGTGATAAACACAAATAAAAGCCCTGACCAGGATTCGAACCCGGAACCTTCTGCTTCATAGGTAGGGTCACTACCGATAAGGCTAGGATAAAGATGTTTAGTATATATTCATTCGGGCAAAAATTTGTTATTCGTACTTTGTGGTCACCTTTCTCAGTGGAAGACGCGGTAGTTGCGACTGGGTAGCCAGTGAGTGAAATTGCACTTGTAGTTTCTTAAGAGTAACGATTTGAAAACGAAAATCGCTAATAATGAAATAACGCACATGAATTGTACTTGATAGGATAGTTCAAGTTTTTTTTTTTAGATTTTTTTTTTCTGTTTATTTTATACGCAATCCAAAATTGTAAATTACTTGGTTATAAGTACAGTAGTTTAGCGACACTCGAGGGATTGAGGCCTGGTGTCCTGACATACAGGTTTTTTCCTAGTTCGGGCACCAGACTTCACCACAAATCAATTGTACCTATTCATAAGCTAGTATTAAAACCTATGTAAGTACGTAATTATTTGTGGTGAGAAATAAATGAAATTTATTATTATTATTACTAAAAAGAGAAACTTTTGGTAGGTACGTATTTATTATTATTGAATGCCTGAAAACTCAAACCTTACAGAGCTTGTTTAGTGAGGATGTTGATTCGGGCAAATTTATCGCTTGATTTTTTAGTATTATTTGTTATGCTCTCCAATATGTTATAATAATATATCAATTTAGAGCATCAAACCAAGTTCATTCCCACATTTTTATTTTTATTACATACTTTAAGAGGCCTTATTCCCAAAACGCGCGTATTTTGCGAAATGCATCATTTTCTTCGGAGGTTATAGCGAAATGCTTTGTGTTTTTAAATTAACTTTTAATGCATATAATAGTCTGTTCCTTTATCTAGACGGCCATGGGAATAAAAATTACATTTTTGAGAAAAAAACCTGAAAAACATGGCTTCTCTTGGCAGGCCTCTTCAGAGTTTGCAGTTAGACGTCTGGTTTTTTTTAGATTACTCAAATAAAGGGAACCTTTCTTATAAAATTTGAATACAATTCAATTAGTAAGAAAAATTGAAGATTCATCTTGGATAATAGAAAAAATACCTTCTGAATATTGCAATTTTTTTGATGAAAACAGGTTTACATTTAATTTTTTTCACGGAAGCCCTATAAATATTCTGCCCTAAAAATATAAATATATCAAAGTTCAGCTATAGATCTACCACGAAAAAAAAAATCATTACTGTCACGCAAAATTTAAATAAAGTGTAATTTTTTGAAGATGACTCTAAATCGGTTCAAAACTTGACTAAAAACATCGCGCCGTCGCCTCTGGCTCAGTATGGAACGAGAGCTCACAGACGACGGACCTGTGCTAAATCGTCCTACGCGCATTTGCCAGCTAGATACACTAAGAGGCCACTAAAACGGGTAACCTTGTATGAAATCCCCAACACGTAGTGACCTGTTTCCATTGCCCTATAGTTGCGAGAAGTGCGATTGAATTATAAATATCCTTGAAATAAAAAATTGAAATACATATTTACTTTACTTATGGCCTATTTCACAATCTCCAGTTAGCATATCTGTCAGATAAATGTTTGCTGTCCTTTTCTTTTATATGACTGGAGAAAAGGATAGCAATAATTTTAACGGGCAGATAAGTTTATCTGGAAATTGTGAAACAGGCCCTTAATATTATTAAATGACTTTTTTATTTGAAAACTAGAAAATTTTGTCAATATCGTTATGGTAGTCATTTTAGACTAACTCGGGTATGCAGAATTTAAAACTAATGTTTATTTTAAAATCAAAGATGGCGGTCATACACTTTATGGTAAAAATCGTTATGGTAGTCATTTCCGATTAATTCAGGGGTGTAGATTTCGGAAAAAGGACGGTTTTAAAATAAAGATGGCGGAAACGGAAAATTTTGTCAAAATCGTCATGGTAGTCATTTCCGAATAATTCGGGTGTGCAGATTTCGAAAATAATGTATATTTAGAAATCCAAGATGGCGGTCAAACACTTTATGGTAAAAATCGTTATGGTAGTCATATAGTCATATCCGATTAATTCAGGGGTGTAGATTTCGGAAAAAGGACGGTTTTAAAATCAAAGATGGCGGAAATGCAAAATTTTGTCAAAATCGTCATGGTAGTCATTTCCGACTAATTCGGGTGTGCAGATTTCGAAAATAATGTGTATTTAGAAATCCAAGATGGCGGTCAAACACTTTCTTGGTAAAAATTGTTATGGTAGTCATTTTCGATTAATTCAGGGGTGTAGATTTCGAAAATAATATCCGTTTTAAAATCAAAGATGGCGATAATGGACAATTTTGTCAAAATCGTCATGGTAGTCATTTTCGACTAATTTGGGTGTGCAGATTTCGAAAATAATATCTTTTTTGGTAAAAATCGTTATGGTAGTCTTTTCGAATAATTCTAGGGTGTAAATTTCGAAAATAATATCCGTTTTAAAATCAAAGACGGCGGAAATGGACAATTTTGTCAAAATCGTAATGGTAGTCATTGTCGACTAATTTGGGTGTGCAGATTTCGAAAATAATGTCTATTTTGAAATCCAAGATGGCGGTCATACACTTTTTTGGTAAAAATTGTTAGATCGAAAATGAAGACCGTTTTAAAATCCAAGATGGCCAAAATGGAAAATTTTGTCAAAATCGTCATGGTAGTCGTCTTCGACTAATTCGGGAGTGTAGATTTCGAAAATAATGTGTGTTTCAAAATCCAAGATGGCGGCCATACACTTTTCACTTAAAAATCGTAATGGACGTCATTTTTGATGAATTCAGGGATGAAAACTTCGAAATTAAGGACCGTTTTAAAATCAAAGATGGCGGAAACGGAAAATTTTGTCAAAATCGTCATGGTTGTCCCTTTGACTAATTCGGGTGTGCAGATTTTGAAAATAATGTCTATTTTGAAAACCAAGATGGCGGTCATACATTTTTTTTGTAAAAATCGTTATGGGAGTCATTTCCGATTAATTCAGGGCTGTAGATTTCGGAAATATGGACGGTTTTAAAATAAAAGACGGCGGAAATGGAAAATTTTGTCTTAATCGCCATAGTAGTCAATTTCGACTCATTTGGGTGTGTAGATTTCGAAAATAATGTCGATTTATAAATCCAAGATGGCGGTCAAACACTTTTTTGGTAAAAATCGTTATGGTAGTCATTTTCGATTAATTCAGGGGTGTAGATTTCGAAAATAATACCCGTTTAAAATCAAAGATGGCGGAAATGAAAAATTTTGTCTTAATCGCCATAGTAGTAATTTTCGACTAATTTGGGTATGCAGATTTCGAAAATAATGTCTATTTTGAAATCAAAGATGGCGGTCATACACTTTTTTTGTAAAAATCGTTGAATTGAAAATAAAGACCGTTTTAAAATCCAAGATGGCGGGAATGGAAAATTTTGTCAAAATCGTCATTGTAGTCATTTTCGACTAATTCGGGTATGCAGATTTTGAAAATAATGTCTATTTAGAAATCCAAGATGGCGGTCATACACTTTTTTGGTAAAAATCGTTATGGTAATAATTTCCGATTAATTGAGGGGCGTAGATTTCGAAAATAAGGACGGTTTGAAAATCAAAGATGGCGGATATGGAAAATTTTGTCAATATGGTCATGGTAGTCATTTTCGACTAATTTGGGTGTGCAGATTTCGAAACAAAATGTCTATTTTGAAATACAAGATGGCGGTCATACAATTTTTTGCTAAAAATCGTTAAATTGAAAATAAAGACCGTTTTAAAATACTAGATGGCGGAAATGGAAAATTTTGTCAAAATCGTCATGGTAGTCATCTTTGATTAATTCGGGGGTGTAGATTTCGAAAATAATGTGTGTTTCGAAATCCAAGATGGCGGCCATACACATTTTACTTATAATCGTAATGGACGTAATTTTTAATTAACTCAGGGATGAAGACTTCGAAAATAAGGACCGTTTTAAAATCAAAAATGGCGGAAACGGAAAATTTTGTCAAAATCGTCATAGTTGTCGTCTTCGACTAATTCGGGTGTGCAGATTTCGAAAATAATGTCTGTTTTAAAATCCAAGATGGCGAACAAACACTTTTTTGGTAAAAACCCATATGGTAGTCATTTACGATTAATTCCGGGGTGTAGATTTCGAAAATAAGGACTGTTTCAAAATCAAAGATGGCAGAAATTTAAAAAATTGACAAATTCGTCATGGAAGTTGTTTTCGACTAATTCGGGAACTGTAGATTTCGAAAATAATGTCTATTTTGAAATCCAAGATGGCGATCACACACTTTACTTGTTACTTTTAGCCATTTTCCATTAATTGAAGCGTGTAGATTTCGGAATTAAAGTCCGTTTCAAAATCCAAGATGGCAGACATTGTCATTCATTTATAAAAATCGTCGTTATTCAGATATGTAGATTACAAAAACAAATTCTGTTTTAAAATTCAAGATGGCGGCCATATACTTTTTTGTATCCCCGAATGAACCGAAAATGAGTACCATAACGATTATCTAGGAAAAAGTGTATGCCCGCCATCTTGGAATTTAAAACAGACCCTTTTTTCGAAATCTAAACACCTGAATCAGTCGAACAAGATTACCATGAAGATTTTCACAAAAAGGTCATCACTGCTATCTTATATTTTAAAACAGTGTTTATTATCGGAATTTACATTGCCGAAATAATCAACAGAGACTACTACAACGTTTTTTACTAAAATTGTATGACTGCCGTCTCGGATTTTAAAACAGACGTTATTTTCTAAATGTACATACTACGTGAATTAGTAAAAATGACTACCATGACGATTTTTACAATAATTGTCCTTTAACACCCATCTTGGATCTCAAATCGGTCCGTATATCGGAGTACCTCAATTAATCACAAGCGACTACCATAAAATTGTTTTAGAAAAAGTGTATGGCCGCCATTTTGGATTTTAATCCATACATTATTTTCGAAATCTACACAGTACACACCCAAATGAGACAAAAAAGACTATCATGACGATTTTAATAAAATTGTCCATTTCAGCCATCTTGAATTTTAAAACGGTATTTATTTTCGAAATTTAAATCCCCCAAATTAATCTAAAACGATAGTCATTCGATTTTCACCAAATAAGTGTGCGAGAGCTATCTTGGATTTAAAAATAGACATTATTTCCGAAATCTGCACACCCGAATCAGTCGAAAACGACTACCATGACGATTTTGACAAAATTATCCATTTTCGCCATCTTGGATTTTAAAACGGTCTTTATTTTCGAAATCTACTTCCCTGAATTAATCAAAAATGACTACCATAACGATTTTTACCAAAAAAGATCTTTGATATCTAAAGAGACATTATTTTCGAAATCTGCACACCTGAATTAGTCGGAAATTACTACCATGACGATTTTGACATTTTTTCCGTTTCCGCCATCTTTGATTTTAAAACGGTCCTTATTTTCGAAATCTACACCCCTGAATTCATCAAAAACGACTAACATGATGATTTTTACCAAAAAAGTGTATGACCGCGGTCTTGGATTTCAAAATAGACATCATTTTCGAAATCTGCACACCCTAATTAGTCGAAAATGACTACCATGACGATTTTGTCAAAATTTTCCATTTCTGCCATTTTGAATTTTAAAACGGTCTTTATTTTCGAAATATACACCCCTGAATTAATCGAAAATGACTACCATACCGATTTTTACCAAAAAGGTGACTGCCATCTAGGATTTCAAAATAGACATTATTTTCGATATCTGCTTACCCGAATTAGTCCGAAATTACTACCATGACGATTTTGACAAATGTTTCCGTTTCCGCCATCTTTGATTTTAAAACGGTCCTTATTTTCGAAATCTACACCCCTGAATTAATCGAAAACGACTTACATGATGATTTTTACCACAAAAGTGTATGACCGCGGTCTTGGATTTCGAAATCTACTTCCCTAAATTAATCGAAAATGTTCGTCGAAAAAAAAAAATCGAAAATAATAAAAAAAAAACCATAACGATTTTTACCAAAAAAGTGTTCGATCGCCATTTTCGCTTTCTAAATAGACATTATTTTCGAAAGCTGCACACCCGAATTAGTCGGAAATTACTACCATGACGATTTTGACAAATTTTTTCGTTGCCGCCATCTTTGATTTTAAATCGGTCCTTTTTTTCCAAATCTACACCCCTGAATTAATCGAAAACGACTAACATGATGATTTTTACCAAAAATGTGTACGACCGCGGTCTTGGATTTCAAAATAAACATCATTTTCGAAATCTGCACACCCTAATTAGTCGAAAATGACTACCATGACGATTTTGACAAAATTATCCATTTCCGCCATCTTGGATTTTAAAAGTGTCTTTATTTTCGAAATCTACATCCCTAAATTCATGGAAAATGACTACCATAACGATTCTTACTAAAATGTGTATGACCGCCATCTTGGATTTAAAAACAGACATTATTTTCCAAATCTGCACACCCGAATTAGTCGGAAATGATTACCATGACGATTTTGACAAAATTTTCCGTTTCCGCCATCTCTAATTTTAAAACGGTCCTTATTTTCGAAATCTACACACCCGAATTAGTCGATAATGACTACCATGCCGATTTTTACCAAAAAGGTGACTGCCATCTAGGATTTCAATATAGACATTATTTTCGATATCTGCTTACCCGAATTAGTCCGAAATTACTACCATGACGATTTTGACAAATGTTTCCGTTTCCGCCATCTTTGATTTTAAAACGGTCCTTATTTTCGAAATCTACACCCCTGAATTAATCGAAAACGACTTACATGATGATTTTTACCACAAAAGTGTATGACCGCGGTCTTGGATTTCGAAATCCACTTCCCTAAATTAATCGAAAATGACTACCATAACGATTTTTACCAAAAAAGTGTTCGACCGCCATTTTCGCTTTCTAAATAGACATTATTTTCGAAAGCTGCACACCCGAATTAGTCGGAAATTACTACCATGACGATTTTGACAAATTTTTCCGTTGCCGCCATCTTTGATTTTAAATCGGTCCTTTTTTTCCAAATCTACACCCCTGAATTAATCGAAAACGACTAACATGATGATTTTTACCAAAAATGTGTACGACCGCGGTCTTGGATTTCAAAATAAACATCATTTTCGAAATCTGCACACCCTAATTAGTCGAAAATGACTACCATGACGATTTTGACAAAATTATCCATTTCCGCCATCTTGGATTTTAAAAGTGTCTTTATTTTCGAAATCTACATCCCTAAATTCATGGAAAATGACTACCATAACGATTTTAACTAAAATGTGTATGACCGCCATCTTGGATTTAAAAACAGACATTATTTTCCAAATCTGCACACCCGAATTGGTCGGAAATGACTACCATGACGATTTTGACAAAATTTTCCGTTTCCGCCATCTCTAATTTTAAAACGGTCCTTATTTTTGAAATCTACACACCCGAATTAGTCGATAATGACTACCATGATGATTTTGACAAAATTGTCCATTTCCGCCATCTTTGATTTTTAAAACGGATATTATTTTCGAAATCTACACCCCGTAATTAGCCGAAAATCACTCCCATGACGATTTTTTAGAAAAAAAATTATGATCTCCATCTTGGATTTTAAAACAAACATAATTTTCGAAATCTACATCCCCTAATTAGCCGAAAATGACTACCATGACGATTTTTCAGAACAAAGTGTATAACCGCCATCTTGGATTTAAAAACGGACATAATATTCGAAATCTACACCCCTTAATTAGCCGAAAAGGACTACCATGACGCTTTTTCTGAATAAAGTATATAACCGCCATCTTGGATTTAAAAACAGACATCATTTTCGAAATCTACACACCCGAAGTAGTGGAAATTGGCAATTATGACCATTTTTACAAAAAAAAAATATTTCAGCCATATTGGAATTTAAAACAAACCTAATTTTCGAAATTCGAAATTTATTATACTTTTAATTCGAAAAGTATCTCCAACAGTCTCTTAAGATTAAGTGATAGATGCGTATATTTCCTTTAAACTTACTTTAATTAGTAGTATCTTCCATATAAAATAAAATAAATAGTCTGTGTGTAACTTATGCCTAAAAAAATGTTACTTGTAATTGAAGTTGAAAACGATCAAGACCGTTCGATCGTCGATCATTGCCAGCGGTCGTGTACTGAGCGCTAACGCCATCTATCGAGTCAGATTTCGTGAAATTGAGGAACGTTCATGGGAGTAAGGCCTCTACAGTCCCAAACATACCATTTAAACTTCTAAACATGCTCTTGCTTAAAAATATATATAATAACGAAAAAACTGTTCCACTTATTCCTTCGACGACTCACTTTTTCGACGACTTCAAAAATCTCAGGAGTGTTGCCAGCGGTGTCTTGCTGAAGCAAATTTATACCTCTCTTGCAGAGTCCATCCTCACGTACTGTATCTCTGTTTGGGGCGGTGCCACTAAAACCAAATTCCTCGAGCTAGAGAGGGCTCAAAGGTTCCTGCTAAAAGTCATGCATCAAAAACCTCGCAGATTTCCCACAAACGAACTTTATATAACTGCCGACGTACTCTCTGTAAGGAAACTCTATATTCTAAACATAGTTTTAAAAGCCCATAAAACCACTATATATAAACCGCCCTCTACACCCAAACGTAAGAGAAATAGAAATATTGTGATTCCTACCCCTACGGCGAAATCGGCCTTTGCCCGAAGGCAACAAGTATCACAATCTGTTAAACTGTATAATATCTTGAACGATTATATAAGTATTTATCCCCTGACTCGGCGTACTTGCAAATCTAAATTAATAGATTGGTTAAAAACAAAAACCTATCAGGATATAGAAAATCTAATAAATGACACATGACGCACACACACACACACACACACACACACACACACACACACACACACACACACACACACACACACACACACACACACACACACACACACACACACACACAGACACACACACATACATACATGTCCGCACACACCCACTTAGAAACACACATTCACAGCAAGATATTTTAGCTTTAGATTATTATTAAGCTTTTAGTTTATAATAAACCTGTAGAGAAAAGTTTGAACACTACATAGTATCACTTCTATTTTAAATTGTAATTACTATTATAATAAATTAAGTTGTTAAGTGAAATAGAGTTACGAAACAAATGTGGAAGAGCGGTGTCCCTTAACACAAGCATTAAGTTGCTTAAAAAGAGGCACCAACTCAGACTATGTGAAATAATTTCAAGAAAGAGAATAAATTATTTTGATTTTTGATTTTTTTGATTTTTTTGATTTTCCAACGTATTTACATATTTTATTTATATACTTGTTTGACATCATTTTAATAAAAAAAATATTACTTTTTCACCTCTTCAAGCAAAAATCGCAAAGCTGTTGCTAGATTAAGGCGTTTTTAAATAAATGAAACTTCAAATCATGTGTTCCACTTATGCATAAAAAAAAAACAAACTTTCAAAACATGTATAACAACTAATAGAAGTCTTGATAGTTATTGCGAACTGATATCAAAAAGTTGAGCGAAATCGAAATAACGTTACCGGACTCTTAATCGTCCACTAGACGCCATCTAATAAACGTAAGGACACATTTTAAACACGATTTCGGAGAGTTAGACCTCATTGCCCGTTAGGCCTTATTACTTCCAGGTACTTACATATGTACTTTAATAATATCCGTTAGCGCTATTGTGTGACTCGGTTGGTGAAGTTTGTCTTCTGACACGCACAAACTGACGTTTTTACACAGAGATATATAATAGCAGAACTGCAGAACGTGATGCAGGAGTTTCAGGGGTGCAATTACATTCGGTCGTTCACCTAATGCGGTCATCATATGTGGTCAAAGTATGAGGTTACCTGGGAGCTGTTGCTTTATTATACAATTTAATCAATAAACTTGTTTTCGTAAGGTTTTGTGGAGGAATCACCAATATCGTCGCCGTCGGTTGTCTGTAATATCTGGAGACAAAATGTAGGTCCATACAAAGTTACACGCCAATCGAAATTATTCCTATGAACATGTTGCGAATAAATGTCACATATACCTAGCTACTTGTATTGTGAATACTAGCTGTGGAAACTTGTAGAAGTTTTCATGCAGGGAAGGCTAAATACCAGTCGTTTTCCTGTCAACACGCTCGCTACAACATCTAACGGATCGCCGGCAGTCCTAGCGCCGCAGTAAAGTAGAGACTAACATGTTCATTCATCGCGTTGCTTAAATGGCTCACCCAGCAATTGTTGCTATCAATCGCAGTTATGTGAATTGTTCATGTCCGTACACAGCCCCTCGAATTATACACATTAGAATGGAAAGCTGCAGTTAGTCGTAGTTGAGACGTAGGTAGATGTTCTCGAAAATGGTTTACCATACATGTAACACATGTATACATAAATTGTATTGCATATAGTCGCAAGGCATTATTAACTGCCATTAACTTTATTAAGTACCTACTAAGTCTCCGGAAATTGGATTGATTCGCAAATTTTACGATAGGTAGGTAACTTTAGACCCATAGTACTCGTATATTATGGTTATGTAATGTTAATATCTCTCTAATCTACTTATTACTACCATAAATTACTTACAATTCTTTTAATTATTTTTGTATCATGCATGTTTCTAGAAGCACCTACGTAGTTGTTAAACATAATAAGTACGTCTAGAAACATGCATATCATCACAGTGCCTCAAATATGGGCAGTCAAATCTCTCGGCTATCGAGCGAGCGCAGGATGGGATACATACCGTGACGGTGTTAAACAAGCATGTGGTCCGTCTGATTGTAAGCAGCTACCGTAGCCTAAAAGGCCTTCGAGTTCTAAAACGCGTTACTGCAAAAATTAGCTATTATTTTTACAGGCACAATTATTAAGTACCTTTACCTACTTAAGAGTCCGGTAAAGTTGTATTTCGATTGCTATCAACTTTTGGATACCATTATTGCAGTACCTAACAAGACTTCTATTACTCTGTATACATATTTTTAAAGATCGTTTCTTTTAAACTGCGTGATTGATTTTATATTTCATTTATAAATAATGCACCTTAATCTAACAGCTGTTTCGCGATGATTGCTTGGAGAGGTGGTAAAAGTAAGATTTTTAATTATTAAAATTATGTAAAAATATAAGTACGTTGTAAAATGAGTCGTTTAAGGAATAAGTGGAACAGTCATTTTTCTTTTTCGTATATACTTTTAAGCAAGAGTATGTTTAGCTAAACCAATTTTAGGAAAAATTGCCGAACCAAACATACCACCTACCACAGGTGGTATGTTTGGAAATGTATTAAAGTAATTCATAAAAAATTTAATGTAAAAATAAACTTGATTTTATGGTCTAATAAGATAATAAAATTTTACGGTCTAATAAAATATATTAATGTGCATAGAAAATAATAATAAAAAATCAAGCGACAAGTACTTTTTTTGCAGCAACAAGACTTCAGACTATTTTATAATTCAAGTGCTTTATCAACCGACTTCAAGATTTCGAAGGAGGAGGTTATCAATTCGTCGGGATCTTTGTTTTTGCTATTTTTTTTTTTTTTATGTATGTTCACCGATTATTCGAAGACGGCTGGACCGATTTGGAAAATTCTTTTTTTGTTTGAAAGAGTATACTTCACAGTTAGTCCCATTGTAACCAGGTCAGGATCTGATGATGGGATCCTGGAGAAATCGAGGGAACTCTTCAACTATTATAGGCACACCTATAGTGATTTGAGTATTTTTTACAGCAGCTCGAGCATTTGCTGTTGGAAAGGTGGATGCTAAGTGAAGTCGGTTCTTTTTTGTTTAAAATTATTTCATTATTATTGATTTTGGGTTTCCAATCGTCTCTAATAAACTACTATCCATTGAACCCCGAAACGACAAATATGCGAAAATATGATAGGCGTCTACGCTGCGGGTCAAAACGCCCATACAAAAAATTCAGTCGAATTGAGAACCTCCTCCTTTTTTGAAGTCGGTTAAAAAAGCGTGAGGTATGTGAAGTTACCGGGGTCAAAGTAGCGGAAAACTGTGAGGAAGGAAGTTTTTGTAATTTAGGCACGAAAAAATGTGTTTACCTATATTGTTGTTAGAACACAAGTAATCGAATTGAAGTTGAGAAAATACGTTTGGGGTATTTAAAAAAATGCTTCAAATTTCACGTTTTCAAACCGCAATATCTTTACATAAATGTTAGAAAATTATTAAGGATTTCCACTTTTCAACCGAATTCAAGATTTCGAAGAAGGGAGGTTATCAATTCGTCAGGATCTTTATTTTGCTTTTTTTTTAATGTATGTTCACCGATTATTCGAAGACGGCTGGACCGATTTGGAAAATTCTTTTTTTGTGTGAAAGAGTATACTTCACAGTTGGTCCCATTGTAACCAGGTCAGGATCTGATGATGGAACTCTTCAACTATTATAGTCACACCTATAGTGATTTGAGTATTTTTTTCAGCAGCTCGAGCATTTGCTTTTGGAAAGGTGGAGGCTAAGTGAAGTCGGTTCTTTTTTTGTTTAAAATTATTTGTTATAATTTGGTGTTGTTGAATGTGTTTATTGAACAAATTTAATTAAATTATATATTTTTCACGTATGTTCTCAAATTGGAAGAGTAAAAAGGAAGGAGAAAGGAGGTCGTCTCATATAAAAAAAAACCGGCCAAGTGCGAGTCGGACTCGCGCACCGAGGGTTCCGTACAAACCTGTAGGTTTGATATGAATTTCAATTTAATACTTCTACGCGTTCATGAGGAAAGGGGTAGTAACTTTAAAATTATTAAAAATATTTTTATTATATGATGTAACTAAAAATTTACGGATTTCGCAATCTGTGCTATAAGACGTTGCTTCGTATCAAATTTCAAGATTCTGAGTTGAGCTGAGGTTTTGATTCCCTTGCGAGTTTCGAAAAGTTGCGGAAATTTGCGGCATAAACGGCTGTATCTTTTGATTGTGTTGGCTTAGAAGTTTGATCTCCAAGGGATAGTAGACCTGAGTATTTGATTTTCAGCTTGATACCTCCACGCGTTCCTGAAAAAAAGGGTCTTGACAGACGGACAGACAGACGGACGGACGGACAACAAAGTGATCTTATAAGAGTTCCGTTTTTGCCTTTCGAAACCCTAAAAAGTAAACAATAAATATAAATAGCATATTATATTCAATCATATATAACCTTCGGAGCAGTACAAATGAGTAGGTACGTACATGCTTCTAATAAAATAGAGGTATATATATATTTGCGTTCTAGCAAGTTGGAAAGTATGTCATTGTCAAGTCCGTTTTGCAATAAGTACGTTAATATGTCAATATAAATAGAATCTGCAAATATTTGATAAGTTAAAATTATATATAAAACACGAATGTTTAATGCGAGCTAGGAGATAATTTAAATGCCTATTTGAACGGTATTTTAAGGTAATTTTGAAACGTCTAATGTATTTTTTACTTCCATTGCAGTTAAAATGAATTATGTTATATGCTTGGACTTTGAGGTGTCGGGTTTTTTATATATCAATTTGACGTTTATATTTCCATTTCACACATTATCACTTGCAACTCACTCGTCGGGGATCGGAGCCATGGGACAGAGTTAAAGGCCTGTTACATCTTTCATTTTCTGCAACCTATACTCGTATGACTTAGCAACTAGGTGTGATCACATTTAGCAAGTTGGTCAGTTTCCTAAAATATAAGTCCATGTTTGTTTTGGTTATTTTTGACAATATTATAATTATTGTTGGTTGAACGTATTTGACATGTTGAGCCACGAAAAATGTATAAAATAATTGAAGGCGCATTTTAGAATTTTAGTAGCTACTAAGAGGACTTATAAACCGACTGATTCAGTAACTGATACTTATTCTTTAGTAGATTGGGAGATTTATTTAGGATGCTAGTTAGGATGCTAACTAGGACGACTGAAAAAAGTAAAATATAACAGGGATTTTAGCGTGCACTGACTATAATTACACCCTCATACTTTTGTCCGCTAGGTCTTGTTTAATAATCTACTGAGTGCAGTAGGTATATGTAAAATGAATACTTGCATATTTTGAATAACGTTGTTACTTTCTCTCGCACCCCACATTTTTTGGTTTGATGTTTTTAATAGATTAGCCACAGATAAATTTGTTCTTACCTCAATAACTTACAAGTCAAATGACAAACAATTTGGATGGTTTCTGCCAAGTTTGAGTTCAATTCTTATAATTCAAACATTTATCTTGTTTTCATGGTTTAGCATTGGTATAATCGTACCGTAGATCGACTTCAACTGGACTGGACTATTGGACCCGGGTATGTTCTTAAACTACGTTCGGACCCGGGTATGTCGTGAAACTATTATGTCCTAAAGAGAGGTATGGGTACTGCGAATGTCATCTCGCTATGTGCGGTAGGGCACAGCTCAGCGAATGTCACCTCGCTAAAATCTGGAGCAGAGCCCAACTAGGGAAGTACCTCCACCTTATAGAAAACCACAGCACAGCACAAAAATAACACTAGGCTCTACTCATAGTGTTGTGTTCCTGCCGGTGAGTAAGGTTGCCAAAGAGCTCAAAGAGGACCCTGTGTGTTGACGACGAGGGACCCTCGTGTTCTTATAGTCGTCAACCCGTCCTTTAGTCGTTAGCCATGAATCTTCCTTTTAGTAAAAGTATAGAGGGTCGGCATAGAGATGGGTAGTGAGTAACAACTCTGGAGTAAATACCGAGTAAATACTCAGTATTTAATCGTTTATACTCAAATTGGTGGGTATATGGGGTAATAATATGGGGTAAACTATGTAGAGTGCTGGCAGAGATGTAGAAATTTGAAATATATGGTTATTCCAGTAACCCAATGGCGGAACTGTGGATTCTAACCTGGTCCTCATTGCCACTCACTGATAATTACCTTTTTTTTTTTTAAATTTTTCATATCATGCTATTTAAATATTTTATTAGTAATGTTTTACCCACCGAAATGAGTAAATACAAGTATTTACTGGGTGATTTGGACAAATACTGAGTAAACACTCAGTATTTACTCACCTCTACCCATCTCTAGGTCAGCATCGCGCATGTGACACCTCTGGAGTTGTAGGCGTCCATATGCTACGGTAGCTGCTTTCCATCAGGCGGGCCGTATGTTTTTTTGTCACCGTAGTGGTATAAAAAAAAGCTTACCTAGAGGATTTCATTTAAATAAGTATTTCTTGTTTCATCTAATAAGCATAATACAAATCTTTCGCGCGTTGCCAAACTCTCACGAACATCATAGTGTTCCCATACGGATTGGAATACGAAATTAAAACCTACCTACCTAATTAATACCAACGCAAAATTTAAAGTTAATTGGGATACTGAAATAAAATCTTGATTTTTTCCTCTACAATATAACGAAACAAATAAAATACAACTCTGATACAACTAAAAACGTTTTTAATTTCTTTGAAACAAGAAATACTAGTAGGAGCAGGAGCGTGGGTCTTATTAAGATCTACCTCCTTAGGTACCACTAACACTTACAGACGTAGGGTCCTTACCCTACGTCTGTAAGTGTTAGTGTCGACTATATGCGAGAATATAAATAAATGAATGGTTGGGTTTGTGTGTGCAGGGCATCCCGGAGCTGGAGGTGCCGGGCATCGAGCCGCTAAGCTTGGGCCAGATCGCGCTGGCGCGCGGCCCGCAGGGGGCCAAGCTCACGGCCGTCGTCAACGACGTCAAGGTCCAGGGGCCGAGCAACTTCATCATACAAACACTCAAGTCAGTCAAGTCACCAATATTATTCAAGAAAACTTTTTAGTAAGCATAAAAGCAGTTAGGCCCAGCGGCAGCCTAATTCAGGGCAAAGTCAATTAGACGTTTTCATGAAATGATTTTTCAAGCTAGAAATACGATTTGTCCTTCACATCTCGATTTGTTGTTTTATTTTCTTATTACTGTGTTATTAATAACTTAAAAAGTGGTAAGATCCGTTCGTTACAAACCAGGAATCTTGTTTCCCATTCTGCAGCTGGTTACGAATCTTAATTACAAAGTGGTAAGTTCCTCACGTAACTAAGTTTCAAACCAGGAATTTTGTTTCCCATTATATATCTGGTTACGTTAGTTAACAAACGGTACCAAAGGTTAGCCTTTTTCAGCACTACCTGAAAGATAATATTTAATAAAGGTAATAATATTTAATAAAACGAGCCATCCTGTGTCTCTTGTACCAAGCAGAAAATAAGGATAACTTAAGTAGAGTCGTTAGGTACGCGACTAAAATAGGTAAGTAATTGATTGATTCATCATCGCGCATCGTAGTCACATTATATGTATTCAACCATTACACCTCCACTTATGAGTAGGTAACATTTATATGTTATTTTATAATAAAGGTTAGTCTGTGTTACGGAATTTAGATTTACCTCATGTACTCTAGTGTTATGGATGAATACTGTTGTTTTTTCTGTGGTTATGGACTATATGAGTAGATGAAGAGTAGGCCGTAGGCCCGTAGGCAACCAAGTAGGTAGGTACCAAAATAATAACTTCTCCATACATTGCCCTACATAATGCTAGATAGCTCTATACATCGACGGACGCATCAGTAGATTATATCTGCGTCTCGTTCTGTCGTTATCGAGTAAGCAATGTCGCAATGAGACGCAGATACAATCTGATTCCGAATGCCGAGTTCTGCTACTCAATGAGGTAGGGTTACCTACGGCCTACTGTTGATCTACGAGGAGTGAAATATTCTTAAACAATTAACGTTGCTTTGCTTTTATGTATATTGTTTTATTTCCATCTGGGATTTATTTTATTTAAGTACTTGATGAACTTTGCCTTGTTTTTTACATGTCCTTTAAATGGGGGCCGATTCTACGGCTATTCTTACATCCTCAGAATTCTATAACTCCCCTATCCTATTATCCTTATAATGCTGTTAAATATTAGCTGACGGGCCATTGTCGGTTGTGCTTTTATTGTCTGGCATCATGGCCGTCACGTTCTAACAAGTGCCTATGTCGTATGTGTATTATACGGTAGATGATAAAAGCGCAACCATACAGGGTGAAATCGAGGTCATGTGGCAAGCAATCAAGGCGTGATACAGTATTGAAAGATGAACCCAATGATGATAATCATATTGTTTTTGTCACATGGTTTTTGTTATTTGTGTTGATAATAATTTTTCATTTACGAAATCCAATACCGGTATTGTTAAGGACCAATATCGAAATATCGGAATCCCGGTATTGGAAAGTTTTCGTAAAATTTTACGTAAATTTCATTAAACTAATGGGTAAAAGTACAAATTTGCAGATATTGAATCTAATATTATAAGTAATTATTATTTTGCATGTACCTACTGCACTATTTATCTTCTTTAATCTTTGTTTGTTCAGTTTAAATATGGCTGGGTCATTAGTTCCGCACGGACATTAAAATTGATACAAAATCAGCCCCATATTTTTTCGATTGATTGACGATTTTTATCAAATAAACCTAAGATGTTTTGGAATTTAACTACAAGTAAGTACTAACTAAGACTAGTAAAATGAGAAAATCCGTTGATAACATTTTACAAAATTTATTTTTACACAGCGAAATGTATCATTATCCGTAGAAAAAATACAAATCAGGTAAATAATAAAAGTAAGTGTACGCGATTAAGTCCCGTTTTTGTCAAAATAATGAGAAAAAATACAGTTATAATATCAGTAAGAAAATGTCGTAGACCCTTGCTCGTACTTGTACTACTTAATAAGCACCTATCTAATGTGTTTTCTCATATTGAAGTAATCAATCGAAGCTTGAAGAAAATAAGATTTGAATAGTTTCCTCCCACGAACGCTGCGGCTGTGGAATTAACTCCCTGCCGAGGTTTTCCCAGCGGGCTACAGTATGAAGTTCTTCAAAAAAGGAGTGTATAGGTTCTTAAAGGGTAGGCAACCCGCGTGTGAATCCTCTGAGGTTGCAGGCGTCCATTAGGCTACGGTAACTGCTTACCATCAGGCGGGCCGTATGCTTGTTTGCCACCGTCGTGGTATTAAAAAAAAACGTTATGCTATTTATTACCTTGTACGAAACAACGATACTAGAATATAGGTATGATATGAAATTATATAAAACGTTATGTACCCAGTTGCTGGACCAAAAAAATTAAAAACCAAAAATCATCTTTCAAGTCAAGACGACTGTACTTATATGAAATGAATATTAACAAGTTGCAGCTAATAAATACAACAAAATATGATTAACTGTTAAGGTTGATTGAGTTTTTAACTGATTTTAGCCTTTAAATAACGTTTTTCAATGGTCACCTCCAATACCGGTATTAATACCGGAATTCCGGTATTGAGCCCTAATATCGGATTCAATACCGGTATTGAGAATCGTCCGATATTTGCATGCCCTGATTTGGTTAAATCGAATCAAATCACTCAATGTGACGTCTTGTTGTTTTCCATACAGCGTATCACAAAACGAATAGGTTGGCCATGATAAAGTTTAAAATTAATTTAACTTGAAAAATAAATAATTTCATTCTGGTTTGATCAAATACTATCATAATTATGATAATTGATAATGGTGATTAGTTACAGAGTCAGGAAAAGTAGTTTATGATCACGACCCAGATTTCAACCTGTATATCTGTATTAGTCTATGATGGTCACTTATTGTGGCGATAGCGACAAAAGAAAAACAAATATCACTTTATTGACATCGCAACTTTCTCTTTTGGATATCTTGTCGCTATACGCCACAGCGACCTTAGTTCGAGGGTGTCCCTTACATTGTGATTTTGATAAATTAACAACGCATACCCCCTAAATATATTTCGTTTACCCCAAAATACTCTACAAAAAAATTCAGGCCATTCCTGTAACTGTAACCCGTTCCGACTTTTATCCGATTTTCCCATACAAGGTATGAAAATAACCAAAACAATTTTTTTTTCATATCATCAGTGCATCCTACTCCTGTCCTGTATGAACGTTTTTTTTTTTTTTAAATCTCTCTACGAACCGAAAGCCGGTAAAAAGTTAGCAATTATGTATTCTGCCCAAGTTTCTTCATAGTAATTTGTATGGGGAAATTACGATGCAAGTCGGCCCGGGTTGGTAAAACAGATATATTTAGGGGGTATGCGTTATTAATTTCTTAAAATCGCAATATAAGGGACACCCTGTGCTTGGACGGCCTTTTTGAATAATTTTCTTCTCCCACGTCACTTTTTGATTTTTGTAATTAAAAACTACAAACAGGAATTAAAGTGATATTTTTATGTGACATTTCAGATCTGATTTAAACAAAAACCGGTTCGACTTCAAGCTGCTTCTGCCGAAGCTGGACTTCCACGGAAAGTACAAGATGGACATCCAGGTGCTGCTGTTGCGGCTGCAGGGCCGCGGCAATATCACGGGCACATTCAGTAAGTAACTCATTAGTTATCTACTCCGTATACGTGTAGGTATTGTTAGGCCGCCTTTCCAGGGGCCCAATCCGACAGCCGACAGTCGCTAGTGCGACCACTTTGACACATTCTAGAACATGTGTCAAACAAGTAGCGACGCGACATCTTTAGAATATTTTTTTGTTTTTTGCTCATTTACCTAGTTCAGTGTGTAATATTGATAGCTTATTGTGCGGTGACGTAACGAACAAGTGTGCAACTAATTAAAAATTAGCCTCAAAACGCGCGTAACCACCATTTAGTTGTACAAACGGTTATCCGGGGTCTCGGCCACCCACGTGTTTGTAAGGAGGCTATCACCTTACAATCGGCCTTAACCGAACAACGTTGCTTCAATTTTATTACAAATGAATAAAATCAAAAGTACACCCTGAGACTTTGAGAATTCAACCAACCGGAGTCGCCATTGACAGGGGTCCCTTCTGCCGAAAACATATCACCAGTGGTCATACACATGTATGGACTGACGTTTATTTGACGTAGCTATTTGTACGTTACGTACGAATAGCCATACATTTGACGTTCCCCTCCCCCGCAAAAATCGGCAGACTTTTTTTGTATCGGAAATGACAGACATGGCTACTCCATCCGGGTTGAATTCTCTAAGCCCTGAGACATTGGCAGAATTCACCTCGCAAGGAGTAAAAGCCAATAAAAAATAAATAAACTAGTAGCGATCTCGGATATCCACGTGTCACAGGTTGCCATGTCCGTATTGTCTGTAGGGTCCCACATAGTCACTTAACAAGTGCCTGAATTATAGATAAAGATCGGCAAAATTAATAGGAATACATTTTAGAGTTGAAGTTTTTCTTCAAATTATACTTTGAGTCAGAGGTATGCAACCTATCAACAGTCTCCTAGTTATATATCATTGAAGTTGCAAGTTTACCTGAGTTACCTGATTATTAAGAGGCTGATAGCAGCCAATGACCTTGAAATTGACTACACTTAAACAGTTTTTGGAGTAACAATTTATATTGGGAAAGTAAAAAAATATATGTTAATATTCATTAATGTTGTTTGTTTTATATATATATATATATATATGTTTTATATATTTATATATATATGTATATATAAATATATAATATGTATGTATTATTATATTAATATATATATGTATTTGTATAATCTATTCCAATACGTTACGTATTTATTAACACTACCTATAGTATCTAGGTTTAGTAACTTCTCCGTAGTTTTGCCGTCATGTACAAGTAATGTACAAATCTTTGTCTACCATGTCTGACCGATTTCTCTGTTGCTTAAAGGTTAGCTGGAAGAGATCCCTTGAAGGGATAAGTTCGCCTTTGTACACACTCACTATATTTTTGTTGGTCATGTATTTGTTTTGTGCAATAACGTGTTTTACTACTACTGCTACTATTCATTATATTTTAAAGAACTTTGTTAAGTTCCATACACGATTGGACAAAATTAACTCGATATAAAACAATTCCGAAGTGACGTCTTAAAATAAGCTTTAAAAAGTTATTTAGTCTTAAAGTTATGTTTCTTTACTTAGGTACAGTAGGTACGTCTAAAATTATTCTGCTGTAAAGACGATGTAGATCAAAATAAATGCAAAAAGGTAATTGAAGACATTGAAGATTTCGTCAGCTTAACAAGTGCCTGAATTATAGATAAAGATCGGCAAAATTAATAGGAATACATTTTAGAGTTGAAGTTTTTCTTCAAATTATACTTTGAGTCAGAGGTATGCAACCTATCAACAGTCTCCTAGTTATATATCATTGAAGTTGCAAGTTTACCTGAGTTACCTGATTATTAAGAGGCTGATAGCAGCCAATGACCTTGAAATTGACTACACTTAAACAGTTTTTGGAGTAACAATTTATATTGGGAAAGTAAAAAAATATATGTTAATATTCATTAATGTTGTTTGTTTTATATATATATATATATATATGTTTTATATATTTATATATATATGTATATATAAATATATAATATGTATGTATTATTATATTAATATATATATGTATTTGTATAATCTATTCCAATACGTTACGTATTTATTAACACTACCTATAGTATCTAGGTTTAGTAACTTCTCCGTAGTTTTGCCGTCATGTACAAGTAATGTACAAATCTTTGTCTACCATGTCTGACCGATTTCTCTGTTGCTTAAAGGTTAGCTGGAAGAGATCCCTTGAAGGGATAAGTTCGCCTTTGTACACACTCACTATATTTTTGTTGGTCATGTATTTGTTTTGTGCAATAACGTGTTTTACTACTACTGCTACTATTCATTATATTTTAAAGAACTTTGTTAAGTTCCATACACGATTGGACAAAATTAACTCGATATAAAACAATTCCGAAGTGACGTCTTAAAATAAGCTTTAAAAAGTTATTTAGTCTTAAAGTTATGTTTCTTTACTTAGGTACAGTAGGTACGTCTAAAATTATTCTGCTGTAAAGACGATGTAGATCAAAATAAATGCAAAAAGGTAATTGAAGACATTGAAGATTTCGTCAGCTAAGCTACTTGAAACCATATCTTAATTGGTAAAGCGATCGAGCCCCGGCAAGGCCTATCGATGTAAGTTCAACTCTTACGGGGTTGATTATATTTTCAATGTTTGTATTTAATTTAATAAGAAACTATTGTATTAGTGGAATGCACCACTTACAAACGTAAAAATATTTATTAGTTGAAAGCATCCGTTGTGAGGTTGTGAGACTTGCGATAGTGTCGGCAGAAAGGGTGACTTACTCTGGTAGTTAGTACCTATATGTCGCTTACGGCTGCTGCGAAGTAGACATGTGCGCCGCGCCGCCGCGCCGCCGCGCCGCCGCCGCCGACAATTTTTCCACGCCGCCGCCGCCGATGATTTTGACCGGCGTAGAATCGGCGTGGCAATTTTTAAGTCTTTATCTTGTTTTAATGCCCTGATATGATAGTGAGTGGCCAGTATACTACTTCTTTAAAAAATGCTTTTCCTTCTTCACTTATTCCTTGCCGGTGTACCAACTAACTGACGTTATTTTTGCTGTCATTTCGATGCTATCGTAAGAATTTTGTTTTGAATACCCCAAATATATTTTCATAACCTCAATTCGATTACTTGTGTTCTTACAAGAAAAAAAAGTATAACAACTGTAAAGGTAAAAACGCATTGTTTCGTGCCCAAAAGTTACAAAAACATTCCAAAAACTTATTCCTTCCAAACACTTTTCCGCACCTTTGAGGCCGGTGACGTCATAACCCTCACGTTTTTTGTATGGGGCGTTTGACGCGCGGCGCAGAACCCTAACGTATTTTCGCATTTTTGACGTTTCAAGGCTACAATAGATAGTACGTTTATTAGAGACATTTGAATCTAACGGGAAATAGAATCAAATGACGTCTTCCCAAAAATGCATGTATGTTGCGAATCGGTAAAGCGATCGAACCCTGGCAAGGCGTATCGATGTTGGTTCAAGCCGAACTGGGTATGATTATTTTTTAATTTTTGTATTTGATTTATTAACAAACTAGACTCCAATCCATCCATCGAAGAACGATAAAATAAAATGTAGATTTTATTTAGTTAGCAAATTCGGGCTACCGCAAGCATCTTTGTCTTTTAGAACTTGGAATTAACATTTTCTCTCACAAATTACATATTGTAAATCAGTCTGTTCTGCACTTGTTAACTTCGGGGCTTTTTGTATTATTATCGTAGTTGATTTTAAGGCAAGTGGGGTGGCCAGTTCTACATAGATAAAACATTAAGTACAGAGCTACGAGCGCTGTTTGATAAATACCCGTTTATGAAAAAAAAAATCGGTTGTTTTTGGATATATGCATTTATTTCTCTACATTTAGCTCCCTTTTAGCTCTATACATTTGTTCCACCCATATTCAAGCTTCAATAAACCATCCAAAAAGTATGATTTCGGAAAGTCCTTAAAGTAGGCCTCTGTAGTGGCAATGACTTCGTCATTTGATCCAAATCGCTTACCACCGAACCATTTTTTCAGGTTGAGAAACAAAAAAAAAACGCATGGGGCCAAATCTGGAGAATACGGGGGGTGAGACAGTGGTTCGTAGCGTAACTGTTTAAATTTAGCCATTACAACTCTGGACGAATGAGCTGGGGCGTTGTCGTGATGAAACAGTATTTTTTCTTTTTTAAATGGGGTCGTTTATCCTTCAACACAGCGTCAAATTCATCCAATAAATTGGTATAGTACTGCCCTGTTATCGTTTTCCCCTTTTCTAAGTAGTCAATAAGTCCTTTCCAGCCCATGGGATGGTTTTTGCGAACTTTCTTCATACCCAATTTTTCTTCTAATATATTTTGTACCCGCTCGATTGAAATGTTTACAGCATCAACGATTTCTCGAAGTTTAATTCGGCGTCTGTAGTCACCTCATTTGGGCGGCCTGGGCGATCCTCATCAAAGACGGTTGTTTTTCCCCGCTTAAACTCGTTAAACCAGTATCTGATGGTTGTCATAGAAGGAGCATATTCATGGTAAAACGCTTGCATCCTTACTTTTATTTCATCACATGTTTTTCCTTCCAAAAATACAAATCTAATTACTGACCGATACTGTTCTTTCCCCATTTTAACAATTTTAAGTTCTCGCTTTCACTGAATTGCTGTCCAATGAGAAAAAAAACAAAAGAATGCTGTTTTGTTTTTAATTTTCCCGCCTCTAAAAATGGCTTAAAACGGTGGTATACATATTTTCGGCCAGTGATATTAATACATTTAGAAAACGGGTACTTATCAAACAGCCCTCGTACAAATGTGGAACATAACTAGTCCACCTTTTGGAAAATTCTTTAAAATCATGTCTTTGGTTTAAAATGTGCAATGTTTGTGGGACAACCATACGTTTTCAAAGATTTGTGGTGTTTTATTAAAGCAGTTTATCCTTATACATACTCAGTAAGCTTCAATTTAGAAGGTAATTAGTCAAACTCCCCAGGCATATTAAAAATATGTACCACGCCGATTTCACGCCGATCACGCCGCCGCCGCCGGTCAAAAAACGATCGGACGCCGCCGCCGATGATTTTGCCATAGGCGCACACCTCTACTGCGAAGCCGATGTAGATCAAAATAATTGCAAATAGATGATTGAAGACATTGAAGATTTCGTCAGCTTAGTTACTTGAACCCATAGCTTAATTGGTAAAGTGATCGAGCCCCGGCAAGGCGTATCGTAAAGTTCAAGTCTTACTGGATTGATTATTTTTTCAATGTTTGTGTTTGATTTTATAACAAACTATTGTATAACTGGAATGAACCACTAACAGAACATGAAAAAATAATTATGGGTCTGTAATTATGTAATTAAGAATAAAATTCCAAGAAACTAATACTAAAAACTTCATTACTTTATAGTTTACAATTAATGCGTAGCTTTTTTAATTCATCATTTTGCAGAATTTGCAATGAGATCCCATACTATTTAATCGTAACACACTGTTTCTCTTTAACCCGCGCAAAAAAAATATGGACGGAATTTATCTGTTGACATCCCCTTAAAGCAAATTGTTCGGTTTGGTTGCAGAGGACTACGCGTGCAACGTGACGATGCGCGGGCACAAGGAGATGAGAGGCGCCGAGGAGTTCCTGAAGTTCGACCCGTTCAAGGTGAAGCTGCGCGTCGGCGAGTCATCCATCTACCTCACCAACCTGTTCGACGGCGATCCCGTGCTCGGGCCCGCCACCAACCGCGTCATCAACGACAACTCGCAGCTCTTCCTCGAGGAGATCCGGCCTGTGCTCGAGCGCTCCCTCGCCGACCTCTTCACCGAGATGGCCAACAAGATCACATCCAAATTCACCTACAAAGAATTATTTCCATAGCGTCAGTGTCCACTCTCTGACTGGAGGGCTTCTAGCTAAGTAGTTGCAATACGAAAGATGTGATGTATCTTTAACTATATTTGACATAGAAATAAAGTAGTTATATTAGTAAGTCACAATTCAATAATGTATACTCATACCTAAATTATTTATCTTCGTCCGAACTATAACTTAATTCTCGGGTCGGTTATAAAGCTTATTAAGTACTAGCACTGATTAATTATATATAATTTTAATTATTAATTACCTACCTGTGTACTTAACGTTGTAACGTAACGTATTCTGTAGCTAGACATACCTACGTACTTATTTATTGAGTGACAGTATTTTTGGTGGTTTGTAGTTTAATTGTTTATGTATAAGGGAAAAGCAAATCATCACACATTTTTTTTATATATTTCGTAGGTACTTGTAACTATTGTCAGTTGATGTAAAAAACGAGTAACGTTGGTAAAATAAATGGAGTAATATCTTAAAATTGGTAATCATTACCATTCAGTATTAAACCTACCTAGTACAGATACTCGTACATACCTACTGTATTTCTTAAGATTCCGGTAAAGTTTTTTTTCGATTTCGCTCGCTACTTTTCGATACTATTTTACAGTAACTACTTATAAGACTACTATTAGTTTGTATACATATATTGAAAAATCGTTTCTTTTTAAACTGCATAAGTGGAACTTCTTTGATTTTATGTTTCATTTATAAATAGATCACCTTAATCTAACAGCCATTTCGTGATTTTTGCTTGGAGAGGTGAAAAGAGTAAGATGTTTAATGATGAATATGATGTTAAACTAGTATTTTAAATATATAATTACATTGGAAAATTAGTCGTTTAAGGAATAATTGGAACAGTTTTTTCATTTTCATACATCTTTTTTAATCAAGAGTATGTTTATCCTAGAGCAATTTTAAGAAAAAAATCCGAAGTTTAGGTGGTATTTTTGGGAATGTATTAAATTATTTCATAAAAAATAAAATGTATTTAGAAATAAACTTGGCTTTATGTTTTAATCACATAAAATTAAAACATATTGGAGGGCATAAGAAAATAATAACTAATCGAGCAACAAGATGGCACGAATCAACGTCCTCACTAAACAAGGTCTGCAATAATTGAGTTTTCGGGTATTAAATAATAATAAATATGTACCAAAACTATTTTTTTACAATAACAAGACTTAAAACTAAATAGGATCTTAAAGTTCAAAATAGGAATACGTATGTTTAATGCAATTCTGCAGTCAAGGTAAATTTATTTAACTGAAAATCATAATACGTACTTATGTTGCTTAAGTATACATATATTTCCTTTTAGAAGACGCGGAAGTAGGTAGGTAGCTAGAACTACGAAATACTGCGAAGCCGATATAATTTAATGTAAAATGTATTTAAAACGAATGTTTCCACGCAAGTTTCCTTCACATTGGGCACAATAGGGATAGGGATGATGGATGACACATGTCTTTATTAGCGTCGTCGTAGCGTAGTCGGAATTAATAGCGTCAATATTGCTATTAAAATATTCAGTAACAGAGTACAAGGCATGTATCCTGAAATATTTTGATATTTTATTCTTAAAACTATTCAAAGGTAAGTTGTTAGTTAGATCATATGGCAACTTATGAACATTTTTATTTTTAGATACTTAGACGCTTTTTGAGTTTGTTTTTTGCGTTATCTAAGCCGCATGTTTGGTAAAAGCAATTTGTGTTTAGGTCGCGTGTTATAATTGTGTATATCAGATAATTTTAGGAGAGAATCCGCCATTTTCTCAAAGGGTTTTATAAATAAATAAGGAGATAACCGTCATTATGCCGTCTCACAAAGAGGGGGGTTGAGCCGGTTCACGGACACCGCACATGTTTCTCACGAACGCTTTTATAGAATTAATATTTTCTTAATATCTGTCGCATTTCCCCATAAAGTTATTACATAATTTAACAAGGTTTAATATAAGTTATATAAGCATAGTACACTATCTGTAAAACTATCTATATTGCCGAGGATAGTTTGCATCAAGTTTCTTTATGTGTTCTGCGTTCTGCATGAGTTATTTTTTTATACATTATATAGCCTAAAAACTTCGTTGACTCTTGATCAGCTTACTCTGATGGTTTTTTTTCTTTCCGTGCATTTGTTTTATATTTAATAGTTATGGTCTTATCAATATTCAGTATAATACCATTAGCCTAACTAGCCAATTCTGGACGAGCAACAATTAATATATAGTCTGGCCAGCCAACGAACGCAGCAGCAATGTACAGCGAACAAAAGTATGACAACACTGAGAATCAGTGAAAAAAGCAGCAATGATCATCAAATTTTATGTTTTTAATTTTAGGTGGTATTTCCGCCCCTTTTATTAGGTGATTTACGATGTGTAAAAAGGAGACGAATATATTTCGTCTGATATGTCATCAACTGCAACAGATAATCTGGTTGAGGCAATTGACATATGGCTTAAAAATGAGTTAAAATTTAATTGAGAACTTTGCAGGAGTTCTATCTCACTCGCGCTTAAGATGAGAGAGTGAAATGCACTAGAAACAAATTCAATATCAAAAAACCGGCCAAGAGCGTGTCGGGCCACGCTCAGTGTAGGGTTCCGTAGTTTTCCGTCCGTCACAGTAAGTGTCCCCACTTAAGAGTTAATAACACCGCCATGTAGGATATGATATGAGAGTTCCACGTACAGCGACATCTATCGGCAAATTAAGTAAACTATTGCGCGCGAGCTTAAAGTATGGGAGATGATTTTTATGGAATAATTATTTATTGCGTGAACCGATTTTCACCGTTTTTACTTTATTTGAAAGCACGTCATTTCATTGTAATTTTGTAGAAATCACAGGTACAATAAACACCTGCTTATACGGTTAAATTACAATAAACACCTGCTTATACGGTTAAATTACAAACTTAATTCAGAAATTATTTTGTAATTTTTTTTCAAAAACTATTCATCCTATCAAGTTCAAAATAATTTTCCTAGAAAGTTTTTATAAAGTTCTACTTTTGAGATTTTTTTCATATTTTTAAAACTTATGGTTCAAAAGTTAGAGGGGGGGGACGCATATTTTTTTACTTCTGGAGCGATTATTTCCGAAAATATTTACATTATCGAAAAATGATTTTAGTAAACCCCTATTCATTTTTAAATACCTATCCAACAATATATCACACGTTAGGGTTGAAATGAAAAAAAAAATCACTCCCCACTTTACGTATAGGGGAGGTACCCTAATAAAAAAAAAAAATCCACTTTTTATTTTACCACTTTGTCGGCGTGATTGATATACATATTAGTACCAAATTTCAGCTTTCTAGTGCTAACGGTCACTGAGATTATCCGCGGGCGGACGGACGGACGGACGGGCAGACATGGCGAAACTATAAGGGTTCCTAGTTGACTACGGAACCCTAAAAATGTGTTTCATCACAAAGGGTTGTCACATGTACGTATTTTGAATTTGCCGCGCGTTTCTACTGACAGAAATGGTTTGCCAGACTATGTATCGGTAATCGATTTTTTTTTAACACGTGATTGAAACTACATATATTCAGTTTAGTAAATACTTAAATGTAGCCTTGGGTAATATAAAAAAAGGTTAACTTTAAATGTAGGTAAGTACTTACTTTGAGAATATTTAATACCTAAACAGTGGACGCTGAAATGCGTCCTAACTGCCAGTAAGGAAAGTAAAAATAGAACTCAGATTTTTTTTTTTTTTTTTTTTTTTTTTTTATACCACGACGGTGGCAAACAAGCATACGGCCCGCCTGATGGTAAGCAGCTACCGTAACCTATGGACGCCTGTAACTCCAAAGGAGTCACAAGCGCGTTGCCGACCCTTTACAAAAAGGAGGATTCACTGTGTTGACGACTAAAGGAACAAGAAGGTCCCTCATCGTCAACGCACTGGGTCCTCTTTGAGCTCTTTGGCAACCTTACTCACCAGCAGGAACACAACACTATGAGTAGGGTCTAGTGCTATTTGGCTGTGGTTTTCTGTAAGGTGGAGGTACTTCCCCAGTCGGGCTCTGCTCCAGATTTGAGCGATGACATTCGCTGAACGTGCCCTACCACACTTAGCGAGATGCCATTCGCAGTGCCCATACCTCTCTTTTTGGCGTAGTTTAAGGACATACCCAGGTCCGGACGTAGTTTAAGGACATACCCCGGGTCCAAAAAGAGATTTCCAAGATTGATTTAAATGTAACGAAATAAGTCGTATAATTAAAGATCTAGCGCCTGTTTAAGCTTGTAGGAGTTGTAGGTTGGTTTGTATGCTAGAAGTAGAGACAGGTATGCTTTTATTGCATTTGATCAGAAAGAGAGTCCCAATAAATAATTTTATTGTACTCATAAGCTAACATGATTATGTTAGCGCCTTCCCTATTGCATCCTAGAGAAACCCGGTCCATTTTTTTGCAAAAAGCCTGTGATGTATTTAGCTATGTATGGTTTTACGAAAACGACCCGACTGCCATCTGAATTTTCTATTTAGGGGAGAACTAGGTCATAGGCGGCTTTCAGACTGCTGCGGTTTAGCATGCGGCGCCGGTGCGCGAGCGAGATAGCGCTGTCACGCTTGCACACCGTCGGTGGCCGCATCTAGTTGCGGCGCCATCGCCAGTGTGATATTTCGTATGCACATTAGTCCAAAAAAAGTAATTGATGAGATACAAGCGAGATACAAGCTGGGAATATAAAAAATATATGACACTGAAATAGGTGTTTAATTTGTGAGTTTGAAATTAGAGGGTGTTAGTTTGTGGAAAATTAAATTAAGGCACTAATCTAATCTAATTGAATTTAGATTTAAATGGTATCATTTCTGCAACACATAAATTGTTAAATTAATTTGGATAAGGAAAGTTTTTATATTAATAGACTGATTGTATTATTATTCAAATAAGTTACACATGATTAGAGTATGTTTTACCAATTTCACCGAGCGAAATTGCAATCCGCCAAGGGCGACATTTCTAGCTTGTGTTACGCGCGACACGTAGAAATGGGTACATCGACAAGTGAGTGCGACAGTTAATAGCTGAAAGACGAAAAGTGAGAATATATGCGTGCGAAACGTATCACGGAATCCCAGCGGCGCGGTTTCCGCAATAGTTTTATATACTTACATCCGGCCGTTAGTATCTACAGAATGACACAAAAATGCTGGTGATCGTTATAATTATTTTACTGTGTTATTCCAATACAATACCGCGTTCCGGCGGGTGCTGCTGGGGCTGCCGCGCTTCTGTAGCGCATCAGGGATGTTTTCTGAAGCGCGTATCGTTTGCTTCTATTGTACAGTCGAGTTCACAAATATCTTTACATGCAAATGTTCGACAAATATATTTACTCCACCTTATATAGGTAAGGCAATATTCTTCTCGTAAAATTGTATTAATAATATATTCTAGGTTGTATGTACTTCAAACACCTTACTTAGGTTTTTATCTAAAAAGATACAATCAGTTCAATAAGCCGCAAACGTACAACCAAAATTTGAATTTCTAGAAAACATGTTAAACCAACGTTCCCACTATTACGAATAAGTATATACCGGGTGTTTCCTGTAATAGGGGCAATAAATTAAACCGTAGATTTACTCCTCAAACTGGACAATATTAGTTCAGCGACTTTTAAAAATAACTTACTTATAATTTGATTTTTATTTCACTTTAAAGTTTATTCGAACACGCAATGTAAGTATTGCGAAATTGATTATTTCTGTTGGGTGACAAGAGTGACAAGCAATGTCAATTAGACGGATTTTAACGTACATTGAAAATACTATTTAGTATGTATGAAAAAGAGACAATATAAAAATTTCATTTTTTTTTTATGTTAGAACAAACGTTTCATTGTTTGAGGAGTAGAATCTACGTTTTAATTTATTGCTCTTATTACAGGAAACACCCTGTATGTTCATCTTGTTATTAATGAATTATCCTAATCGCCTCTCATTAATTCGAACACGCGATAATTCGAATATCTCTATAATTCGAAGTTATCATGGGTTCCCTAGAAAATCTCGCAATATTTCGAATAAAATCTATATATTTTTAAACACTCACACACTGTAATTCGAACAAAAAACTCATCGCTGCGTAACAAAACCACGCGTTAATTCGAACTCATTGGCATCAAACACCCGACAATTCGAAGTTTTTAGATTGCATTGACCTCTGATAACTTTGAGTGCTAACTCTGAGGCTTTGGCAGAGGTGTCTGTAATTAAAAAGCTTTTGTTTACAAAACGACACTGACGAATTATGGAGTAATGAAAAAATAGGAAAAACATGAAGTGTTTCATGTTTTCAGATTTACAGCTGGGAGGCATTTAAAACTTATGGTTCAAACGTTAGAGGGGGGGACACATTTTTTTTTACTTCTGGAGCGATTATTTCCGAAAATATTTACATTATCAAAAATGGTTTTACTAAACCCCTATTCATTTTTAAATACCTATCCAACAATATATTACACGTTAGGGTTGAAATTAAAAAAAAAAAACCGGCCAAGAGCGTGTCGGGCCACGCTCAGTGTAGGGTTCCGTAGTTTTCCGTCCGTCACAGTAAGTGTCCCCACTTAAGAGTTAATAACACCGCCATGTAGGATATGATATGAGAGTTCCACGTACAGCGACATCTATCGGCAAATTAAGTAAACTATTGCGCGCGAGCTTAAAGTATGGAAGATGATTTTTATGGAATAATTCTTTATTGCGTGAACCGATTTTCACCGTTTTTACTTTATTTGAAAGCACGTCATTTCATTGTAATTTTGTAGAAATTACAGGTACAATAAATACCTGCTTATACGGTTAAATTGCAAACTTAGTTCAGAAATTATTTCGTAATTTTTTTTTCAAAAACTATTCATCCTATCAAGTTCAAAATAATTTTCCTAGAAAGTTTTTATAAAGTTCTACTTTTGAGATTTTTTTTCATATTTTTAAAACTTATGGTTCAAAAGTTAGAGGGGGGGGGGACGCATATTTTTTTACTTCTGGAGCGATTATTTCCGAAAATATTTACATTATCGAAAAATGATTTTAGTAAACCCCTATTCATTTTTAAATACCTATCCAACAATATATCACACGTTAGGGTTGAAATGAAAAAAAAAAATCACTCCCCACTTTACGTATAGGGGAGGTACCCCAATAAAACATTTTTTTCCACTTTTTATTTTACCACTTTGTCGGCGTGATTGATATACATATTAGTACCAAATTTCAGCATTCTAGTGCTAACGGTCACTGAGATTATCCGCGGACGGACGGACGGACGGACGGGCAGACATGGCGAAACTATAAGGGTTCCTAGTTGACTACGGAACCCTAATCACTCCCCACTTTACTATAGGGGAGGTACCCTAATAAAACATTTTTTCCACTTTTTATTTTACCACTTTGTCGGCGTGATTGATATACATATTAGTACCAAATTTCAGCTTTCTAGTGCTAACGGTCACTGAGATTATCCGCGGACGGACGGACGGACGGACAGACATGGCGAAACTATAAGGGTTCCTAGTTGACTACGGAACACTAAAAATAGGGAAAGGAGAAAGTTATATTATTATTATTACATTTCTAAACTCTATATATTGATATTAAAAGTTTCCTCCATACAAACTTTGCACCTCTATTTAACCCCCTTAGTAGGGGTGGAATTTCACCTACGTCATAGAAAGCTCCGGTGAAAATTTTCAAGTTACTAGTTCCAGTAATTTCGCGGATGATCGTTGATCACCTGTCAGGAAACATGAAATGGTAGTATCTCATTCATTACACATCAAATTATAAAAGCTAGAGATTTGAATGTAGAATTAAATGATGAATAATTACTTGTTTTTTCACTGCCTTTAGCTTAGGGGATTTAGAGCTACGCAGAATCACCGGGGACACAAGCTGTTACCTTGAAATATCCTAGCTCAATCCTTATAAAGTCCAATGAACGACGGACTGTGTTCCACTACCTCATACAGGCGTCTAGGACGGATCTTAAAACTGCATCAATTTTACAGCTCTAAGATTATCTCCAGCCATGAGTGAGGCACTGTATCATAGGCCTACTTGTAGTCCAAACCGAATGAAGATTATAAGATTATAACCTGTTTTTTTTAAATTTGCACTTGTTGTTACAGCTGATATATCATTGGTCGCAAAGGGTGCGGCACGGGTGTTAGTGAAGAAGGGCGCCCGGTATCTGCAAGCGGATAATATCAACACTCGGGAGACGATCGTAGACGCCCAGGTGGCCATAACAAACTAAACTCTTTAACCTTAAGATAAGATCAGAAAAAGTTTATTGCATTTAAATAAAGTAAATGGGGCTCAGCTCAAGCATAAATTGGTATTTTACCACATTCATTGACAAAATATAAGGATAATAATATATTACTTAGAATCCCGTTGACGTGTGTGGGTACATTGATATTTTACGCCTTTAACCATGTTATAGTTATTAGTTATACAAGGGTGCAAAGTTGTATTTAAACCGCGAGTGTGGAATTTGAAGCACGAGCTAGCGAATGGATTCTAGGGTTGAACTGCGAGGTAGGGAATGGATTCTATGGTTGAACCGCGAGCGAAGCGAGTGGTTCGAAAATAGAATCCTGAGCGAAGCGAGTAGTTCAAAAATAGAATCCTGAGCGTAGCAAGTGTTGCACCACACGAGACGTAAAAATAACTTTGCAGCCGTGTGTAACACAAATCTTTTCACCTCACTAAAGCGAGGAAAATATAGTCTGGCCAGCTAACTAACGCAGTAGCAATGTACATCAAACAAAAATATAGCAACACTAAGCGAATCGAACACCAGCATTGCTCCATAGAAAAGCAGCAATGTACATCAACCAAAACTTAGTATTTTTTGGACGCCTGTCGCGCGCTTTTGTACGTCATTTCGAAAATTGTAATTCTGCATTGTATAATAAAATAATTGATAATTCTAATATATTTATGACTTTACAATGAAAAAGAAGGTGCGAAGAAATTAAAATAACAACATAAAAATGACAGAAGATTATGCGGTCAAAATACAATAGTTGACATACAGGAAGGAATGAAACATTGATACTTACAATGATTGCTAATATCATAAGGCCAGTCGAGGGAAACGAGTAACTGCCTATATCTACCAGAAAATACAACTTTTCAGTTTAGAATGAAACAGGATTAGCTTCATTATCTGTATGAATAAGAGAGTCATGTTAATTTACATATATTATATTACTCAGTATACTCCTACTTATTTATTATGCTTTCCTTTTATCATTTCGTTTGACGACTATTTTAGGTAGGCACTTATTTAATCTAATGTACGAATTGTATAATTGAATAATCAATAAACGCACGTGACGTATTGGTGTTTATTTATTTTATACATAGCTTAGGTAGTTACATAAAGGAAAACATTTCAAAGGCTTGATAAAAGTCTGTTGTAGGTAGCGGGATGCTTGGTGCTTAAACCTGTTAAATTGTAGGGTTTTCTTGCTTTGTGACAATATGCAGCACTTGGTCCTATGCAACAAACGATCTTGGACTTCATTTAGCACTAGTTTTCGCTTCAATTATTCGATTTTACACTGAAAGAAAGAACTTAAAATGATAATTCGATACAAAACTCTACATAACCTCAAAGTCACATACATCACGAAAAATGTATCACACCTGTCGTAAGTACCTACATAAATATCTCAGCTGGTCTTTGCGTTGATTTAATACATTTACCTATTGAAAGGTGATGGCAGATATTACATTAATAAATAATAAAAAACGCAATCTGAAACTTAAAAATATAAGTAAACAAAACTAACTTTTGAAATTAAAAAGTTACATGTCACAGATAAAACAAAAACAATGCACAATTTTCGAATTATTCTGAGACAGGTAGTTCATCAATTAAAATGAATCGATCAAAATAATATTTCTTGAAAGATCTAAAGCGTTTTATAGTAAAATCATGAAACAATAGTTATTTGTTATACAAGGGTGCAAAGTTGTATTTTAACCGCGAGTGTGGAATTGAAGCACGAGCTAGAGATTGGATTCTAGGTTTGAACTACGAAATTGCGAATGGATTCTATGGTTGAACCGCGAGCGGAGCGAGTGGTTCGAAAATAGAATCCTGAGCGAAGCGAGTAGTTCAAAAATAGAATCCAGAGCGTAGCGAATGTTGCAACACACGAGACGTAAAAATAACTTTGCAGCCGTGTGTAACACAAATCTTTTCACCTCACTAAAGCGAGGAAAATATAGCCAGCCAACGAACGCAGTAGCAATGTACATCAAACAAAACTTTAGTTTGTTTGAACGCCTGTCGCGCGCTTTTGTACGTCATTTCAAAAATTGTAATTCTGCATTGAATAATAAAATAATTGATATTTCTGATATATTTGTGACTTTTCAATGAAAAAGAAGGTGCGCAGAAATTAAAATAACCAACATATACAAATGACAATGATGATTATGCGGTCATAAACTCATACTACAATAGTAAAAATCCAGGAAGGAATGAAACATTGATACCCACTTACATTGATTGCTAAAATCATAAGGCCAGTCGAGGGAAACGAGTAACTACTTGTATCTATCAGAAAATACAACTTTTCAGTTTAGAATGCAACAGGATTAGCTTCACTGTCTGTATGAATAAGAGTCATGTTAATTTACATATACATATTATATTATTCAGTATACTCCTATTTATTATGATTTCCTTTTATCATTTCGTTTGACGACTATATTGGGTAGGTAGGTACTTATTTAATCTATTGTACGAATTGTATAATTGATTAATCAATAAACGCACGTGAGATTTTGGTGTTTATTTATTTTATACATAGCTTAGGTACATGAAGGAAAACATTACAAAGGCTTCATAATAGTCTGTTGTAGGTAGCGGGATGTTTGGTGCTTAAACCTGTTAAATTTTACTGTTTTCTTGCTTTGTGACAATATGCAGCACTTGCTCCTATGCAACAAACGATTTTGGACTTCATTTATCACTAGTTTTCGCTTCAATTATTCGATTTAACACTGAAAGAAAGAACATGAAATTATAATTGCATACAAAACTCTACATAACCTCAAAGTCACATATATCACGCAAAATGTATTACACCTATCGTAAGTACCTACAATAATATCTCAACTGGTCTTTGCGTTGATTTAATACATTTGTTGAAAAGTGATGGCAGATATTACATTAACCTGTCCGATCCCACGACCCGAAAACTATTTTTGTCGTTGTCTCCCAAGACCCAAATATGTGCCCAAAATATCAGCACCCTCTGTTTCCCAAGCACTGCAAGATGCCCGAACTCCGTATTTCCCACGAGTTTTTGAGCGAGTCGAGCGTACGACTTACGTGTTGTTTATCGCTTGTGGGACTGAAGTGTTTATACATAAATAAGAGTATTGTATATTTTTATTAAGAGGATGAATTAAGCTTTATGTTGATGTCTTAAAAAAAACTTCACTAGCGCCTAATTCATTCTATATACCTTATGAATTCCCGAGAAAGAAGAAAAATGGGACCTTGTTGAATAGAATCACTAAAATAAAGAGTTTTTGTAATCAAATTACATTTGTATGTTATTATTCCACCGTCAAATAATATATTCTAACTATAATTGGAATAATTACATAATATGACCTTTGTGAACATCTTTTATTTTCACTTCAAAATTCCACCGAGACACTTTCCCGTTGGTATAAACATGGAGTTCGAACTTTGACTGGTCGTAACGTGTTCTGTTTATGTTGAGTGAATGAATGATAAGGTATCATTCTGCAGGGAATTTTATTAGAAATCGAATGAAAGTTAGTCCAATTGAATTAATGCCGTATATTTTCACAAATAAGGCATAAGGTATTGGGGCACAAATTTGAGGCGTGGGATATATAGGTGTACGAAATCGCGGGCACACATTTGAGTCGTGGGAGTTGACGGAGCGTAAGGTTTTGAAGGTCGTGGGAGATCTGGACATTTTATTTGCGGCACATATTTGGGCCCTTGGGATCGGACAGGTTAATAAATAATAAAAAACGCAATCTGAAACTCAAAAATATAAGTAAACAAAATGTCACAGATAAAACAAAAACAAAATGCCACAGATAAGATAAAAAACAATGCACAATTTTCGAATTATTCTGAGACAGGTGTTGCCAACCCGCGGTTTTTCAAATTTGCCGCGCTTTTCTACTGACGTAAATGGTTTGCCAGACTATAACTACATAGGTACAAAAAAATTACTGGAAAATGTAAAATCAATTAAAATGAATAGATCAAAATAAAATTTCTTGTAAGATTTTAAGCGTTTTATGGTAAAATCATGTAAGTAATAAAATTGTTTACACTAAATGTTTTTAATTGAATAAATTATTTTTGCGTCCACAGCACCTGATTTGGTCAGATAATTTAATCAGATGGCGCAGATTGTCCTGTCTGGAGTGGCCTTTACATATTATTATGTTTAAAAAAGTAACTAATAACACGTTCGAATTTCAAATATTCTTTGCACTCTTGTGAATAAAATGCAGTTTTGCTATCTGTTTTTAAAGAATAGAAAAGGGCTTTCCGAGGTAGTGAGGTGAAAAATTGTTTACACTAAATGTTTTTAATTGAATACAATTAAATATAAAATAATTGTTGCGTCCACAGCACCTGACTTGATCAGACAATTTAATCAGATGGGCGAAGATTGTCCTGTCTGGAGTGGCCTTTACATGTTATTATGTTTAAAAAAGTGACTAATATCACGTTCGAATTTCAAATATTCTTTGCACTCTTGTGAATAAAATGCAGTTTTGCTATCTGTTTTTAAAGAATAAAACCGGCCAAGAGCGTGTCGGGCCACGCTCAGTGTAGGGTTCCGTAGTTTTCCGTCCGTCACAGTAAGTGTCCCCACTTAAGAGTTAATAACACCGCCATGTAGGATATGATACGAGAGTTCCACGTACAGCGACATCTATCGGCAAATTAAGTAAACTATTGCGCGCGAGCTTAAAGTATGGAAGATGATTTTTATGGAATAATTCTTTATTGCGTGAACCGATTTTCACCGTTTTTACTTTATTTGAAAGCACGTCATTTCATTGTAATTTTGTAGAAATTACAGGTACAATAAACACCTGCTTATACGGTTAAATTATAAACTTAGTTCAGAAATTATTTTGTAATTTTTTTTCAAAAACTATTCATCCTATCAAGTTCAAAATAATTTTCCTAGAAAGTTTTTATAAAGTTTTACTTTTGAGATTTTTTTCATATTTTTAAAACTTATGGTTCAAAAGTTAGAGGGGGGGGGGGGACGCATATTTTTTTACTTCTGGAGCGATTATTTCCGAAAATATTTACATTATCGAAAAATGATTTTAGTAAACCCCTATTCATTTTTAAATACCTATCCAACAATATATCACACGTTAGGGTTGAAATGAAAAAAAAAATCACTCCCCACTTTACGTATAGGGGAGGTACCCTAATAATTTTTTTTTTCCACTTTTTATTTTACCACTTTGTCGGCGTGATTGATATACATATTAGTACCAAATTTCAGCTTTCTAGTGCTAACGGTCACTGAGATTATCCGCGGACGGACGGACGGACGGACGGACGGACGGACGGGCAGACATGGCGAAACTATAAGGGTTCCTAGTTGACTACGGAACCCTAAAAAAAAGAGCTTTCCGAGCCAGTGAGGTGAAAATATCTTTACATGCACGCTCTGTACATACTCCACTGAGAAATATTTGTGATATCAGAATATTTTTAATTAATTTTACTTTATACCATCGTTAACTCACGAGGATCGAGGACATTAAGGCTCCTTATTCCCTAAAAGGTCGAAAAACTCTATTAATGAAAAAAGCCGCATAAAATGCTATATGTGAAGTGTGATAATATTATAATAACGCTTAAAATCTTACAAGAAATTTAATTTTGATCAATCCATTTTAATTGATTTTACATATTCCAGTTGCTTTTCTTGTACCTTTGTAGTATTTTCCTCGCTTTAGTGAGGTGAAAAGATTTGTGTTACAAACGGCTGCAAAGTTATTTTTACGTTTCGTGTGTTGCAACACTCGCTACGCTCAGGATTCTATTTTTGAACTATTCGCTTTGCTCAGGATTATATTTTCGAACCATAGGATCCATTCGCTAGCTCGTAATTCAACCCTAAAATCCATTCGCTTGGTCGTGCTTCAATTCCACACTCGCGGTTAAAATACAACTTTGCACCCTTGTACCTATATATATAACAAATAACTATTGGTAATCCCGTTAAAGTAACGTAAGTTTAACACTAATTTAAGATAAATGACTAAGGTTGAATTCATAATTTAGTGGAGTAATTTGATAGATTCTAGCATACAAAGCGGCTGTCAAATGTATATCAGGGCTGTCGAATTACTCCATTGAATTATGAATTCTACCTTAATAAAATGATTTTTTTAGAATCCAGTTCAATTGTAATCATTATCATAATTATTTGTTTGGTAGTGCTAATGCTATAGGTAACGTAGGTATAGTTGGATTCATATATTACTATTTACGTACCGGACGGTTTACACTTGTAAGTTTACTTGCGCAAAGTAGGAACGCAGCTATATGCTAGAATGAAATGGTGATATTCTACTCTCATTCTAAACTATAGCTGCTTCTACTAGCCGGAAGTAAACTTGCAAGTGTGCGAGCCTAATAGTCACCGCTAATTCAAATAAGTAGATACATTAATTGAAATAGGTACCATCAGGTTCAAAATTGCATGGTCAATTTATCAATGAATTCATTCATAAATTGGCCATGCAATTCTGAATCCGATAGTACATTAGGTAGGTGCCAATTAGTTTCGGCAGACATTTGATCTGTAATATACGTTGTTCCCAATGTGATTGAAATATTGGTAGATATAATAAAATTATATGATTTTGTTCGCAGCGGCGACAGCGGAGAGCTATTTCAAAGGCAACTCGCGCACGGTGCTGAGCATGATCAGCCCGATGCTGGACAAGATCGCGGGCGACATACTCAAGGCCTTCGTCGACCAGGTGTTGGCCAACATCCCTCTGGACAAGGTCCTGCTGGACGGCCCCGACTAGCTTTCTTCCTCCTACCAACATCGGTTTGCAAAATTATCACATAAGTTTTTATTGTAGAAATATTATAAGTAATTATGACATTTTCTTTATCTTTTTGATGACACCAAAGAGTTCGTGTACCTGCTATGGTAGGATAAAATTATGATTTAAGTAATACCTAATAATAATTAATGAATAAACTCCTCAGATTTTATGTCCTTGTGTTAATGTGTTGTCCATAAACTAATTATTAACTTAATTTTGTGAGGATCACTGAAATTACATTAAGCTAGAAGCACTAATGCCCGTACTCCGTGTGTTATTTATGTATCCAACAATCACCTATCCAAATCATGACCTCGTGACGTGATGTTCCAACTGCCAGGCATAGATTTCTACAATAGAATATTGTCTATAACCTTAAAGAAATTATGATTCTTCATCCAAAAATGTTGGCCGAGTAAATGGCTAGGTTTCCTTATAATTTTGATATAAAAATAACTATCAAGTAAGTATGAAAAAAAATCATATTGCGGCTGTTGGCGTTGCTTGCTTCTTCTAGTTTAATATTTGTTCTGTGAATTGGATGTTTTGACAAATTAATATTGTGGACATGAAAATTCTTGAAAGTATTTGTGCCAAATTGCAATTTTCTTCTAACTATATAAAAGAAGAAACAGACTGACTGACTGGCATATCAACGCACAGCCCAAACCGCTGGTTCTAGAGATTCCGAATTTGGAACGTAGGTTGCTTATAAGGCCTAGGGCTGCACTTAGAAAGGATTTTTCAAAATTCACCCCCTATGGGCGTCCAAGTAATAGGGTGTCCATAAAAAAGAGGGTGGATTACCAATTCCACGCAGACGAAGTCGCGGGGAAAAGCTATTCAAGATTAGAAATCTGCATTAATTATAATCTCTTAGTAGTAGTAAGTCGTTGCTGGCGAAACAATTCCTTCACCAAAACGTATACCGAAATATACCGAAACCTCCAGAATGTAACAAATACTTTTCCGAAAACCGCATCTAAATCGGTTCAGCCAAACGGATCATCACGGATATTTGTTCCTGAGTTATGGATGTTTTATATGTATTTATTATATATATCGTCACCCTCAACACAAGCTTTATTGAGCTTACTGTGGGGCTAGGTCTATTTGTGTAAGTTTGCCCCATAATATTTATTATTATATATTTTTTATTATTACTAGAATAATAGATCTGCTACCAAAATTGTACTACCAAATAATATCAAAAGGATTACCAAAAAAATGCTTATTTTAAGACGATTGTCGCCGGAGTGTCCTTGAGCGTTTGGGCGCTCTCTGCCCGCGCCACCCGCGTACCCTTCTCATTGCGATCGTGCATAAATCCGCCGCGATGCACCGCAATAATGTTCAAAGAATATGACTTTACTCAGAGGCGCGCGGGCAGATTTATAATAATCATACCTAATCCTTTCGTGGATGTTTTGTGATTTGAATACTGTGATTAAGTACTACGGTGACATTTTTTAGGAATGCTACTGTAAAGGTTATCTACCTTTACAACCTCTCTTCTCAAACACTGTCTGGCACGGTGTTATTCAAATTAAGAATTACATACAACGTTCTATGTCAGACGTTCAGGATTCTTTGAGGAGTCTCAAAGGGACAGCCCAAACCGATAGTCGATTTTGATGTACTAGCTAATAATATAAAAAAAGAAAATACATAACTATCAAGTATATTTTGAGAGTATTAATTAAGGATACTCTCTACACTACTAAATAAGATAAGTAATAACGATCTCGATTAGTAGATTTTTATTTAAAAAAATGAAAACCTAGATTTTGAATTTGAAGTACAGTGAGCGGCAAAATATTTATGAATTTAAAAATATTCCGCATATCAGAAAAAAATAAAAAAATACTGACTAGTACAGCAAAAAAAACTGAATGCACATCAAAGCGGTGTTTTCATGTGAATTTGGATTTTTTTTGCTGTGCAAGTGAGCTTAAGAGATGGTTATTTTTTTGTTGCGATTTTAAATACTAACCGTAAAAATTCACTTAATTACGATAAATTAACAACACTAAGCCTATTGCGAGTTGCGAATAGTTAGTAAAAATGCACATGTAAGGAGTGGTATTTGTGCACGAAATCATCATACAAATGAGAGCTGTAAGGCCATTAAATTTAGATCTTTAAAATATAACACAGCGCAAACACTTCTTAGGGTTCCATAGCCAAAATGGTAAAAACGGAACCCTGAAAAGTTTTTTGAAACATGTCCGTCTGTCCGTCCGTATGTCACAGCCATTTTTATTATAAAACATATATTACTGAAATTTTATCTAGAGGTGTGTTCCATGTGCCCTTTAGCAATTTATTGCTAAAAAAATCTTTTAAAAATCTTTAAAAGATTTTTTTAGCAATAAATTGCTAAAGGGCACATGGAACACACCTCTAGATAAAATTTCAGTGTATATATATATATATAGTATTTTTAAAACTTTTTTATTAAGTCAATATTTTCAGTAATAATTGCTTCGAAAGTCTAAATATAATAGCCCCCATTTAACTTTTAATCCGTAAGTCTAAAAAATATGAAAAAATACTAAGAAGGCTTAGTACTTAATTTTCTACGAAAATTATTTCACATATTATCGGTTCATCCGTTTTTGAGTTATCTCCAAGAAACTACTTTCTACGGAACCCTACATTATACATGGTCCGATACAAACTTGGCCGGTCTTTTAAAGATATTTGATAGGTAGTATTAACCCTTAGTAGTAATTTATTTATTCACTTGTGTTGACAATTAATATAAAATTTGTATTTATTTGCATTTCACCGACATAGTAAAGTTTTTTTAGGGTAGTCAACGCGCATGTGAATCTTCTGAGGTTGCAGGCGTCCATAGGCTTTATAACTGCTTTCAATCAGGCGGGTCGTATGCTTGTTTGCCAGCGTCGTGGTATAAAAAAAAGCTTTATTTCCTTTATTCTTGCATACATTGAACTCTTAAATATCAGCAATTTTTTATTAGATTCTCAATCAGGCTTTGCTCAGTGATAGTTAGTAGACTGAAATTTGGTATGAGTAATTATGTGTTTTAATTACGCCTACAAAGTGGTAAAACAATAAGTATCTGAAACCCATTGTTGGATAGGTATTTCAAGAAGAATATGCCTTAAACAACTTTTGGATAAAACGAATACTTTCGTAAATAATAGCTTCGAAAGTTAAAATGCTCTTTGATTTTTGAACCGTGGGTCCAAAAAAATTGGGAAAATTCCTGGAAGTGAGGCCATTGAAATACTTATCACGTATTTTCAATAAAAACTATATGGAATACAATCGGTTGAGCCGTTTTTGAGTTATGCCTATAGTAAAATAACGTAAGTGCTACAAAATATTTCTTTATAGACTACCTTTTGAATGGATGTATTGTAACAGGCCGGCAACTACGGATCCCTACACTGAGCATAGCCCGATATTCTCTTGGCCGGTTTATCTGCAATCCTTTGCAGTTTACTTCGCAATTTCTAGATTTGAGGAATTAGTATAAAAAATAACATTAAATATTGTGTTTAATCTTAAAATAAAACGCATATTACATTCGTTTAGAACACGGTATTCTTAAATAAATATGTTTAAATAAATTCGGTTCTTTGGAGTTTTTTATTAAATTAAATATTAGTGTATTGTATTGCAGTACTAGCAGATTTCCGCAACTCGACGACTAATGCCTATTTTGCGTGATGCATGCGTCTACTAAAACATAATAATTTTAGTTTACTTACATGACCAGTTTTCAGAGCAATGTGAGATTCATGATTTTTGTTTTTTCTCCATTTTTATTTCATTTGTTTTTTACTTGTATTATAATCTAAATAAAATACACTTTTTATACGAACGTACATAAACATGCATACGAGTACATTATCTTAAAAGATAAAACGTCTATACATTATTGATTCCGGGAAGACACGTTATATCCGCACCGCATGAACCCTCTGCAGTTATTTAGTCTTTAGGCACAGTAAGTCCGATATTATTGCTCATGGGCCAGGCACAAGTATATGTAGTACAAGGGAAGCACGGAGCGACGAGCGACACAGCCTCCTCGTCTCAAAGCTAGCTCACGACTGCCAGCAACGCCGTTTTCGAGCTAATAACGCACGAAATGTGGAATTATGATCAAGTTATAAAACAATTAAAAACGGATTTTATCGCGTGTATTGAGTTTAAATTACATCCCGACGTTTCAAACACTTTACAGCGTTCGTGGTCAACGGGTCGACTGAGGAAAAATGTACAATTAGTCGACCCGTCTCAGTCGACCCGTTGACCACGAACGCTGTAAAGTGTTTGAAACGTCGGGATGTAATTTAAACTCAATACACGCGATAAAATCCGTTTTTAATTGTTTTATTTCATGAATAACTATCGCGGCAACCGAAGACAATATTATGATCAAGTTGTTTAAGAAAATTTAATCAATTTAAATATCCTACGTTGAGTTTGTAGTGTTCTGTAGTACATATTTTTTAGTTCAACAATATTTTAAATCGAATGAGCCGTTCAGTAGATATAAGCAAAATTAACCGTAAAACGACATTTCGTTACATTTACATAACGGAGAAACTATACGTTACACGAGTTATTCAAACGTTGACAATGTTGTACATGAAATGGTAAATAACATATATTTTTTTCAAAAATTTTGAATGACCCGTTATTGAGATATATCCCTTAGAAAGTAACAGTTTTTGGCCACCATCAGCGCCTAGCGCCTTAATAACTCCAAAAACTTTCCGGCAAATTATATGCATCACCACAATAATACAGTGTTGTGTAACAAAAATACGATTGATTCGTTTATAATTGATATCGTAGTGCGTCTATGAAAAAAGATGACAAAAAATTTTTGGACGCGAAAATTTTTTTTTTGTATGGGATACGTGGCCTACCCTCCTCCACACTAAATCAGTTTATTTTTTTCGCGCGCAATTTTTTTTTATGGTTTTTCATAATTAGAATACGATACCAATTACGCCCTTAAAAGGATCATCAGCATTTTTGTTACACCCTGTATAGCTGATACCAAAATCGTAACTCCAAACAATACGATAACGGTTACCTAAAAAACATTTTTTCTAGTTGGCTACTGGGACCGGCCTAACCGACCTTTATTGATTTAATAATGCTCGACCGTACTGGTTATGAATATCGACCAATCTCGTGCCGCGCTTTTCAATCTCGATCGTGCCTTACGTTATGCCAATAATAGTGGGACAAGCTTCGTCTACGTGGTCTTCGTGGTGGTAGTATTCGACTGAAAAGCTATTCATTATGTCACGATTGTTAAAAAAACTATTAATGATATCGGGTAGATAGATCTAACATAACTTACATAACAGTAAATTTTTAGGTGACACATATACATATAGGAGTAAAAAAAGTGATAGAGATTTAAATTTAAGGAAAAAATATTTGTTTCTATTTATTGTAAATATATATATATATGTATTTAATTCAAATTAAATGTTTAAAAGACCGTTTTTCACGGAGGACGCATTTAGATATTTATAAAGAGTAGATTGTAGGTGGCGGATGCACCATCCCCGACCAGAGGTGCGTGCAGCCGGTGCGTCGCGCGCTCGTGGCGCAACGCCGCCCGCGCCGCTCCCTCGCTACAAATAACAGAAATTTCGGCGTCGCCGCACATTTACCAACGGACACCCAATCTATGCAAACTTCGCAAATAAACTCCACCAAATAGATCACGTAATAGTAACACACGTGCGAAATGAAGGTGTTCCTGGCTTTAGCGTTTTGTCTGGCTATGTCACAGGGGAGAGTTACGCGTAAGCCACGACTTCATTTATTTAATTAAAATGTAGTGTTAAGATTCTTATTTTGTGTATCAATATATTTATATGTTTCCTTGCAAAACCACCAATTAGGTGCCTATTTATGTAAGGTGCCTTTGCGTAAAGTGTATTTACTTAATAGCATAATATTATTGGACAAGTTAGTTAAGTCTTTCTTTGACAAGGTGGTTGTCATTTGTCATGTGACTAATTGATGTTATCTTTCCTGATGGCTTGAGATTGGCGAGTCGTTGTGCCAAATGCGGTTGTACAATTGAGGAAATGCAATGGGCCCAAGGTGTTTCCGCTCACCGGTGCGCGCTGCCCGTCGGTCACCGGATCACCATGAAACACTTACTAGTGTTAAATAATCCTTACGACCCAAAAGGCGCAATGAAAACTGCTCTTTTTTAATAGAAATCCTGTGACCCATTTCCATTGTTATGAACATTTGAACAGTAATTAATGCTTTAAAACATACTTAGTTATTGACATTTCTTGATATGGTCATCTATACTTATACTTAATATCAAATGCTGATTTATTAGCTACTAGCTGGCCCGGCGAATTTCGTACCGTCAACTACATATTTTTTACTTTTATATTTTAATAGATAGTTATTCTGCTATTCGGGGCGGAGATAAATCCAAAAAATCATTCATCATTAAAATGGGTTCAGATGTTCTTAAGTTATACATGGTGTAACCGACACGGCATTGTTTTAAATATATAGATGACATAATTTTAAAATTAAATATTAATTAATATTTATTACATTTTGGCGCTGAACTAGAGTTAGTAAATATTAAAAACCAAAATAGTTTTGAACACCAACTCTAAGGGATGCTGTGGCAGTAGATACATTGAAATATATTGCTAAGACCAGGTTGGTTTCATTGGTTTCACTTCTATTCTTTGTGAGTATTCCTTACATACAGATCATTTTGTTAACATAATAATTATTACGTATACCCAATATAAGACGGTTCTATTTGTCAACAGCTGATTATTTTCCACAATGCAAGAAAAGTGACCCAGAAATAAACAAGTGCATCATGCAAGCCATCGAGGTGATGCGGCCCCGGCTGCGCGATGGCATTCCCGAGGTACGTCACCGGCGATTTGGTAATGATGAGGATATTTACGAGTATCCTATACGTTATTACATTTTTGATTTCAAGTATGTATATCCACGTTGGTTATTATGTGCCTACAGGACCCCCATTCGACATGCCAAAATGTGTGTGATGTGTGTGTGTGTGTGTATCCTTACGAGATCGTAACTTGTTTGACACAGTAATGTAATAAGTATTTAAAAGTGGTCTCACTAGCGAGAGGCATGTAGTTTTCGGTTTTCGAATTGGGCCCCTGTATTATCTATACTTGGATAAGTTATGACCTTTGCTAATCGAAAATTAAACCGGACACCAATGTTTATAAGTCGTTAGTCTGAAAATAATATTCGAATGTTCCAAGTGGGAGTGGTATAGATATGTGGGTCGCTTTGTGTACCTACCCAACTAAACAGTGTAATACATATATGCCCGCCGGGGACAGGTGAGAATAGATTGTTTTCTCAAGTATCATTCCCATTTGTCCTCGCCATATCTAACCGCACGAGACCGCAGCGGGGACAGATGGGAATACAAATTAACTAGTAGTCTGCCCCGAACTAATAACTCGCGATTTAACGAGAACTTATAAAAAAGAACGCTATTGCCACTAGAGAACTAATCTTATTATTTTAATAAATATTTGGATTTGTTTTATTTTAAGTAGATACACTACTACTTATACTCGTACAAATTATTAAATAGATGTCACATGTATACCTACAAACCATTGGAGGCCTTGGTCACTTTTTCCTTTGTACATGACAGCTATTTAAGTTTATAACGCTTTGCCCACTTTTTCTTACAAACGAGTAGACATTCTCATATGTTAATCAAATAGTTGTATATACCTACCTCAACTATAACAATTAACCAAAATAAAGATTTTTATATTTTACATACATACAGCCTTGGCCAGAAGTGTTGAGCACCCTTGCGATTTTCATACAAAACTCGAAAGTTTAGACCGGCGTTTCTATCTATTTTGAAGTTATTTTAGCAATGAATTAAAACTGAACAGGCATGTTTTGTTGAAGTGAGTAGTAACTGCATAGAATATTTGCAATTAGTCGCACCGACTTAAATTCGCATTTTTGGGACCTCCACTTTTCATATTTTATAGGTACCTTGAAAGTGTTATTAAGTGATGTTTTCTAGTTATATCTATAAAATATAACATTTTACGTCATCGTACATTGTTATAATATGGAATTAATACTTAACATCAAAATTGTAAACAAAAAACAGCTATGCTCAACACTTCTGGCCAAGGCTGTATGTTATCCCGACACAAACTGTCAAAAACTGGAAAGCTTGTAAATGCACAAGAAGCTGATGAATGTGTTTCCTCCGGCAGGTACACATCCCGGCGCTGGAGCCGTTCGCAGTGCCCACGCTGAAGCTAGACCGCACGCAGCCCAACCTGCGCCTCAAGGCCGTGGTCAAGAACATCCGCGCCCACGGCGGTTCACACTTCGTGGTTGACAAGCTTAAGTGAGTAACGCTCAGGTCTCGATGTAAGAACACATGCTGTTTGTTTATGAGTGCTAACACTACACTAGCAATCACGGACTAGATGAGGTATTAATCCTTGCTACCAGTAAAGCTCTAGAAAGTGCCAACTAACGATGGGCGTCTACAAGATGAAAGCAATGGAATTTTTACGTTAAAATAAAATTAAACCAGGCTGCCGCTGCCATCGATGTAAGATAGATTATTCCAAACCGTCATGATCTTATAAACGTTAACGAATCTATCAGATGTGGTGGATGCGACACGCTTGTAGCATGTTTGTATGATATATTTGCAGGTTGAACCTGAACAACAAGTATGCGGCGGAGGTTCGGCTCTCGCTCCCGCGGCTGGCGGTGGTGGCGGACTACGACGTGCGCGGCTCGCGCCTGCTCGTGCTCGAGATCGACGGCAAGGGCAAGCTTCGAGGCAACTTCAGTGAGACCAGCTTCCTCCTTACATACTAGCGATACCAAACCCACTTATAGCAGATAACTTATTTTCATATGAACCTAGTAAAGAAAGGATTAAAATCCTAAAGGACCTATACGTTAAGACTATTGAGGATTGCTGGTGATGAGCGTTACTTCTTTTTGCATAATTCTTAGAAATATTTTGCTCTAGGCATCAACTACTGAGCCACGAAAATATTCACAAGGAATCTGAAGTTATTCTAACTTTAATTTCCATCATGAGCCATAGTCAAAACGTAAATAACTCACTGAAACTTAGACAAGCCGTTTTGACGAGTTATATGGACGCTCCGCCACTGCTAAGGATGTTGATAACATTTTAAACACTGTTAGTTCTTATGCAAGTAAAGATTTCAGATGCTGTGCACGCCGTGACAAAAACCAAAGCACGACATTTTGCACGTTGCACGAAGTATGCTCGGTGCGTTGCACGGTGAATAGCCTGGACTAGACTAGACGAAGAACCTAAATGTATATAGTCTATGATTGTCTCACAATCGCTCGCAATAGGTACTCGTACGTACCTATTACATTATATTTCTAGCCGCCGGTAATATGCATTACGTCAATAGTAACTCGTGCAATGTGATATGATAACTAACCGTGTTTCAGAAACATACGGCTTAGTGGCAAATTAATTATGCAGGAATTATGTTAGGAAACCCACGCCAATTGCATCTCATAACACATATGCCTATTTGTTAATGTTACTCGCAGTAGGTAGCGATTACTGACTGATCGAGATCGGAATATGAAGTGTTCCGTAATGAGGAAGACGATCCTTAGACAAAGGGCCATAATAATGTGCGATTCTAAACATAAAGACCTGTTTCAATAAAACACGACTTGGGTTAACAAGTATTTAGGTACTTAAACGCATTTTAATGTAAAGTAACAACAGTAAACATAGACCAGGTATTTGTTTTTTTAAGCGTAACTTAACGAGTTCGGTATTAATATAATAAAATAGTACAAAGTATAGGTATCTAATTATGAATTCAATCCTATTTATAAAGAATACGATTCCCGATCTCCCGCTTCTCCTTAATCCCAACCAAGTGTCCAATGTGTCCATACTGGCCAGGTTTGGAGCGAAAATAATGAATGATATTTTGAAACGTCCAACTCATTCCTAAATGATGTAAAATATTTTCTTAAGAACTGGAAAATCCTTACAAGCGGCCCGGTATTCAATTTCTTCTTATTTTTTTACAGCTGGAATATCTGTGATTGCAAAGGGTGCGGCTAAGGTAGTGGAGAAGGAGGGCGTCCGGTATCTACAGGCCGACAAGATCGTCACTAGGGTGAAGATTGGGCATGGCCAGGTGGCCTTCGACGACACAGAGCGGCCTTTGGCAGGTAAATTATTTAAACGATATTTCTTGTCCAAATTATTAGGATATTTATATAAGAACCACGTTGAAGGGTGTGCTAACTTGTAGCCTAAATCGGAATAGATACCTTGATAGGTATTGGTACTTTTCCTTTAAACAAGTGCCGCTACCTACAAATTACGCACACTCCGTACTCATTGCGCTGAGAAATATAATAAATATGTATAGCGTAAGTACGAGCAGGTGTAAATTTATATTATAATTAATCCTACTTAATACCATCGTTAGCTCACTATTGCGAGTTATCGATAAATTATTCGGTAACCCCGTAAAGAAAACAAGCGTAACAATAATTTGACATAAATTACTAATACGATGAAATTAGACGGAGAGACACAATAATGAGAGTAACGAAGTTTGCTATACTATGCTTATATCTAGATCTGGGCATCTGGCAGCTGTTAAGTGGTGGAGGTCAAAGATTGCATACCACTTCAAGAATACAAATCCTAGAGTTCTGGGATTACTTTAATATTAGGAGAAATTATATAAATATTTAGATTATAACATTGCCAAAAGTTCCTGTTGGGGGTAATTATTACCGAACGACGAATAATGTTATTCATAGTTTGTCGCCTACTGTTTTTATTTCTGCAATAATGCGAAATGTTTTTTGTTCTAATGATAAAACATAGGCCCTGTTCTCTATATCTCAGATAATTTCGGCTGTTTTTACCCATTTAGGTTAATACTCTTTTCCAGTTAAAAAATTGCTAATCTGTCACTCTGGCCTCCAACCATTCAAAGCTGCCAGATGCCCAGATCTAGCAATAAGGACAGTATAGCAAATGAGTTTTGTTGCTCTCATTATTGTGTCATATCTGACGTGGTCAGCTCTTAGTCCAAATGTTCTTACGATAAGTTTTGTAGGACTAAGTTCAGATTGTTTGTGTTAATCCTATAGGTAGTCATTAGTTAGGTATCGTTGGATTCATTTAGAAATGAGATTTATTTACAAACGGATTTAGGATAATTTTCCGCGTAAAACATTTTACTTCAACTGGCTTTACTAAGATCCGCCTTCAATGAGAAGTAAATTGGATCGTTAAAAATCTCTTAATTTAAATACATTAGGTGCCTACTCTTTGTTTTGGGAACTATTTGATGTCCAATAATAGGTATGTCGTTCCTAATAAAATAATGACATGTGATTGTGTTCGCAGCGACTTCAGCGGCGAATTTCTTCAACGCCAGCCCGGGCGTGGTGCTGGACATCCTAAGCCCGCTGGTGGACGAGACCGCGGCCGCCGTCCTCAAGGCCTTCCTCAATAAGATCCTGGCTAAGATCCCCCTGCACGAGTTCCTGCTGGAGGATGACCCCGCGCCAGCCGCCTAGTTCTTCTCTTCCTCGTACTAACATCTATTTACAAATTATTACATAGGTTTTTTTGTAGAAATATTATAGTTTAGACATTTTCTTTGTCTTCTTCTTGAGGACACCAAAGAGTTCTTATGTACCTGCTATTGTAGGATAAGATTGTGACTTATTTAAATAATAATAATAAAAATTAATGAACAAATACTTTAGCTTTTTTGTCTTTGTGTTAATGTGTTATCCATACCAGTAGGAAATATACTTATGTGGCAACCTCAGAGAACAATAAAAAGCCCGACAACCTACTTCGGGCTTCACTTACCTTATTTTAGAAATATGTAGGGCGTGTAATATTTTATAGTAGATTGTTTGACAAGGCTCTAAATTAGGCCATTGGTGGCTATTTTCCCGAACAAAGTGAGTAATGCATACTATATTTCAATTCGGTTGCGAGAAATGAATAAATAAGATAAAAATACTTATTATGTACGCACAATGACTAAACTAAGGTGAAATTATGGTTTAACTTGACGGTCTTTTATAAACACTGGGAATAAATGCCACAGACGACGCACACAAGCCTTTAAAGCGCTTCCAATTTTTTTAAATCCTTTTGAATTATTGTGAAGTAGGAACTAATAAACACCTCATATTTTGAGAGATAAATTGCGTTTCCTGATTGGTCGATTTTAACATTCCTGTATTCTGATTGGTTGATATTAAATACATTGTTATTTTAAACAGTTTACTCACGAAAAAAGAATCCAGCGTTCCGATTAACTTCGATATGTTTTGTGATTAGTGGATTTAATATGGTGAAGTGTTCCGATTGGTCATTTTAACATGTTTTCTAGATCATAAATATGTATGCATACTAGCCCTAGAGGCTAAATGTACTACTTTAGTCCGTCTTGGTAAGCATAATATGAATATGACACACTTTTTGAGCATGAGAAGTGAAAAATACTTTGACATAAGTACTTACTTGTTGACTAAATGCGATGTGTATCTGCCTACAGCTACAGCCAGAAAGGAAAATCGATACCTAACGCATACCGCGACCAAATTGTGAACTTAGACCCATTTATTACAACCATTACAGATACTATTTGACATTTTAAAATACAAGGGTGCTTTTATGAACCGAGCCGCAGGCGAGTTTTATAATAAGATCACACGAGTGTTTTTAAAGCCTAATTACGCACAGTTGCATACACTGCTTTATCTACACACATATTATAAATCCTAAATGACGTGTTCGGAAACCATTAGAATGACCGCCATTGCAGCGCCATGGCCAACTCAATTGTGCAAACGGTCGGGGAGGAGGATAAACGCGGTCGGGGAGGAGGGCTGGATTTTCATTACGTTACCGACATCGATGTGGTTATGAATTTTCATACATTTTTCAACACTGGCACAGATAATACACTGATGTTACACTACTGGTTGCAATAATGGTGGTAATTACATATACGGTTTCCGAACGCAGAATAGAGGATTTGTGATTGCAGATAAAGATTTTTACCTAGGGCACATAGGGGTGCAGTGTTTGTATAGATAGACGTGTAAAAAAGTTTTTTGTTCCTACTTTTTATAATTGGTTTATAGGTACATAGTTTTTGTATGTACGTACTTAAGTAATTGTAACTAAATGGTAGGCGTACTGCGATGAGATATCTTTACTAAGTCTAAGTACCTAGTTGCAAGTCTCTGAAAAGGAAACACTTTACCTCGAATGATCGTATTATTTACCTAATTGTCTTTTTATGTTCATATCCCCTTACAAACAAAAACAAAACACGTAGAAACAAAATACGTAGGAACATAATCGTGATCTTCATTCTTGTGTTGAGAAAATTGAGGTCAATGTTGTGCCTTGCATAGGTTTAATTACAATTTACAATTCATGATTAGGTACATTACAATATGATTACAATGCAATAATTAAAAATACTACGTTCTAGATATAACTGTTAATTTATGAAAAAAAACCGGCCAAGAGCGTGTCGGGCCACGCTCAGTGTAGGGTTCCGTAGTTTTTCGTCCGTCACAGTAAGTGTCCCCACTTAAGAGTTAAAATAACACCGCCACGTAGGATATGATATGAGCGTTCTACGTACAGCGACATCTATCGGCAAATTAAGTAAACTATTGCGCGCGAGCTTAAAGTATGTAAGATGATTTTTATGGGATAATTCTTTATTGCGTGAACCGATTTTCACCGTTTTTACTGTTTTTATTTGAAAGCAAGTCTTTTCATTGTAATTTTGTAGAAATTACAGGTACAATACACACCTGCTTATACGGTTAAATTACAAACTTAGTTCAGAAATAATTTTGTATTTTTTTTTCAAAAACTATTCAACCTATCATGTTCAAAATAATTTTACTAGAAAGTTTTTATAAAGGTTTACTTTTCAGATTTTTTTCATATTTTTAAAACTTATGGTTCAAAAGTTAGAGGGGGGGGGACACATTTTTTTTACTTCTGGAGCGATTATTTCCGAAAATATTTACATTATCAAAAAATGATATTAGTAAACACCTATTCATTTTTAAATACCTATCCAACAATATATCACACGTTAGGGTTGAAACGAAAAAAAAAATCACTCCCCACTTTACGTATAGGGGAGGTACCCTAATAAAACATTTTTTTCCACTTTTTATTTTACCACTTTGTCGGCGTGATTGATATACATATTAGTACCAAATTTCAGCTTTCTAGTGCTAATGGTCACTGAGATTATCCGCGGACGGACGGACGAACGGACGGACGGGCAGACATGGCGAAACTATAAGGGTTCCTAGTTGACTGCGGAACCCTAAAAATAGTCAATGTCATTAATGATTATCTACGAGCTATACCTACGACCTAAGTAACTAATTGCGGAAACCACTCATAAACATGAGGCACTTCTTGTTTAGAGACCCTTAAACTAAATGTAAAACTAATAAAAATTTTAATTCTAAAACAGCTAAGGAGGTAATGAAATGTTGAATAGGTTTCTAGGTGTCTCTGATTGTATGCAATGTATTTTATTTATTGATTTCTATCAAGTTGCCTTAGACCTTAATGGCGAGGTTGAGTCCTTTCCACATATGGCATATCGCACTGTACCTAAACTAGTTTTCTTCTTTTATAAATACCGAATCCTTCAATACACGTCTTAGATCAGGTTTGAATCCACAGAGGACACTACGTATTAATGAAAGATGGTGTTAATGTTGCTGAAGTTAGTTCTATTAGTGGTGTGTGCTGTAAGTGCCAACGGGAGGCGTGTGACGACTGGCCGCAACAACACTACTGAGAACGATACTAATCAAAACAATCCCTTAGGTAAGTTAATAAATGGTAAGTTTACACTCAATGTCGGAAAGTATTTCATTATTTCAAGCGTCACGAGATATACATATTTGCAAGATTCGGGACGAGTAAAGAATAATATTTCTGCGCGTGCACCAAATATTGCTTTTAAAATATAGTTGCGAGAAAATTGGGGTATTAAAGAAAAGGCTGTGTTGTCCATGAATCAAAATAGTAGCCACTGGCGACTAATTAAGTTTTTTAAAGACATGAAGTTTTTTTTACATTACGTAGGTCTAAAGAAAAGAAAGACTTCCTACCTTCTACCTAAAGCCTTTCGTTTTCACGGCGTTGTCTTCAGTTGTTAGCTTTAGCTTTATATATGCAATTATTTTGATTTTTTATTCACTGACTCAAATAGATTTTCGAATGCCCCGCGAATCCCTTATGATACTTTTACTAGCCTAATCCAAAAAATGTGGCAGGTATTCATATTCACCATGTTATGTGTACAGTCGACTACAAAGAGATGTATCCACTTTTGGACCTTATTACAACGAATAAAGTGAAAAAGTGGATACATCTCTCTGTAGTCGACTGTACTAAGTACCTATGTCTATTGGTTAGCGGAATGCCACTACAGCGACCCCTCGGTGAGCAAGTGCATCGAGCGCGTGGCGACGTCGGCGCGCAGCGTGCTAGCGCGCGGCGTGCCCGCGCTCGGCGTGCAACCGCTGGAGCCGCTGCGCGTACCCAGCATCCGTCTGCGCCAGCACAACGTGCCCGCGCGCAGCTTCAAGTACGACGCCTGGCTCTCTGACGTCACGCTCCACGGTCTCACTGACTACTCCTTTAACCGATTAGAGTAAGAGACTTAAATAAAACACTTAGTTATAAGTACATAAAATAATAAATCGTTATTGATTTAATAAGTGTCATCTTGAAACTGAAGTGATTGACAATATATTAGGTCATAGCAGGGTAGGTATCAAATATTGGGCATTAGCGTGTTGCATGAGCACTAGGACATTTTCTTTAAGTGCAATATTAATAATTTTCACAAATGTCGTAAGCACATATTAATATTTTTCAATTGCGAATGTAAATCGCCACTTAGCTTCCGTTCGTCAGCCACCTGAATGTAACCAGCCGCAGGCTATGACGATTGTAATTTACGCGTGATTATATTTTCCTGTTATTTTGTTTTGCTAAATCTATTTATTTCAAAATTTATAAGTGGTTTGGGCGAAACCCGTCATGTTGCCATCATTCACATTATCGCCAAAATGAGGTCGATGTTGTCATGCCGGAGCCCGCAGTATAGCGATCCGTCTCTTTCGCAGTGTTTACCCGGAAGACCTGAAAGTCACCACGAACATAAGCTTGCCGCTCCTAGCCATGTTCAGCGAATACGTGATACTCGGGGAATTCCAGATGCTTCCCGTTGAATCTACTGGCAAGATGTCTGTCAACTTCAGTAAGTATTTTTCTGAACTTCAATTGCGTGGAATTTGGACATATCTAGAACTTTCATACCCATTTTAACCCTGTTGGAGGGGGTGGAGGTTGATTTAAATCAATTTACTTCTTATTTATTACTTGTACCTACACGTTATAGGTCTGATGAGTGGGTAGGGTAGTCTACAATAAAACTTTCGGGTCCCTCAATGAAATAAAAAATTCATACTGATTTTAACACTTTAGGGGACGAAAAAAAGGAATTTAAGTGAGTAGGTACTACTTACGTAAATGTAACTTATACGTAGTGCTTCGTTGAAATGTTGTGCACAGATTTGATAGATTAGGTAGGTAAATAGATACCTAATCTATCAAATCTGTGCACGAAGTTTCAAAACGCACACTTGAATCGCCTCGAATACAAACTGGCGGCCATCTGTTAAATCAATACAATTTAAAGGTCCACATACAACGTGATAGGTAATCCATATCATAAGGTTCCTTATGGCGGTTGAGCTTACACCTTAATTACTTAAAAATTATATTGAATCTGTACAACGTAAGCGCCAGCCGCTATAAGAGCCATTTAGATTTGGATTATTATGCAACCGCGATGAGAATGGGATAAGACTTAACAGATTTGCCATACACTTACGTCAAAATTAATATGGATTGACAGCTATCTCAATCCTATTCTAATTGCGGTTTAGTAATACCACAGACGACTCTTAATTTCTCGTCCGGGCGTTGACCGGCAAACGGTATCTTATTCCCGGCGCACTATTGAATTTTGTGAAATGCAGCATGTATAGACTGTAACTGGACACTAGTAAAAAATGTAAAAAGTATTTCTTTTGTTCATCATCAGCTCAATGCACGGCGTCGATCGAGGCCGTTGCGGCGCGCGCGCACAAGCGCTTGGTGGTGCGCGACGCGGCCGTCCGCCTGCGCTGCGCGGGCCCGCTGCACGCCGACCTCATGGAGGCGCACTCCTCCACCGGCGAAATGGGTAACACACACCCTCAAATATCTATAAAGTATGATCTAAGCGTAATATGAACATGAACTTATCACGGGACAACTAATGAATTGCTAAACATCAGTGCTATCTATTTGTTATTAATTATCAGTATTATTACTTAACAAGCAATTGTCAGCTCACGTCTAAGTTTGGGTACAGGATCTAAAATAATAAAATCTATGGATACATAGGCAACAAAAATATAAAGTCTCTAATAACCCGCTACTTTTTGTAAATTTCTTTGATATTTGTTTTAAATTCAAAATCTTGAAAATAGAAAAATGTGCCAACTTGGTGTTATTTCAATACATTAAGGAAAGCATTAACAGAACAGACAAAAACTTGTTAGGAATATCTTTTCTATAAATAGTTAATAAACCTAACCCAGCAGAATATATCTATATGACAGAGACTAAAAGGTAAATAGATATTAAACAGCTTAGTTGTTACCCATGAAACAAGAAAGCGATTATAACTATCTTAGGTACACAATCAAAATTGATTTGACGCGCTCTGTTACTTTTTGTTACGCAACCTCCAGTATCAATTTAAAGCATTAAGAGAAAAATTTCCCGTGAATCGCATTTATTAAGCAAGGTTTTTGTTTTGTTTTCAGAGATGATAACCGAACACATAGCGCGCATGCACGCGGGAGACATTGCGGGCGAGGTACAGCCGGCGCTGGAGACGGCGCTGGCCATGGTACTGGAGGACGTAGCCAACAAGTTCCTCAAGCACCTCCCTGCAGACTCCGTCTTTCCCAACTAATAGCACTGTTGCTTATCATTATCACGTACTGCCCTATACCTGTCATCGTTCATTGAATGCTGCCGTTCGTGCATTTTTTCTTCTATGCATGTTTTATCAGGCAGAACTTAAGAACCCTTACGGAATGGCATAATTCTATTATGCACAGAATTATGTAATTAACTATTTAAATAGAATAAGTGCTTTTAGCGACCTAGCGATTAAACTTACGCAAATGCGGGCAATTTTTCGAGACTATATGTCAAATTATTTATTTAATATTATTTATGCGATTAGTCTTAAGAGTTCTTGTAACTAGTGTTAAGGTCTCTACTGGTACCCATTTAATTAAAAATATATTTGATAAAGTATTGTTAATACGTAATTACAAGAAACATAGTTAGGTACCTACATTGTCGGTTGAAAATAAAATTTCGAAATCATTAATCGAATACGTACCTTATTATTTAGAAAATTAATAAAAAAATTGCATTAATTAACTAATAAGCTTTTGTTTACTTATCATACCTACTTTTTAATTATGACACCGCGTAACAGGTTAAAACATATTAGCCGCATTGACTGCCAAATCGGACGAACTCGTACTTATTTATTTAAAAAAACTAAGACATCCTTATGTATTGGGTAGTATTTAAAGGCACGACATAAAAATTGTCACAATCTACATTTCATAAATAAATAATGACTTGTACAATAATTGATGTGCATGCAGTATTTTTTATTGCATGTCAATATTTTGATACGCGGATTATTATTAACCATAAGACTTGTAAATACCTACCGTACATTATTAGGCATATGAAAAGTCTTAGTCTATTCTATATGCATTTTTAAAGAATTTAGACTGAAAAAACACGTCAACGGTCAATGATGAAATTATATACAAGAAGATGTAACTCGTTGGCAAAATCACCAGGTCAGATGTTTTTGTTTGATAACATTATGTACTATTTTTGTTTGATAAATGCGTATGGAAATGGAATAGACTATAGTTAGGTGTTAATGGAACAAGGTTGTATTACAAAGTTATACATGCGATTATTTCAAACGTAACTTGTATTACAAAAGAGTCAAAGGCTTAAGCCATCAGAAGAATGATGTCTTTGTTATATCCGTTTGGTTCAACTGGAAGAATTAAACTCTAGCAGAGTTAAGTGGCTTGACGCACCATGCAAGAGTGAATCAAAATGAGATGTTTTTAGCGCAGCCAATGCGACGTAACGTAACGGGTGGTGACGTAACCGAGCCGGTGCCGGCGCGGTCGCGGCCCACTTCTGCAACGCGGGGTAAACAAATAGAGCGAGTGTTGCACGCCTCGGGCCCGGTGCCCAGGGCTTGCTGACGCCACGACGTGACGCCACACCGAGGGCTTTGGTTACACCGCTCCTTTGGACATCCGAATATATTAATCTCATTAACTTCATTTACTCAACCATCTACAGTTCTATAGCACATGCTCCAAATACTCCATATGGTAGTCCACCATCCAGCGACATGGTCAGAAATCATGGAAAATAATGTGCTATACTTAAACCGGGACTGTGACACGATCGCGTTTAGACATGTTAGCCAGAAACATGCGTCTTATAAACAAGTCAGACTTAAGTTGGTTCTTGTTAATGAAACGCATTTTTTGTTTATATTCATGTGGTATGAGTATTTAATCTAGACTTTTTAGTAACATGTAAGTTTTTGATGGTTAGGTACATCATATCCCATCAAAAACAATTAGTAGGGTCAGGGAGGGAACAGTCGCTAGGATTTTTTCAACAGGCTGTTGCATGAAAAATATAAATTTCTGAACTAATTGTTGCAAGCACAGAGCACCGTGCATTATTAAACTTTCATATGTAGCAAATATATTTGCTGTTACATTCACCAAAAAAGATATATCCATTCTTTTTTAGAAATTGGGAATCGAGCCACGGTGTACCGGTTGCTTTACACAGTGACTAGGACCCGCTAGTACACAGTGGTTCTAACAGTACAGAGTGGCTCGAGTCGCTGTGTACTACGCCCTGTACACAGTGGTTCTAACAGTACACAATGGCTAGGTACGTAGGAATCGAACCTAAATTATATAACAAATAACATTTTTGTTGAATAAAACGGTAATTAGAATTGGTAAGCACAACCCCCGGAATAATCGTTCCTGATTTTATTCTTGATTTAAAATAGGTACCTACCTAAATGTCGCATGATTTATTCACTTTCATTTTATTAAAAAAAAAAAGTGCAAGAATTATTTTTAATTATCACAGAATTTTTATTCTTATTCATATTCAAGTAAATTTTAGTCCAACTCTGTAAGGTGCACAGTGGTTCGCGAGCCACCGTGTACTTTTCCAAAACGAACGACTGTGGACCTTGGCGTCATTTAGTATTTTAGTTCAAATTAAAAACACATACAAACACCTAGGGCCTTGAATTATCAGCCAATACTAAGTAGATTAGACACACTCTTCGATTATAACATAAATAATTGAAAATCTCGTACGAGTTAAGAAAAAAGAGGAGTGAAACTTATCTGGAAATGTAATTTTGATAGCATTAAACACAAAAACGCACCATAACACATTCGCATGGCGCCGGAGCGCCTCACTAACTAGTTCGTACATGGTCGGGTACGGAACGGTTCCGATTGATGTAGAGGACAGACATAAAGCTCTTTCCGTTTCTCGCACAGCACATTCGAGCCACTGTTCCCACCGAGCGACTGTACCCTCCCTGACCCTACATACATAGATGTGCAAAGCCACGTCATATTGTTTATAAAAAATATTGACAGTTTAATTTTGAATGGGTCACAATTCAATGTTGTTAGTTAACTCCAGTGGGGATTGAATTTTAATGGATACCGGCTTGGTTTTACACTACATCTCAATTCAATTATTTTTGCGGTAGAAGAACTCCGTAGCTAGACTTGCATTTTTGAAGGGATCTCATTCCTTTTTGTAAGTAGTCCTCCAATTTCTCCTTCCGGGTTCATGCCCATGCACATTCCCATAACAAGTCCCACTCATAAACCCGTACTCATCCATGGGTATACCTTTAAGCTACCTTAATTTTATTATTTATTCACCTATCGAATTTGATGGTGTAAAAGATTAAAATTGCATTAACTGAGTAATAAGTGACTTTGAAATTGCATTTATTTCTATAAGATTGTTGTTTGTGAAAGGACAACCAGACAGTGTGTGTACAAAATTTGAAAATTGTATGTTTGCTTAAAGTACCTTTGGTTATTGATAATCGGGGAGTTACCTGATCTAGGTACGGGAGTATTTAATACACTCGGTGAGTAGTTATGTGAATCAGTGACATAATTAAGAAACATTGACATGTTGAAATAAAATGAAATGGGGATTATTTATATATTTCGTTTACTGTAAATTCAGGTTTCTAGCTTTACCCACAACGGAATAGAGGCGGTAGAAAACTGCCCTATATGATTTCGGGAAAAGGATGGTACTGACGTGTTTTTGTTGTTTGTTTTGTTGGACTGGACAGAGGCACGGCGTGGCCCCAGATTCTCTGGTACTTATGAAGTATCAATATTCCATCTACGTCAAGTCTGCTCGCTAATAAGTGCTACGTCAACTATGTAGCCGCTGTACGTTGCCAATACAGACGGGCTCTGTCAACTCCTTTGGTGGGGATACCTACCGATGAAAATTAAAGCATTTGCATATAATCCTACTTGGGTACTCGTACCCAGGGATCGGAAACCGGTTCTATTTTCAAAACGTTCTCGGGTCAATAACCTAGACCGTTCTCTATAGCGTTCTCGTTTGCGGTGAGCGGTTTGTACAATGGTTTTAGGAAAGAACATTTCCCGAAAGAACAGTTCCCAATAAAGAACGTTATGAACCGTTCTTTCGATAGCGTTCTGTTCTGGTTACCGGTATTTACAATGGTTTTGGGAACGAACGTTTGCAAGCTCGTATCGTTCCAAAAGAACGTAAAAAGAGCGGTTCTTTCGATAGCGTTCGCAGGAACAATATAAACCGGTTCTTTTGAATTCAACGGATATGAAATGAGTCGTCATCGCCAACCAATGGCCATTAGTTATTTCAGTGTATGCCTTAGCGTAGTGTGTTAAGTACCTATTTTCGTTTTTACTCAGCAGCGATGTCCATTAGTTCGAACTTAGACGTGAATAGCGTGGAGGTTGGTTGAGTTGATTTGATTGCTTTTATATTGGTTGCAAAGTACTTTTTGTGTTGCACTGCGTCGAGAAAGCTCTTCCGTTTGAAGTAAGTAGGTATTTGTACTTTCATAAAATATCCGTGAAGTGAGTAGGTATATGTGCGTGAGAAGAGGCCCTACACGTCTATGGTCGCTCCAAGACCATTGTATTTTTGTGTATGTATTTATGCAGGGACCAGCCGGACCCGCTTACTCTAACCCGTTTCAAACCTGCGTTTTTTTAACGCTGGGTTTCAAAAACAGCTTCATTTCGGTAAGCTTTTGGGTTACTGGTGAATAAACTAATCCCTTTATTTGAATTAATTTAGGTTAGCGCTTACCGATATCAAAAACTCAGGCAAGGGTTATATTTATCGCTTCAAGCGCTGATTAAATACGAGCAAGTTGTTTTAGCTTTTAAGTCAACTGCATATGGACTATTATCGCAGCGCCCAACGCCAAACACGGCGGTTCCCTGCCCGCGCGCGCTACGTTGTAGTAGGTATAAGTACCTACCAAAAAAAGAGTTCGGCATACGCTTCTACGACGGTGAGTATTTTTCACTCCAACACATAACAAACAATCAATCAATTTGAAGTTGTATTAGAGTTAGATGCATTGGAATAATTTTCAAACAAATGCTGATATTTTCCATTCAGACATTTAGGCGCTAGCTATATTGTGTAGTTAATACATTGGAGTTGTATTGACGTTGGATCGTGTCTAAGCGTGTTTTAAAGTTAGAATACGGCCCAAATTATATGTATAAATTAAGTTTAATAAAACTTAAAAAGGCGGAGCGGTCAAGAATTTGTTCAAGTCAGTGTTAAAATCCAACATGGCAGAAATGCACATATTTAAGCCGTACTGCCGCCATACGGAAAAAGGAACTTCTACATGAACATAAAAATGGAAAAAATAAATGTTTTGTTATTAAAATTAAAAAAAATCCCCGCGAGAAATGGAGAAAATATGTAATTTTTATAAATACAAAAATGTGTATAACACTACCGTATGAACTATAGCGCTGAAGATGCGAATTTTTTATTTATTTATGTTATGTTAATGATAAATTAAATTTTATGTTTCTTCTTAGTATAAAAAATACCAAAAAACACTTGTAACTCCGAAGAAAGGACGTTTCTGGCTCGATACGTTTTTTCTACGTATTAAACTGCAAAACGTCTTTTCTATTTAGGAATGATTTAGAAACAAGTGCTAGTTAACTAAGAAACACTGACCCATTTGCTGCTTTTCAACGAATTTACGCCAGTTAAATTTTCATCAACTTAAAATTATATGTGGCTTTCCATTAGAGAAGGGCCGTTATGCTAATTTCTAGTTACGGAAATATGAAAGATTTTCTGAAATACTTAAAATCATCATTTTTTTCTTCTTTTCGTAATAGTAGAATATAGGGATACAAATCTATATCTAGCTTAGTTTCACTCGCATACGTTAAGTTTTTTTAGTGAAAGGTGGCTTCAAATTTTAGTAGAAAAAGGCCTTTAGTATGCTAGAGTGCATACAAAAACGATAAATTAGACCCGTACCGATAAGTTATGAAGTTTCGATAAAATTAAAGATGCTTATTATTCACATACAGAGTTCAGCCATCCAACTTAGCTAATAAAGGTTAGGTGGAAGAGATCCCTTAGAGGGATAACTTCGCCTTTGTACACACTCACAATATTTTTGTTGGTCATGTATTTGTTTTGTGCAATAAAGTGTTTTACTACTACTACTAATAATAATAATAATAATTTGTGTCATCTTAGGTTGTTGCTTAGGTAGAAACTTAGACATTTCTTTTTTTAAACATTATTCGGTAAGTAGAAAATAAGAGATCAAAATTGTTTTTTTCACTGTAACAGCAAAGTTGTTACTGACGCACGCACGCGTTTTGTGTCACTATCGTCAACGGGAATACTGACGTTCAATCAGCACATATATGTGGACTTTTATAAGCCTATATAAATTAGAGTTGATCGATTAGGCACTGTGCTTTCTAAAATATCGGTATCTATTATTTAAATAAATTTGTGCCATATTAATCAATGATATTTATTTATTTAATTTTTTTTTCTTGTATGACCCTGTTAACAGTACAATAAAATATTAAAGTTTGCGTCAATATTTTTATAAAAGCGTATCGAAACAATGTTTGCAACGGCAGATTTGTGTGCCACGGAAAACTTAGTGTACCATATAAACAGTATTTTGACAAATTATCACAGGCAATTTAAAACTAATAAATGTATAATTTATGCACCAAGGCGGTTTGTTTACAGAGTGCCTATCGTGAAACGCGAAAATCGAAATTTCGTTATCTGCCTCTCGGTCGGACTAGCAAAGGGACGGGGCTGGACTTAATACATTTTTCATCAGTGTGATGTCATAATACGGCTATGTTTTATATAACTTATCGTATAGAACACATAAAAATAAGCAACCTTTCTTTAACACTTTTTTTTTAGTTCAATAGTTTCGAAGTTATGGGGCTCTAAAGGTTGAGTACAATTTAGACTATTTTGGTTGAATGGTGTCATTATGACACATACTTTTTTTGTTTTACTGTGTAGTAGAATGTGTTAAAATAAGCAAATTTTATTAAAAACATTTTTTTTACTCAAAAACTTCGAAGTAACCGGACTTTGAAGATTGACTACATGTAGTAAAATTTGGACTTAAAAAATAAAATGGTGACGGGGCATCAATATAACGTGTACTTTTAAGATTGATAAAATAAGCGTGTATTATTTGAGAAACTTTTCTCTTAAAATCATAAATGGCCGAGATAATGGACTCTGAACTTGTATATAATTTGGACTTCGAAAAAGAAAACCAGCGATGGGGTATCATCATAAAGTATATTTTATGATTTTACTGTATAGAATACACTAAAATAAGCGTGTTTTATTTGAAAAACATTTCTCTTAGATCAAAAATGGCCTATTGGACATGGAACTTGTAAAAAAAAAACCATCGACGGGACGTCATTATAACGTGTACTTTTTATGATTTTTGTCGTATAGAATATGCTAAAATAAGCGTGTTTTATTCGAAAAACTTTGGTCTTAAATCAAAAATGGCCGAGATAATGGACTTTGAACTTGTATATAATTTAGATTTCGAAAAAAAACATTGACGGGACGTCATTATAACATGTACTTTTTATGATTTTTTTTCGTATAGAATAAGGTAAAATAAGCGTTTTTTAATCGAAAAACTTTTTTCTAAAATCAAAAATGGCCCAGATAATGGACTCTGAACTTGTATATAATTTGGACTACGAAAAAAAAAACCAGCGATGGGGCAGCCTATGAATCATGCCCGCGCGAACGAGTTATATACCTACGTTTTGCGCCTCCGCGCAGGGAGCTAAAGTCAGTAGGCTACCAACGCGCTCACTGAACGCACGTCGTACCGCGCGCGACGCTACTCGGAACTCGGAACAATGTCATCACGAGGGGTGAGGCAGGTGGATGTCATATCCCCGAAACTGTTCACATGCGCATTGGAAGACATGTTTAAGACGCTGGACTTTTTTTTTTTTTTGAACCTGACTTGGGCTTTATGCTTCTGAAGTGCTAAAGCGGGCGGACTGTTCGGTGGGATGGTTGCCCGGGGATAATCCAGGACCCTTCCGCGACCAGACGTGATGTGGTTGCTACGCTGGAATGCTCCTACCGAGCTTGCGCTTCCAGCGAGATCAGTTGAAGCGAGTTCAACCTGATCTGGGTGAGTGGGGGGGGGGAATCGAGCTAGCGGGAGTTTTGTCGCTGGTTTGCTATTCCTAGCCTAGCTGAGAAGACTCCAGCAAGAAACTCAGCTAGGCCCGACGACTGTCGGGGTGACTCTATCCGGTATGCGGCGGTACCGGGTGGATAAGGCACTGAACGTGTCGCCTGCCCCCGCCGGCGGGGACGCAGTGTACATGTGGGGGAGGGCGCACGCACAGCGTTCCATTTCTCATGAATGGCCGCTGTGAGTGCGTCGTCCTGCTCCGTAACGTAGTGTCTAGGCCTCCGAAGCGAGCGGCCCCTAATCAGTGACTTACGTGTTAAGAGTCCGGGGGGGGAGGGTTGGGAATGTAGTTCGCAGCCTTCCTAACTAACGGATTACTACTGTGTGGAGCTTTGTCAAAATAACGCCATTAAAGAAACCATAAAGGGAGTCAAGCCCCGCGTCATGGTGCAAACTGAGGGTTGTCTGGTACCACGGGGCACCAGTCGCCCTACGGAGGAAACGATTCTGAAAGGTCTGAAGCGGCTCGAGACTTGACATACCCACGTGGGTAAAAACCACACTTGAGTATGCCATGATTGGACGAACACAAGTCTTGTAGAGTGTCAGCTTATTTCCAAGTGACATTTTACTAAACTTGTTAATCATCGGCGCTAGCCTTCCTAATACGAACAGCGCTCTGTTGCGTACCCTACGGATGTGGCTTTTGAAAGTCATACGACGGTCGAGAGTGACGCCTAAATATTTGACCTCATTAACCCACGGAATGGGCTGGTCAAAAAGCCGGACCGGAGCCACCTTCCTGCCTGTCGGACCTATGGCAGTAGGGTGGAAGATAATCGCTGCGCTCTTGTCCGGATTGACTTCAATACGCCAAAGACGAAACCATTGACCTAGGCCATTGATTGCCTCTTGGAAGTATTTCCGAACAAGAATGTAGCGATTGTGCGTCGTGAAGAGCGCGGTGTCGTCCGCGAACAACCCTAGTTCGACACGCGGGTGCCTAGGAATATCGTTCATGAACAACGAATAGAGTGTAGGCGAGAGGACGGAGCCTTGCGGGACTCCTGCCCTAATAGGATGTGGAGGTGGAAGCGTTCCCTCCAGTCGGTAGCAAAAGCTTCTGTCCGTAAGGAAATCTCGTATTATGAGTACGAGTCTGTCCGGCATACCGATCTGATATAACTTGTATATCAACCCATTATGCCAGACCTTGTCGAAGGCTTTCGCCACGTCAAGAAAGATCGCTCCCGTCTTCAACCCTGTTCGACGCGAGAAGCCGTCCAGCACGTGCTCCGTGATGCGGTGCACCTGTTGGACGCACGAGTGTCCGGCACGAAAACCGAACTGCTCGTCCGTGATAATTGAATTCTCAGTCGTGAACCTGAGAATCCGAGCGAGGATGATTCGCTCATACAGCTTAGCAAGCGAGCTGAGTAAGCTGATGGGCCTGTAAGAGGCTGGCGAGGCCCGGGGTTTGCCGGGCTTCGCTATTCCGATGACCGTGGCACGTTTCCACGCGGCTGGAAAGTGACTATTGGACAGGGCGGCATTGAAGATGCCGACCAGAATGAGTAAGAGATGTTCGGGCAGAAGTCTCAGCATGCGGTTGGAGATGCCATCCGCACCCGGGGACTTCCTTACTCGAAGATACCTTACTCGATCGTGGACTTCCTTAACCGACACCGGTACGAGAGGTGAAGTTACGGGGAGACGCGATCTCCTGTCCACCTCAGAATTTACCCTCTCGACATGGGCTTCATCGGCAGGCAGGAGGCTGGCCGAACATTGAGACTCTAAACTATTGGCGAGACATTCTGCTTTCTCGTCGTCCTCGAGTGCGCGGGTTGGAATACCGGGGCGTTCCAAAGGGGGGATAGTCCAGACGGTATCTGGACGCTGGACTGGAAAGGTAAGGGCATAAGCATAAACGGCGATTACATCTCACACCTGCGATTCGCTGATGACATAGTCATAATGGCGGAGTCGCTAGAGGAGCTGACCCAGATGCTGGACGGCCTAGCTTCAGCCTCGCGACGCATCGGTCTTGGCATGAATTTTGATAAAACCAAAGTCATGATCAATGGCCACATTGATCCGGGACCGGTCGTCGTACATGGCCATCTTCTTGAAATTGTTTCTGAATACACCTACCTTGGGCAGATCCTGCAGTTAGGTAAAAACAATTTTGAGAAGGAGGCCAAGAGAAGGATCCAACTAGGCTGGGCAGCATTTGGGAAACTACGCCGAGCCTTCTCGTCATCCATCCATACTGCAATGCTTGAAAACGAAAGTTTTCAATCAGTGCGTCCTACCCGTAATGACCTACGGAGCTGAGACGTGGGCACTCACGGTAGGGCTGGTCCACCAGTTCAAAGTCGCTTAGCAAGCTATGGAAAGAGCTATGCTCGGAGTTTCTCTGAAGGATAGGATTCGTAACGAATACATCCGACAGAGAATCAAAGTTATCGACATAGCTCAAAGAATTAGCAAGCTGAAGTGGCAGTGGGCCGGCCATATCTCGCGAAGAACCGACAACCGTTGGGGTAAACGTGTTCTTGAGTGGAGACAGCGTCTCGGCAAACGTAGTGTAGGACGCCCTCCGGCCAGGTGGGATGACGATCTGCGAAAGACTGCTGGCAGATGCTGGATGCGGCAAGCTGAAGACAGGGCGCTATGGCGCTCATTAGGGGAGGCCTATGTCCAGCAGTGGACTAGTATAGGCTGATGATGAGGCAAGACACGCAAAAGTGCATTGCCCCACTCGCCGGCTTCCCGCCCCCCTCTCCTCCGCTCAGTTCCTTTGTCGAGTATGTCAGCTTTATCACCCCGTGCGCGCCTCCGTGAGCGAGCACCTACATCGTAACTACTAAGATGCCAGCGCTTGGTTGACCTATGTTTTAGCTGGTTAAGAAACGAGCCGGGGGTCTACTTCTAGTGGTCATACAGAAGTACGCCGAATAGGCTATCAAGGTCACGCGCTGTAGTTAGGAGGATTTCCTCTGAACGCAAATATTGTTTCTGTTTAATTTTTGACGAAATATCATTGAAGAAAGTGACACAAATTGAAATATCTACTTTTAAATCCATTTTTGATTATTAGAATGTGAACTCTGATGACATTAATAATTTATTAAAACGATAACAGCCTAAAAAAACTTAATTACCAAGAAACTTAAATTTTCATTGCTTCATTGGATACATATTGATTTTATTCACATTTTTTATGGTGATAAAAGATAAAAGATATTTATTCTTGAATTTAGGCACATTACAATGCACTTATGAACGTCAGAGAGAGAAAAAAAACTACCTCCGGTTCTAACCCTACACCTCTGACCCGAGAAGAATTATTTATGACCGGCAAGAAACTCGGCGGGACTTATTTTTTCAAAACAGTAATACAGTAATATTACATCTTAAAGATAATAATGCGTAGTTCTATAAGAAGGCATATCAAAACAGCTTAAGAGACATACAATGTACTTATTATTTAATTAAAATAAAATAATAATAATAAAATCCAAATCTGATTGCTTCACAAAACGTTTGATATGCTTTCCTATCTGAACTGTGTCCTCTAAATGTTAGATGATTTTGTAGTATTTTCTGGTTTGGGCCATGCATTTTTGTCCGTCATATAGTCCTCGACCCTGTAATAACCCTTTGACATTAAACTTTTTTCAAATATTTCTTAAGAGCGGGAAATGATAAATTTAAAGCATCGACGGGTAACTTGTTATAAATGTGAATACCTTGACCAAAAAATTACTTATATGCTTTGCGGATACGACTACTTCTGATAGCAAGCTTGTTTTTATTTTTAGTGTTATAGCTGTGGATGTCAGAATTTTTTTTGAATGTATGTATATTCTTTACAACAAAAATAATATTGTCATAGATATATTGGGAAGCAACAGTTAAAATATTAATTTATTTAAATAGTTCTCTAACTGATGCACCTGCCGTTAAGTTATACAGAAAGCGGATGGCTCTTTTTTGTAAAACAAATATAGTCTGTATGTCAGCTGCTTTGCCCCAAACCAGAATACCATATGACATTACACTATGAAAATAACTGTGATAAACTAAGCGAGCTGTCTCAATATTCGTTAATAGTCTAATTCTCCTAACGTCATGAGCGGCCGAGCTTAATCGAAGAGCGAGTTTTCTTATATGAGGACTCCATTGTAGATTTTTGTCCAACGTCGAACCAAGGAACACTGCTTTATCTACTATCTCTAAACATTCACCATTCAGGAGAATCTTAGTGTCCACCGGTGCAACGTTTGGCAAAACAAATCTAATACATTTGGTTTTCTTAGCATTAAGTAGCAAATTGTTAATAGTAAACCAGTTCAGTACAGCAGCTAGTGTGTTATTGATTACAGTAAAATCGGTAGATTGCCGGTGCTGATATAGATAATCCTTATTTTATGAACTCAAATTTTTTATACGTAGTTTTTTAGCGTTGTCATACTTATATCAAATTGCACTCGACGTAAATGACACAAACTGGTTTTGTACAACAATAAAACTGTTCTAAATAAAAAACGGTTATATTTTTTAACTCTAATATTATTTTACTCAAGTTATGGCAAGCTGAAAAAGTTAACCTCAAATTATTGAATAAAAAGCAACAATTGAATATATTATAAAACGCACTGAAAGCTTCTCATGTACACACTGTATTTCCAACTTCAATACTAAGTGACTTTAGAATTTTCTAAACTTAACCCTCAAAATATTGCCAGCGCGACGGGACTAGATATAATGATTAAAATGTATTATTTTGAAACTATTGAAAATGAAAAGGAAAATGGAAATGAAAGCTGAAAATGAAAAATGATTTATTTACTATTGTTAATGTAAATACTTAAGGGGCTCCTGGCGCCAATGGCTTTCGTTTTGAATGCCTTAGTTTTCTAGCTTATCATATTAACAACAACAACCTTAAACAAAATATCATTACTTTCCCCTCTGCTTTTTTTTCGACCCGTCGCCCCCTCCATGAAATAAAACCGGTCACTTCGTACACTGAAGACAATCAGGAACACATTCATACCAGTTTTAGGTATCGAGGACTTTTCTCCAACCAAGCCGGTGTCCTCCAGTCTATTAGGAAAAATCTTATATTTTATAAAAAAATATAAAAAAAATTGTAGCTTTCAAATGATACCTATCACGAATTGATCCGTTACATAGATTCTGAGAAATAATGAAAATACTCAAAATACTACGACGGTCGGCCACCATTTATATGACGAAGCGCAGTGACCCATGCTGAACAAAATTCGCCATTACTTGGTTATTTAATATTATATACAAATAAAACTTATGTTTTAGAAAGCACATAAAATTTTCTGTATATTTTATAATGACATTCATTGCGGTTAAGTGATACTTTATTGAGTTCTAAGCATGTTTTATCAGTACTTACGCAAACATGCACAGTAAAAAAACATATTTTTCAAATATTTTAATCTCACACGCACCGATCGGTTCCATAGGACTCGAGATATGAACAAATTTCGATGACGGTCGGCCGCCATCTTTCCTCTCCCCCTTTTTTTCGACTAATCCCCCCTCCATAAGATAAAACCGGTCACTTCCTATTTTAGAGACAATGAGGAACATATCCATACCCCATACCAGTTTTAGGTAGTTAGAAGAGATGTCGACGACTTTTCTCCAAACAAGCCGTTTTCCTCCATTCCATCAAATTTCAAAAAAGTCGTCGTGACAAAATGTATGACAAAAACTTACAAATTTCATGTAAGCTCTAATAAATATCATAAGATAGCGGAACAAACACTGTTGTCATGTATTAAAAACACACAAAAACTTAATCTAAACCCAATTTTTAAAACGATTAAGTTTAGTGATTTTCTTTAATAAAATTATAGGTAGGGTACCACCATGTCGATGTACTAAAATTTTGTGACTCGTTAGTGAAATATGATTTTTTTAATGCATTTTCGTTATTTCAGGCATGTTAAAAAACTTTTTGATATGAATAGGGTAAAAGCACCAGTAGTCAGCCTTTTAACGAAATGTCTATGTTCAAGATCGTATAATTTGCCCACTTATTGACCAATAAGAGTTATCAATGTTTCTATTGTTCAATAATTTAATCTAGTTTAATGTTTGTAAAGAATAAAACTTAATTCAATCTTGCTTTTGAAATTATTTTATTAAATATAATGAAAGGGCATTTTTGCCAGTAATCAGCCCTCTGTGTACCAATACACAGCCTTTAAGAATCCAGTGCCCAGCCATCCCATTTTAACGGCTGATTACTAGGTTCGAGTTGAGCGATCTTATTGTCCAGTGGTCAGCCACAGGCTGACTACTGGGTATTTAATGTATTTCAATCAAATAAAGTCGTAATAACGTAAATATTTAAAGGGGCTTGATTTAACGACTTACACTTCATTTGATGATAAAAAAAAGTCTTAAATCCTATAGTCAGCCTCCCCCGGCTGACCTCTGGGTTTACGACCTTTTTAAAATTACTGCTTCAAACCCAATAGTCAGCCAGGGGAGGCTGGCTATTGGATTTTGTACATAAAGTAGTTCCCAATAGTCAGCCGCCTTAAAAATGTTACTTTCATATGGATTTATACATATTTTTTACGTTTTTCAGATAGTTTAAGTAATAATTAAGTGCAGCCATCCACATTCTTTCAACAAGAAATCACAATTCGGCTGCTATCATCTTACCAAAATATCATGTGACACTCCATAAAAAATGGCGCATTTAACATAAGCCGTCATGTCAGAAGACACCACTTCTTTGAAATAGTATTATTGTAGCTCATGCTAGAGATTTTTTTAAGAGTTAAGCTATTTTTCAATTAACAGTTCATTAATTTATAATATTGCATATTTTTGACATGAAAATTAGAAAAACTTTACTAATTACAGTCAAAAATAGGTAAGAAAGGCTGACCACTGGTGCATGGCTGAGCACTGGTGCGTTTACCCTAATTAATTGCGGATTATTACTTTTATAGTTCCTTTGTGCATTCCGATTCAGATCGGAGTACATATTAAACGATTATTAGATGGGTTTAACGCGAATTAAATTATATTTACCTTGAGTTTCGATGTTTCGAGTTTCGACACAGGTTACACTGGTAATTTTTTCAGGACTTAATTCACATGAGACCCGTCAAATGTTCGTTTAATAAGGAGTGGTCCGGAAAAAAAGTAGCAGTGTACAATCTTGTGTATTTTTTAATTTAGTGCTAATTTTGAAGCAGTATATTTATTTTATTAATCCTTAGATACAATACTAATAAAAAAAATACAATCATATCATAATAGAATATGTGAGCATATTTATGTTTTCGCGTTTTTAATTCAACATACTTTGTAACCTTTTGAACAACATAATTTGACAATCTTCAATCGACATTCGCTACAATGCCACAATTGTATTTCCATTTTCACAACCCGTTTTTTTTTTTTTTTTTTTATTTATTGCTCAGTAATAAAAATACTTAAAACTACTACAAAACTTCGCCAAACTGCGAAACAGTTTGTTGGCGAATGGAATACACCCATTGTACATATATTTCCTTACATTACCTAACTTAACTACTACTTACATCCAAGCACTATGAAAACGGGTCACTTTGTATGGACACTTTTATGCTTTTCAGAATTTCATCTTACCAAGAAGCTACATTAATTAACTGTATTTTAGCTAGGATAGTCAGGAAGACTCTCTAATCTAACCTCTGACAAAGATTTTTCTATGGGAGATAATTTTCTATGAAAAAAGGCAAATACATTTAATTAAAAATTACTGTAACTACCTTAAAATGAAGCCAGATAAAAAAGTTTACTATTGAAGAAAGACAATTTATTAAGGTATAAAATAGCTCATCAAATCAAACTATAAGAAAAAACATGTTTTTGAGAAACACCTCAAAAATTCTGTCAGAAGACGCTGTTCAAAAAACTATGTGTATGATGGAATACAAAAGGCGAAAACTTCCAAACGCTGTTTTATTTAAGTATGATTGTATTTATGTTTTGTATGATTATATTTAGAGATTATTTAAATATAAACACTGCTTCTAAATCGGCACAAAATAAAAAGATAAATTTAAAAAAGGCACGGCTACTTTTTTTCCGGACCACTCCTTATTATGCTCTATTATCTGTAATACATTTTGAAATAAAATATGGATTCAATCAAATGTAGTTCGTAGGTAAAAAAGCTGCCGCTTCTGCAGTAAAAATCTATAAGAACAGTGTGTTACTACACAAAACGTCGCAAGCGCCGCGAAATTCGCGGCGCTTACGATGTTTTGGTTGCAAAAAGAATGTACTCTTTAATGCCCCGCGCGTCGCTCCACCGCACTGGTTGTCACGAATTTGCGACACTATTTTTCTTTGGTATAGCTTCTCTGAAATGGAAATATAAGCCGTCTTCGTATGGAAAAGAGACAGTGCCAGCACAGAATAACTTTACTAATAGTATGGTGCGACGCGGTATCAATGCGTCGGCGCCTACAAAGGAAAACGGTGGCCTTGGCAAGGCCGACTTGCGATCGAGAAGGGCGCGCGGCTAAGAACGGTTTATAAAGTTCTTGAGAACGTTTAAAATATCGTTCCTGAATGATTTTGTTCTTTGCGAACGGTTCGAATTCCGCTCCTAAAGGATTTTGTTCTTTGGGAACATTTCAAATTTCGTACTTCAATATCGGTAACCGAAATGATTTTGTTCTTTCGGAACGTTTTAAAATTTGTTGTTCTTGAGTACCGGGAACCGAAATGGTTTTGTTCTTTTAGAGAACTTTCTTGTAATAAACCGGTATACAGTGGGAACGAAATTAAGAACGGGTTCCGAACGATATCGAACGGTATTTTGGGAACCGTTCTCGATCCCTGCTCGTACCTATGGCAATGGACGTTCTGAACAAAGACTGCACATAATTAACCTACAATACCTCAGATTTCCTACACAGGCTGTTTTATTTATTATTACTAATATGAGGCACATAAAGAGTATATATAGGTAAGTATCCATTAAATATACATATCGGTATAAACGCATTTGCGTAGGTTAAGTTGAGCAAAATATACAACATAATGTTGAGTAATATGTACTATTTACTTCAGAGTCCAGACACACACATAAATCCATGTATGGCCAGGTTTTTAATATACGAATAGGTAACCTGGTTGTTATACTCGTAATGGCGAAATAGCAATAAACTTTTTTTAGAATCAGTTAATCTTTTTTATTACTTACAGAAAATCAAACGTGATGAGTTTATCATTTCATAAGATCTAGTGATAGCGCTTCCATAACAATTACTTAATTACAACTTATTTAAGATAAATATCATGATCTATCATCACGTATCCTTTATTATTTATTACCGTAGAGCGAATAAGTCCTTTCATTCGACATAATATTTTATTAAAATGTGGAAAATAATATGGCTCTTTAGCGGAGTCAGTTCAGTCTGTGCGGGAATAGACAAAGGCTTTGTGAACTGTAATGTACAATTTAATTTATAATAGTATAGCCGAGAGTTTGAAGGTCCATCGCCGTGATACATTATTGCTCATGTGTGTTTCAGTCGGCGGGTTCGTGTGCCCTCGCGAGGAGAAGGCGCTCGGGCGCTGCCTGCGCGATGCACTCAACGCCTACATTCCGCAATTAGCAACAGGTAAGGCAATACGTACTCTGATTTAAGGATAGTTCACGCTGTAGCGTTCCGCATCCTACATAACACTTCCGACATTTGAATTCGTATAGAATACGTCACGTGATATTCGGAGGTCACGTGATGTTCTCTATACAAAATGAAGTGTCGTGTGTGTGTAGGACGCGGAACGCTACAACGTGAACCATCCTTTAAATTACGTGATATATCTTACTGCTGTCCTGTAGCTGATATCTAAAACATTATAATTAACAATTATAAAAACGGAATAATCGGGTGTTTCCAGTAATTTTAAATCTTGTAGTGACTTTTCGAGCCCGTTTGCAGTGCTTGGTGTCACGGGATTACCTATATTATCATAAAACTAAACCCTAAACAGTTTACTTATAATAATGGAAAGCGGCGTTTTCTTTGGTGTCTTGTGACTCACACAGTGGTGTCGTTGTGCAGGAGTGCCGGAGTACGGCGTGCCGGCATGCGAGCCGCTGGTGTTGGGCGCGCTCTCCGTGCAGCAGGCGGCGGGCCCGCTCGCCGTCACCTCCTCCTACTCCGACGTCACTGTGCGCGGCCCCTCCACCATGCGCGTCAAGGACGTCCAGTATGTAACCCCTCTAATATCGACTAATCTAATACCTTACATAACTTGTCTTGCGTTAAGTCATCTCACTTCAAGTTTACTCGCACACGTAAAGATTATAAGATCGTTTATTAGTACCTACACGTAAATACATATGGCGAAGTGCTTCCGCCGGTATCAAACAAAATTTGAACTGTGATAAGTTATTTAAGCAGTTTAATATGAGTTCTACGAAAAAAATTCATTTCACATTTTAATTTAATCTTGTATAAGTACATGATCAAACCAAAGTAACGACGACAGTCACGACAGTACTTATAAGATACTTATATGTAGCTTCATTATTTAAATTATTAATTCGCATCCAATTCGCATGGATTTACCTTTGTACATTGCCCTTGAATTACAATATTTTGGTTTCACTTGTTGATGGAACCCAAAAGCCAACTTTTGAGGTAATTAAATGTACCGGATAACTACTGATCCAATAAAATACCCAAGCAATGTCAAGGTTAAGTTGACAACGTTATTAAATAGTATCGGTGTAGGTATTTTACTTCCCCAACACACAACCAATCAAAGTGGCCTATTCATTAAAGGTTTGTGTTTTTTCCTTTCAGAGTAGACTCCAAAAAACAAACAATAGTGTCGAAGTTGTACATCCCCGAGCTAAGGGTCAATGGCAACTACAAGTTGTCGGGGCAGCTGCTGATGCTGCCAATCGAAGGAGAGGGACAATTCTCGGGGAAATACGGTAAGAACCGTTTGATGCTTCTTCGGATGACGCAATTGTTTTTGAAATCAATGGTCGCTTTTTCTTTTAATTGACGTGCCACGGCACGATAAAACGCATGGTTTCATTCATTAATAGTGTAAAGTCTATGGTCGATTTATGAATGAAACCATAGAGTTTTACCGTGCCGTGGCACATCACGATAAAGTATAAAAGCGACCAATATCTGAAGATTAGAGATTGTACCTTCAAAAAATTTTGACATTTTTGAAAATTGTGAGCGATTATACTTTTGATCTAATGATTTTATGACGGTTCGCATCAGTAGAGGTCTGGGTTATCATCAAGGATCGGACAAACGCCCGTCATTTCGAAAATATAACCCTGTTCCGTACAGCAGAGACTTCCTTATGTTAATTAAAAAAATAGTATTTTATGGATTTATTGGACCATAATTTATATCCAGTGACAAATTAATTAATGATTGACATTCCGAAAATTACTTTCGCCAATAAAATAGAATGACCAAATTTTTTTCAAAATTTTCACCTGTGAGATAACGATGTGAATTTAGGACCCATTTATGCGTTGAAAAAGTCCGTTCACAGTCTACGGACGTCATAGGGACTACGTAATCGTTGACATTGGTATACTGTTCTTCCAATATGCTTGTGCCTCGGGGTTAATTTTTTCATGTATTTCTTTCACGGTGACGTAATCAGGATTCCTATTAAAAATTGATTGAAATTTTGATATAGCTCTTAAGAACTATTATATAATCTGTGCTCTATATCTAAAAGAAAAGACGAAAAGACGAAGTTACACATAAAAGAATCATTTAAAATTGTTGAGGACATACATACTGTTTTACAAAATATTCCCGGGAGTTTTAGATCTAGAGCTTTAGTGCGAGTTTTAGACAAGTGAAAATTTAGAAAAAATTTTGGTCATTCTATTTTATTGGCGAAAGTAATTTTCGGAATGTCAATCATTAATTAATTTGTCACGGGATATAAATTATGGTCCAATAAATCCATAAAATACTATTTTTTTTTATTAACATAAGGAAGTCTCTGCTGTACGGAACACGGTTATATTTTCAAAATGACGGGCGTTTGTCCGATTCTTGGTTATCATTCATAGCGATTTTAAATTTTTACTATTTTACTATTAATTTAAGTATATTGTATTTTATAATTTATAACTACAATTTATAGTTTAAATTAATATTAACTAACTTATAATAGGTATTATCGGAAATAAAAAATAAGTACACCTTTTCTCAACCCTTAGCAATATTGAAAGAGGTTGTAGCAACCCAGCAGGGTACCGTAAAATGGGGTGAGTGAGTAGGGACAAAACAAAAATTCAACCCTAGATAAAAGTAAAAACTTTCGTGGGATAAGATGATTTTTGTTTGTTTTTTATATCCCCAAAAAATCCAGTCTCGCCATAAAAAATATCGACATGTGATCGGCCGAAATGTATAAAAGGGCCAAATAACTAAAAGTATGTCAGTATGGCCTACCTAATGACCTCACACAGTATGGCTAACAGAACCCAGAATAAATTGGTTAATATTAAGTTAACATATAAATTGCGATGATCCGCACGGTGTTGCATTGCAGCGGACATCGACGCGGTGGTGTCGATCGCGCTGGGGCGCGCGCCGCGTCGCGGGGCGCCCGACGCCCTCACCTGCGAGAGCCTGGCCGTCAAGTTCCACATCGGACACGCCGAACTGCAGCTCGACAACCTTTTTGGTGGAGACGGGGAGTTGGGTACGTTTTATACTTATATTTTGTCGGATCGGAACTTTTACCCTACATGAGTTATCTGAGTGGACCCTCCGAGTATTTCTTTCCTCGTAAAGGTTAGATACGAGTCTAACCTGAGCTTACCGATTATCATAAAATACATACATATGTTTTTTCCTGACGTTAGTTTTATCGCCGAACATTCTCTCTCTCTCTCTCTCAACCTGACACAGTTGAGTTTTGCTAACTCCGATCTAAAAAAGCATTTGAGAACCCATTCTTACTTATTTTTCCAGTATTAGGTAGGTACACATATGTATGCATGTATTCTTTTATATGTAGGTATTTAGGTATAGCGTAGTGAGCTTGTGAGTGTGCCCCGCAGGTAACGCCATGAACAAGTTCCTGAACGAGAACTGGCAGAAGCTGGCCGAGGAGCTGCAGGGTCCGCTGGAGGAGGCGCTGCGCGAGTTCCTCCAGCCCCTGGCCGACCACGCCTTCGGCATGCTCCGCGCCGACGACGTGCTGGGTTTTTGATTACCATCCCCGACCCCCACCCCTGCCGCCAAACATAAACTCATAAATGCTATCCTCTTTGCATTAGTAATACTTATTTATTATACAAGGGAGCAATGTTGTTGTTTAATCTCTCGTGCTTATAAGTATTGAGACCCTAGCCAGCGAAAGATACCCCAAGCGTAGCGAGAAACCTTGCTGCCGAGTGTAATACAATATTTGTCACTACACACACCAATGCGAGGAATATACAAACTGCAAATTATTACAAATGTAATCAAAATTAATGGTATTCAATATTTATCATTCAAATTTATTGTCATTAAAGGTCCAACAAGCTAACGCATAAAAATCTATTCAAAAATTGTACCCTTTCCACTCTGAAAGGTAACACGCACTTTTCCACACGTAAAGAACCTTTTCGAGCGGGTGTGGTGAAAAAATTCTTACATCCCTGCTCTTGCATTGCTGATTCAGTATTTTAGGCAAATATATTAACATACGAGTATACCTTATGTACCTAACTAAATATTAACATAAACTTAAGTAATACTTACCTATTTATTTATCCAAAGATTTGGGTTAAGTCATAGTCATAGTAATATAAATAAAGTTTCATAATGTTATACGTTTTGTTTATTTTTTCTAACTTACCATTTCATTTACTGACAAAAATTTTTTTACTGACAATTGAAATATATTTCTTTACAATAAAGATCTACCTATATTAGTACAATTCTTATTCATAATTGCTTACACTATTTTCGTGTAAGTATATTCACTAGGCTACTATAATAAATAATACTTATGATCCAAGGACATATACTATGTCAATGTGTCCACCTTAAAAGTAAACTCTATTACCATTATACATTTTATACAAAAAACACAATATATATTTTTTTGGTTTTATATCGTGAGACATTATTACAAAATTTGTAAATTGAATAGAGATCCAAAACTAGTAAATAGCTAACAGGTTTTTAATCACAGATGCACTTCTTAATATTCAGTTTATTGATCAATATCGAGATTATTTTACCTGTTTTATTCATGGAAACTTATTTTATTTCGAAATACACAACAAAAAATCTGAAAACGTGTAATAGTAGTTTATGTAACTGTTACGTAATAAGGGACCTTAAAATAAGAGGGTGGTTTTATGAGACGAGCCGCCGGCGAGTTTCATAATAAGATCACACGACTGTTTTAAGGCCTTAATTACGTACAGTTGCATACACTACTTTATCTACACACATGTTATAAATCATAAATGATGTGTTCGGAAACCATTAGAATGACCGCCATTGCACCGCCATGGCTAACTCGATTGTGCCCGCGGTCGGGGAGGCGCGTGCCGGCGGTCGGGGAGGAGGGCTGGATTTTCATTACGTTACCGTTATATCGATGTGGTAATAAATTTTCATACGTTTTTACTACAGTGTCACAGACACTAAACTGATGTTACATTACTGATCGCAATAATGGTGGTAATTACATACGGTTCCCGAACGCAGAATAGAGGATTTATGATATGGGTGTAGATAAAGTATTTATTTTAAAATGATTGATTTTTAAGTTCTGGGATAACGCAGATGATACCTACAAGTAATCTGAATACAGTATCCTAAACCTAAGTTGTTCAATGTTCACCAGAGGTACAAACATTAATAAGGCAAATAAATTGATCTTTGGACTAGCGAATAGCTATGCGTGAAAAGGAAATTAATCTGGCTTCAAAACATTTAAATCAGGAACATTTCCAGTAGGTAGTATCAACAGCGTCGTTTGATAACTACGCTTTCAGAAACGTCTCTAAACATTTCCACACGTTTTACGTGCTTCTTAATTTGGACGTCTACGAATTACAATGTATAATAGTTAACTAACTGTAAAGATCAGACATCCTGCCTTGCCCTCTTAAAGCCACTAACTGAAGCTACTTCAGTAATATGAAAACATAAAAAAACGAATAATGTTATTCGTTTTACAGTTTCGTGTCGTACGTTAAGGCTTGAGCCAGACGTCCATGGGCACCTTGGTGAAGGCAGCGTTGAGGAAGGCCTGGAAGTGCTTGGCGATGGACACACTCGCGGCCGGCCGCATCTCATCGATGATCTCCGCCGCGTTATTGTTCAGGAACTGATTCATAGCTTCGCCTGAAATTTGGAAATAGTTGAGATGAGTGGGTATTCGTTGGATGTTATTGAGATAAGCGATAAAAGCAATGAGAAGCGATAAAATTGATTGAGATGACATGGTGACATTATTACATCGCATCTAATTTCGTAACCATAGGCTGCATACCTATTACACTTCCGTGATTGACGGTGTCCCGTACTTTAAACCGGGAGTTCCTCAACTTGAAGTCGACCAGGAGCCTGTCTGCCGCCATGTACTTGACGTTGTCTCTCACGATCTCCTTCCCGAAAACCTTCGCAATAGCGGCCACATCGACTGTAACAAGATAACCTTAGAGAATTCAACCCGGATGGAGTAGCCATGTCTGTCATTTCCGATACAAAAAAAGTCTGCCGATTTTTGCGAGGGATAATACGTCATACGTCAAATGTATGGCTATTCGTACGTAACGTATAAATAGCAACGTCAGATAAACGTCAGTCTATACATGTGTATCACCACTGGTCATATGTTTTTGGCAGAGGGGAACGCCTGTCAATGGCGACTCCGGTTGGTTGAATTCTCAAAGAAGATACATATACAGTAAGTTAAAACTGGGGTCTGTCAGACTACATCACTCCATTAAAAATACTACTTGGAGCAAAATTGAGAAACAGTCTTGTTACTAAATAGGATATGATGACCACGATGCATGTAAGTAGTTCAAGTGAATAGAAAGTGTAGCGACTAAGAAAAAGTAGGTATCAAAGTACATTTTTATACAGCGACTAAGACAATATTGTGGCTAGCAGGAGGAGCCTTAGTGCAGACTGTTCTTAGTACTACAGGTTTCGTTGGCTATTCAACGCAGTAATGCCGCTAGTGTTATAAGGACATATGAGCCAGGGACGATTCGCGACAGTTTCTTTAGTTAGCTTTTATCGACTTGTGATGAGAAAGAAGCATTATACAATACAATACAATTTACTTACTTGTTCTTCAATAGTAAATAATTGACAACAGGAGAAACTAACTTCAAATTAATAATTACAGTGGTATACAAAAGGCGCATCTTTTCCAGACAACCTAACCACCTGACGCAGCCTTCGTTATGGAAAGGTGTAATTGCTGAGGGTTTAATATAGTCTGTTCAGCCACCAAAAACGGTGCATCCCTATTTTACACCATAAATTGTCTGCTAGAGACACAAGGGCCAATGATCATGATTAATGTAGTTTGAATTTTTAAACAGGGACTTACTAAATGCAGCCCAGAAGTCTCCCTGGGAGCGCACGGGAAATAGCAGCACCTGGCCCGACACCTCGTAGCGGCCGGTGATCTCGATGCGCGGGAGCACGAGCCCCATGTCGATGCGCAGCTTGCTCAGGTCGGATCTGTATGCAATTTTTTTGTTTTATTAGCTTACAGCACTTGCCAAAGCAGAAATCAAATCTAACGGCCATATTTTGGGATACACTGTTGATTTGTTGATCGTACTAAACCATTGCCAGTACTATTAGTTATTCTGTGCCATTGCTACAAAATCAGTTATGAACTTTACATTCAAAAACTAAAACTTACTTTGCGACTTACTAGAGTAATTAAAAAAATACTGAAATGTATGGTTAGGTAAATAACAAAGCATAATCACATCCCCATCTAACGTAAGTAGTAATTACTGTAAGATTGCGTGTGCGTTGATAGTTTCGGTGCGTGCCCGTCCGTGATTAATCCCTAGCGTTGCAATCGCTTTACAAAGCATCTAACGCGCGATCTCGACGTTTGCGCAAGGTTGACAGCTGCGAGAATTGCATTTCAACGACCCAAATGCGCAAAATATGAACGAGATGCGTTAAGGCAACGCTAACTGGTTACACAAACAAAGGTTTTGTCATGACAAATTATAATTTTCCCAAATACTTATCTCTCTTATGTTACGAAAAAATACCCGTTCAAGTTTACAATGAACCAAAATATCTTGTATCTACATTCGCAATGCAATATTTTTAGCTGGAATCAAATCGCAATAGCAAACTTTACGTATAAATAAAATAAATATGTAAACGACAGCAAATTTCTAGGTAAACCTTTTATTTTATTAAATATAAGATCTTCGTTAATCTGAAAATCTGGTTTGACAGCTAACTTTCAGGAAATGTCCCCCCCCCCCTCGTACCCGTCCAAGTTAGCACAAGGTGCTCGACGTGGAAAACTTAGGAGAGTCTTCCCCAGAACAACCCGTTAAAGTTCCGTTGGGTTCCGATTACTTTCCAGCTACCCTTACCTTCATCGACATAACTGCTGGATTAGTAGGACAATGTCAATAAATTAATAATAGTTGAAGTAAGTCAAGTAAGTTACCTAAACTCACATTTCCCGAAATCTGATTCAGAAAACGATCATATTTGGTTGCGTATTACAATGACAGGCACCTTATCTTAGTGACGGTGTAGTTGCTGGGGCCGAGCACGGTGATGTTGGTGAAGGCGGCGGTGACGCGTACGGGCCCCGCGTCGTTGGCCATCACCAGCCGGTCGATGAGCAGCGGCTCCACCGCCGGCACGCCGAGCTCGGGCAGCCCGCGCGCTAGGTACGGCCGCAGATGGTTGAACGACCGCTTTATGCACTGGTCCAGCTGTGGGTCACTGCGGCTACATGGCAGGATGTACTCCGCTGAAACACATGCATTTTACAGATTATTCTATATCGTTCAAAACAATTAAACAAAGTAACAAAGTATAGATCAAGTAAAGTTTTGTATATTAATAAAATTACTAGTCTTTCCTAACACGAATAAAAACTACTCGTAATTTGAACAATGCTTCAAGTTCAGCAATCTTCATTTAAATACAAAGCCTTCATTTAAATACATTTCAAATGGCACGATACCCTCATACCATGTGGGCATTATAAGCGAAATGTCAAGTTGCACCATTCGCCATTTAGGATAAAATCATTACCTACTGATTAATTTTGCAATCTAGGTCACACAAAATATTTATGTGGTAGGTAGGTGTGTAGTAGGATTTTAATGTATTTTTAGGAAGGCGGAATACCTAAATTCAGGTAGACTAATGTAGTGCTTACAGCAGGTGAACAATGAGTACCAGTTAATCAGCAATCAATGTGCTTGCAAGAAATGATTACACGTGCAGCGGTTACGTAAGGCGCAAAGTGTGCCACGTGCTGACGCAAGCGCGGTCAGCGGTGGCAAGGTGATCTGAGAAATGCAGCCGGTGATATACCACGACATCATATTCTGGCATCTTTCGTCGACGTAATTAGTTGACCTTCAGAGACCAATAAAAACTTGTGTTACTATCAGGGACAGAGTTGGATAACCCTTGGGTCGTACGTACAAGAAAACGTGACTTAAAATGTGTATTTTTTACTTCTTTAACATACTGCGTCGTTAATTTTTAGCGACTAAAGTTAGAAAACACATCTAAATGAGTTGGGGAAAAGTAATAAGCCGCCTAAGTATTACAAAAACTTTTTCACCTTACTGGCTCGGAAAGCTCTTTTTTATTCTTTAAAAACAGATAGCAAAACTGCATTTTATTCACAAGAGTGCAAAGAATATTTGAAATTCGAACGTGATATTAGTCACTTTTTTAAACATAATAACATGTAAAGGCCACTCCAGACAGGACAATCTTCGCCCATCTGATTAAATTGTCTGATCAAATCAGGTGCTGTGGACGCAAAAATTATTTTATATTTAATTGTATTCAATTAAAAACATTTAGTGTAAACAATTTTTCACCTCACTACCTCGGAAAGCCCTTTTCTATTCTTTAAAAACAGATAGCAAAACTGCATTTTATTCACAAGAGTGCAAAGAATATTTGAAATTCGAACGTGTTATTAGTTACTTTTTTAAACATACATAGGCTGCTATTTATATATCCGGAAACCGGGATTACAATCTTCTTAAATAGCATATTTGACCTCCATGGTAAAATTTGAACTTTTTTAAGTACTGGCCGGTATATTTTTTCTTTCTTATTAACGCTCGTGTTTTGTTTTTGACGGGTTTTAAATGTCATCTCGCAGCAAGAATGGAACTCACTCGTGAAAATATTCGTGCTATGATTTATTATGATTTTCGGCGTGGTTTAACGCAACAACAGTGCATAGATCAACTAACTTTAACTTTTGGTGATGAAGCCCCATCTAAAACTACTGTGTATCACTGGTTTAGTGAGTTCAATCGTGGACGTAGTATGCTTACGGACGAAGTTAAGGCAGGTCGCCCGAAACCGGTCGTTGTACAACAAAATATCGAGGCTGTGCGAAAACTTATAATGGACGACCGACATGTTACGTACTGCGAGATAGAGGCGACTCTGGGTATTTCTATGACCAGCATTAATAGCATATTACATAATTATTTGGCTGTAAAAAAAATTTGTTCGCGTTGGATACCCCACAACTTAACAAAAGAGCAAAAAGATGCTCGCGTCGAATGGTGCAATAAAATGTTTAAAAAAATATAACCGTGGTGACTCAAAAGCCGTTTATAACATCTATACAGGTGACGAATCCTGGATCTATGCATACGATCCCGAAACGAAGCAACAATCAACGGTATGGGTGTTTCAAAATGAGCCGAACCCTACGAAAGTTACTCGTGCAAAAAGTACATTGAAACAAATGGTGGACTGCTTCTTCGGTATTAATGGCCATGTAGCTACAGTGCCACTAGAAAACCGTAGAACGGTTAATTCAGAGTGGTACACGACCATTTGCTTACCGGAAGTATTTGAACAAATTCGTAAAACTAACCAGCGACGAAGAATCATTCTTCATCATGACAATGCCAGCTGTCATACGTCACGCGAAACAACTCTATTTTTGGAGGGTCAAAATGTGGAATTAACGGGTCATCCGCCGTACAGCCCTGACTTGGCACCCAACGATTTTTATTTATTTCCAAATATAAAGAATAAATTACGCGGTCAACGATTTTCGACCGCTGAAGATGCTGTCGACGCATTCAAACAACACGTTATGGAGGTACCTCAGGCGGAGTGGCAGAAGTGCTTTAAAAATTAGTTCACGCGAATGCAAAAGTGCATAGATCATCAAGGGGAATACTTTGAAAAACAATAAAACCATTTTCAGCCGTGTACGTTTGTTTGTTTTTTTGTTTCCGGATATATAAGTAGCAACCCTCGTAATAATATGTAAAGGCCACTCCAGACAGGACAATCTGCGCCATCTGATTAAATTATCTGACCAAATCAGGTGCTGTGGACGCAAAAATAATTTATTCAATTAAAAACATTTAGTGTAAACAATTTTATTACTTACATGATTTTACCATAAAACGCTTAAAATGTTACAAGAAATTTTATTTTGATCTATTCATTTTAATTGATTTTACATTTTCCAGTAATTTTTTTGTACCTATGTAGTTATAGTCTGGCAAACCATTTACGTCAGTAGAAAAGCGCGGCAAATTTGAAAAACCGCGGGTTGGCAACACCTGTCTCAGAATAATTCGAAAATTGTGCATTGTTTTTTATCTTATCTGTGGCATTTTGTTTTTGTTTTATCTGTGGCATTTTGTTTACTTATATTTTTGAGTTTCAGATTGCGTTTTTTATTATTTATTAATGTAATATCTGCCATCACCTTTCAATAAATGTATTAAATCAACGCAAAGACCAGTTGAGATATTATTGTAGGTACTTACGATAGGTGTAATACATTTTGCGTGATATATGTGACTTTGAGGTTATGTAGAGTTTTGTATTCAATTATAATTTCATGTTCTTTCTTTCAGTGTTAAATCGAATAATTGAAGCGAAAACTGATTTTACTATAAAACGCTTTAAATCTTTCAAGAAATATTATTTTGATCGATCCATTTTAATTGATGAACTACCTGTCTCAGAATAATTCGAAAATTGTGCATTGTTTTTGTTTTATCTGTGACATGTTTTTAATTTTAAAAAGTTAGTTTTGTTTACTTATATTTTTAAGTTTCAGATTGCGTTTTTTATTATTTATTAATGTAATATTTGCCATCACCTTTCAATAAATGTATTAAATCAACGCAAAGACCAGCTGAGATATTTATGTAGGTACTTACGACAGGTGTAATACATTTTTCGTGATATATGTGACTTTGAGGTTATGTAGAGTTTTGCATCGAATTATCATTTCAAGTTCTTTCTTTCAGTGTAAAATCGAATAATTGAAGCGAAAACTAGTGCTGCATATTGTCACAAAGCAAGAAAACACTACAATTTAACAGGTTTAAGCACCAAGCATCCCGCTACCTACAACAGATTTTTATCAAGCCTTTGAAATGTTTTCCTTTATGTACCTACCTAATCTATGTATAAAATAAATAAACACCAAAACCCTACCTTCGTTTATTGATTATTCAATTATACAATTCGTACATTAGATTAAAGAAGTGCCTACCTAAAATAGTCGTCAAACGCAATGATAAAAGGAAATCATAATAAATAAGTAGGAGTATACTGAGTGATATAATACGAGTATATGTCAATTAACATGACTCTCTTATGAACAGATAATGAAGCTAATCCTGTTCCATTCTAAACTGAAAAGTTGTATTTTCTGGTAGATATATGTAGTTACTCGTTTCCCTCCACTGGCCTTATGATTTTAGCAATAATTGTAAGTATCAATGTTTCATTCCTTCCTGGATGTCAACTATTGTATTTTAACCGCATAATCTTCTGTCATATTTAGGTATGTTGTTATTTTAATTTCTTCGCACCTTCTTTTTTATTGTAAAGTCATAAATATATGAGAATTATCAATTATTTTATTATTCAATGCAGAATTACAATTTTCGAAATGACGTACAAAAGCGCGCGACAGGCGTCCAAAAAATACTAAGTTACGTTTGATGTACTACATTACTGCTTTTCGATGGAGCAATGCTGCTGTTCGATTCGCTTAGTGTTGCTATATTTTTGTTTGATGTACATTGCTACTGCGTTCGTTGGCTGGCCCGACTTATTTATATTTTATATTTTCCTCGCTTTAGTGAGGTGAAAAGATTTGTGTTACACACGGCTGCAAAGTTATTTTTACGTCTCGTGTGTTGCAACACTTGCTACGCTCAGGATTCTATTTTCGAACCATAGAATCCATTCGCTACCTCGCAGTTCAACCCTAGAATCCATTCGCTAGCTCGTGCTTCAATTCCACACTCGCGGTTAAAATACAACTTTGCACCCTTGTATAACAAATAACTATTCTCATATTTCATAATAAATTATATTATAAATAGGTACTACTAACATAATATTTATGCCTACTAACAGTCTGTATAAACCTTTTCATTTACTCGAAATAAACGCTTCTATTCTATATTTCAATCCAATATTTATTTAGTTCGCTAGGCCAGGTACCCAGGCTACGGTAGCTGCCAGAAACGATAAATAATATTTAAGTACTCTATATGTTATTGACATCGATTAGTAGGTAATCGTTAGGTAACGTTTATAAGAATAGCGTTGAACTTGAACGGCAGTGGTCATTTCGTATGCTCAACTCTTGCACAAGGTCATGATTACATAAATCATGTTATGTAAGCAGCAATACTGCCGCGACCTGCAAACCCACTTTAACATTTCTCTACGAGAATATTCTCACGTTCTCCCTCTATAATGCGTAGAATCGTTGTTTGTCAATTAATACTGTCTTTTTAAAATCTAATTAAGCTCCGTCACTTATATTTTACGTACAGGTATATTTTACAATCGTTATATAATCCCAATACTATAACTAAATACCGCGATGATAATATTCCGTGGTCTCCACAGTTACTCCATATGGGGTGTGGCGGTTAAGGTAGAAAAAGTTAACCACACTTTAAACTAAAATATACATACCGCAAACCCACCCCACAACCAGTACTGCAACTATAGTCCACAGCTTTAATACGTAATTATTAAATTAAGCATCAATCCCAAATAGTCGGTGGTGTACACTTACTTATACGGAAAATGATGATGATGGAATTTCCATTTGCAGAGCTAATCCTTTAGGCTCTAAGATCAATTTAGGAAGGGGAGCCAATCAAATTTTTGATGCAAATTTTTCACGCAGTGGGGGGTGCCCCCCATAATTAATTAAAAATAAAATAGAGCTATGTAGTCAAGTTTGATATCATTTTCATGTAAAGCAAGGATGCTGAATTCATTTTTGGTATTTTATTTATACCTTTCAATATAAGAAAACTGAGAAAACATAAAAAAATATGAAATCAACGTTAGATATTTTTTTTAATAAATGCCTTTATTTATTTTATTTATGGTCGTAACCTGAAATATATATTTTCATGATAAAGCCCTGTTATTCCCCTTTATAAAAAGTATATAAATCCTATATTGGTTATAATATCTTTAACGAAAAAAATAATAATAACAATAGGCCTGTTATCAACCACAATCTAATTATGTAGGAAAAACGATGTGGTTTGAACTCTAATGCTTGCCTAATTATATCTTTCACAACTAAATGGACGTCAAACATTTCAAACGCTATTATTTATCTTGCCTTTGTATGCTTGTTATAATCCGTAAGTGAAATAAAGAGTTCGTTTAGAAGATACCGGAACCGGTTACCAATAAAGGGGTATTAGATCAAGTAAGTATTTGGTAGGGTAGTTTTAAAACACTATCAATTTAGTAAGCACATCATTGAGTTACCAAAAGGTAAGCGCTTGGCGGGTATGGATTGGAGGAGGACACCAGAAGATCGAGCACAGTGGCATGCCATGGGAGAGGCCTATGTCCAGCAGTGGACTGGTAGGTTCTAGCTGCTGCTGCTGCTGATAATGATAATGTAGCGCTTACCGAAATGAAAATCCAAAATGACGTTTACCTATCAAGCTAATTTTATCTCTATTGGTAAGACATTAGACAGGGACATAACATTGAATATAGGGTAACCATATAAATTTGTAACCAAATAACAGCGTTATCAAATAGAGGGGTTCTCCAGTCCCTGTTATCTAGTGACGTTTTCAAGTGAAAGGTACATCATTGCGGGTTATCAATAAGGGCCCGTTCATTTTTTTAGAGAGAAAACTTAAGCGGTAGGTATACATCTTCAACTGAGAACAGTCTGTTGGCGAATAGTGCGCTCTAAAATAAAAATAACAATTCTGTGTACTACTAAGTAGGTACACTGCAACTTAGACATTACACAAACTTATTTGAAAATTTGTTAATTTATTATAACTAATATTTACATAACTAAATGCAAGTCTACATATCTACAGCTACATGCTTCATCCCATATCTCCATAATTTTGTGGTTGAAATTATATCCTCGTTCTGTTGACAAATTGATCCGATATCTGGTGCACACCTTAAGTTATGATGACAATTACAATTGAATAGATTCAGTATCATTGTAAATCCAAGATAGCTGCCGCTACTGAATGCCGCGTATTGTAATAATGTATTAACAAACCTCTCAATCAAGTATAAAATGAAAGGCATTTATTAGTAGAACACAGTGTATTGCGGATCATAAAGTAAGCGTAGTCTAGACAGTTTTAGTAACATAACAACTTGAAAAGAAAATAAGTATTGTTTAGGTATATTCAAAAGCTTTTATTGAAAATAAACAATGATATAGATAATGTACAAAAAGCTATAAAAATAATTCTGTAGTTTCTAGGTACCAGTTATCACACCACTCTTCTCATCAATGTAGCTAGAGTATTGAAAAGCAAAAAACTAAAATCGTGGGGCGCTTGAATCTTTTATCAACGGACAACGCCTAATATCATTATAATATATATGCACTTAGGTTAGGTACGCTACGCTAGTGGTGTGATGAGTGGTACCTAGGACCTATCGATTATTTTAGCCTTGAGTACATTACCTGCATCATTATTATCATTATTTTCAAATAAACCGTTTAATATACGATTTTTAACATACCAATTTAACTACTATTGGAAACAGGGTGTTTACCTAACTCAAATATACATCGTAAATACCATACCAATAATAATGTTTTATTAGTATCTAGTCAAAACAGAAAATAATTATTTTATTTATGGCCTGGATACGAGACTTTCAAGCCAAATCTTTATTGGATAACTCTGCACTAAAATGTGTTACAAATCATCATTTCAGCCGAAAGACGTCCACTGCTGGACAAAGGCCTCCCCCTAGGATCTCCACAATGATCGGTCACTCTCCACCCTTAACCACCTTTTTCCCGCGACTCTAACCAGATCATCGGTCCACCTAGTCTGGGGCCTTCCCACACTGCATCTTCCGGTACGCGTTCGCCACTCAAGAACCTTTCTGCCCCATCGGCCATCGGTTCTGCGAGCAATGTGGCCCGCCCACTGCCACTTAAGTCTGGCAACTTTTGAGCTATGTCGACAACCTACAAACATAACAATTTTTTTCCCCACTTCCCACAAAAGTAGGAGCATTCATATATTTTTTGCAAAAACGGTTGAAGTTACCACAAAACTTTCAATAAAGGAAATATTCTTCATGAAATTCTCTACAATTCTTGCCTGTGAAGTATGTTGCTAAGACTTATAGTTTTCAATGTATGTGTCACGAAAATTTTAACCCCCCCTTTTTACCCCTACCGCACCATAAATTGAGGTGGCTCTGCTTCCTAAAATGGCCCATGGGTCCTAAAGTCTCACTATGCAAAAGATGATCCTATCATCACTAAAATCCGTATAATGCCCTTTGTTGTCGTGTGCACCACCGACTAAAACTTCTTTTTGTTTTTGAAATATTTTGAAAACGAAATGCGTCATTTCAATCAAAGTATCACCTAAACGAAGATATTAGTCTGTTTTGGACTATAGTTGGGAGCTTTTGGACTATAGTAGGGTGGTGTTACAGTACCTACTGCTTAATCTACTACTTTTATTTGTAAAGTAGGTAAGTACCTCTTGTTGTGTTAATGTAATAGATCAAGAGTAGGCCCTACTAAGTAGGCAACCCTACCTCATCGAGTAGCAGAATTTGACGTAGGTATGTACTATGTAGGGCAATGCACGTTGAAAAATCATGTATTTTAGTACTTGGTAGTCTGAACTACCCTTGGAGTATTTTGTACACCAGCAAAGAAATCATTATGAAATCTACCTCATCGAGTAGCAAATAAAACCTTATGCCATTAAAAAGTACTAATCAACTGGATAATAACAAAAACTATAAAGGTTGCTAGTTGAACACAGAACCCTAAAAAATGATAGCCGACCTTTAACCTGGAGCTTTTGTGTTCAGCCAAGTTTTATGTTTTCAGGTGAAAATCGATTAATGAAAGTACGATGTGGAAATGAATACACAGGATGTTTTAAAAAATGCAGCTTTGCGCGGTACATAAAAGTTTATTAAAAAGTACCAAAAAATACATTGCCCAAAACCGGCAACTTCATGATTCTACGTTATTAAAAATAATTGAAATAATTAACCTAGTACAAGATAAAACTTGTGCCATTCCGAAGAACCAATCAACTTTAAAGAACCATAAAATTTATATGTCAGTTTTGCGTGTTGCTACCATATTTTGGGCGCTATCGAATGGGCCACGTGCTCACTTGTAGTAAATGAATTAGCTTTTGTCCAAAAATAGGCTGACTGTACAAAGTGCTCTAACTTTGGCTCGAGCTACCAGGTACTAAAAACATAACATTTTACCGTGCATTGCCCTACATAAGCCGTTTTCTACTAACTACTCGATGAGGTAGGGTTGCCTTGATATCTACATATAAGATTTCGAACACATGTGGACATGTATTATTATTATTGTTTATTTTTCCTTTTTTTACCAATTTTAATTCATATTTTTATAATAGTAAGTCTGTTCACAAAGACTCTTAATTCGAGTGATTATGCTATAAGTATTATGCCTAAGCAATCCCTACTAATATTTAACTATAAATACGATAGTGTGTCTGTCTGTTGCCACTACACGCTTAATCCCCTGAACCGATTTAGACGTTTTTTTTTTATGAAAGTAGTTTGAAACCTGAGAAAGGACATAATGATTATTTTATCCGAGAAATATGAGGTCTGTATAGGGAATAAATAACCGCTGAACCTTGTAAAAAAATCTAGTAAATAAGCACGATCTAGCTTCGGACTATCCTTGGGAAAACTCGTTTTTCCGACTTTTGGGGTCACCCAGGCATTTTATAGGTATCTGATTAATCCGGTATCCGAGCCTAGGTAAAGGCAATAAAATAGTGTAGTTACGTGAAGTATTTACCTATTAGATAAGTGATGTACCTGGGCTCGATTCGACATGCCAAACTGCGAAACGTGGCTCTCACACTTGTCTCGCTAGGTGATAGAGTACGCCTAACTGTCAATCTGTCAGTAGGTCTCTATGGCTATGGCCACCATTTTAGTGTCACTCTTGAGTGATTCCACCCCAAATTTCAACTGTCACAAAAGTGTGATCTCATAGTTGTCTCGCTACCTACTGTCAGTTATGCCATGTCGAATAGAGGCCCAGACATAGATCTTTTATCGCAGGAATAAAAATATCCTAGTGACTTCCTAACCAGGGCTCGGAACCGGTTTTCGCAAAAAACCCCGAAATAGTCCAACATGCCTATTTAATTGTTTTATGGTTTTTATGTATTTCATTGGTTATGGTTTTATGATTTTTCGATTAAATATGAACGAAAGAACAAAATATAACGGTATTTTTGTATGGAACCTGTTTTCGCAAAACAAACTCAAATAACCCAACATTTTATTATGTTATGGTTTTTATGTATTTAATTGGTTATGGTTTTATGATTTTTCGATTAGATATGAACAAAAGAACGAAAGAACACCATTTGCCCCAGCAAAGGGGGCGTCCATTAATCGCGTCATATTGTATAGGGGGGAGGGGGTCAAGAAAAAATCACCAATGATCACCACAGGGGGAGGGGGGTCTGGACACATATCACGTGTAATTTTTTTGTTCCTTCTGCTATACTGTATTATGGTCAATAAAATAAAAACTATCAACTTTTAAATGAATCAATCTGTCGAAAGCAGAGTAAAATTGCACTAGCACTATGATTGTAAATAAGTTTTAATGGCATTTGACATATTATTTTGTGAAGTAGGTTTTTAGGGTTCCGTAGCCAAAGTGGCAAAAACGTAACCCTTAGTTTCGTTATGTCCGTCTGTCCGTCCGTCCGTCCGTATGTCACAGCCATTTTACTCGGAAACTATAAAACGTATGGTATGGGAAACGTCGGGATGTAATTTAAGCTCAGTACACGCGATATAATCCGTTTTTAGTTGTTTTATTTCATGTATAACTATCGCGGCAACCGAAGACAATATTATAAAACGTATCTTGATAAATATTTAAATATAAGGTGTGTTTTTGTATGCCGCTACTTAATTTTGTAGTAAAATTGCTGAAAAAGATATTTTAAGGAGGGGCACAACTCCATACATGTAATTATTTGTCAAAAAAAAATTTTTTTTACATGATAGACATCACTTGATAGGTCTTTCAGAATAAAATTGAGGTCTGTTTGAATTTTTATTTATTTAGTGAATATTTTAAGAAAAAATCACCCCGTAAGTCCAAAAAACTTGTGTCCCTGTCACTTTTGAACCGGAATCCAAAAAAATATGAAAAAAATTGAGAGCATTATCGGTTTAGGAATTATTGAGTTATCTCCTAAAAACTCATTTCATACGCAGATACGACCTTTTGATATTACTTTTTCGATACGTACGAAACCGCGTGGAAACACGCACTTGGCCGTTTTTTTCTATTAAAGATAATTTTATTTTATATGTATACATACATGTATTTGTTTCATTTTTAGGGTTCCGTAGTCAACTAGGAACCCTTATAGTTTCGCCGTGTCTGTCCGTCCGTCCGTCCGTTAGCGGATAATCTCAGTGACCGTTAGCACTAGAATGCTGAAATTTGGTACTAATATGTATATCAATCACGCCGAAAAAGTGGTAAAATAAAAAGTGGAAAAAAATGTTTTATTAGGGTACCTCCCCTATACGTAAAGTGGGGAGTGATTTTATAGAGTGATTATATAGTGATAGGTTAAATAATTTTACACTTACTGTGACGGACGGAAAACTACGGAACTCTACACTGAGCGTGGCCCGACACGCTCTTGGCCGGTTTTTTTTACCCTTTACGTGTACGTACGTTACGTGTTACGAGTAAGCAGTAAGTAGGTTTACGTGTTAGAAAACTGTACTTACTTTAGTTAGCAAAAAATTACACGTCATATTGGACAGGGGGGGAGGGGTCCTGAAAATATCACCAAAGATCACCATGGGGGAGGGGGGGGTCTAAAACAAGCCAAAAACGTATGACGCGATTAATGGACGCCCCCAAATACCGGTTTCTGAGCCCCATTCCCAACGATATTAATTTATCAATAAAGCCTTATGACAGTTATGTTATGACTTATGATGTTCATATAATATGAATTTGCAAGTACCTATAGCATAATTATATTATTTATATGTATACAATATGCAGCATAAAGTTTCTAAATCGCATAAGAAAACGGTTTTTATCCGTTATATTTTTAGTTGTCAGAAATATATTTTAATTTAAAATTTTTAATAAGTGCTAAAATGTAATGTATTACCATTACATAACGTCGATAGGTAGTTATCAGCATTCAGGTTTATTTTTACTTTTCACATTAAACTTAATATTTGTTATGTTATGTCACTTCAAAAGTTATCGATAAATTTGATATTGGAAGGAAGTCCCTAGTTAATTGACATTTTGGCCACAAAAACGTCTGTGTCTGGTGATTTGACAAAGGCAGATCGTTTGGCACAACTATATATAATAGTGTAATCAGAGCCAAAACGCCGGCCGGCTTCAAGTTACCTACACTTGTTGTAAAATTACTTGAAAGAGACTGAAGGAATGCTCCGGTGATCCTCCCAATTAATTAAGCAAATAACGTCATTTCCTTATAATAAAATGGTGTTTGGACAGCAAAAGTGGCGAGATTAACCATCGAAAATTCACCAACCCGACCGAGTCAACCTCGGCCGCACTTGGTTTATTTTGTCTAAATATCCGTCAGCGTCATTTGTCAGCCCAAGAACTGCCTTTTTGTGCCGTAATACACGTACGCACTACGATGTGGCAACCTCTGGATGTAGCCCGAACTTTTGAAAAATTTCGGTATTTTAATCAAAACGAGTCTTTCCTCCGTTCAATCTGGACTACAATCAATGGTTCCAAGCCTCCCTACCTTTTTTTTTTGACGGTGTGAAAATGCTTGACGCATACCCTCCGGCCCGGGGAGGCCATTTGGAGGGTTATGTGGGACTCTCTCCTCCAGCCGCCATTCTAGTGATGGTGACAGGAGGAGCATACCCACTAAAAACACACCGGCGTTACCCGCTCTGCCGTTATCGGGGGACGCCATGGGATCAAATTATTCGACCAGGACGTCCCCCCGGCTGCCCCGGCTTTACACCGGGGGAAGCCTCCCTACCTTACCTATCAGGCATGATAGGTGATGAACACTCGACATTTAATCGCAAAAATCCTAAAAGACTGAATAACTTGGACTGATAATCCCTTTTTCGAAGGATGCCGCAGATTTCTTGAGGCCCAACTGCCCCAACTCTGATTTGCCAACTGCTCCCCATCCGTGGTGTGGAATCACCTGTACGAAACGTCTACCAGCCCCACTAAGCGCGCTTGTCTCCTTGTCTGTAATGAATGGGATTCGGGGTCTTGGCTACGGGCCTTACCCTCTAAAAATCTGGGCACTTTACTTACCAACGACACCTTGTGGGTGCGCGTTGTGTTGCCCCACATAGGTGCTAATGTGGTGCCAATGTAAACAGCACAGGCCAGCACGGCCTCTCCTGCAGCAGGAGTGCTAGCCGTATCGCGACGCATGTGGCGGAGCAGAGCGTAAGCGAAGTTCTTACAAACAACTTCGGATACAACTGTCACTTCGGATACTACTGGGACGTCTCGGCATTTCGAAGGCTTTTTGATTTTTAGCGTTTGTTCCGCGATAACTTTAGTAACATTTTTCTGATCTTTATTAAATTTCTTGGGGTTGTAGCAGAGATACATATAACTTCGTGGCAGTTGGTGTCGAGACCCTGGGGCCGTGGGGTCCAAGTGCGCGTATTCTTTTTAAAGAGATATCGAAGAAATTAATAGACACCACCGGGGACCAGAGAGCTGGCAGCTTTCTCTCGCAACGCATCAGCGTTGACATTCAGAGAGGAAATGCTGCCAGCATCTTTGGCATGATGCCGCGGGGGCCTTATTTAGATGTATTTTAGTTTAGTTTAGCTTTAATTTATTTTTAAGTAGTTTCAATTTTTATCTTTTTGTTGTTAATTAAGTTGTGTTACTTGTACAAATAATATGAAATGATTTTGTTTATATATAAATTAAAACAAAAAACAATTACGTGTGTGAGCACTCTTGCTCTCCCACATCACCCACACCAGCAAGCAGACGCAGCTGCCGAAAATAAAAAATGGTTATGGTGTGTTATCCCTACGAGGTTATCCCTAGACATATAACATCGCGGACTTTTTTGTAGACCTTTTTAAGGTGTACAACACTGTAGTACAGTCGACGTCAAAGATATGTTTACACTTTTCCACCTTAATCCTTTGTAATAAGGTCCAAAAGTGTAAAGATATCAATGACGTCAACTGTACATTATGTTGATCTATCTCGTAGGGTTCAGCCAGCGTTTGCAATGTAAGCGCAATAAAATGTGTTAATTTACGACATCACATTAGAAACCTCTAAAATTATCAGTGTTTCTCAGCTATATTATGCATGTATTATAAATATACACCTTCCTCTTGAATCACTCTATCTATTAAAAAAACCGCATCAAAATCCGTTGCGTAGTTTTAAGGTGACCAGAGACTGTCAGTAATAATGACATTATTACTGACAGTGTCTGGACCGCTTTAAGGATCTAAGAATACATAGGGACAGATAGACTTAAAAAAAAATATCATTACGAGGTCAAAAATGACATTATCAAGTGTAACTTAAAAAAACTTCTTGATAAATCCTTTTCTATAAGCAATAGCTCGTATTGGACTAACACACTCTAGGTAGTTATGTTTAAATCAATAATGGGTGCCGATTACGAGGAAAATGACACTGAACGTAGGTTATTCATTTTATTCATCGTGGGGTGCGATGCCAATGCCCACCATACCATCTGGGGGAGCACTGGGATTAACAAAAGAGGTGAGTTATTCTCCGATTTTATCTTTACTAACTGTCTGCAATTGTTGAATAGGGGCAACACGCCAACCTTCGTAACTAGGGCCAGACAAGAAGTACTAGATATTATATTCGCAACTGAAAGGGTAGCTAAATGCCTAACGAACTGGCACGTCAGTTGCGAAAATTCAATGTCGGACCACAAACATATTTTATTTCGTGTAAAAGATTCTCTCGAACAGGAAATACCTACGCGTAAGAACCCATAAAATACGTCATGGGAAGCCTACAAGGCCGACCTAGAACATCGTCTAAAGGATATCCACAAACAGGTAAAAACACCAAATTCCCTCAACTTGGCAGTTAACCTAATCTCGGAAGGCATGGTTAAGGCCTATGAACAAAGCTGCCTGTTGAAGGAACTAAAGACCACTAACAAAACGACGTGGTGGAACAAAAGGCTGGATAAACTCCGCAAATCCACACGCCGCATATTCAATTACTCTACCACACCTAATGATTGGGAAAGGTATAGCAGAGCATTGACTGAATATAATAAACAGATCAGGAAAGCCAAAAGGCGGTCTGGGCGAAGATTCTGTGAGGAAATTGCCCAAACCCATAAAGGAGCAAGAAAGAATTCACAAAATACTATCAAAAACGCCAACCAACTACCTCGGTCTCCTTAAGAGAGCCGATGGCTCATTTACTAACACAGAAGCGGAAACTCTAGACTTGCTTGGTGTGTCCCACTTCCCAGGTTCGTATACAACCGGTAATAATCAGCTGTGCGCCCAAAGGAACCTTCAAACCCACAGGGTACGCAACATAGACTGGAATTTCGGAACTAATATATTTAGACCAAACAACATTAAATGGGCTTTGAGCAAGTTCAAGCCATTTAAATCGGCCGGAGATGACGGAGTGTTTCCTGCATTACTACAGCAAGGACAGGACCTCCTCCTCCCGCACCTGGTAAGAATATTCCGAGCAAGCTTTGCATTAGGAATTATACCAGAAAAATGGGCACGGGTCAAAGTACGCTTCATACCAAAAGCAGGGAAAAAGGACTACTCTCAGCCTAAATCCTTCAGACCAAATAGTCTTACATCCTTCCTCCTTAAAACGATGGAAAGAATCGTTGATCAGCACATTAGAGCGCATTATCTGGTGGTTAGACCACTCAGTTTAAACCCGCATGCATACCAAAAGGGGAAATCAACGGAAACTGCCCTACTTGACCTGGTCGATAAGGTGCAAAAGACCCTAGAGGATAAGCAAACCGCTCTATGTGCGTTCGTTGATGTTGAGGGTGCTTTCGATAATACACCCACAGAAACCATCCTTAACGGGATGAGATCAAAGGGATTTGCTGAAACCACCATTAGATGGGTCTAGAGTATGCTTTCTAATAGAATGGCGACTCTAACCCTCAATGCAATAGAGCATGATTTTTACACCACAAAAGGATGTCCACAAGGAGGCGTTTTATCCCCGTTATTATGGACCCTAGCTGTGGATCAACTTCTTGCAATCATGAGGGACAAAGATTACGACACACAGGGATACGCCGACGACCTTCTAGTCATAATCAAAGGCCCCTGCCTCCACACAATCTCAAATCTGGTGCAAGGAGCTCTAAACACGATATTTAATTGGTGTAGAGAACATGACTTGTCCATAAATCCGAGCAAAACGGTGGTAGTGCCGTTCACAAGAAAGAGAAATCTGGAGAGGCTCGGAAAACTAGAACTCAATGGACAAGTAATACCTTTTTCATGTGAGGTCAAGTATCTAGGGGTCACATTCGACCAAAAGGTAACCTGGAACCCTCACTTGAAAAACATCACGCAAAAAGCGAAAATGGCCATGTGGTCATGCTTTCGAATGGCGGGAGCAAAATAGCGCATACGACCCAAAATTGCTATGTGGCTTTATACAGCGGTTGTGAGGCTCATTATTACCTACGCCTCCGCGGTCTGGTGTAACAAGGCCAGCCAAAAGACAGCTATCGACACCTTAAACAGCCTGCAACACACGGCTTGCCTAACGGCAACAGGGGCCTTCTCCTCGACACCGGGAGCGGCCCTGGATGCACTGCTTGACTTAACACCACTGCACTGCAAGTTAAGAAGGAGGCCAAGCAGTGCGTCTACAGAATATGTACGATAAATAGGCCAAAATGGCGCTCTCAAGCACTAACCAAATTGAAGGCCTGGGTTTTTGCGAACGAAACCCTTAGCATGCCTACCGATGACATGCACACCGTATGTCATTTCACCAAACTGTACAAAGTGGAAATACCTCCTAGAGACAAATGGACCAAAGACCAAATGTATGTCGAAGAGGGTAGCCACATATGGTACACGGATGGGTCGAAAAAAGGTAATGAAGTAGGATGTGGGATCTATGGTGATAGGCCCAAGCACATAGCTAGCGTCAGCATGGGCACAAGGGCCTCAATCTTCCAGGCTGAAGTCTTCGCCATCAACAAATGTGCGGAAATCAACCTAGATAGAAACCTAAGACACCAGCATATCTACATCAACTCAGACAGCCAAGCTGCTCTGCTGGCACTAGAATCTTTTGAGTCAAACTCAAAACTAGTCCAGAATTGCAAAAATAACCTTAATGCACTGGCTAACTCCAACAAAGTTACACTTAGATGGGTATCAGGGCACTCCGACATTGACGGAAACGAAATAGCGGATGAACTTTCCAGAAAGGGCGCGGACACACCCCTGGTCGGCCCAGAACCGTTCTGTGGAATCACCAAACGGGAGGCATATTCTCTGTTAAATAACTTGGAAAAAATGAGAGCAAACGCATGGTGGAAGCTCGTCAAAGGACAAGCACACTCGAAAGCTCTAATCAAAGGGTTCGACAACAAAACCTCTAAAGAGCTGTTAGGGCTCAAAAGACACAAAACCTGTGCAGTGACCAGAATACTGACAGGCCACTGTAAGTTGAACAAACACTTGTTTCTTATGGGTAAGAAACAGGACTCAGTATGCAGGTTCTGCCAGGAAGAAGAGGAAACAGCCTTGCACATCCTCTGCTCCTGCGGACCACTAATGTATAAAAGAAGTACCCACCTAGGGCGACATGTACTGCAACCCAATGAGTTACAACACATCACAGCCCAAAGAATCTGCAAATTTCTAGAGGCAACGGGAATCAGTAATGAACTATAAAGGGCTGCCACAATAGATCAAATCTGGTCGACGCGGCACATCGATATCGATTAAAAATAATAATATTCATTTTATAAAATTCTAAATAAGTAGGTAACTATTTAGATAGTCATAAAATAACTATTATTATTAAATAGGCAATCAATTGGTTTTTTATAATGGTAAATGGTAATTCTGAGAAAAAGTACCTATTTTCCTATATGATGAGGGGTGCTTAGTAGACTTGTATATCTATTGTGGGTAATGGGTATCCATAATCAAGATTCGAGTTTTTATTTTACTTTATTTTCCTGATCTAGGTAGGTACTGCTTATCTCTGTAGTATAATATCTTTAAACGGTTGTCTTTCATTGCATGTTCCTTTAGTAGCTATCCTAAAAAACAGTAGGTTTTATAATCGCCCCATCCCTGTGAGCCTACGATTCATAGTTATCATTATCACACGCCCTATATGTATATATGTACATAACAGCTCGTGATCATCTTGCCCTAATGTAGCTGATTAATTTACTGCTCGTCAAAGACAGCCAATTAAGCTGTAATCATTGTGATCATGTTCTAATGGCAATGTGAAGCATTAAGCATTATTGTGGCCCGGAATACGCGTATTTTAAAGCTCATTCGTGCCAAGGTCACTTTGAGCCATTACGTTTAGGTTCCGCGGCTACGCAACACCGCGCGAGCAAACACGCCGACACGGACGTCAACATAAGCAAACTCCAGGCGCATATATTTAGCAGGAAAAAACGTATGTACACACATTTATCAAGGTCTTAGCTAAACATGATCATCATATTTACTAAATCCATCGGTCATTTACTTAGTTTATTGCTTAATACATCCGCTTCGGTACATATTACCCCCATATCACGACAGTAGACATACAATTTTTAAATTCGCGGCAAAAGTACAGCAACGCGCTCTTAGCTAGTAGCTCTAGGTAGTTTAGGTATCTGCGGGGCATGAGAAATCTCATACAGAAAACGATTTTAATTCAGTTTTACCTACCGTTGCGTTTCGTTGGCGTCAAGGAAACTCCACTACCTAATTAAAGACCAGTACTAAATAATAAAATAATATCGAGACTTCTTAAAAAACCTCCTTATAAACTTAATTAATATTGCTTTGAGCACTTTTAAATTTCGGTTTTAAAGCTCATATGCCTTACTAGTCTTAATGGCGTTCTTCTAGCATTTAGGACCTATTGGAGGAAAAAAATCTAATATTGGGAAAATAACTGAAAGGCTGAAAGGCTTTAAGGCTCTGCAATTGATATACATATGTACAAGTATCCTGAGTAAATTAAAACAAATTGGGTTATGGACATAAGTTTTCGGTCCCTGATAAAGAAAAAAAGTGATTTAATTGTACGTAAATGTACTTATGTAACTTCTCCGAAAGATATATCATCACCATAGAATAATGGCGATCGTTCTGAGAACGGTTTACGACACTGAATCACAGTACCACGCAAAAGGTGCGAGCCTGAGCTGAATAATATTATCACTTCAGGCGTCATTTCGGGTAAAGGATGGCCCGTTTCAGCCTTGACGAACCTTATGTATGGACTCTTTTAAATATAAATGGATCCACAACGCACGTGACTCGCATCAGGACGCTCTTTTTAAAGGTCACTCCGGTGTTATTTATCAATTTGTCAATCATAGCGCGGCTTATTCTTATAGCGTTTATGATAAACAAAACCAACATTTAACAATACCTGTGTCTCGGTCCAAATTTTACAAGACATATAAACACCTAATCAAGATATCACAGGAAATTACCCCAAAAGTTAATAACCCTTACGATATTGTTATTTAGACAAATATAAGAGTTCCTATGGAGCGTGGCGTTTATCGAAAGCCTAAGACCACGGGGTCGGTGATGAACTGTGACTGTGACGCAACCTTGACATCGCGGTTGCGCAGACGCTGGTGAAACTATTATTTTCGCAGTAAACTCACGATCGCAGGCCCGTAATTTGGGTATGGCGCTAAGCTAGTTATTATAATGATGACATTAACAAGTGCCACTGAAGTGGGTTTTCCTAACCTCTCGTGCTCCGTCCCGAAAGTACACAGGGCTGAACAACTGGTGTAACTGAGTCTTTTCAAAAAACATATTACGAGGTCCAAGTTATTCACGAAAATTTTTTTTTTTTAGTCGTTTAGGTTTAGGCACACGGCTTTAGGTTTTCTCCCCTGTACCTAACACGCACCCCGGAGCTTAAGGGTAGATATTAACCCATTTATTCATAGACGTGTTTGAAACCTCATTTAACTAAATAATCGTTTGTCCTTATATGTCACTTAGACAGTTGTGTTTGATACGATCAGAGCAAACATAATTTAACAAGACTTTTTATTACTATAATATTAATATTATTTTTAGAGTAAGCGGGTATGTGTCTGGAAAGTTCCAAGGTATAAGTGCTGAGCTATAATTTTCCACCTTACTACATAAACAGTTCTTTTTCTACTCGTGTACTTTTATCTGTCATTTATACATTCGTTAACACCTTTATAAGAACATAGATAATACACTCGATGAAAAGTCTATCTAGTCTATTCCCCAAAATAACACTTGTTCTATAAAAGCGCCAAAATAGTATCGCGGAATCGCGTGCAAACACGGCTATTAATATAAAATAAATTACTGCCAACCTAAGAAACCTAAATAAACGCAGCGTTTTTAGAAAAAAAAAACTTTAAAAAAGAAAAAAATATAAGAACCACAGACCTACTTCGTAGTTTTTTACGTTTCCCGTTCCTTTGTTGGGGCGAATTGCAAACTTTGAAAGTAATTTAGGTATTTTTACTAATCTCTGTAGCTCTTTAATAATTGATCAAATAACGACGGTACTTGTGTTAGTAATGTTAGTATTATTGAAAAATAGTGTTTTAAAAGGTAAAACTTAAATGATTGTTGATTATGTTGACAAAATAACTGCGATATCCATGAAGATTTCAATTTCGCATTTTATGTAAAAGTAAGTGTATTCGTAGAAAAAGTATTGTATGCAACGTCGTATAAGTAGGTAAAAAAATGTTCGTGGCGTTTTTCTTAACAATTTTCGCCTACGGCTCAAATTGTTACCCACGCCATTCACCTTTTTTGACCCCTCTTATACAACTGTTGCATAAACTACTATAACTGCACTCATGCTAGGCTAACAATAGTAACAGTAGACATTAATTAATTTAAAATATTTTTACACCTACATACATAAAACGTGAACGATTTAATACTAAGTAACTAGTTCCAATGTAATCTATATGCCTATAGTAAAATATTAATGGTAGGTAGTAGTCTGCAAAAGTGCATACCCATGCACATTATGAATGAATTCATTCATGAATCGGGTAAGTATACAATTCTGCAGCTGATAGTACCTAAGTAGTTATGAAAGAAAAACAGGAACCTTGCATTTACGAATATTTTATCCTAATTACGTAAGTATATTCTATTATAAACAAATGAATACGTTTAATTTTCACGGGCCCTGGTTGTCCGTACATACCTACGAGTACGTATTAGTCAAGTATTTGTTAATTGATTGGTTATTTTATCACTACATATATTTTTATGGCACTAATCAATTATGATATATGTAAATGGACTAGACGTTAAACTTAGCTTATATAGATGTCATATACAAAGGACAAAGTGACCTAGGCCTCCGTTGCCTAGGGCTGGGATCTTACCAGCGTCTTCTGCATTCGCGGCAGAAGTCATTTAATATTACATCTACATAAGTTTATAATTTATACAGTATTTTTATCGTACGGCTACATATCACTGGATTACCCCAATTGTTACACTACTACTAAGTAGTAGTAGTAATATAATACTTTATTGTACAACAAAGAAAAATACAACAGAAATAATACGTAATATTTGTACAAAGGCGGACTTATCCCTTAAGGTATCTCTTCCAGTCAACATTTGAGTAGTAGTGGGAAAGCAGATGATAAAGAAAATCTAGTGAGTGCTGCGAGGTCCAGATGGGACAGTGCAGCTGCCAAGCAGTAGTGTGTCTACTTAAAATAAACAAATCAAAATAAAATTTAGTTAAATAAGTAATTTGATTTGTTCTTCACTAAGACTAAACCTTTATGTTTAGTGCTCAAGTACCTACGTAGGTTCTTGTGTTATTGCTGTCGTCTCTATTATAATTGAATTTTATAATAAATACGTATAATTAATTCGTAATCAGAATCATCAGCTAACATCTGTAAGTATTTACATATATATATAGGTACGTTATCTGATGTATGTATTTTTTGTATTCGTAGGTTAAAGGTAATAATACTTAAATACGTTAGGATAGAATTTTATACCATTGAATGAAAATTAGTAAAGAATTACTAACTTACGAGTATATGCTAGTATAAATTATAATCCTATTAGCTAAACTTGATAAATACCTTAGCAAAGTAAAACATATCATATAAGTAAATAAATAACTTATTCCCCGGCATTCATCAAGAACAACAATAACGTAGCTGTTGTTAACAAAATAAATAAGAATAACTGATATAAACTAGCTATAGGTAAGCAATGCATAATTGCATATGCGACATTCATTGTTGTACCTACCTAACAACAACATAATTTCTTCAAGAATTTAGGTCTACTTACTCCTGAATACGCAAATATATGGCGTGGATCTTTGACATGTACGAAGAATTCGTAAAATTAACGAAGAATTTATAAAAAATAATGTTATTCAATACCGTTAAGGAATTGTTCAAATAAAACCAATGAGCAATCTATCAGGTTGATAGAAATAAACAAACAGTGAATAGAAAGCTTAGCAGGGGTATCTTGTCAGCATATTAGGCAACTGAGTTTGCAAAAGTTTGGAAAAAAAAAACTGTTTTTGTGCATGCGTGACATTGCGCGCCAGACAGTTTTGCATGGTTTTTTGGACTAAAAGTTATTGCATTGCCATTTCCAAAATTGATAAAGACCTAACGGGACATATCCTAACATCGCATTGTATCAACATATTTGTAAAACTTTTACTTTACCTATAGCCAAATGTACGAGTATTAGATACATATTAGATACTACAAAAAAAATATTACTTGCAACTGTTATATATCCATATTACACGCTAAAATCGTAAAAAAATATATTTACAAAGTTACAACTTACGAGTAGTGAGGGAGTTGTCGTTGTCCGCGGCCGTCCCACTGCGGCACATGCCGGCCATGCTGCACAGCACCAGCAGGCTCTTCAGGAGTCGCCCCGCCATGATCGTTTTTCAAAAATATGTTAAGTGTCAATTGCGGTAAGAATTAACTCTAAAATCACAATATCACTGGTTCGAAGTATTTGCTCGTATTTTGATTTTTTATTCAGGTTTCCTTAACGTCAGTAGAAAAATAAGTTGGGCGTATGCAGGCGAGTAGCTGGGCAGATGGCGGGCGTGTGCTCGAAGGGGCCGCCGACGGGCGCGTGTCTCATTTTGTTTGAAGTGAAAGCCCTAGAGACGATGTGTTTTATTCTCGCGTAATTTTCGTCATCCCTCGCGGACTCCCCACCTCGCTGTCAAACAAATTACAAACTCCACGTGCTCACCGCAATCATATTTGATTCGGAGTTGAATTCTTCTTTACACATGAGATAATAGGATAATTCGTCAGACGGGTTACGTCGTCCGGCATCTAAGCCGAGGCCGAGCGGGGAAACAATGGAGGGAACTCCTCCCCGTGCCTTCAAAGAATGTCACATGTGTCAGTGCAGGTAAAATGGTCCCAATTTGACGATACGGAATTATTATAGGATCATAAAATTAAACATTTAAAATTGCTAAAACCGCAAAGCGTGATCAAGTTCTGGATTTTTGATGTTTTTGGGACTGGTTATGGCTATTTACACTATAAATATTTACTAAATCTTGTTGCTTGTTCTGGCATAACAATACGTTAAAAACTACCGATCTTTTTATATTTTCTTTTCAACCGACTTCAAGATTTCGAAGGAGGACGTTATCAATTCGTCGGGCTGGACCTATTTGGAAAATTATTTTTTTGTTTGAAAGAGTATACTTCACAGTTGGTCCCATTGTAACCAGGCGGCCGATTTTTGACAATCGAGCGCTCGAATTCAAAGAATTTAATCTTGAATATAATCGCACGCAAAAGTTTACGCAGAAAATTAATAGTATAAATAATCAGAATTTTAAATTACTGTCCTGTTATTTTTAAACCATCATTGATTCGTTTTATTCAGAGTTTTAAATGTCATTTTCGAGCGCTAGGATTTCAAAAATCGCCCTCCAGGTCAGGATCTGATGGGGTCCTGGAGAAATTGAGGCAACTCTTCAACTATTATAGGCACACCTATTGTGATTTGAGTACTTTTTTCAGCAGCTCGAGCATTTGCTGTTGTAAAGGTGGATGCTAAGTGAAATCGGTTCTTTTTTGTTTAAAATAATTAAATATTTTACTAATTGTAAGTTTTGCTAATAAAGGATCGCTGTAACGTTCCGCGTCCTACACGACACTTCGGACACTTCATTTTGTATAGAAAGCGTCACGTGATGTTCCTGTATGCAAAATGAAGTGTCGGAAGTGTCGTGTAGGACGCAAAACGATTCAGCATGAACCAAAGGTTACTTTGATGATTTTAAAGACCATTTGATTTGCAACAAGTTGTAAAACTGATGGTCTACCTTCAACGTTTTATGAGATATAGTGGGCGGTGTACGAGCCCAATTTCAAAGAAAAGCCGTAGATCGATGTACAGTTTAGCCATTTGGCACACACATACTAGAGGTTAAACACATTTTTTGACCCGCAGTTCTTAAAAAAAAATCCCTTAGGAAGTTTGTTTTCCAGAAACCTATCGCGTGTGATATCTTATGAACGGGCTTTTCAAGACGATTCTAAAAATATACCACATCATTACATTTTAGCCATTATTTTTTATTATAATAAAAATAATTTTCAAAACATACCGGAGATCGTCAATTTTTGTTAGACGATTTGCCCCAGATCATAAAGATGCGTATAATTATGAAATAGATATCAAAACATTCGCTTTAATTTCTAGATCAGGGTGGTCATAAAATAATCATGAAATGTAACGGGAAAATTGAGAAATCGGGATGTAAAAACATGATTGTGATAAGGACAATATTTTTAAGCGTACATGTTTATGATTTAAAGTATAGAATAAAATAAATACCTGTTTTTTAAAGGATTTCTACAAAATCTGACATGATAATGAAACGGAAATCATAATAAAATAATAAAAAGTCATATATTGATCCTGCCGCAGATTTCTTGTATTTGGGTAAACAATGATAATGGCTATCAAACCATCATTGCTACTATTAACTAAACAATCGTAGACCTTATTACAAAGAGATAAGGTTTATCACTGTTAGTGCGCTCCTACTAGCATCCATGAAGTTATAATTTTAAACCGGAGCACACTCTTTGGCCAAAAAGCAAGGCCGAAAGAGAGAGTAATTTAGGGAGCCGCGTTCCGCTTCGACTTAGGGAGTTATGACGTCATTAGACAATAATGCCAGCATGACAACAAGTCAAAATGTCAATGTATGTCAATTTTGTGACGAATTCGAGTGAAACACCGCCCCCCATATTATGCCCTCTATCAGACCGTTTTTTCTAGTCACCTATGAACGACTGTTTTACACGGTAATACGGTACGGTTTTAGATGAATATCAGATGAACCTTGTAAACTGTGGTTAGGGAAAAAGTGCAAGAATTACATCCACTTTTTAGAAATCCATGGTAGTATCAGACATTACTTAATAGAAAAATAGTCAAAACGAGACGCATCCCCCCCATACCACCAACTCCTTCGGCCCCACCTTGTGGCCGAAGAGCACACTCCAGTTTCAAATTATAATTTCTTGCGGTAGACATAGATGACGGTGACGTCATACATTAATAGTGTCAAACTATAATCATAAACAAGATTAGCAAAATAAACGTAACTCCTTACTGAAAATGTCCGTTTCGTCTCGGCTCAGAAGAAGTTAACCTTATGTCAATGCTGTAAAGACGTTAACAATTTATTTAGCACTATTTGGATAGCGGAAGGATCAACGAAATTACTTTTTATTTTTAATTTCTAATTCCCGTTTTATTTTCATGCAATATTTTGACTAGTTTCGTAATAAAATGGGTATTTGCTTAAAATTGAAGACCAAACTTTATACGACACCATATCGCAAGTGGGCCTGGAATTGACGATCTCCTTTGGGCTTACTAGATACGATACGGCAGATTTTTTGTACAATATACCACAAATCGAACCCCAAGATTTTCTTTAAACTAACATCATTTAAGTAGTTTTTTTAATTTTTTTAATTTTCTTCAATACAGTTCCATAAGTCACGTAGAATATTGTACTGAAGTACAACTGTGTCACTTTGTAATATTGAAGGGAAATCCCTATTAAGGGTTTTGACATTGGAAATGTCTTTTCGTTCGTTCCAGTATAGGCCCCGATTTCACGCAAATTTCGCAAAAGTGCGATCCCCTTATAACTCGGAAAGTTGTAAAGATATGATATTAAAAAGTTGCTCAAAAGACTCATATTTACGAGAGCTGTAAGATGCAAAAATAATTTTTCGAGAAAATCAAAAAAGAAAAAAGTTATGGCTGGAATAGTGAAAAAAAAATCAATTTTTTCCAAATTTTTGATTTTGGCGTTCGATATTTTGGAAACGAAGAATGATATCAAAAATTTGAGAAGAACTCCTCTGGACAATTTAGTCAGCAGCAACAATTTAAGCCTAAAAAAAAAGACGATCGGGTTAAGGGTCTGCCCTGTAGCCTAACCTTTTTGAAAAAAATCAGAACGACATTTTTCACATTATTTTTTTATTAACTGACTTCAAGATTTCAAAAGAGGAGGTTCTCAATTCGGCGTGTATGTTTTTTTTTTATTTTGTTTTTTTTTTTATGTTTGTTACTCCATAACTGCGTCATGGGGAATCGAGGGAACTCCTCAAATGTTAATGGCATACATGTAGTGATTTTTATCAACAAATCAATCATTTTCATTCAAAACAGTGACATTTGATTAAGCGGAACTGCTGATGATGATCAGAAGGGAACTCTTCAACGACGCATAGTTCACGTTTGGCGATTCCACCTCTTACCGAACACACATCGGTGTTTGTTAAGCAAGTAAGATTGTCAGGACAAATTTTCGTCAAGCTCAAGTTCTGATGATGGGATCCATGAGGAATCGAGGGAACTTAATGGCAAACACATAGTGATTTTTGTATTTTTATTAACAAATCAAGCATTTTCATTCAAAAGAGTGACATTTGATGAAGTGGAACTGCTGATGATGATCAGAACGGAACTCTTCAACGGCGCATAATTCACGTTTGGCGATTTCTCCTCTACGTTGTGTTTGTTAAGCAAGTTAGATTGTCAGGACAAATTTTCGTCAAGCTCAAGTTCTGATGATGGGATACATGAGAAATCGAGGGAACTCCTCAAATCTTAAAGGCATACACATAGTGATTTTTGTATTTTTATCAACAAATCAAGCATTTTCATTCAAAAGAGTGACATTTGATGAAGTTGAACTGCTGATGATGATCAGAGCGGAACTCTTAAACGGCGCATAATTCACGTTTGGCGATTTGTCCTCTTCGCTATGTTTGTTAAGCAAGTTAGATTCTCAGGACAAATTTTCGTCAAGCTAAGTTCTGATGATGGGATCCAGGAGGAATCGAGGAAACTTCTCAAATCTTAAAGGCATACATAAAGTGATTTTTGTATTTAAATCAACAAATCAAGCATTTTCATTGAAAACAGTGACATATGGATGAAGTGGAACTGCGGCTGATGCCGTAAACATGTGAAATGTAAAATGAGAAAGGAATTCTTCAACGACGCATAGATCACGTTTGACAATTTGTCCTCTTCGCTGTGTTTGTTAAGCAAGTTCATTGTATAGAGTGCACCATCTACAATAATCCTTCACCGGCTTCCCCCATTGAAGAAGTCGGTTTTTTTTGCTTAAAAAATTATTTAGCTATGGGGCTACCATTTCTCGAGTTGACTACGGATTTGTAATGTAATAATTTTCTTTTACTTTGAACATTATTATATCCTGCTTATTAATCGAAAAATGAAATATGTATACTTAGGCGCCACGGCGACAATTATTCAAACTTCGATATGCGTGTGGAAAATTTTCAATTTGTTCGTTCACAGCAGAGTTGGGCACACTTGATTAAAATCGGTGATCGATTACTAATCATCGCTGATTGAATAATCGCTGATTAAATCATAACACAAAACAATCAAGTAATTTCGCCATGAGTAAATCATTAACGACGGCGGGCGCTGATTGAAACTAAATTAACGCTAATCAACTAACTTGTTCAATGTGATTGACGAATGTATGATTAGAGTGTTCTTAAGCTGATTTATATTATTACTTGAATAAGGCGTTTGTTCTGAATTTCACATATTAAACCAGATACATATGTAGAAATTTTCATTATCCTAAATGAAAATGAGAATGAGAATGAGAATGAGAATGAGAATGACAATGAGAATGAGAATGAGAATTAGAATGAGAATGAGAATGAGAATGAGAATGAGAATGAGAATGAGAATGAGAATGAGAATGAAAATGAAAAGCGCATTTGGAAACCGCAGCTGTGTGATAGCTGCCTTAACTGTAGCCGAAAACCGCAATAAAACCGAACAGGCGGTTTCAAAGTTAAATGGGAGCATTCATTTGTACACTCAAACCAAAAACTAACAAAAAAATTGACGATATTTTGGTAAAGGTAACATTTGCCACTGGCATTTACGCTTTTGTTGCTCAATATTGAATCTGCACTATACAACTTAAGACGTAAGCGCCAACCGCCAAATGATACCTTTAGAAATATTGTCACAAATAGCCATTTATCCTAAATGTATATTATACTCACCTAGGTACCGCCTCTGTTTCGTCAGCGAAAAAAGTGAAGGAGTTAGTAGCTCCGCAAAATCTAATCGAAATCTAATCATCTAATCAACTAAATCGTTAGTTTAACTAAGCATACTGTCTTACTAATGTAATCACTTCAGCTAATCATGAGTGAAACTAAAAATCGACATGATTTACTCATGTCGGTGGTCAATCAGATTAGAAAGCTTATGATTGAATTCGTAATCATGTTCGTAATCAGGTCCAGCCCCAACCTCATCCTGCGCTCGATAGCCGAGAGGTTTGACTGCCCATATTTGAGGCACTGTGATGATATGCATGTTTCTAGAAGTACTTATTATGTGTTACTACTACGTAGGTGCTTCTAGAAACATGCATGACACAAAAATTAATAAATTATACCGAAGTAATTTATGTACATATTTATTAACATAGCTATAAGTAGTATAAGTACATACTAACCAAAACTATGGGTCTAAAAGTTATCCGAAATAAATAAATAAATGATTTGATTTGAATATGATTATGAGTAACGTTCTCATTTTTAGGGTTCCGTAGTCAACTAGGAACCCTTATAGTTTCGCCATGTCTGCCCGTCCGTCCGTCCGTCCGTCCGCGGATAATCTCAGTGACCGTTAGCCATCGACATATAATATCAAGACGAGTAAAGGCAAGCAAAGTTCCTGTGAAAACACGACCCATTTTCACGTTTACAAAACTAAAATGTCTTATGTCTTATTAACCAATCAAGTACTCATTCTCTAAGCATATTTTTTTTTGTTAACCTTAATTCCGCAAAGGTTTCATGCCATTTCACCAATAAGAAAAGTTGCCTTGTTGTGAGTGGTCTAAATCAATTTGACAATGAAGTTTAATTGGACAGGAGATACTCAAATGAAATAACTGAAATGTCAAGTTAACGTATAATAAATACGCCTACGTTTGACGTGGATGGGTTCACGTAATAAATAATAATGCTATCAATTAACAATTTATTTTTTAGTGCATTTTTCATTACTTATGTAATATACGTAAATTGAATCGTTCTTGGAATAAGGAATAATATGAAAGCCTATTCATCTTTCATTTATTTAATAAAAGTGCTTATTTAGAATATAGGGACTTACATACTACAAAATAAGCATAAATTAACATAAAATAGTAAAGATTTTGAACTTTTTTACAATTTTATAAATCCGTTACATTAGGGAGACCCTCTTGGTCTCAAGCAACATAATGGTAAGCAATTAAGGTTGAATATGGCAAAAAAACGATAATTTTTTAACTTTATTTATGACCAGACTAGAAAATATAGTCTGGCCAGCCAACGAACGCAGTAGCAATGTACAGCGAACAGAAGTATGACAACACTAAGAATCAGTGAAAAAAGCAGCAATGATCATCAAATTCTATGTTTTTAATTTTAGTTGGTGTTTCCGCCCCTTTCATTAGGTGACATGTACTGTGTGTAAAAAGTAGACGGATATATTTCGTCGGATCTGTCATCAATTGCAACAGATAATCTGGTAGAGGCAATTGACATATGCCTTAAAAACGAATTTAAATTAAATTTAGAACGTTGCAGGAGTTCTGTCTCACTCGCGCTTAAGATGAGAGAGTGAAATACACTAGAAACAAATTCTATGTAAAAGAAATTTGAATTGAATTGTTCGTCACAAATACGGTGTCTCATCACAAAGGGTTGCCACATGTACGTATTTTGAATTTGCCGCGTTTTTCTACTGACAGAAATGGTTTGCCAGACTATAATAGCATACCTTCAATATAAATAGTTAAAATTCTCTTTGCTTCCTCGTTTTTAGGGTTCCGTAGCCAATTGGAAAAAAACGGAACCCTTATGGATTCGTCATGTCTGTCTGTCCGTCCGTATGTCACAGCCATTTTACTCGGAAACTATACGACGTATCTGAATAAAATTTACACATAAGGTGTATTATGTATGCCGCTACTTAGTTATGTATTTAAATTCGAAAAAAAAAAAATTTTAAGGGGGCGCTCCATACATGTAACTAAATTTCAAAAAAAATTGTTTTTACCAAATATCAACATGTGACACATCAATCGATAGGTCTTTAAAAATAATATTTAGGTTTCTTTGATCATTTTGTGATTAAGTGAATATTTGTTGAAATAATCGCTTCGAAAGTCAGAAAAATTGTGTCCTCCCCCTGTAACTTTTGAACCGTACGTCCAAAAAATATGAAAAAAATTGAGGAGATGCGCCTTATCATATACTTTCTACGAAAATTATTTTGAACATTATCGGTTTAGCCATTTTTGAGTTATCTCCAAAAAACTTCTTCCATAGGCGTCAGATACGACCTTTTGGTATTAGTTTGGTTCTTATTCCATTGAAGGTACGGAACCCTCCTATGCGTGGTCCGACACGCACTTGGCCGATTTTTTAGAACTTAAAAAACAACGGATGAGTTAGTTTATGTGTACTATTTATTTTAGCAGGCTTAGGGAAATACAAAGATAAATTTACATTTTGTATCCATTTTTTTATACTACAACGGTAGCAAACAGGCATACGGCTCACCTGATGGTAAGCAGCTACCGTAGCCTATGGATGCCTGTAACTCCAGAGGTGTCTCATGTGCGTTGCCGACGCTTTCATATAAAAGAGGATTCACTGTGTTGACAGCTAAAGGGACAAGAGGATCCCCCGTCGTCAACACACTGCATCCTCACGTGCGTTCACGTAATAAATAATATGCAATCAATTAGCAATTTATTTTTTAGTGCATTTTCCATTATTTATGTAATATACGTAAATTTAATCGTTCTTGGAATAAGGAATAATATGAAAGCCCATCACCATCTTTCATTTATTTAATAAAAGTGCTTAATTACATTATAGGGACTTACATACTACAAAATAAGCATAAATTAACAGAAAATAGTCAAGATTTTGAACTTTTTTACAAATTTATAAATCCGTTACATTAGCGAGACCCTTTTGGTCTCAAGCAACATAATGTTAAGCAATTAAGGTTGATTATGGCAAAAAAACGATTATTTTTGAACTTTATTTATGACCAGACTAGAAAATAATAGCATATCTTCAGTATGAATAGTTCTCTTTGCTTCCTCGTTTTTTAGAACTAAAAAAGTAACGGATGAGTTCGTTTATGTGTACTATTTATTTTAGCAGGCTTAGGGAAATACAAAGATTTTACATTTTGTATCCATTTTTTTATACTACAACGGTAGCAAACAGGCATACGGCTCACCTGATGGTAAGCAGTTACCGTAGCCTATGGACACCGACGCTTTCATATAAAAGAGGATTCACTGTGTTGACAGCTGAAGGGACAAGAGGATCCCCCTCGTCAACACACTGCATCCTCTGAGCTCTCTGGCAACCTTACTCACCGGCAGGAACAAAACACTATTAGTAGGGTCTAGTGCTAATTGGCTGTGGTTTTCTGTAAGGTAGAGGTAGTTTTCCCAGTCCGGCTCTGCTCTATATTTGATAATTAATGACTAACGCTATGATTATTAATGAAAAATAAGAGTCATACCTATTAGTCAATTGTACTAGAAATGGCACGGCCAGAATGGTATGATTTTACCAGAGTAAGTATAGTAGGTACTAATTCGAAGGGTTTTGTTTTGTCGATTTATTACTAGTAGGTAATACTTAAAAATGAACATTCATTATACTTTTCCTCAAATTAGTTGTTTACTTTTCCAAAACTTATATTGCATAACATCGACTGAATCCGTACTGTATGAGAATATCTATGCGTGATTTACTTACCGATGAAAAGAAATATCACCATCTTTGGCGCCTGTGTGGCTCCTGCACCAATGCACGGCACAAGCCGGCATTTTAATACCGATATATTACCGAAATTTCATGGACCGAAAAAACTAATACTTTGACGACATGTCAATTTCAAAATATTTGACATGACATTAGGGCACCGCTGTCACAAGCTCCGCCCACTTTGGCACCAGGAAAGTGGAGCAGATTTTGAGCGTTGATTACGCTTCCTTACTTATTGTTCTTCCAAGCCGTTAGCACTAGAAAGCTGAAAGGAGATCGTCAATTTTTGTTAGGTGATCTGGCCCAGATTATTTAGGACCGTTTAGGAATGGTTCTTGCCTTTAAAGAATCGTCATAATTTCTAGATCAGGGTGGTGGTAAAAATATTACGAAATCTAATGGGAAAACTGAAAAATCATGCATTTAAAACTTGAATCTGACAAGGATAATATTTGAAAGCGTGCTTGCCTATGATTTATATATTAATGTAAAAAAAGTACCGATTTTTTAAAAGATAATGTACAAAAGCGGACTTAAAAACAAAATGGGAATCATGATGAAATAATAAAAAGTCATATTTTGATCGTATTTATAGTTCCTGTATTTCGGTAAACAAAGACGGCGGCTGTCAAACCATCGTAGATACTATTAACTGAACATTCCTAACACCTATTGCGAAGGGATAAGGTTTACCACCGCTAAGTGCGATAGCACTAGTATCTGACATTACAAAATTGAAAAAAAGATGCGTTTCGTTATCGAAGGAGCATGATATTATGCCATTATGAAACCCACTTTTAATATTCAAACGCCGATCAAAAATGCAAAAATACGCATTTTCAATCTTTAGGCGTTTTAATACAGTCGATTTCTAATTTAAGCTTGCGTATTCGTAGGCTTAGATACTATTTTAATATTACAATGTTCTAACTTACCGAACAGTATCAAAACGCAGATTATGTAACGGTATACATTGACAGTATTAAACCAAAAAACAATCCCGTTTCAGGCCAGGGTGAAGTTAAACTTTATGTCAATGCCATAAGGACGTTAACGACTTGTCTTGCTGTATTTTAATCGCGGAAAAATCAACATAATGTTTATTTATTTAGTATTTCTAATTCCCGTTTCATTTTTTTGCAATATTTTGTCTACTTTAGTAATAAAATGAGTATTTATTTTACATTGCAGTACAAACTGTATACGGTTTATATCAGGTGGGCCAGAATTGACGATCTCCGAGGTACGATATATATAAATATACGAGGTACTAATATGTATATCAATCACGCCGACAAAGTGGTAAAATAAAAAGTGGAAAAAAATAATTTATTAGGGTACCTCCCCTATACGTAAAGTGGGGAGTGATTTTTTTTTTCATTTCAACCCTAACGTGTGATATATTGTTGGATAGGTATTTCAAAATGAATAGGGGTTTACTAAAATCATTTTTTGATAATGTAAATATTTTCAGAAATAATCGCTCCAGAAGTAAAAAAAAATGTGTCCCCCCCCCCCTCTAACTTTTGAACCATAAGTTTTAAAAATATGAAAAAAATCTCAAAAGTAGAACTTTATAAAAACTTTCTAGGAAAATTATTTTGAACTTGATAGGTTGAATAGTTTTTGAAAATAATATACAAAATAATTTTGAACTAAGTTAAGAAAACTAAGAAGACTTGATAAATAATACGAAATTGAGAAAAATTGTCTTTTTATAGCCACAGTGACATTTCTAAAATATCAAACAATTCTATTTTCAAACAAATTTATTTTTAAATTTATTCTAAAAGCACTAATTGACAACATTTCATTTTTTTGAGTGCTACTTTTTATTGTTTGGCCCGAAAGAACTCACAATTTTAAGAGACACGTATTTTTTTATTTTTGCGAAAATCCATGTTTTTTAGTGGAAAAATCCATTTATATTATTACTTGGGCAGAAAGGGCGTATGTAACAGTCGTCGGATACTTCGACGACTGAGTGTACTGAGGCTAAATGACGTCACATGTTGTGTTTCATACACTGAAAAAAACGTTGAAATAGTTACATTGATTGACATTTACGTAAAAACCATAACGTGACCATAGTGCGCTTAAACAGTTTGACATTTGAAGCACAAGATAAACGTCAAAACTTAAAATATCAAACTATGGAATATCAAACCGCTAACTTCGAAAGATATCTTAAGGATTGTTGAAAATGCCTTGCATTAAATATTACCTAATGAAAACTTACAATAGCAACACATATTTATAGCCCAGTTATTTACTGTTCTGCCATCAGCTGAGGGAAGTACTACGAGGGTTGCTACTTATATATCCGGAAACAAAAAAACAAACAAACGTACACGGCTGAGAATGGTTTTATTGTTTTTCAAAGTATTCCCCTTGATGATCTATGCACTTTTGCATTCGCGTGAACCAATTTTTAAAGCACTTCTGCCACTCCGCCTGAGGTACCTCCATAACGTGTTGTTTGAATGCGTCGACAGCATCTTCAGCGGTCGAAAATCGTTGACCGCGTAATTTATTCTTTATATTTGGAAATAAATAAAAATCGTTGGGTGCCAAGTCAGGGCTGTACGGCGGATGACCCGTTCATTCCACATTTTGACCCTCCAAAAATAGAGTTGTTTCGCGTGACGTATGACAGCTGGCATTGTCATGATGAAGAATGATTCTTCGTCGCTGGTTAGTTTTACGAATTTGTTCAAATACTTCCGGTAAGCAAATGGTCGTGTACCACTCTGAATTAACCGTTCTACGGTTTTCTAGTGGCACTGTAGCTACATGGCCATTAATACCGAAGAAGCAGGCCACCATTTGTTTCAATGTACTTTTTGCACGAGTAACTTTCGTAGGGTTCGGCTCATTTTGAAACACCCATACCGTTGATTGTTGCTTCGTTTCGGGATCGTATGCATAGATCCAGGATTCGTCACCTGTATACAGTGTGTGTCTTTAATAACGACACTAATTTTAAGGGCTGAAAGTACAAGTCCTAATGAACTGAAATTGGCATATTTAATTAAAAAATAGAAAACAAAAAAATTTCATACTAATTAATTGGGCACGCAATGTATCAGTAATAAATTAATCCTAACAATTGACATGTGATTTCCTTGAAATTTCGCTCTTAGTGACATCCTGACACTTATGACAATTACCTACATCCTACATGGCGCTGACACTTTTGATTGACAAGACCGCCAAAAATCATGACAAGTGACCTTGTTCGTAAGAAAAGGACTTAACAGCTCTGCTATCGTGAAACACTACGAAGTTTCTCCTCTCTTTCTCACTCACAAAAGTTGCTCGAGGAGAAATTTCGTAAGTGTGTCTTGGTCAAAGTTAGATTAAAAATAAAAATAAATTTAAAAGTTTTTTTATTTAAAAAAGTAAAAATTAATGAAAACATTTAATTTACATGAAGTAAATTTACATTTACAAAAATAAACTCAATCTCTGCGATTCACTCGTCGAAGATAACGATGTTCGATGTGACGTCCTTGCATTTCGATGCAAGTGTTGCATCGGCGTATGAGAGACTGATGTACGCTTTCAAAATGAGTGTTCTGCTGAAGTTTTTGAAACGCGTCGGTTATTCTGTTCCGAAGATCTTCAACAGATATTTGTGGTTTTGAATACACTTCGTTTTTTATGGCCCCCCATAAAAAAAAATCTAACATCGTGAGGTCCGGTGAACGGGCCGGCCAACGTCGAGGCCCAAATCTACCGAGCCAGTGGTTTCCAAACATTAAGTTCAAATGATTACGCACGCGAACTGATGAATGTGCGGGAGCTCCGTCCATTTGCAGCCAAGTCAGTTCACGTTCTTCTTCCGGCAACAAGTTGAAATAATTAGTCAATGGACCTCTAAGCAATTCCAGGAATTTTTCACCATTGAGATTTCCGTCGATAAATACTGGACCGATTATACGGTCACCATGGATGGCTGCCCAGACGTTTACGGCCCATCGGTATTGATGACCGGTCTCTCTTAGTACATGAGGATTTACTCTTGCCCAATAGTGTGTATTTCTCTGATTCCACACGCCGTTCCGAGTAAATGTACTCTCATCAGTCCATATTACTTTTGAGGTAAATTGGGGGTCGGTATTGTATTCGTCCAATAGCCACCGACAAAATGTTAAACGTGGCACCAAATCCCTAGGCAATATTGCGTGTGTCTTCAAAAATTTGTAAGGATGTTGCAAGTTTTTTTTGAGAATCCTGTGAACTGTTTTGTGCTTCATTTGGAAATGTCGCCCGGCATTCCTTGTGGTGTCTTCTGGATTTTCAGCAAAATGTTCCAGTATAATTTCTTCATTACGAACATGAAGACGGGGCCCATTTGCCAATGGTTGGATTCTCCCAGTAATGGGCATGTCTTCCCGAACACGCTGCAATGCACCCATTATGACTCTAGGGTTTTGCGGAATTCGACGATTTGGAAATCGTTCACGATACAATCTTAACGCTTGGTTAGCATCTTGCATAGCTTCGCCATACATTACAATCATTTCCGCTAATTCTTGCGAGGTATAAGGCGAAGGTCGAGGCATTTTGGCAAGAAAATTATGACATGACAATTTCATGAAAAAAGTCATTTAAACATTTTACGTCAACCTACCTGCATCCTGTCATACCAGCCAGTGCACTCAAAAGACTAATGTAAGTAGGTAACTTCTTCTTAACAAAGAAGGCGGAATAAGATAGGTAATCGCTTCGTTTAAGTACTGATTAATAACTTCACATTGATTGAGTTGAAGTGTCAAGATAACATCGAGTTTGTTGATCAACACAGATTTTCCTAATATTAATTAATTTAATAAAATAAACATGTTTGAACTAGGTAATGTGATTTCTAAGAAGTGACAATAAATGTATGTGCAGTGATTTTGAATAATTCAGTGAATAATGCGATTCATAAATGTGATTGCTAAGAAAAATAATTGTTGATGTAAATTTGTTGTGCTAGTGTGGTCAAAATCACGTATGTTTTAAATTGCAGTGTTTTCTTAGTGGATAATTCAGTAAATAAGTTAACGTCGGCAACAGTTCAGAGTTATTTTAATGTTTTGATCGAATTTAAATGGAAAAGAAACTAGCTCTTCCTCTCTGAAACGTCAAATAAATGTTTGCATTACATTGCTGCTCGAGATTTTTTTTTAAATTAATTACTCATAATTAAAAGGTAATCATTAAATTTTATTTTGATAAAGTGGTTAACAGCACTTTAAACTATCGTTACTTAAAACCAATGTCGTTATGAAAGACACACACTGTAGATGTTATAAACGGCTTTTGAGTCACCACGGTTATATTTTTTTAACATTTTATTGCACCATTCGACGCGAGCATCTTTTTGCTCTTTTGTTAAGTTGTGGGGTATCCAACGCGAACAAATTTTTTTTACAGCCAAATAATTATGTAATATGCTATTAATGCTGGTCATAGAAATACCCAGAGTCGCCTCTATCTCGCAGTACGTAACATGTCGGTCGTCCATTATAAGTTTTCGCACAGCCTCGATATTTTGTTGTACAACGACCGATTTCGGGCGACCTGCCTTAACTTCGTCCGTAAGCATACTACGTCCACGATTGAACTCACTAAACCAGTGATACACAGTAGTTTTAGATGGGGCTTCATCACCATAAGTTGAAGTTAGTTGATCTATGCACTGTTGTTGCGTTAAACCACGCCGAAAATCATAATAAATCATAGCACGAATATTTTCACGAGTGAGTTCCATTCTTGCCGCGAGATGACATTTAAAACCCGTCAAAAACAAAACACGAGCGTTAATAAGAAAGAAAAAATATACCGGCCAGTACTTAAAAAAGTTCAAATTTTACCATGGAGGTCAAATATGCTATTTAAGAAGATTGTAATCCCGGTTTCCGGATATATAAATAGCAGCCTATGTATCTGAGACTATATACAGATGGACCTGAGGAGAGGCCCATCTTGTTGTTTTTCTTGGGCCGATGTGTGTCATTATGTTGGTTTGTTTATTATATTGTGTGAGAATGTATATTTTATATTAGGCCACGTTTCCACCACAGATGTGCTAGGTATACGAAGGTATCCGCCTAATGAATAACTGAACGAAATTAAAATAATTATATTATAATATACCTACCTTTTATTTCTCCCCTGATTAACACATGGTGAATTTTACTTCTCCAGTAGTAGCATTCTAAGTACAGGAAAGATATTTAACTTATTATTGACAAGTCATCAGAAAGTACTTAAGGACCTACTTAGGATACAGGTTTAAAAATGACAAGTGTTCATAGTAATAAAATAAGTACTTTATTTCCTATAAAATGTAATTTATTTACCACAATCCAAAACAACGCGTGACATTTTAATTGATATAATTTCTCAGTTTTATCTGTAAAGGGACATTTCAACTTGAAAGCCAAATCGTCACAGATTCCGTTTGGAGAAGCACAAACAGTCATCCATTTTATGATTGTTGGCTTCTTGGAGAAACTCTTGTAGATTTGGGACGTTAGCATCACTTCTATACTGTTTTCGTTTACAAATAGTAAAGGAACATGAGGCTGCACTTAATAAAGGCCTTTGCCAGTTTGTACATAAGAACTCCGCGAAGATAACGAAGCTTCGGTACCTCTTGTGCCAGGCAAATTATATTTATCCGAGCTTTGCAAAAACTCACACGCGGCAAGCTCCTGCTGTCAGCTTTGACAAATCTTTCTGAGGTTCTCGTGTCCGCTTCGTTATAGAGGTGTTGGTCTATTGACCAACCGGGGTATTTTCCGAGGATTCCCTGAATTCCATCGTCAGGTCGTCGTAGAAGAAAGCAGTCCGGGATCCGTGAAAAAGCGAAAATCGTAGTCGTCGTTGAAGAATGCAATCCGGGGTCTGTTAGAAAGCGAGTTGTGGTCGTCGTAGAAGAAAGCAGTCCAGAGTCCGTGACAAATCGCAACACGTAGATAATTAAATTAATCCAAGGAAACGTAAATTACAAGTAAATATTCGAATTGAAAGAATTAACTGTCAGCTGTCCTGTCACTGTCAGTAGTGTTGTAATTGTCAAAGTTGTCAAACGGAAACCCGGAAGATAACGTTTTTTCATAGTGGTAGTATTGAATCAGCCGTGTGACGTCATTTTCCGGTTTACATATTTTGGTGATTTTTCCAAAAATTACTGAAAAAAAAATTCAAAAAAAATGGTTTTTGTGTTCTACAAGTGTATTTCTCGAAATGGTTTTCGATTTATAAAATTTTGAGATTTTGAAATATTGTCAATTGCTTACTTGACGAACTATTTTGCACCGATTAGTGTGAAACGAACTCTTTTGCTTGTGATTCGTGAAAAAAGGAACGACTAATTCTCTTGCTATGTACAATATCAGCTCAATATTAATATATAAAGAAAAACTATGTTTGTCAACATCGTCACCAATGCTAAATATATTTTTGTAATATTAACGCTGCAGCGGTAATCAAAGATTTTAAAAAAAGTTGTCGCTTTGCAAGTGACAAGACGAACTCTTTTGCGTTTGGGCTCGTACAGTCACTTATTTCTTGGAAAACCTGAAAAAAGAATACAAACAACTAGCGCACAAAATCCCAAACTGTAGATCTATTAACGGCAGACCACAGAAAAGGTGAATATTATATAATACTTAATTATAATTAAGGTTTTAATATTATAAGTATGGCAAACCATTTCTGTCAGTAGAAAAGCGCGGCAAATTTGAAAAATCGTGGGTTGGCAACACCTGTCTTTGAATAATTCGATAATTGTGCATAATTTGTGTTTTATCTGTGGTAATGTAACTTTTTAAATTTAAAAAAGTTAGTTTTGTTTACTTTCATTTTAAAGTTTCAGATTGCACTTTTTATTATTTACTTATTAATGTAATATCTGCCACCACTGTTGAATAAATTAATGTAGTTACTAAAAAACCTCAGCTAGGATATTAATATAGGTAGTGTACCTTAAATACCTTATGCAGGTATTTTGCGTGATAAATGTGGCTTTGAGGTTATGCAGAGTTTTGTATTGAATTTTGAAGTTCTTTCTTTCAGTGTATATCGGATAATTAAAGTGAAAACTGGTGCCAAATGAAGTCCAAGAACGTTTGGTGCTCAATATTGTCGAAATAAAGCGGTAAAAATCAGGTTTAACAGGCAGTACCTACCTACAAGCACCAAGCACTCCGCTAACTTCCGTTATTTTAACAAGTCTTTGTAATGTTTTCCCTTGATATACTTCAACAATGTGTACAATAAATAAAACACCAAAATCTCACGTGTTTTATTCATTAATTAATGATACACTTCGTACCAATAGGTCAGTACCTAAAAATAGTCTTAAAACAATGAAAGGAAATCATAATAATTAGGAGTATTACCGAGTAATATGCATTAAGTATGCAGCTAAGAAATCTTATTCCATTCTAAGCTGAAAAGTTGTATTTTCTAGTAGATATGCTCGTTTTCCTCGTCTATCCTTATGATTTTAGCAATCAATGTTTGTTTCCTTGCTGGGTTTCAACACTTTTAACTATTGTATTTTGACCGCATAATTTCTACTTCCGATCCTCTGTCCTTTTTAGATATTGGTTATTTCAATTTCTTCGCACATTCTAATTCATACATAATAATAGGTATATCATGTATCAGACCCAGAGTTATCAAATTATTTTATACAAAGCAGAGTTAAAATTCTCCACAAACTTCACTGACATGACTGACGTACCTACGGAATAGCGTGGCCATTTTGTTCGATCTACATTGCTACTTTTCTATGGAGCAATGCTGCTTTACGATTCGCCCTAGAGTGTTGCTATATTTTTGTTTGATGTACATTGCTACTGCGTTCGTTGGCTGGCCAGACTATATGTATTCAATGCCTATTATTATCTAAGTAATGCTATTATTTTGTAAGTTAAGGTATAAAATTGCTTTGCTATGTACTACATTGCTGTGCCCTTACAGGGTTCATATTACTTGTAATATGTTTGCAATAAACGAGTTTTAGTTTTAATGCCAGTGTCTCTTTCCACCATGTTTTGCAAAATAGTTTTGCAAATTTTCACAAAAAAATTGCGGCTCAAAAAACACAGTGCGAATACGGATATATTTTATCTTATGTATTTATTTAAGCATCATCATTACATCTAGGTACAGTACTAAACAGAATACAAAAATCATGCAAAGATGTATTGCCACTTATAAGTGACCACAGCTTACACAGGTACCCACCAGTTTTAAAAATAATTTCTTAAACTAAGTCAGAATCTTACAATGAATTTAAAATTAAAACAGTAATTTTACCTAATGACAGGCGAGTATAGGTTATTATTTTATAGAATTTAACTTAAAGCATCACAAGTAATTTCCAGACCCCAGTGAGTTTAGATGAGATAAAATTGCGGATATAAACTGATTGGATGAGTTGTTAAATAAGTATATACCCTTGGATTCTGAGATGCGGTTGCAAAGCCGAACCATCCTTGAAATTGGCGAGTTATTGCCATACCTTGTACTCCTAAAATAAAATAAAAATAAAAATAGCCTTTATTCTACCATAATTGACAGTACTTTACAATCATTCATTTGCAATTTTATCTTAAATATAATTATAATTAACAGATTCCATATTCATTCAATTCGGCATGAGATCTCAGTATATATCAGAATGATAGATAAGTATTAATAAACACATTTCATTAAACTTAACATTTCATTCATCATTTGCAATTATACTATCCTATCTAATCAGTTTTATAATAATCTAGGAACCATTTTAAGTACAAATATAATAAAAACATTTCATATTATTTAGATAAATACTATTAATTATACCATTAATTATAGTTATTAGTAATCATTTTTTAATTATAGAAGTCACCTCTTTGGCGTAGGCCTCCCCCAATGATTTCCAAGTGTGTCTGTCTTGAGCTAATCTGACCCATATTGCTCCACATCGTTTTTTAAATATGTCTGCCCATCGTGTCTTTTGGCGACCTTGTTTTCTTGTTCCTATGTCAGCCCACTGCGTCCTTCCACGGTTCATTAAATAACCTGTATAAAATTCCCTGTTCCGTGTTCCTTTTCTAGGTAACCTGTTAGGTATTGTGAATTTTACTTCCCCCAGCAACTTCCACAAGAACAATTTATGCGTATGTAATTAACTAGTTTAGTTTATATAGGAACATTTGATAGAGTATAATTTATGAAGTGAATGCGGCATATAAGCTGTGACTTTCTTCCGTGAAATACCCAATCGTTTTAAAATAATTCGATACAAGTTTTTTTAGTTATTGTCGGTAGATAATTCACAACAATTGTTACTTAAGCATAGGAAATATTAAGTTTACCTATAGCTCAAATACCTAAAACTGTATCTTATTAATTGAAATAGATGCATGTGACTCCTGTGGAGTTACAGGTGTCCATAGGTTACGGTAGCTGCTTACCATCAGGCAGGCCGTATGCTTGTTTGCCACCGCCGTAGTATAAAATAAAAAAAAGATACATTTTGCCTCACATCAAATCAGGTATGGCAGCTTTTTTATACATACGTTATTAACTTATTAGTAATTATAGGTATAGGTAGGGTCGGTAAAGAGAAAATGCGTGTTAACAGTTCAACGATCTGTATTCAAGTGAAGCGAGAATCATACTGACTTTGAATGAATGATTGATTGAGTGAATGAATGTATTTATACAGTGAATGAATGAATGGAAGGTAGACTTGGATTTTTGTGATATACCAACAGTCCCCCTCAAAAATTCAAGTATTTTATACATTTAATATACACTAATCAGAATATTATTATTCAGAAATATCAGTATTACAATCTCAATTTGCATTATAATATGTTAATACACATTTTAATATGGTACACCTTGCAATCAGATTACATTTAGCTTATGTAATTTTAACACAATCAGATTAAATTTAATTTTAATCTTAAATCATGGAACTTGGTCATTGGAATCGCCTTCGTGAACATGTCTGCTAGTTGGTTTCCTGTGGAAATATGTTCTAGCATTATTACCTTATTATTTATTTGTTCACGGGTAAAATGATATTTTATATCAATATGTTTTGACTTTTTGTGATTTGTGGGATTATTAGCAATGCTAATACAACTATTGTTGTCTTCGTATATTAGTATAGGCATTGTCATTTTTATATGTATACTATTAAGTAACGATTTTATCCAAATTGCCTCTTTTACAGCTTCAAATAGACCCATGTATTCGGCTTCTGTTGAGGAAACGGCAACTGTGTTTTGTTTACGTGTACACCACGAAATTGTACAATTATCAAACATTTGAAATAAATATCCTGTTGTACTTTTTCTATCAGTTTCATCGCCTCCCCAATCAGAATCCGCGTACCCTGTCATTAGCTGTTTGTAATCACGTTTATGATAAGTCAATTTTAAATTTAAAGTTCCTTTTACATATCTTAAAAGATGCTTTAAACATTTCCACAATTCCTCGTTGCCCTTGCTTTGAAATCTACTTAGGATACTGACAGCCGCGCATAAATCAGGACGCGTACAAAGCATTGCGTACATCAGGCAACCTATGACTTGTCTGCTAGGTGCATTATATTGTACATCACTATTCAATGCGTCATAGTTTAATTTGTTTGGAAAAGGTGATTTCGAGGGATTGCAATCATTCATGGAAAACTTGTTTAAAACATTTTGTAGATATGTTGATTGGTCTAATGATACTTTACCATTTGTTTTCTCAATTCGTATGTCAAGAAACAATTTAATATCATGTAAATCAGTCATTTCAAACTGCTGCATTAATCGATTCTTAAGTTGTTGCATTGTTTTTACACATTTAGTCACTATAATCAAGTCATCTACATATAGAACTATATACACATTCAGATCAATTGAATTTTTATTTAATATGTACAAACATGGATCAACTTTAGAACTTTCAAAACCCATGCCCTTAATTGCCTGATCGAAACGTTCGTACCAGCATCGCGAAGACTGTTTTAGCCCATAAAGTGTTTTATTTAATTTACACACTTGATTAGACTTAGATGAAATGCCTTCGGGCACTTGCATGTAAATGTCTTCCTTTAAATAACCATTTAAAAAGGCGGTTTTCACGTCCATATGATGAATTAATAAATCATTTTGATTCGCGAATGCCAAAATCAATCTAAAAGTAGTAATTCGCGCTACCGGTGCGAACGTCTCATCATAATCTTCTAAATACTGTTGGCTAAAACCTCCCGCGACTAATCGAGCCTTGTATCGTATCGCTTCTCCTAATTCATTATTTTTAATCGTAAAAACCCATTTGCTACTTACAACATTTACATCTGTAGGTTTATCAACTATACACCACGTTTGATTACTACGTAATGAATCAATTTCACTTTTTATTGCACTTAACCACTCATTTGTATCTGGCCGATTAAAAATATCATTGAAATGCACCGGTAATGGTAACTCTTGCTTGGAACAAAGCGATAGAACCGTTGAATCTGGGTCATTCATTATTTCATAATTTTTAGGGGGTAGATTCCGGATTCTTTCGCTGCGTCTCAAACAACCGGGTTCAATGTTGAGTGACTCGTTGCTGACGTCACTTTGTAACTGTTCATTTATGTATTTTAGCGACTTGTTATTTATGTCACTTTGTTTATTATCTATCGACTCCACCGACTTATTTGGCTTGTCTATTTTAGTGGGAATTTCGTTATTGCTGCATATTGGCTTGATCAACTCCACCGACTCATTGTTCGGCTTGTTGATTTTGGTTGGAATGTCGTCACTGCATGTTATTGACCTAGATTCACCAAAATTTGACTCTTCAAACAATACGTCTCTCGCAATCAAAAATTGATTATTTTCAGTATTAAATAATTTATAACCAGTAGGTGCATATCCAATTAAAATAGATTTAAATGATTATTCGTCAAATTTGGTCTTTCTAGTTTTGTTATGAACATAGGCAGTGGAACCGAATACCCTCAGGTGACTTATTTTCGGTTTTATACCGTGCCACATTTCGTACGGGGTTTTGACAATTAGCGCTTTGATGGGTAGACTGTTTACTAAATAGGTTGATGTTAATATGGCTTCACCCCAAAACTGTTTACCTAATTTCGCACTTGTAACCATGGTTCTAGCCATTTCGGTTAACGTACGATTCATGCGTTCAGATATCGCATTTTGAACAGGTGTGTAGGGCACAGTTAGGTGATAAGTTATTCCCTTGGTTACACAATAATCTTTGAACTCATTCGAAAGATACTCTCGGCCATTGTCACAATATAAATTGACTACCTTACAATTAAATAGACTTTCACTCTTAGCAACATAATCTTGAAAACATTTTAAAACCTCAGATTTCGAATGCAATAAGTAGGTAGCCGTGTAATGAGTGTAATCATCAATGAAATTAACAAAATAGTTTTTATCGTCAACTGTAGTGGGGGTTATAGGTCCACATACGTCACTGTGGACTATAAACAGTGGCCTATTGTTAGTACGTTCTGGCTTTGACTTTGCAAAAGGAAGTCGAGATTGTTTACCTAGAATGCATGGTTCACACAACTCGTCAGTAGGTGGATTAATTTTATCTATTAGTGAATAGTCATCAATCATATTTTTAGGATTAATGAACTTTTGTTTATGTATGTGACCGAGACGTCTGTGCTAAAGATCGTATAAATTTGAATTTCTAGTCGTATGTAAACTCAACGCCTTTTGCAAATTAACTGTAAATGTGATTTTAGACAGATTATTGCAAGTGATACCTGACATAATACTCTTATTATTTTCATTGTAAACTTGAACGCCTTGATTTTTTAAAAATATAATCGTCGTACCTGCTTTTTGCATTCGATATACCGAGAGTAAATTAGAGGGAACCTCTGGTGAGTACAGGACCTCTTGGAGAGAACCTTGTACTCCCAGATCGGTGGTAACATCAATGCGACCTCGTCCTGATGCCTGCACGAATGCTTAATTTTTAGCAATGTTTATTTTCAGGGGCGTGGTAAATTGCGTATATGCCGAGAAAGAGTCCTGAGTGTTGACAATGTGGTCCGTAGCTCCAGAATCTAAAAGAAAAGTAATTTCATTACTGTTATGATTAGGTTTTGTCAACTTACATTTTGAAAACATAAAAGCGAAACTGTCCTCATTGTTTTGCTCCGGCACGGCGACGGCGGTGTGAGCGATGTTTTGCTGCATTTGCTGTGAGCTGCTACCGCCCCCGTTGCCGTTTACTTGCGATTTCTTATAATATCGGCAATCCTGTTTGAAATGATTACGTCTTCCACAGAAATCACAGTACATCCGAGAAATGTGATGCGGTGAATTTCTTGGTTGCTGATTTCCTTTGAATTGATGTTGATAATTATTAGGTTTCTTCCTTTTATAATCAGGAACGTAGCTCGATGTATCATCCATGTATCTCTTTTTCTTGTGAAAAGGGACATGCGATGAGAATTTGTCGCTTGCCGCATGAAGTACTTTCAACCCTGATGTGACAGTTTCGTTCTTGATTTTAACTTCTTGATCCAAAAGGCGCGTTTTAACAAATGCCAGGTTTAGGTTATCTTCGCCGAGCGTCTCCAAAGCGGTAATTACTCCATCGTATAAGTAGCAGGCAGCGTAAGTAATAAATTAGAGATTTTATCCATTTCTTCGAGTTTAGCGCCAGCAGAAATCAATTCCGTGATTAGGATATCAAAATTCATGAAATGCTGGATTAAACTCATATCAGGTTGCAATTTTAAATTTAATAATTGCTTACGTAATGCCAATTGTGTAGCCAAGCTTCGCCGTTCGTATATTTTATCGAGATTGTCAATAACGGCTTTTGCGAAATCCGTATCTTGGGCGAAATTTAAAAATGCGTCACTCAAATATTCGACAATCGTACCCTTAGCGATGAGATTCTTTCGAGTCCATATGGCATCAGGATTTTCGGGAACAGGATCTTCTCTTGAAGTTCCGCTAGTAGTAATTTGATTCGAAACTTCCACGTGCTGTAACGGTCGCCATTAAACGGTTGAATATTTCGTTTTGATCGCGTATTATCCATTTTAGCGTGTTTACATTTGAATGTAATTACAATTGGAAACTTTTAAAGCCGCGTGGCCTGGGCCCATAACCTATAGGTATAGGTCTTCTTGGACCCGGGGTATGTCCTTAAACTACGTCCGGACCTGGGTATGTCCTTAAACTACGCCAAAAAGAGAGGTATGGGCACTGCGAATGGCATCTCGCTAAGTGTGGTAGGGCACGTTCAGCGAATGTCATCGCTTAAATCTGGAGCAGAGCCCGACTAGGGAAGTACCTCCACCTTACAGAAAACCACAGCCAAATAGCACTAGACCCTACTCATAGTGTTGTGTTCCTGCTGGTGAGTAAGGTTGCCAAAGAGCTCAAAGAGGACCCAGTGTGTTGACGATGAGGGACCTTCTTGTTCCTTTAGTCGTCAACACAGTGAATCCTCCTTTTTGTAAAGGGTCGGCAACGCGCATGTGACTCCTTTGGAGTTGCAGTCAGTCAGTGAATGAATGAATGGAAGGTAGACTTGGATTTTTGTGATATACCAACAGTGATGAAGTACTTATGTCAGACAAGAGTTTCCTACGTCAGAATCACACCAGGCCAATGTCAAATACTCAAAAAACACTGACATTTTTAGGGGGGGGGGGGGGGGGGGGCGCAAATGTATCTAAATTTTAAAAATAACCAAATTGCATGTTGCACATCAATCGATAGGTCTTTAAAAATAACATCGAGGGTTCTTTGAATACTTATCCGTCAACGACGTAATCTCCGCATGCTTTGCACTATCTTTTCGCTACTTAACGATCCGCACTCTCCTGTTTATCTCAAGTCTTTCTTTAAATATTACGGCGTTACATACGTCCGTCAGCTCTTCCGGCAATTTGTCTCCGTCCATCCCTTTTCATCAAACTGGATTCATATCGAACTCGTTCACTGTGCAGGTGCCGCCTTTGGAACGCTTGCTAGCGGAATGAAAGTCACTTAGTTTCTCTGCTTTGTATGTTTCGTCTTCTATTTATTGATGTATTTAGTACTAGCTTTTGCCCGCGGCTTCGCTCGCGTTAAATTCGGGGTAACACGGTTCCCCTTTGCCCCCCGGAATGCTCCATACAAACTTCCACCCCCCATTTTAGGGAAGTGGGGGGTTAGAAAGAGACGAAAAGTAGCCTATGTCACTCTCCATTCCTTCAACTATCTCCACTTAAAAAATCACGTCAATTCGTCGCCCCGTTTTGCCGTGAAAGACGGACAAACAAACAAACAAACACATACACTTTTCCATTTATAATATTAATATGGATATGTAAATTGTACACGATGATTTAGAATCGGTGAACAGGAACCAAATTTTCTAATTCTGTTATCGATACTGAACAACTTTTAGTATGGCACCAACTTCGAAATCGCAAAAAAAAATTTTTGGTGCCCCATAGAAAACGACAACACCTGATCGGCCGAAGTGTATGTATGAATCAGCCAAAAAAAAATTAGCGATTTTGGAGTTGGTCCCATAGTCAATGTTGTTCGGTAACGATAACTAAATAATAAAAATTGATTACTGATCACCGATTATGAATCATCGTATATATGTATTTATATCCTTAATTGTGTGTGTATTTATGTATTTGTCTTTTATTTATTATTAGTAGCACCGCCCACAATCTCTCTGCTTTGCCTTAAGGTTGACTGGTAGAAAATGCCTTATAGCATTAAGTCCGTCTTTTGTACTTTAAGATTTTCTTTAGTGCAATAAATATTTACAGAAATAATCAATTCGAAAATCAGGAAAATTCAGTGTTAATAAACCGTAAGTCAAATAATATAAAATAAATTGAGAAGATGCGCCTTATCAGTCTTATCACATACTTTTTACAAAAATTGTTTTGATCATTATCGGTTCAGCCATTTTTGAGTTATCTCCAAAAAAACTTCTTCCATAGGCATCAGATACTTTTGGTATTAGTTTCGTTCTCATTCGTTTTTTTTAAATATATATGTATTTATTGTACAAATAACTGTTAAAACTGCAGACGTTTAAGAACTTTTATAAAAGTGTTAAACATTTTGTTTACTTGATAAATTAAAGAAAAACAAAACAACGAACCCAGGTCATTACGTATCTAAGTTGTATTTAGGCACCAACAACAAAGTTATCACGGTAACAAAGTTAGTTTTGGCCCCCAGATGATAGGGACTTATTTGCTGCAAATTAAGTCTAGTATTAGGTCTTTGTAGGAATACCTCAAATAGAAGTCACCCGGTAAAATAACAATCTTCTTAGTTAAGTATACCTTGTTTGTAATGAATCATTTAAAAAAGCCTCTTAAATAGGGACTAAAATCAACTTGAACAGGTGCTGTGATTTAACGTGTTTGTTTTAATAATTATATATTCATTTTATTTTATATATTTTTAATTATATTGAAATTGTAATTGTATCACCATTAAATATTTTGAATAGGGTCAGTTGTCGAACAATGAAACACTTAAATTTCAAACCTTCCTATCTCTGTTGTTTTCTAAGTTTCGAGTGTGACATTTGGTACGAAGATAAACAATTCTGTTGGCTACTTAATGGCATACTAAGGTTTCTCTTAACTTATTCAGTTTCTGTATTATATACATTTATGTAAAAAAAGAGTATCCATGCACAAGTATTCTATGAAACACATGATTTTTTACAATGAAACAAGGGGAATAATCATAATCAACATTGAAACTGGTTTAATCAACATTGAAACAGTGTTATTAACAAGTGACATTTATAGGTAGCCTTTGAATAAATTAAGGTGACAAGGTTTAAGACAACAATAGTAACATGAAATTGGTTTTGTAAAGAATGTGTACGTTGTATGGGAGGACTTAAATAATGGCTGAATTATGTAAATGTAAAACAGTGTTTCATTGTAAATGTTTAAGTAATATGTACCATGTCTTGTTAGACAAACTCTAGTCTCTACTCTAGTAGTAGTTATGTATAGCTAGTACAGTCGAGGACAAAGAGATGTATACACTTTTGGCCCTTATTGCGTTGTAATAAGGTCCAAAAGTGTATACATCTCTTTGTCCTCGACTGTACCTACTGCAATATGTGTTTCGATGAACTATTTCTGAGAATTGTCTATATACTATTTTTCTCTCTGATATGGCTGAATAAAAGGATAATGACCAATATCTACCGTTATTTTTCTAATACTAAAATATGACTAAAATACAGAGATATGTACCTAGACCTACTTTCGTATCCAAACCAATTGATTTAAATTTTGGTAAACATTATTAAAGGAATTTTATACATGCGGCCACTTTTAGGGGATAGGTATAATATAAAACTTTGCCATTAAATAATAAATATCTATGACGTTATTTCAGAAAATAGGCGAAAATTAGCATACACAAAACAAAATAGTCATTCGCCCTATATACTTAACCTATACTTACCTACAGGAAACCTATATCTATGGTCAAATGTGTGACTTGGAATTAAAGAAAAAACATCATAATAAATTGTGGTGTGTACAGAACCCTTGTTGGGGCGCGAGTGCGATTCGCACTTAAACTTAACCGGTTATATATAAGTATCGATGACCGGTTATATATGTACCTATAGTATAATTGATACAAAAAACGATATTAGATTTTAAAGGTGTGCTAAATCGAAAATTATCCCAGTTGACTCCTTTCGAAAAATTTCCAAACATGCAACTAATACGAATATGCAGAAGGAAAACTGACCTCCGTAGATATCTTAAATATTTGTACAACGTCCGAAAATCATCGTAGCTCGGCAAACAAAACATGAACCCGAGATAGTTAATTGGTGAAGCAGCTAATACGGGCAGAGTTCACTTCACCCGCCGGCGTTATCACACCACCTTATCCAGAACAGTCAGTGCCCCAACCGCCTTCCCGGTACATCAACGTATCTTAGTAGTACATTACATTTTATAAACTAGTGGATACGATTCCTATTCTTAAATAAGTAATATTACAACCCATTATGGAATCGATTTCAATATATATAATTTCTGTACTTGTAATAAGTCGTGATTAGTCAGTTTGGTTCAAAGACATTACTACTACTAGCTACTTTATTTTTTTTTAATTAATTTAATATAAATAATGGGCTACGAGTTCTCTCGAAGGCAGTGGATGACGATTGTCGTTATTTCAATAGCAGACTTTTGTAACGCAATATGTGTAGCATTGCAGGCGCCGTTCTACCCTCAAGAGGTTAGTATACATATACTTCATATCAATAACTTAAGAAGCTCTTTACTGGGGGGTATTATTAGCCTCTACACATAACTATAGACATGGGTATGGTTGCCTGGACCCCTAAGATACGGCATGCCCAACTGTACCACGTGGATATCCATGCGAGATCTCGCTTAGTGATCACTAATACTTGTCCGACACTTGTACCACAGTGATTCAAAGTGGCCTCACTATTAAGGTAGCATTTCTGTTCAGTGGAATCATTTGACAGCACTGCACATACATTTGACAACCGCTTTGTATGCCAGGAGCGGTCTCCGCTAAATTATGAATTCTACCTCAGCGACATACTTTTCGGCTGTCAAATTGGACCCCTGTAAAACGGTTGTCAATCAAGTATAGACCATGTATAGACTAATTGACTGAGATATACGAGTATGTCGAGTATGTCCGTGTGCTTATGTTGATAATTATTCATAAATCAATTAGACTTGGACCAACATGATGTCTGAATCCCGAAATATATTTTTTTATGAGTAGATTAGAGGGCAATTTTAAATAAAAAGATTATTTATTACATATTTGTATTGTCATGTCATGAGAATACGTGTATGAGGCACAGAATGTTCTTACCATCGTTTTTCTAACAATCGCACGACCTAGGTATTTATATGTAGGTAAACGAAATTTGTTTTTTTTTTACATTATAAAATGGGCCTATTGTCGTAACGTTAAGTTAGTCGCATATTTATGGTAATATATAGGTATATGGTATTCGTGTTATTAACAACTAAGTATTTCACTATACACATATTCAATTAACACGTTCATTGTGGCAGCCCAAAATATAAACCTGAATTTTAGTGTGTCACGCGAGACCTAATCTGGCCAGTATATGATGAAATTTAGTAATAAAAAATCTTGATAACCCTTCATTATCTCGAAAAATATTGATCCTATAAGTATATATTATGATCTCAATCGATTCATTGAAAAAAATGCATAGAAAATGACACTTCACTTGCCTAGTTTATAAATGTGCTTAGGACCCTAATGGGGGTAGGACCCCTAAATGTTGATAGGACTAGGCAGATCCTCATTTCTAGTGCCAAGATAAAGTTAATAACTGCAACTGCACTACAATTCTTATGATGAATGTTTCTATTGGCAAAAAAGTAGAAGTTCCTTATTGCACCAGAGCTAACAACTGGTCGTACTTTATGTAAATAACAACATTGGATATTATACATACATTGACAAGTACTTTTAGCCAATTAAGTAAATATTTATGCATTTGACAACCGATGTAACACGCATTTTATTATGACTGACTGTGTATTGAGCTTTCCTCACTTACTTCCATAATCGACATTAGTTGTAGGTAGGTAAATAAAAGTCAATAATAAGAGTAAGAGAGCAACTTATACCTGAAATGGAGACAGTTCGTGATAAAAGTGTTATTGTGTTTACTAAGCCAAAGTTCAACCTTATAATGGGTGTGTGATTGGTTTGGATAATGCTCAGTAAATAAACATTTAAACACTTAGGTGTCGACTGAACCAGTATACTTCACGAACCATTTCTATTAAGGGGTATAATACCATCAGAGACTTTTTTCTTTTGCTCTCGTTCAGATGGCGCTTCAGACTTGGAGCCTCAAAAAGTTCTTAGACTGTGCGTCTCTATAAAATATATACTCTCTGCTATTAGCAAGTTGTGTTTGTCTATGGACTAAGAGCTAGCTACGTCAGATATGACACAATAATGAGAGCAACAAAACCCGTCGGGTTAGATTTCCATACTATCCTTATTGCTAGATCCGGGCATCTGGCAGCTTTTATTTATATTTTAACATTAGAACAAAAAAACATTAAAAACATTGCGTATTATTAAGGAAACAAAAACAGTAGGCGACAAACTATGAATTACATTATACGTCGTTTGGCACCACTTTCCCCCAACAAAAACTTTTGGCAATGATATAATCTACTTTTTTATATAATTTCTCATAATATTGCATCAAACCTAGAAATCTGGGTTTGTTTTCTTGAAGTAGTTTTCATTCTTTGACCTCCACCACGTTACAGCTGCCAGATTTCTAGATCTAGATATAAGCATAGTATAGCAAATTGACTAGAGGGGTTTCGTTACTCTCATTATTGTGTCATATCTGACGTGACTGGCTCTCCGTCTACTATAATTGGGCGAATACTCCGATATGTTAAATGTAATAATTGTTTCTATGCATCTGTGTATGCAAGGCATCTGTTGGCCTTAGGGTAGGAGTATAACCTTAATTTAAAAAAATTAAGTGTTATACTCCTGACCGTAGACCAATATCATTTAATAACACGAAGCCACCATAGATAGCCCTACTGTAATCTGTAGGCGTTGAAACTTTTTTAAGAAACTGCGTGTGAGAGATTATAGACTTGCATATGTGTATTACTTGCATAAATAGGTAGGTAAGGGTGGTCCATCGGCCCATACAAATAAATCGATTTCTGAGACGGTTAGGCGCTAGCTGTATCGCGTTGTTAATGCGATCGCGTTTAAACGTATTTTAAAGTTAGAATACGGCCCAAGAGTATGTGTGTATAGATAATTTCACTTTCACACTCACTAAATAATGATTTATACGTAAAATAAGTAGTAGGATCGGAAACACTGAAAGGTACCTAGAATGTACAACAAGCCATATCGGTTCCCTTTAGGACATTATCGAGTGTAGTTGAACATATATGTGTTACTGTTATGTGCAGGCCGAGAAGAAGCAATGCACGGCGAAGGAGTACGGGTTGGTGTTCGGCGTGTTCGAGCTGGTGGTGTTCTTGGTCAGCCCGCTGTACGGCGCGCACCTCAACCGCATCGGGCCCAAGCTGCTCTTCAACGGCGGCATCCTCACCACCGGCACCTGCGCCATCCTTTTCGGGTGAGCAAAGTCATGCTGCATGCATATATAAAACACGATAAACTCTTGACAACTCTCAGTACTAAGGCTCATTATAGTACTTTATTAGCAGGTATAAATAATTAGGTATAAGTGTATTGCATTATTTATTATAGTACATATTTTGTGTATATATATGTATTTCTATATAAATATACATTATCACAAAGCATCATACGACCAGGTGTCGTGTTTTGCAACATCGACTTTATTGTGTTTCACTTAAGGTAGAAAATTCAATGGATTAAAACCATATCTCTATCCATTATAAATAGTATTTATTAATTATGTATGTACCTACACATATCTACCTATTTATCTTTTTGCTGATCAAATATAGTAATTTGTGTTCTTTTCATATCCCGTACCAACAATAATTCTCTATTTGACCTGTAGGTTGACTGGTAGAGAATGCCTCGGGGCATTAAGTCTGCCTATAGTAACTGTATATTTTACTGTGCAATACAGTTTAAATAATAAATAAATAGATAAACTCAAGTACAAAACATATTTAACAAACAATTTAATTACTACATACTACTTATCAATATACTATCCATTTACTATCATGTCATCAGTATGCATTCTTATTGAGCCATTGATAAAGTAAATATTTTCATAACTTATACTTACAAATGAACAGTTAAATGTTGTATCTAGGTAAATAAAGTAATTATTTATCAACCGACTTCAAGCCAAGATTTCGAAGGAGGAAGTTGTCAATTCATCGGGATCTTTGTTTTTGCCATTTCTTTATGTGGTTTACCTACCGTGACTCGCAGACTCGCTCTGTTTACAAACAAAGAGCATGCCTCAGATTTCAATACTCTCAAGTACGTTTAGATCTGGACCATGATAACAAATAAACAAGCCCTCTAGGACATGCGACAGCTGGAAATTAACAGGTGTGTCTTCAACAGGATGCTGGACAAGGTGGAGGGGCACGGCGCGTTCATCACGCTGAGCTTTGTCATTCGCATGGTGGAGGCCATGGGCAACGCTGCCTTCCTCACGGCTTCCTTCGCCATCATCGCCAAGGAGTTCCCTAACAACGTCGCTGTCATGTTTGTATGTCTGCTTATTTGCTAGTACCTAAATGAAACGATCAAGCTAATTGGCTACTTTCCTAAAAAAAAATATTTAGTCCGTCAGTTAGATTATCAAAAAATATTGGACACGTATTTTTTATTTTGTCAATCAAACAAAAATTGGTGAAGATATAGCCCGTTAAAGTTCCGCGTGACGTCACATTTCAGTACAATTTTTAGTATAATGTGACGTCACGCGGAACTTTAACGGGCTATATCTCCACCAATTTTTGTTTGATTGACAAAATAAAAAATACGTGTCCAATATTTTTTGATAATCTAACTGACGGACTAAATAGAATTATATTTTTTTTACCCAGGAAAGTACCCAATTAAATATATTTAATTTGGATGCTAATGGCGAGACATCAGATCGAGTACATAGATTAGAGTTTTTAATATTAACACGTAAATGAGACTTTAGTCCCGATGGTCAAGTTTACATAAGGTATAATAATTGTAAGACAAGTGAGTATAGCTAGAAATTATTGGAATGAAAAGTTGTATAGAAATATGTTACGTTACGCTATTCCTAACTGTAAGCGTTTTCTACGATTATTCTAAGTTCAAGTGTTGTTTGGATTACGGATTTTTTTTATTACCTACAAATAAAGTCCCAATATTTACAATCGACTAACGCTACTTTTCCATTAAATAAAATTTACGGCACTAGAACTTACAACGATATGTACGACGAAATAGTCGGTACAGTCGCCATCAAATATATCAGGGCGGTCAGGGTACTCAAAAATATCTGAACATGCACCTTGTCGCCTTGACAATAGATGCGTTGTTCAGATATTTTTGACCACCTTGGCCGCTCCGAGATATCTGATGGCGACTGTGCCTTAGAAATTATACGCTTTCGCAGTTTGAAGTATAAAAACAGCATTAACTTTGTAAGCAAAAGTTTCTGACTCGACTCGACTACCCATTCTTCATTCACTGAAAGAAACTACTTTTAAAAAAATACGCAAAGCACGCTTGCCGCGACAATTATAAGTATTTGTAACGTATCGTACTACTAAGTACGATACTATTTACATATTTAGTATTCCACTAAATCATATCGTAAATTATGGCTTAATGGTTAATACAACGCAACAAAGTCATGACTTATGACTCACGAATGTAGTACATGGACTACATTCGTTCCTGATTCTAAAGTAGTAGTGGTAGCCGTACAAGCCCAATTTCAAAGAAACACCGCAAATCGATCTACAGTTTAGCCGTTTGGCACACGCATACTAGAGGTCAAAACACATTTTTTGACCCGCAGTTCTTAAAAAAAATTCCCTTAGGAGGGGAGTGCCGAGACATTTTTTTTATTTGTATGGAAAAAAAAAAATTTTTTCAGAAACCAATCGTGTGTGGTATCTTATGAAAGGGCATTTTGAGGCGATTCTAAAAATATACCACATCATTACATTTCAGCCATTTTTTTTTAATTAACACAAAAATAATTTTCGAAACATACCAAGTTTGGGCTCCTCCAGATACGATATGGCTGATTTTTTTTTTGTACAATATACCACAAATGATACGTGATATCCTCATATCTAACCTCAAGAAACCAATTTTGAAAATAATTTCATTAGGTATTTTTTTAATTTTTCAATATTACAAAGTTGCACAGTTCTACATAGGTTGCTATTTATATATCCGGAAACCGGGATTACAATCTTCTTAAATAGCATATTCGACCTCCATGGTAAAATTTGAACTTTTTTAAGTACTGGCCGGTATATTTTTTCTTTCTTATTAACGCTCGTGTTTTGTTTTTGACGGGTTTTAAATGTCATCTCGCAGCAAGAATGGAACTCACTCGTGAAAATATTCGTGCTATGATTTATTATGATTTTCGGCGTGGTTTAACGCAACAACAGTGCATAGATCAACTAACTTCAACTTTTGGTGATGAAGCCCCATCTAAAACTACTGTGTATCACTGGTTTAGTGAGTTCAATCGTGGACGTAGTATGCTTACGGACGAAGTTAAGGCAGGTCGCCCGAAATCGGTCGTTGTACAACAAAATATCGAGGCTGTGCGAAAACTTATAATGGACGACCGACATGTTACGTACCGCGAGATAGAGGCGACTCTGGGTATTTCTATGACCAGCATTAATAGCATATTACATAATTATTTGGCTGTAAAAAAATTTTGTTCGCGTTGGATACCCCACAACTTAACAAAAGAGCAAAAAGATGCTCGCGTCGAATGGTGCAATAAAATGTTAAAAAAATATAACCGTGGTGACTCAAAAGCCGTTTATAACATCTATACAGGTGACGAATCCTGGATCTATGCATACGATCCCGAAACGAAGCAACAATCAACGGTATGGGTGTTTCAAAATGAGCCGAACCCTACGAAAGTTACTCGTGCAAAAAGTACATTGAAACAAATGGTGGCCTGCTTCTTCGGTATTAATGGCCATGTAGCTACAGTGCCACTAGAAAACCGTAGAACGGTTAATTCAGAGTAGTACACGACCATTTGCTTACCGGAAGTATTTGAACAAATTCGTAAAACTAACCAGCGACGAAGAATCATTCTTCATCATGACAATGCCAGCTGTCATACGTCACGCGAAACAACTCTATTTTTGGAGGGTCAAAATGTGGAATTAACGGGTCATCCGCCGTACAGCCCTGACTTGGCACCCAACGATTTTTATTTATTTCCAAATATAAAGAATAAATTACGCGGTCAACGATTTTCGACCGCTGAAGATGCTGTCGACGCATTCAAACAACACGTAATGGAGGTACCTCAGGCGGAGTGGCAGAAGTGCTTTAAAAATTGGTTCACGCGAATGCAAAAGTGCATAGATCATCAAGGGGAATACTTTGAAAAACAATAAAACCATTTTCAGCCGTGTACGTTTGTTTGTTCTTTTGTTTCCGGATATATAAGTAGCAACCCTCGTACTTCAATCGTACGGCTACCACTATAGCCCAAAATGTAGCATATCATCAGTCATAGGTGGGTGTCATCGGTCTACCTCACTAGAAATTACTATTCAGGTGTTAGGACAGCGAGTAAATATAATGTTCTGCTTCGCGTCTTAGTTGTGCCTTTTATAGCTATGCGATGGAAATTTCAGCGAGAGAATTGATAGCATTGCTTATCTTATTGTCGAACTCGTTAATTAAAATCACTGCTTCGATACGAGTACATTGCCAGCACCGAATACGATAATAATGTGTATTGCGTATGTTTTAATTCTCGTACAATGTTTGGTACATGAGTATGATAATTATGTTGCTTCACGTGGCGTGTCTTTTGCTAGCTCTCTCATACCTACTAAATATCCAGTAGGTATGAGAGAGCTAGCAAAAGACATAAAAGAGATATTTATTATTCTATTATGTGGCCAGACAAATAAAGAAAACTAAATTTATCTACACTCAATTGTAAGTTCTCTAAAACGTGTTCGAAAACGGTAGGCAATGGCTAGCATTACCACAACCGATTTTACTATGATAAGCTTTTTATCTGTGGCAGTAACGTAATTTTAACTTTACATGCTCAAATGCAACTGTACGTAATTAGGCCTTAAAACACTCGTGTGATCTTATTATGAAACGAGCCGCGGGCGAGGAAAACCACACTCATGTTTTAAGGACCCTTATTACGTAACAGTTACATAAACTACTATAAGGCTCCCGTAATGTCACACTTAATGTCAAATTGGTCATAGCCATATTATGTCCATTGTACACTAAGTTTGTATTATTTCGAATAGTATAAGAGCTTATTCGACTTGTTTTAGAGACAGCTGGCGACATGGGAATATGACCCCATTTTTAACCTTTTGAACGCCAAGAACAGTAAGTAGTTACGTGTTATGGCGTACGCTGTCAAAGTAACCTTCATACTTTCAAGTAAGGTTTGTAATTGCCTCGCTCGTGTCCGTGACCTAGGCGTTTGAGTGACGTTTTTGAATATGACTTGTGGCGTTCTAAGGGTTTAAATATTTAACCCGTAAGTCTGAAGGTACATTTTGAATTTTATCTTCAATGATATATTTTTTGCATCTTATTACTTAAATGTTGTAGGATGGTAAGACAAGAAGTAGTGCGCACCTTCATGGGTGGGCCTATTTGATTTATGTACGCACTGTTTACAGGCGTCTTTAGAGACGTTCTTCGGGCTGGGGCTGATCGTAGGCCCGGCGCTGGGTGGCGCACTGTACGGGCTGGGCGGGTACACGCTGCCGTTCGCGGTGCTGGGCTCGGCACTGTTCTGCGCAGCCGTCATGAGCTGCGTGGCGCTGCCAAGGGGTAACGACGACGAGGACCTGCGCCCCGCCGGTCGTGAGTTTACCCTATGTTTTATCAATCAATAATTCTGTGACTCTAGTGAAAAGGGGTATAAGTCTAAATGGCTCAGCGAAAAAGGGCACAAGTCCTATAAAATTTACGTGTATGTATACAATGTGTTTAATTAATTATTCAACATTAGGTATTTATAGTACTATGTGTACAAGATCTTAGAATAAATGATAGTTTTACACGTTTCGCCGGTAGTAGGTACAGCATGTAAAATATAAGAGATAAGACAAAATGTACAATTATTACCTAGGCATCCAAAACTATTATTCCTCCGCTGGATAAAATAATATCTGTATATGCATTTATATTGTGGTGAACTGTACAAAGTAAGTTACTTCTTGTAATATTGTAGTTGTTTTCCGCTAAAAAGAAAAAACGGAACCATAGGATCATTCTGTTGTACGTCTGTCTGTCCGTCCGTCTGTCTGTTAAGATTATTTTTCTCAGGAACGCCAGGATGATTCAAGTTTAAATTAAAATCTATCGAGCTTCTAAGGCAACGCAATCCAAAAATATGGCAATTTGAGCCTTGTTTTTTAACATTTCGCAGGAGAATCATAACCTATAAGGTAGTTATACTTTCATCAATGAATGTAGGTCAACCTAGAAAGAATCATGAAATTTGGTAAGAGGAAAGGTCTTACAGCAACAGCACAAGTAAAGTAATAAAAATCGTTAATTTGTTGCTGTTAAACAATTATTTTTTGCGATTATCAACTTATTTGTATTTGGTAAAGTAATCACCACTAATGTCGATGTATGGAATCAACACTTTTTCAAAAGCAAAGTCAAAGTTTTTCCAATTCAATCCAATTTTTCTTTTTGTTACAGCAATGTTCAGTGATTTTTTAAATTGTATGATGTACGGCGCCCTCAGGGCGCCAGTCCGACTTGCACTTGCCTGGTTTTTGCTTGACAAGCCTAGGTATTAAAATAGGTACTTAAGTATAAATATACTGACTCTGTTTTTGTTGATGTCCAGCCAGCATCTTCACGCTGCTGCGGATCCCGGGCGTGTTGCTGGCCGCTATTAGCATCATGTGCACCAGCATGAGCATCGGTTTCCTGCAGGCCACGCTAGAACCGCACCTGCGGCAGGTACACAATCGAGCGACACCTGTGACAGATTAGACGGACAGTTGGCTACGTCAGATATGACACAATAATGACAGCAACGAAACCCCTCCAATTATTTTGCTATAGTACCTATGCTTATTTCTAGATCCGAACGTCTAGCAGCTGTTTATTGGTGGAGGTCAAACAATGCCAACCACGTCAAGAATACAAATCCTAGAGTTCTGGGTTTGATCTCATATCGTGGGAAATTATGTAATTAATTAGATTAGAGAGTAGTGAAAAATTACGTATAATGAAATTTATTTGTAGTTTGTCGCCTCCTGTTTTTATTTTTGCAATAATTTGCAATATGTTTTGTTCTAATGTTAAAATATAGGCCAAGTATAAATGAGACAACTTCGGCAGTTTTTACTTATTTTGACATTACTTTTTCAATTGAAAAATTGTGCATGTCTGTCACTCTTAACTCCACCCGTTTAAACCTGCCAGATGCCCGTATCTAGCAATAAAGATAATACAGCTAACCAACTAGACGGGTTTCGTTGCTCTGAGATGTGACTACCTAAGCTAATAAATGGCGCAGTAGAATTACCGAATATGTGTCAATATTGCACTAAATAATCTAGCTCCGCTGTCAACACTGCTATTTATGCAATTTTTTGTCAACAGTGAACTAAATGTACCTAATGGTATTACTTTGTCCAGTTTAACTTCTCGCCCATGATCCTGGGCCTGATGTTCGTGATCAACGGCGGCGTGTACGCGCTGTCGGCGCCGGCGTGGGGCTGGCTGTGCGACCGGCCCTCCCTCAAGCCCAAGTACATCACCGTGCTGGGCTGCGCGTTCGTCGCTGTCGCCTTCCTACTCATTGGCCCTGCGCCCTTCATTTACGACCAAACGTAAATATTTTTGACAAATGACTAATGAAATCCTGTCGTATCTATATGATGACATACCTCCAATAGTTTGGGGCCCTTTTGGATACCGGCCGAAGGGGATCTTTTGTGTAATTAATTACCTCCTTTTGCACCTACTCAAGAGCTAAATACTTATTGCATAAAAGTTATAAATATCTACTTGCATTTGTATACTTGGTTTTAAAGTGTCGAAAAAGAGCAACGACTAAACAAAACGGAAAAGAAACCTGTTTTTGGGCGATAATCTATATATATATATAATATATATATATATAAACGTAAAAGTCCTGACTGACTGACTGACTGACTGACTGATGACTGACTCACTTAAATCAACGCCCAGCCCGAACCGTTGGACCTAGAGAGCTGAATTTTTCACAATAGGTAGTTTTTAAAGATTAGTATCCACTAAGAAGGGGTTTTTCAAAATTCATCCCCTAAGAGGGTAAAAAAGGGGTTGAAAATTTGTATGGATGGGATTTAAAATTTTGAGTTAGAGATTTGAAACTTCGTAAGTTTACTGATAATTAAAAAACAATAAAATTGATTTCAGCGTTTTTCAAAATTCAACCTCTATTACGGTAAAAAAGGGGTTGAAAGTTTGTATAGTTTTTTTTTTTTTTGTGACAGTCTGTCACAGTTGTTGAAACTTCGTTTGTAGGCTACTAACTTTAAAGCAAAAAAACTAATTTCAGCGTTTTTTTATAATTCCACCCCAGAGGAGTTGAAACGGGGTTGAAAAGTGTGTATGAAAGGGAGGCCTTTACTACTGAAGCTAGAAAGTTGTAATTTGCAGGACGGGTTACATTTACAATCTGTACAACTAATAAGAAGCGATTTTGAAAAATTCAACCCCCAAAGGGGGTAAAATGGGGTTAAAAGTTTGTATCGGTGGGGTTTAAGATTTAGAGTTAGAGATTTGAAAGTTTTGAAACTTCGTACGTTTACTAATAAGTAAAAAATAATAAACGCAATTTCAGCGTTTTTCATAATTCAACCTAGAACGGGGCTAAAAAGGGGTTGAAAGTTTCTATAGAGATTTACTATTTTTTTGATTTGACATTTCCTAGAATTATTGTTCCTATTTCCGTTCCATTTCCATGTTCCAGAGTGAGCTCTGACAATAGTTTGGTCATCGTATCACCAAATAAAACCACCACTATATAATACACAAAGAAGTTACGCAAATAATAGGGAACATTTACGTTATTATTTGCATATTAACACTTATTTGTAACTGAAACTATGTTTACGTTACCCGTTTTTTATATAAGTATAAATAGATTAAGAAGATGGTTCGGGGATTAACAAAAGTTAGTTAAGAAGATACAATTGGATATGAAACTGTATGAGGAACCGTATTATACGCGGACTAAGTCAAAGCTAGTAATTCATATATTTGTTGCAAACCTTTATGCTTATTTTAATACCTATAAATGTACGCAAACATTAAACGCAATACAGTTATGTAAAGACAGACTAACTAACTAACTAACATGTTTTTAACTTACAGATTACTGTGGGTGACAGTGTCCGGCTTAGTACTACATGGATTAGGCATGGCAAGTCAACTTGTAGCTTCTTTCGCAGATGCGCTGAGTACTGCAATGTAAGTAATTTGACAATGCTCTCAGGTTGCCATCGTATTAAGCATTAAGCCGTAATACCGGAAGTCCCCAATGAGGAATTTACCTATGTTTCAGTGCGAGTGGGCTGCCTAATTCTATTGAGACGTATGGACTGGTGTCCGGTATGTGGACCTCTACCTTTGCGCTGGGAGCGTTCATCGGGCCAACAGCCTCGGGTCTCCTGTTCGATACCATTGGCTTTAAAAGCTCTACGATGTTTATTTTCATACTGAATCTGGTAGTGGTGAGTTTTATTCAAGCCACACTAAAATAAATTTTATTACATGTCTGCCATATTGCATTTCGCGGTGTTGATTTCCTTAAGTTTTCTCAACACGTGACACGTTGTCGTTCAAAATGCGTGTGCAGAATATACCTTACGCCCTAACGCTTCATGGTATATTGTTTTGACTAAATTACTAGACGTAGACGGTTATAAATAAAGACGGGACTGAATAATGTTTAAGTTAATTGGACAAATAAAAGAGGGTGAAAATCAGTTTTCACGGCATTGGCCTTAGGTAAACTTAACTCGTTCGTTGATTTGATTTGAAGGCTTTCAACGAAGTTGGTTGGTTACAGATGTTAATGGTGTTGGTGTTTCTGTGGACATCGGACCGCGTGTCGAAGCTGGATGTGTCGGTGTCGGCCGGCGACCTGCTGCAGATCGACGGCACGCTGGACGGCAGCGTACTCATCGGCGACGAGTACCCGCCCGCCACGCAGCGTGCCAAGAGGTTCCTACAGTTACTATTATTTACGTTTTACCTGCTGGCTTATTATTTATGTCGCGCAAAATTTTCACAGTTGCATCTATCTATTGCATTGCGAGAGATAGTGTAGCACTACTATAGGAGCTCGAAAGGAAATGCACAGGAGCATTCCTCACACCTTTCCAGTAAATTGTTTTTCATATTCTAGACAACTATAACTAAGTTATTTAAATACTCGTATTGGCCGCCTTACAACATTTTTTTGAGTCAACCCTTAACGTCCGGGGCCAAAGACACAGCCCTCCGCTTCTGCGAGAAGCTAATCGAGTAACTATGTAGATACGCGTAGTAGAAAGTAATCCTTTCACAACTTAAAGAATGTAAAACCTAAATATACGTTTAACTTGACTTATTTGTAGCCACAGGCGCGGCATCAGCGTGGAGCAGTCGCGGCCTCCGGCCATGAACAGCCTGATTGCTTGCTCCAGCTACAAGAATCGCCGCTCGCCCTGGAGCCAGCGCACGCCGCGCTACCGCCCCTCCTACGGCAGCCTGGACGCACGCTTCCGCGGCGCCATGTCCGCTGTCTGACAACGGCAGTACTCACGCGACTACCTAACCTCATTGTACGATGTTTCAATCTGCAAGTTGAGTCCTTAGCAAACCTTGACCCCGATACTACATGCCAAACTGCAACACGTAGATCTCACTTGTATTGCTGGTTTTTTTTTGCTGACCATCGACATATACCTATAATATAAAGACGGGTGAACGCAAAGCTCATGTAAAAACACGACCTATTTTCACGTTTAGGTACAAGACTAAAATGTCTTAGGTCTTGTTAACCATAAGTAGCCATTCTTAAAGCATACTTTATTTGAGTTAACCTTAATTGTGCAAAGGTTTCATGTCATTTCACCAATAAAAAAAGGTGCCGTGTTGTGAGTGGTCAAAATCAATTTGACAACGACGTTTCATTGGACAGTAGATACCTACTCAAATTAAAGTAGTCATAGCTGAAATGACAAGTTAACGTGTAATAAATACGCCCAAGTTTGACAAGTTCGTAAAATATGAATATTTATACGTAATTATTAACTTATCGATTAAAATAAATATTGTTATTTTTGGCAGCTGTGTCGTTCCTGCACCAATACACGGCGCAAGCCGTTATTATAATAGCGAATAACATATAATCGAAATTTCGTGGTTAGATTAAACTGATATTTTTATAACATGACAATTTCAAAACGTTTGCCGTGACATTAGGGCACCACGATGATTAGCTCCCCTTTGGCACCACGGTTTTGGTCCAGGTTTTGAGCGGTGATTACGCTTCCTTATTTTTTAACCGACTTCAAGATTTGAAAAGAGGAGGTTCTCAATTCGGCGTGTATGTTTTTTTTTTTTTTTTTTATGTTTGTTACTCCATAACTCCGTCATGTCTGAACCGATTTTGAAAATTCTTTTTTTGATTGTAAGTATATATATACAGATTGGTCCCGTTTTTATCAAAACGCAGTTCTGATGATGGGATCCACGAGGAATCGAGGGAACTCCTCAAATCTTAAAGGCATACATATAGTGATTTTTATATTTTTATCAACAAAACCATCATTTTCATTCAAAACAGTAACATTTGATGAAGTAGAACTGCTGATGATGATCAGAACGGAACTCTTCAACGACGCATAGTTCACGTTTGGCGATTCGTCCTCTTCGCTGTGTTTGTTTAGCAAGTTTAATAGTCAGAACAAATGTTCGTCAAGCTCAAGTTCTGATGATGGGATCCATGAAGAATCGAGGGAACTCCTCAAATCTTAAGGGCTTACACATAGTGATTTTTGTATTTTTATCAACAAATCAAGCATTTTCATTCAAAAGAGTGACATTTGATGAAGTGGAACTGCTGATGATGAACAGAACGGAACTCTTCAACGACGCATAGTTCATGTTTGGCGATTCTTCCTCTTCGCTATGTTTGTTAAGCAAGTTAGATTGTCAGGACCAATTTTCGTCAAGCTCAAGTTCTGATGATGAGTTCCACGAGGAATTGAGGGAATTCCTCAAATCTTAAAGGCATACATAAAGTGACTTTTGTATTTTTATCAACAAATCAAGCATTTTCATTCAAAAGAGTGACATTTGATGAAGTGGAACTGCTGATGATAATCAGAACGGAACTCTTCAACGACGCATAGTTCACGTTTGGCGATTTGTCCTCTCCGCTGCGTTTTTTAAGCAAGTTATTTCATTGTATGGAATCTAAGTGCACCATCTACAATAATCCTTCACCGGCTACCCCCATTGAAGTCGGTTTTTTTTTCTTAAAAATTATTATTCTACCAAGTTGCTAGCACATGGAGAGTTGGAGAGTGTGTTATTGGTACTAGACGACGATATATATAATAGATAAATATGGATACATACTTAAATACATAGAAACATCCATAACTCAAGAACAAATATCTGTGATACGAGTAAACACACAAACAAATGCCCTGACCAGGATTCGAACCCGGGACCTACTGCTTCGTAGGCAGGGTCACTACCGACTAGGCTAGGAGGCCGTCAAAACGTTTAATGCATCCATTGAAAGATCATTTGAATAAAAACTGTATAAGGGGAATACTTTCTATACTTATTGTTCTTATATTTTGAATAATCGACAACGACATAATGGCAGCTTGTTACGACTGTATCAGAAATTGCAATTGGAACCTTTTAAGTAATTAAGGAATGAAAGTGTTTTTCAGTTTATTGGTATTCTTTGTGGCGGGAAAGAAACAATGAAATTGCGATCTACTGTAATTATATGAAGTGGGTATGAAACCGATGGAAATTTTTAATGAAATAAAAAATATCAGTGTTAGTCGCAATTTTGTATGTTCTTTCCGTGTGCCCTTCATATTGTAATATAAAGCGGTTCGAGGAGATTCAAACGAATGATGATCGTCCAAGAACTGGCTTCCCGCGATCTGTTAGGTATCAGACAGCGATATTTCACGCTTATCAATACATAGAATATATACTGAAATACAATCTTAAATTAAAAGAAAAGCATTATAGCATTCTACACGTTACATTGACCTCCACCAATGAACAGCTGCCAGATGTCTGGATCTATTAATAAGCATAGTATAGCAAACAAACTAGGGTGGGGAGAGATTTCGTTGCTCTCATTAATGTGTCATATCTGCCGTGGCCAGCTCTCCGTCTAATAGGGATCATTATTAAGCGTGAGATATGCTGGCCATAATATCAGCCAAATCCGGTTGATTCTGTAACAAGTGCAAGCAACAGTAACAATCTAATAATACTTAGTAAATCAAGAGCTCCCTGGAATTATTAACACAAATATTCTTACTGATTCAATTTTATTTTCTAAAATTTGTTAAAAATTACCTGCGGTCATGAATATAAATATTACCATAAATACAGATTTTTTTATTTAAGTGGTCATTCTAAAATTCTTTAAAAAAATCTGTATGAATCTGTAAAAAAATATGTTCTTGTTCTTTTCTCTTCGTCATTATCAGCCCGTATCAATTCACAGCTGGTCTCCCATGGCACGCCACACCACTCGATCTTCAGTTCTCCTCCTCCAATCTATACCCGCCACCTTACAGACCACCTTACAGATAGCATCGCCCCACCATGCTGCAGGACGCCAAGCACTGCGCGGTCTCCACTCAAGAACCAGTTTTCCCCAACGGCCATCGGTTCTTAGGCATATGTGGCCTGCCCACTGCTACTTCGCTTGCTTATTCGCTGAGCTATATTGGTCACCTTGGTTCTCTTGACTTATACCCCGTTCCGGATTTGATCTCTAAGAGAAACTCCGAGCATAGCATTTTCCATAGCTTGTCGAGCAACCTTGAGCTGGCCGAAACGTGGCACAGTGAGTGGCTATGTTTCAGGCAGAACGCAATGGTTAAAAACATTCGTTTATTAGGCTCTGTGATATGGGCCTTCTAGCTCCATAACCCCTTGATCGATTCTGCTCATATACGAACTCCTATTCAACATAAAAAAACCATCGAAATGTCGAAAGCATCGAAACAGACGTCTAGGTAGCCAGCTGACAGTTACTTTATGTCCGAACTCCGAAGTTGTCTGTAAGAACTTCACTTCGCTTACTCTCCGCTCGTTCGACAAAACCTGATGAGATTCCTGTGATTATTCTGAAGGTGCTGCCTGAAAACTGTCTCCTTTGGTCATTCCCAGAGGGAGGCTAGTTCCTGAGTCATGGAAGATTGCAATAAAGGTACTTGCAGCTTGTGTCAATAAAATCAAGAACCTCCTCTTTTTTAAGTAGGGCTGATCAACCGTACGGTGGGCTGCATGCCTCTGCCTCATGGAATAAAACCATACATGTGACCACCACCATTATATCAAGGCGGTAATTTGCCGTCCTCGGCAAAGTATAAAAGCGACCAAGTTATTTAACTATTAATAGTTTCTAACATATAGCGCCATCTGTTACAATAGTAAAAGACTAAAATTTCGCCTTTCGCACGATTTACATCAGGCGCGCAGCGCACCGACTCGCAGGTTCTATTGGCACTGCACCTGCCGGTGTGTCTCTCAATACAAAATACAGATGGCGGTCTTACGAGGTGCGCATGCGATGGCGATGGTAGGAACAATTTTAATTTATCATTTAACCAGATAAATTATTAAGATAGTGTAAAAATAATAGCTAGGTTATTATTAATCATTAATGTACAGTCGAGGACAAAGAGATGTATACACTTTTGGACCTTATTACAACGCAATAAGGTCCAAAAGTGTATACATCTCTTTGTCCTCGACTGTACCTATACCCTGCTTTTCATTTTAATTGCGAGTAAATATTGGCAGTAGGCAATTACGTATGTAGGCAATATCAAAGAGAATGTGTAAATAGATGAGCACAGTTTAAGAACTTTTTGAGGCCACAAGTTTGATAGCTTTACTAGATGGCGCTGTACAGCCACATCAATTATCAAACTAGGAAATATCGTATCTCACTAAAGAGGTTTTGTCTTTATTGATTTGTTATGTAGGGTGACCATGATTACAGGGAATAAAATTTCTACGTAACAAAAAGATAAAAAATAGTATATTGTTTGATAAAGGTCTAAAGTAAGCCATATTACCACGAGGTGGTTATTTCCCGAACGAAGTAAGGGAAAATTGTTCGAGTGGTAATATGACTTTTAGACGTTATACATACTATTTTTCACATCGATTACGAGAAAAAATACTTAAGTATTATTAACGCACAATGACTAATCTAAGGTGAAAACATGGTTTAACTTGACGGTCTTTTTCATTTTTTTACTGGTTTGACACAGATACAAAATATAAACACCGCGAATAATGCCACAGGTTTTTGGAAGGGCTACAAAGCGCTTCCAAAAGATTTTAATCTCTTTTCAATGAATGTGAAGTAGGAACTAAAAACATTTCATGTTTTGAGAAATGGCGTTTCCTGATTGGTCGATTTCAACATTGCTGTATTCCGGTTGGTTGATACTAAATACAATGTTGTTTTAAGGACTTAAATTATTTAAACAGTATACGCACCAAAAAAGGATCCAGCGTTCCGATTAACTTCGATATGTGTTGTGATTGGTGGTGGTTTAATATGGTGAAGTGTTCTGATTAGTTAATTTTAAATGTTTTGGTGAATCATAAATATGTACATATACATATTTTCCCTCGGAGCTAAATGTACCTACTACTTTAGTCCGCCTTGGTAAGCATAACATGACCCACTTTTTGAGCATGAGGAAATGAAAAAAATTTAAAGGCGTTAGTGTTTCACTTAAACATGATGGCGGTCGACTTATTGTCGTTAACTAGGTAAGTGGGTAGGGTTGTTCCTGCTCACGTCTCCTGAATCAGCCTGTACATTATCTTTGGTAATATACTTAACATATAAAGGATAATTAACACATTTTAAATAAATTTCTCTTCAATCACTTTCTGATTCTGCTTCACGATTAAACCTATTTTTTTAGCAAATTGCACTCATTTCCTGCTACCTGCTACTCACTTAATCTTTGACATAGCTGCAAATACTTCCGCCATCCTGATGCCTGTTCAGCGGCTGACATGTCTTATAAAATAAGTAGCTGCGAAATAAGGTACATTCTGATTTTGGTTACATTGAGCATATTACTTACCTTTGCTTAAAATATCTACTGCCTAACCTCGAGTTCGGTAGGTATAATGGAGGTTCGACCAAATTGACTGCGTGGTGCCTAAAAATACTTACCTTGCACCGTATAATTATTATGAGTAATATTTGCGTATACAAATAACTATTCGTGGTCCTTACTTTATTCATAAGATGCGCAGGGTGCTTTAAAAGGTTACATTCCTCAAGCGTTTAAGAAAAGGTCAGAGGCGGGCCCTGAATACAAAGACGCTCTCAACCTTTGCCGTGTGGTATCATCTATAAGCTCAATAAAATCCATCGGATCGTAGGTATTCGTTATGCGAATGATAATTATTTAGGTAATAAAAATTGCACCAACTTAATTATCCCCGTTTACTAAAACTACGCCTAAAGAGATAGTTATTTATTTAATCGTATGGCAAAAATAGATAGTGAATATTCTCTTCCCACCCTAAAACCTCGTATAAATACATAATTATGTCATGATTTTTCAGTCAACTTCAGTACCCAGCAGCTTTTCTACTCGTAAAGCCAGTAACTATGTGTTTGGCTTTGTGAATGCTACTTATTTAGGTATTTTAAATTGCAGAATTATAAATTATCTCAGTATACTTACTAATAGTGCGCCTAAAGACGTAGTAGCCCGAGTCGAAGTCATTAAGTCTGGTCCCTTCTGGAAGAAAGCATGAAACTTTGCATGCACGTAGCTTATAATAATAAGAAAAGAAATAGAAGTGGAAACAGGTCCTTTACTAGATGTTTTCCCTCTGCCCCCTACTTTTGTGTCCCAATTTGCGGTCTTTCATATTTAAAAAAAAACGGTTGAAGTTACTAAAAAACTTTGCATGAAGTATATGTTTTTCATTAAATTCTCTACTATAGCTGTCTTTAAAGCAGGGATGTTACAGAGCTCCAGTTCCGGTTCCGTTAAGTCGGAACTTCCGATTGGTTTTAAACATCCGCTTCGGTTCCGGTTCTGTTACTTCCAAAACAGAAGTTATATCGGATGTCTTAGCACCGCAGCGGGTGGAAATGAGCTGCATACATCTAAAATAAACAGGTTTATACCTGTCATTTGCTCATGCCCCCTCTTGCCTCGTGCTGCTATCACTAGGGCTTCGATTCTGGTTCCGCTTCCGCTTTCGGTTCCGATTCCGTTTCTGGTTCCGATAAACTAAATTTGAAACATTTGATTCCGCTTTCGGTTCTGATAAAACCACATCTGTTACATCCCTGCTTTAAAGTATGTTTCCAATTTATGTGTCCCGCAAATTAGGATGAGCAATGTTACTCCGTCATACAAAATATGTAGTACAGGCGACTAGGAACACATCAACCAAACAAGAAAAGCATTAAATGGCTACGGACAGCATTGGACGGGCTATGTCTATAAAAGAGCACCAAAAGCAACCAAAAGTTGGTTTATCAACCGACTTCAAGATTTCGAAGGAGGAGGTTATCAATTCGTCGGGATCTTTGTTTTTGCTATTTTTTTTTTTATGTATGTTCACCGATTATTCGAAGTCGGTTGGACCGATTTGGAAAATTATTTTTTTGTTAGAAAGAATATACTTCACAGTTGGTCCCATTGTAACCAGGTCAGGATCTGATGATGGGATCCTGGAGAAATCGAGGGAACTCTTCAACTATTATAGGCACACCTATAGTGATATGAGTATTTTTACAGCATCTCGAGCATTTGCTTTTGGAAAGGTGGATACTAAGTGAAGTCGGTTCTTTTTTGTTTAAAATTATAGCCATACACTTTAAACATCTATAGTAGGGCAGCCCAAGAGTTGGTTTTTGGAGTTACTCGAGCGCGTCAGATTAAAATATAGTGATGCAAGCTGGAGATCTCCCTCAACCACTTTTAGCCGGCGCCTTTGGTGGGGGTGGACAGTTAAATAATTGATTGGTAAATTGTGGATTCGATCAATTTATTCCAAGTTGTTGCTTTGATTGTGCTAATATACAGGATGATTCATGAGACGTGAGCAGGCTTAACACTACGGATTCAGTTAATAATAAGCTATTGTTTGATATCAGTATTAGTGTGATAAGAGCAAAAAAAAATTTTAAGTAAAAATAAAAAGTTTAAAATTAGTTACGACACGCATGGTCACTCTTCAATTAGAATACTCCGTCGCGTACTGATGTTACACATATCTCAGAAAAACAAGAGAATATTCTGTGAAATTGATGTCTGGTTACTTTGGAAACATTGTATCTCACATAATTTGACAATTATTTTTCATAATCAAAGTGCTGTCATGATTGTTAAAGAGGTTTTGATCTTTATGGATTTGTTTATGTAGGGTGACCATGATTACAGGGAACAAAATTTCTACGACACAAAAAGGTAAAAAAAAATTGAAAGGCGTTATTGTTTCATTTAAACATGATAGCGGCCGATTCATTATCGTTAACTAAGTGTGTAGGGTTGTTCCTGCTCACGTCTCATGAATCACCCTGTATAATCTAACATTTATCAATCCTCCAGTCTGCGTTCTGAAACCATATGTAAATACAATTACCACCATTATTGCAACCTAGTAACGTACCATTAGTGTATTTTCTATAACAGTGGGGTAAAAACGTATGAAAATCCAGCCCTCCTCCCCGACCGCTGGCACTGCAGTAAATAGTTTAGTAGTTCAGAATAGTGACTGAATGCGGTTTCCTGAAAGTTTTTTTTACTTGTCCAAGCATCTCGGAGAGTTATTTTCAAAACAGCCTCATTTTATGTAGGTTAAATAAATACCTACATTAATATTCTGTGCAAATGTTAAAAACTTTTCCGTGTAGGTGAGTACGATGTTTCAAATGGTTTTCCCCTTTTCCAAGGCTAAACCACTGGTACGAGTACCTTCAAGAAGCGCATTCAAGGTGAATTTCGCAAGAATAATCAAGGCACGTTTTATTTCTTTATTTATGTATATTGGTGTGATTAGTGTGGTTATCTAAATCCCAACGAAGGCATCTAGCACGGCTAGCACGTCTTACGCGCGACTGGCGCGACAAGAGACAGATCTGCGCGACTTCATGTGTTGTCGCTAGTTGGCAGCACAACTTGCGCGTGAAAGGAGCGACAGACTCGCGATCAAATGCCACTATCATAAAATGACAGTGACTCGCGACTTTGAACTAAAATCCTTAGCGCAACTTTGAGTTCTCTTCGCGTCAGTTGCAGCCGCGGGTGCATGTTATGCACCTTATTACAAAGGAGTAATATTGTCCTAGATCATATTTTCATACAGTTCGTAGATTCGGAGGGAAAAGCGTCTTTTATAATAAAACGGGGCATACACACCAAATTTCAAAACTCCGACGTCCGACGGATTTCGAGTTTTGTCGTATTTTGATTGTATTATGTGAGAAAAACGCAATTTTCAATACTTATAGTATACTAGCCTTTTCCCGCGGCTTCGCCCGCGTACTATAAGTACTCAAAAAGGATACGATACCCATGTTGATTTTCAGACTTTGTGAACACATTTGCCCCTTTTGGGGGTTGAATTTTTAAAAACCTGAAACACGTGTTTACTCATATATCGTTAGGAATACCCCTGTGAAGTTTCGGATAAAATAGTCTAACAAATCTTGTTTCGCCATACAAACTTTGGACCCCCATTTTACCCCCTTAGGGGGTGAATTTTGAAAAATCCTTTCTTAGTGCTCCCCTAGACCTTATAAGGAACCTATGTGCCAAATTTGAAATCTCTAGACCCAGCAGCGGTTTGGGCTGTGCGTTGATATGTCAGTCAGTCAGTCAGTCAGTTTCTTCTTTTATATATATAGATAAAAAAACTTTGTATACACTTGTGACTAAAAAAAACCTGGGTTAAGATGAAATGGTTATGGAGTAAGAATATATAGTTTTAAAAATAGATCAATAGATATCAAAGGTATATTTGATGCATACAACCAAACTTTATAGCAACATTGGTAACGTAGCTATTTACAAAATACACCTTATGTTAAAATTTTATTAAGATACCTCTTATAGTTTCCGAGTAAAATGACAGTGCCATACGGAAAGACGGACGGACAGGACGAACCTATAAGGGTTCCGTTTTTGCCATTTTGGCTTCGGAATCCTAAAAAAAAAAACTTATGGCGAAAAACACACCTTATCGAAAATCGGCAATAACACATACCCACTCTCGCTCATCTCAACACACGGCACCGTAGTGGAGAACGGGAACGCCTATTTAAAAATGACATAAATCACAAGTCCGATTTTATTTTATGACCTGTTAGAATACGTTAAGTACTAATAATAAAAAATATTTTTTAACAATTGTTAGCATTGCGCTAGGTATAATACATGTATTTGTTTGCTACACATAGAAAATATTATGTAAGTTTTATTTTTCTCTACCAGGCTATCGCTTTTTACTGTTGCAACATAACTTCACATTTTATAACGGTTTTGCCAAGAGAATATGTCGACTTAGCCATTTGTAATTCGTTTAGAATTCAAGGTCACTTATATTTTGACAAATTGTTTTCGATTATGCTCACATAATCTATTGACCAAACTGTTATAAAATGACAGATGATATTGATATAGTTGAATGCAATAGTATGGTAAAGGAAAATATATGTTGTATAATCTTTTCTTGTTTTTATTAAGAAATATCTATATAATACCTAACGCGACGTCAAAAACTGTTAGAAAATATTTTTTACTATAAGTAATCATATTACATTATCTAACTAAAAAATAAAATCGCACTTGTGAGTTATCGAAGCTCAAAACTGTTCGTACTGTACCGACTGAGGAGCGGGGAACAACAAAATGGGCTGGAACAAAAAATGTGCCAGAAGTAGGTTAATTACAAACGGTTTATTTTATTTTATGCCGGTGTTCAACTTATCTCAATGCACCTTAATAACTAATAAGTATGAAGCCACAATTTTGTTTTTTTTTTTATCAAATGTACAAAACAGTCAACAATTTTGTTACTCGCCAATCTGCGACAACAGTTTGTTGGCGAGACCGCGCTCATTTTAACTAGTGTTAAGTACCTATGCTAAAAATATGTGAGGTATGCTATGTGAAGTATAAACTACATATAATCTTAAAAACTAACTTACACTTGAAAAGATAGATGTCATATACTTCAGAAAAAGTGACCAAACCCTCCGGTGTCCGAGGCCAGATTTGAACTGGCGTCTTCAGCTTTCGCGGCTGACGTCCTGACCACTAGACCACCCGGTCACGGCGGAACTTGACAAATTTTCTCATGTATATGCAATCTCTGAATTTGAAACGGCTAGGCGCCGTTGACCATACTCTAAGGGCATGCGCAGTACGTGCTTGCACCTCCTATCCGAATCTCTTACGTGATTCTGGTATAGCGAGAGAGATGGTGCTGCCATCTATGAATCTTGAAGCAAATCAAATTATTTTGTTCAATATTTTTTGATTTGCAATTTTTTTTTTTTTTTTTTAAGTAGTTACACTACTATATATAAACTGAAAAGATAGATGTCATATACTTCAGAAAAAGTGACCAAACCCTCCGGTGTCCGAGGCCAGATTTGAACTGGCGTCTTCAGCTTTCGCGGCTGACGTCCTGACCACTAACCACCACGTCCTGGCCACGTCCTGGCCTGGGTCAACGGCGCCTAGCCGTTTCAAATTCAGAGATTGCATATACATGAGAAAATTTGTCAAGTTCCGCCGTGACCGGGTGGTCTAGTGGTCAGCCGCGAAAGCTGAAGACGCCAGTTCAAATCTGGCCTCGGACACCGGAGGGTTTGGTCACTTTTTCTGAAGTATATGACATCTATTTTCAGTTTATATATAGTAGTGTAACTACTTAAAAATTGCAAATCAAAAAAAAAAAAGCTTTTGCTTCAAGATTTAACTTACACTTGTCAAAAAAGAACTCTCGTTGTGAGGGTCTCATCGCTGTCAAGTAGAAGTTGTCGCAATAAATACCGTGATAAATATGATATTAGTGTTAGGATAAGACGGTCGGTTTCGTACTCCAAAAGTAGCATTACCACGTGTACGTTCCGACCGTCAGATTACAGCGATAAAAATAACCGTAACCGTCATTGATTAACATCCATTTAAGGTATGCAATCACATATAATATCAAGACGAGTAAAGGCAAGCAAAGTTCATGTGAAAACACGACCCATTTTCACATTTACAAACCTAAAATGTCTTATTAACCAATCAAGTACTCATTCTTTAAGCATATTTTTTTGTGTTAACCTTAATTCCGCAAAGGTTTCATGCCATTTCACCAATAAGAAAAGTTGCCGTGTTGTGAGTGGTCAAAGTCAATTTGACAATCAAGTTTAATTGGACAGGAGATACTCAAATGAAATAACTGAAATGTCAAGTTAACGTATAATCAATACGCCTAAGTTTGACGTGGATGGGTTCACGTAATAAATAATAATGCAATCAATTAACAATTTATTTTTTAGTGCATTTTTCATTACTTATGTAATATACGTAAATTTAATCGTTCTTGGAATAAGGAATTCCAATTCCTTCTATTCTATAATGCAAATTCTGCAATGCTCGGTGGGCACCCAAGTTGGGTTTTGCCTTTCAATTCAAACCGCAGAAATCCATGCATGCATTCTTACTTCGTTCTTGGGGAAACTTTAAACATACTCATACTGTTGAAGTCATCATTATAACAGAATTTAAATTATATTTAGTAGGTAAGTAAAACCGACTGAGGTGGCATCATCAGATTGTTTATTAAGTACGTATCTTATATTCCCAATATATGAGTACAAGGGAGACATTTCAATATTATCAAAGTAGTATAATATTGATAAAGATTTATTCCAAGGACCCATACTGTATATCGAAAAAAAAAACAAACTGAAAAGATTCTTTGTTAACAACGGAAACCTAACTGCTATGTAATACTTATAAATGAACATTCATTATACTTTTCCTCATATGAGTTATGTTTACTTTTCCAAAACTTATATTGCATAACATCGACCAAGTCCATAATGTATGAGAATATCTATGCGTGATTTACTTACCGATGAAAATAAATATCACCATCTTTGGCTGGCGCCTGTGTGGCTCCTGCACCAATGCACGGCACAAGCCGGCATTTTAATACCGATTTATTGCCGAAATTTCATGGACCGAAAAAAACTAATATTTTGACGACATGACAATTTCAAAATGGATGACATGACATTAGAGCACCGCTGTCACAAGCTCCGCCCACTTTGGCACCAGGAAAGTGGAGCAGATTTTGAGCGTTGATTACGCTTTCTTACATATTATTCTTCCAATTACGCAATATATGAAATCATCCGGACTTGGATCCGGACTCGACGAGCCCTCTATACATTTCGGATAGGAACTGATTGTACACCCTACATGCACTTACATGCATCCTTCTAAAGGAAATGACATCATCAGTTAGTTAGTTTTTTCATTTCCTTAGTCATTCTGATGCTGTCTTATTGTTTAGTAGGAAGGTATAATGACTTCGCCGTCGTAAATATCATCGCTTATGTAAACAATATGTATGTAAATAATAAATACCTATTAGGGAGATGTAATATTACCAAACACGCATTATCTAAGTATTTAATCAGAAAGCTACGCTTTTGAATGTCCGTAAAAATTTCTATCGACTTGTGGACATTTATTCAGATTTGCATTTTTGTGTGTAGACCAGATATGTACCTACTGGCCGCAAAATTATCCGCAGGGCACTTGAAGGCCTGCATTCAAGTGCCCTTCTACCTCTTTCATTCGCCGTTAGGAATGAAAAAAAAGCTAAAAGTTACTAATTACCTATCCACCGCAAACGCAAAAGTGTCCTTTGCTTTTTTTGGAACAATTGTAATAAACCTTTATAATTTAGATTAGTTCAGTACGATAAGAGTTCTTTGTTCCGTTTTAGAAGTATCGTTGTCTTGTGCACCGGTATCCGTACGAATGAGGTTTCAGTGAATCAATCGGTTGAACAGCGACCAAAAGCGCCTCAACCTCGCGGTTACGTCAGCGAACTGGTTCCACGAGGGTTCCACGGCACCGGCAAAACACGCACAATTCACTAAAATAACCGACACAATCTTAAGCTTTATGTTAATTTACAAACGTCCTTGTTTGCGGAAAATCAACTATAGCAGGTAAATCTCTAAGGAATATTTTTAAACAACTTCTTATCTAGTACTAGCCTTTTCCCGCGGCTTCGCCCGCGTACTATAAGTACTCAAAAAGGATACGATACCCATGTTGATTTTCAGACTTTGTGAACACATTTGCCCCTTTTAGGGCTTGAACTTTCAAAAAACCTGAAACACGTGTTTACTCATTTATCGCTAGGAATACTCCTGTGAAGTTTCGAATAAAATAGTTTAACAAATCTTGATTCGCCATACAAATTTTGGACCCTCATTTTACCCCCTTAGAGGGTGAATTTTGAAAAATCCTTTATTAGTGCATCCCTAGTCCTTATAAGGAACCTACGTGCCAAATTTGGAATCTCTAGAACCAGCGGTTTGGGCTGTGCGTTGATATGTCAGTCAATCAGTCAGTCAGTCAATCAGTCAGTCAGTCAGTCAGTCAGTCAGTCAGTCAGTCAGTCAGTTTCTTCTTTCATATATTTATAGATACAATGAATGATCAGACGAGGATCACACCACCTACTACAAAAAACTCATTCAGTGATCGTTAAATGTACTATAGCATCTATAAGTATAACAAAAAACTCATTCAGTGATCGTTAAATGTACTATAGCATCTATAACGGCCTCCTAGCCTAGTCGGTAGTGACTCTGCCTACGAAGCAGGAGGTCCCGGGTTCGAATCCTGGTCAGGGCATTTATTTGTGAGTTTATCAGTATCACAGATATTTGTTCCTGAGTTATGGATGTTTTCTATGTATTTAAGTATTTATTCATATTTATCTATTATATATATCGTCGTCTAGTACCCATAACACAAGCCTTATTGAGCTTACCGTGGGCCTAGGTCGATTTGTGTAAGATTGTCCTACAATATTTATTTTATAAGTATTATAAGTTTTAATGTAGGATTTTGTGCATTGTTGCATTTCATCAACAAAGAGTTCGGCGCAATTTGCCTCAGCACTCAGTTAGACGTATACGTATAGAAAACCCGCCAAACGGGCCTGAGTCACGCGCGGGGTCGGGTTTCCAGCCGCGGGTCGCCGGTCCCACCGATGCTTAATAAGGAATATTGTGACTCAAAGCAATTCTCAATCAAAATATATGAAGGACTTCAATGCAAATCAGGTAATACTGTTATTTTCAACCGACTTCAAGATTTCGAAGGAGGAGGTTATCAATTCGTCGGGATCTTTGTTTTTGCTATTTTTTTTTTTTTTATGTATGTTCACCGATTATTCGAAGACGGCTGGACCGATTTGGAGAAATCTTTTTTTGTTTGAAAGCGTATACTTCACAGTTGGTCCCATTGTAACCAGGTCAGGATCTGATGATGGGATTCTGAAGAAATCGAGGGAACTCTTCAACTATTATAGGCACACCTATAGTGATTTGAGTATTTTTTACAGCAGTTCGAGCATTTGCTTTTGGAAAGGTGGATGCTAAGTGAAGTCGGTTCTTTTTTGTTTAAAATTATTATTTTAAACAAAGATGTCCCTATACAGTCAGTTAAACTTATTGCTTGATGATCAAGACTTCATGTAACCTATAGGTAACTTTTTTCTGGTTAGGTAAATATATGTATATTACCATTTTGAACCAGGTACCTACTGTGTACACAAGTGGTTTATAAAAACGGGCAAGCGCGTGTCGTGCCGCGCGTAATAGAGGGTTCCGTTCCGTACCTCTTTCGTACCACTACCTTAATGCAATAAAACATTTATTCAATAAAAGGTGTAGCTATTAATTACTATTATTACTACACTTCATTTTGGAACGTAAAGAGTTTTCTGAAGATAATAACTCAAAAACGGCTCAAGTGGCCATAATGTTCAAAATGGGGATAATCGTTTGAGCACAAGCGGCGTCTTTAGAATAGTTTTTTGTTTTTTGCTCATTTACGTAGTGCAGTGTGTAATTCTCAGCTTATTGTGCGGTGACCTAACGAACAAGTGTGCAGCTAAAGAAAAATTTGTCTCAAAACGCGCTTACCCTTTAGTTGAACAAACGGTTATCCGAGGTATCGGCCATCAATCAGCAAGGCCTCAACCGAACAATGTTGCTTGTATTTATATTATAAAAAAAATCAAATTATACACCTCGACATTGGCAGAATTCACCTTGGTGGAGTACGGGAACGCCTTTTTAACCTATAATAATTTTAAACAAAAAAGAACCGACTTTACTTAACCTCCACCTTTCCAAAAGCAAATGCTTGAGCTGCTGTAAAAAATACTGAAATCACTATAGGTGTGCCTATAATGTTCAAGAGTTCCCTCGATTTCTCCAGGATCCCATTATCAGATCCTGACCTGTTTACAATGGGACCAACTGCGAATATACTCTTTCAAACAAAAAATAAATTTCCAAATCGGTCCAGCCGTCTTCGAATAATCGGTTAAAATACATAAAAAATAGCAAAAAAAAAAACCAAAGAGCCCGACGAATTGATAACCTTCTCCTTCGAAATCTTGAAGTCGGTTGATATGACGTTGAAATAGTTAAATGCAATAATATGGTAAAGGAAAATATATCTTGTCTATTTGTTTTGTTATAAACAAATATCTATGTAATACCTAGCGCGACGTCAAAAACTATTAAACTATTAATATAAACTTAGAAAATATTTTTACTATAAGTGATCATATCATATTCTCTAATCAAAAAAGAAAATCGCACTTGTGAGTTGTCGAAGCTCAAAACTGTTCGCGTACTGTAGTACAGTGCGCTAAAACCGGCGAGGAGTAAAAGCCATATATATAAAAAAAATAACAATGCACAATGGTCAAAATATTTTTGTGCATTCTAATACAACACATATTTCGAACATATTCTTTTATAATTTTTGGCCCTTAGATTAGGTTCCTTTTGTTTGTTATTTCGGCTACGGATCCCTAAAAAACGGAAGAATTTATGGTGGAAGTAAATGAGAAATTATATACCTATGCGCTGTGTCCATAGAACTCCGTCATTACCCGCTTGCCCATTATGAAATGATAGTGCACCTTGAATGGCTTCTTTATTTAATTTAAGCTTGTATCAAGCCAATTCAAGCCTAATCTTAACTGGGTTGTATTGTTCTAACTATATCGTAGCCACTCAGAGCTGGGTACATTTCCCACATATCAGTTGCGGTGCGTTAAAAATATTCGTAGGAAAACCGGAGCTAATCCATTGTGACTCAAATTGTGCAAATTTTCAGACCTTTCTGAGATACCCACTTTTAATTTTGTATGCTCGTCTTCTTCGAATCCAACTAAAAGTGAATACATACCACATGTGAACAGAAACAGAAGACGGTGTGGCTTGGCCTTAAATTTACCTACCACCTTAAAAAAATAAACGAAATACAAGCAGTAATAGCCGTTTCATTGCATAAGGCTAAGCTAATAAATAGGTAATGTTAATGTCTAGTGTACAGCTTTTCACTAAAACTACTAATAATCATTGGATATATTATGCAATGGGCCATTCCAAAGCTAGAATTTTAATGAAGTATACCACAATTACCTAATGAATGGCTTTAAGCATTAAGTAAGTATACAGTTGTCACAGCCGCCCGAGGCCCGAGTCGCCCGACTGGTCCAACGGACGGCGACCGGCGCTCACCTTGACTTACCTACTGTTTTAACAAATGTTACAGTCGATATAATCATTATCATGATTATATAAAACCACATACCTTTAGGACAAAGCAGTGCCCCACAACGGTTTCACGTGTCAAATATTTTAGTAAATGAATTTAAAGGTATTAAATTAGTATTGCTGTTGACGGTTGTGACACTTTCACACGGCAGTCCCGACCTAAATACATTTCGAAAGTAGGTAGCCAAAAATCTATAGATAGGAAAAGTAGTCCTGTTAATTAGTCGAATGCCAAAGTATACGCCTCTTATTTTTTGGCAGTTGGTTTTCATTAGGACACCACCGGGGCTTACTAACACATTTATATATACAGTGTGTGGCCTGTAACCCGAGCAAAAAATTGAAACGTAGATTCTACTCCTCAAACTATAAAACTTTTGTTCTATGTAACTTTAAACAAATATGGAGTTATTAGATTGTTTTTCTTTCATACAAACTAAATAGTATTATCAATGTACGTTAAAATTCGTCCAATTGACATTAGTTGTCAGTCTTGTCACCCTACAGACATAATCAATTTCGCAATACATTGCGTATTGGATTAAACTTTATTAAGTGTACTAAAAGTTTGAGGAGTAGAATCTTCGATTAAATTTTTTGCTCGTGTTACAGGCCACACCCGGTATTAATACGTACACATAAATATTCTCATTACCCTCAGAAGTACGTGTTTAAAATCTGTGTGTTGAACCAGAGGGGAATACCCCGTATATATATACAGGATGATTCAGGAGACGTGAGCAGAAACAACCCTACACACGTAGTTAACGATAATGAATCGGCCGCCATCATATTTTTTTTGTACCTTTTTGCTACGTAGAATTTTTTCTTTGTAATCATGGTCATTCTACATAAACAAATCAATAAAGATAAAACCTCTTCAACAATCATGACAGCACTTTGATTAAGAAAAAAATAATTGTCAAATTAAATGAGATACATGAGATAGGGGAGACCGGGGACAATTGAAACAATTTGCCTTTAACCTCATGTGACCGTTATATTTTTATGAGTAGAAAGATGTAAGTACGCTTAAAATATTTCAAGCTTAGTTATCTGGTTCCTAAATAAAATGTATTTGGAAGGTCTATAATCCATAGTTTTTTGACAATAATGTAATAAAGATAATGGGGCAGTATGGTTCAATTGACCTCACATGAGTGTCAATTGAAACACTATGTGAGGTCAATTAAAACACTCAAATATCTTCGGCACAATAAAAGTACTTATATCTGTTTCAATCTTTTTCATCCATACCTCGGCATACAATGAGCTCATCTAAAGTTTGCAAGCATAACATAAACATTTCTCAATTTATGAGCATCTGAACATCTTGATAAAAAAACTTGGTTAAAAAAATGAGTATACGACTTTTAGTTTTCTTTGTCACTGCTACCTTATACATTTATTTACCTTAACCAAAGTAGTTTTAATGCAATTCTAAGATATAACGATAAAGAATCGCAAAAAACAAGCATTATTATGTTTCATACAAAAGTGCTTGTTTCAACTATAACAATGTTCCAATCATAACCTTTCCCATCGTCACCCTGTGACGAGTGTTGCAGACGTCGGAATGTAAAATGAAATAATAGGCGCAATAAAATAATCAGTTTATTTTTTTTATATTATGTAAACAAAAACATAGCGATATGTCAATTTAAACACAAAATTTAAACTTTCTCTGATTTTCATTTTAGCAGAGGCCGACTTCTTTAATCAGCCGGTTGGCAGCAGTCGGTTATTGCTAAAACGTATTATTATTATATATCAAACATATCAAATCAACATACAGGTCAAACTGAGAACCTCCTTTTTTATGAAGTCGGTTAAAAACAAATGTTCACATAACCTCGAATAAAAAACTGCAGATTTCAAAAAAAACATTGTATATCCAATTTAATTATCAACTAGGTCAAAAACTACACAAATAAATGTGAACATTATTTTATTAAAACGCGAGGACGATTAAAACGCGAGGACGATTGAAACGTTTCAATCGTCCACAAGCAAGTTGTTTCTATCGTCCCCGAAGCACGTTTTTCACTTCAAGGTCAAATATTAGATATATTTTTATATCTAATATTCTCGAACGCTGATCAACGGCCATTAAAAACATTCGTTTATTCCTAACTATAACACCAAAATAATTTGATTAGTCAAAATACAAGAGTAAACGAAGTTATAAGAAAATATACGAGAGCACAAATACTTACTTTTTACCGCGAAAAATGGTTTGGCTTGTGGACAATCCCGTCTTGCACCGGCGCTCGAGCGCTCCTGGCTAAGGATTCAAACATGGCCGACCACGTGTTCCGAGTGTTGCGTCAGACGCGTAGGTATTATAGTTATCGAGAAATTTGACTTGTTTCAATCATGACGTGTTTCTGTTGTCCCCGGTCTACCCTACGATGTTTCCAAAGTACCCAACCATCAATTTGACACATATCACAGAAAAACAAGAGAGTATCACTACTCGACGGAGTATTCTAATTGTGTCGTAAATAATTAAAAACTTTTTGTTTCTTACTTTAAACATTTTTTTAGCGCTAATCATACTAATACTTGTATCAAGCAATAGCTTGTTATTAACTGAATGCGTAGTGTTAATCCTGCTCACGTCTACTGAATCACCCTGTATATATAGGTACAAAATAAAGGCATCTCACTTTATTCAAGTATCTGAGTTTAAGGAGACCTGTTAAAGTAGTCCTTGTTTTTTTCACAGCGTGTAACATCGCATGATATGACGTAATTGCCCATTCACTCCCAGCTTTCTACTTTTGGTTCAACTTTTTAAGGCTGAAATAATATACATGTTTCGAATAGGTAAAATACTTATACGTATTGTACACAGACCAGCAATGGTCATGTGTGAGCGATAGGACTAGGCAAATACTAGACATGGTGTTTGACCTAAGACCTAAGAAGCTTGTATCACTGTTGCGCTTTGCGCCTCGTTACAGCCAGTGTCAATGGGGAAGGCAACTGTCAATTTGTTCATTTATAGTAGTCATATGTCTAATCTCATACAAAAAACCGGCCAAGAGCATGTTGGACCATGCTCAGTGTAGGGTTCCGTAGTTGCAGACCTGTTATAATACATCTGTTCAAAACGTAATACGTACGTATTTAAGCGCCACCATATATCCCTTAATAAACGATTGTTAAGGGATATTTGCCGACACTTACGTCCTTTTACTATGCGTTTTTGAGTGATAGCTCATTTTATTCAATATAGTTTTCATTGAAAGTACTTATCAGGCCTTACCATCCATGATTTTTTTCAAACTATTTGGACCCACGTTTCAAAAGTTAGATGGGGGGATAAACTTTCAGAGTTATTATTTTCGACACTATTAGTTGTATCCAATAAAAGTTTAAAATACCTCTATTCTTTTCAAACGACCTATCCAATGATACCCAACACGATAGGGTTGAAGGGAAAAAAAAATCACCCCCACTTCATGTGTACGAAAGGTATCCTTATAAAATAAAATAAAAAACAGTTTTTAGGGTTCCGTAGTCAATTAGGAACCCTTATAGTTTATTCTATCACTTTGTCAGCGTGATTAAAGCCCTTACCGATACCAAATTTCAGCTTTCTAGTGCGAACGGTCACTCAGCTAAACCGCGTATAGACGAAAAGACGGACGGACGGACACGGCGAAACTATAAGGGTTCCTAGTTGACAACGGAACCCTAAAAAGGACATCGTACGTAGCGCCATCTATGATGACTTTTCACCGGCCTTCCCTATTTGAAATACATTTTGTGCGGAGTAAACATTGTCATAAAATGGGTTTAGTGCCATAAAATGGTGCAATTGTTAAATAAAATACGGAATAGTAACATAATACGAGCGTATTAAACCAAAACTAACTAACTAGAATAATATTAAGAATTATTTAAAAATGCAGTACAAAATAGAGCAACAGTGACGTGACATGACACATTCACAAGTCGATATGAGATACATGTACCTACGATTCAGAAACGGATTCTATGAAACTCGTGTCATACTTCTAGGTCCTATTTTCGGTTTGAGCTGAGGGTTGTCTTTCAGTTTCTATGTATCAGAATATTTTTTTATAAATGGATGAATTAGGTAAAAGGTATATAATGACAAAAAATCTAATATACTTACTCATTATTATACAAACGTTTGTTACAGTTACTTCCTGCGTTATATTATATTACTGCTGATTGATTTTAATGATTATTCAGATTCTCTCATCAAAATATCTATAAAAAGTATCGACCTGCACCCCAACGTTATTAACACAGATATCTGACAGCTAAGACTATTATTTGTCAAATATACTGACACGGGTGGTTTTCTTATAAAATGACGTTTATTTTCAGTATATAAGGGGCTGATACAAGCTAAAACCTCTTTGATCGTTGGTTTTGTACGATGTTGGTAGCCGGTACCAAGATCAACACTATCGACATCGATGTTTTATTAAACTGGTAGTCCGCCTCGTACTGAGAACTCACGATTTACTTGCATATGAGTGACCCTTACGAAGATCGTTTCGCGCCTTCGAGCTACATAACCCCTAAATCGATCCTGCTCATATACGAACTCTCAAATCTTACTTATCTCTGCTACAACCTCACTAAATTTCATAAAGATCAGAAAAACTTTACTAAAGTTATCGCGGAACAACTATTCAAAATCAAAAAGCCATAACCAAGCAAGTAACGTTAGGTGATGTTGATGTCCTTATAAGTAGAATACATATGTGAGAAAGCTCTGACTCACCCCCATCTAATCTGCCAGTCGATTTCATTACAAGTCATGCCCGGGGTGTAGATCAGGCACCTATTGCTCTCACCCTAAGAACAATCTACATACGCAATCATTAACTAGTCATGCAAAATAAAAATACGAAATGTTTTAGTGCTATTTCAAATTTAAAGCTTTATTTTGGTAACTACGTAACTACTTCAAGGTTAATTGGAAGAGATCCCTTAAATGGATAAGTTCGCGATATAAACAATACATAATGTATTGTTTCATTCACTCGATTTCTTATTAAGTATGATATTGAACCGCCTATTAGTTGGCCAAGGTATTTACCTTACCCCATAGATAGGTTTTATTTTATTTTTATTAAACAGTTAGGTAGGTTCCTAGAAAATGGTGTGTAGAACATGTTATTGTTCGTGGCAGTGTAGCCGGAAAGCCGGAATGCGCGTGGAAGCGCGCGAGCCGTTGCGCCGCGGTGACTCATAGCATAGCATAGCAAGGCTCGAGTGCGAGCAAAGCTCGAGAAACGGTCGCCGCGTGCTTTAACGCCTGTCTATTAGCGATCTATTGTTCTTCGCAAGACAGCGGTTCACGGCCCGACGTGCAATTTTATAAATACATACATAATGGTACTAGTAATGCTGGCACCGAATCTTCTAAAAGTAAACTGTTTTTGAACGACTTCAAGATTTCGAAGTTCTCAATTCTCAATTCGTCGGTATCTTTGTTTTTGCTATTTTATTTTAAATTTTATGTATTATATTATACCTTTGATTAAATTAAAAAGAGGACGTTCGTAGACGGCTGGACCAATTCGGAAAATTTTTTTTGTTTAAAAGAGTAAACTTTATAGTTGGTCCCATTATCATCAAGTCAGGATCTGATGATGGGATCCTGCACAAATCGAGGGAACTATTCAAATAATACAGGCACCTAGAGTGGTTTGAGTATTTTGCTTTTGGAAAGGTGGAGGCTAAGTAAATTCCTTTTTTTTTGTTTAAAATTTATGGTTTTTTAGAGTTCAGAAAATTATTAGAGAAACCAATCTAATTTCACCTTGATTGATGAATTGTATTGTAAATTCTTATAGCCCGAACCTAAATGAGAACAATATGTGTTTGTAAACGACAAGATGTTTACAGAGGTTAAAGTTGAGTAAGTGACCTTGTAGTAACAAAGCCGAATGCTTGGAATACTTTGCCTGTGATATCATTGTGTTTTTTAGGCAGGATTCGCTCCTCTGCACACATCCTTCCATTCACGTGACTACCCAGGTAGGCAGATAAGCAAACACGACGCAACAATGTATTTACCTACAAATTACGGGGTACACTTTCAATACTACTTACATGTAGCCCTCCTACAAAAATCATTCGTGTTTTTACAACACATATTTACACGTGAGTGCGTGTCAACAATTTTCCCAGTCTTTTTCCTCCATACCTTCATATTATACCCCTTAAACGGATCGCCAGTAGGTATTTTTGTAAAACTCTTAATCTTTGATAAATATATTTACACTTTAATCAAAGATCTTAATAGACGTTTATGCATACAAAGTAATGTTTCTGTTTATCTAAATAGAAGACGGCTAGACGATTTGGTTGCGATTTTTGGTAAAGGTTACGTGATACCACTGCAGTAGTTTGAGATATTTAACTCGCGATGTTTTGTCCGGGTTATTAAGTTTTCAGTTTAGAGTAGTTAAACTAAGTATATTTTTGTAGGAATCTTTATTTTTTATACCACGACGATGTCAAACAAGCATACCTACGGCCCGCCTAATGGTATAGCAACTAACGCGTAGCCTATAGACGCCTAAACTGCAGAGTTGTCACATGCGCGTTGCTGACCCTTTATGAAAAGAAGGATTCACTATGACGGCAAGGAGACTCCCTCGTCGTCAACACACTGCATCTTATTTTTGCTCTCTGGCAACCTTACTCACCGGCAGGAACAAAACACTATTGGTCTAAGAGCTGGCCACGTCAGATATGACACAATAATGAGAGCAATGAAATCTGTCTTGTTAGATTGCTTTACCATCCTTGTTGCTAGTTCCGGGCATCTGGCAGCTTTTGATGGGTGGAGGTCAGAGTGACAGACCAACAAAGTTTTTAAGTTGGAAAAAAGTAATAACAAAATAGGTAAAGACTGCCAAAGTTGTGTAATTTATAGAGGACAGGGCCTATATTTTTAGATACGATTAAAAACCATTGTCTATTATTGCGAATACAAAAACAGTATGCGACTAACTAAAAATTGCATTATACGTCATTTGGCACTACTTGCCCCCAACAGAAACTTCTGGATATGACATAATCTAATTAATTACATAATTTACCATAATATTGTATCAAACTCAGAACTCTAGGATTTGTTTTCTTCGAGTTATTTGCATTCTTTGACATCCACCGCTTTACAGCTGCCAGATGCCCGGATCTACAAATGAGCATAGTATAGCAAACTAACTAGAGAGGTTTCGTTGCTCTCATTATTGTGTCATATCTGACGTGGCCAGCTCTCCGTCTATATGAGTCGAGTTTTACATGGCTGTAATTTTCTGTTTACTTTACTTCCCCAGTCAGGTTCTGCTCATATAAACAAAAATTTATAAACACGACGATAGAGGGTATCTTTATTTTATTTAGAGATTTTGAGCAACTTGGCTGATCTGATATAAAAGTACCGGATTAAGTCTGTACATATAAGTGATACTAATATAAACAACAGATAAATACACACACACAATTCTATATACTTACAAATACAAGCAAGTGCACAGGCCGATCTTCCGCTTCTACCCCGGTTGACCTTATTACAATCACTTTCGCTCTGTGTTTGGACGTGATCGACCTTGGCAATGCAACTAATGTAGCATTTTGTACTTGCCCCTCGTACTTTCAATTCTAGTCAATTTATAAGTGTGCTTAATTTATTTCAGGAATTCCATCCATTTCTCATAGATAGCCTCTCATAGATAGATAGATAACCTATCTATGAGAAATGGATGGAATTGCACTAGGGTTCATTAGTCATTTCAAAACGGGGAGGTAAATACCTATCATCATCATCATCATCATTTTAGCCATTTGTCGCTCACTGCTGAGCATAGGCCTCTCTTCGAGTACGCCATTTGTCCCGGTCCTGAGCTAATCTCATCCAGAAGTGACCCGCGACCTTCCGAATGTCATCCACCCAACAAGCCAACGGACGCCAAGGACTCCTTTCATCAGAAAGTGGCCACCAATCCGTCAACATATTTCTTTTCTAAACACCTATAGTAAACAATAACATATCATAGTATAATTTTAAACAAAAAAGAACCGACTTCACGCCTACTCCACCTTTCCAAGAGCAAATGCCCGAGCTACTATAAAAGATACTGAAATGACTATAGGCGTGCTATAATATTTGTAGAGTTCCCTCGATTTGTCCAGGATCCCTTCTTCATCAGCTTCGATCATCTTCAAATAATCAGAGAAAACACGTAAAAAAAAAAGAAAAAAATCCTTCGAAATCTTGAAGACGGTTGAAAGCTACAAAGCTCAGCTTTACTAAAGAGAAAGATGAATTCGATGTTTCAATTGAATTACTTTCTTGTAAATTATCGTAAGTACCTACTAATATATCGGAGGGGCGAAGGTACTCAAAAATATCGCCTTGAGAATAGATATATTTGATGATAATATTTGTGACCACCTTGGCCGCTCCGATACATCTGATGGCGACTGTACATATACAAATCTTCTCGCGATGTAGTTGGTTCAATAATTGATGCACCCACGTGTAAAGTGAAGGTAAGAACTTAGCAAGTATTACTTCGTAAGGTGTAGGGCTCGGTCGCGCTCCGCTGACGCCGGCGCAGCCCCACTTGTTCGCCACCCTCGACGCTTCCTGCCGCGCCGCATTGCGACGCCGTGCAAGGTCACACGATCAAGAGAGATCATGCGTTTTATATTACAATTTTCTATCCTGTTCGCCAATGTCGTTTCATGATCATGACATTCATCGCTAAACGCAAACGTGTTTGTTCATTTTACAATAGTGAGATTACAAATATCTAAAGATTAGATTGTGCTACATAGATTTTCATTTTTTAACCGACTTCAAGATTTGAAAAGAGGAGGTTCTCAATTCGGCGTGTATGTTTTTTTTTTTTTTTTATGTTTGTTACTCCATAACTCCGTCATGTCTGAACCGATTTTAAAAATTCTTTTTGTGATTGTAAGTATATATATACAGATTGGTCCCGTTTTTGTCAAAACGCAGTTCTGATGATGGGATCCATGAGGAATCGAGGGAACTCCTCAAATCTTAAAGGCATACATATAGTGATTTTTATATTTTTATCAACAAAACCATCATTTTCATTCAAAACAGTGACATTTGATGAAGTAGAACTGCTGATGATGATCAGAACGGAACTCTTCAACGACGCATAGTTCACGTTTGGCGATTTGTCCTCTTCGCTGTGTTTGTTTAGCAAGTTTAATTGTCAGGACAAATTTTCGTCAAGCTCAAGTTCTGATGATGGGATCCATGAAGAATCGAGGGAACTCCTCAAATCTTAAGGGCTTACACATAGTGATTTTTGTATTTTTATCAACAAGTCAAGCATTTTCATTCAAAAGAGTGACATTTGATGAAGTGGAACTGCTGATGATGATCAGAACGGAACTCTTCAACGACGCATAGTTCAGGTTTGGCGATTTGTCCTCTCCGCTGCGTTTGTTAAGCAAGTTATTTCATTGTATGGAATCTAAGTGCACCATCTACAATAATGCTTCACCGGCTACCCCCATGGAAGTCGGTTTTTTTTTCTTAAAAATTATTAATTGATAACTTTCCTTACTCCTTTACTTAATCTTTCGGAAATGATAATCTTCTTTAAATGTAGCCTACATAAGCGGCTCGTATCACTTGCCCTATTTTTTTTTATTCTTAACGCATTTTGCCAACGTTTCCTGTATATAGGGTCTTTAGGAAATAAATGGGTGGCTCTATTTTTACATTTCACCGCACAACATTGAGGCATTCTTGATAAAACTGGGAAAATATGGGAATGTTTTGAATTACGAGACAAATATGTATGTGATTTGACAGTTCTTATGTCAACGCTGGGTACAGTTCACAATGCGCCACCTGGCGTGAGAAAATGGCAGTTTTTCTCCTAATTCAACCCGGATGGTGTAGTCATGTCTGTCATTTTCGATACAAAAAAAGTCTGCCGATTTTTGCGGGGGAGGGGAACGTCAAATGTATGGCTACTCGTACGTAACGTACAAATAGCTACGTCAGTCAATAGATGTGTATGACCACTGGTCATATGTTTTCGGCAGAGGGCAACGCCTGTCAATGGCGACTCCGATTGGTTGATTTCTCTGAGGTTCTAAGTATTTGAAGTAACGCATGCACATATTGCACGTTTTAAACCAAATAAAGAACAGGTAAGTAAAACATATTGCATAAAAAATATACCTGCTCAACTAGGACAAAATTTCAATTTATTCTAAAATGATTTTGTGAAACGTGTTAACGAGCTAAAACCTTTTTATCAGTCAGATATATTTATGATGAGTTTACGATATCATCTTTAATTGTTTATGATGACTTGACGACTGATTACTTTTGAGTGGTTGTCAATTCAACCATTTGAACTAAATATTTTTTGTGGTTAGAAGTAATATTCATTTAATAAGAATTAACATAAAAACTTTACACGAAATTGAACAAGTGTAGAGGCCACAAAGAGAATCGCGTCCGAAAGTGCTGCAATTATTTTTCAGCATTGCAAGCGGATCTAAGAATGGATGTATGACAACATAATATCCTGTCATCTAAATATTGATTACAAGTAAGTTCATTGACCCAGTCACCTGTTTAAGGGTTAGCACAAAGTAGTTTTTTGCGTGAATGTTTAAAAGGCTATAAGTTGGACATGGTTACACATATTTACATAGTTTCTATGGGGGAAATATAGTGCTAAGGCTAAACTACCTTCCATTTTCGCGAAGGTCCATCGTGGACTTCCAGGCTGTATATAGATTTAAGTATTTTTTACAGCAGGTCGTGTATTTGCTTCTGGAAAGGTGGATGCTAAGTGAAGTCGGTTCTTTTTTGTTTAAAATTATTGTGTATCAAGAAGGCGCCCAGATAGACCCTAAAAAGAGAAAAAAGTGAAAGCTTTTCTCTTTGCGAAATAGTCCTATTTACCATTACCCCAAACTATATTTGTTGCAGGTACTCAACTAAATCCACAGCGGTAAAACCAAACAAATAATATTAGATAAAATTTGTATAAGATATAGTAATGCGTAACCCTGTCAGGGGCTCAAGGCCCATTCGCTAATAGGTTACATGGTTGCAAATAGATCTCTAACTCTATCTCTATTTTGTCAGTGCTATAACTTTACTTATTATTTAGACTTAATCGAACTTTTCGATAAAGTTTTTCTAAGAATTTTTATTTGCCACTTTTCGGTTTAGATTGTTTAAATTCTACCAAAATATAATTTAATTAAAATGTAAAGTCCCTGTAAATTCGCAATTAGTTTAGGTTTATTTTCACAAAATGACTCCAGGTAGACTAGGTGAATTTGTAATGTTTTTTGACGTACCGATTTTGAAATGTATAAATCGCAACATTTCATGCGAAGCTTGGACGGATTGGCAAGCTCGAATGTTCGTGGCTCGTTCAGAGTTCCGAGTAACGCGGCGCCCGCAGGCGATAACAGCGCATACCTGCGCGCCGCCTGCCGGTGCAAGGCCTGTTGTTGGCATCCTTATCAAACTATTCAACCCAGACCAACCAGTATTCGCGCGGCCTAGGAATTCCATAATAACAACTTGCAATCAGAGAACCAACTTCTGCTGGCCCGGCTGAGATGAACCGTTTGTATAACGATATTATTAACGATTCAATCGCAGTCGCACCGCCGCTGTTCCTTGCACCAGCAAGCAAGCAAGCAAGTCACCAGACTTGCAGATTTTTTGCATAGGTAATTGTTCTCTGCAAGTTAAGCTGACCATGTGATTGAACAGTTTGGTTGGCAACTAGTTAGTGTTTCTATGACTGCAATCAACTAATGAAAATCTTATAGGTACTTATCACTCAAACTAAACCAGAATTTAAAAACTGTAGGTAGGTAACGAATACGGAAAAAACATGTTATCGATTGACGTTGACGATGAAAAGTTTAGGCGTTACGGACGAACATACCTACGTAAATACAAACATGCATATATACATGGACTGCTAAAATCATAACCAGGCTTAGCTTATAAAACCAGGATTAAGCCTACACGAAGTTATTGGATCAGATACATTTATAAAAACAGTAAGCACACTTACCTATATTGATTCATGTAGGTACATAACACTACTTAGGAATGAAAATAACACGAAAATTAGAAACGGGCTAATTTAGGTAAGTACCTATAGGTACATATGGAAATATGGATTTTCATTGATATTATGAAGGTCGGGAAACACTTGTATGGAATTTCTATACTGTTTCCTTCCCAAAACAAAACAAACTATGTTTATCTTATTATTATTATCCGTCGACCCTAATTGAAATAAAATGCCCCGATTAAAGAAAATACACCAACCTTGTAGTAAGTAAATCAAAAAATAACGCTGCTAATATAACAAACGAACGTTCTTAAGAGAATGTGCCTCTCAATTTAAGTTTATCCTTGTGCTAAGTTAAGAAAAGGTAATTAAACGGAACGACCAATTTAAGCTTCGAGTGAGGCAGTATACTATGGTAACTAGGTACCTATTTTAATTACGCAGGTGAATTTATGTTTTACTGCTCAACGGGTTACGGGTGTAATGGATGTATGTAAATAAGTAGTAGAACGAATTTAATTGTCGCTGTATTCATTATAAAAAGTTAAATGTATATTATAAAAAGATATGTATAATATTCACGGGTCGGAAAATAAGCAGCCTAACTGAATTTCTAAGTATTCACCTTTCTTCTGTCATGCATCCTGTAAATGCAAACTTTATCAATTTTGTTATGTATGATATGTGATTATGAGCCTATTGAGCGAAGTGTGGGACTAGTTGGATTTGTGTATGATTATACTTAGGTAATTAATGTAATTATATATTTTTACTTTTGACATCTGATCTCAAGAGACAAATCACACTAGCACTACAGAATAATTTTGGACAAACAATCAGACAAGAAGCTCGGAGATTATACACATTCGTGGAATAAGTTTTAAATGCTTTTGTGAGGCATAGTTTGCGGACATATTTTTATTGTATGATATTCATGTAGTTAAATATTTTTATGAACTAAATATACGTATCCGTAAGGCTGCTTTTCCATCAGATATTATTAGCGAGGGTGCGTCACTTCATCATCGTCAGAATCACTTTATCTTAACCTATAAAAATGACATAAATCACGTTAGAATTCTTTAAGTATTCATAATAAAAATATATTTTCTAACAATTGTTAGTATTTCGCTAGGTATATATAATACACGTATTTGTTTGCTAGACACAGAAAAGATGATGTAAGTTTTTTTTCTCAACCACGCTATCGCTTTTTACTATTGCAACATAAGTTCACATTTTATAACGGTTTTGTCAAGAGCATATGTCGTCTTAGCCATTTGTAATTCCTTTGGAATTCAAGGTCACTTATATTTTGATAAATTGTTTTCGATTATGCTCACGTAATCTATTGACTAAACTGTTATAAAATGACAGATGATGTTGAAATAGTTGAATGCAATAGTACAGTAAAGGAAAATATATGTTGTATAATCTTTTCTTGTTGTTATTAAAAAATATGTATATAATACCTAGCGCAACGTCAAAAACTGTTAGAAAATATTTTTTACTAAAGTAATCATACTACATTCTCTAACTAAATAATAAAATCGCACTTGTGAGTTATCGAAGCTCAAAACTGTTCGCGTACTGTAGTATTTATCCTCACACCAGCTCTAGGATTGGTTCTTAAAAACACATTCCTCGCAACGCATCCTCTCTTATCACTGGTGGAAATGCAGCCTAAGTAGGGGAAAATTGGCACCATTTGTACGCGAGGAACATTCATTAGTCCCATGACACTAAACCTAGTTAAACCTATACTTATATAACCTTCTCATTAATATTATATAAAAAAATATTTATAAATAGCGATTTTTTAAACTCTGATGCAGGTTATTTGATTGTTTCCCACTTACATTGACGCGTTTAGAAGCTAAATAAGGATCGATGACGCATGTGCAATGCCTTGCGAGATTCAATTCGATTAAACGGAGTCTCTATCTTTTCACACTGGTGCCGCAACCGCATGCGGCGACGATTTGCAAGCGTTAAAGGGCCATACACTTGCAGAGCGCTATCTCGGTCGCGCACCGGCGCTGCATGCGGAAACCGCAGCAGTGTGAAAGACGTATTTGTTTCTTGTACTTGTCATGATGGAGGTGGTATGAAGTGGCTGCTTAAGAGTTTAACAAGTTAAGTCGTGATGTGTCCATTTAGATCGTATTATAGCAATTGCGTTACGAAAACACTGTTGTCTGTGTAGTTATTTTCATTATATGCAATGCGATGAAAATTAAATAAACTTCTAAAACTTAGGTCTCCACACCATGCCTATCTAAAAACTGAAAGAACTGTCACATACGCATGTTCCTACGGTTTTTGGACTCAGAGCTAGCCACGTCAGATATGATACAATAATGAGAGCAACAAAACCCATCTGGTTAAATTGAGATACTATCCTTATTGCTAGATCCGGACATCTGGCAGCTTTTAACGGGTGGAGGTCAGAGTGACAGACAATCAAAATTTTTGAATGGGGAAATACGGAAATAGTAATACCAAAATAAGTAAAAACTGCCAAAGTTGTCTCAGTTGTAAAGGACAGGGCCTATATTTAAACATTAGAACAAAACACATTGTGTATTATTATGGAAAAAAAATAGGAGGCAACAAACTATGAATTACATTATACGTCGTTTGGGACTACTTTCCCCCAACAGAAACTTTTGGAAATGATATAATCTAATTATTTATATAATTTCTTATAATACTGCATCATACCCAGAACTCTAGGATTTGTTTTCTTGAAGTGGTTTGCATTCTTTGACCTCCACCACTCTACAGCTTCCAGATATCCGGATCTAGACAGGCGCGGATCCAGGATTTCGTTTAGGGGTGGGGGCTATTTCCTTCAGGAAAAATCTCGCGGTCCGCACATATGGCCCTCATAGTATTAGACGGAGAGCTAGTAACGTCAGATATGACACAATAATGAGAGCAACAAAACCCCTCTAGTTAGTTTGCTATACTATGCTTAATTCTAGATCTGGACACCTGGCAGCTGTAAAGTGGTGGAGGTCTAATAATGCAAACCACTTCAAGGAAACAAATCCTACAGTTCTGGGGTTGATGCAATATAATAAGAAACTATATAAATAATTAGATTATATCATTGCCAAAAGTTTTTGTTAAATCTGCCAGATGGCCGGATCTAGCAATAAGGATAGTATAGCAATCTAACCAGACGGATTAGTGTATATCTGACGTGGCTAGCTCTTAGTCCATATAAGAAGTTTGCATTTCAGGGTTGGGGGGGGGGGGGGGCAATTGAGCAAAATGACTGAGAGGGGTTTCGTTGCTCTCATTATTGTGTCATATCTGACGTGGCTAGCTTTCCGTCTATTTTCCTAACTATCAAGCTTAGTCACGTTTTCCTATCTTAGTTTTTCATATTTAGTTCCCTCAGTGGTGTCCACAATTAAACCATCATTTTGGTTTAGTCCCTGTTATTGTTTCTTTCTCTGCGAAGCTGTTGTCTCTACGCACGTCAAAAGCTCATGTTATAAGTATTCTTGTCTTGCGTTTAATTGCAAATTATTTTTAAACGGATATTTATCGTATGATGTGTACACTCACCGGCAGTAGTATCTTCCTACACGCGAAGGCCGCAAAAATATGTGACACGCTTTTATTTGTAGGACCCTAAGAGCGTGTCACATATATTTGCCGCCTTCACGTAGGAAGATACTATTGCCGGTGACTGTACAGTGTACTAAGTGATGTTTTTTTTTTAAGAATTAAAATATTATGATATGGTTAATGGAGGAAAGCAAAGCACAGACAGGAGGGCTCTGATGCAGTGCGCCGGCGGCGGGCGCGGGCCGGCGGGCCGGCGGGGCGCGTGGCCGCCATTCGTGCGCGCGCCGCCGACCACGTCGTGCCTCCGCCGCCCCTGACCGCAACCGTTGCTCATTTCAAATTTAATTTTTCGGTTAGTGCCTGCGTAACGAACTTTTAAAGGATTTCTCTGTGCACGTGTGTTTACTGTGGTGCTTCTTCGACAGGTTGGTTTCTATCACTAGATATTAATTAATGATTGATTTTTTTCCATTTTTATTCACCCTTACCTGCATCGTTCATTCATATTTTAGTATACTGCCTAATAATACCCTTTTTCAACTTAATCACCGAATCTGTATGTGCCATCCTTTGTTCATCCGTTGTCCCCTTAAGGACCTACCTACCTTACCTACAGTTGGTATAAATTCCTGCAATTTGGTTACGTGTCTTCCTAAATAAGAGTAGTTTCCTAATGTTTGATCAACATTAACTCGGGTCCTAGTTGTAGTTTTTGATACAAGTTACTAAACTAATGAGTTAATACAAACATTGTTGTATCGTTCACGAATAGTCGTCTTTTAATAAAAGACTTCAACGGGCCTCCAGAATCGTTTGCTTAAGCTTTTTATACAATCACTTACGCAAATAGTTAGTAATATTTTGAATGTTTGTGTTGTTCTTTATATTCACTTAATATCTCAGTATAATTAAGACGGATTGACGTCATGTACAATTAAGTAGGTATTGTACGTAGGTACCCCAAATATCTTAAAAGAAGATTTAGATTGTCTGATACACACGACTCCACGAACTGATACACACGAGTCCACGAAGATTTGGTTTAACGTTTATACAGACAGTCCGGAAATTGGGTAGTAAATAATATATGACATCTACCTAGTACACGTAACGTTTATATTCTAAAGTTCATGGATGTTTAGGTAAATATGGTTGATATGGGCCACAATTTAAACTGAGTTCAGGTTCAACGTCGATGAGCACTAGTATTACTAGTCATATTTCCTGTTAAGGCTGTTTCTTCCCTGCGCCCTACAGTCTCCCAAGTGACGTGACACCGTCGACTTTGCGACTTCTACAGTCACCAACAGAGGTAACTAAGCGGACGAGGTTTTCAAAATGATCTTGACGTACATCATCAAGACAACAAGAGCGTGTAAAGATAATTTTGAACACCTCGTCCGCTTAGCCACTTCGTTTATTGACTTGGTCTGCTTGTGCTTTTATTGAATGCACATTATTCGTTTGGCATATAGAGGGTCGGTTTTATGAGTTTTATCACAATCATGTCAAAATATCGGCTATGTCACGTCATTAAAGCTTGCCAGCCGTATACCCAAGTCCCAGTAGAGCGGGGTAAAGTACCGCGAGCTTTTCGTATGGTCTCAGTGGCAGCGCGCGGCGGCGGCGGTTCAGGCGCGGGGGCGCAGCGGTTGCGTCACGTGCACCGCAACCTCCTTTTACTTTCCGCGCGGAGGGTGAGTCGTGGCACGCCGCCGCCGCCGCCGCCGCCGCCGCGACAAGTGCTCCTGCGACTGTCAGCCACAGCGATTTGGACTTTCAGCGAATGTGCATGGCGATTTATATTTTATTGTACTTGTCTACTGTCATTCAGTCAGACATACTTACTTGTCTTCGTATGGATGCTCATACGAGCATCTGTTAATTACACTCAATAACAATGAAAACGGTATATTTATATAGAAATTGACCCGATTCCATTGTTATTATTACACGTATTTTTAAATATATTCTAAAATAGAAAATTCTTTTAAATTAAACACCAGATGCGAGACGATGCCAGCTGATTCAACACGATCTACGATTTTTTACTAGAAGATAGTTCAAAAATCACTGTAGAGAAGGATTTTCATTCATTCAGATTATTACAGGGCTGGGTAGAGTTTAAGATTCACCGTTTAATTTTTTGTTGATCTCGAAGGCCGGTTTGTGCGCTCACTTAATTTGTTCATTACTCAGGCGACACGTCTAGCGCCTTAGATTTGTGTTATATATAACAGTATTCGTTAAGCTTCACTAAGCATTATTGGTCGACTCATACGCAATATGATGCATCGGCGCGGCGTCGTTCCGGTTTGTACACCTTGCACTTCTCATTATATACCAATTACCTTATTAACACTTGAGAAACAATTTGCAATGAGTTTTGCTTCACTCAATTTAATGATGTTAAGTAATTACAAATATTGTTACCAGTCAATAGCGCTGTTACTCTATCAGTAATAATACTATAGTCGGTTAGGTACCTACCTTTGAAAGCATCTATTTGGCCCAACTGTCGACGTAAGAGGTTTATAAATCTTAAGTATAAGTCTTACATATACAGAAGTTAAAATACAAGTAGACAAAGTAAAAAAGTTAATCTTGCTGACAACATTTCACTTTTTAATGTTACAATTTCGTTATTTTTATACAGTTCAGTTAAAATCAGTTTGTGTGAATTAATAAACTACGTACATAATTGAAAAATGAATAGGAAGACAGACACAGTACTTACGAGTATATTGTACCGCATTTGACCGGTGGTCGGTTGGTCGGAGACTGTGGAACAGAGCATAATAATAACAAGGCCACAGGTTATTCCGGGTTCCGATTACTATAATAGCATTTTAATATAACTGGCCTTAGCTAAGGTTGTCTGACTCACACTTAGTATTGGATGTCACACTTTGTAAAATCAATACGTTCTTAACGTCACAATCTTGCATCATCTCTATTTTTTGCTACTAGTTTCAACTTTTTATAAATCCTAAATTAGATATTTGAAATTTTAGTGCAAAATACATTAAATACATTAAATGACTACCTCTGTTCTGTACTATGCGATTTTTGTCGATACTTCGCGGTTTCGTTACTTCGCGAGATTTATCGATATAATCGAGGGCAAAAAATGTCTCGAATTACAGTGCCAACCTTGTTTTGAGAAGGCAATGTATAATATAATACAACACCGTGATAATGTATAATATAACACCGTGATAGATTCCAACATACTTTAATATACAGAAATATGTATATGTCTCGTTTTCAAGCAAAAAGTCCAGTATTGTCGGTATTGAGTATATCTAATCTAAGTATAGTATGAAACATCCTCTTTTATTACAGGGTTTTTCCTAGTTCGGACACCAGTCTTCACCACAAATCAATTGTACCTATTCATAAACTAGTATTAAAACCTATGTAATTACGTAATTATATGTGGTGACAAATAAAAGAACATTTATTATTTTATGCCCTAAGTAAAACATTTTTTTTTGAAGTTTCAACATAGAAATGTTTTACAAGAAATACAGTTTTGAAATATTCGAGTTTAAAGTTTGAAAGCTTAAAAAACCTAGTTGTAGTGTGAAGTTATGGGAATATTGGTCTTAAAATGTTTCATAACACATAACATAACGTTTTACATATTATTGATTATTGAGATATGCGAGGACGAGCGAGAAGTGAAACAAACTTAAATTTATTATTTTTACTCAATATACATAGGTTTTCTTCTAGCTTAGGTAAATTCCCCTCACTGTTATTTTTAAACTACCATTTCATGGTTTTAGACAGAGTTTAAAATGTCACATTCTGGCGCTCGAATATCAAAAATCGCCCCCTGGAACTTTTCTATTTTTTTTTTTTTTTATACCACGACGGTGGCAAACAAGCATACGGCCCGCCTGATGGTAAGCAGTTACCGTAGCCTATGGACGCCTGCAACCCCAGAGGATTCACATGCGCGTTGCCTACCCTTTAAGAACCTATACACTCCTTTTTTGAAGAACCTCATACTCATACATTCTATTCCCCTGGAGCTGCCAAGGTAGGTAGGTAGACTAGAAGTGGTAATATTCGAAAATGAAAAAAAAATATTTTAGGATTGTACCTATAACAGAACATATTTTTTGAAAATTTATTAAAATAATAATAGATGGGGCACGGTTTATAAACTTAACATTATTGGTGTTTTTAGGTTGTCGTTAAGCGCGAACAGGCTATCGCTCTATGTGCATATATAAATACCATATAAGTACGTATACCATCTCCGTTCCGTGGGAGGGAAACGAGACTTGCCTTTAAAAAAAGCTGGTGTATTCCCATTTGTCCCCGCCCCACGTAACAGATGTGGGGAATGGAAATGTCTAAATTATTTACTTAGGTATTATTTAGCTACTTAAATTAAAACTTATTGCAACGTTTGTTTCGGCACAAGTCGTCTACATGTTGAACAGGTGGACAATATAGAGATCTCATTTCTATTTGATGATGTTCTTGTCGCATACCGCGTACCTGGACGCATGTATTTATTCATTATTGTAAAACTGTTGGGGTGAGTAGTGCATTGTCAGGGAACTACAGGTGATTCGGCAAACGTAAGCAAGGTCAACCCTACAGATTAAGATGCAAGCAACCGTATGTATTATTATTAGTGAAATTAACGTTATGTACTTTTTTATGGTGTAAAAAGAAAGTTTAAAATTTTAATCAGATCACTCTTACATGTTAATGTTCGATTAAATCGATAAATATAGGCTACTTGTATAATAAGAATAAATGTATGTAGGCCCAAACCTAAGTATGTTTGAAACTTTATGAGGGGTAAATTAAAATCCATTAAGTAATTGTTCTACAATTGCACCCCTTTCTTATTGTTACAAAAAGTAATAAGTATGAAAGCTTTCGTAATAATATTAGCATCGGACCTTTATAGCGACTTAGTTTAAAATTAAAATTCCCTAGCAACGCGACATCGAGCTATGGTCGTCAAGGCAAGTGTAAATCTAATCAATTGGGTATGTACAGAATGGGAGAATTTGTTATGCGAGGGGGGACACAAAATTAAATTCATGAGATTACCAACATGTTACAAACTTACCTCGTTTGGTTAGTGTCTATATTGATTGACATCGTTGGGCATACGTAAAGCTCCTGAATTATCAAAAACGGTTGTTAAATTGTTAATTTTTTTTGATTGTCACTATATATAATGCTCTCCGACAACAAGTTTATATTTTCCGTGTGATAGACCCAACTTGAATTCAAAACTTTTTTTTTTCCACTTAAGCATTTTTTTGTATGAGATCAGCGTATTGAAGTACATTACAATTCCATTGATTAGTTCAGATCATCTTCAATTTTATTTTAACCTGCACAGTGCTCTCCTTCTTGTTTTTTGTTAGGTACGAATAGGTAAAAAAGGGAAGTTAGATAAATAACTTTCCTCCTAATTTTATTTCAGTAATGCATGAAGCAATGAAGCCTCTGGGCATTCCTTGCTTTATGGAGTTTATGAAGCAGTATACCTTTTTTGTATGTAAAAACGCTCCTAAAATAAAATGGTTAATATTTAAAGGCACAACAAAAAAATAACAATAACCTATTATACTAACTTGCGCAGCAAATAAATCCAATGCACATCAAAACATCGATTTGATGCACATTCAGATTTTTTTGCTGCAAAGTCAGTATAATAAGTATTTAGGTTAGGTATGGGTGATTGATATGCTGAACAATATTTCCCAAATAAAATTGTTAACAAAACACAATCACACGTTATTTAGTGTTAAGTGCGAATTCATACATTTGTTACTGAACAAAAGTAGAAAATAAATGGTGAAAAGGAGAGGTTTCGGTCAGGTAGCTTTATAGAGTGGGTTGCTTTGACAAGTGCACGGAGAGCAATATGATAATTTTGCAATTAATTCAAAAGCAGGCACTTCCATCTTTCCTATACAGTATTAATTTGCAAGAGTAATAACCTGTTTATATACATATATATATATATAATTTTTTGGCAGTAATGGTTCATAGATCAGTTACTAAAACGTACAGATGGGCTTTAGGTTACAATTAATATTAATTTTCGATAATTATTAATATAATAATTTATTAGCAAATACAGCACAAGGTCGCTACAAATCTACTAATTTCCGGTTTCGAAACATAAAAAAATTCCAAAAGGTTCTGAGAAAAATCATGTTTGATAGTTTTAGTTTCGAGTACAAGCTTTTACTGTAATATTGTAGGTATTGTCATTCAACCAACACCCATTCATACCAAATTGACGTAGATTAAATTTAACTTGTATTATTTGGCACAGGACGTTAAATAAAGGATTGTAAAAAAAAGTTTACATTCACTGACGGTTGAACTCCAGTCATAACCATCACAGGTAGTGACGGCTTCGGTATAAATCGTTGACTCACTATTATACCGTCGCAACCATGAATAATGTGTGATTAATCATAAAGCAGTTTTTTCTACTCCTGTACTTTTATCTGTCATTTATACATTCGCCAACACCTATCTATATAAGAACATAGATAAATTAGATACTGAACTCACGCCACTCGCCTTTTTTGACCTCTCTTATTGTTGCATAAAATACTAGATATTACCTATATTATAAACTGGAATAGATGAACTGCAGAAAAAGTGACCAAGTCCTCCGGTATCCGGACCAGATTTGAACTGGCGTCTTCAACTTTCGCGGCTGACGCCCTGACCACTAGACCGGTGTCACTGCAGGAACCCTCTCAAGTATATGCAATCTCTCAATTTGAAACCACTAAGGCGCAATTACAAATACAAAATTCTTTATTTCATAAATTTAGGTGTACAAATGATCTAAAGGATGGAGCCGCCCGGTAAGCATGAACATGCTTGTGTCGGGAGACTTAAAAAACTGCTAATAAAAAAAATATTAAACATAACAATTAGATTTGCTTCAATTTAAATTTATAATTTCAGATTATTAATTATTTCTATAATTTTAGATTAGATAGAAATGTTGATTTTATTTAATGTTCTTTTTTCATAGCGAAAAGGGATATCTATCTTTTAAATAAAATAAGATAAGATTGATCTTGCACCAGTGGAAATAAGGTGTGTAACAGGGAATGGCGTTTATTAGTGAATACGGTTCCGGTCGCTGTCGTAGCCGCTCGTGCCTTTCGTCAGGACGTTAGACAAAAGCGCTTGCTCGCCGCGCCGGCCTTCGGCCGACCGGTCCCCGGCCCGCTTACTTTCGCATGCCTTGCACCTACACTATACACCACTGCGCCGACTACTGCGTGCCGCGCGGCCACATGCCAATCACGATTACCTATGTACTTTACTTGTTTTAATATAGGCACCAAAGTCAAAACAATGTGCAGATGAATTTCGTGGCACAGTGATAGCTAGTATAGTACCTAATGCTATATTTGTAGGTAATAAAGGTAACCTAACCTAACCTAAAAATACCTGAAAAGCTGTTAAGTGTTCCTCTGAAAATATTTTTTATTTAAAAAAGGGTAGCTCACTTCTACAAAAAGAATCATAAATATGAGGCTTAATTAAGTAGGTAGTACATACTACATACATTCTTCATCAACTTATGTGTCGAGTTCAACTTGAGGTCAAGAAGAATGCTAAAGAATTTTATATTACTGATCATCTACTTATTTTTATTGGTACAGGTACAGTTTATAAGTAACGACTTGCAGACAGTTGTTAGAGTTTTTTAAAAACTATTATTTGGGTTTTGTCAGTATTTAGGCATTTGTTATTAAATGTTCTATTACGTCATCAACATGAATTACAGCATTTGTGTCATCAGCAAATATGGTTCTATTACATTGCAGTATAAAATTAGAAATAAATGTTTTATTCATATTATCATTTGTACAATATGTGCCGTTTTCAAGTCAAAGGTAAGTACATTAGTGTCGGTTGTTAATAGAGTTTATTTCTAAATTATGTTTATGGCAGTAACGCTTTTATTGATGTACCTTTGAAGTGAAAATGTCACATATAATGAACATTATAATGCCCACTATTCCGTCCAAACCATGATCGTGCCAAGCACGGAAAAAAGCGCCGTACGCTGAGCTTTGCCCTCTACAACTTTCAAAAGCGGTTTATGTATGTATGATACCCATAATCGGATTCATTAACTGAAATCAAGGACCAAACAGGCTATTAACCTCTGAATCGGTTGAAGATTCAATCAAAAGGCGAGCGTTACGCCACGTGCGAAGAAGATACAGCACGCCGAGTCGCGGCGGAGCACGTGCGCTGGCCGCCACACCGCGTTGCATATTCGTGAACAACATTACGCAAACTACTACTTATCTGTAATCAGGATCACCGATAGGTGCCGCAACCCATGACCGGATATTAACGAGAGTGATTATGATAAGTGATTTTATATACTACCTAAGATTATCAAAGGTCTGTGCCTACTATTCCGTCCAAACCATGGCCGTGCCATGAACGTGCCCGTCCCGACACATGCAAAATGCTTTGCCCACTTAGACCAACGTGCCGTGACCGGGCTGTCGAGCATTCATATCGAGAATATTTTGCCTGTACCGGGCCGGTCTCTGCATGTCGCGGTACGATGTTAGATCGGGGTGCAACCCCGTTTGCTACGCGTTTGAAACGGAGATTTTGCTATCAGTAGGAAGAATGACGTATTTGAAATTATGTTACTATAGAAACATGTTACACGGTATTTTTATTTATTAATTATTAAAAATACTATAAATAAGTTAAAGAAATTCATTCAAAAAATTCTTCGTCATCAACTATAACAGTGTCCAATATTCGCTATGAACGGGGAGTGAACGGGGTAGGAACGGGCATCTTTACGCAGTGCATACTGGTATCCTATGGGCATAAACCGTTGTTGTGGGCGAAGTCCAAGGTACGTTTTTTTTCCGTGCTTGGTACCCTTATGGCACGGTCATGGTTTGGACGGAATAGTGGTTACAGTCCTTTCGGTGTAAAGTATTTGCTAAGAAGAATTTTATTTCAAGAAACTTACTGAGCTAGTTGCCTCGGCGCACTTTACGATACGTACTCAAACGTTTGTCAAAATGGACATCTTCAAATAGGCGATAAATTTAAACATGCTTGACTTGTGACTATGAATTTCACGTGGGTCTAGAATAATCTACATATGTCAGCGTGTTATCACCAGATTAGATAGGTACCAACCTATAGTGATACTATGGTAGCAGCGGATGCCCGCGCCGTCGAAACGGAGAGTAGGTTAATCACCATTGCTACATGACTGCACTCGCCTACAATCAAAAACTTGGTGTATGTGTATTTGCTAAATTTTGATAATAAATTGTAAAAGTTAATTATTTTCTTACTACCTGTGCATGAATATAACGCTTACATAATATCTGAGGCAAGTAAGTATGTAAGTATATGTAGGTGCTCCACATGCTACTACCCAAAAGTTGTCGCCTCTATTGTTAATAATTTAGGGGTAGATGCGATTTTCGCTTTTTTGCGCGGCGATTTTATGCATACAAGGGAAAGCATTCCATAGCCGGCATAGGTACACATACGTTGATCTCGCAACATCGACACTCCTCCAAACGCCTACCAATGTCCGACTACGTCCATTCAAATTAGCAACCGACTTGCTAACACCGTAGTATAACGCTGAACATTAATATTCTAATGATTAGCCCAAGGTCGTATGAAATAATAATCCTAACTAGATTTTCTATAATAGTATGCACATTATCACCTATATTAAATGTTAATTTATTCGCTATACGAACGGGTTTTTGAATTGACGCAATATCAAGTATAGGTACGTTACGTACTCCTCTATAAAGTAGAATGTAAATATGATTATGGAAGACTAAAGCAAATTAGAGTGAGGTAATTATCTCAATAACAAAATGTTGTTGACTAATATTTATATTGTTAAGATTCGTAATCGGATTTATTAATTAGGCAGGCACTTATGCGATTGTTTCTGGTTGGATGACTTCGTTACGTTGTATTCCATATGATGAATAGACGTGATTGAGCATTATTTGTCGTTAATCAAATCATCCATCTAGTTTCGATTATTATAGGCACTCTCAGTCGAAGCGCGGGATATTCGGCCATGCATGCGTACATATTGTGAGTCACATGGATATGAAAGTGTTCGGCTAGAAGCTACAAATGACGGCATTTACTGAGAGAGAGAGAATTTTACCCACTTAGCTGTAGTGTAAGTATGTGGTAAATGTGAAGCAAGTAAAGCCATTAAAAATGCAATGAGCAAATGCTTTAAACATTATACATATGTATAAAACCTCCCAATCAATACATTTTAAGTAGGTATTTTTAATGTGTATAATGGTTTGTGGTATATTTTAATAGTGATGTATAAAAAAAACTTAAATGTAATAAAGTCCGACTCCCCTAACTAGCTGAACCTACTTACTTAGTACATATGAAGTGTGGAAGAGCCCAGCATAAACAACAATTTTACATAAAAATATTCCATTGATGGTGGTAGATCACAATTTGCCGCTGCAATGCAGAATTGGCCTCGAGTCCTCGCGGTAATCAGTAGTCGACCGAGTAATAGTTAACTGTATATTCGAACAGATACTGGATAGTGAACAAATTTGCCGAATAAGCCAATACTGCGAATAAGCGAATATCTGTGGCATCTCTAAATATTAGTAGCCTCTCGTTTCGTTGTGTGATGCCGACAAACCTGCCGGCGGCGGCCCGAAAGTCCGACGGTCGCATCGCTCCGGTAAGGTCACATTGCTAAACGCTGACAGCCCGATTGCTTTACCTGGCACGATCGAAATAAAAAAACCGGCCAAGAGCATGTAGAGCCATGCTCAACGTAGGGTTCCGTAGTCACCGACCCGTCACAACAAACCCACTCAAAATCATGTTTTTTATATGACATTTCGAGGCACTTACGTAATTTTACTATACGGCACTTACGTCCCTTTCACTAGGCGTTTTTTGAGAACTCAAAAACAACTTAACCGATTTTATTCAATATAGTTTTCATTGAAACTACTTATTACGCCTCACTTTTATGAATTTTCCAATTTTTTTAGACACAACTTTTAGCGGAGCTATTATTTACTAAACTATTACATTTATCCAAAAAATATTTTAGAGTTCTTTTTCCAGAACCTGTCTAAATACACCCCCACACAATACGGTTGGAGCGAAAAAAAATCATCCCCACGCCATGTGTACGGACCTTAGAGAATTCAACCAACCGGAGTGGCCATTGATAGGAGATCCCCCTGCCGAAAACATATGACCAGTGGTCATATTTATTGTATGGACTGACGTTTATCTGACGTTCCCCTCCCCCGCAAAAATCGGCAGACTTTTTTTGTATAGAACATGACAGACATGGCCGCTCCGGTTGGTTGACTTCTCTGAGGTACGGAAGGTACCCTAAATTATTATTTTTACTACTTTTTCGGCGCAATTAATACACATACTCATACCAAATTTTAGTTCTTTAGTACTAACGGTCACTGAGCTAGACCGCAAACAGACGGCCGGACGGACAGACATGGCGAAAATATAACCCTAAAAGTTGTTGACATACTTATTCATTCTTGTAATTGCTGTAGGTATGTAATCAAAATATAATGGAGGGTAGACTAAGGTTAACGTGGTTTAGTGTGTCCGTGTCACATGTTTTGTTCATTTTTTAAGGTTCTGTAGTCAACTAGGAACCCTAACGATGGTGGTGACCACCCCCCATGCCGTTATGAATGACTATCATTCAAGGTACTACAATGAATTTTCGGAATCGCGTCACCTGAGCCATGGTTGGAAGCACAATTAGCAACCTTACTAACAAGCAGGACGTGAATTCACGTTAACATACAAGCATGATCAACTTTAGTAGTTACATACCTACTTAACCCTTTGACCGCCAAAGCCGTTCAAACACGTCAACGAAAAGTCGTGCCCTCAGCGCCATGACGTGTTAAAACGTCCAAAATGATAGATTAAAATACTCCTTAATAAACAACCTCTATAGAAATATTTTTGTATACATATTTATTATAGCTCTACCATTCACCTATCTTTTTAGTTCAAATTTCATTCAAAATAACCCGTAACTCAAGAAAAAATTAGAAAATACCTCAAAGCTATTTAAAAGAACAAAAAGGCACTGCCCTCCTCGCCGCCGTTGACGGGTAAACACGTCAGCGGCGTGACGTCACTTCGAAATAGTGTTTTTCGTTTGAAAGCATAGTGGTCGATGTTGATTATTGTATAAACATTAACCAAACTTTATTATTTTATAATAAAACTAATTATTAAACTGTGATTCGTGTAGAAGATTAGTTTTAGGAACTACATATCGTAATGTTAAAAAAGGTATATATATTAAATTTTTACAATTTTTACTTTAATATATGCATTATTAAAAAAGAAAGAGTTTTATTTAAGTCGCAATGGAATAAATACAATGCGTGTTATGAGGGCCGTATTTAAAACCTAACAATGTGTATGTCGTTTCTTTTAATCTTATTGCTTCGCCGAATTCTTGTTAATCCTTAAACAATGATAAATACCACGCCACGTGGGCTTTCGGTCCATTTCATTCATACCAAATAAGTAAAAATAATGAAATAGTATTTTAGATAAAATGTCAACCAATATGAATGTTATCGGTGAGAGACCGAGTTTAAGTGAACAAAGAATATGTCATTATTAGGGATATACCAAGTTTCTTTAGGTACAAAATAATGAAATGTGCTCGAGGTGTTTTTTTACCTACACACCCGTTCTGTCCGATGTTCATTAGTTTTTATCATAAAATGTATTTATTTGATGGTATTGTTAAACATTTTTTTACTCAACTAAACACTTAAAAAACCTAACGTATTTTCCTTCATACAGTTACACCATGGAAATATCGATACAGAAATGAATGAATATCTCTCACCCCCAACTCTAACATTCATAATAAGTTACGGTGTCACCAGCGCCAAAGCCGTCATAACACGTCAGCGCGTGACGTTATCACTTAAGTAGTGCTGTGGCTATATTGACAAAATAAAATAAAATTTATATTAATTTCCATATTTTTGTAGTTGCTTTTAGGTGTATAAGAAAAATACGAAATTAATATTCTTTACTATTATGATTTCTAAATATCTAAATTGATTTTGCCTAACTAAATCCACTATTAGGCGGAAAGAAATGTTTCGTCGATATGTTGTTTTCCAATCACTACGGTATCTGAGTGCACTCGTGCAAATTTCGCTCTGGCGCTGGTAGCACGATTTTTCTGTCCGATGCGTGGCGTTCAAAAGGTTAAGTAGCAAATATGTATAGTAGGTACATATGTACCATATACCCAAAACACATCTTCCTCGTTATTGCAAAGCACTATTTACTTGGTCCTATTAAAGGTAAACATTCTTTTGTTTCAGTTACCTACTGACGCACAAGCCAAGGACTGTGGCTTAAACCTAATATTAAGTAATTGGTACTTATTTACCAATAAATGTTACGATTGTGCATTGTGAACTCATCGTATTCAAGTAAATCCTTAACAATCGAAAATTACACGAAAGTGAACATCAGACATTGACTGTTGGACGAAGCTTATTTGTTTTGCACCTACTTTAGTATTGGTAAGTGTTATTCATTGGGCCAATCAACTTTTTGACCGACAGTTTTGGGTGTCTCTTGCGTTATTCAAAATGTCTTTGAAGTGACCAAGAAATCAGGCTTTGTTCCTGTTTATTAGGTTTAACTCTTGGGGCCTCGAATGTTTTAACATACACCATAACCTGAAACACAGAAAAGCCATTATTTAAAGGTGAAATTTTACAACGAAATTTAAAAGTTGAGGACAGATTTGTGTCGGCCAAAAACTTGATTCGCCAGATACACATAATCGTTCTAGTTGTAGTTTTTGCCACTTCCTCGTCAAATTCTATCTGTATGACATCATTCTGCCATTGACCCTAATACCCTTTAAATCAAAACCATACTTAATATAATACAAAATATATTTTATAAATGCGAAAGTGTGTATGTCCATCTGTCTGTCTGTTACCTGTTCACGCTTAAACTGCTTAACCGATATAGATAAAATGTGGTATTAAGATAGTTTGAGTCCCGGGGAAGAACAAAGGATAGTTTTTATCTCAGAAATCATCCCTTAAGGGGGTGGAAGTTTGTATGGAATTGTTGCACACTGTAGACGTAAAATAGCATGTGCGCTAAATTAATATTTGCTATGAGATTTTACTAGGGCGTTTCATTCCTAATGGCGAATGTTTATCCCACGCAGACCAAGTCACGGGCCAAAGCTAGTAATTATTTACGTCACTATAACACAAGTCGCACAGAATACGGAAACAGGGAGCGCTTAAAAATAAAAAATAAACACTGCAGAATTTGTAATGTCTAGCAGGTGCAGATTAAGCATAATTAATTTACGTAAGAGTAAATATACTTTACGATTGGGTAATAGCCTATTTTAAGCTGTTCTAGGATTTGGGATACTTATAAAAAGTAGACAAGTTTTGAAACGTGTGAAATCGAACAGTGTTGTAAACTTGTATGGTATGATAATAATAATTAAATAAATTCAGTCGCAAATTTGCCTCATAAAGCTACGTATACTTACTCCTAAATCTCGTAATTACTTGATTGATATTGTATTTAACTGCAGTGAATAGGTAGGTACTAGGTACCTATGTACATACTTAGTACATTCAACTGCAGAATTGATGACAAAACAAAATTGTTTCCGCGTGATGGAAAATGATAGTAAATGGCCTTGACTGAGGCCGAGCCACATGACTCATATCATTTCAGGGTTTGCGTATCCACATAATGAGGCGGTCATCATTATGGCATATTTTTAACTCATTATCATTACACAATCCAATCGGCGTACACAACGTTTAAGTATTAAGTAGCGTCTTAAAAAAACAAAAAAATGGTAATCTTCGCATTAAGTAGGTACCCCAGCCACGGACGCCAACCTACTCGGGATCGTGCGCGGTCGCCTGCCCTGCCCAATGTCGACAAAGCGAAAGATAGCAATCAAATCAGATTCAACTCTGAAAGAAGACCTCCGTTCATTCTATCGACAACGATCATTTTTACTACTAAAATACTTAATGAGTTTTTATTTCGGCAATTCGGTCGCTCTGCTGTTATAGCATTGAACAATCGCGTAGGTATCGACGAATCACCGATTTCGCCGATTATGGGCCACTGACTACACGATGGCTATTGCCTGCAATCGCCCATGGTGTAGTGGTAGACATTTGGCTGTGCTGATCGTGTCTGTTTAAGTACGAATTAAAATAAAGTCATTATCTCCGCACAAGGAAAGATTTAAACCCCGTTACCACGATGAGTAGTTCCGACAGCCATTTCCGACAGCGGATGTGAATTTGTCGACCTCTCATACCGGTAGATATACGCGACACACGCGGACTGTACCTAACTATGCGAGTTCGTTCATGACTAACTACTATGGACATATTTGTCTATTAAAACATGGATATTATGATTCTTTATTATTATCTTTCAATCAAACATAAAGTTTAAGAATCATGGATATTGCTTATTGATAGGCAAATGGCAAATTATTACTTCAATACAATAACCAATTAACCCACAGAAATATCGAACAGCGACATTCGGCGTATCGTGTAGATAGATACATTTATATAATTTTTTTATTTTTGCTTCAACCCTGTTATTGGGGTGTCGTGGGATACCTAGTGGGGTAAAAAAAGAATAGGGGTCCTCAAAAACTATTTTTGTTAAAGTCGATTCTGTCGGAAATAATCCCAAAACTAAAGTCGTATTTTGGTGTCTTGGGCAGTGGAGCGGCGTGCGCCGGCGCGGGTCGGGGACCTGCGTCTGCGAGGAAAGCTGCCCGACCCAGTTTTGATCCCACCCGGACCAGTTCCCGCGTTTTACATAATTCCAACTCTCGCTGACTGCATCCATCTTAAGCTGGAATGTTTTTATCGATGACAGTTCGCCTCAAAAGTACCTAGATGGAAAGTTTAATATCATGTACGAGCGCCTGATGACCGCGCCGGGTTATCGATATTTTACAATGCGAAAACGAAGTTCTTTTGAAATTATTGAATTGTACAATGTTCGATCCAATATCGGATGTCGGATGGCCCAAGGAAAAAAAGCTACTAGAGATTACCCTATGGCATTGAATCCGCCTTTTTTTGCGATATTTTGAATAATGTCCATTTGGTATGTTACGAAAAAATATAGAAATACCCAAATTTTAAATTTGTCTTTTTCGTGGTCCTATCTGATATCGGATCGGTAATGTGTTATGTGGAAACGCACTAATATTCGAACATCGTTTAAAAATATCTGATAATACGAAGGCAGTATTTTACTTATGAGTGCATGCATGACAAAGCACTAAAATTCCTAGTGACTTCTCAGCTGACAACAAGTATATACAACACCGGTTTATACCAACTGACTCAACTCTGCATTATTAGCATTCCATTTATAGGTATATCCAAAGAAATAGTTGTACTTATATGTACTATCGGGTTCAGAATTGCATGGCCAATTTATGAATGAATTCATTGATAAATTGACCATGCAATTTTGAACCCGATGGTACCTACGTAAGATCTGAAAATAAAAAAAAACCGGCCAAGTGCGTGTCGGACCACGCATAGGAGGGTTCCGTACCTTCAATGGAATAAGAACCAAACTAATAACAAAAGGTCGTATCTGATGCCTATGGAAAAAGTTTTTTGGAGATAACTCAAAAATGGCTGAACCGATAATGTTCAAAACAATTTTCGTTGAAAGTATATAATAAGGCGCATCTCTTCAAATTTTTCCCTATTTTTTGAACTTACGGTTCAAAAGTTACGGGGGGGGCTACACAACTTTTCTGACTTTCGAAGCGATTATTTCAGAAAATATTCACTTAATCACAAAATAGTCAAAGAAACCTCAATGTTATTTTGAAAGACCTATCGATTGATGTGTCACATGTTGATATTTGGTTAAATATTTTTTTTTTTTAGTTATTTGTATGGAGCGCCCCCCTAAAAATATTTTTTTTTTTTCAAATTTAACTACATAACTAAGTAGCTGCATACAAAATACATATGTGTAAATTTTATTCAGATAGTTTCCGAGTAAAATGCCTGTGACATACGGACGGACAGACAGACAGACAGACAGACATGATGAATCCATAAGAGTTCCGTTTTTTGCCATTTGGCTACGGAACCCTAAAAACGGAGGCGTCTTTACGTTTAACAAAAAAAAATTAAACTATCTGTGATAATAGAAGCATAAGGCAGCGGCGGCTGGTACCTTCACGGCTTAAAATAATTCGATAAGCTGTTCTTACAAACGTTGACCCCGCCAAGCCGCACTCCATCTAGATTATTAGAACTTGTTCCACTCGAATCTCAACTAGATATTACATACTTATCGAAAACCATTCGAGTCGGTGTGAATCTAGTTTTATTTAATTTGCAAAAATATAAGCGTTAAAAACAAAAATCGCTAATTAATCATGACAACGCACATGCATTGAATAAGATAGTTTGAAGTCTTGTTATTGCAAAAAAATACTTTTGGTACATATACAGAATGTATCAAATATACTGGTTATCCAATTTACGGCATAATCGCTATAGTATTGCGAGCAGCAATGTGCAAATTGCAGAAATTGCAGAAATGTTCTCGGAAATTTCCGAGAAATTACATGAAAGAAACTTAGAAAGTTCTCTGTGAGAATATTCCCATGAGAACTTTAACATTTTGTGTAATATATAATATTACACGCCACATATTAGTAAACCAGGCAGGCATAATATTTAAAATGGCGTGTGTCTACCTCGGTTCTGACACGATAAGATTGTTCATTAAATTTAAGTTCCAGAGAATATTCTCCATAGAAGTTTCGCAACTTATGAAACTTCTCCTCGGTGCATTGCTAATTGCGAGTAAGAAAAAGTAAAACCAATTTTTTTTTACCCTAAAATTGCCCTAGCTAAACATACTCTTGCTTTAAAGATATATGTATGAAAATTTAAAGAACTTATTTCATAAACGACTAATTTTCCAACGTATTTATATATTTTACATGCTAGTCTAACATAATTTTAATCATTAAAAATCTTAGTTTTTTCACCTCTCCAAGTAAAAATTACGAAACAGCGGTATTCATAAATGAAACATATGCAGTTTAAAACGAAACGAGTTTTAAAAATATGTATACAGAAGTCTTGTTAGTTACTGCAAAATGGTATCGAAAAGTTGACCCAAATCCATTGATGTATGGCCAAATCCAAAAAAAACCTTACCGAACTCTTAGGGTTGGTTCTTATTTACAATACCTAATGGCAGCCTTGGGCACCGGAGGCCTAGGTCACTTTTTCCTTTGTAAACGAGTGTGACATCTATATAAGTTTATAATTTATATATAGTAGTGTATCTACTTTAAATTAGCAAATCAAAATATTTATTAATAATAATTTGATTTGTTCTTCAAGTAATACCTAATGCAGTAAATGTCAGTGCATGTTTTAAATTGGTACGGTTCAATGTAAACTCAACCACTCCCCAGAAATGAATCCCAAGATAGGCGAGCACTGAAAGTCGCCAACAGTAAGCGGTAGCTGTGCTCCCAAATAAGGTAGAACTGCTTTCGCAACCGTTCCTGAGCCAATCGGTCTGCGCGACCAGCGAAGCTGAGTTATTGATTGATTAACAACCCTACCAAAATAATAATTATAGGTTGAGTTTTACTTGTGGTATGCAAAGGTGCGTAATGAATCAGCAACGCACATGTGCTACCCCTGGAGTTGCAAATGTGTATAGACTATAACCGCTTACCATGATGTAGGGATTCGGAGATGATGTATATAAAGTATACTTAATCACTGATGTAAATTCAAAAAAACTATTAATATAGTTTGTCCGGCACCTTAAGAATATTCTCTTCCAAATTTCGAAAGCATTATGCTAAACTTGCACAATTTATCCAATATAAAAAAGGAAAGTGCTAGAATCCTTGTCATATTTACTAGATAATGACCGAAATTCGAAGTATCGTGTAGTAGTCATTATATAGTGTGTCTCAATCAATAGTTACTCAGTTACGTGCATGCTAAAGCACACATTTTGTGAGTGAAATCGCAAACATGTCTGTAGGTCGCGCGCTGCGCCCTCGCACCGTCTCGTGATCGTCTCATCTTGTGTCGACACTCCTTCAACAGATGCCACCTTAACATATCTCCTAAACAGCCTTCGCTGTAGACTAAAGCCAGCTCTAAGTACAGCTAATATCAGGTCAACTTTTCGGGTAAAACCGGTAGAGCAAACTTGAAGTTACCATAATGCAACAGACTCAAAAACGCATATAGGTATTATAAGTACCTAATGTGGCTACGTTATTATTGAATATAGAACCTGCACGCCACAGTTCATAAAATAAATTACTGGAATTATCTACTACAACTTATAAGAAGCGCTGGTGGCCTGTCGGTAAGACGTTAGACTTTCAATCCGAAGGTCCCGAGTTCAAACCCCGGCTCGTACCACTAAGTTTTTCGGAACTTATGTACGAAATACATTTGATATTTACCAGTCGCTTTTCGGCAAAGGAAAACATCGTGAGGAAATGGGATCTAATCCCAACAAGTCCTTGTTTCCTCTCTGGGTTGGAAGGTCAGATGGCAGTTGCTTTCGTAAAAGCTAGTGTCTACGCAAATACGTGGGATTCTAGGTTGCCGAGCGGGCCCCAGGCTCAATATAGAAGCGAGAATAGAAAATCCGGAGCAAAGGTTACGAGGATGATGATTTATAGTCAAAATTTAGTAAACATTCCAACATCAGATTACTCTCGTCTCGTATAAGTAAATTCACTTTTACTGCATATCGATTTTCCTTCTCGTTAAGAACTTACCAACATACTCGTTACGATAGTCGTTCAGTATCTAGACGAGTACTTACTTAGCTCTGACAAAGTCATATAAAGCTTCTACCTTAGGCCGAAAGTGTTCAAGGAAAATAAATCTGATAAAAAGTTAGTTGTTAAATGGCAAATGTTCCAATGTCTAATTAATTTTATGTCATAAAATGGTTATACGTACCTATTGATATGAATGAAATGTACCGTAATTGAGTAACAACAAGTACCTACTTAAGATAACCAATGCACAAATATTCATATTCATCAATTCGCATGCACTTGCCTATCAATCAGGCTAATGGGTTATGTAACCCAGCATCTTCATGTGGTCCGGTCGGGCTCTCTCCCGCCGAATGATGTAACACAGTTAGCAGTTCAGGTAACTTTCTACTAGCACCGGTGCCTTCAGCGCATGTAGCTGAATGCAGCCCGGTATTACTCTCCACGTGTTACTTACCAAGAACTAACACGATTAAAATTATTTTAATTGACGCTAAGTAATGTACTGGAGGATACGGTCCTTACCGTTCTTTAACAAAATCATTAAGTATCGCAAAAAATGTAGAGATATTTGAATTCTACTAAATAAAACAGTTGTTGTTCCTAACATTCGTACATCTAAAATATCTAACTTTTTTCCATTATCACTTCCCAATCAAACTCAAAATTTTTATGAATATGAGTTTGTGTCATGTGAAGATGCAAACTCTCCGTTGTGGGTGGTCCGAATTCGGCCGCGTTTTATTAAACTTATGGGAAATATAAATGGTTGTTACATTTAAGCATTTTTGTATGACTTATTTCATGAATAATTAAGATTTCCTAATCTAATTCAGTCGTTTTAGAAGTCATTTAAAAGTATTTAGTAACCAGCGTAACCGTGACTAATCATCAATAGTCTGGCGGCGCATCAACGCTGCTCAGCCATCAAAGCAATCAGAAAACATTTACTTACTTATTGACTAACTTTTACGAATAAAAATAATTAAGTTTGAAATTATATTGTGTTTTTACATACTACTTTATATTGTTAATTAACCACATGAAATGTAATAATTTATATAAAATTCAGTACCTACAATGAAGTTCTTAACCGACAAAAAAGATCAAAAACATAAATTAGGTACAAATTTTATAATGTTAAATAAATAAGGTACAAATTTTAAAAATATTTTTTTGTTCCAATGACACAACATTTACCAATACCTAAGTATACATATTTAGAAATATCTACGTACGTACGTATTGTAGGTAAGGCATCTTGATGCAGGTACCTGCACTACCTGCACTTAAAATATACAGGACGTTCCACGACTTTGCCACATGGGGGGGAAATACTGTAGATAGGAAATTTTACTGAAAGAAGACTACATTTTTATTCTTATAACAATAGGAACTGCATTAAAATTAAATTAAATAATCACCTGCCTTAACCGGGAATCGAAACCGCTAAAAGTGGTACCTAACAAAAAACCTGCAATTTTACTGTACTGATCGAAGCCCTCAATCGTAAGAATTTATTTCTCCTAAATAACGTAGCATCTTAAATAAAAAGAACCGGCCAAGTGCGAGTTGGACTCGCGCACGAACGGTTCCGTACCATTATCTACGGGCAAAAAATCATGTGTTGTATGGGAGCCCGTTTAAATATTTATTTAATTCCGTTTTCAACCGACCTCAAGATTTCGAAGGAGGAGGTTATCAATTCGTCGGGATCTTTGTTTGTTCTTTTTGCTATTTTTTTATGTACCGAGGGCTGGACCGATTCGGAAAATTCTTTTTTTTGTTTGAAAGAGTATACTTCACAGTTGGTCCCATTGTAACCAGGTCAGGATCTGATGATGGGACCCTGGAGAAATCGAGGGAACTCTTCAACTATGATTTGAGTATATTTTACAGCAGCTCGAGTATTTGCTTTTGGAAAGGTGGATGCTAAGTGAAGTCGGTTCTTTTTTGTTTAAAATTATTTAGTATGTGTTGTTATAGCGGCAACAGAAATACATCATCTGACAAATTTCAACTGCCTAACTATCACGGTTCATGAGATACAGCCTGGTGACAGATAAAAACGGCAAAAAAAATCATGCCTATTGTATGGGCGCCCCCTTAAATATATATTTTATTATGTTTTTTAGTATTTGTTGTTATAGCGGCATCATCTGTAAAAATTTCAACGCACTATCACGATTATTGAGATACAGCCTGATGACAGACGGATAGCGGAGTCTTAGTAATAGGGTCCTGTTTTTACCCTTTGGGTACAGAACCCTAAAAACGTGGTTAAAAGCTCCTGAGAGTTTATACGTTAAACGGTTAAAATAAGAACAAACCTGCTCAGATCACCAACTTTACTTAAGTATTATTAAGAGTATCTTCCACACATGACAATGACAAGACATCATTTCATTTTAAAAATCCTAGCAGATATTTAACTAATTATTTCGGGTAAGGAAGTTAGTTAAACAAAGGAAGAGCACGTGCCATATTGTTTTGCTTATGGCCATGTCATTATTACTTATAGTAATTTTAACTTGGGCTCGAGTAGGCCGATGTAGCTCCAAGTGGTATCAAAGAATAATATTATGAGTTTCCGTCAATTAAAAACCCAAGGCTGAACTAAATTGGTTTTGTCAATTATTGTATACCCGACTACATCCAACAAACTTTTTGCGTTTTGATATTTTTAGTTATAATTTGAGCTCATAAGACTAGATATGGATTAAAACACGTATTTAAAGTTTCATGCTTTTACATGTGACCGGCACTGAAGTAGACCATTCTGTACAAATTTGGCACGAATGTAGTTTTTAAAGAGTAATTTGTAGGCATAATGAATATTAAAAATAAACCCAAAACGTCATTATTATTTTTATGCTAGATTAAGAACATTAAATAATTAAAGCATCAGCTGTAGTTGTAGATGATAGAACCTGTCCGTAGAAGTACGTGCGAGGTTGCGGACGGCTGAAATCATCCGCGGGTAGCGCAACATTTCAAGTGTTTGTTCATTTTATTACCTCTATTTATGACAAGCATTAAACAACTTTCAATACTGTTTCAAAAGAATGTACCCCCAAATCCTCATTGATTACAAATTGCGAAGTTGCAGAATACCTATGTGCGTAAAAATAGGTATAAGTACCTATCATTACATAAAAACATGTAATCTATTTATTTAGGTAGTAAATATGTTCCTATTTATCTGAGTGTAACTATATGAGTCAAATTAAAAAGGTAACACCCCAATTGCGGTATGGCTTTCCAAGGGATTTAACTTATGTAAAAAAATTGGATTTTATATAATTATTTAATGACACACTCACTATCAAGTCGAAACTAATTACACCTCACATCTCGTAATGCAACCTGATGATATTTGGTAAAAACCATTTTTTGACAATTAGTTACATGTATGGAGTGCCCCACTTAAAAAATATTTTTACAGCATTTTACTACATACTAAGTAGCGGCATACAAAATACACCGTATGTAAAAAAATATTAAGTTACGTCTTATAGTTTCCGAGTAAAATGGCTGTGACATAGGGACGGATGGACGGACACGACGAAACGTTTTTGCCATTTCGGCCAGGGAACTCTAACAAATCACATCTGAGTTTGTTCTTAACTTATTTGTAAATTATTGCACCATATGTTATAAATACCCGAAGTGATACAAGTGCAATACCAGCTTTGCAACCAAAAATCATAGATGTTTAATTTTTTTATTATTTAGGGCGTCTTGTATTTATGTAAACATAAGTAAATAACATTACTTCTTTAAACTATATGACTGAAATTACAATAAATAAATAATCTTAACGTGTTTTTTTATAAATAAGGAATATACTATTATACAAACATTTTATTGCAGTGGCAACATTGTCGTAGCTTTTTTGGTCTTAAATTCCAGTTTCGAGATAGGCGTGCCGAAGAAACAAAAAAAACAAAAACAAAACAAACATAGTCTCAAAAACATAAACCTTCTTCGGCAGTAGGGTAATTATATTGTATAATAATGGTTAAGTAACGAAATGCGTTTAAATAATTAGTAAATGTGAAGGATTTATGTGGGTAACTGAACTTGCGAAGCACGGTTCACGGAGTATACCTAATTTGCACGGATTCGTCTAGGTACGGTCTCGGATCAATTCGTGAATCGCTTGAGCAATTGATGGTTTGGGTAAGGTGAAATAGTTGTGGCGGTTTTATTATTAGTTGGGTATAATCCAATGTACTTACATACTTAGAGCTAAATATTAACGGCCTCCTAGCCCAGTCGGTAGTGACACTACTTACGAAGCAGGAGGTCCCGGGTTCGAATCCTGGTCAGGGCATTTATTTGTGTGGTTATCGCAGATATTTGTACCTGAGTTATGGATGTTTCCTATGTATTTAAGTATTTATCTATATTTATCTATTATATATATCGTCGTCTAGTACCCACAACACGAGCCTTATTGAGCTTACTGTGGGACTAGGTCGGTTTGTGTAAGTTTGTCCTATAATATTTATTTAAAAAATATATATATATATGTATATATATGTATATATATATACACCGTGGGCTGGAATAACCCGACAGATCTTAACCACGAATTTCTAAGACCAAAAGAAGGAAAAAATATTATGTGAAATTAGGTCAATTTCGCCAAAAAAAAATTTTTTTTTTTCGTTTTTTTTTTTCATTTTTTCAATGTTTATTGCACATGAAAAGCAAATGTTATTAATAAAATTATCGCCTAAAACAAATTAGTACTTTTTTTTTTGAAAAAATTTAGTTACTGCAAAGTTTTCCTTGTCACTGTGATATCTGTCAATAAGGACGTGTAAACTATGTCCAATAGTGGCAACAACGCCATTAGAAAGGCGTTTTGTGATGAGTTATAATAAAAAGTGTATTTTTTTAAAACTGGTATTAACTCTGAAACTAGGCGTATTCCAGAAAAGTTTATAGGACATTTTAGTATCTAAATATGATCAGGAATACACTGTTAAAATCTGTCTAGTTTTATGGGCCCGCGGTGTATATATATCCACAATATCAATATATATCACTTATATGTACCTAGGTAGAGCTGCCACTGATGTAAAAATATTTTAAAATGACTCGCTTGTAGCAAGCCGGTCAAAAGGCAACGGTTAATGCCAAAAAAACAATACAAAGTACTTATCTCAAGCTAACTTAATAGCAATAACGATCTGTGAGAGATTGGAGTGATTATTGGTATGAATATCCGGTTGCAGCGGAAGTAACGGTGAAGGTGTCGCGTCGCGTGCGCAGGTCGCGTGATCTGCGCTCATTGCGCATACATTGCACTCTAAACTGACCGAACATTTGTAACAAATCATGCTATACCATACCGATGCTACAAATTGTGCAAAATGTTGTATGTATGTTTGGCAAAATCATTGCATTACGTAATATCTACATTTAAAAATTTAAAATAACGTAACTTCCGTGCTTAATTAATATGTGTGTGTTACTTGAATTACCTTTTTTATAGTTAGGAAAGGTAGGACTAGGAGCTTTTAAAATATGCATTGCTGGTCAACTGGTCATATCAATATTATCAATAGTCAAAGAAGAAAATGAGAACTGCGTTTGTATTTGTAAAGAGAGAGTCTTACCTACCTATTACGGGACGCTTGTCAGATAGTTTAAAAAATATAACATAGTCCCTATTTCAAATATAATAGGAAAATCCTTATTTTACAAGCATTTATTTACCTTCACCTGTCCCGTTGTCTGTGATAAAATTATGCAAGTATTATTTGACTCACTTCCAGTTTTATAATTGAGCTGAAATTTTGCATGTGTGGGTAAAACGGATAAGAATGCAATTTATTATGATATGGAGCTCAATACAGATCAGCTCAGATATTAGATCAGCTGAACTGATGATGGAGCTAGAAGGTGGCTATAGGAACTCCCCAACTACTCCACATTATCGCATTTGGGCTCAATGCATTTGTCTTGGTGAGCAGTTACAGATTGTACAGAGAAAATTACAGTTAGCAGTAAAAACTTGTCTCAAAAGTTAATTAAAAAAAAAACATGTTTACCACTTACTAAGTAACCTCAAATTGAGCCTACGACAGCGTTGTTACTAATTTAATTCTTAACCTAGGTTGGCCACGATTATTGAATTGTCATTGGTTTGATCACGAGCCCGATTATGTGAAATATTTCATCAGCCGCCGCAGGCACGCCACGCCGGTTGGCCTTGCATTGCTCTACTTTGTTTCGTACTTGTCGCGATTGATTTAAATATGCTGGCTTAACAGATAATGTCAACGAAGGTTACATATCAACATTTTCCAATAGACCTTTGCGTAAAGGATCTATAGACTCAAGCCTATAGCGGGATATATAGGCCCGAAGGAGATGCCTTGTTACCTAGTAAACTTTAACACGTGACAACTTTTTTCACTTTCAGTTTTATTTACTTCATAAGCTACATTCAATTATGTTTGTATACTATGTTGTAAACTTTCTGCCTAATAAATAGGACGATAGTTTTGAAATGTAAAAGGGCTGGGAGCCGGAATATTGAATCTGATATGAATAGAATTCACATTGTATTTAATCCAATAATTGGGGAATCATATCCATACATTACCTTACAAAAGGTGATGTAGAAAATGTTTTAATGGGTATTGGTAGGCAATGTTATATACTTTAGCTTACCCATTAAAACATTTTCTATACCACTTTTTGTAAGGCATAATGCTCCAATGACTGGGGAGTGATTTTTGAGATTCGAGCACTCGAATGTGACATTGAAAACTCTGAATAAAACGATGAAATGATGTTTTAAAATAACAATGTTCGGCATTAAATTCATTATTAATTAAACTATTGATTTCATGTGAAAATAATGGCGACAAACATTAGTGTGCGATTATTTTCAAGCTTAATTTCTTTGTATTCGCGCGCTTGAAAGTCAAAAATCGGCCCCTGATCTATTGCAAAGAAGGGGGTTATATTGCGCTGCACCACTACGCTCCACAATCTAGTTTTATATATGACAAAAAAAACGTTCATCAAGGTAGACGGTATGTATATGCATTTAGGGTGAAATGCAGTGTGTTTATTTGTTTTTGTGTTTCTTTATGTACGGTAGGCTGCATACCCACATTATGAATGAATTTATTATATTTTAGATGGTAATGCCTCTAAACATAAACGTCAAAATTAGTTTGCGTTAGGTAAATGTAAACACACCAGCGATGGATCCAGAATTAGTTTCAACTCGCCAGATAGCTATAATTATTGTAATGTTTTGGAGACTCAAAGGAAAATATTAAGTTTTGAATCATCATCATCCTCATCATCATATCAGCCGAAAGACGTCTACTGCTGCACATAGGCCTCCCCCAAAGAGTGCCACAATGACCGGTCCTGCGCCAGTTTTGAATTATTAGTAAAATATTATAAATAGTTAGTAATCAAGTGTAATGAATGGCCTTTCTATCTCCATCAATCTATTTACTTATTTACAGTGAAGTGTAGGCAACATAGTCAGGAAATGCATGAACTCCCGTCAGGAACATTTTGCGAATGCAAACCCAAGCAATTAATAGAATAGCTCCCACGCGGTCAGGGTTCGTTTACCTCCCGACAACTGTTCTCATTAAGTACGTCTTATGTTTCCGTTGGTCACTGACCATTAGTTTTACAGTTACTCTATCTATAACGGCCAAGGCTCTGAATTGCAGACGTGACTAGGTATAGTATATCTGAGATCGACCAGCCAAGCGTTTTCACAAGGCTTGAGGCTTGTTCGCGTAGCTCATAGCCTCATTCGTACACACTCTAAGGTGCTCTGCATAAATATCGACGAAACATACGATAGTTGGTTTAAAAAAAAGCGTTGGTGGCCTGGTGGTATGCGTCAGATTTTCAATCCGAAGGTCGCGGGTTTAAACCTCGGCTTGTACAGTCACCGGCAATAGTATCTTCCTACACGAAGGCCGCAAAAATATGTGACACGCGCTTATGGCCCTAAAAATAAGAGCGTGTCACATATTTTTGCGGCCTTCGTGTAGGAAGATACTATTGCCGGTGACTGTACAGTCACGGAGTTTTTTAGAACTTATGTACGAAATATCATTTACGGTATTTACCGGTCGCTTTTCGGTGAAGGAAAACATTGTGAATAAACCGGATCTAATCCCAATAAGGCCCAGTTTCCGCTCTAGGTTGAAAGGTCAGATAGCAGTTGCTTTCGTAAAAACTAGTGCCTACACCAATTCCTGGAATTAGGTTGCCGAGCGGATCCCAAGCTCAATAGAGCATAAAGCTGGGACAAAAGCTAGGTGGAAAACATACGATAGTTGCTTCCTATGTACCTACGATGGGCGTTTAATTTTTTTACAATGGTTGTGATGCAAATTACAACTCTATAGTCATAAAGTACAAAACAAGCCTCGATTTTAAGTAATTACATAAATTTGTAATTGTATCGCCGTACGAAGTGAACGCGTAAACTTACTGAGGTTGCGCGGAATAGTTTTTAAAATTGAATTGAACCTCCGCCTCCGCGAGGTCGACGTCGGGAATACGTTACGCATTGCTTGGCGCGAAAACAATCGCATGCTGATCCCACGCAACGCGGGAGCCCTATGATGCCACCGGTCAGATGTCACACTACTACTATTAATATAGTCAATTTAAGCTTTTGACTGCTTTCAACTAAGTTTACTCAATTAAGGGTGCTACGCGTAGCAGACCAAGATGACATTGATTTTTGCAGCTATTAAATAAGACAAAGGTCGAAATATTTTGGATAGTCGTACTGACAACCAATAGCAAATATGTTAATTAATTAGAGGTCTCGTTTGCATTAAATTTAGTTTTAGTATCTCTATCCACGCATATTACATAATATTACACAAAATCATACATCTTTGCGAAATAAGTAGGTACACTTTCTTAAATAAAACACTTGATTGAGAGCAATGTTCCGTCAAAGTAGCTTTTCAAACTATATATACGTCGGTACAGTCATCAGCAGAAGTAGTTAAGTGGGTGAGGTGTTCAAAATGACCTTCACGCGCTCTTCTTCTCTTGACAATAAAGTCGTGCCAAGTTCATTTTGAAGGTAAGCTACTTCTGCTCCTGACTGTACCTAATCGTCGCCGGCGACCTGCCATAACATATAAATTAATAAATAAATATTATAAGACAATCTTACACAAACCGACCTAGTCCCACAGTAAGTTCAATAAGGCTTGTGTTGTGGGTACTAGACGACGATATATGTATATAATAAATAGATATAGATAAATACTTAAATAAATAGAAAACATCCATAACTCAGGTACAAATATCTGTGATAAACACACAAATAAATGCCCTGACCAGGATTCGAACCTGGGACCTCCTGCTTCGTAGGCAGGGTCACTACCGACTGGGCTAAGAAGCCATTGTAATAAAATAAAATATGGTTTATTATTATCAATATCATCGTCATTTCTACGTCCCTTCATCAAATTGCAGCGGGTTTATGTAAAAGATAAGCCAATGTATGTGCACAAGAATGTAATGTATTAGGATTATTTAGTCGATCGATTTGAAATGGCACGATGGATGAGTATGGGCGCGAGCGCCACATTCTGCGACACGATTGTATGCAGATCCCGCATGTTGCTTCACCGCGTTCGCGCGACCTGATCGGAATTACCTAATATCGAAAAAGGCTATTGAGTATTCACAACGCTTACCAAGCACAACGCGCACTCAGATAAACGGATATAAACGTGTTCTCTGATTAGATACTCAGACGTAGATCAAATTGACACATATATGGATCAATATAATATATGTTATACTTATTTACCATCGATTATTTTGTGAATTAGGAATCTGAATTCCTAAAAGCAGAGACTTGGTTGCTAAGGCACTCTGTAGAGAATCTGTAATCGTTTCTGGAATCTTAAAAAGTCATTTTTATGACTGTAAATTCGAGGTTGATGCCAATATGGAACGTATGACCTTGAATGTCGTCGGTCAGAATACCAATGTGGTGGAATAGGTTATATCCACGCGGTTGTTTAAATTCTACTTATATACATATATATACATATAAGGCACAGCACAACGAATATCATCTAACTCAAATCTGAGGCAGAGCCCGATTGGGGAAGTACACAACCTTTCTGAAAACCACAGCCATTTGGCTGGTTACAATTTTTACTTTTCCCAAAACAAACAGTTATCGCTATAAGACCGTTTAAAAAGTAAAGTTAATAAACTCTATTTTTAACCTCATCCCTCATGTAGACATTTTTTTAACCGACTTCAATTTCATAGAAGGAGGAGGTTCTGTATTCGGTTTGGGCTTTTTTTATGTTCACCGATTACTCCGAGACGCGTGGTCCGATTTGAATCATTCTTTTTTGTTTGAAAGGATATACTACCAAGGTGGTCCCATATTAATCTGGTGCTGTTCTGATGATGGGATCTATGAGGAATTTAGGGAACTCCTCAATTTTTAAAGGCACATGTATGGTGATTTGGGCGTTTTCTTAAGCATCTCGAGAGTTTTCTCTCGAAAACCACCAATTTGATGAAGTGGACCTGATAATGATGATTGTTTTGATGATAATGATGATGACTTTTTTTAATGTAGGATGTTCAGCTATTACTCCGGGACCCGTGGTCCGATTTGAATAATTCTTTTTATGTTTGAAAGGATGTACCTACTTCCAAGGTGGCCTCCAAATTAATCTGGTGCTGTTCGGATGATGGAATCCAAGAGGAATTGAGGGAACCCCTCAATCTTTAACGGCACATGTATGGCGATTTGAGTGTTTTCTTAAGCAACTCAAGCATTTCCTCTCGAAAACCACCAATTTGATGGAACGGACCTAATGATAAAGACCACATATGACATGTGGAACTTTCCTTAGATTGAGTCCGTAATATGAACTACTAGCTTTTGCCCGCGGCTTCGCTCGCGTTAAATTCGGGGTAACAAACCATACAAACTTCCAACCCCCATTTTAGGGAAGTGGGGGGTTAGAAAGAGACAAAAAAGTTGCCTATGTCACTCTCCATCCCTTCAACTATCTCCACTTAAAAAATTATGTCAATTCGTCGCCCCGTTTTGCCGTGAAAGACGGACAAACAAACAAACACACATATACACTTTCCCATTTATAATATTAGTATGGATTTCTTATATATCTTGACTGATTATTCCCAGATCCGTTGGCCGATTATGATAATTATATAACCACAAAAAATTAAAAAAAAAAACTTTTTACAAAAAAAAAGATAAACCGACTTCAAAAAGGACAAAATAAAATATTATATTATTTATATGCGTTACAAACTGATATGTTTGAAGTCGGTTTATCTTTTTTTTCTAAAAAGTTTTTTTTTTATAATAGGATGGTGGCAAACAAGCATATGGCCCGCCTAACGGTAAGCAGCTACCGTAGCCTATGGACGCCTGCAACACCAGAGATGTCACATGCGCGTTGTCGATCCTATACAAAAATGAGGATTAACTGTGTTGCCGGCTGAAGGAACAAAAGGGTCCCTCAACACACTGGTTCCTCTTTGAGCTCTTTGGCAACTTTACTCAACAGCAGGAACACAACACTATGAGTAGGGGCCAGCTAGCCCTTACACTTGCTTGATGTGTTGAGTGCGTTGAGATGAAGAAGAAGTTGAGTTCAAGTTACACTAGTTTATTAATTGTATAAATGTCACAGAGTTAGGAATACTATTTAGCCGTTCCTTCAGTTGATGTTAATCGTATGCAAGGTAGGTATGCATCCGGTTGTTGAATTGTAGGTAAGTTGAGTAAGGTATTCATGAATGAAATAAATTGAAGACGTCGGTTATCGTACCGTTGGTTCAGAATCTCCCAGCATGAATTGTATGTAGTTCTCGGCGTTTATTGTCAAATGTTGAACTAATCTCTCTCCGCTTCTCCTCGAAGTTTAGTTTTAAGATGTTGCATCTTTTGCGCCTTGTTGATTGTTGGGTTATTGTGAACGGTTTCTATGAAGAGATCTTTGAACGAAATCCATTGGTTGTAGTTTCCTGAGAATTCAGGTATAGAGATGCGCGGCGCAGATTTTTGATAGTGTAAAGTTGACCATATCTTGCTGTTGAGTTCCTTTCGCATAGAATCGTGCCTGTTTTCTATGTTGGCGAACATTTTGTAGTAAGTTTCATGTGTGCCTTTAAGTAAGCCATCTATCTCCCAGTGCAGTTTATCGATGTCTGACCACTTGGATTTTAAAATGTTTAGATTGTCTTCTAACTCCCATTTTTCGTTGTTGGAGGCTGTGTCGATCTTTTACATCGCTCGATCGATGGCCTTGAAGTTACATTCTTGTTTGTTCAGAAGTTGAATAACGCCGTCTGTCCCTTTTTCGGTATCTTCTAAGAATCCCGTCAGGTCAAACTTGACTGAGGCCTTCGCTTCGGTTAGATTATGCATTGACCTTAGCATATCCGCCTCAGTGGCCTCGTACATAGTTTTAGTTTTGTAGTAGATATCTTCCAAGAAGTAGTTGATGGTTTTGTCCTCGATTTCCTTTTCAAGGACCTCATGTTGACTCTCGAAATCAGCCCATAAGGTGTCGAGAGAAGTTAGTCGTTTGTTCAAGTAGTCTTGAGTTTTCCTGGCCGCTGAGTCTTTCTTGTAGTTAACACACAAGTAGGTTTGTTGAAGTTGAAGTTTGTTCATGATGAGTTAGAAGTTAAAGTTTAAGTTAAAAGTTGTCTTGCAGTTAGTTAGTTAAAGTTAAGTTTGGATGAGTTAAAGTTGTAGTTAAATACCGTAGGTAACGCTGGAAATCTTCTCAGTAGTTATCCGACGATATGTAGTGAGTTGTGCCAATCCGTCCTCACCTCCGCTTGCCGTTGCGGTTCCTAGTACGGGCCGAGAAAGTTAGTTGCAGTAATCTTCAAGCTCTCGAACGAATCTTTCAACGAAGCTGAGGACTGTAGTGGCGATGGTTCGTTCCGAAATCCTAAAAAAAAACTTTTTACAAAAAAAAGATAAACTGACTTCAAAAAGGACAAAATAAAATATTATATTATTTATATGCGTTACAAACTGATATGTTTGAAGTCGGTTTATCTTTTTTTTGTAAAAAGTTTTTTTTTATAATACGATGGTGGCAAACAAGCATATGGCCCGCCTAACGGTAAGCAGCTACCGTAGCCTATGGATACCTGCAACACCAGAGATGTCACATGCGCGTTGCCGATCCTATACAAAAAGGAGGATTAACTGTGTTGCCGGCTGAAGGAACAAAAGGGTCCCTCAACACACTGGTTCCTTTTTGAGCTCTTTGGCAACCTTACTCAACAGCAGGAACACAACACTATGAGTAGAGTCTGGAGCTAAATAGCACCAAAAAATTTTTGCACCCCCCCTCTATTATTATTTATTATTATTAATCAAACAACAAACATTACATTTTAAACAAAAGTCCCGCAAAACTGCTTGACAGTTTGTCTGCAGGAAAAAATTAAATACATAATTTCTAAAAAAATAAACTTAAACATATTACAATTAATACTTAAAAATTAAAAGCTTATTCTATGGCAGTGAATCTAAAAAATATTTCTTTAATTTTCTCTTAAATATACGTTTATTATGTTCTAGTCGGATGTCTTCAGGCAAACTATTCAGTGTGTATGGTACTCGTTTTTAGGGTTCTGTAGTCAACTAGGAACCCTTATAGTTTCGCCATGTCTGCCCGTCCGTCCGTCCGTCCGTCCGCGGATAATCTCAGTGACCGTTAGCACTAGAAAGCTGAAATTTGGTACTAATATGTATATCAATCACGCCGACAAAGTGGTAAAATAAAAAGTGAAATTTTTTTTTTTATTAGGGTACCTCCCCTATACGTAAAGTGGGGAGTGATTTTTTTTTTCATTTCAACCCTAACGTGTGATATATTATTGGATAGGTATTTAAAAATGAATTGGGGTTTCCTAAAATCATTTTTCGATAATGTAAATATTTTCGGAAATAATCGCTCCAGAAGAAAAAAAATATGCGTCCCCCCCCCCCCTCTAACTTTTGAACCATAAGTTTTAAAAATATGAAAAAAATCTCAAAAGTAGAACTTTATAAAAACTTTCTTGGAAAATTATTTTGAACTTGATAGGATGAATAGTTTTTGAAAAAAAAATACAAAATAATTTCTGAACTAAGTTTGTAATTTAACCGTATAAGCAGGTGTTTATTGTACCTGTAATTTCTACAAAATTTCAATGAAATGACGTGCTTTCAAATAAAGTAAAAACGGTGAAAATCGGTTCACGCAATAAAGAATTATCCCATAAAAATCATCTTCCATACTTTATGCTCGCGCGCAATAGTTTACTCAATTTGCCGATAGATGTCGCTGTACATGGAACTCTCATATCATATCCTACATGGCGGTGTTATTAACTCTTAAGTGGGGACACTTACTGTGACGGACGGAAAACTACGGAACCCTACAGTGAGCGTGGCCCGACACGCTCTTGGCCGGTTTTTTTAAAGTTCTGTCGCCATAATAGTTCTGAATCCTAGGTACTTCAAATTTACCTGAGGACACCGATCTTGTACCATACTTGCGAGTAGCTCTATACAGGTCATGCTCCTGATTCCCATGGTTGTTAATGGCTAAAAGGTACTTATGTTTTAATGATATAGGAAGAATTTTACAAATTTTAAATAGTTTTCGGTAGTCATATTTGTATGTATTTTTAATTTTTTTGGGAACTAAGAATTTTAAAAACCTAATCTGTAGTGATTCTAATTTATCTATATATGTTTTAAATGTAAGACCATACGAATCAAGAGCATAACCTAGTATTGAGTCTACCAACGCAAAGTACAAACATTTTAAGGTACTTATAGGAACTTTATAACTCAGGTGGTAAAATTTACCTAATAACATTCTTAATTTATTACAAATATATTCTATGTGATGAGACCAAGAAAAACTAGAATCTATCTTAACTCCTAGATACGTTACACAGTCTAATTTGTCTATAGCTCTACATCGGCAGTTGACTCGATTATTATGCAAACATTGATAACAGTGGGAAATTAGGCGAAAGCTTTGGTTTATTATACTCAAATATGGTGAATGTATTACAAGTAGATTAGTTTTTTCTGCATTTAACATAATACCGTTGTCGTGAGACCATTGTACTATTGCATCTATGTCTATTTGTATATTTCGTGTCATGTCAGCGATGTCGGTTCCGGCACTTACAGTACACAAGTCATCGGCAAACATATAAGGTGTGCTGTGACGTATGACTCCACCTAAGCTGTTAACATGCATCAGATAGGACACTGGTCCGCACCCCGACCCCTGCGGCACCCCACAGTCAACCGCCACCTCGTCGCTGAGCACATCGCCAACCTTCACGCGATAGGTCCGTGACGTCAGGTAGTCGCGGAACCATGCGTTTAAAGGCTGTCTGACACCACATTCGTCCATTGCATTTAAAAGAGTTTCCGATTCGAGGGTATCAAAAGCTTTTTTATAGTCGTAAAATATTACAATAATATTTCCGCTCCAGTCCAAGTTGGAACAGTTCGGGTTGCACAGGGCGGTTCCTCATCACTTCAGGAGCTTAAATAGCGCGAGCCATTCGGTTGCCTCGCGGTCATTGAAACTACGCGTCATTGCTTTAACTAATATTGCCTATTTTCACATCAATAATAGTACTGTTTAATATAAAAGCCTGGCCAGAAATATATGATTATTGTCAAGAGGGCGCTTTTATTCTCATTTATATGGCAACAGTTCAGTATAATCATAAAGCGTATTAATATCTATGGTATGGTGACATCTTGATTGATTTGTTTACCTGTCAGCACTGATGTTAATTTGAAATACTTTCACAGCGGAATAGTTTCATTTTCCAAGCGTATTATTTACAGCAGTTTATTATTTACACTATTTACAATCTTTCGCTCTTGACTATGAATCATTTTGGGATTTTTTGTCGTTAATTATTATATTCAACACTTTACTATTATTTAAATAAACCGTGACATTAAGAAAAGTGACAACCTATTACATGCCCTCACCATGCATATCATTTTGTCATTAAAATTATTGCCAGTGCAAGAAATTAGTTCCAATGAAATTCCGCAACATGGCGCATGATCATATATTTCTGGTCAGGCTTTACCTATTTAGGGATTTATTGTAATTAACAAGAAGCAGAAGGTGAAGTCCACTCACAGACGGTATTCGGTGAAGTGCTAAAACCTGTTAAACTGACGTAAGGCCACCTTATGGTCCGGTTAGCCTTTCACAATTGGATACCAAACATTCCGCATTAGACATAATAGAGGTGTGCCAACGAGATATTCACTTTAAATAGGCTAAATACTGTAACACAAATCCAAGACAAGTAATCAGAACAAACTATTACTTGAGTGCTTTTCTTTAGGATTTTAAGGGTCAGCTGCAGAAGTAGATAAACGCCCTAAATGTTCAAAATTACCTTTTCACTTCTCATGCTCGTAAAGTTCGACTTTAAGTCGTGCGTGGACGACATAGAATCGCATTTTAATCTCTAGGGCATAAAGTAAAATTTTCTTCTAAGACTAAGAATGTGGCTGAACAGCCAAACAGAGTCAAAATATATTGCACAATTTAATTGAGCAGTAAAATTTCGTAGAATACTGAAACTTGTTATTTTATCATATTCTTGCTATAATTATTTAAATTGCGTGTTTTCTATCATTAAATAAATGAAATCAAATAAAATAGGAGTTGATAATAGTTTAGAAATGCCCCGAAATGTTTTTATGACTTGGCAGAAAACAAGTATCTATGTCTAAATTCACATGTTGAAAATTAAAAAAAAAAACATTAAAAAATTAATTGGTGGGAACCATATTTGTTTTCATTGTAATATTTTTGTTACAACTTGAAATAGTTTTACGATTACCGATAAATAATTTCCTCGCAATTGAAGTGAAAAATAGAGTGTAACCCTCGTCCATAAAACCTATTTTACACTCGACTCGATGGATAAACGCCTCACGTAAAATCGTACGTTTTATGCACTTGTTGTACAATCTACTATTTTCTACTCGTCGACTGTAATGCTTGAATTGTGGTCTACACCGAACTACTAGCGCATACTTTCCGATAGAGCTTTTATGGTCGCATATTGTGACATCGCCAACGATGGTACAAAGGATTTTCATACAATATTGTAACACTGTTGTCATTCCCGACCGTCCTTGTCCTTCTTCCCGATCGCCGGCACAATCCACCGGGAGATAGAACTTACTCCATTGTATAGAGGCAGCAGGTCTTTCGTCGAACTCTATTCTTACCGGCTTGCCTAGATTACTCGTAGAAAAAATATTGTATACAATAGTGACATAATCAAGCTTTTCAATCTACTCGACTGAAAAGCTCTTAATTATGTCACGATTGTATAAAATACTATATATAACACGCTCTTATTATTTTAATAATACGAGTCGTGCCAGGATCATTTTGATCCCCAGGGCGTGCAGTATCATGGTTGTTATTTTATCGCCTATCATGCCATGCATCACTTTCGCACTTACATATTTGTTAGAATGTGACGGCTGTGGTGCCAGGCGATAAAAATCCGACCATATTAGGCTAGCTGGCCCGCTTAGCTACTTGCTGCTGACTGGTGTACTCGAGTAAACAAAATTGATTCAAACTTGTCACATATTGACATGATGCGATAACGTACTACAAATAATACATGCTGCATAATAATGATGTATACAGGCTGTACAAATTAAAGTCAGCCAAACACTACTTAACCATGTTACTGTTGATATCGATAGTTTACTGAAAATATACCAGTAGCATATTTTTACTGTGGTTACTACAAGCCAAATCTTCTTCCCCCTAGCGTTTGTCGTGGCTTGGAGTCCGCTTGACAACCTAATCCCATGGATTGGCGTAGGTACTAGTTTTTACGAAAGCGGCTGCCATCTGACATTCCAACCCAGAGGGGAAACTAGACCTTATCGGGATTAGGTCCGGTTTCCTTACGATATATAGGAGTATAACTGATAAATATCAAATGATATTCCGTGCATAAATTCCAAAAAAACTCTGGCTCGTGCGCCAGCCCAAATAACACATCAAAGCAGTATAACGGCCGTCTTACAGCATATCTGTATGCTTTTAGCATTTTGAGTTCGTTTTATAGTAGTATTATAAACGTTTATAGTGCTGATATAGCTCTTAAATGGGCACAAATTACCCAACTTGAGATCCTATATAGGTTATTTAATAGCAATACAGGCGCATTATGTCTGCGCTATTAGCATTATCGTTGTCATGGAAAGTGCCAATCGCATTAAAGAAGCATTAGTACGCTCTATTAAGTTGCCAACAGCATTAAAGAAGCATTAATATGGCCTAAAAACTTGCTAATCGCAGTAAAGAAGCATTAGTACTCTCGATTAAGCTGCCAATCGCAATACAAAAGCATTATACTAGCATAAGAGTGTAGTAAAATAAACCATACGTCAATGCAAAAACTTCTCTAATACCGACGGAACAAATGTTATAATACAATGAACGTTGTGATTTAACTACTTTGTCTCGCAATATAAAATGGACGAAGACAGTACAAAAAACTGGATGAGTGACACGTCATATTTGTTTGCATCGTAACAAAATTTATAAATTTTTTTGACTCTTTTACGTTATTATATCCTTCAAATATTACTGCGCAACGTAGTTTACTGTAAATGTCTATATAAGTTTCATTGAAAATTTTCACGCGCCTTTGATTTATTGTGGTTTTGCTATAAAATATTATAAAAAGATATGCGTCAAATAAACAAAACAATTGTGTAATCCTCGTATAGAACGAGTTTTGCATTATTAACATGATAGTGTTGGTTGACTTCAATATAAGTAGGTATCGATATGTTTTGTGATTTTCAGACTTGAAGCTGATTTGACCGGTATTGTAACTTTTTGGCTTGGCACCGACTTCAAACATATCAGTTTGTAACGCATATAAATAATATAATAATTTATTTTATCCTTTTTGAAGTCGGTTTATCTTTTTTTTGTAAAAAGTTTTTATTAGGTTATAAATTATTTACAAAATGGCGTTGGTCTATATAGACGGAGAGCTAGCCACGTCAGATATGACATAATAATGAGAGCAACCAAACCCCTCTAGTCAGTTTGGTATACTATGCTTATTTCTAGATCTGGACATCTGGCAGCTTTAAAGTGGTGGAGGTCAAAGAATGCAAAGCATTTCAAGAAAACAATTCCTAGAGATCTGGGTTTGATGCAATATTATGAGAAACTATACAAATACTATACAATATTAAGAGAAATTACACAAAAGTTTATGTTGGGGAAAAGTAGTGCCAAACGATGTATAATATAGTTCATAGTTTGTCGCCTACTGTTTTTGTTTCCGTAATAATATACAATATTTTTTGGTCTAACGTTTATTATCGATTTTTGACCAGTTTTGAGTCGATATTCCAACATATTCACTACAGATAGAATTATAAGGCAGACGACTATCGGTTCTTGAATCTTTTATCTCCATTTTGTAGAGCCGGATCTTGAAATAAATGAGCCGTTATTTTTTTGGATATTTTTAAAATATGGTTTATAAAAACACTTTTATCGATATTCGAATGGTGTAAAGAATCTTACATATACGTAATCTCCATATTAGGGTTCCTCTTTGATGTCTCTAAAAACTGTAGAGAGATTTTAATGTTTAACTAATTAACACAAAATTATGACCATAAAGGTCACCACTGTTTTAGCCTAAACCGGTTCGACTTTGATGTCAAATATCTTGAAGACAATGAATATTGAAGTAAATATAGGATACTATATTGTTTAAAGCCGTTACTGATAATATGATAAGCTATATAAATCATTAGAAACCTAAGGGAATCAGATCTAAGGTCGTTGGCGCCAGGGAGCCCCTTAAAATATAGGCCCTGTCCTATATATAAATATAGGCCTGTGTTTATAACTGAGACAACTTCGGCAGTTTTTACCTAGTTTGGTATTACTATTTTCCAATAAAAACATTTTACTAGTCTGTCATGCTATTAACAACATTAAGCATTATATACTACTTAAAATTGCTATTGTAGACCGTAAGGCACTAAAACAGCTAAAATCTGTATAGGGGCTGTTCATAAATTACGTCATCAATTTTTGATGAGCTTTACCCCCCCCCTAAAATCATCAAACCCTCCCCCGCCAAATAAAGTGACGTCATTTAAAAAAATGCGTTTTTAGCTTATTGTAAAATAAAAAACTATTTAGTAGATAATATTTTATAGCATTAAAAGTTTATAGAAAGCACGTATGTCATTCCTTTTTTTACACATTGAAGCACTTTTTAAAGATGCGAGCCGATGTCCAGACCCCCCCCCCCCCCCCATTAGGAATGGATTACCTACTTATAAATGCTATTGTACACCCTAAAGCCTTAAAAATAGCTGAAATCTGTATAGCGAATTTACGTGGCATTATAATGGCTAATATTCATGCTCTTAAACAGCATTAAGCATTTATTTATGCTATTGTAGAACCGAAGGCACTAAACCACACCGAAGCATTAGTGTAGCAAACCCAAACGCAACTGTACAGCATTCAGCTATACAGTTGCATTTTGGTTCGCTGCACTAAAACGAAAGGCTTTAAAAAAGCATTTACATATGCCATTATACAACCGTTATACAGCGTAAAGCATCATATAATGCTATTGTAGAACCTAAAGCACTAAAAACAGCTGAAAGCTGTATACCGGATTTACGTGGCATTATAATGGCTAATATTCATGCTCATAAACAGCACTAAACCACACCGAAGCATTAGTGTAGCAAACCAAAACGCAACTGTACAGCATTCAGCTGTACAGTTGCATTTTGGTTCGCTGCACTAAAACTAAAGGTTTTAAAAAAGCATTTACACATGCCATTATACAACCGTTATACAGCTTAAAACATTATATAATGCTATTGTAGAACCTAAAGCACTTAAGTGCTTTTAAACAGCTGAAAGCTGTACAGTTACGTTGTGGTTTGCTGCACTAAAGCTAAAGGCTTTACAAAAGCATTTAGATATGCCATTATACAACCGTTATACCGCTCAAAGCATCATATAATGCGACAAGTTGCTCGGTGAACGTATATAACTATAACGTATATAACGTATATATACGAACGTATACGAGTATAACCGTATAAGACTTTATACGGTCCTTAAGTTCGAAATAAGTTAACTATTCATATGTTATAATGCTTTCTGTGTTACTTGGGAGGGTTTGAACTCGAGACCTCCGGATTGCAAGTCGGACGTTTTACCGCCAGGCTACCAGCGCTCTACAAGCCAAGCTATCAAAATTATTAAAATGAGATATACTATGTTATAACATAAATTGGTACGTCTTGTTAAAAAAAATCACCCCTAAAATACGTTGTTTACAAAACAGAAACAATACTATTGTTTGCTTTGCTCTGCAAGAGATTCGTTCGCACGTCATTGCGTGATTTATGCACTTCTCAAACAGTTCAATTTACGGGCGTTACATACTAGTCAAGTCATTGTTTCTCAGTTAAAGATACAATCCTCTGTCGCGTACTCTATACATTATCGTGAAGTGATAATATGATCAGCTATTAGTCATGATGCCGACAAGCGGCAGATTTGCACGTAGCCAACGCGGACGCTACAGAGTCATGCCGCCCTTAACGCCGCAGCGCGCCGCCTCCCAATGTTTCCACTATTCGTTATCGCGCAAGCCCGAGTTCCGGCCCGGGAAGCGCTCGGGTGCCCGCGCCACCAGGTGAGTCCGTCTTCCGCTCCAAGGTTTCGACGTATACAATTTACAATTTTAAGAGCAACCATACACAGCTTGTTACTTTGCGGTTTATCTCAATCTCGATGCTTGCGTCTGGCAACTTACTAGACGTTTGCGCCGCGCCGAGGGACCCACGCCGCGCCGCGGATTTCAAAATCCACGCCGTTGGACAATATTTCAGAATTCGGCAAAAATTAGCCAATCACAATTACCGATGAAGGAAAGTCACACATTGAAAGAGTTTGGGTTTGGTCAATTCCTTCTCTTTCGGGAGATTAATAAATGAGTATGATTTAACCGCTTACGTAACAAATATGAAGTCGATGGCCTTATTAATAAGATTTGTAACGAAAATAATAAATCTGCCATCAAAATTTAGTAGATTATCCTGAGACAAGAAGTGTTTGGACCTACTGCGAGTCAAAAAAGGATCTTCATCATCACTAGTCATCATCTTAGAGCTGAGGATCATGTCCTTCTGTTGAAGACCAGGTTCCTCCATAGGCTTCTATACCTCGCTAAGCGCATGGCTTCTTGCTGTTTGAATTGCATGGGTGCAGTGATTTGAGCACACCATCTTGCAGGGGGAGGGCCTCTTAGTCTTGTGCCTTCAACTTTTCCCGTCATGATGATCCTCTCCAGGTTATCCGAGGAGTGTCGAGAGTGGTGTCCGGAGTATGTGGTCCTGGCACGTCGTAGACAACCAGCGTTTTATGCGTAGCTCCTCTAGTATGGACTGATTAGTACGCACCGCAGTCCAAGGTATCCGTAAAAGCCCTCGCCAACGCCTCGCATCTAAAACGCGTCGATACGGCTTTTCAGATCTGCCTTGATAGCCCTAGTTTCAGAACCGTATAAGAAAATTGGAAACACCAGGGAACGCATAAATCTAACCTTAGTCTGCCTCTGTATGCCGCGATCTCTCCAGATCCTACCTAACCGAATCATATTTCGCTATTTGAATCCTCCGGATGATTTCACGTTTACACCTACCATCGCTAGATAGAAGTGAGCCAAGGTAGGTGAAGGCGCTGACGCATTCCAGGTCTTTCAGTGCTAGGCTTCGTGGAGGAGACTGTTTTCGGTGTACGAACATTAAGTTGGTTTTGGCATGGTTGATGTGAAGTCCTAATTCGATGTTCTCCGCTTCTATTCGCCGGAACAAAAGACACATCTCCTCCTCATTGGAAGCCACGAGCGTTGTGTCGTCAACATAGCGTATCTGCCAGCTTCTAAGTTTGTAGTAGCGGGTGAGAAGTTTGACTTTCTGGAACAAGTCTTTAGATTGGGCAGTTGCAGAATGGTTTTCGATTTTGTCACACAAGGCATGGATTGAATTATTCTTGTCGCTTCTACATGCCCTTTTCACGCAAGTGTGTAGCCTGGAATACTCCTTTCTTGCTATGTCTGTGTTAAGGCCTTGTTCTTTGAGAGTCCTCTGTCGCTCAATAAGTTCCCAGATAGCATCAGAAATCCAGGATTTCCGTCTTGCTTGGCTCCCAGGAGTGGGGATGACTTCTTTCGCTTTTTCGGACACAACCGCCTTGAAGCCATTCCATGTTGTCTGTGTATCTTCAAAAGAATCCCTTATAACGTCCTTTATCTTGAGAGACAACCTTCTGGCGAGCTCCCGCAAGATATTTCTTGGTAGCTGGCCTTGGTACTCGCTTTAGATGGAGTTGGCTTTAAAAGGATCTTATTTTATCACAATTATGAAAAACATCAACATTAAAGCAATTTCGGAAAAATAGGCAGGACTGAAGTGTACTACATAAAAAAAACCACCCTTAAATAAGCAAACGGCCTTATATATCGTTTAATGTTCCTTGTTCCTAAAAAGTAATTGATATTTAACATATTTTTAATGCGAAACGAGCCTTACGAGTGTAGCCAAAAGGGACCTTGACGCCGGCGTGGCGCAGCCGCGGATTTTTATGGCGGCGGTGCACACGTCTACAACTGACTCAATAGAAATCCAAGTAGCTGTACTTAGCAGAAAAATACATGAAACCTACCTATTACATCCGCGTCTATCGATTTCATTTTGGTTGTTACGATTGGAGCCCCAATATCTACAAACTTAAAAGACATGATTGATAAAATATGATTGATATAATCCTTCATTTTAGCATTGCCGTATGTGACTTAATTAGGCTTGGAGCTCTATAAGTATGTACACATGCCAGTCTTGCCTCCTCCGATGAACAAGTGCCAGACAGACAGGATCTATTAGTACCTAAAAAAGATTTTGTTACAATTACTGTATGTCTGTCCGTATTTTATTATGTCATCCATCAACAGTTCTTAAATTAACCTATAGGCGAATGGTATTCGGTAGGTATAATTTGGTTTGGACCGATAAAAAATTAAAATAATTTCAAGAAATGAAATTAAAATAATTTCATTTTAACGGCCTCCTAGCCCAGTCGGTAGTGACCCTGCCTACGAAGCAGGAGGTCCCGGGTTCGAATCCTGGTCAGGGCATTTATTTGTGTGTTTATCACAGATATTTGATCCTGAGTTATGGGTGTTTTCAATGTATTTAAATATTTATCTATTATATATATCGTTGTCAAGTACCCATAACACAAGCCTTATTGTGCTTACTGTGGGCCTAGGTCGATTTGTGTAAGATTGTCCTATAATATTTATTTATTTAAGAAACCAATTTTATAGTATAATATTAGTATGCGTGACGTAGGTAACCAACCGACTCATTCATCCATGTGGGTGAATTGAGTCTGCCATTAAACTGAAGCCATTACACATACATATGTTTAAGGTCATTTAGGCTACTAGTTACTGCTACCAGACTTTAAAGTCTTTAAACACCTTAGCTAACTTGGTTTTTGATGTCAGCCAGTCACGCATTAATAGTACATACATTCCAACGTTTATTTCAAGTGGTAGAGATTAAAGTGCTAAGTTTTTTACAAAATACATACATGCTGCTTAGCTCATGTTATATACCTTTAACATAATCAATAATCATAGAACAACTATTAGAAAAAAATCGTACATTGTGATACTATACTAACTTATCGAATTATCTGATTAATTTCGTCGGCCACTGTTTGACAGTTAGCCTACCAGTTTGTGATCAGTTTCCATAATATCAATAGGTCAACTGCCCAATCTTATATTCTAAACAGAATAATTATGGCCTTGCGTGTATATAATTGTACTCATTTTACAAAACTTTAGAAGGCATTTATGAAATTAATTGTATTATAAATATAAATTAAATTAAAAACTAAGCTCGTTCCGGTGAATGTCCGGAGCAAAGGTCCCTATTCTAAACTAAACGCATTATATGATATGCTATGATAAGACAATGATGTAAAAATTTCCTTCAATCACTTAAATGACGAATATTTAAATGATAAATGATGATCAATAAATACTACCAATATACTTAGTGCATCGAAATACAATGATAAAGCCTGCCCTTAACATTGATCAAATGTTGATATACTCATACTACAATAGCAAAATATGTTGTCCGGTTAGTTCTGTTTCATAATCAAAAATTATATGTTGAAAACGAGAGAAATGGCTTGTGTTTGTAAAGTTACGTCACAGTTAGGCAAGGAACGGCTGCATGGTGGCAGTAAGAGGCTGTTTGCCTCGTCAGCGCCACTTCGGTATTGGGAGTAAGGACGGCTGCTGCGCGGCGCGGCGCGCGCGCCTCCACTGTTGCAGGCTTGCTTTTGTAAAGTTACTTGACCTTACACACGTCACCACTTTGTTCAACCTTGCAATGTTCGCTGATATATGCTAGTTTTAATTTATAACTTCTGTGGACTTGAATATTGATGCAACTTAATCTTTGTACCAATTATCAACAAGTTTGCTTTAGTCGATTCAGCCCTCTGCATTAAAGTATTTCTAATGGGAAACCAAACTGCAGTCAGTGTCATGTTCTTGACCACAAATTACATAAAAACTAGTGTCAGTTCACTCGGCTCCTCAAATATTTTCGTAGGCGAGGCAAAAATTTCCTTTCTGTTTATTTTTGTAATGAAACTCTTCGTGTACAAATCGGCGAAAACCGAGTTTTGTAGATGCGTTGCCAGAAAAAGACACACCTGCCAACTTTTGATTTTTTGCGTCTTGTTGTGATTTTAGGACACGTTTTACTAGTAGTTACCTACAAGGGACGAAATATAGGATATTTATTATACATAAATAGGATAGGTATAGGTATGTCATAGTCTCATAGTTCGCAAAATTGTGATGCCACTTTAAAATATTTGGAGAGCTTTTGAAAAGATTTCAAGGAATCTTATTTATGTACCTATATCAAAGTGTCGCGTATAGTATGACTACGAAGTAACATAAACCAAAGATGCTTTTTGTTAATACCACATTATTTTCTTACTTAAGTTACATTATTTTCCTGTTACTCGTATTTAGTCAATAAAAATGCCACATATTAATAATAGAGTACGCGTTCCAGATGTCAGTCAGCACCTTGGGTAATGGATAGCCACAGCCGCTCCGCGTCGCCGGGTGCCCCCGCGCGGCCACAGCACCGGCCGCCGTCGCCACCGCCGCCGCTGACGCCCGGCGTCGACAACCGCGCCTTCCAGCCGGACGACCCTAACCACAACGACTCCTTCGCCTCCAACAATACGCACCAGAATGGCCACAGCAAGGACCTCAACGGCGACACTAAAACTTTAGAGGCAGTCAACTTGGAACTCATCAATTTGCAACCTAGAAATGGAAACACGAAAAAGAAAGATGTCGAAGTGGACATGAATGTAACAAACCCATATGATGAATATTTTGTACCAGTCAACGAGCACAGAAAGTATATGAGGTATGTGTACATATGCATTTAGAATTAAATAGTAATATAGGCACCTAAGCTAAGTGAGAGTGAGGAACGATCCTACTCTAGCGACGTAGATAATTAATACCTACTTAGGACGTAGATAGTTTAATAGCTACGTAAATTTTTTTTTCTACGTAGGTATTTTATTACCTATACGAGTACTATACCTACGCTAACTGTGTCTTACATCTTATAACTTCTAACATTTTTTCATCTCTTTAATTTGTGTCCAGGGTCACCTCCATAGATCAAGATAATAGAACAATATTTACTTCTATTCGATGTTTCTTGTACAGCTCTCTCCTTCAGATTGTATTAATACGTAGAATATGATATCCCTTGACAAAGATTTAATCGCCCTTGTTTACGGATTGGCGCCGCGCCGTGGCTACCTAGAGACATAGCTACATGTAAGGAGGTTTTTATCGGATGGGTAATACTGACATGTAACTATGTAACACCAAAAACTTGAACTCCAGGTTATTCATCTTTGGATGTATGTTGCAACAAGAAACTATTTCCGTATGTATTTTAGGTTAACAAACATATTTTCTTTTCTTTTGATTCCGGCAGAAAGTTTTCAAGCTAAAGAGTCGTCAGAATTCTTTTATGTTTACTAAGCAATTGTGTATAAACAACAAATAAGTCGCGTTATATTTTAAGTATTTCATTTGTTTTGAGAAAGTCACTGCATATTCATGATTGCGGCGGATGGCACGAGACAATAGCAGAGATCAACTGAAACAAATTCCAAGCATAATACAAATAGAGCATGCGGTGGCCTCCATTATCTCCTGGCCCTTTTAGGATTTTTATTCATGGAAGACTCACGCCACGTACTATTATAATATAGCCTAGGTACTTGTTAGTAGTAGTAACTTGTTGTTAATATGTACTTATACATATTAACATATGACACAGGTAAACTAAAAATTTCATACCTACTTAAATACAACTTAAATATGTTATTGTTTCTAATTAATCCATTTACCTATAACAATTTAGACCACATTGCAGTGGCAGCATTAGGTCAAATGTGTAGAGTAGGTTACTACCTATTCTACACATTTAAATAATATATATACATATATATATGTGTATATATATGTATATATATTATTTAAATGTGTAGAATAGGTAGTAAAAAAAAAAAAAAAAAATATATATGTATGTATATACAACGTATTACTGGAGCCACTAAAAACCTCAGACACCCCAGACGATTTTTATTATTGCTCATTATTCTATAAGTAGTATTAATTTTTCAATCAGTTCATTATTTCGAAAGATATTCGTGTGTTTAGTTTTCCTTGCAATTCTATTCAAATGGTAACTCTACACTCGTTGTCGTCACATCTCTATATGTGTCCTGCCATGTCAACCTATCAACCTACTTTTTCAATTTGTATGACATGACATAAGATGACATACTTTGACAATGACAACCTACCTGACACTATTTACAGTGAAAAAACAAATTTGTCAAAGATGCCAGCCATTATTAAATATTCAACCTCTATCTCCTAACCTCTCGATAGAATGGTAAACTATAGTATTCGAAACTTTTAAACTCGACACGTAAAAAAATTGTAAAATTAAAGAAAAAGTATGCCCATGTTAAGATATACTGCAATCGATTCCACTCTCGATTCTGAACAAACACTTTTCAGGTTTTTAGTCTTGGGTGTAACACGTTGTATATATATAGTTTAACAGTTTATAAAGGTAAATAGGTTATATATATATATATATATATATATATATATAGATATATATATATATATATATATATATATATATAGATATATATATATATATATATAACCTATTTACCTTTATAAACTGTTAAACTATAGCCATTGTTACTAAAGTTGCGTAAACATACAATGATATTTTGATTCGCTCCTAGATTGATATACTTATATTAAAATTGGCTTGTCTTTTTTCGCCCAAATAATCGCATTGCGACTATTTCCTTCTTTAAAAAAAACAAATGATGTGCAATGCCACATTTCTCAAATACCTATGTATGACAAAGTGAAGTGCTAGCAGAAAAGTGGTGATATTAAAAGCTCTACGATTATTGGTTTTCTGGTTTGGTGTATGACGATTTTGAATAGTATAATATATAGGATACACTCGACACAGTTGAGTTGTGGGCTCACGTGCGTTGCGACGAGTGTATGAGGTTGGTGGTATTGGTATGTTATTGTGTGACCGCCGCGCGGGCAGGAGGCAGGACTGGCAGGAGCGCACAATGCGCGGCCGTCGACCCCGCCACTCACCTCCAGAGTCTGCAGCGCGGCCTGGGACCCGACCTCCCTCCAACCAACTTGTATTAAACGCGCATAACTATGTAAACTCGCCGGTATTATAACACGCTTCTACAAATCGCTTATTAACGTCATTCTATTGTCGAGGAATCTACTTAAAACTAAAAAAATCTGTACTGTTTTCACCTATAATCTAATTAAGTGTACAGGCAGGACAATAAGATCGAAAATTTCTGTTTTCTTAAAGCGACAAGGTTGTTTCTGATGGGGTATTAGATGGTATTTTAAAGGGTTCAAGATTAGAGATAGTTAGAAACAGATAGAAAGAAAACAAGACTGTCAAAGGAATTTGATATTTACTCACGGTCAACTTATATTTAAAATAAACTGTATTATTTTAATCGCCTGAAAAACATGACGCAGTTGCATACGCCCGCGAATAAAGTAAAATATTCTTTGTCTATTTCGGGAAATATTATAGTAGATGTCACGAGGAGAGAGCAAAATGAGATATTTACGGCAAGGGCGTGCATTGAATCCCAAACGAACCGATGGAGTCTATCCTTCTAAATCCGTGAGTCCTTTATAAAGGATTGAATGGTGACATGTGTAAAGACCGAGAGCTAAAAAATAAAGCTATCCATAATGTCCGTTATAAATGTTTCGATATTTCTTGCTTAGAATCAGGCGATAGTGGCGCGTGATCGTGAGAACTAATCGCTGACCGCTAATTCAATAGTAGATTGTTAACCAAGGGTTGAAGTGACTCACTTCACCTGAGATATTTCTGGCGCTCGAACGAAGTGAGAGCGCCAATAGTTCGAGGGTGAAATGGGTAATTTCACCCGAGTTAAACACTCTGCTTTTCATTTCGACTGTGAGGAAAGTACAATACCACACGCACATTTTATAAAACCGGTATATAAAGAATAATCTATAAAAATGATTATAAAATATAAAGAATATAAAGAATAATTTCATAATATTTGTACGCCATAATTATGGTAAAATAAGGATTGAACTAGAATGTTTGTAACACCCTTTATACCCTTATTTATGCAAATAAATTTATTGAATTGAATTGAATGTTAAGTAAAATTTGAACAATTCGAAAAAGACAAATACAATGTTTTGCCGGTGGTCGGGGAGCAGGGCATCCGGGTGGGCACCGGCTCAATCCACAATTAACACCGCTAATTACTTTCCACCCTAGGGATGGAAAAGCAATTTTTCACCCGGCTATCTACCCAGGAAAATAAAACTTTCCGAACAGGAGAGATGAAATAGTAGATTGTTAACCAAGGGTTGAAAGTGACCCATTTCACCTGAGATATTTCCGGCGCTCGAACGAAGTGAGAGCGCCAATAGTTCGAGGGTGGTGGGTTTCTTGTTTGTGACTTGTGTATACTTTGTGTCTATTATTTGAGGTGTGCAATAAAGAGTATTTATGTTATGTAATTTCACCCGAGCTAAACACTCAGCTTTTCATTTCGACTGTGAGGAAAGTACAATACCACACGCACATTTTATAAAACTGGTATATATAAAGAATAATCTATAAAAATGTTAAGTAAAATTTGAACAATTTGAAAAAGACAAATTCAATGTTTCGCCGGTGGTCGGGGAGCAGAGCATCAGGGTGGGCACCGGCTCAATCCACAATTAACACAGCTAATTACTTTCCACCCTAGGGATGGAAAAGCAATTTTTCACCCGGCTATCTACCCAGGAAAATAAAACTTTCCGAACAGGAGAGATGAAATAGTAGATTGTTAACCAAGGGTTGAAAGTGACCCATTTCACCTGAAATATTTCTGGCGCTCGAACGAAGTGAAAGCGCCAATAGTTCGAGGGTGGTGGGTTTTTTGTTTGTGACTTGTGTATACTTTGTGTCTATTATTTGAGGTGTGCAATAAAGAGTATTTATGTTATGTAATTTCACCCGAGTTAAACACTCTGCTTTTCATTTCGACTGTGAGGAAAGTACAATACCACACGCACATTTTATAAATCTGGTATATTTATATAAAGAATAATCTATAAAAATGTTTAGTAAAATTTGAACAATTTGAAAAAGACAAATTCAATGTTTCGCCGGTGTGGTCGGGGAGCAGAGCATGAGGGTGGGCACCGGCTCAATCCACAATTAACACAGCAAATTACTTTCCACCCTAGGGATGGAAAAACACTTTTCCACCCGGCTATCTACCCAGGAAAATTAAACTTTCCGAACAGGAGAGATGAAAAATATATTTGACTCTCTTTAGCAAATCTCACTTCGAGATAAAGGTGATATTTCATTAATACGTCGCCATATTTTGATCAAGGCCGTGGATAGAGGTTAATCTAATCTGGAATTTCCTAAGCAATCTACTAAGTGTACACACCCTAAATAAAAACCCTAAAATACGGGCTTTTATTAAGCTTAAAGTATGTTCATTGTAATTACATTAATATTTTTGTTGTAGATATTTTAGATAAAATAAAGAATTTTACTTTATAATTATAACGTACCTACTCTCGGTCTATATTAGTAATTGCAAAGCATCCTTAGTGTCCTTCATAAAGCACTTTCTGCTCTTCTGCTGTAACTATGAATTACTTACGGTAAAAGTTAATTAAAATGTTTGGCTTATAATATGTAGGTAAACATTGCATTACATAATGTGATATGATATCGTTAGATAGATTTTATTGCGTTTCTATGTTATTAATCCTGTGCGATTGCCAAGTCATTATATTTATTATAAAAATATAGATCACTCAATACTTTTGGCGGTCGAAGAACTGCGTTACGAGATTTGCGTTTTTTGTACATGTAATGTTTTTGATGGGATCTCATTCCTTTTTGTTAGGGTTCTAAGGAGGGCTCCCGCTTCTCATTCCACGTTCATGCCGTGCACATTGTCATGCCTATTCTCACGCATAACCCGTACGCATGCCCACATCCGAGGGTATTTGTTACCTAAAAGCTGCCTTTATTTTACTGTTAACTCATCTATCTAATTAGGTGGTGAAAAAAGATCTTAATGTTATGAACTGAAAATGTAACTTTGTAATCGCATATAATTTAAATGGTTGCATTGCAATGTTACTTGTGTGATTTGTAAAACCAGAGAAGCCGACTGATATTGCGGTGTGTTTAGATTTTCAGTGGCTTTAGAGCCCTAATACTAGATGTGTTCAAAATTTGGAGCTTGTGGGTCAGCTAGGAATGCCTTAGAATTGTGATGATCACTTCGGTCATTTATTTATTATTTATTAATTTACACCGATTAAATACACTTGCATGAAATGTGGAGTAGGTACAAAAATATTTAGGGATATAAATGTTATATCTTAACACTATTGTGTATAGTTATCTCAGCACTGTGTCAATGATACACTCTCGTTGTAGGCTAAGCATCTGGATGTTAGTTTGGACCAGAGTCTGTAAAAATGTCAAGATTAAATTGGTGAAGCTGTCGATGAATAATAATGAGGATAAATAAATGTGCGAAGCACGTAAGTCGCGCTGCAATCGGTTCAAAAAACTATGTGTGGTTATCAAATCCTTTCTATTTATGGTAAAATTATCTAAACGTAGGTGTACGAGTACAAGTTACAATCTGTACATGGTTGTCATTGTAACATTAAGTCAAATCCACCGTGCACCGATGACAACACAGTACGTATTGTCATGTTATCGATTCATTCAAAGCTACCATTGTTTATTAGGTAACCGTGTTTGACATTAGGCTATAATCTAGGTGGCATTGGCGTGCGATACAAATTCGAAGCAACGCGCGATATACCTACCTACCTTAAGCATATAATTATTTACCCAAGTAGATTAAAAACCTTGATTCGTTTTTTGAGTATAGCTAACTTGCCAAGTTCCTTAGGTACCTATAACAACGCCACAAATATGTATTTTTCTGAAAATAGTAGTACATATCTAATAAGGTACTAATTTATATACATTACCTATGTATTTGTCAAATATGTATGCGTAAAGGTATGATGGTACGCGGTACGTATAAGTAGAGACGAGGCGCAGAGATTTTGTACAAATATTAGGTATTCCTGTAGAATTCCGGATACTGGATCCTATGGGCGCGTTGAAACTAAACCATAACGTGTGTAACAATCAATACATACAGTACTTAACTTCTTAACTATTAACCTTTTGACCGCCAAGCATTGAACAAAAATGACGCGCCACCACGGACTTGATAAATACTATGGACGCGGTAATGAGCCGGGCGCGCGTTACATGGTTTATGATCAGATGCGCATAAACTTGTCGAAACCTCATGCCGCGCGGTTCAGTCGTCGTTCGACCACGTGTGACGAATTTAGTGCCAAAAAACATGTAAAAATGCCGTGTTGTACAATTTTGTCGTATCGTATACGAAGCAACGAATTAAAAGAGGCCACTGGAGTAGTTGCTTTCCACCGGTAAGTATAAAAACCGAGTATTTCACATTTTTTCCAAAAATTGTAGGCTTTTATTACGACATTCACCCATTATCTGATGGTACAACAGTATTCACATCAATTGCTCGCTGGCGGTCGCAGGATTACGCGAGTGACGCGCAATGTATTTGGAAATACGAACGTCGCTCGTCAGTCTCGTCACACGATCGGCAGCCACGTTGCTGGGCAACATGGCTGACACGAGGCAATGGTAGTGGTTACGTATTTTCGAGTGTACGCACACATCAACACAGCGAGTGAGAGACTGACATTTCTTTGTGTGTATCACCTCGTGCGTACTTTAATGAGAATGTTTGCGTGTAAATGCCGGCTACGCTGGTTTTGGAACAAACTACGGCTGATACCGTCTCCATATACTCCGTGCGCGCCACCGACGCCACGTAATCGCGTTTTGTCAAGCGAAATTGAACTTTGCGGAAGCCCGCGTAGGTCCCTATTGCATTACAAAGCCTGTTGGCTGTAGCCGTCGTTGGCGTCCATGGCACAACTTTTTGATGTCGGCCACAGCCGACTGTGGCGGTCAATAGGTTAACAAAGCTTTTTACTTATTGAACATTTTCCTTATTACTATGACTATTTTTAAATACATACTTAACCAACTTTAAGTGACATATTTATACCCAATAAGACTCAGGTCATCATAATCGGCAGTGGTAAATTAATTCCCCGTGTAGATTTTTCAAGTTTACCTCCTATCTTTGATGGTATCCAAATCCCTCTATCAAGCCTAGGTATTGGTATGGACCGCACTTTATATTGGAGACCTCAAATACCAATAATACTAATACAAATACTAATATAGGAGAGGTCAGTCATAAGGTGTTTGCTGCGGTCGCTTCTCTTAGAGGACTCCGAAACTTCCTAGCCATCGCTACAAAAACTTCGCTTGCCCAAACTCTGCTGCTTCCGATCCTTGACTACGCCGACATCTCCTAACTAGATCTCACGAAAGATCAACTGAGTAAGCTCGGTTCGCAAATATGACCGTGTCCGTTTCTAGCTAATTTCCACACTCAACTCAAGTGGCTTCCTATCCGCTATCTTCGCAATCTTCACATTCTCAGTCTCCTCTATAGTGTACTTTTTAATCCCACAACTCCCCGCTCCAACGCAAAGAGCGTTTTCGTTATACATGAATTCTATCAGGTGCTCTCAAAGGTGCCTTTGTGTCCCTACTCCCTCCTCCAATTTTATAATTCTTCGTTTAGTTTTCAGGCAGTTCGTCTGTGGAACTCCCTTCCCGTAGAATTAAGGCGTACTAAACCACTTGCTACATTCAAAGCCCATCTCAAGGATTACTACTTGTCTCATCCTAGTATTTTACTGGTCGTTAAAGGTTTCGAAAGTATTATTATTATGGCTGATATATATTTATAAATGTAGTATCATCATCATCATCGTCATCATATCAGCCGAAAGACGTCCACTGCTGAACATAGGCCTCCCCCAAAGAGTGCCACAATGACCGGTCCTGCGCCACCCGCATGTAGTATAATGTGTATTTATTTATTTATGTATGTCTGATTAGTATTTTTAATGTTCGTGTTTTCATAATAACTTCTTTGCACCTCCTATTGACTTTTTCTGCAATATCTTCTCCGCTACCCTAAGGTCTAAGAGAGTCCTTGTCCGGAAGAGATCGCTTATTAGCGATAAGATGGCCTGTTGTTTGCCTCTTTTTATGTTTATCATGTATTTTGTACTGTGTTGTAAATGTTGTAATTGTTGAGGTGTGCAATAAAGCATTCGTCATTAATATAAAGGTTTAGGTGCAGTCCGCAGCAGATGTAGCTAAGCGGGTGAGGTGTTCAAAATAACCTTCACGCGCTCTTATTCTTTTAACAGTATAATAGTATTATATTGTCTGTGTCTTAACAATAAAGTCGTGTCAACCTCATTTTGAACACCGCACCCGCTTAGTAGGTACTTCTGCTGCGGACTGTACGCTTTGTCAATAAAATACCAATTGTTTCCTGAGCTTTTATTTTATATTAGTGTTCGTACTTCGTACCGCATTGAAACCAATTAATAGTGAACATTGGTAGGTTTTTTCTGTTAAAATACATCAATACATCATATACCTACTTCTCCTACAATAGCTAAAAACAAATCTTTCATACCGAACTTTTAGAACCGTTTTATAAACCTGGCTGTCAACTGTAGTAAATAATCGATAAAGTATATTTTGAACTTCATTAGCAATAGCACAGAAGAGATAATAGTATTTCATGCAATAGACTTGTGTTTGTAAACGGTAAATGTACCTACATGTTTCGGAGGGTGTATAGGTTTTTCATAATAATCATCCCCATTTGTCCCCGCCATCGCCATACTGTGGGCGATCGAGGCGGGGACGGGTGGGACATGTTTGTGAGTACTGTTTGTGGTTGCAGAGGGGAGAAGCTGTACGTGACGGCCGACAAGCGCGGCGAGAAGGGCGGGTGCAAGCGGCCGCTGTGCTGGACGCTGCTCGGGCTCGTGGTTGCCGCGCTCGTGGCTCTTGTCGCGCTTGCCGCCAGTCAGTATCACCTAATCATACTCACCTTCCTTATATTTTATACGAAATAACTTTATTATCAGACAACTAGCTAGGGGCCATAGATAGAAACTACCATAAAACTAGCAAACCTAACGTCGGGGTAAACCTACAACTGTAATTTTAGTGATTGGCGACTCTACGATGTCTCTTATTGGATAATATTCAAAGGGAAAAGGAGTAAAGGGATAGCTCTCAGAGGAATATCGTGACCGTTTTTAAGAGCCATTTATTTACTGTAGGCGCTGTCTACATCTGTTTCGTCGCCAACCCACAGGCAGAGCTACACTCATGTGCAACGAAAACGAACTCTGTTTGGAAATTTCTGAACACAAACATTTTATCATTTGTGCTTTAGGTATACATATGCTCACAACTCACAACAGATATCAAATAATTAACTAATATCTATATTTTGTGAGTGAGCTGCCCTCGAGGCCAATGAACCGATCTAAAAAAGGGCGCATACCTACGTTAACGTATGGCGCAAAAACAATTAATTCTATTAAACATCGTGTAGGTATGTTAAAACTTGTATAAATATCATGTATAAAGGAATAAATGACCTAGGCCTCCGGTGCCCAGAAATATTTATTAAAATTATTTGATTTGTTCTTCAATCGTGTATGTTATTAAGTAATATCCAAATCAATTAAATATAATTTTATCTCTTGCAGCTGGTGTTCTATTCACTAATTCCCCGACACCAGTCGAACAGTACAACGCATCAGTTAGCTCAGCGCGGGCGCTCGGCGGCATCGGACAGGCATCCCACCGCGACCATGACCATCACCACGACCACGATCACCACCACGATCACCACGACCACCACAATAATGAAAATCAACTATATGGCAACGATCAGGATGAGACGACTCACGATGAAAATTACGATCAAACCGATGGCGATAATAGTTTCGACAGTTCATTGTATCGTATGTATCAACATTAAGCAACCTTTGTAGTGAAATAATGTACCTATGTGTGATAAGACCATGACGAATACATTATCTTTTCAGTGCCTAAAGTGATGGAGGGTGAGTTAAAATTAGAAAACGAAGAATTTCCAGCTGCTCTTTTCGATCCTGGAAGTAACGACTACAAACAATTTACTCGAGCACTTAAAGAGGCCCTATACGGATTGGACGGAATGGATGAGAACGGAAAACACGTTGTAGTCGAACTTATTCAGCCAAGGTAATAATACTAATAATTATTAAAACCTTCAAGACCTTAATTATACCAAAAATACTTATATACTAATTCGCCTTCGGTCGATCTGTTTCTGCGTCCCCCTTTCTTATTACAAGTACTTAAAGTTAGCAACCGAAGAAGACACGCTCCTATTATCTTAACAGTATCTGGGGAAACGGAAGTGATGAGATATATTCCCAAAATCATTTAATTTTAACTTATAATTTAAGTATTATTTATTACAAGCCAAAGTTCCTTAGTTTTGTCACTGACCGACTGACTGACTGACATATGACTGATCATTATAATTCTAAGGTACTTCTAGCTGACCCGCAAGCTCCAAATTTTGATCACATCTAGTATTAGACCTATAAAGCCACTGAAAACCTAGACATACCGCAATATCCGTCGGGTTGTCTGGTTGTACAAACCGCACAAGTAACATTGCAATCCCATACAAATATATGACATAACAAAGTTACGTTTTAAAAAAACCGGCCAAGAGCGTGTCGGGCCACGCTCAGTGTAGGGTTCCGTAGTTTTCCGTCCGTCACAGTAAGTGTCCCCACTTAAGAGTTAAAATAATACCGCCATGTAGGATATGATATAAGCGTTCCACGTACATCGACATCTATCGGCAAATTAAGTAAACTATTGCGCGCGAGCTTAAAGTATGGAAGATGATTTTTATAGGATAATTCTTTATTGCGTGAACCGATTTTCACCGTTTTTACTTCATTTGAAAGCACGTCATTTTATTGTGATTTTGTAGAAATTACAGGTACAATAAACACCTGCGTATACGGTTAAATTACAAACTTAGTTCAGAAATTATTATGTAATTTTTTTTCAAAAACTATTTAACTTATCAAGTTCCAAATAATTTTCCTATAAAGTTTTTATAAAGTTCTACTTTTGAGATTTTTTTTATATTTTTAAAACTTATGGTTCAAAAGTTAGAGGGGGGGGACACATTTTTTTTTTTACTTCTGGAGCGATTATTTTCGAAAATATTTACATTATCAAAAAATGATTTTAGTAAACCCCTATTCATTTTTAAATACCTATCCACCAATATATCACACGTTAGGGTTGAAATGAAAAAAAAAATCACTCCCCACTTTACGTATAGGGGAGGTACCCTAATAAAACATTTTTTTTCACTTTTTATTTTACCACTGTCGGCGTGATTGATATACATATTAGTACCAAATTTCAGCTTTCTAGTGCTAACGGTCACTGAGATTATCCGCGGACGGACGGACGGACGGGCAGACATGGCGAAACTATAAGGGTTCCTAGTTGACTACGGAACCCTAAAAAAAAGGTGGCGTATTAAAAATAGTAGATTGTACACCAAGGGGATAAAGCACTGTTTTATGTCACGGGCGCGATATTGAATCCCGAACGGAACGAAGGACTCCAGACTTTACTCCCGAGCGCAGCGAGGGGGTTATGAGTTCTGAGTCCTGAGTGCAGTGAGGGTTTTAAGCGCGCCCGTGACAAAAACAGCTTTATCCCCGAGGAGTATACTCTACTTTTCTCACCTCTTGTGAGACAATAAAATAGTTAAAGCTACTACTAGAAACGGATTTTTATTAGGGTCCCGTAGCCAAATGGCAAAAAACGGAACCCTTATGTATTTGTCATGTCTGTCTGTCTGTCTGTCCGTCCGTATGTCACAGCCATTTTACTTGGAAACTATACGACGTATATGAATAAAATTTACACATAAGGTGTATTTTGTATGCCGCTACTTACCTAGTTGGTTACTAAGTTCTGTTACCAGATTTCTGACTGATAAAATATAAAATAAAGTTTTAAATAAAAAATTAAAGTAATTATTTAATACCCTAATTTCTAATAAACATAATATGGTATAATAATATACAAATCATATGGGAAACTTATTGAAAATCCTTGTAAAGCACAAGATTGCCTAAAGACGCAAACACGCGGTAAATTTAAGAAAATTACACTTTACAAAAGTGCATCAAATAAATATTGCACCTTTGTTTAGAAGGTTCCATTGCTTGTTTGTAAGAAACCTGTTTATTAGAGGTAATTGCGTGACCACCATTTCATTTTCTTGCGATTTTATCCCACGGATATTCCCATTAGACACATTGCCTATTTTGAAGTTTTTCACTAAAGACATAGATTTAGACTGCTGTGGAACAAGCAGACTTGCAACGTATAGTCTAGTATTTTATCGGATAAACCCACGTGAACTAAAATTGAAGCTAAAGAATATAGCTACCGAATTGTGTAAGACTGATGCGTCTTAAACGTGAATAAAAATAAAAAGGATTTAAAATCAACATGAACAAGGCGCGTAATTTTGACGTATATTTTTCACGCCTTTTCCCGAGTGTTATAAAGAATTCTGAAAATCTGCGACAATAATTTTCAATTCAATATATTGTAATCTATTGACTATTAAATAAGCTTTTAAATTATGTACGTGTATAATTAAAATGTTGCTATTTATTTAGTGAAAACTATAGTATCAGAACTTAGTAACCGACTAGGTAGTTATGTAGTTAAATTTGAAAAAACAAAAATTTTAGGGGGGGGGGGGCTCCATACATGTAACTAAATAAAAAATGAAAAAAATTTAACCAAATATCAACATGTGACACATCAATCGATAGGTCTTTAAAAATAAAATTGAGATTTCTTTGACCATTTTTTTAATAAGTGAATATTTTCTGAAATAATCGCTTCAAAGTCAGAAAAATTGTAACTTTTGAACCGTAAGTCCAAAAAATATGAAGAAATTTGAGGAGATGCGCCTTATCATACTTTCTACGAAAATTGTTTTGAACATTATCGGTTCAGCTATTTTTGAGTTATCTCCAAGAAACTTCCTCCATAGGCATCAGATACGACCTTTTGGTATTAGTTTGGTTCTTATTCCATTGAATGTACGGAATCCTCCTATGCGTGGTCCGACACGTACTTGGCCGGTTTTTTAAAGTAAATGAAAAGTATAAATTGATTCTTGATACATTAGTCCATTTTATTCGAATTTTACCTTCTATTTTTGTAGAACCTGCAGTTTTACTCCGTATACTCGTACTGCAGCTCATATGACACTCGCGGCATTTGTTTTTGGTATTTAAAATTGAGGTGGCCAGCGCGAGTTTCAAATCAGTTCGACGACGCGGCGGCGCGGGCCCGTGCACCGTGCGGACTTTACGAAATTAGACTTTAAGCACATAACAATAAGAACTATGGGAAGTGAAATCACATTATTAACCAGCGGGTTATAATGAGATTTAGTACAACATTATAACCCGGCTAAAGCCAAGGGCTATAATGATTTGCTTTCGGTCAGGTTTGCATGATATATAATTTAGCATTGTCGAGCAGGTGGTGTGAAAAAATTAATACGCCACCACTTTTTTTGCATTGCAGCATCGGCATTTCGTGTTCCCCCATTAAAGACGCGACTAATTATATATATCTCATCTAGGAGACTTATCGAACTAGGTTCAGTGTCATAGGCTCTCTTACTAGTATATTTAGCCATCTCTTTCTGCATGATCATTAGCTGCTTCTAGGCGAGTTTAACGTCTATCATTAAAATTACCGTAGTAGAAGTAAGAGACAAAACACGAAGCAGGTGAATAAACTCTTCTACATAAAATAAAAGAGATGGACTCTCCATAGGTTATAATTATTTTGCAGCTAGTAAGAGATCCATTCGGTTTACAGACATGATTCAAAAAGTGTGTGTTATAGTGGTAATTTTTTTAAGATTTCGGAATGTTACTAAGGAGTTCTACCGACAATTCCGACATCTTAAAAAAATCGTACTATACAAACATTTCGAATTTCTCAAAAGGCGACCAAGCGACCATAACCTTAATAACTCATAAAACTTTATGAAAATATAAAATAAAAGACACCATACCCTCGGAAGGTAAATTAGCTTTAGATAACTGCCCGTACGCCTGCGTGTAATACACTCTTTATGTCTCAAGTACTATAGGGCAATATATTTATCTGTTTCAGGAAAGAAACGGGCATCGTAAAGTACAGAATACAATGGAGATCAACGCCTAATAACAACCCAAACAATATGTTAAGACCTAATGATCTGAAGGCAGACTTGGAAAAATATCTGGTTAGACACAACAGAATGATAAACCTATATCAAGTTGCTAAGGACGGGATAAAGGCAAGGAGAGTTTTAGATCTATGTCAAGTCAATAAAAATAATTGCGAGCACGGCTGCGAGTTCGATGAAAATACCTTAGATTTTACTTGCACTTGTCCACAAAGACAAATGTTAGATATCACGGACCCACACAGATGTATACCAACAGAGGAACCAAGTATGACAGATGATGTATCACACAAACGAAATAATGATTTCGTGAACTCCGATTCTGACCAAACAACGACCAAAATTGACATCGAAAATCATATGCACGACACGCGCCATTCTGATAACAATGTTTACGACTGGAAAGAAACGAATACTGTGATGTTAGAAACAACCACTGACTCAGATGCAGATCTTAAGTTTTCACACATATTTGGCCATGAAAATAACGCTGAAGATGAACAAAACATTGAAAATAAAGACATAAGTAAACTATTTATCCAACAGCCCGAACCCTCATCAGAGCCAGAACCTGAACCCACATCAGAACCAGAACCTTCTTTTGAACCATCGCCTGAGCAATCTTCAGATCCGTCGCCTGAGCCATCTTCTGAACCGTCACCTGAACCATCTCCTGAGCCGTCACCGGAACCATCTCCTGAGCCGTCACCGGAACCATCTTCTGAACCTTCACCTGAACCATCTTCTGAACCGTCACCTGAACCATCTTCTAAATCGTTGCATGAGCATTTTTCAGAGCCTGAATCAGAATCCCCCACGGAGTCTGAATCTGAATCTTCTGCTGAAACGGCGGCTAAACAACATATGGAACTGGGCCATAAACTACTATCAGAGCCAGAACCTGAGCCGCCTTCGGAACCGGAATCCTCTGCTGAACCAGCTACTAAAACGAAATTGGAAATGGAATCTAATCCATTGCCAGAGCCGGAGCCACAACCTTCCTCGGACCCAGCGCCAAAACTTTCGGAGGCAGAACCAACATCTGAGCCCAAATCAGTGGTTGAACTTGAATCTTCATCAGAACCAAACTCCGTCTCGAATCCAACGTTATCAGATTCCAAAGAAGAAACAGCCCCTGTACTAAGAACAACACCAGAGCCAGTCGCCGTGACTAAACCAGAAATCACAATAAAGATAAATATGGGACAACTTTCTGAACCTATCAAAGAACATACAACAACAGAAACAGCCAGTATGCCTGATGCTACGGCGAAATCTAAAGCAGTTTCCGATCCAATAACTGAACCAGGCCATATCATTGAACAGGAATTAGAAAAAGAATCAGCTACACAGGCAGAAACCGTTACTAAAGCTACGCTGCAAACATTAAATTATAATCCAATAGATGAAACCGTATCAGCACCACAACATGAAACTTCAAAAAAGGAAAATATAGAAGAACAACCGACTGAATCTCAAGCGGGATTAATGACATTGGAAAATAGCACAGAATATATTTTCGAAAAGGGATATGTAACAGAACCTACCAAATACGGTGACAGTAATATTTCTGATGAATCAACTGACATCACAAATTTGATTTTCTCCTCTATTCAAAATGCAAAAGAATTCAAAACAAATGACAATGTTGAAAATGGCGATATCACAACTGAACCATTATTTAAAACCAACTCTGAAGTCTTGTCTGTATTAGAACTCAACAAACCACAAGAAACTGACCAGCATTTAATAAGTTCTAAGGGTGACAATGATTGGCTTCAGTATGATAAGAATAAAACCACAAATGAAAATAATAACCTAATGCATAGTTTGACTGAGAAGATGCATATTACTGACCTAAGCGCTACCGATCATCCTAATGCGACCGAAGACGAGCTGTCATTCGACTTCATTGCAAAGAACAATGAAGTTCCAAGTGAAATTGATAATGATGGAACTAAAACGACATCAACTCCTGCAGTGCAAACTGATGGTGAAAAAGAACAGGCATCCCTTAACCACATTCATAGTACAACTGATGGTAATAATGGCATCGAAAGGCAAGAAACTCATTTAGACCAACCAGTTACAGAATCTCTAAACAAAGAGAGTTCTCAAAATGCGGAAATTATAGAACATGAGCATCTAATTGAATCTCTTAACAATAAAACTGTGCGTGCTTCAAAAATTAATGGAGAAAAACAATTAAACGAGCCTTCAGAACCATCTGATATTTCTTTTGATTTTATTAACTCTTTAATTAACCGTTCATCAAAGTCTTTTGAAGAACAAAATAATACCGATACAGAACGTGTGACATCAGAAACACCTGTTGAAGTAAATACCACCGCAAACGAGTCTGATTGGGTACCTGTCTCTGTAACTGAAATTAATTATGCAAAAATGTTCACCAAATCTCCGGAAGATATCGAAACTACAACAGTTAATGAATTTGAAGATATCATAAACCCAGGAATGACTAACGTTGATTTTGAACCAGATTATTTAAGCAATATGGATAAAACTACCACTAAAGTACCAGAACAATATGTGCCTGTGTATCTTTCTCATGATTATGATAATGAAGAATTACGCGTGAAACGAGTTAATGACGAAGCAATAAAAAATACAAAACTTACAGTGAACACAACGCAACCTTCAAAAGCAAGCGAAGCTTTGGAAACTACTACTGTTAGTCAATACATCTATAAAACTACTGAAGAATCATTCGCAAGCAACAATGTTAACGTAACGAGTACGGCGAAAGACAACAAAAATGAACCAGCTCCAGTTTGGGAGGTATCCGATAATGATATGCGCTTAGTCAACTCAGATTCTACAGAAAGTAATACTTTACACATCATCAATCAGACACGCATGAATGTGAGTTCGGAAAGTATATCAGAGAATACAACACCCGTAAACAATTTCAACGTTACAATTTATGAAATATCAGCTCTTAACAATAACTCTTTCCCTATGACGAAACATATCAACTCCCATTCATCGGAGGATGACGACCATGAAACTGAAATGAATCCATTTTTACCAGAAATAGAAAACAATAAAAGTTTGGTCAAAAAATTGCAAGAAGGGCACGATTTAGAGCCTACTAACCTCAACGAGAAACAGAATGAAAATATTGATGATCATTCTATGCCAACTGAACGTCACACGAGTGAAAAAAATAATTCTAGTGAGATTTTAAATATTAATGAATATACTATCAAGCCCGAAATAACGCTCGCTAACGATCAAAATATTCATCCAAATTATAGTAGCGTTCTAGAAGCAACAAATAAAACCAATCCACTTAGCCATAGAAACGTAATTGACAAATCAGGAAGTGAAATAGATGATATTCAACCTATTTCAACATTTTTAATGGATACTGAGGACTTAGAGAAGGAACACACCACAGCTCCTAGTCCAATTGTGGTCAAAAATATTTTAGAAAATGATGCATCTAGTCCAGCTTCTGCGGTAGAAAAAACAACATTAAGCACAATAATAAATGCAGATGACAATTATAACATGGATATTTTAAGTGTTGTGCCTCTTCACAACCAAGATACCGTCTCCAAAGTACCGGAGAAGAACTTTAAAAGTGAAAATATACTGGAACTTAATGACATAAGGACATTAGATTTAACCAAATAGAATGACATACTCACGTACCTACGTAATTAAGTATGGTACAAATAAATGCAATTTCCATAAACCCCATCTGCCAATTATTCCCTGTTCGTGTAACGATCATTTAATCAACAGGACATTTATTTTTCACCACTCCACCTCGGAAAAATGCTCTTTATCCCTTGAAAGCGGTGGGGACAAACGCATTTTATCTACGTAGGGAAAGTAATTTGGTACCAGTTTTGACTTATTTTTTCACGTTAATATCTGGCAGGATGGACTTTTAAGAGATGATTTTTATATAATTTTGAAATCATTCGTGTAGCTTCGATTTTTTATATTTTATAAGATGCTTGTATTTTTCCTGTGGTGGTGTGGTGAAAAGTTTTGTATTATACTCGGCAGAAAAGAGCTCGTATGCTAATATTTCGAACCACTCGCTGCGCTCGAGGCTCAATTTTGGAATCTTTCGCTGGCTCGGGTCTTAATAAAAGCACGAGAGGTTAAACCTCAACTTTGCGCCCTTGTATAATAAATAACTGTTAATCTTGAGGTTTATTGTCTGATTCCACTATCGATTATGTTTGTGAGCCAAAAGGTCATTTCGACACACGGGTTATTATATTATACCTACTAAAATGTCACGAAAGAATAGCTTTTTTGTACATTAGACTAGTCACACATAAGTCAATCTATGGCAATTATGCATGAATATGTAAACTATGGATGGTACAAGGATGTAAACTTTCATATAATTAAATCTTAATGCCATCTAGTGGGCAAATGACGCCTTTTTGTCACCGATAAACGCTGGAAAGCTAGCCCTGTTGCGTGGGGTAGCTTAGTGGGTCCGTGCGGACGGTGGTCGAGCACAAGTTGTGCGTGTAACAAATACAAGAGCTATCCATCCCTACATAATACATTTTGCACCATTTATTATTACAAATAATATTTTAGATAATTTAAATAAATGATAAATGCAAGCCCGCGTTCAGTATCTGCATTTTTAACTGTTACCATACGCCAACATCACACTTTCTAATTAGTCATAGTTGTGCCTGCGTAATAAAATGTAACCTGATTATGCATATTAAAATTGATAATTTCAGGTTAAATATATGTATACGTTCTTGAGAATATTTAAACACGTGATAGTCTGTGGATGCTGCAATAGGTGTCCCTTAGTTAAGATAAAAGTGAATTTGTAACCTTAGATTAGGTATTGACCGAGAAATTATTTAAATAGGTTGAATTTAAAATCTCATCTTGGTCTTGGCGCTTCATATATACGAGTATGTCAAGTATATGGTACACAAATTTATAATACTCGTACTTGCATATTTTTTTACCCTGTAATTTTAGAGTGACCCTTGAAGTTTTAAAGAAATTTAAAGTATCACAAGTATCTACCGCAACAGTCATAATACCCCAGTCAACGTGGTACTGCGCCTCGCCTTTACCTTGAATTGTGTTTAATTTACTGAAGGGGATTCTCGAAAACATGAATAGTAATGCGTAAATATATTTTATGTAGCTATTTCTGCCATTCCGTGATGTGATAACTTGCAGACAATAATAAGCGGCGAACTGCCGCTGCTGTCAGATTCGGCAGTGGTGCCGACCGTAGATAGGCACCTACTTTTATTAAGTACCTATATTACTAAGTGATATTGTGAGAAAGTGAGGTCCGACTGTAATTATTATTATAGTATTTGTTAACGTAGATATATTTTGTATAATATGGTTGAAACTGTAAAGAATTATGTTGTAAATAAAAGTAAAGTTAATGAGAATGCTTATTTTTACTTGAACACTGCTTCCTCGGTCACCTCACCATATAGAGACTACCTCTATAATACCTACACTACATTACCTACGCACTATTACAGGCGGTCCCACGGCCATGCAATACGAATGTCAGTAAAATGTATTTCTTAAAATGCTTCTTTAATAATCACAATTAACGTTTTCGACGCAAACAAAGGATATATCCAATCCACACCGCAGGATCAACGCCAATGGCGGGTATATCCGTCATAAGATACCATACGTTATCCTCAAAACTCATTATTAGTTTGGCGTATGATATGAATGAATGCATTGACATTTGTCGTGGCTTCGAAAAGTTTAAAATCAATCATTCTGAGACGACGTGAGATTGGTCAGTAGGGGGGTGACGGCATCTATAAACTAATAGATGACATAGGTACTATTGTATAAAACATATTTGTTACTAGAGATGTCCCGATTAGTGGTTTTGGCCAAATTAAATACGGAACTTTCGGCCTCGCTCTCGACTTAAGGGCCGAATGTGTTGTTTATTTACAGTCTGTTGGTGTAATAGGTATTCAATCAAATAGTGCGCAATATTCGGGCGAATACCGAATATTCAGTAAAGAAGCCGAATATTCGTGGCATCTCAAATATTACTATTGAATAACTATCGCATTGCCTACTCAGCTGAATTATAGAAATAGTTAGGTAATAAAACTACAGGCTCAGCAATATCAACATAAGTATACATATATTTTGCAAAACAGCGATGCAGATTTGGTATTGTACTAGGTAATATCACAAAATATATAAGTATGTAAACTCTGGCATATAATAACAAGAGGTAGGTAATGCTCAAACCCATAACGCTTGTGGATTGAGAGTCAACTCCTCTATTTCTTGAGCGCTCACTTGTTCATCAACAAGCATTTTTGCACAAAGACACCCATCTCCGACGCTCCCGTCATCGCTAACTATACAATTTCCTAATACCTCTTTGCAGCTATTGTAAGGAACATACCTCAAATCAGTCGCTTTAGTTTTATTCTTATATTCCTGTTCTACTGGTACTTTGGTAACAATTATTATGTCTGCATCGAACGTCTCTTTGATTTTGATTATTCCATCTTTTCTGTATTCTAATTCTGGCATGTCACTAATTTTACAAGTATTTTTAGTTTTCTCAATACCCCGAGAGGGCGAAGATCGTACATCAGAGCATGTGCAACCTGTACACGCGGACCTTGTTCTGCCGTTACTGACTGCAGCATTATTAACTTTAAGCTCCGTCGTGATACTATTACATATTTTGTTAAATTCTTCTTTTGCAATCTCCGCGTAAGTACTTGCAGTTAGATGATAAGTACTGGACGAGGAGTCCTGGGTTCGATAACTCCTATTGTTAAGTAATGCATCCTCCAAATGGTTTCGTGTGGTAAGTAGTTTAGGCGCCGCAGTACAGCTCAGGGCGTGTTGTAAGTAACGAAGGCGTGATAATAATTGTCCGCAAGTGGTACATTTAACATTGTCTGCAACAAAATTCACCTTCATATAAATATATACCTACACAATGCTAGTTTTAAAAATAAGACGTACAATACAATTGCTACGAATAGTGAAAATATGAGCATATTTCCTACATTCAATACAAATGCCTACTGTTAAACCTGGATACGCGAGATACGCAACCTCTATAAATAATTACAGCGCGCTTTTGTTATCGGTTTGAGCTTGGTGCGTTGGTGTTTTGAAGTTCGGGGAATCAATACGGATCTATTAATTAACTGTGTTTGTGTGTGTATGTCTGTATTCTGTTATTTATGTATACGTATGATGTCTCTTGTCGCGAATCATTTATACTCGTAATTGCTGCTCATCTCTGCTCCCTTGATATCTGCGTGCTGATTCTCGGAGACCTGTCTAAGTGAAACAACTCACATCCTCTATAAGTAACATAAGTCTCTATTCCTGGATAGACCTTGGTTGTATTTCCCCTCTGCTAAAATTATATGCAGAAAAATCATATCAGTCTATAATAACCTATGTCAAAAGTCGATTACACGCATTTCGTTTATCGTTTTCAGTGAGTCAAGAGCTACGTGAAAATGCCTTTATTTATTGTTTTTGGGTGTAAAAAAAATTCTATTTCGTCTAGTTTACAAAAAGATGAAATATAATTTCACATGTAAGTATAGTTTTATTTTATTTATCATTTCGTTTATAATAAAAGATTTAATCCAAATCGAAAATCAAACTTCGTTTACAGAATCGATTCAGACATTAATTTTCTTTCTGACGGGCATATTTAAAAGAGCAGACTAATATTTTGTTTGAAATTAGCTTATTTTGTATGACATTTGGAAGGACTGCAGCCGACAATGAACCATATGTTAACATTTGTAAAGTCGACTATCTATTGCTCCATTTAGTGTTATATAAGTAAGTATAAAAATATAATATATGTCAAATATGTGTGGTGTTTTCAAGTCAAAGGTACACCTTTGTCGGTTGTCAATAAGGCGTTGCTGCCATAAAAAATCTTTTAGAAATAAACTTTATTAACAACTGGCAATAATGTATACCTTTGACTTGAATATATCACATGCGTGCTACCTCGTCCCCCTCAGATTTTGGCAGACATTTTTGTGTGGAAAGATGAGGCGAAGCATTCTGCTTGTATAAAGCTTTATGATAAGTAATTATATCAGATTTAGGCTGGAAACCGGACGGATCCGGAACGAGTCAGCCGTCAGGCGACTCAGGCGATATACACATGCAAAGCGCTATGTCACTCGCCCACCGTGTGAGAAACCTCTGCAAGATGAACAATTTGCCCGCCAATCTCGCTTACCCAGGTCACCCAACTTGAATACTAAATAATATTGTTTTAGACAATGAGGGATTCCGCGATCCAGTTTTCCACTAGATGGCAGCACCGTGGCGAGAGGTCTTTATGGCAGCAGCTGTCAAAACACAGCAATTTAAAAAAAAATGGTTGAACATGATTGGTGGATTATGACAGCTAGAACTCTCGCCACGGTGCTGCCATCTAGTGGAAATGTCGATCCCGGAAACCCTCATTACTTACCTTCTGTATCATTATTTTCAAGCATGTCATTAGCTGGATTGGAATCGGATGAGATCCCACTGTCTAATTTTATACCTGTAAAAATATTTTTAAATTTAGTACCCATATTATAGAAAACAAGGTATACAATTTTATGTATTAATATTTAATAAATGTAATATAACTGAACTATGCCTACTTCGGAGTGAGATATAAGTTACCTGTATAAGGAACATCAGCATGTTTTCTATGTGTGGTCATGTGGTTCTTCAAGGCATGTTTAGTAGTACATTTAATTTTGCAATCAGGTACCATACAAGGTAACCCATTTTCAGGGAGGTGAGCTTTAAGATGAGTTTTCAAATGGTGAGACTGAATAAAGCCTGAAACATATATATAAGTAAGTAAATATTCTTTATTGCACCAAAATACAAGAATAATAAAAATGTAGTATTTTTACAATAAACTTAAAATAAGGTAACAACAGGCGGTCTAATCGCACACCGCAATAACAGTGCATGATCAATTGAATTGATCACAGTTTAGCATATTAGATCCACGTATTTGTCGCATGTAGCTCGTTTCTACTGCTATGAACAGAGAACCGACAGTCGGGTTCTCGGCGCTGAATGTGTTAACCTTCAACCATTCCATTTAGTTTACTTTGGCGCGTATTATACTAATAAAAGTCCATGGCATGTGAGCTGCATCATGTAATAAAGTAAATTATGAATACCTTTCTCACAAATGTTACAGAAGTACTGCTTAGCATTGGTGTGAGTCAGCTCATGGTGCTTCAGATGATGGGGGAAGTTGAACGTCTTCTTACATCCTGCAAACTTGCAGCGAAATCTCCTCTCCGACTCAGGTTTGTGTATGTAGGAGTGTGTGCGCAAAGCCTGCTGGCTGCTGAACGTAGCCGAACACTCCGTACAACTGTAGCTGCCTGTCAATAAACATTATAAATATGTACCGAACTATACTGATGCAATGATTCATTTAATCGGAAGATCAGCGCTGGCCTTCGGGTCAGTTTCGGGTAAACTCTGTATTATGTTATTGTAAATTTCTTTTGTTTTGTTTTAATACTTTTGTATGGAATTTTGGTTTATATATTGTAGTCTAATAGCCATAACACAAGCCTTATTGAGCTTACTGTGAGACTAGGTCGATTTGTGTAAGATTGTCCCATAATATTTATTTATTTATTATATATTGTTACTAGCCACATATATTGTCTGAAATAAAATTTATCAATGAGTATAAACATGCAAAATATCCACAGAAGGTATTGCAATCGCAAACAACCATACATGTTGTTCATGAGTGCTGGCTACAGTTCTGAGTCCCTAGACCTCAGAAAAACATCTGAAACTGTTTCACAGTGGCGGATAAAAAGCACCATTTATAATCTTTTGTGTAAGATTGTCCCATAATATTTATTTATTTATTTTATATTGTTACTAGCCACATATATTGTCTGAAATAAAGTTTATCAATGAGGATAAACATGCAAAATATCCACAGAAGGTATTGCAATCGCAAACAACCATACATCTTGTTCATGAGTGCTGGCTACAGTTCTGAGTCCCTAGACCTCAGAAAAACATCTGAAACTGTTTCACAGTGGCAGATATAAAGCACCATTTATAATCTAAGGGTTTTCATCCTCATTTAATTACATTAATTTCAACATGTTTGCAGAGACCAGTTTCAGATCCCTGGACTATAGATCAAGAGCATGAATTTGCCTATGTCCGTATAATGTCATTTAACCAGTAGGAAGGAGGCTTTTTGTCAAACATAGACAAGGTTGGTGTAAAAAGGTACCGCTAGTGTTTAATAACATTAGCGAAAATGTATTGCATAAGATTTTCATAAATAACATCAATAAGAAAGGCTACAATAGAGGGACGAACAGTTTACATCATATTATGAGTCATGTTTGAAATAGTAACAAATAAAATGATTACCTTTATGTGCATATTCCATGTGCCTCTTAAGCAAAGTATTGTCGCGGAAACTACCCTCGCAGGCATTGCACCGCACGCTTCCCTTCCTCTCATGTTGCTTTTGATGCCTTCTCAAGGCGGACCTACAGACATTTCAAAATTATTTAAAATTATACAGTGAACATTAGAATTAATACAGTATGCAGCTAGTACTTACAGGAAACTAAATTTCTTTGCACATACTGTGCAACTAAATTGAGGAAAATGACTTTCCTGGTGTCTTTTCCGCTCACTCTCGTACTTGAACCCTTTATCGCAATGAGCGCACTTCAACATCTTCCACGTTGTTTATAATTCGAATCTCTTAAGTCAAATTGGTTTCATTGAGTGTAAGGGATTAGTACTGCATAACTAGTCTAGTCACGTACATTACTATCTATTAAGCATATCATACTCAATTAAATTATTGATAATATCACAACAAACAAGAAAGTGGACATTGACAATCAGGTCCAACCCAACGACAAGACAACATGAACAATATATGAACATGACATTTGTTTGACAAAAAGGCGTACGTTCAGAAACTTAAGTCACGCGGCACCGTGTTTTGCACGCGTCGTGGGACAAACATCGCTACTGCGACCCGGTAGCGTTCGTGATACTGTAACTATTTCCAGGATCACGTTTTTGAAAGAAAACCTTTTATGGTTTGATCACATATGCGAGTGACAAGGCGAATAGCGCACGAGTGATTCGTGTTGGCACGTGGTTGGCACTCGCGCTCGTACTATATGTCAAAGGACATTCGTGTTGGCGAATGAATGATTCGACGAGCACCGACGCGAGTACGAACACGCTGGTGTGAACGCCGTATGATTGTGCGATCACAATGATCACATGTGCATGCGAGTGACGATGCGAATAGCGCGCGACTGTCTACACATGCGTGTTGACGCGTGCACGCGGCGTAGAGTTTTACTGGGAGACGATTATGTGAACGGGCATTCGTGTTGGCACTCGTAAACGAATGATACGACGACGATGAGCACGATACCGACGCGAGTACGAACACGCTGGTCTGATCGCCGTATTAGATTTACAAACAAGATTCGGAAATTTCATTGTTATAATCGATGTCCTGAACGCATCCAACTAGTGTCAACAGTCAATGTCATGAATGTCATGAATGTCATGTTAAGTCAGTCAGTAAGTGTTGTTCCGGATACGGCAACTGCCGTCAGTGTTGGCCGTTAATTTCAGTTAGAATTGAAAATTTATCAATAAGATTGAAGATTAATTCCGTAACTAATCAATTACACTAACATAAATTTTTACTAACGTTAGTTCGCATTGATTTTGTGACGTCGTCAATTACACTAACCGTCAATTAGAATTAACCTATTAGTTACCTAACGTCTCGAAAATTTAATAAGAATTACAGTTAATTAGATTAACGTTAGTGTAACTAAATTAATCCTGTCTTACACTAATAATTAATTTTAAAACTACATCTCGGGTTCGGAAGTCGGGACCAATATCACAAGATGGAGCTCATGCTGGACCCTAGGGCTACCTACTAGATCTCGGGTTTGGCGCATCATAGACTCATGCTGTTTGGGCTCATTCGACTTGTACTGATGAGCAGATGGTACCGGTATCAAAATCTGGAGCTCATGCTGGACCCTGGGGATCCCTACTGGATCTCGGGTTTGGCACATCATAGACTCATGCTAATTGGGCTCATTCGACTTGTACCGATGAGCAGATGGTACCGGTATCAAAATCTGGAGCTCATGCTGGACCCTGGGGATCCCTACTGGATCTCGGGTTTGGCGCATCATAGACTCATGCTGTTTGGGCTCATTCGACTTGTACTGATGAGCAAATGGTACCGGTATCAAAATCTGGAGCTCATGCTGGACCCTGGGGATCCCTACTGGATCTCGGATTTGGCGCATCATAGACTCATGTGTTTGGGCTCATTCGACTTGTACTGATGAGCAGATGGTACCGGTATCAAAATCATCTTTATCTTCATCTTCATCTTTATCTTCTCCATCGTCTCCATCGTCTCCATCGTCTCCATCGTCTCCATGGTCTCCATCGTCTCCTTCGTCTACATCGTCTCCATCGTCTCCATCTTCTCCATCGTCTCCATCGTCTCCATCTTCTCCATCGTCTTCATCTTCTCCATCTTCATCTTCTTCATCGTCTCCATCGTCTCCATCATCTCCATCGTCTCCATCGTCTCCTTCGTCTTCATCTTCTCCATCTTCATCTTCTTCATCGTCTCCATCGTCTCCATCGTCTCCATCGTCTCCATCGTCTCCATCGTCTCCATCGTCTCCATCGTCTACATCGTCTCCATCGTCTCCATCTTCTAAACGGTCTCCATCATCTCCACCGTCTCCATCATCTCCATCGTCTACATCGTCTCCATCGTCTCCATCGTCTCCATCTTCTCCATCTTCTCCATCGTCTCCATCGTCTCCATCGTGTCCATCTTCTCCATCGTCTTCATCTTCTCCATCGTCTCCATCTTCTCCATCGTCTACATCGTCTACATCGGCTCCATCTTCTCCATCGTCTCCATCGTCTCCATTGTCTCCATCGTCTCCATCGTCTCCTTCGTCTCCATCGTCTCCTTCGTCTCCGTCTTCGTCTTCATCTTTATCTTCATCTTCATCTCCATCGTCTCCATCTTCTCCATCATCTCCTTCCTCTCATCTTCTCCATCGCTCCATCGTCTCCATCGTCTCCATCTTCTCCATCGTCTCCTTCCTCTCCTTCGTCTCCATCGTCTCCATCGTCTCCATCTTCTCTATCGTCTTCATCTTCTCCATCTTCTCCATCGCCTACATCGTCTACATCGTCTCCATCGTCTCCATCGTCTCCATCTTCTCCATCGTCTCCATCGTTTCCATCGTCTCCATCGTCTCCATCGTCTCCATCTTCTCCATCGTCTCCATCGTCTCCATCGTCTCCATCTTCTCCATCGTCTCCTTCCTCTCCTTCGTCTCCATCGTCTCCATCGTCTCCATCTTCTCTATCGTCTTCATCTTCTCCATCTTCTCCATCGCCTACATCGTCTACATCGTCTCCATCGTCTCCATCGTCTCCATCTTCTCCATCTTCTCCATCGTCTCCATCGTCTCCATCGTCTCCATCGTCTCCATCGTCTCCATCGTCTCCATCTTCTCCATCGTCTCCATCGTCTCCATCTTCTCTATCGTCTTCATCTTCTCCATCTTCTCCATCGCCTACATCGTCTACATCGTCTCCATCGTCTCCATCGTCTCCATCTTCTCCATCTTCGTCATCGTCTCCATCATCTCCATCGTCTCCATCTTCTCCATCGTCTTCATCTTCTCCATCGTCTCCATCTTCTCCATCGTCTACATCGTCTCCATCGTCTCCATCTTCTCCATCTTCTCCATCTTCTCCATCTTCTCCATCTTCTCCATCGTCTCCATCGTCCCCATCGTCTCCATCTTCTCCATCGTCTTCATCCTCTCCATCGTCTCCATCTTCTCCATCGTCTACATCGTCTACATCGGCTCCATCTTCTCCATCGTCTCCATCGTCTCCATTGTCTCCATCGTCTCCATCGTCTCCTTCGTCTCCATCGTCTCCTTCGTCTCCGTCTTCGTCTTCATCTTTATCTTCGTCTTCATCTCCATCGTCTCCATCTTCTCCATCGTCTCCATCTTCTCCACCGTCTCCATCGTCTCCATCGTCTCCATCTTCTCCATCGTCTCCTTCGTCTCCTTCGTCTCCTTCCTCTCCATCGTCTCCTTCGTCTCCTTCCTCTCCATCGTCTCCTTCGTCTCCATCGTCTCCATCTTCTCCATCGTCTCCTTCGTCTCCGTCTTCGTCTTCATCTTTATCTTCATCTTCATCTCTCCGTGAGCCCAAACAGCATGAGCCTATGATGCGCCAAACCCGAGATCCAGTAGGGATCCCCAGGGTCCAGCATGAGCTCCAGATTTTGATACCGGTACCATCTGCTCATCGGTACAAGTCAAATGAGCCCAAACAGCATGAGTCTGTGATGCGCTAAACCCGAGATCCAGTAGGGATCCCCAGGGTCCAGCATAAGCTCCAGATTTTGATAGCGGTACCATCTGCTCATCAGTACAAGTCGAATGAGCCCAAACAGCATAAGTCTATGATACGCCAAACCCGAGATCCATGAGGGATCCCCAGGGTCCAGCATGAGCTCCAGATTTTGATACCGGTACCATCTGCTCATCAGTGCAAGTCGAATGAGCCCAAACAGCATGAGTCTATGATGCGCTTAACCCGAGATCCAGTAGGGATCCCCAGGGTCCAGCATGACCTCCATCTTAGGATACCGGTCCCATTGCTTATTAATACAAGCCCCCGAGGCCAGAGTCAAAATCGAAACAAAAATCAAAACCTCGTAGCTTAACCTAAATTCGCGTTTAATAAGGTAAATTATTAATGTCAAATACCAATTCAATCTACACTAAAAATTACATTAATTTTTCAATTTTTGAGAAAGACTAAAAATTAAATATCTTCAATTATTAGTTATTCGCAAAGGATTAACACGTTAGTAACAATTAATTTCAATTCTAATTGAAATCAATTTGCATTAAACTATTAGTGTTCAATTTTAACTAACGTGTTTCAATCTTCAATTTTTAATTTTCAATTACACTAACGTTCGGCCAACACTGACTGCCGTAATATACGGCAATTCAGGGGCATTTTCGCCAATTTTCTGGATACGGCATTCAGCGGCAATTATTTTAAGAATTTGTATAGGGATACGGCAAATTACGCCTCGGAATACGGCAACCCCAAAATTCAACAAGAACAACACATGGACGGTATGGTCAGTTCAGTATTGGTAATTGGAGTATAGCACAGCACCAATAGACATAGACATGACACATGAGATAACCGCTTTACAAGTTTACATAAGCTGTGCTAGCTTTGCATTTAGCGCGAAGCAAAAGTTCATAACTTTACAATTTACTGCAAACTCCTATGTTATACTAGTTACTTTTACACTGTATACTTCTTTTAATTAATAAATTTACGTTAATATTATTGAAAATGTTGGAGTGGGTTAAAATAACTCTTATACTTTGCGCTTTTGGGACACTACGTGAGATTAGACCATCTGAACCTTTCGTTACTGAATTTTTAAGCGGAGAATGGCGAAACGTAACCTCCGAGCAATTGTTTCGTGATTTGTACCCTGTATCAACTTATTCTTATATGGCGCTTCTAATAGTGATATTTTTAATTACCGATTTTCTGAGATTCAAACCCGTGATCATCATGTCAGGTTCGTATGCTTTATTTATTTTATTGACCTTACAAGGAATGTGATAGTAACTCAATGAATCAAACCTAAAATAGGAATATAGCAGAAAGACTGAAAACATGCTTTTGAGACAATTTTTATTTCCTTTTTTTCATGACGTTAGTTACAGAGGTTAAGTTTAGTAATTTCCAACCAAATTCACTGAGAATCATTTTTTGAGATAATAATAGTCAGCCCACTGAGAGGGGAGAAATGTCATGTTTCACTCGGAAGCACTTGTTGCTATGCTAAAGATATAATTTTTTAACCAATTGCTATGCTTGTCAATCAATATTTTGGAACCTTTCACTTGCTTGGGAATCTTAGCATGTGGGGAAACAACTTTGTTCGCTAGTAAAAAAAAACTAGGAGTATAAAAGTTGTGATTAACATGTATATTAGATTATCCTATTAATTACTCAATGATATTTACTATAGATGGGTTATACTCTAACAAAATGAGCACAAAAAATACTTCCAGAGTCATTTCATAACCTAGCAACGATTCTGTTTTGTTGTCACTCTGATTGTTAGAAAAATACAGTTTGTCTCTTTCTCAAGCGGGTGACGAAGCTGATTTGGCACGTCCGCATCTCTCGCTTGCCGGTGGGCGACTAGCAACAATTGTTAAAATTCACTCATTTTAAGTGCTTTACTTTGGGAGCATGCATAACCCATCTGTCATTATTATAGTTATATCATAGTTAACTACTATGAAGATATTTAAGTCCATGCATCCTCTAAATATGTTTATGATTAATTCAATGTATCCACTTGAAATATACTGAATTCTTTATAAAAGTATGTATGTTCTATTGCTATAGCAAGTCGTAACTCCAATTTGTTTAATCTTACACCGACTATAAAGTTATCTCTTGCATGCATTAAGTACAATAGGTACTGTTAATGCATGCCATATACTTTATCACAGCACAATTACATGATAAACGGAACTCACACTCACACACCTTAAATCTGATTACTATCCATTTATCTTGCTGTAATGAGTTGGGTTTAGGAAAAGGAGAATGGTGTTATTTTTTATTTTTCAGGATTGAGTGGAATATCAATCTATGCTATACTGTTATGGACTACAAGCATAGAATGGTTATATGTGTCCCAATTCTTGGTGGGGTTGTATATGGCAACTGAAGTCGCCTATTACACATATATGTACGCTAAGGTAATTTGACACTGCTCGGCAGTATAACTAGCTGTGTTCACGGCTGCCGTTTGGAATTTGATCTGTGCCCACGAAATATTATGATAGAAGGATTTTATACCTATAGATTGTTCTCTAAAGCTTGTCACCGGCAGCTAATAGCTATGATAGTATAATTACATATTAATCTACCTACCGTAAGATACCGAAATATATGTTATATTTAGTGTCCGACCGAAGGTTCGGTTTTGGTTTCGGCCAGTTTCGGCCAAAAAAACGTGTTTCGACCCAAGGTTCGGTTACAGCCAAAAAATGGCCGAAACTTTCGGCCGCGCCGACCTTTCAACATTATACCTAATCTGCCAAAATGGCAAAAACGGAACCCTTATAGTTTCGTCATGTCCGTCTGTCCGTCCGTATGTCACAGCCATTTTACTCGGGAACTATAAAACGTATCTTAATAAAATTAAAAGTCATAAGGTGTATATTGTTCTATTTAGTTATGTAGTTAAATTGCAGAAAAAATATTTTTAGGGGTTTCGCTACACAACTGAATTAAAAAAAAATTACCAAATATCAACATGCAACTGAAATTTGTACGATTTAAACATGTCCATCTATGTTTCGGTTTCGGTCAAAACTGGATTCAAAGCCGAACGTGGCCGAACCTTCTGTTTCGGTTTCGGAAAAAAAACATGTTTCGGTCGGACACTAATTATACCTATTATAGCTGCGTGTGTGGACTCTATCAACTAGTACGTAAAATACAATCGTAAAATTCGGTATATTAATATATATTATAGCAACGTCTGCGACGGGCTTAACTCTGACTGTTTGACGGCATAGGTGGAGACGTCGAAGTACGCACGAGTAACGTCGCTGACGCGCGTGGCGGCGCTTTCCGGCCGCTTCCTGTCCGGCGTCACCGCACAGGTGCTCACGCATCTGAACCTCATGGACTTCCGGGACCTCAACTACATCACCTTTTTTTGTAACTATCATGCTATTCGTAAGTCAAGTCCGCAGTGGCGATGGCGAAGCGTTCAGAGCCGCAACTTTTTTGCGTAAAGCTTCCAAAGGATTTAGCACTGATACCACTCCCATACCCCTACGGTCACGTCACGTGGGGCGGTCACAGACGGGAATACACCGTTGGAGCGGCTACTCAGTTTGCACCCAAGCAGTGTGTCCACTACATCTCAAATGTTAAGAGGAGAGTCGGACTGCTTGGACTTAGTGGCGAAGACAAGTACCTTGTATGTTCCCGACAACTACTTACGTGATCGTTGCCACCGCTTCCTAGCGAACGAACCCTCTCACACGCTAGCACACCAGTACTCTCCAATCGTCCGCTCGATAGTATTCTACGCTGTAGTAAAGCATTGTGCGACAGACCAGTTAACACAACACAGTTTCAATAACATTTTAACGTTTTAACCACTATATTCGCATAATAAGTGTATGTATTCCGCCGTGTTGCACCGTAAAATCCTATCACAGATAATGATACTTTTACATGAATTAATCGGCCTGTATCTACTTCTAGCAATATTACTATACTACATATACTTAATCTTACTTAGTATTGTTAACATTCCAGCACAGATACTAGCTACATTATGGGCGTTTTGCTTACCGTCCGTGGCCTTCGGAATCTACTTCCACCGGCGGTCCTCTCTCACAAGCAACATTCGGGAGAATCTACGTTCTCCTAAGGAACAAACATCGGCTAAGGTACGGATCTGTTTATTCAAGTAAAATTACAAAGTCACCATCCTCCATATTGGTGTTATGTTTGACCCCTTATGATGTATTAAAAAATAATTTGATTAAGTTGAGTTGGGTGTTGGGTCCACATAAGTATTTGGAAATGGTCATACATGTCAATAAATGTGACGTTATCATGGTTAGGGTACCACTTTGTCGCTTATGGATTCCGAGATATCACTGATTTTGTTAATCAACTCGAAAATTGTGAAAATTGGTTTTGATTAAAAATAGCTTCTACACACTTAAAATAATACGGTGTATTGATAAAAAGTTAAACGTTTCAACTAAAAGTAGGAAAAAAATACAGTCAAAGTTTACCGACTAGGGTACCACATTGTCGCTCATAAGCTTGAAGTAATATCAGGGCCATTGGAAAATGTAGTAACACGTGTTATCTCAGTTTACTCCCATCCATTTGCTTGAGAGTTCGTAACTCAGCTGCCCGTTACGTTCACTTAGCTTTATGTTACCTCAGTACCAAGTGCATATTGATCGCCTGGAAAGGGTACAGAATAGTTTTCTAAAATCACTTTGTTACAGAACAGGTAATTACTTCGAACGCACTTCGTTGGCAGCGAAGCACTTTCGTGTTCCTTCCCTTAATAACAGAAGACACTACTTAGATGTAATGTTCTCTTTTAAAATTCTTAAAGGAGTGATAAATTGCCCGGATCTCTTAGAATTGGTCACTTTCAGTTGTCCTCCTTTTTAAGTTTGTACCTCCTTCCTAAGTAGCGCCATACGATTCAGGTGCAAAATTAACTCAATCGAGTGTAGTGGCTACCGGCCCCCTTTTAGAGGTTGAACTTTTATAGCCTACCTATACCTGGCCGGGGATTTTCTTGACAATTGGAATAAGTAATCCTTAAGGGGTGACTTCTGGGATAACAATGCAAAAAAAACCGGCCAAGAGCATGTCGGGCCAAAAGTAAGAAGTTCAAAAGTAAGATTGGGGGTGGGGGGGGGGCGCCCTTTTTTGAAGATGAAACTATTCTTTGTCCTTTCTCGAGTCCCATACTATCTCTATACCCAATTTCATCTAAATCAGTTCAGCGGTAAAAAAATCCTCATACCAACTTCCAACCCCTTTTCACCCCCACAAGGTTAAGAGGGGGAGGAGTTTGAAAACTATCCTATGACGTTTCTCGGGACTCAAATTATCTCCAAACTAATTTCTATCTAAGTCGTTTCAGCGGTTAATTCTCCATACAAACTTTCAACCCCCTTTTCACCCCCACCAGGGTTGATTTTCGGGATCAAAACTATCTATTATCCTTTCCCGGGACTCAAACTATCTATTTACAAAATTTCATCAAAATCCGTTCAGCCGTTTTCACGTGATGCGCGGTCAAATAAACAGGCAAACAGATAAACAGACAAAAGTTCTAAAAATTGTTGGAACGTGTTCTGTTATCGATTTTAAGTATCCCCAACCAACTTTTTTTCGATTATCTTCCATGTACAGACTTTCGACCCTTTTCAGCTTTATTATATGTATAGATTTCTATAAAATGTGGACCCGGGGTATGTCCTTAAACTACGTCCGGACTTGGGTATGTCCTTAAACTATGCCAAAAAGAGAGGTATGGGCACTGCGAATGGCATCTCGCTTAGTGTGGTAGGGCACGTTCAGTGAATGTCATCTCGCTCAAATCTGGAGCAGAGCCCGACTGGGGAAGTACCTCCACCTTACAGAAAACCACAGCCAAATAGCACTAGACCCTACTCATAGTGTTGTGTTCCTGCTGGTGAGTAAGGTTGCCAAAGAGCTCAAAGAGGACCCAGTGTGTTGACGATGAGGGACCCCCTTGTTCCTTTAGCCGTCAACACAGTGAATCCTCCTTTTTGTAAAGGGTCGGCAACGCGCATGTGACTCCTGTGGAGTTACAGGCGTCCATAGGTTACGGTAGCTGCTTACCATCAGGCAGGCCGTATGCTTGTTTGCCACCGTCGTAGTAAAAAAAAAAAAAAAAAAAAAGTAAAATGTTAGAGACACCATATGATTTGTCGAGTAATATAATGTATGTGGAACATTTTGAAACCGCTACTATCTCCATAACTTCAACCTATAAATAGGTTTTTTAGGCTTTCAAACTTTAAACTCGATATCTCAAAACAGTACAAAGATATGTTGAAACTTCAAAAAAATATTTAAAATAAAAATATTCAACATAGCGATCGCGTTCTTTTTGCGTATGAAGGAGAATGTTATGAACTATAAGGAGGTACCAATAACTCGATACCGACAATATATTACCTTTACCATGACCAGTGATCGGAATAGGTAGTGCCATTTCGGGTGAATGACCTTAAACATTGTAAATAACATGGATAAGACTTGAGATTCTTCGACGTATTTCTCACAGAAAATTTTCTTCAAAACGCAAAAGTTAAAAAAATGTCATTATAAATACATCATTCATTTAAAATTACTTTCGTTTAACAGTAACAATTATTAATAATACAATCTATACATATAATCAACGCGTAAGGAGAAAAAAAATGTACATTAAAGATATTTTAGAAAAACTTATTCAGGGGGTCTTAGAAACGTTGACTGAATACATTTCAGTGATTTTTGGAATTCTTGTCTGTCTGTCTGTGAATTTGTCCGCGCACTACGTAAAAACTACTGCACAGAATTTTACGAAATTTTGTATAGTAACAGTTTATACCCCAGAGCAACATATAGGGTAGTTTTTATTCTGCTTATTAAAAACATAATTTTCATAAAAAATAGTTCACATAAGTGGACACAGATGGCGCTGTATAAGTACCCTGTATACTGTATACAAACATTATTTAAGGCCGTCTTTAGATTAAATTAAGCGATTCGGTCCGTTGCGTTCCGCCGAGGTTTAAACTATGGTTTTTTAAATGCTTTACCAATTAAAGGATTGCGGGTTAAATATTTTTAAAACATGTTACTTCGTTTTGGAAATTAAAAGTATCCGGACATATATTGTGATTCATTAATGCCTGGAGGTACTTTATTCTCAACGTAAAAATAATCTATTTGTCAATTCATGAAACCTACTTACAATATACTTAAAAACAAATAAACCGACAGGAAAAATTGTACCGTTTGCGAGAGCAACATGTTTTATCTCGCTTTAACAGCTGATTGCAAAACCGGCCAAGTGCGTGTCGGACCACGCATAGGAGGGTTCCGTACCTTCAATGGAATAAGAACCAAACTAATACCAAAAGGTCGTATCTGATGCCTATGGAAGAAGTTTTTTGGAGATAACTCAAAAATGGCTGAACCGATAATGTTCAAAACAATTTTCGTAGAAAGTATATGGATAAGGATAAGGCGCATCTCTTCAAATTTTTTCATATTTTTTGAACTTACGGTTCAAAAGTTACGGGGGGGGAGCTACACAACTTTTCTGACTTTTGAAGCGATTATTTCAGAAAATATTCACTTAATCACAAAATAGTCAAAGAAACCTCAATGTTATTTTAAAAGACCTATCGAGTGATGTGTCACATGTTGATATTTGGTTATTATTTTTTTTTAATTTAGTATGGAGCGCCCCCCTAAAAATATTTTTTTTTCAAATTTAACTACATAACTAAGTAGCTGCATACAAAATACATCTTATGTGTAAATTTTATTCAGATACGTCGTATAGTTTCCGAGTAAAATGCCTGTGACATACGGACGGACAAGCAGACAGACAGACATGACGAATCCATAAGGGTTCCGTTTTTTGCCATTTGGCTACGGAACCCTAAAAAAAGGGTAGTCATGAATCTAGCAATTACTAGCTGCTAGCTGTCACGCTGCTGTTGAAGAAATTCTCGCTGCGACGCTCCGGGCCTGGGCCTACGCGATACTCGGCCTATGGCTTTCGCAGACATTGCCACTTACCATCGGGCCTCCGGCCCTCAGATTTGCTAAGACTCTTCGCCATTGAGTTTTGTCCGGTTTCTGTCATGCTGCCTGCTGCTGCTGAATATATTCTTGCTACGACGCTCCGGGCTTGGGCCTACTCGGTACTCAGCCTATGGCTTTCGCAGACATTGCCGCTCACCCTCGGGCCTTATGACACTTCACCATTGAGATATGTCCGGTCCCTGTCATGCTGCTGCTGCTGCTGCTGAAGCAATACTCACTGCGACGCTCCGGGCCTGGGCCTAAGCGGTACTCGGCCTATGGCTTTCGCAGACATTGCTGCTCACCTTCGGGCCTCCGGCCCTCAGATTAGCTAAGATTCTTCGCTATTGAGTTTTGTCCGGATTATATCATGTTGCTGCTGCTGGAAAAATTTTCGCTGCTACGATCCTGGCTTGGGCCTACGCGGTACGCGGCCTATGGCTTTCGCAGATATTTTCACTCATCCTCGGGCCTTAAGGCACTTCACCATTGAGATATGTCCGATCCGTTGCTGCTCAGCCTCGAGCTACGGCCCTCGGGTTCGCTAAGACACTTCGCTTTTAAGTTATGTCCGGTCCCTGTCATGATGGTGTTGTAGAAGTTCTCGCTGCGATGATCCGAGCCTGAACCTTACGCGGTACTCGGCCTTTGACTTGTACATAAATTTCCGCTCACCCTCGTGTCCGCAGCCCTCGAGTTCGCTAAGACACTTTGCCATTGAAGTATGTCCAATCCCTGACATGCTGCTTCAGCTGAAGCAATTCTCGCTGCGATCCTCCGGGCCTGGGTCCTGCGCGGTACTCGCCCTACGGCTTTATATTAATGCTCACCGCGTCACGGCTTCGGCGTTCGGATTCTAAAAACTTGACCTTTTCATGCTCCTGCTGAAATAATCCTTGCTGCCTTTGGCCTTATTAGATTTTGGCCTGCTGCTGCAAAAGATAGATATTTATATGTAGAACGCGTAAATTCTTCACTAATGGCCTGGATAGTAAATGAAAATGACAAAACCTTCTACACACGCGGGCGAAGCCGCGGGTACAGCTAGTCATAAAATAAAACACGAAACATGAACATCATTATTTTAAATGAACATAATTAAATTATTACTTTCTTTGAAATTATAGTAGCAAACCATATTTTTTATATATATTTTCTACTGTCAATCAATTTTTTTTGACGTCCGATATCTAACTGAAACCACATTTTTCATACTTACGTTAGGCCCGCGGTTCTTTAAAACATTTTTTAAGCCAAACAACTCTTCTCAATCTTTAAATTTTCATATCCAATCCCGGGGTTAAAAACTATATCCATACAAAGCTTACGCACCGAAGTCCCGCGAAATGGCACTACCAATTCCGATCCTTGACCATGACAATGTCACAAATATTTGATAGTTTAATAACATTGCTGGGTGTAATCCCTCCTGGCCCGGACATGAGGGATTAAGTTTTTGTAGTTATCATTTCCATTTGACCCGCCATCGTGCATCGCCATATTGTGCGCGTTCAAGGCGGGGTTAGATAGGAATTCGCCCTTTGCGTAGGTACTGTTATTGGAATATTTGTTATCAATGAAGAGGGTGCGGTACATAAATAAAAACCGGTCTTGGAGTGTTTTGTAAAAGTGTTAATATTGAACTATATCCGCTAGCAGAAGGAGTCGTTCGCCGCGAACGTGTCGACGGCGTCGCGCCTGCTGGCTGCGCACGCGCGCGCCGCGTACTCGCGCCCGCGCGTGCTGGTGTGGTCCGCGCTCTACGCGGTTGCGATCGCGTTGTTCACGCACGCGCAGTATTACATACAGCTGCTCTGGCAGCACGTCCAGCGGTACGATGAGCACAAGGTCAGTTTTTAAGGTGACACACGTAAGTTGCGAGAGTATAGGAAAAATTGACAAAGCGTGAGTTGTGACGTCACACATTTTCCAAAGAGCGTTTTAGCTAGGCGCGATACTTGTCCAAATAAATATTGTAATTTTCCTATATTCAAATCCCCTTTCGAGGCTAAACATGAATTCTAGGGCAATTTTTGGTCAATACAGAACGTTATACTTGCGTTTCTAAAAATTGTAAGCAACCCTATTGTATATATAGGCAGGTAATATTAGTTTTTGTGCGGCACGTAAAAAGTATGAAAATAAATAAATATGTAATGAACTTCTAAAATTTATTGACTTTCCTTCCGATTTAAGGGACTGCTGTGGCGGCTGTTGCCTAAATAACTGTGAGCATTGCAAGATACTTGATCAAATATACTTATATAAATATAATAACATCGTTACGTGAGGCTTCATTGCACAGCAAGGCTGCCACGGTAGGTTCCGGATGCCGAAAAAAGGTAGTTATAGGTTGGAACAAACATGTAAGCGGTGCGCACAGGAAGGCCAGGGCTAGATTCCATCCAGGATTAGATTTCATGTGGTAAGCTAAGCCGGGTGGTGGGTCCGTTTTTGAAGCTATGAGTTTTAGTCGTAAAATATTTAAGTCAATACTAAATTAAATTATTTCAAGCCTGCTGTGGCTCATAAAATGTTAGTTTTTACAGTGTACTTAATAGTACTTAACTTAAAACTATGTTAGTTCACTGTTACTGGGCTTGTGAAGTCCACAACAGTGCATAATGTACGGACAGTCAAACCTGTCCGCAGTCATCGTAAGGATGCTGTTGGGGCTGGCGCGCACACGTCGTACTAGCGATGCGGCTCGCAGGCGCATTGTCGCTTTAAAACAGGTTACGTGTGCCTCGGCGAACATCTGTGAGGCACTGCAATAGCGCGGCAGCCCCAATACTAAGATAGGTCTCGCAACATCAAGACCAAATATTTGCGCTATCAATGATTTAGTAACAAGCAAGCAAAACTCATATTAAAGGAGGAGTATTCACCTTGATTCACGACTCCACGTTATTGTTACGATAACAATGGTACGCTTATATGTATGGCCAAGTCCAGAAGCTGCATACCTGCATCTGCCTCACAGGAGACCGTACATGTGAACTCACGTGGACACTTATGTCGTGGCGATAGAGTAGAGCGAATACTAAGCATGCACCTATACCTACAGAAATAACAAAAACTGACACCTATTTTATATGTGCTACTGTAGTCTATAGTCAGTTGAAAATTTATTTTGAACAAGAACGTAAATTATAATTACGATCATCGTTATAAGGGTGGCCGTAGTGCACAGAGCTAACTCGGTAGGTACCATCAGGTTCAAAATTGCATGGTCAATTTATCAATGAATTCATTCATAAATGGGCCATGCAATTCTGAACCCGATAGTACATGATATTTGAAGTTGAATATGAAATGTGTTGTCATTGAGCAGGTGGAGTACAACGGCGCGGTGGAGGCGGCGCAGACGCTGGCGGGCGCGGGGGGCGCGCTGCTGGCGGCGTGCGCCGCGCCGTCCGCGCTGCCCGCCGGCGCCGCCGCGGCGCAGGCCGCCGCCGCGCTGCTCACCGCCGCGCTGCCCAACATCTACCTGTCCTACGCGTGCTACATCCTCATCGGCACGCTCTTCCACTTCACCATCACCATGGCTAGGTTCGTACATGGCAACTTCTAGAGGCGACAGATATTTTGCTTGTATGTACCGTATCGTTCCAGTCGATAGTGTTATATTACAACTGCGCAGGAAACGCTTGTTTTGAGCTGAAGTTGTAACGTTACACTACATTCATTTATATAGCTCACCGCCTATTTTCTTTTGCAAGAAAGTGTATAACCTACCCCAGGTAACTCCTAAGCATTTTCTCTATGTAATTATTTACATCAGTTATCATTATTGAAAAAGAGATTTTGTTAAACGTTTAAAAAACGTGTTACCATACTCCATGAAATTTTGATATATTGCCTACTCGTTAACTTTATATTATCATTGCTTTTACATCACTTCTCGGAGACTGATGACTTTTATCCGAATATTTTAGATGTAAGACCGTTGCATCGTTACAGTGCCAAAATAGCCAGCCAGCTGAGCGACGAGAGCTGCTTCGGCCTCATATTCGGCATCAACATGTTCGTGGGGGCCGTGCTGCAGTCGCTGCTCACGCTAGCGCTGAACCAGACGCTGGCGCTAGAGCCCGACGCGCTGTACGCGGCGCTCGGCGCTCTCTACCTGCTGCTGGCGGCGGGCTGGCTGCTGGGCGGGCTCGCGCACACCTGCCGCCAGAAGCGGACCGCCACTACACAGTAGATAATGCTACCCACCGTGCTGCAGTCGCTGCTGACGCTGGAGCCCGACGCTCGGCGCGCTCCACCTGCTGCTGGCGGCGGGCTGGCTGCTGGGCGGGCTCGCGCACACCTGCCGCCAGAAGCGGACCGCCACTACACAGTAGATAATGCTACCCACCGTGCTGCAGTCGCTGCTGGCGCTGGAGCCCGACGCTCGGCGCGCTCCACCTGCTGCTGGCGGCGGGCTGGCTGCTGGGCGGGCTCGCGCACACCTGCCGCCAGAAGCGGACCGCCACTACACAGTAGATAATGCTACCCACCGTGCTGCAGTCGCTGCTGGCGCTGGAGCCCGACGCTCGGCGCGCTCCACCTGCTGCTGGCGGCGGGCTGGCTGCTGGGCGGGCTCGCGCACACCTGCCGCCAGAAGCGGACCGCCACTACACAGTAGATAATGCTACCCACCGTGCTGCAGTCGCTGCTGGCGCTGGAGCCCGACGCTCGGCGCGCTCCACCTGCTGCTGGCGGCGGGCTGGCTGCTGGGCGGGCTCGCGCACACCTGCCGCCAGAAGCGGACCGCCACTACACAGTAGATAATGCTACCCACCGTGCTGCAGTCGCTGCTGGCGCTGGAGCCCGACGCTCGGCGCGCTCCACCTGCTGCTGGCGGCGGGCTGGCTGCTGGGCGGGCTCGCGCACACCTGCCACCAGAAGCGGACCGCCACTACACAGTAGATAATGCTACCCACCGTGCTGCAGTCGCTGCTGGCGCTGGAGCCCGACGCTCGGCGCGCTCCACCTGCTGCTGGCGGCGGGCTGGCTGCTGGGCGGGCTCGCGCACACCTGCCGCCAGAAGCGGACCGCCACTACACAGTAGATAATGCTACCCGCCGTGCTACAGTCGCTGCTGGCGCTGGAGCCCGACGCGCTGTACGCGGCGCTCGGCGCGCTCCACCTGCTGCTGGCGGCGGGCTGCCTGCTGTGCTGGCTCGCGCACACCTGCCGCCAGAAGCGGACCGCCACTACATAGTAGATAATGCTACCCGCCGTGCTACAGTCGCTGCTGGCGCTGGAGCCCGACGCGCTGTACGCGGCGTTCGGCGCGCTCCACCTGCTGCTGGCGGCGGGCTGGCTGCTGTACTGGCTCGCGCACACCTGCCGCCAGAAGCGGACCGCCACTACATAGTAGATAATGCTACCCACCGTGCTGCAGTCGCTGCTGACGCTGGAGCCCGACGCTCGGCGCGCTCCACCTGCTGCTGGCGGCGGGCTGGCTGCTGGGCGGGCTCGCGCACACCTGCCGCCAGAAGCGGACCGCCACTACACAGTAGATAATGCTACCCACCGTGCTGCAGTCGCTGCTGGCGCTGGAGCCCGACGCTCGGCGCGCTCCACCTGCTGCTGGCGGCGGGCTGGCTGCTGGGCGGGCTCGCGCACACCTGCCGCCAGAAGCGGACCGCCACTACACAGTAGATAATGCTACCCGCCGTGCTGCAGTTGCTGCTGGCGCTGGAGCCCGACGCGCTGTACGCGGCGCTCGGCGCGCTCCACCTGCTGCTGGCGGCGGGCTGGCTGCTGTGCTGGCTCGCGCACACCTGCCGCCAGAAGTGGACCGCCACTACACAGTAGATAATGCTACCCACCGTGCTGCAGTCGCTGCTGACGCTGGAGCCCGACGCGCTGTACGCGGCGCTCGGCGCGCTCCACCTGCTGCTGGCGGCGGGCTGGCTGCTGTGCTGGCTCGCGCACACCTGCCGCCAGAAGCGGACCGCCACTACACAGTAGATAATGCTACCCACCGTGCTGCAGTCGCTGCTGGCGCTGGAGCCCGACGCGCTGTACGTGGCGCTCGGCGCGCTCCACCTGCTGCTGGCGGCGGGCTGGCTGCTGTGCTGGCTCGCGCACACCTGCCGCCAGAAGCGGACCGCCACTACACAGTAGATAATGCTACCCACCGTGCTGCAGTCGCTGCTGGCGCTGGAGCCCGACGCGCTGTACGCGGCGCTCGGCGCGCTCCACCTCCTGCTGGCGGCGGGCTGGCTGCTGTGCTGGCTCGCGCACACCTGCCGCCAGAAGTGGACCGCCACTATACAGTAGATAATGCTACCCACCGTGCTGCAGTCGCTGCTGGCGCTGGAGCCCGACGCGCTGTACGCGGCGCTCGGCGCGCTCCACCTGCTGCTGGCGGCGGGCTGGCTGCTGTGCTGGCTCGCGCACACCTGCCGCCAGAAGTGGACCGCCACTATACAGTAGATAATGCTACCCACCGTGCTGCAGTCGCTGCTGGCGCTGGAGCCCGACGCGCTGTACGCGGCGCTCGGCGCGCTCCACCTGCTGCTGGCGGCGGGCTGGCTGCTGTGCTGGCTCGCGCACACCTGCCGCCAGAAGCGGACCGCCACTACACAGTAGATAATGCTACCCGCCGTGCTGCAGTCGCTGCTGGCGCTGGAGCCCGACGCGCTGTACGCGGCGCTCGGCGCGCTCCACCTACTGCTGGCGGCGGGCTGGCTGCTGTGCTGGCTCGCGCACACCTGCCGCCAGAAGCGGACCGCCACTACACAGTAGATAATGCTACCCGCCGTGCTGCAGTCGCTGCTGGCGCTGGAGCCCGACGCGCTGTACGCGGCGCTCGGCGCGCTCCACCTGCTGCTGGCGGCGGGCTGGCTGCTGTGCTGGCTCGCGCACACCTGCCGCCAGAAGCGGACCGCCACTACACAGTAGATAATGCTACCCGCCGTGCTGCAGTCACTGCTGGCGCTGGAGCCCGACGCGCTGTACGCGGCGCTCGGCGCGCTCCACCTGCTGCTGGCGGCGGGCTGGCTGCTGTGCTGGCTCGCGCACACCTGCCGCCAGAAGTGGACCGCCACTATACAGTAGATAATGCTACCCACCGTGCTGCAGTCGCTGCTGGCGCTGGAGCCCGACGCGCTGTACGCGGCGCTCGGCGCGCTCCACCTGCTGCTGGCGGCGGGCTGGCTGCTGTGCTGGCTCGCGCACACCTGCCGCCAGAAGTGGACCGCCACTACACAATAGATAACGCTACTTAACATTAGGTGCAACGCGTTTTTGTACTGTTTTTACGATTTTTGTAATAAATTTGAACCCACGTGGGTTCAATATGCCTCAAAAAAGATATAGGATCACTGATAAAATGTAAAGATTAATTATAAAGCATTGACAAAACATCAATAACAATTATTGTATAATTAAGTGATAACATGCTTTTAGGTAAGAGGCTTGAGATTTCCACTTAATAGATAGAACATATTATATATAGGGATACAAGATAATGGAAAGTTGTACTTAATTGAAATCTTGTTGATATGGACTATCTGGTATAGTTTGTCCGGCGGCTTAAGGATAAATGCGCCATACTTTAAGTATGGAGCATTTGTCCTTACACCGCCGGAGAAACTATAGGTACTTAATTTTTTTTAAACTTAATTTCAGGTTAAAATGAAACGTAGGTATTATTTTATGTATATAAAATCCATATTTTTAACTGTGTAGATCTATAGAAATATGCTGTGATAGAATGTGATTTTTGCATATTGTTACTTGATATTTTAGACGTTAGTTATACCGGACGTCGAAGGTCAGTCGGGGCAAGTGCCCCTAGCCTACATGTTGGTAACCGTAAATAAAATGTTAGATGCGCTATTGGTAGAAGAGCCCACTGCTATATTTCGTACCAACTTGATACCGCGATGAAATGCACAATCGTTTCCCATAAAAGTGATACTAAGTCCGAATTTGATAGTCTATCACGGCGGAACTTGCCGAAAGTCACTTCCGGATGCTTCCGGCAAAAAAAATACCGACAGGTTTCGATTTTCTTTATCTACCAGTAAATTTCTAATTGATGCCATAACTATTATTTTGGTATCAGACCGGAGGTGACCTTTTTTTGACTTTCGGAAAGTTCCGCCGTGGCAGACTTTCAAATTCGTGCTTAGCATCACTTTTATGGGAAAGCATTAGTCGGTACGAAATATCGCAGTGGACTCTCCTACCATATGGACCGTCAGCCAGAAACAAATTTCATGTGTGACCAAACGCCTCCCAGGGTGTCGGAAGCCCGTGTTGCTCGAAGCTCCCAGGCGATCACTTGTGTAGTGATAATAACTCGATGGGCGATGAGATAATAACTCCTCGTGAAGGTCAGCGGCTGCTCCGTTGGTGGGTTTAAGGAACGGCAAACATTTCATCACGGCTGCCGTCGCTCAACCCTTCAACGGAGCGGCAGCTGACCTTCACAAGGCTTAATTAATACATCGCCCTTAACATAAGTTATCGCTTACAAGCACCAAGGCAATTTGTTCCTAGCTTACGGTCAATTAATACCATTACCGAACTTTTCCCAGTAAAGTATGGTACAGTCAGCATCATATATTATAGTTAGTTTAGTAGCAGTCTAAGTGGCCAAATATATCGTTACTGCCATACAAATACAGATTTGTACCGATATATTCGGTCTTGCTGGTTCATAAGTTCTGTCACTAGGGTTTGGACTGGTAAAATAGGAACTGTTAGAGGTTGCTTACTATTTCAATATATGGTTAAAAAGCCTATTTAACACTGATTAATTAACGATATTATTTAAGGCAAATTGTTGTGGCAGTTTTACAAAATTCCCTGTAACATTCTAAAAAGCGCAATAAAAAACCACGTCAAAAACACGCGCCCTGTTCGAGTTGATTTTGACCATAATTATTTTTATTCAATTTTAAGAGGCTTCTGTCTTGCATGCTGCATTAGCTTGATCATTTACCTTCATTTTAATATATAATTAACATGGGTCTACCTCACAAGAAGGCTAGTATACACAATTTTGAAAGACTACCTTGATGTATGGCATCAAAATCGTCGTGTTTTGCTCAAAACTGAAAAACAGACTGTAAGTCAACTAAATATTGGTTTTGAAATATGCCTTAATCATCTAATTTCATAAAAATAACAATTTGTAACTCTTGACAACTATAACAATGATCTTAACCAACTTTTGTGAAGAACAATTTTCATAAATCATTGGCGTATTTGGGTCTGACAACAATCTTCAAGTTTACAAGGATCTATAAAATACGCCATCTTTATTATACGTTAATCATATTATATTTTAATCTGTATGAAATAAGCTTTCTAATCAGGTCTAAATTTTTTTTTTATAAAAGCTTTGTATTATATTTTATCACTTAAAACCCTTGTGACAGAACTTAGGGACCCACTAGGTCCGTACGAGTTAATAAGATTGTTCAGATTCATTGGCGAAGTTTCCTTTTATGTTTGTATTTTGAGCATAAATTATTTCGATGTCATCGAGTTAGGATATTAGTAGAGGTACAGTCTCAAATAAGATTTACCGAAAATATGGCTCCTGAATTTTTTTCACCGGCCAGTCTTATCAAGTTATCTGGCTAAAGTCTATTAAAAATTACCGAGAAACTGCTGTACCAGTCGTTCTTACAGCACTATTGTGGAGCCATTATTTGGGCTGATTGTGTATCCCGTTCTTTATTACATATCTACACATCTATAGAAAAAAATGTAAAACGTAAAACCCCCAATCGGCTGAACCGATTTTGATAAAACATGTCTAAGATGACTCGCTAGAAAACCTGCTTTCAAATTAAAAAAACTCATTAAAATCGGTTCAATCAGTTTAGCGCTACAGTGCCACAGACAGTTATACAACCACACATACAGTTCTAACAACCCTCTTTTTGCCTTGGGGGGGTTAAAAATGTATTTACTCACTCAAATGAAATTAGTAAGCAGTAAAAAAAATTGTTAGCTGTAACAATATATATATTTATTAAGTATGTTCTAAATTTTAAGCATTCTTTGTTTAATACATTATATTTATTCCATCAGGCAATTATACGTTGTATAAATATTTAATTTTATTAACGTTAATAAATTAATAATTTTGGTATATAATAAGATTAATAAGGTATGTTGCATTTGAACAACATGTTCTTTAGGGTTCCGTAGCCAAATGGTAAAAAACGGAACCCTTATGGATTCGTCATGTCTGTCTGTCTGTCCGTCCGTATGTCACAGGCGTTTTACTCGAAAACTATACGACGTATCTGAATAAAATTTACACATAAGGTGTATTTTGTATGCAGCTACTTAGTTATTTAATTAAATTTGAAAAAAAAAAATATTTTTAGGGGGGCGCTCCATACAGGCAACTAAATTTTAAAAAAATTAATCAAATATCAACATGTGACACATCAATCGATAGGTCTTTCAAAATAACATTGAGGTTTCTTTGACTATTTTGTGATTAAGTCAATATTTTCTGAAATAATCGCTTCGAAAGTCAGAAAAGTTGTGTAGCCCCCCCCCCCCCCCCGTAACTTTTGAACCGTGAGTTCAAAAAATATGAAAAAAATTGAAGATATGCACCTTATCATATACTTTCTACGAAAATTGTTTTGAACATTATCGGTTAAGCCATTTTTGAGTTATCTCCAAAAAACTTCTTCCATAGGCATCAGATACGACCTTTTGGTATTAGTTTGGTTCTTATTCCATTGAAGGTACGGAACCCTCCTATGCGTGGTCCGACACGCACGTGGCCGGATTTTTTTTTCCTTGTGGATGAATTTGTTATGGATGTTTTATTATATTTCATCCTTTGATTAAAGTAAAATTCATCATCCTTTTGAGCTAATGAGTTTGACTGGTCACGGCATTTAATGTACACTTGACAAAGCACCTAAACTATACCATTTGTGACTAGAGGGGTTCCCTACAATACACAATTGTAACCATAGACTTCTTATAGGTTTTCCTGTAAAACTATAGGTAAAACATTTTTATTACGTCTTATTTTTATCTGATAAAGGGATAACGGAACAGGATTCCACGATCCCAAAAATATTTTGATTAAATTTTTCCATTTCAATTATTAGCACTGTCAAGAGTTTTTTTTACTTCACCCGTATATACAACGTTATAGTTGGACATGAGATTTTTCTTGAATGACTAAATAATAGGGCTCTCTAAAGCACCTTTTATTTTTTCAAGATCCATAACTGTTATAAGGTATAGATTTTTTCCTTGTGAAACAGGGAATTTCAAAATTGGTATTTTTTTAATTTTACATGTTTTTGCTTCAGAATGGTGTCAAAATTATACCATAAATGAATTTGGCATCCCCGATTTATACGAAAACGATACCAAATTTGGCCTAGTAGGTTAACTGATGTTGATATCAAGATAAAGTTGAGAGCCTCCCCCCCCTAAAAATTTGCATCAAAAATCTTGGTGGCTCCACTTCTCAAATCCATCCTTGGATCCTAAGGAATAATCAGGCCGAAGGAAATCCTTTGTTCACGAAAATCCGTATTTGACCTTTTTATGGCTTGTGCACACACAACTATAGTTAAGGTAAGCTTCTCCAGATTTACGTAAATAAAACTCAACCTCTGTACACTGAAAATATATATTAATTTATATAACATTAAAAACATTGATTTATCTGATGTTCATTTAAAATACCAATTTATAATTATTGGAATGATGTCTATGTGAAAGGAATAAGTTTAACTCACTTTAATAAAGTATTCAAATTGCTTAACTCACAACCTAGCAAATGCCAAATAAAACTCTAGTATTATTTAATTTACCTACTAACCCCTGACATGTCATTTTTTGCCATTTATGGCTGTGATAGATTATAACACTTGTACTAAATAAAGTAGGTACTTGGCAAATAGTGGTCACATCCTGTCAACCCCAATTTCATATAAATGCCGCTGTCAAAACGTGCTACTTGTGGTACGTCAGTTACCTTACTACAAATACACATACATTAAGTAGATGTCGGGAAATAGTACAAATTGTAACTTATCATTATTAGGCATACTGCATTGAAGAAGGCCTGGTCTTAAAGTATACATATGTACAAATTAATATGAAAATCACTGCAAATGTAGGCAAAACAATTGTGTGTAATTGTTGTCTTGTTTTGGCAAACTCTTGCTTCCTCTCACGTTTCTGTTTAGCTGTTTCTTTAACTGCACCTTTCAGCTTCCTCATGTTGACCCTAATAAAAAATAAAAATGGTAAAGTTATAATTACCACATTACAACCGAGTAAGTCCGTACCGAACCTACCAACTATAAGCCTGATAACTTAGTCATCTCATCAGCTTTGTCGACATTAAAAAAACATGCATAATAACTATTGGACTTATTTATAAATAGTCTAGTAATAAGATTATGTGTTATTTCGAATTCACAACAATGTTGTACAAGCCAAAAGATTGTGACTATAACATTTTATTACTACTAGAGGAACAATTATCAGGCACAGCCTTGCCATTGTTCTAGTAATAATGGTAAAAGGTATACCTTCTCTCGAAACGAAGACCAGAAAATTATGCTGATAAAGTCAGTAATAAAAGTTCCCTGGCGAATATGTAAGTAATTACAAATTAGCCACGTAAGATGATGTGTGTACATTACATTTTAATGTTATGACATTGACAGCTGAGCTGACAGCCAATCGAATTTTTAATATTTTTATACCAGCTGTACACTCTCAGGCAAGAGCACTCGGGAGAGTTTTCGGTCGGTCACCGAATTTGGCAGCCGTGCCGTCCACCGTGCGTTTGCTTTGACTCACTGACCCTTATTCTATGGCAAGGCCACCGAGTAAATAATAGTGCATGGCGCATGCAGTGTATACATACAGAATTAAAACGTAAAATCAATGTCTCAAATATCACATATACAAAAAGTTGTGACGTATGTCACACTGTGAGTTTATCTTATATATATATATATATATATATATAAGTTACGCTATGGTATGGATGTGTTTAGTGTTTCATTCATTTCAAGTTTACCCTTCATTGTAGGTTGTTAGGAGTGAGTCAAAGGTATTTATTTATCCCTTAACTGATGTGAGCTTGCTATGTTATAGTTATAGTAAATTTATAAATAGATTCTGAGGCTTGTAGCCGTATGATTCACAACAGTGTGACAATTTGCACCACCTTTACATTGGCAATGCATATTAAACTAATACATCATATTTTCATTCCATTGTTTGCTTAGGTGTTAAGCGAAGGCTTGCCGTTCGTTTTGCGTCATCAACATGGTAAGATAATTTGTTTAGCATTTTCTTTACCGCAAATTTGGGTAATAATTTAAGAAATTAGTATTCATTAAAGCTTTTCTGTGAAGAAATCACAAGAAACTGGACGAGGGTTGGAATTTCCTACCCACTTTGGGCCAACTTCTTCTCATGTACCTATGAGTTGTATGACCAGGTAGCCTAGCCCTAGTAGCCCAGCAGTGGGTCATTGATACTGATCAAATGTACAGTAACCTGCAATAATATCTGGCACAAACAAGACCGCAAAAATATGTGTCACACTCTTATGGCTCTACTAATAAGATTTTGTCAGATATTTTAGGTCTGTCCATTGTATAAGATAAGGTAGTCTAGCAGGAGCCTGTATAGCCTAGGTACGTAAGCTGTGCTAGTTTCTGAAAGATATTGTATCCCTCATCTATCCTTCCTTTCTATCAACATTAGTTTTGTGGAATAACATTAATTTGCTTTTAAGGGATAATTTGTGTTGAAATTAATTTTATTACATGCTTGATTGGACGTAAAAAATTATAATATTGAGTAGTTGCCCAAATGCAGTATTTAGTCCTACATAAAGAGCAAGCACTAATCCAAAATATAAGGCTATTTCGTTTTTAGCAAAAGCCAGCTACAATCCCTGGGGTTTGTTATGAGCATACCACTACTTCATAAAAACTGCTACACCGCGCATGCATGGCTTGCAAACCGAATTGCTCGAGCTTTTAACCAAAACTCAAAGATTAAAGTGCAAGTACACGTTAAACAGACCCACATCCTCAACCTGTGGAACACTGCAGTCATACATTGAAGGAACCAAGACAGAGGCCCCCCAGGTGAGTTTCCGTGCCGAATTCTGCTAAAGTTACCTAGCTATTGTAGAAGTCTTAAATACATAACTTACAACATACACATCAATCATTCTTATTTATTTCAACTCTGAAGTAATTGTTTATCTCGTAATAACTTTATTATTATATACAGTACAATAACTCATGTTCTTAAAAAAAAACCGGCCAAGTGCGAGTCAGACTCGCGCACCGAGGGTTCCGTACAAACCTTTACAACTTAAAGGTATTATAGATCTGAGTATTTGAGATGAATTTCAATTTAATTATCTCTACGCGTTTACGAGGAAAAAGGTAGTAAGTTTAAAATTTAAAAAAATATGTTTTTGTATGATTTTACTACAAATTTCTACTCTTTTGTAATTTTTCCATTGTATGCCATATGACGTTGCTTCGTGCCAAATATCTAGTTTCTGAGTTCACGTGCAGTACCCCGTAGGTTTTGCGAGTGCCGAAAAACTCTAAAATTTGCAGCATAAACGACTGTATCTTTTGATTGCGTTGGCTTTTAAGTTTGATTTTCATACAGCTCCAAGGGACAATAGACCTGAGTATTTGATATAAATTTCAGCTTGATACCTCCACGCGTTCCTGAGAAAAATGGTCTTGACAGACAGACAGACAGACGGACAACAAAGTGATCCTATAAGGGTTCCGTTTTTTCCTTTAGAGGTACGGAACCCTAAAAGCGGCTATGGAGATTGAACAATTAACTTTCGAGCGTGATTTAGCGATTAACAACATTCAAAAAATTGTAGACTGTTCTGACAATATAGCTAAATTTCGAGTTCGCGTAAAATAATTAGCTTCAATCAAAACATCATTCTTTCAAGTTAAAGCGAAGATTGAAAAGTTATCGGCAAAGAATGAGTCATTAGGCGTGTTCACACCGAACGCACCGCCTCGCGAGGAAATTGCCGCGCGAGGCAGCTCGGCTAGTTGGACGTGCCTCGCCCGAGGCATTGCGGCCGCGCTTGCGTTTGCCTCGGGCGAGGCACGCCACACTAGCCGAGCTGCCTCGCGCGGCAATTTCCTCGCGAGGCGGTGCGTCCGGTGTGGACACGCCTATTCAACCGTGATAATAATTTAGCTGTGAGAAATCAGTTCGATTCTTTGTACTTTAAGGTTCAAGTTGCTTAGATACGATTAAGGAAAAGCGTAAACAAATTGCGAACGAGCGGAACTAACGGAGTGTCACATGCGAGTTGCTGCGCTCAACAATCAACGCAATGGCATATTCGTTTACCTCGCTTATCTCTTCAAACATTGTCAGGTGTTTTAACTGAATGGAATGCGTTCTTTGATTTATATAAATCACATTAGTGGAAACAAGTATGTTGAGTAATTTTAGTACAACGGAATAGCAAAATTCGGCACGGAAGCTCACTGTGTTTTGGTTCCTTCGATGTAGGGCTACAGTGTTACACAGGTTCAGGATGCGGGTCCGTGTACTTGCACCGATTTTTGAGTTTTGGTTAAAAGCTCGAGCGGTTTGTGAGCCATGCGTGCGCGGTAAGTAGAAGAAATGTGCCAACACTGACCCCAGCAGGAGCTCGACTGGACGCGCAGAACGCATTTCCGGGTCCGCTAGTTCAAGATCTTGCAAATGCTTGAACTGCTGAATATTGTCGAGGGCTTGAGGAATATAGTTCATGTAGCTTGTAAGCTTAGGCAGAATATAAGCCTCAATGTAAAGCTTCGGCTTTGGTTTGTTGTGGGGTGTGACCTCGCACAACACGTGACCACGCGGCTGCACATCGCCACCAATGCCGGTGAATGTGGTAACCGACTGCGCGGGATGCCGCGGAAGGCCGAGACGCTGGACGCACGACTCAGATATGAGCATGGTCTACGGTCCTTAATCCACAAGGGCGCGTGTTACAAGGGTCGTATGTTTACAAGCGCAGTCGTAAATAAGACTATACAGTTCTTACGAGAAGGATGCCCCGCAGCTCCATGCAATGGAGTTGGCGTGGAGGAGTCGTAAGTAACTCAGGGCTCTTTTCTAGGGATTTGATATCCATCAAAAAAATGTTGATATATTGCATACATGTGGTGATCGAAATCCTCGATTACTATAAAAAGGTATGATATATCGAGCCTCTCAATTTCAATCAAAATAAGACAATTTACTATCTGTACCATTCATATGCTAAAGTAAGAATAATATGAGATAATATCCCGCTGTGATTGTTACGAAATCTAAAATAATTTTAAACAAAAAAGAACCGACTTCACTTAGCATCCACCTTTCTAAATTTATTTATTTATTTATTTATATTTACAATTTAATTACACAGCACAAAAAAAGCAAATGCTCGAGCTGCTGTAAAAAAATACTCTAATCACCATAGGTGTGCCTATAATAGTTGAAGGGTTGCCTCGATTTCTCCAGGATCCCATCATCAGATCCTGACCCGGTTACAATGGGACCAACTGTGAAGTGTGAAGCATACTCTTTCAACAAAAAAATAATTTTCCAAATCGGTTCAGCCGTCTTCGAATAATCGGTGAACATATGTACATAAAAAAATAGCAAAAAAAACAAAGATCCCGACGAATTGATAACCTCCTCCTTCGAAATCTTGAAGTCGGTTGATAATCATGCCGCCCAAGAAAATGAAGAGTAAATAAAATATTTATTTCGACTAGTGTTGTATGTTGTGTTGTTGTTGACAGTAGGTAAAATCAATATATATATATATTTTTGGATAAAATATTTTGCTACATCATTTTATTGTTTTTGCCCCAAATCGGCACACGTATAGTCATAAGCTCATTCCATTATAGGGCATCTACTCAGCATATTTTTATTTATCGAGCTGTGTTACTGTTATAGTATAAGTTATAACTTAAAATAACTACTAAGATTACACTGATTGAGTAATATGTGTATATAAAAAGATTTATGGTTACATAACCTGAAATTTTATCATATTTTATGCTTGTTTAACCTCAGGAGTGCATGGTATGGTTAAAGTTTTTCAGGAGTTTCTCAAGCACTCTGCATAAATGTAATTTTAATTTATGTTCCAGTTGGGTGTGTCTGAAGAAAAACGTCAAGTTCCAAAGATGTTGCAAAAAATTTTGCATTATGATGTCCAGATTACGAAAAAGTTTGTTGATGGTGCGCTGCGAAACACCGCCTTGAGGTCACTGCGCAACCATGCCAAGTTTCTTGAGGTAACTTAACTAATAAAACAAATGCTTTCTTGTAAGGTAATAATCCATACTAATATTATAAATGGGAAAGTGTATGTGTGTGTTTGTTTGTCCGTCTTTCACGGCAAAGCGGGGCGACGAACTGACATGATTTTTTAAGTGGAGATAGTTGAAGGGATGGAGAGTGACATAGGCTACTTTTTGTCTCTTTCTAACCCCCCACTTCCCTAAAATGGGGGGTGGAAATTTGTATGGTTTGTTACCCCGAATGTAACGCGAGCGAAGCCGCGGGCAAAAGCTAGTATTTATATAAAATATGAGTTTGATGATGAATTGATGATGATTGAGTAATATAATAGATGAAGATAGATTTACACACCAACTCCACATCCAACACAATTTTAATACTGAAGCTTAAACAAACGGCATTTTAGCAACTTGTTAATACGAGCCGCCTTGCGAGGAAATTGCCACGCGAAGCAGCTCGGCCAATGAGTAGACGTGCCTCGCCCGAGGCATTGCGGCCGCGCGTGCTTTTGCCTCGGCCGACGGCTCGTTCAGTGTGGACCCGCCTAATTGTAATTATTTTAACTTATTTGATATTATTTTTACAGGTATCCTGTCACGGTATAGTGTGGCTGGCTGGGTGGCTTAGTTTTATTTGGTTATTTAACAATAAAGACCTGTATCAACTCCAAGTCAATATGTTAATAGGTAAATAAAAAATAAACAACATCTTTCTTGTGTTATGCAATATGTTATTGTAAACATTAGTTAAATTTACATATTTCGACGGAATGAAATACGTTTGTAAAATGGATGTATACACAACAATAAGATGTACCTATTATGTATCTAGCTGGCCAATGACATTGATTTATTAGTATAAGACTACATTAACAATTTTTTGTTTGTTTCAGCACTTATATTGGATATTGTTATAATAGCTGTTTTAAAAGCTTTTGTCCGAAGGCGAAGGCCTGTACCCATGAACAAGCTAGCAGCAATTGGCCCTGACAAGTATTCATTCCCGTCGGGGCATGCCAGCAGAGCCGTGCTAGTTACCTTCACCCTGGTGTACTTGAGCCCGGTGTCAATCATATTCTACCCCCCTCTCCTTGCGTGGGTAACATCTGTGTGTCTGTCGAGAGTGCTGGCAGAGAGACATTACTTCCTGGATGTTATTGCTGGCTGTGGTCTGGGAGTTGCAGAAGGGCTCTTAATGTATTTGATTTGGTTATCTCAGAGCACCTCTGCCAGCATTTTATCTTCACTCTCTGATGAAAAACTAGACGGAGGAGAATATCACGTTTGAAAAGTTCCAAAATGCATTTTAGGTAGGAAAAAAATATCAATAACTAAAGTTTCAGAGCTAGAGCCTGCCCAACGAGGCCAGTCACAAGCTATTTTTTTTTAAATTATTTATGTGGTCTGTCAGCTTTGATCTATCATTTCAATTTCTTAGAACAATGTAATAAGTGTATTAATTAAAATAAAGGAAATCTACTTATCTTTCAGTTTATTGGCGTTTGATTGTCTAGTAGTAACTACCACGAAGATAGGTTATTTTCACCTTATACATATTATAAAATTTTCGGATAATGAAATGTGTGAAACATAAGGCCTACCGCGCCGCTGAGACAAAGCTGTGATTCCATCATAAGTTGATTTTCCTCCTGTTTACGCACGACTTGTAAACATTCACAACCATGCGACAAAAAAATCGTTGACGGCTTACTTAACCGATTCGTTGCGTCTTCCATTTTCGAAAACTTGGCTGTGTGGCGGCGAACAATTATTTCATGACACGACAGGCGTGCCATACGCCATAGAATTTGATGACACGCCTATCGTGTCATCAGCCATGTGTAAAAAAATTGGTATTTTTTTGTGTTATTTCACTGATTTAGACTTGATTGAGTTTATTTGAAATCAAACCAAGGAAGTGAACTAATTAAAACGTTGTTTTAAATTTTTAGTAGCATTTAAACTACCTGTTTTACTTGAAATGGATGGTAAGTGACTTTAAAAATTCAGGTATCACAAACATTTTCTACTAAGTACAATTTTTATACATACATGTATTGTATAGTGGGCTAAGTTAGCTCGGCTAACAGAATGGGTAAATATATTTTTTTTACAGTGCGACGCGATTTAAAACTATGCATTCAATATTTTCATGATTTCTCCTTGAATTATTTATTCGAGCGATATAGATAACAAATAATTCGTCTTGAATCACAAAACGTAAAATCTTCAATGTAATATTTTTGAGGTACTAGGCATACATTTTTATTTTATAACTAGCCTTTTCCCGCGGCTTCGCCCGCGTACTATAAGTACTCAAAAAGGATACGATACCCATGTTGATTTTCAGACTTTGTGACCACATTTGCCCCTTTTAGGGGTTGAATTTTCAAAAAACCGGAAACACGTGTTTACTCATTTATCATTAGGAATACTCGTGTGAAGTTTCGAATAAAATAGTCTAACAAATCTTGATTCGCCATACAAACTTTGGACCCCCATTTTACCCCGTTAGGGGGTGAATTTTGAAAAATCCTTTCTTAGTGCATCCCTAGACCTTATAAGGAATCTATGTGCCAAATTTGGAATATCTAGAACCAGCTGTTTGGGCTGTGCGTTGATATGTCAGTTAGTCAGTCAGTCAATCAGTCAGTCAGTTTCTTCTTTTATATATTTCGATGAAATATTTAAAGAGGTTAAATAGGTAAATATGTAGTTCTGGTATCTATGACATTAGGCCGTATTCGCAAGCTAAGAGATAGAATGATACATACAACCAATGTTTATATCTCCGTTTGCCCTACAATTTAGAATGACCATTCCATATCGGACAATATACACGCGGCTTTAATAATTGCCATTGGCTGTTTGCATTGATATTTGGTAGTCAAAAGGAATATTTAAAAGGTAAAAAACAATACATTAATGGATTGTAGTAGAGTTTGTGCGTAAAAAAAAGTGTTATGGTTTATATGAGAATTCACACGAACTATGTCACTTCACTTTCCGCATAGATTTCAACTTTGCGTTATTACCAAATCGGTAATAAACGAACTCTGTCTGTCTGCCTGCCACAAACCCAATTTTCTCAGAAACTACTAGACCGATTGAGCAAAAATTGTGTACACATATGTAAGTCAGCAACCCAAAGGCAGGTATGTAACGCCAGTCTATAAATTTTAAATATGGGGGGCATTCGTGGGGGGTAAATGAGAAATAATTAAAAATTTGCAAAACTTTAATGTATGACATATCGAATAAAACGGCTTAATATTTCAAATATATTTTTTGTATAATTTTAACGTATGTAGTTTTGAAGTAATTTAAAAAAAACCGGCCAAGTGCGTGTCGGACTACACATAATGGGGAGTCCCGTACCTTCAATGGAATAAGAACCGTAAGTCCAAAAAGTTACAGGGGGAGGACACAATTTTTCTTCGAAGCGATTATTTCTGAAAATATTCACTTAATCACAAAATGTTAAACCTCGATGTAATTTTTTAAGACCTATCGATTGATGTGCAACATGTTGATATTGAGCGTTGGGCGCCCTCCCAAATTTTTTTTCTGCAATTTATCTACATAACTAAATAGCGGCATACAAAAGACACCTTAAGTCTAAATTTCATTAAGATACGTCTTATAGTTTCAGTGTATAAAGGCTGACATACGGACGGACGGACAGACGGAGATGACGAAACTGTAAAATTGACCGTCCCCGTCCCCCCTTATCTCTTAAACTGCTGGACCGAAAATTTTGAAAAAAATACTGACATTCGTTATTTACGTATAGATTACAGGAAAAATAATAGGATTCTACACCGTGAGTCGGATTTAAGAAAAAAATCAAGGCGCGAGTCTGCCTCGCACTCGGCCACCAAGATTCTCATGAAATCATGCTAAAACCATCTTTTTTCACATAATGTATTAAAAATCGGTTGATGTGATAAATAATTATCCGTCAAATACCAACTTTCGTACGTTACGTAGCAAAAACTAGTGACACAACTTTCCAAAAGATGACGATGCACCCTGTACCCGTACAGGGGGGGGTTCGACGTGCCGATTTTCAAATATCATAAGATTGTCATAAAAAAATGAGTTTTATAAGAATGTTTATTTTTCTTTGAAACAACGCAGTAATTGCAACGAAAATCTTAATAGTTTTTTTATACAAGCATTTATGCGACCAATATCGGAGCGGAAATTTTAGCCCCTCTTTGGGGCAAATTGTTCCGGATAGATTATGCTAAAAGATTGTCATAAATGTCTATGCTCTACACCACAAAGTGCTACCTATGCTTTTTCGGGCGTCATGTAAAAAATAATATCTTTTCTAGTCACCCGTTTTCATTTGATTCTACTCCTTTAGCTAATGTTTTAAATATTTTACATCTTTAAGTCCTATTTTAGTAGTTTCGCATCGTATCTAATGATCAACCAAATTTTTTTTTTGTACAATTGAGGTCGATCGAGGTGAGCTGTTTTTGGGAAAAACTTGCCCTTTCAAAATGGAACATTGAGCCCCAAGTTGGGGATACGGACTAACGCTGGCGTACTGGGAACCGTGTCGATCAATTTAAAAAATAACTAAACAAGAAGATACCTAAATAATATCATTATAATTTAGGAAAACAACTCTTGAATCGATTCAAAGTGCGCAGATACAGGCCAAATAGGTCAAGCACGAAAAATGTAGAAGTGTATCATTTTGATAGCTTCTGAATGTTTGCTTGCACACCCATCCACTCAACCGTCAGGATTAGTGGAAATAAAACTGTTGCCAATATGGCGTGTTATCTGAGGTTATAATTGCGCATTTTGACCGTATCTCTATCTTTATTTAAAAAGTTATTGAGGTCGGCACAATAAACACCCGGCACTTCCAACCCCACTCTCCCCTACGTTCGTTTTCTACTTCGCGGTGTTAAGATTTTTCCTGGATTAATGGGGGAAAAAACGATGTATATGAAGAATAGCCGCGAATACTTGCAAGCGTTTATGGAACGTTCGTACGGAACCCTCGGTGCGCGAGTCAGACTCGCACTTGCCCGATTTCTTAAAATTTGTGTTCTGAAGTTTGTCGATAATGTGATTAATGTGGAACTTCACTTATCGAGTTTGCTACAGTACGGCAAACATTTCCGAGCATACTCGAGAAAAAAATATAATTTTATTTCATTAACGTATATTATGTATTTTGGCTGTTTGTATCCTTGCCTTGGTCTAAGAATACTACCGAAACGAGATAAAATAAGGAGTTTATTCTGTCATTTCCGTCTATTTGTTTATAATTTACGTCTCGAAGTAATTGTTAACGGATAAACTACGCAAAATGATTGCTACGTTTTTACTAATTTAACTAATTTGATATACCTATAGATAAAGAGTTTTTGAAAATCATATAATTTGAAGTTAAATTGAAATCTTGTTGTAAGATGTTATTATGATTAGTTATTCCATGAATAATAATATTTAATAAGTAATGTTTAGGCCGTAAAAATAATGCAACTTGAAAAGGTTGTTAACAACTGATTTTGAAAAATTCAAACAATATCTAGAATATTCCAGAAACGAAGGCTACAAGCTTGTTCTACGTGACAAACAATAATAATTTTGTTCGGGGAAAACCCTTCTGATATGTAATTTGAAGAAGTTTTAATCGATTTTAAAATGACACTCCTCTCGTGTCATACGCCACACGTTAAAAACATTGATGACACGCCTGTCGTGCCATCCGCACCGAATCGGTTAAGGCATACTAAATACCAGAGCCCCACACCACACACGGTTTGCCACCAACCGGACGTTTGTTTTGACCCTTAACCTTTTGAACGCCACGCATAGAACAGAAAAATCGTGCCACCAGCGCCAGAGCGAAATTTGCACGAGCGCACTCAGATACCGTAGTGATTGGAAAACAACATATCGACGAAACATTTCTTTCCGCCTAATAGTGGAGTTAGTTAGGCAAAATCACTTTAGATATTTAGAAATCATAATAGTAAAGAATATTCATTTCGTATTTTTCTTATACACCTAAAATCAACTACAAAAATATGAAAATTCATATACACTTTTATTTTATTTTGTCAATATAGCCACAGCACTACTGAAGTGATAACGTCACGCGCTGACGTGTTATGACGGCTTAGGCGCTGGTGGCACCGTAACTAAACTTATTATGAATGTTAGAGTTGGGGGTGAGAGATATTCATTCATTTCTGTATCGATATTTCCGTGGTGTAACTGTATGAAGGAAAATACGTTAGGTTTTTTTAAGTGTTTAGAGTAAAAAAATGTTTAACAATAACATAAAATAAATAAATTTTATGATAAAAACGAATGAACATCGGACAGAACGGGTGTGTAGGCAAAAACACCTCGCGCACATTTCCTTCTTTTGTATCTAAAGAAACTTGGTATATCCCTGATAATGACATATTCTTTGTTCACTTAAACTCGGTCTCTCACCGATAACATTCATATTGGTTGACATTTTATCTAAAATACCATTTCATTATTTATACTTATTTGGTATGAATGAAATGGACCGAAAGCCCACGTGTCGTGGTATTTATCATTGTTTAAGGATTAACAAGAATGCGTCGAAGCAATAAGATTAAAAGAAACGACATACACATTGTTAGGTTTTAAATACAGCCCTTATAGCACGCATTGTATTTATTTCAAAACTCTTTCTTTTTTAATAATGCATATATTAAAGTAAAAATTATAATATACTTATACCTTTTTTAACATTACGATATGTGGTTCCTAAAACTAATCTTCTGCACGAATCACAGTTTAATAATTAGTTTTATTATATAATAAAGCTTAAAATGCGAAAAACATTCATAATTACAGTGTTTGGTTAATGTTCATACAATAATCAACATCGACCACTATGCTTTCAAACGAACAACACTATTTCGAAGTGACGTCACGCCGCTTCACGTGATTACCCGTCAACGGCGAGGAGGGCAGTGCCTTTTTGTTCTTTTAAATAGCATTGAGGTATTTTCTAATTTTTTCTTGAGTTACGGGTTATTTTGAATGAAATTTTAACTAAAAAGATAGGTGAATGGTAGAGCTATAATAAATGTACAAAAATATTTCTATAAAGGTTGTTTATTAAGGAGTATCTCTCATTTTGGACGTTTTAACATGTCATGGCGCTGAGAGCACGACTTTTCGTTGACGTGTTTGAACGGCTTTGGCGGTCAAAGGGTTAAATCCCTGTTACATTTGGCCTAGTTAGCTTCCTAAATGATTGGAGATCGTCAATTCCGGGCCCACTTGCGATAATGGTCTCGTATAAGGTTTGTTCATAAATTTTAAGCAAATTATGTTTTATGTCTGCCGCATGAAGTTATAATTGAGGAGTGTCTTTTCAAAAAGGCTTATTTCCATTTTGAACTTTTTTTTAACTGTCAATGTAGTTTTGCTTAAAATAGAGAATTAAATATATTCTTTGAGTTTGAAGTTCTAATAAGTCTCTTCTTGTCCTCTAAAAAAAGATTCAAATTTCAAAGTCCGGATCAAAAGGGCCTATTTCTTTCTTATAGTATGAGAAAGAAATAGACAGATATGACAAATCGGCCTCTTTCAGTAAATAAAAAAAAGGATGTAGAAAATTTCTTTAAAAAAACAGATTGGAGACGATTGGATAAGATTACCGTAGCTGGCTTGGTGTAGAACCATATTAGTACCTAATCATTATATAGTATCAGTAAGTATATGAAAATCGAGACGAAGTCTGCGATTGTTGCGTTGCGAAGATGATGCAGACGAAGTTCACGTTTAGTAACTAAATTTATTCTGCCTTAACTTATTTTTAGTAGTTAAGTTTAATTTCACAATAAAAAGTTATCCTTTTCAAAAGAGTTTATCTCTATAATGTCCAAATCAAAAAGGTTTATTTCTCACAAGGCCGCAACAAAACGGCTTAATTCCAAAAGTTCGCATCAAAAGGGCTTAATTCTGAAAATGCATGGTAAATTAACATAATAATTTAGTTAGATAAAACAAAATATGTGGTGCCATAACATTTATATCAACTTACTTAAATACAATATCGAAAATAAAGTAATAATATCGAAATGGAAACCGTGGATTTCTGATTTCCTAAATTTCCCAAAAAAAGTTCAAAGTGGAAATAAGCCCTTTTGAAAAGACACTCCTCAATTTGAAACTGGAGTGTGCTCTTCGGCCACAAGGTGGGACCGAAGGAGTTGGTGGTATAGGGGGATGCGTCTCGTTTTGATTATTTTTCTATTGAGTAATGTCTGATACTACCATGGATTTATAAAAAGTGGATGTAATTGTTGCACTTTTTCCCTAACCACAGATTATAAGGTTCATCTGATGAACCTTATTACCGTGTAAAACAGTCGTTCATAGGTGACTAGAAAAAACGGTCCCATAGAGGGCATAATATGGGGGGCGGTATTTCACTCGAACTCGTGACAAAATTGGCACACATTGACATTTTGACTTGTTTTCATGCTGGCATTATAACTCCCTAAGTCGAAGCGGGACGCGGCTCCCTAAATTACTCTCTCTTTGGGCCTCGCTTTTTGGCCCAAGAGTGTACTCCAGTTTAAAATTACAACTTCATGGATACTTTTTAATATTTTATTATGATTTCCGTTTCATTATCATGTCAGATTTTGTAGAAATTCTTTAAAAAACCGGTATTTATTTTGTGCTATACTTTAAATCTGTGAAGTATGGTATACTTACCTACTTAGAACTATTGTTCTATGGCCATCGTTGCCATAGTGATTTTTCTATTTGAAAAAAAAAACACTTCCGTCAATCTATCCCAAAAATATTCTGTCTTGACTTATGTGTACTACGATCAAATAAAACAAATATAAATAGCTTCAGCTTCTATTCTTATTTAACATTATTAATATACGAAGTTCATTAAACGTCCTAAAGAAACATCAGAACTTCACAAAATCATAAACATGTACGCTTTGAAATATTGTCCTTAACACATTCATGGTTTTTCATCCCGATTTCTCAATTTTCCCGTTACATTTCATTATTATTTTATGACCACCCTGATCTAGAAATTAAAGCGAATGTTTTGATATCTATTTCATAATTATACGCACCTTTATGATCTGGAGCAAATCGCCTTACAAAAATTGACGATCTCCTTTAGTAAAGTCAAGTAAAGCGTAACCTGATTTAGCAAGTAATTTTACTATAAAAAAAGTTAGGACACTAAAAAAAGAAAAGTGTAACAAGGCTTTTACGTAACATACGGTGAGATTCGGTTCGGGCCGGACACGGACCGATAAGGACGCTGCTAGCTGTTAGAGTGAGAGGTATACATATAGCTATTACGAACCGAATCTCACCGTCTATTACTAGTATTACTACAATCACAGAATAAGTAATAGTAGAAATCTCCTAGTGAGTTTTATATTATTATTCTTTGGTAGAAATATTGTAAGCCTTAAACAGCTATTAGACATGGCAATTTGTAGGGCCCAACCTGTTGTGTATCCTGCCTCTCCCTCACCCTCCTTTAGCTCCCTACGGGCCCAACCTCCTATTACACCTCCCAACACAACAGGTTGCCACAAATTGCCATGTCTAATAGCAGTTTTAGGAGTACTTATAGTACAGATACATATTAGGCCTTAACTAGTTTATTGACAAATTCTGATAGCTCATTTGTAACGAATATACCTTGAATATACACTCGAATATGCCATTTGTTCACCAAGACCTGAGGTTTCTTTACAGAGCTTATCGTAAAACGGGAAAATCGGAATTCCGCCATCTGCCTCTCTATCGCTCGAATATGCAAGAGTGATAGAGAGTGTGTAGGTACTTAAATCAATTTCGATTTTCCTGTTTCGCTGTAGGCCCTCTATTTGTGCTAGTGCCGCACCCTAGGCAGAGATTTGCGTAATATTCCCTATTTGTGCGAGTAGCACGGCGAAAGCAAGCGACGGGAGCTCGGGAGGCATGCCAAAATATACTTCCAGCGGCAGCGACGCCGAGCCGATGTACTACGCGCTGTAGTAAAATCAAAAGCTTGCGCGAAGCATGCCACCGCTCCCGCCGCAAAGTCGTAACGTAACCATGCAGGCCGTTAGGTTTAAAAAAAAAACACCCTGTTAAACTTGTCCTAAATAATTTAGCTAGTGTAACCGCATTTTACGAGTAAATTTACTACTTAGTAAAGTTGGGATCCTTATTAGGACAACAGGTGTTAACTTTACGGTAGACACTCGGTGTGCCTATTTACATTACATCTACTACTTAGACTTAGAGAATTCAATTCTCAAACATCTACTACCTCCTTCTGTCTACTCTGCCTACCCTCTGCTTATTACTTAAGGGCGGGCGCGCACGAGCAACTTAGTCGCAAGGCGATTTATTTGTCTCTTTCGACAAATGAATCGCCTCCTCGCCGTGATGCGCGCACGAGAGCGACAGCAACACGACTTTTTTCTACGCAGTCATCAACGTGGAGATTTTGAAGAGAAGGTTGTGGTCGTTGCACTCGTAAATTCGGGGTCGATCGAAAATTCAAATAATGTAAGCAAACCCATTTATCTTCATTGTTTCGCATTCACGCACTTTTAAAGAACAACCATGGTTTAAATCTTACGATTTATACATAAACTTGTTATTTAAATTCATTTTAGTAAAATAAACGTTAATAACTTATATTTCAGACAAAACGAGGTTCTTAGAAAATATTTTTTTATGTGTCAAATCCTGTTTTTGCCTAGAAAATAGAAATGCAGCCATATTTTACTCAATAGGAAGTTTCCACCTTGTTGTCATTATGTCAAAAAATTTAAGGAAATAAAATATTTTCAATTTTAATTTTATTTTTTCATATGTTTAACTTGTATAAATATAGATTTATGGGTCTGCCAATTTGATAAATTTCCAAAAACTGAATCGACAAAAAGCAGACAATAGGTAATTATTAAATTAATTTGTAAAGCAGATAAGAAATCATATCATATAAGAAAATATTACTGTAAAATTGTAAAATACACATCATTGCTATGTTAATTATGTCGATCAATCACAAATATTAACGTCTTTGAAAACCTATAACATCGGAACTTTGTGGATATACTATTTTGCGTTATGCTGTCAAGTGTCATTAATAGCAATTAATGTATGATATTCTGTGGATATTAAGTAAAAGTAAAGTCAAATCCTCTCTATTGCACACCTCAGAATAATAAAACAGCACACCAAACTCTTTTACATATGAAGAGAGGCAAACAACAGGCGGCCTTATTGCTAATAAGCGATCTCTCCCTGACAACCAATGGATGTATTACTTTTCGTTAAGCTGTCAAGTGTTATGGCACTTGAAAAGTCATAACTTTACAGAATTGCTAAAAGATTATGCTTCTGCCACCATATTGGAATCTCAACAATGATGGCTGTATCTCCGTTAATATTTGGCCTGAAAATCTATTATGTATATATAAATTTATTGCTCTTTAACTTTGCCATTCAAGGTGTACACAAAAACTGCTTAGTTTATGAGATATAAACGAAAAACTGAATAAAAATTGGTTGTTGTCCCCCCTCCAAATTCCACAAGGTTCTCGAGGTCGAAAATTTATAAGAGTCTTCTTCGTGGCATACCCCCAAACTACCCGTTAAAGTTCCATTGAGTTTGGATTACTTTCCAGGTGAAATGTACTGCTGGACTATGAGTAACAGTCATACAATAATTTTAAACAAAAAAGAACCGACTTCACTTAGCATCCACCTTTCCAAAAGCAAATGCTCAACCTGCTGTAAAAAATACTCAAATCACAATAAGTGTGCCTATAATAGTTGAAGAGTTCCCTCGATTTCTACAGGATCCCATCATCAGATCCTGACCTGGTTACAATGGGACCAACTGTGAAGTATACTCTTTTAAAACAAAAAAAGAATTTTCCAAACCGGTCCAGCCGTCTTCGAGTAATCGGTGAACATACATAAAAAATAATTAGCAAAAACAAAGATCCCGACGAATTGATAACCTCCTCCTTCGAAATCTTGAAGTCGGTTGAAAATAGCTATAGCCGGCTGGCCGGGTTTGAATGAAAAGAAATTACCGTTTTACAGAAGGTCGTAGTTCAAGCAAGAAACTCCTAACTCCTAATTCTGGTTGTATCATCATCCTTCTTAGTTTTGAGAGCGACTAATTTCGACTAAAAAGATCTGCTGAGCTGAAGGCAACGCTCGCTGTAGAGCCGAACGTCCGAAGCGCCTTAGTTGAAAATGCCTCTGCGGTAGTAGCAGGACCGAGATCGAACACAAATTAATGATTAATGTCATAAAGTGAACCGGAAGTCCGAAAGCCCGATAAGGCATCATTTTCATTGAGGCGGATATGAGAGCAATAGTGAAAAAACCAACCAATAGCTTTGTCCTTTAACGGCTTTAATTAAGAAACTGTGACCTTTTGACATTGGAAATGTCTTTTCGTTCGTTCCAGTATAGGCCCCGATTTCACGAAAAAGTGCGATCCTTGACATTGGAAATGTCTTTTCGTTCGTTCCAGTATAGGCCCCGATTTCACGAAAAAGTGCCATCCCCTTATAACTCGGAAAGTTGTGGAGATATGATATTTAAAAATGACTCAAAAGGCTCATATTTACGAGAGCTGTAAGTAAGATGCAAAAATATTTTTTCGAGAAAATCAAAAAAGAAAAAAGTTATGGCCGGAATAGTGAAAAAAAAATCAATTTTTTCCAAATTTTTGAACTTGGCGTTCGATATTTTGGAAACGAAGAATGATATCAAAAATTTGAGAAGAATTCCTCTGGACAATTTAGTCAGCTACAATTTAAGCCTAAAAAAAAGACGATTGGGTTTAAGGGTCTGCCCTGTAGCCTAACCTTTTTGAATAAAGTCAGAACGACATTTTTCACATTATTTTTTTTAACTGACTTAAAGATTTCAAAAGAGGAGGTTCTCAATTCGGCGTGTATGTTTTTTTTTTTTTTTTTTTATGTTTGTTACTCCATAACTCCGTCATGGGGAATCGAGGGAACTCCTCAAATGTTAATGGCATACACATGTAGTGATTTTTATCAACAAATCAATCATTTTCATTCAAAACAGTGACATTTGATTAAGCGGGACTGCTGATGATCATCAGAAGGGAACTCTTCAACGACGCATAGTTCACGTTTGGCGATTCCTCCTCTTATCGAACACACATCGGTGTTTGTTAAGCAAGTAAGACTGTCAGGGCAAATTTTCGTCAAGCTCAAGTTCTGATGATGGGATCCATTAGGAATCCAGGGAACTCCTCAAATCTTAAAGGCAAACACATAGTGATTTTTGTATTTTTATCAACAAATCAAGCATTTTCATTCAAAAGAGTGACTTTTGATGAAGTGGAACTGCTGATGATGATCAGAACGGAACTCTTCAACGGCGCATAATTCACGTTTGGCGATTTCTCCTCTACGATGTGATTGTTAAGCAAGTTAGATTGTCAGGACAAATTTTCGTCAAGCTCAAGTTCTGATGATGGGATACATGCGGAATCGAGGGAACTCCTCAAATCTTAAAGGCATACACATAGTGATTTTTGTATTTTTATCAACAAATCAAGCATTTTCATTCAAAAGAGTGACATTTGATGAACTGGAACTACTGATGATGATCAGAGCGGAACTCTTCAATGACGCATAGTTCACGTTTGGCGATTTGTCCTCTTCGCTATGTTTGTTAAGCAAGTTAGATTCTCAGGACAAATTTTCGTCAAGTTCTGATGATGGGATCCAGGAGGAATCGAGGAAACTTCTCAAATCTTAAAGGCATACATAAAGTGATTTTTGTATTTAAATCAACAAATCAAGCATTTTCATTGAAAACAGTGACATATTGATGAAGTGGAACTGCGGCTGATGCCATAAACATGTGAAATGTAAAATGAGAAAGGAATTCTTCAACGACGCATAGTTCACGTTTGACGATTTGTCCTCTTCGCTGTGTTTGTTAAGCAAGTTATTTCATTGTATAGAGTGCACCATCTACAATAATCCTTCACCGGCTTCCCCCATTGACGAAGTCGGTTTTTTTTTGTTTAAAAAATATTTAGCTATGTGCCTACCATTTCTCGAGTTGACTACGGTTTGTAATGTAATAATTTTCTTGTACACATTATATCCTGCTTATTAATCTAAAAATGAAATATGTATACTTAGGCGCCACGGCGACAATTATTCAAACTTCGATATGCGTGTGGAAATTTTTCAATTTGTTTGTTCACAGAAGAGTTGGGCACACTTGATTAAAATCGGTGATCGATTACTAATCATCGCTGATTGAATAATCGCTGATTAAATCATAACACAAAACAATCAAGTAATTTCGCCATGAGTAAATCATTAACGACGGGCGCTGATTGAAACTAAATCAACGCTAATCAACTAACTTGTTCAATGTGATTGACGAATGTATGATTAGAGTGTTCTTAAGCTGATTTATATTATTACTTGAATAAGGCGTTTGTTCTGAATTTCACATATTGAACCAGATACATATGTAGAAATTTTCATTATCCTAAATGAAAATGAATATGAGAATGAGAATGAAAATGAAAAGCGCATGTGGAAGCCGCAGCTGTGTGATAGCTGCCTTAACTGTAGCCGAAAACCCCAATAAAACCGAACAAGCCGTTTCAAAGTTAAATGGGAGCATTCATTTGTACACTCATACCAAAAACTAACAAAAAAATTGTCGATATTTTGGTAAAGGTAACATTTGCCACTGTCATTTACGCTTTTATTGCTCAATATTGAATCTGCACTATACAACTTAAGACGTAAGTTTTTGCGCAACTCTGGTTCACAGGCGTTATGTCGAGAATACTTATGTAAATCTAAGAATAAAATAATTATCATTCAACGTCGTAGTTTTATTTTATAACATTTTCCTTATCCCGTCTTTCTCGTCGCTCAGCGACAATATTTTTTCGACTTCCGTAGATTAATTTCCAATGTGCTCGATAGTCGTGTGAGGCACGAAATCTGTGAATTTTTGCTCCCGTCTTAAACATTCTATCTAACTATTTTTGGTATAAATAGAAACCGTTATTCAGTATGTTCTTTCTTTATGCGGATGGCTCCGCCCCCGGAGCCCCTCTTTCACGCTTGTTACATCGTTAACTTTATAAATACTGTTTTTTCTCCCATCTTAAATATTCAACCTTATAATTTTTGATTTGCAAAGAAATTCGTTCAGTGTGTTTTTTCTTTGTCCCCCCTTCCATGCATTTCACGGTTGACTTTATAAATATCCTTTTTCCTCTTGTCTTAAATATTCAAATTTATAATTAAATTTGGTATGGAAAATAAATCAGTTAATGTAATTTTTCTTTGAGCCCCCCTTTGTCCTTTATTACGTCGTTAACTTTATAAATACTCTTTTTCTTCCGTCTTAAACATTCAACTTAAGCATTTTTGGTATGAAAAAAGAAACTTCAGTGTGTTTTTTCTTAGTGCGAGGGCTCCGCCTCCCGAGCCCCCCATCCTCGCATGTCACGTGGTTAACTTTATAAATACTATTTCTTCTCCCGTCTTAAATATTCAACCTTATCATAAAATTTTTGGTATGAAAAAAAAACATTCAGTGTCTATTTTCTTAGTGCTGGGGGCTCCACCTCCAGAGCCCCCCCTTTAATCCTTATTACGGTGTTAACTTTATAAATACTCTTTTTTTCTCCCGTCTTAAACATTCATTCTAACAATTTTTTGTATGAAAAAAAATCGTTTAGTGTGTGCTTCTTTTTCTCCCGTCTTAAATATTCAACCGTATATTTGTCACTTGAACTCAGTATATATATAAATACCGTCAACTGCAACAACTTTGCCTACTATGCACAACTTTTCCTAGCTTGAATAACATGGTATTCTTCACCATAACAGCTATTTATATCTTATTCCTGAGATGGCTGGTGGCATATCTAAATTGTGGTGGCAGAAAATATAGTTACCGTTTATTTAATGTTGTTTCCTCCACTTTTTTTTTGGGAACTTTTGATGGTTTCGGCTCAAAATCACGAACTCTTTCGATTCCAGAAAGATACATAATGTCTCCCTTTTTTCATATATTTTTCATTAGTTCCATTCTCTTACCGTCATAATAAGTCATAACAATTTCGTGATTCTGAGTTAAAATCACCTAAAAGTAATCAAATTAAAAAAAAGTGGAATATCCAACTTGTAATAAAATGGCTCATAAATTTTATATCGCCTTGGCCAAAAAATGGCATCTACTTTAGCAGACGGATTGTTTGAAAAATTAGAAATTGTTTAGGATACTTTTTATAAGACGGAGAAAATAAAGTTAGGAATTACAAAAAACATGGTAAGCATTTTTTTGACTATAGCGCTCTCTATTAGCTGCATTCAAGTTTAACAGGAACAGCCTGCGCCATTAAGGTTTTGAGTCAACAAATGTAGATGGCCTTGTTAATAATTACGAAATTTTAACTAAAAAAAATACAAAAAGAATGTCATGTGTGAAGGATCGAACCTGAGACGTGTTATGTATACAGCTACCGTTTATCAAACCGTCATTCAACTGCACCACGTAAGGCTAAATTGTTGCGTAAAATTAGACTACGTATTCGACATACGATTTTCGCGAACTCACAACGGTCTTAAGCGCTATAGATCATCATGGCGCTTAAGTTCTTTATATTTTAGCGAAAATAGTCTTAAGCGTCATGAATCATAATGGCGCTAAAGCCCTTTATGCCGTTTCCACCATTGTGACAATTTCCAAAAAAACGCCACGTCTGAAAATTTTTACGTAACTAAAGAATCCGCTTATAAAATCTCACGGGAATCCGTTAAGAAATGCGACCTGTAGAGGAGAACATCCGGACATACGAAAGCATTTCGGCCCAAGCTGAAACGGAGACCTTCGCTAACGTTCGGTCAAAAAAACAGAAGAAAACGTCGTAAAAAAAACAATATTGGATACATCCATCATGGAGCAATCGGCTGACTCTCGGAAAATTTCAGACTATGTTTATGAAATTGAGAGCATACCCAAAAACATCTTCCACTCCTTCAACAGCAATTAGCCTACTATTGACGATATCATCTTCTACGACCGGCATTTTACTTCGTATTGAATGCGTGCGCACAAAAAGCCGGACTCCGCGCTTAATTTAGCCGGACATTTGATCCCAAAAGCCGGACATGCTGGTCTTTCGAATCGTACAACTGGCGTGACTGGCACGTAGCGTAAGGCACTGGTCCCACCGCGGGCGATTAACGATGAGCTATTGGCGATTTTCTCGCCCAAGAAACGAACAAAAGATAATCGCTCCCGTGTAAATAAAAGAGAGAGATATATATATTGTTCGGGAGCGATTATCTTTTGTTCGTTTCTTGGGCGAGAAAATCGCCGATAGCTCATCGCTTACTCGCCCGCGGTGGGACCAGTGCCTAAGTCAGACAAAAGCCTAACAAAAGCCGGACAGGCCGGACGAGGAATTATTTGGCCGGACACACCCGTAAAAAGCCAAACATGTCCGGCTAAAGCCGGACACCTGGCAACCCTACGTGCGCGTATTCGTACACGTACAAGCTCTCGCCGCCGCGGCCGACCGGCGACTTATTTGTCGCCCGTCCGCACACTAGCATTAAAACCAATAGGGAAGGAGACAGTTGCGTCGCGGGCTTGTCTCCGAACCCGCGGACAAAAAACTCTCCCAGAAGGCGCGTCGCTACGTGTGCGCACTTCCATACTAACCCACAGACGATGTGAGAGACAAAATAGTCGCGGTGACAAAAGTTGCTCGTGTGCGCCCACCCTTAAACTTTACTTTTTTTAAGTTACTTTTATTTTATCCAACACATAGGTACTCTTTGGTGCAGACCACATACCTACCACCTCCACTTACCTACATGATAGGTATATGATAGGTCTCATTGGTGTCATTGTCAAAATAAGTTAGGTAGATATAAGGTAGGTTAATAGGTACTCTATGTTGTCAAAGTAATTTTGCTACGGGTGAATATCTAGATATCAACATTTACAATGGAATTTTTTGGACTAACTTTGTATGGACCACAAAACTATATAAAAGATTGTATAAAAGAAGGATATCGTGAACCGGAGTGTAAAGAAGAGGTTGAACCTCTCATGCAAAACATTATAAGTCATTCCACATGCTCAGAGAAGGTAAGATCCCCACCAAGAGTATTTCAATGTGCTGATGTTTCGCCAGGGGCACAATTTTTTCTACCCTGCGTTCGGTTCGGTATAGTCCCACCTGTTACGTACAGCTGAGTTTTTTTCTCGTTCGTTTCGTTCTTTATTACCTACTCTACATAGGTAAATAGTTCAAATGGAAATTAAACGATTCCCAGCCACAATTTATATGTAATCTGTGAAGATTACAAATAAATTCCAGCAGTTTACCAATGGGAATGTGTGATTAGTGATTACTTGAATAGTCAAGAGTAAGTATTTATTAAAAAAAACTCATGGAAAGATACCTACTATTTCGGGTGGCTCGTTTTATGCCAATTTGGTCCGCCTTTGGCTCGACTGTACATTAGCTGACATCGAGTTCAGGGCTCATATTTGTTCATAGATTGTACTCATCATAAGCAGTCTCCCCACCAAATCTTATGGTGCGGAACCCCAAAAAAAATAATTAATGTCCAATACAAAATTCACAATTACGTGCTGCCTGTCAAAGTTTGCGTGCGTTCATTTGCACTCGTTTGTAGGAACATTTTAGGTTAGTTCAAAGTAGTTTCAGACAGACTCTAAGGCAGGTCGATGTAGGTACGACGACGAGCGAAGCGAGGAGGAGTGTTAGGTAGAACTGCGACCCTACAGCGCGCGAGCCGAGCAAGCGAAGCGAGCGTGCCGCGGCAGCGGCCGACAAAGCGCCAGAACCTAACACTGACACCCTCCCCCCCCCCCCCTTCTCCCTTCCACTAACATACGGCCCTCAGACGACTATGAAATGCGCCCATTGAACTGCCCAATATTGACGAAAAAGTGACTTTTCTATAGGAACTCTCAAATATTTTTCTTTAACAAACCATGCATTTCCGCAGTTTTTGGATTTCAAATTTACAATAGGGATGGCTAATTCTACCATTAAAATAAAAATGGGCGTATTTATGTCAGCTAAAGTACAGTCCTTCCCTAGTTTTACTTACTATATTTATGCCAGTGCATAAGATGACCTCGTTTCTTCGATCAATGGATTATTTCAAGCTATATGTTGACCATGTGACCGTAAATCTGCCATTTTAAATATGTAAAATATTGCAAAAGACGTGCTTGCTACAGCACCTACTTATCGTGAAAATACTGTCGGCTCGCAGGTAGGTTCAGCTGAACCACAGACGGCACACCTATATTAGGTATACTGCACTGACTCACGATTTCCTTATCCTTTTTACAGGTGCATATCTACTAACGGGTTGACTTAACCCAGGGGTTCCCAAACTTTTTTTAGCCACGCCCCCCTGCTGTCTAAAATGAAATTCCCACGCCCCCCTTCGCTTCGATGCAAGGAAACGGAAGTAAATGGTCTAGCTAGCCCTGTTCAAATCTCTCGAGGCTCCGCGCCCCCCACTTTGAAACCTATTGACCGCCACAGTCGGCTGTGGCCGACATCAAAAAGTTGTGCCATGGACGCCAACGACGGCTACAGCCGACAGGCTTTGTAATGCAATAGGGACCTACGCGCAGACGCGGATACAGGGAGGGGGCAATTGCCCCCCCCCCCCCCCCCCAAGTAGCACACTAGCGATATAAGCAGACATTATACCGCTTAACGGTTGTACAACAGCGGTTTAATAGAGTTTGTATACTCCTTAAGCTGTATATAGGGGATATAAATAACTTCAAAAAGGCTAAGGTGGTATAATCGCGATACAATAGTCAAAGTAACGGCTTTGACGGTATAAGAGAGTATTACAGCGCTTTTGTACCTGCATCAGCTGCATAAGAGAGGTATAAGGATCCCATATAACTCTATAAAATCTAAAGCGTTACAACTGACTTATAAGCCTGCTTTATACCACTTAAAGAGTTACTAGAGTGTTAATACGTAGGATAAAGCTGTACAATAGACATATTGAGATCCTTTTTACCACCTTTACCGTAGTAGAGTATTATAACTCCTTACTATCTCTTAAAGTGGTAGATCTGGGAATAATGACGCCTATTTAGAACCATAGCCTGCATTTTTCTCTCTTATATGAGTAAAGGAGTTTTTAACCTCTTCTTAAATCCTAAGGCTCTACAATAGCGATAACTTTAGCTATAGTAGATCCTTAGCCTCTAAAATAGCGATTACTATCGCTATAGTAGATGCTTAAAGCAGTTACTATCGCTATAGTAGATCCTTAGGCTCTACAATAGCGATTACTACCGCTAACACAGTTATAGTAGCGATAGTAGATGCTTAAAGCTGTTCTAACAAGTCGCCATTGCTATTTTGATGAAATTTGTATTCATATAGATTTAATATATTACTTTTCTTATATAATACACTATAATTTCCAACATACACACTTTGAATTTGCATATAATGGATTTATAAACTTATCACAAGGCTCTGTCTGACATGTGTGAACCATTTCAAGATTACGTTTAATTTTACAATACACTTCAATATTTTTTTACAATGTAGATTTTACGATTTCGAGGGGCGCGTGAAAAATATAACTAGATTACGGTATACTTTGACAGTAAACTGATGTTCGCACAAATAATTCAAGTAATCAAGTAAAAAAACATACTCTAGGACTGCTATATGTATTATATAATTATTTTTTAACCACCATGTTATACACCAACTTATAACACCGCACACTTTTTAGAATGTTTTTACATTTTATTATATACAATTTAGGATGTTTATATCACTAATTTCATATCAATAGGAGATAGAAAACCCTGTAAGTTGCATATTAGAGTGACAGTACCGCTTAAACCTCTATAAGAGGGGCATAGAGGTGTCTTATAACTCTTATTCTTATTTTAGCTCTTACGATCGCTCTTCACGCGCCATTATAACTCCTTTAGCTCTTACTACCGCTCTTCACGCGCCATTATAACTCCTTTAGCTCTTACTACCGGTCTTCACGCGCCATTATATCTCTTTAGCCATTTATCTGTTGTATCGCTTAAGCTCGTATTAAAGCGACTCTAGTGATATATGACGCTTAAGCCTGTATAATCTGGGCCCTTTTTAGCGATATAGAACTTCTATATCGCTAATGTAGAGCTTACTTGTGCAGGCTTAGCCGTTACAAACAGCCCTTATATCGCTCTTTTAGCGCTTATTATAACTCTTGTGTGCTACTTGGGCTGAAACGCAAACCTCGTATACTACGGGGTCCATAGGTGCGGACCGCGAGTTTTTTTATGAAGGAAAGTGGCCCCCCCTGAACGAAATCCTGGAAAGTGCCCCCCCCCCCCCCCCTGAACGAAATTCTGGAAAGTGCCCCCCCCTGAACGAAATCCTGGATCCGCGCCTGGCTACGCGGGCTTCCGCAAAGTTCAATTTCACTTGACAAAACGCGATTACGTGGCGTCGGTGGCGCGTCATTTTTGTTCAATGCTTGGCGGTCAAAAGGTTAAGGTAATGAGAATTATCATATTATGTAGAAAATGAAAAATATAGTCAATAGCTACAGGTTAATTGTTTTTTTTTTACGACAAACTAGAACATATTAGACATTGCAAACAATCACTGCAATAAAGAGAAAGGCCCGCCAGCTTCGATCTTTCGTAACTTGCTTCAGACCATACGCATCATACCTTGTACAACGTTTTTTAATTACCTTTATTATCCTTAATTGTAATGGTTTCGGTGAAGTAGCGTCCTACCCGTAACATAACCATATACTAATCTACTACAAACATCCCATGAAGCTTCGTTTGGTCGAGCTTTAGGGAGGGTTGGCATCTTTTGGTACATAATGTATCGAATTGCTTTTTAAACAATTTTAACTATTTTTAGCATACTGTAGAGTTTTGTAAAGTCTCTAAACGTCGAACAATCAAAGATTTTTTGGCAATTTTGAAATAATGATGGGAAGGAAGCCAATTTACCAAACAAATACTTAAAACTTGAATACATTAAAATTAAAAAAGGTAAATTTGAACGATGTCCAAGGTGTGAGTGGAATGGAACAGTCAGAAGCAAGTTACGAATGATTGTAGATGGAGGGACTTTTTCTATATTTTATTGTTTGTTAAATATTTTCTGGTTTGTGAAAATGAAACCAATTCACCTGTAGCTATTGCGATTACTTTTCAATTTCTCAATATGAAAATTCTCGTTACTTTAAGCCAACCCGTTATAGGACTTTGCGCAAGCAGCCTATGTGGTCTATGCCTTTAGTAGATAAACTAGTTCCAGCTATCTAAGGAATTCTGCGGTGGACCGAAATAAATGTCAGGCTATATTTTTCATGGCCAAGAACGACCTCTACTTGCATGGCTTCTTTCGGAAGCTACACAAGCAGTAATACATGTGTGTTGTTCATTTACAGATGCAGAGACCTGATGTTTCCGTTATCAGATTGATTGATTGTTATATTGGTCGTGTAAACGGATTCGCGTACGGTTCTATACAGAGGTTTAATAAAATGAAACGTAAAGGAGTCATTAAAGCAGCTGGCCCAGCGGACATTTACCGAATCCCACCTTCAACTTCTGTAGACGTGAGTTTTGCCACTATGTGTTGCCATCACATCACCCATCACCCGGAAGGAAATACGTCATATCAAAATTCCTCATCATCATCATACCTACCATTTGCTATGTAGACAGTCAACCAGTTTGGTTCTAGGCCACAATAGTATCTTGTCATATTCATAGTGATATTAGTTGCTACTTTAGTGAGATTTAATTTTTTAAGGCACCTTTACCTCCCGTACCTACACATAAAGTTGGGATGTTTTTTAAAAGGGCATAGGGGTCTTCTACAACCATTTTTTGGATAAAGTCAATACTTTCGGAAATAAATGCTCCAAAAGTTTAAAAAAAGTGGCCCTAATATATATAATTGAGTCTATCTGAGTCAAAGAAGTATAAATTAATTTTAGCATAGGTAACTGACAGGGTTTTTAATACGTATTTAATCTAGATACATCTGGACACGGCTTTAAAATACCACGGTGTCTTACAGATCGGCTGGTTTCAATGTGATCCAGTGCTAGCGAATGAAACATGGTATGAGACCAACCCAAGATTCCCCTCACCGGTATCGCCCACTTCTTTAATCTATGATCAAGTTCGAAAAAATGACATATATGCGAGGTTGTTTTGAGTGAAAATAGATCGTCCTTTACCTAATCTGCGCATTCGCAATACTCTTCTAACTAATTTTAGCACAGGGCGTTATTTATTCAATGTGTGCTTGTGTGCGATTAACAAAGTGGAACCCTGGATCAACAAAGTTCAACATGTCAAAGAAACGTTATAATTACTTATAATAGTTATAAAGTGAATTATGAGTAGGTAATTTATTACTGTTATGCTTCAGGAAGCCAGATTTAACAGATGCAAGTGCATTAACATTGAAGTCTTTAATATGGTACTTATACACCGTGGGCGTGTATAACCCGACAGATTTTAACCACGCATTCCTGAGGTTATAAGGAGCAAAAAATATTATATGAGTTTTGGTGGAAAAAAAATGTGTAAATTTTTTTATGTTTTTATGCACACTGCACGTTATTTTATTTTTACACCTTAGCGAAAAGAAAACATTACAACGAATAAGTAAAGATTTTTAGTTTTTACAGATACATTTTGCGAGTTTCCTTTAAAACTTTAATGGCTGTCGGTAGGTATGGGGGCGATTAATCGCGTCATACGTTTTTGGCATGTTTTAGACCCCCCCCCATCCCCCATGGTGATCATTGGTGATATTTTCAGGACCCCTCCCCCCCTCGTCCAATATGACGTGTAATTTTTTACTAAACTAAGTACAGTTTTCTAACACGTGAAAACGTAATGTACGTACACGTGAAGGAAAAAAATGAAACTACATGTATGCACATCTCACTATTTTCATTAAAATAATATTTAATAGAAGAAAACCGGCCAAGTGCGTATCGGACCACGCATAATGGAGGGTTTCGTACCTACTATCGAAAAAGTAATATCAAAAGGTCGTATCTGCCTATGAAAGACGTACGTTCTTTGGAGATAACTTAATAATTTCTAAACCGATATATATTCTTGATTTTTTTCATGTTTTTGGATCTCCAGTTCAAAAGTGACAGGGGGCACATTTAATATATCTTTTCAGCAATTTTACTACAAAACTAAGTAGCGGCATACAACAATACACTCTACGTTCAAATATTTATTCAGATACGTTTTATAGTTTCCGAGTAAAATGGCGTGACATACGGACGGAAAAACGGACATACGGACGGACGGACGGACGGACAGACGGACATAACGAAACTATAAGGGTTACGTTTTTGCCATTTTGGCTACGGAATCCTAAAAACCTACTGTGAAGAAAATAATATTTCAAATGCCACTAAAAATCTTTACAATCATAGTGCATCTCATAAGAGTCATATCATAATAATTACTCCCAAGACGTAAAAAGACCTTGTCGTGGAGGAGTTCCATTCTGGTCTTCACAAGCAGTTTCAATTTCACTAAATAGCACTATTCAAATGCAATTGTTTGGTTTTTAGATTTTAAAAAATCGCTATTCTTCTCCTTATAAGGTTTCAGGAGTTCCCTTGATTCGTCATGGATCCCGTCATTAGAATTTGATTTTGATAAAAATGAGATCAATCTAAGTGAACCCGTGCATAAAGCATAGCGACGCCTCGCCCGCTCAACTAAACGCAGAAGTCCAACTGCAAGGCACATTTTACTCTGGTTTTCAAAGAATGGTTCATTTAAAAGTTGACATTTTTTTATTTTATTGAAATATTTGAAATACAGTATAACACGAAGGAACAAAAAAATTACACGTGATACGTGTCCAGACCCCCCTCCCCCCTGTGGTGATCATTGGTGATTTTTTCTTGACCTCGGATTCTTGATCTTGGACGCCCCCTATGTCTCAACCAATCCACATCGTGGCAGCGGCGTAGCAAAGAAGTAGTTTGTCACTGAGTTATTACAAAAATACATTTTGACAAAATCTCATTAAATATCTCTAAAACAATACCGATTGCAGAAAAAAATGTATGACATTTTAGTCTCTAAATGCGGTCAAGAATACACCTTTAAAATCTGTCGGGTTATACCTATAAATATGAAATTTTGACTACCGCAAACGCTATCCGAATTGATCAGTGTACCTATTCTCAAAATTTGCAAATACCTACCTACCTACCAGACGAATTGTCTGAATTTAAAGTAAATGTTGTATATGCACCTTACTTTTTATAACAATAAATAAAATGTATCAGTTACTCTGGTTTTAGTAATTCCGAACAATTGAAATAAATGAGTCCGCTTTTATTTATTATCTGAATATCTAGCCCTAGAAGTCATTCCAAAACACTTTTTGGTCAGTGTCAACCGACCCCACTTTCGCAAAAAAGTGTTTTTTTTTTTAATAAAAACTCGCCAGTACCTACATATGCTTTGTCATAGCTTAATATTAAAAACGACTATAATATAAGCTTTAGAATGAAATATATTACATTTAAGTAAGGGTACTTCAAGATATTCTATTTGCAACAAAGCTGGCAAATTTGAGAAATGGACGCGAACATACCTACCCTATGCCGAGACAGACCACTTACTTTGAGGTAAGTAATGTGATGAATTAACAATCACCCTGTTTGTAAATGTAAACATACATCTTGTATATTAATTATATACAATTTAAAACCCCCAACGCATAAATAGTTAAAGCAATGACGCGTAGTCAACCGCAGTGACCGCGAGGCAACCGGATGGCTCTCTGGACCTCGCAGCACTCGCTGGATTTTCTTCATCATCTACTTTCCCACTATTACTACCCGAGAGAGGAAATGCGTAGCGGCGTCAATACAGTGGAACGACGCCCCGCCGCGGCGCGGGCGCGGCCCGCTCGCGGGCGCGGCTGCGGCTGGCGCGTGTTGGATAATCGCTTAGTTAGAGAAAAACTATCGGAAATTAACTTTGACGAATTATTGTGTATCCAGTGCCCTGTTGAACTGAATACATCACTCAATAACTAATATTTTTACTCGAGTATACAATTAATGCTATAAATACAAAACTAAATCCGGAAATACAGGTATCAGGAACAATAAACACTGGATAAATAATAATCTGAAAAAATGATATTAGACAGAGATAGACTGTATATGATATGGTGCAATGACCCTAAAAATATAATAAAAAGGCATATGATATATTATATAAGAATGACAGATGGGTTATGCACGCTTCAAAAGTGAAGCACTTAAAATGAGTGATTTCAATTAATTGTCGCTAGTCGTGCACCGGCCAGCGTGAGATGCGAACGTGCCAATGAGCTCCCGTAACCCGCGTGAGAAAGAGACAAACTGTAATTTTCTAAAAACGAGAGTGACAAAGATGTAATAATTGTCAAAACAGATAAACATAATAGAATTGTTGCTAGGTTATAAAATAACTCTGGCAGTATTTTTTTCTGCTCATTTTGTTAGAGTATAACCCATCCATAGTAAATATCATTGTAAAAAGGCTTGATTTTACTAGATATAGAAATAGATGTAACAAAGCTGTCAATAAATGTAACACTGCATATGATAGGCAATCCATTTTAGACTGTAATAAGAATATCCAAAAAATAAATAGTTTATTGGGAGAAAATAAATAGTTTGTTAGGTAATACTAAGCAGATAATAATATTAATAATATACTGGATAACATGGGTAACCAAGGTAATACCAAAGACATATGTAATAAATTTGCACGAAGCTTTGCGAACGATGAAACTCTAATTTATGTGTAGATCATAGATATAAAATGGCGCGTGCCGCTAAAAGATAAACGAAGTGCGCAAAAGAGAAACCAACACGTATATGAACATTCCACAAGTGCAAAAGAGACACACGATCATTTTGAAGGAGTGACAGCTTTTGAATTTGGGTACTTAGCTTACGTACCCACGTCGTGACAGCTCATATTTTAGCATGAAAAATATAAAACAATCGTGAATAAAATAACTTGGGATGAAAAAGGAGAAACATGGTGTCGTGTTGAGTTCCATATTGGACTATTACTCAAAGGAAAAACCCAAGTAATTACTCATTTCACAGGTTTACATGATATTCCGATCGATGTCTTTGAAACAATATTTTATCAAAATAGCAAAATAACTCGTGTAAGTATTTACTAGATACAATTAATTATTAGTGTTTCTTATACTGTGTGCCAATATTTTATCATAATAGTTAATATTCATGATTATATTGTGTAAAAACCGAAACATTTATTCGACGCTAGGGATTGACAAAACGTTTTAGGGACTTATATCGATAACTGTTCAATATGAAAATTATAATTATTGCTTCAAAAAAATTGAATAAATATTGAATTGATCTTATATTCACATTACGTCATTACGTAAGAAGATTAAATTAGGTTCTTATTATATCTAGTTTTAAACGGGTTTTTTTATTATTAAAGATTTTTTTACCTTGCAGTACTTGTATTACGAGGGTTGCTACTTATATATCCGGAAACAAAAAAACAAACAAACGTACACGGCTGAAAATGGTTTTATTGTTTTTCAAAGTATTCCCCTTGATGATCTATGCACTTTTGCATTCGCATGAACCAATTTTTAAAGCACTTCTGCCACTCCGCCTGAGGTACCTCCATAACGTGTTGTTTGAATGCGTCGACAGCATCTTCAGCGGTCGAAAATCGTTGACCGCGTAATTTATTCTTTATATTTGGAAATAAATAAAAATCGTTGGGTGCCAAGTCAGGGCTGTACGGCGGATGACCCGTTAATTCCACATTTTGACCCTCCAAAAATAGAGTTGTTTCGCGTGACGTATGACAGCTGGCATTGTCATGATGAAGAATGATTCTTCGTCGCTGGTTAGTTTTACGAATTTGTTCAAATACTTCCGGTAAGCAAATGGTCGTGTACCACTCTGAATTAACCGTTCTACGGTATTCTAGTGGCACTGTAGCTACATGGCCATTAATACCGAAGAAGCAGGCCACCATTTGTTTCAATGTACTTTTTGCACGAGTAACTTTCGTAGGGTTCGGCTCATTTTGAAACACCCATACCGTTGATTGTTGCTTCGTTTCGGGATCGTATGCATAGATCCAGGATTCGTCACCTGTATAGATGTTATAAACGGCTTTTGAGTCACCACGGTTATATTTTTTTAACATTTTAATGCACCATTCGACGCGAGCATCTTTTTGCTCTTTTGTTAAGTTGTGGGGTATCCAACGCGAACAAATTTTTTAATATGCTATTAATGCTGGTCATAGAAATACCCAGAGTCGCCTCTATCTCGCAGTACGTAACATGTCGGTCGTCCATTATAAGTTTTCGCACAGCCTCGATATTTTGTTGTACAACGACCGATTTCGGGCGACCTGCCTTAACTTCGTCCGTAAGCATACTACGTCCACGATTGAACTCACTAAACCAGTGATACACAGTAGTTTTAGATGGGGCTTCATCACCAAAAGTTGAAGTTAGTTGATCTATGCACTGTTGTTGCGTTAAACCACGCCGAAAATCATAATAAATCATAGCACGAATATTTTCACGAGCGAGTTCCATTCTTGCTGCGAGATGACATTTAAAACCCGTCAAAAACAAAACACGAGCGTTAATAAGAAAGAAAAAATATACCGGCCAGTACTTAAAAATGTTCAAATTTTACCATGGAGGTCAAATATGCTATTTAAGAAGATTGTAATCCCGGTTTCCGGATATATAAATAGCAGCCCTTGTATTTCATTCAAATATGGCGCTCAACACATTTAGCGGAATTCGCTACCATAGTAAAAAAGCAGCCGAAAACGGAAATCGGGCTGAATCTAAATATATAAAAGAAGAAACTGACTGACTGACTGACTGACTGACTGACTGACTGACATATCAACGCACAGCCCAAACCGCTGGTTCTAGAGATTCCAAATTTGGCACGTAGGTTTCTTTTAGGGTCTAGGGGTGCACTAAGAAAGGATTTTTCAAAATTCACCCCCTAAGGGGGTAAAATGGGGGTCCAAAGTTTGTATGGCGAATCAAGATTTGTTAGATTATTTTATTCGAAACTTCACAGGAGTATTCCTAACGATAAATGAGTAAACGCGTGTTTCAGGTTTTTTGAAAATTCAACCCCTAAAAGGTGCAAATGTGGTCAAAAAGTCTGATAATAAACATGGGTATCGAATCCTTTTTGAGTACTTATAGTACGCGGGCGGAGCCGCGGGAAAAGGCTACTTTTGTATATGGGCTCCATACAAAAATTCAGCCTCCCGTAAAGAAATTTCCGACTTTTATGCTGCGGCTGATTTTTATTTATGATAGCTGGATTCCGCTCAAGTGTGTGCCGCGCCTACAAGCGACTAGTCAAACGATTAGAACGAGATAGAAATATAGTTGGAATGAGAGGTCGGCTGTCAAAATTTTGTTTTCCGTTTTCCGTTTTATTTTAATATTTGAAATTATTTTAGGAAATAATTTTGTTTATTTAATATTTTTGATTTAATAATAAATAATTTTGTTTATTTACATTTTTTTTATACTAAAGAATATAATTTGCTTAGAACAAACATATTAGTTATTAACTATTAGGTAATGTAATAATATTAGTCGAAAATGTGCGTGTGATGAAACGTCAAGTTGGTAGTGGGGATGTCAATTGACGTCACAGTTGACTACTTTGACTATTAGTCGCTTACGTCTGTAGAGGCCTTTAGAACGTATCGATAAGAAAGTCAAATACCGATAGATAATTAACCTGTTATTTTTGGCATCACTATTTTACGCTCACATAGACAATTTAGACACATACATGGATTTCATTTTTTTGCCACACTTTTAATCGTTGACAAGCATTCTTTGACATCCCATTTCTCTGGTGTAGATAAATGGCTAGACAGAAACACCTATGTAAAAGAATCAGACGTGAGCATGAGGTGGCAACCGGTAGATAGTAAAACAGTCAGGAAAATTATGAACACCATGAGTGCAAAAATAGGCACCCGGAAGTGACCTCGTACGCATGTCTGACTTAAAATTGTTAGTAGATAAAGTGAGTCCAATTATAGCCAAACTTAATCTGTCAGTAAAAAATAACTAATTTCCAAATAAATGAAAGAAGCCATTATTCGTCCAATACATAAAAAAGGTGACCGTAAAGAGTTTTCAAATTATAGACCATAGCAATTTTATCGAGTATAGAAACAAATATGGATAAATGTATCAGGCCGGCTAGCATATCTTACGTTGTCGCCTGTCACTTCATACTTCGAGCACGGATCAGAATACAATATATACAACGTGTTACTTGAGCCACTAAAAACCTCAGACACCACAAACGATTTTTCAGATATCATAAATAATTAACCTCTATCTCCTAACGAATCAGTAATCATTTATTCCTTGCAACCATGGTATTACAAGATGTTCTTAAAGTTTAGCCAGTACAGACATGGACCCTACTAGGGCGTAGCAAGATTTATACTTAGGTACCTAATTAACTATAAACTAAACTACGTAGACATTAAATTTTCAGCAGCGTATTTCTATTATCTATTACTTACATAATTATTATCACATACAATTTATCACAAACAGAATGAGATCTTATATTCTACTACATTTACAATACAATGGTAATGGACATGGACAATATTCCATGAACTCTTGTAGAGAGTATGGGCATTCAGTTAGTAGATATTTTTTTAGTTTATTTAAGTTATGATATTTGGTTTCGTCCTTTATGTCCTGAGGTATTTTATTATAGATCTTAATTGACATAGAGTAAGGGCCGTTGTTGAATATGTGTAGGTTAGCGGGAACTGCTTGGACGAGTTTATCGTGATGACGGTTACGGAAGTTGTAAGTTTGGGATTTGGTGGTTTTGTGTTTATCATATAAATATTGATGCTTTCGTACAAACTTGCAAGTTTCCAATATATATAAGGATGGGAGGGTGAGTATGAATGGTAAACTGTAGTAGTCGAAACTTTTAAGACTCGACACGTTGGAAATTAAACATAAAGTATACCCATGTAAATATTTACTGCAACCGATTCCACCCTCGATTCTGAACCAACACTTTTCAGGTTTATAATGTGTGGAACTAAGTATAAAAAAAGAAATTTGTTTATTTTTAACTCTTTCCTGCAGTCAAACTATTGAGATAGTTTTGAAGGGTCTCTGTCTGTAATTTAATTATGTTGTTGGTTTAATAAATTAATTAATAATAAAATAAATACTGCCTATCTATATTCAGTGGCATCTAGCCATACGATAAATAAATCCATATTGGACAGTTTGTACAGTAAGTATTAAACAAAAAAAAACAATTAAAGTCCGTGACTACGAGGTAAAATCACTGTATATTAATCAATAACAACTGAGACCTCCTTGGTTCATACAAAAGAAAACTACCTAGTTGGTTACTAAGTTCTGTTTCTAGAGTTTTCACTAAATCAATAGGAATAGGTAGCAATATTTTAATTATTCATGTATGTACCTATATTATTAAAAAGCTTATTTAATAGTCATTTAGATTATTACAATATAAAATTGATATGAAAGTTATTATTTGTAAGTATACTATTATACCATATTATGTTCATTAGAAGCCAACAGAACTTAGTAACCAACTAGGTATAGTAGGCAGTGATGTCGATAGGCAAAATTTGGATGACAGCGTCAACAAATCGCAAGGCTCTTTCATATTCATTTTCCAGTGCAGCATTTTTGGAGGCTTCAAGAAGATAGTTGAAAATTTCTTGCGAGGCCCCCAGAGACGAAATATCGCTTACGTTGCCGCTGCCTAGCCCCACTACCCCACTAGCCCGCTAATCGGCTAAGTCATATTGTTCAAAATACCTGGCAACTATGCAAATAAATAGGTTCATGGGTGCTGCCTTCATATATGCATCTTCTTGTTCTTGATCAATATTTGACCTGAAACATGAAAAATTATGGAACCAGGATTGTGAGTGTAACTCACACCTTCATACAGCTATTAGTTAGAGAGCCCATGACACTGAACCTAGTTCGATAAGTCTCCTAGATGAGATATATATAATTAGTCGCGTCTTTAATGGGGGAACACGAAATGCCGATGCTGCAATGCAAAAAAAGTGGTGGCGTATTTGAATTTTTCTATTGAAAAAATAAATAAAAAACCGGTTTCTAGTACGATAAGTCTCCTAGATTTCTTTGTTCCTCGAAGCAGGGGAGGGGTAGGGCTACACGATAATGCGGTGCTGCAAGCCCCTGTGCGTGGCCTTGTCAATGGCAGCAGCATTAAAAGATTGTAGATGTATGAAAAAACAAAGCGCCCGATCTTTTAAAATATAAAATCATTTTAAAAACGTAACATCTTGTTGCAGTTCAGGCGCTAAGTTTAGGTTACATAACATCTTGTTTTTGTTATTATTGTTATAAAAAGATCAGGCGATTTGTTTTTTCATACATCTACAATCTTTTGATGCTGCTGCCACTGACAAGGCCACGCATGGGGGCTTGCAGCACTGCATTATCGTGTAGCCCTGCCCCTCCCCTGCTTCGAGGAACAAAGGAAATCTAGGAGACTTATCGTACTAGAAACCGGATTTTTCATTATTTTTCAAAAATAAATTTAAAATACGCCATTACTTTTTCTGCATTGCAGCATCGGCATTTCGTGTTTCCCCATTAAAGACGCAACTAATTACATATATCTAATCCAGGAGACTTACTCGTATCGAACTAGGTTCAGGGTCGTGGGCTCTCTAACTATATACATTTATGTACATAATGCTAATATTATTCTAACATTTAAAAAAACAAGTGCAGTCTGTAATTATTGTTTTTTTTGTCTTTTTCTAGTGTCAAATATTCAAATCAAACAAAGTAGAAAGTGAGTACCTAAAATTGTAATTGCTTGGAATAAATGGATCATGTGTGTATAAAGAAAAAGAAATGTAACTACTTATTAAATATATTCCACCCTTGGAAGAATAATAAGTAAGGAAGCGTAATCAACGCTCAAAATCTGCTCCACTTTCCTGGTGCCAAAGTGGGCGGAGCTTGTGACAGCGGTGCCCTAATGTCATGTCAAACATTTTGAAATTGTCATGTCGTCAAAATATTAGTTTTTTCGGCCCATGAAATTTCGGTAATATATCGATATTAAAATGCCGGCTTGTGCCGTGCATTGGTGCAGGAGCCACACAGGCGCCAAAGATAGTGATATTTCTTTTCATTCGGTAAGTAAATCACGCATAGATATTCTCATACATTACGGACGTGGTCGATGTTATGCAATATAAGTTTTGGAAAAGTAAACATAACTCATTTGAGGAAAAGTATAATGAATGTTCATTTATACCTATAAGTATTACCTAATAGTAAGGGAACGTACCCATACTACGTGACCAATTTTTTTACAATTTTCACCCCCTCCCCGCCCCTCGGTGACCAACCGTAGTATATGCCAAGATCCCCCCCCCCCCCTCTGGTTGTCACGTAGTAATTCTTAATATTCGTTTTTTGCAAACAGAAAGTAAAAAATATCATAATTTGGCGCATATTTGTATTTATTAAAACGGCGGTTGCCGCATAACGCCTCAAGGTGCGTGCAAACCATAATTAAAAAGTGAAAAAAAAAATTGCGCGAGATTTCCCTAGAGCATAATTATAATAATTATTGATTACGTGACGTAAACCTAAACCCCCCCCCTCGCCCTTGTGACCAAGAGTAGTATTTTGACGACCCCCCTCCCCCCCCCCTAAACGGGTCACGTAGTATGGGTACGTTCCCTAATAGCAGTTAGGTTTCCGTTGTTAACAAAGAATCTTTTCAGTTTGTTTTTTTTCGATATACAGTATGCCATTTCTAGTACAACTGACTAATAAGTATGACTCTTATTTTTCAATAATAGTGAATTATATAACTTCATAGCATATTCTTTAATTATCAAATCTAGAGCAGAGCCCGACTGGGGAACTACCTCAACCTTACAGAAAACCACAGCCAATTAGCATTAGACCCTATTCATAGTGTTGTGTTCCTGCCGGTGAGTAAGGTTGCCAGAGAGCTCAGGGGATGCAGTGTGTTGACGACGGGGGATCCTCTTGTCCCTTTAGCTGTCAAAAAAATGGATACAAAATGTAAATTTATCTCTGTATTTCCCTAAGCCTGCTAAAATAAATAGTACACATAAACGAACTCATCCGTTATTTTTTTAGTTCTAAAAAACGAGGAACCAAAGAGAATTTATATTGAAGGTATGCTATTATTTTCTAGTCTGGTCATAAATAAAGTTAAAAAATAATCGTTTTTTTTTGCCACAATCAACCTTAATTGCTTAACATTATGTTCCTTGAGACCAAGAGGGTCTCCCTAATATAACGAATTTATAAAATTGTAAAAAAGTTCAAAATCTTTACTATTTTATGTTAATTTATGCTTATTTTGTAGTATGTAAGTCCCTATATTGTAATTAAGCACTTTTATGAAATAAATGAAAGATGAATAGAAGTCTTCATATTATTCCTTATTCCAAGAACGATTAAATTAACGTATATTACATAAGTGATGAAAATTGCAATAAAAAATAAATTGTTACTAGATTATTATTTATTACGTGAACCCATCCACGTCAAATCAAACTTAGGCGTATTTATTATACGTTAACTTGACATTTCAGTTATTTCATTTGAGTATCTCCTGTCCAATTAAACTTCATTGTCAAATTGATTTTGATCACTCCCAACACTCACAACTTTTCTTATTGGTGAAATGGCATGAAACCTTTGCGGAATTAAGGTTAACACAAAAAAATATGCTTAAAGAATGAGTACTTGATAGGTTAATAAGACATAAGACATTTTAGTTTTGTAAACGTGAAAATGGGTCGTGTTTTCACATGAACTTTGCTTGAATTTACTCGTCTTGATATTATATGTCGATGATTCCACCTTAAACTTTCATAGCCAAGTAGATATGGAATTATAATAGTAAGGAATGTATTAATAAATTTGAACAAACCTTATTTCAGCACAAGTCCTAGCAAGATCTCTCAAGAGGCTTACAGTTTCTGAAAGTGGAGGGTGGCTTAAACATGCCAAGACAGCATAGATCCATTGACCTGCAAATACGAGGGAAGACTGATAAGTTCTCAGCTTAATAGTATAAGAGCCCACGACACTGAACCTACCCCTCCCCTGCTTGGAGTAACAAAGGAAATCTAGGAGACCTATCATACTAGAAAACGGTTTTTTTTAATTTTTTTCAAAAAGAAAATTAAAATACGCCGCCACTTTTTTTGCATTGCAGCATCGGCATTACGTGTTCCCCCATTAAAGACGTGACTAATGATATATATCGCATTTAGGAGACTTATCTAACTAGGCTCAGTGTTGTGGGCTCTTGTTTTATAAGGCATAATGTGAAAGAATACTTAAAATAAAAATATTAGCACAAATTAAGAACCACTTCTCAACATTATTTATGATTAGGATTACCATTGAATATCATCATGTCTATCGAAATCGAGTGCTCCAAAGATTTTTTAAATTATTTTGATAATTTAATCTCGCCTCACAAGCAAACCAGCAGTTAGAAAATTTTGTTTAGTAGTGTGATATTTTCCAGTTTGTAGCTTTCAGACAAATAAGTTTTTTTTTAACAAAATTGCTTAATTCGAAAAGGACATTAAGCACCTTAATTTTTGTTCCCACCTAAAGGTCTCAATAGGGTGATTAGTAGAAAAAAGAAAAAACCCTTCTACACTAGCAAAATCACCACAGGTAATAGTGAATAGTGTATGTTGTGCTAACATATTGATGGAAGCACTTGAAACTCGTCCAGAAACAGTTTGATAAACTTAGGTGCGGATTGTTGTTTTTTCAGGGCACCAGGTTCAATCTAATGACACAAACACTAAATGACACGGGGCATTAGACGCATAATTACGAACGCAAAATGTCGTGAACGTAAAATGTCCTAAACGCAAAATGCCCTAAACGTAAGATGCCCTAAACGCAAATTTCCCTAAACGCAAAATGCCTTAAAACGCAAAACGCCCTAAACGCAAAATGCCCTAAAACGCAATACGCCCTAAACGCACAATGCTCTAAAGCCGTGCAGAGGTAACAGACGGACACACTGTCGATATTAGCGTCCATAGAACCAGATTTCCACCGGTTTGCCTAAATTTCGGTGACAGGAAAGGTAAGCCAAATTAGCTCCGGGTTTACTGCCAATATTTTCGAAGAATCCAAAGTGTAATGAGTGTTGTTATTAAGAGTCACGTTCAACAGTGGGAGGAATTGAGTCCCGAACCAGCGAATGCTCTTAATCCGCATCAAATAAATAGTATAACGGCGTTGTCGCTGATGTGACTGATGTCAGGGTGGACTCTGGAGGCCACATACCCTATAGGAATTGTAAGTTGTAATTGAAAAAAAAATTGAAGATGGTTCGAAAAATTATCGATTTTCGGACTTTTTTCTTTATTTGTGTTGTAAGACCTACCTTCTTGTCAAATTTCATGATTTTAGGTATATGGAAAGTACTTTATAGGTTTTGAGTCCCCTGTATCTTAGTCAAAGTATTAGAGAAATGGTATATGATCATATCTTTGGATTGCGTTACTTAGAAGCAGGGACTGCATATCGAAAAAATGGAATTATTTGCCAGATTTTCACTTCCCAGATATTTTTTCTCAAAAAAATGAATACCAAATTATCATTACCCAACTAAATATTACGCATACAATTTTGAACAACTCGACAATATGCAAATCAATCTTTAGGCAATTCCTTAATTTCACAATTTTCACTTCACTAATTTTTAAATAACCTATTTTTTTAATACCACGATGGTGGCAAACAAGCATATGGCCCACCTGATGGTAAGCAGCTACCGTAGCGAATGGACGCCTGCAACTCCAGAGGTGTCACATGCGCGTTGCCGACCCTTTACAAAAAGGAGGATTCACTGTATTGACGGCTAAAGGAACAAGAGGGTCCCTCATCGTCAACACACTGGGTCCTCTTTGAGCTCTTTGGCAACCTTAACTCACTGGCAGGAACACAACACTATGATGAGGGTCTAGTGCTACTTGGCTGTGGTTTTCTGTAAGGTACTTTCCCAGTCGGGCTCTGCTCCAGATTTGAGCGAGATGACATTCGCTGTGCTGTGCCCTACCACACATAGCGAGATGCCATTCGCAGTACCCATACCTCTCTTTTGGACGTAGTTTAAGGACATACCCGTGTCCGAATGCATTAGTTGCCAAAATATACGAAACACAAAACAAGTCATGGCAAACCTAACATTCAGCAAATATTTTATTAGAAAATTACCCATTTGGTGAATTTTTATTTCACAAAATTTCATATGCCAATTCATCATTCAGCAAATTAATCTTTGCCAAATCATCATTCAGCAAATCTAACCTAACCTACTTCTCTGACAGAAGTTCGTTTCCATGGGGGTAACAGTTCTTGCCTAACCTACTTTTCTGTCAGAGATTCGTTTCCGTGGGGGTCTCGGTTCTAGTTCTAACTTAACCTACTTTTTTGGCAGAAGTTTCTATTTCCGCTCTGAGGGACACAAGGTAACTTACGAACCTACATCGATAACGGCAGGGACGTTTTTGTCTGCTTATGTAGTGCTTATATTATAAGGACCCGCCAAGATGTCGACGAAGCCTCGCTTCGCTTGTTCCGCTCTGAGGGACACAAGGTAACTAACAAACTTACTCAAACATCTGTAAAAGCAGTGACATATTTATATGCATGTACTTATGGTGGGAATAGCTAGGACCCGCCAGAATGTCGCCAAATTCCCGCTTCGCGGGCCTTCTATTTTCGCTCTGAGGAACATAAGGTAACAAACCTACATCGGTAACCTAACTTAACCTACTATTCTGTGGTGGTACTTTTCCTTTACCCTTAAGGAACAACCTTTTGTGTGAACATTGGTGTGGATAGTGTTTATTACTGTCATTTATTTGACAAAATAAAAGATGATTACCTACCTAAACATTTTTTGGCCAAGTAACACATTTGACTAACCCTAATTTGACTAAACATTGCTTTGGATTTAAATAATTTTTCCAGTAATTTATTTGATAAAATAATTTTAAACAAAAAAGAACCGACTTCACTCAGCATCCACCTTTCCAAAAGCAAATGCTCGAGATGCTGTAAAAAATACTCAAATCACTATAGGTGTGCCTATAATAGTTGAAGAGTTCCTTCGATTTCTACAGGATCCCATCATCAGATCCTGAACTGGTTACAATGGCATCAACTGTGAAGTATCTTTCAAACAAAAAAAGAATTTTCCAAATCAGTCCAGCCGTCTTCGAATAATCGGTGAACATACATAACAAAAAAAAAAAAATAGCGAAAACAAAGATCCCGACGAATTGATAACCTCCTCCTTCGAAATCTTGAAGTCGGTTGATAAAAGTTGAGTATCTACCTAAATATTTTTTTTTTCTTTTTATATGACTTTATTGCACAAAACTAACACTAAAAACTTAAACTACTTAAATATAAAGCTAAAACAGAAATTAAAACTACTAAAAATAAATATAAATCTAAATTTTCTTATAAAAAAAACCCCCATTTATAAAAAGAAAACCCCGTCCAACAAGTCAGCCTGCGGCATGGACCCCATTATGCTGGCTGCGTTTCCTCTCTGTACCGTCAAGGCGATACGTTGAGAGAAGTACGCGCCAGCCCTGGGGTCCCCTGTAGTGTCAACCAGCCGAGCCGACAGTGCCCTCACGAACGCCTTCATGTCGGTCGACCAGGGACCCAGTGTCTCAACTGCGAGCGCCGCAAACTCGTACTCCTTTAATAACGACGAGTACTTGCGGCGCTTGAGAACCTGGGCCCGGTCGGCCGCAGCACCAGCCTGCGCGCGGGTTGCCTGGATGTGGGACTGTGCGAATGTGTCGACGCACGTTGCGTCCCACACCAGGGCCCTACCTAGTCTCCACGGCACTAAAGTGGCTCCATCGGGACGCTTGCCGTCGTCTCTCGCCATCCCTGCGGGATCCAGAATATTGTTTTGTCCAAGCCAAATATTTGTTAAACAACTAAACATTGGTTTGGATATAAACCATTTGTCTAGTGATTTATTTGACAAAATGAGTTGAGTAAACATTTTTTGTCCAAGTAATACTTTTTACAAAAATTTTTTGTATAAACATTTATATAATACATTTACATATATAATATTTGGATAAAAATCATTTGTCCAGTAGATTCCCATGCTTGCCATTATCACGATTTAAAGATCGCGTTATTTTTCAAAATAGGGCTTTAAGCGATTAGGGTATTATGCGTTTAGGACATTTAGGACCACATGCGTTTAAGTCATTTTGGGTTTAAGTAATTATGCGTTTAGGTCATAACACGATTATGCCACTTTGCGTTTAGGACATTTTACGAGTTTAGGACAATATGCGTCTGATGCGACACGGGTTGTGCTGAAATCAATTGCTTAACTATATTTCATACTGTGTTAAGGGTCAATAATTAATATCCTTTAAATTTAAAAAAAGCTAAGGCGCAAAAAATCAGACAAAAATTTATCAGGCCGGCCTTTTTTTAACCTATTGATCGCATGGCACAAATTTTAAATTTTAAATTTGTGCCATGGACGCCAACGACGGCTACAGCCGACAGGCTTTGTAATGCAATAGGGACCTACGCGGGCTTCCGCAAAGTTCAATTTCGCTTGACAAAACGCGATTACGTGGCGTCGGTGGCGCGTCATTTTTGTTCAATGCTTGGCGGTCAAAAGGTTAAGGCACATTGAAAACTATTTTTTTTTGCGTTATTGAAATATGGCGTGATGAAACTATCCAGTGCATTTTCCTGAGAAAAGGCCATATTCTACAGTCAAGAAAAATATTTATTTCAAGCTATTCTTTCACTTAATGCCTTAGGCTGCAAACTTATCATTATTCCCTCGTATATCATGAAAAAATTATATTTAAGGCAAATTTTCATGAAATGCATCAATATTAAGACGCAAGCAAAAAGTTTCTAAATAGAATATATAGTAGGTTCTTACCTATTTTATGATCTATAGTGTCTCCGGGTAGAATTTCCTTCAATATTTCAGTAAGCATTTTTAAACCCACGTGTAACTGCTCAGGACTAAAGCCTAGCATACATGTAACTGTGGAATCACGAAATTTAAAAAAGAATTTCCAACCTTTAAGTGATTGGTCACGAACCACTATTGGTTTCACTCTCTCTTTGCCAATACCTTTCTTCAGAAGGTTTGTCTTTATATCAGTCATAGATGTCCGGACTTCTGAGAAGTCTGTCATTTGAATTTTTTGCCATTCTATGGTTGTCTTAAGTTTGTCTGGTGCAATTTTCGCCCCAGGAAGCTGGAAATTTTTGATATGTATAAAATTATAAAGACAGGCATTGTTTTTGTCCCATCTTGATATTAAGAAATAAACACATATCAGATACAGTAAGTAAAATGAGGAAATAAAGAAAAAAACAGAAAAGGAATATTCATTTTATTACTTACCTCTTGGAAAAATAGGGATTGGTTTTTGGCAAACTGTGTAATGTCCCGATCACACACGGTAACTGCAGCAACGTTAGCGCGTTCAGTTATAACTTTCAGAAGATATTCTTCGCCTGTGAAGGGAATTTCTTTCATTTCTACGTCTGGACCGATTTCAAAACACTTTGTTATTAATTCGTCGTGATCTATTTTTTTCTTTTCCTTAGCTGTATAAATTAAACGCCTTTTCTCAGTGCCCATTTTTGAGACTACAATATCGTCTGGTCTGTTTATAAATAAAATAAATAATTGATATGTTCACAGACTACTTAGTAGATACTACGTATGATATGTTACAACCACAGATCTATCTATAATATAGTCACAGACTACTTAGTAGATACTACGTAATATAGTATAGTAAGATGGCTTGACAACACAGATAAAACAGCTATTAGACATGGCAATTTGTAGGGCCCAACATGTTGTGTACCCTGCCTCTCCCTTACCCTCCTTCAGCTCCCTACAGGCCCAACCTCCTATTACACCTCCCAACACAACATGTTGGGCCCTACAAATTGCCATGTCTACTAGCCGTTTAAAGGTTCTCAGCATGAACTATAAAGTAAAGAACCGCCATCTTATACAGGGGAAAGGTCGAAAAAGTGTCCAGCTGTAAGCGTAAACAATAGTTCCAAATCTCTCCGGGTGGCGCTAGGGTATAGTTGAGTTTAAGAAATGAACTTTATATTGTTAAGTGTCTAAATATGTAAATATTTCAGAGCTGCATTTAATACGGGTACTTATGATATTTTTTAAATTTGAAATTATCGATATATGACGTTCTAAATAAAATTAATATTCAGAGTGTTTTTCTTCTCCGCAAATAATTATTTTGTGAATATGTATGGATATCCGTTAAAAAAATAATGCCTTGACCGGGATTCGAACCAGGGACCCTTTGCTCCGTAGGCAGGGTCACTACTGACCGGGCTAGAAACGTATGCTCATGCTATTTGTGGCGCCATCAGTTTAGCGCCTTTTGACGGACACTTTTGTAACAGAGATTGCTATCCTTACCTTCTTTCTTCCATCCATAGTTCTCTGTGCTTGACAACTGACAACACACAAAAGTACGACGAAAAAAGAAATGCAAGAGCGTAGGTAAATAAATTGTCTATGGAGCGTAAAAAATAGTGATGCAAAGTAAAGGTGCGACCACACTGCAGCTTAAAATACGGTGACGTTACGGAATCGCAGTGACGCATTGTATCCGTACCGTTTTTATCGCATGCCCTCCACACCGCTGCTTAAAATACGGCGACGTTACGGAATCGCAGTGACGCATAGTATCTGTACCGTTTTTATCGCATGCCCTCCACACCGCTGCTCGAAATACGCAGACGCAACGTGTACGCCGTGACGTTGCCCATACTAAATATTTTGACGCATCTCAATGTCTGTGTATTTCAAGCAGCGGTGTGGAGAGCATGCGCTAAAATCGTAACGTTTACGCCACGTCATTGCGATTCCGTACCGTCAGCGTATTTTGAGCAGCGGTGTGGAGGGCATGCGATTAAAACGGTACGAATACGATGCGTCACTGCGATTCCGTAGCGTCACCGTATTTTAAGCAGCGGTGGGTGTGGTCTTTTTTTGTATAGATATAGTCTGGCCAGCCAACGAACGCAGTAGCAATGTACAGCGAACAAAGGTATGACAACATTAAGAATCAATGAAAAAAGCAGCAATGATCATCAAATTTTATGCTTTAAAGGTGGTATTTCCGCCCGTTTCATTAAGTGACATTTACGTTTACGGTGTGTAAAAAGGAGACGGATATATATCGTCTGATATGTCTTCTACTGCAACAGATAATCTGGTTGAGGCAATTGACATATGGCTTAAAAAAGAATTTAAATTTAATTGGGTACGTTGCAGGAGTTCTATCTCACGCGCGCTTAAGATGAGAGAGTGAAACGCACTAAAAACAAATTAAATGTGAATTGAAATGTTCGTAATGAAATACGGTGTCTTATCACAAAGGGTTGCTACATGTACGTATTTTGAATTTGCCGCCCGTTTCTACTGACAGAAATGGTTTGCCAGACTATACAAGGTAATTCTTAAATCATAAACAGCTATTAGACATGGCAATTTGTAGGGCCCAACATGTTGTGTACCCTGCCTCTCCCTCACCTTCCTTCAGCTCCCTACGGGCCCAACCTCCTATTACACCTCCCAACACAACATGTTGGGCCCTACATATTGCCATGTCTAATAGCCGTTTAATACATAGCCCCACAAAACTCTAGAATGAGTTTGTCTGTGGGATCGACAGTCTCTTATTAGATAATGTCAGACATGGCTACTCCATCCAGGTTGGTGGCATAGCTGGGCATTAACTCGTTAATCCGTTAATCGTTAATTAACGAAGTTAACATTTTGATTAACGGATTAACTTTTAAGTTAACTTTTAAAAATGTTAACGGACACGTTAACTTCCGTTAATATGCAGAAGTCCGTTAATCGTTAATCCGATGCCTACTATTTACCGCACGGCACCGCGGCGCGGCGCGAAAAACAGGTTCAGACAAGTATGAAACGAACGACAAGTGCCGGGCGGCGCGTGGCAGCGAGTGAAACAAAAACAAAACTAGATATATTTTGCCGGCGCGTGCGAGTGAGAAAACTGCGAAGAGATTTGTTTCGTTTGATCATTTCATTACTTAGCGCCGGTGCTTAGAGTGACGACTGTTTTGTTTGTTGTTATTATAAATTACAGAACCTTAACCAACAGGTTTTATAAGTTCACTAATGAAAAGATATAAAAATGCAATTTTACACATATTAACGGATTAACGATTAACGTTAACTTGCGTTAATTCTTCCGAAATGTAACGCTTTAACGTTTAACGAAGCTAACTTTTTTTGTAGCGGATTAACGATTAACGAAGTTAACTATTTGATTAACGGTGCCCAGCTATGGTTGGTGGTCTAAGGTGGAGGGTAACAAGGTCTATGACAAGGACCAACGATAATAGCACCTTCTCTGTCGTACCTATTAAAAGTGTAATAAGACCATCCCGTTCGATCTTAGTATTGTTGTTATCATATTCTATATCTAAAACGGCTATTAGACATGGCAATTTGTAGGGTCCAACCTGTTGGGTTGGTAGGTAATGGCACCTAGGGAGTAGGAGTCCCGATCTAGGACGATCGGGGCGATCCACAGATATCTCAAAGAACAGATCAGAAATTATAAGTTGAACGTTTTCTATACTTCCGATCTGCTCTTACTAACGTACTTATCAGTAAGTAAGAAAGAGATAAACACCATGCTATCTGACAGGTCTTCACCTGTCATTGTCTCAGACTTTCATGACTTCGTGACGAGAATTAGTGCAGTGAATGATAATTTTCTACTAAATATCGACATCGATATTTACTGTTGATATTACTTGATATCCGTAACAGGTATTCCACACACTTAACACTTTAACAGGTATTACAGGAATGTTATAAAAAAACTAACAGGTGAATTTTGTGCTTTTCAGTGGGTTTGTTTTTTAAAGGCAGTTCCCCTTTTTTAAGAAATTAAATTAAATTATCATTTTAGTATAGTTCTTTTGTTTTGTTTTTCATTTTTCACAGCACCAATGGATTGCAGACCCGAATATTTGAAATTAATTTCAACTTGATACCTCACACGTTCCTGAGAATTTCTGTCTTGACGGACAGACAAAGAACAAAGTGATCCTATAAGGGTTCTTTTTTTCCGTTTGAGGTACGGAATCCTGAAAAGGACAAATAGTGCAGACAACTAAAAAGTCATTCATCTATTTACACGTTTTATTATTTACAGGAGAGATATAATATGAACGGTACACGAGGACTACTGTCTACTGGGAGGACTGGCTACTGACCCATGAATAAAACAGTTTTATTTAAATGGACACGAAGCTTTTCCCCTATCTTTTTATTTTTTTACTTTTCCCTTATTATTTAGCCCTACGGCGTCGATCCATATTTGACGTAATAGATTATTTTCCGGAAATCTGAAAAATTTACAATTGAGTATGTAAACAATAATTTAATATAATAATATTTTGTCTTTGCCTATACAAATGTTTCATATCGATAAAATATCGACATAATTATTTTCATTTAGTTACAACACTAGCGTCGTTTACAAAAATTTAATTTTACCAATAAATCTCAATAAAATCAACTTGAAACTACGTAAATAGTTCTTATTTTATAGTATCCAGCATGTGCAGTTATCCGAGACTATTATGTTACATAATGTGCTTGAAATTTTCGAAATAAAAACAATAGTGTCTTACCGATGAAAACTGGTATTTTCTCCGGACTTCTTTGCTGATTTGAACCAGCTCCGGCAGTAGGGCACTATGCATGACATTTCTGCCTAATATAATCTTGAATTATTCAATTTATACACCTTAATTATCGGAAATAGCACCATAACTTGTAAGAAACCGTCTTATGCTACAATTTTGTGTTTGACGTCTCGGTTAATTTGACAAGTTGGTTAAGTTTTAAATCGAGACAATTAGTTAACAGCCGAACAAGGTCGTACTATCTGTCCCATTCTAACTCATCTTGGTTAGCCATAAATAACCAAAGAGACAACTATATGAAAAAACGTCTGACTTATAATTTCTGATCTGTTCTTTGAGATATCTGTGGGGGCGATCGGCAGTGCCCCGACACCCGCAGCTGTTTATGGAGGTCGTTAGAGTTATTTTACCTTTTTTATTTATAATGTTAGCCATTTGCTACACATTCCATTATTTGAAATAAAAGTTAAAATGTGTAGATTCGCTGGTAATTAATATATTTATCTAGTTTTGTATTTAAATAATAGAAGGATTGGGCAGATGAAGTTAGATTCAGGCAGCTCGAGCGGTCATTTAAATATCTATAAGTATAATAATAAACAGTTTCTTTTTTTATTTAATGTATACTGTTATGAGTACTATCACCGTGCTTCACCAATACATTTTTTTGATATATTGAAGGCATCTCTGTAAACGTTGGTAGGGACGATTTGTTGGTGAGGTAGGGTTTGTAGGGACGATTTGTAGGGAAAGTGTAATAACGGGCCCAACGCCGACAGGAGTTGGACACAACAGGCTGGGCCCTACAAATTGCCATGTGTACTAGCCGTTTAAACTAATATATGAATGCGCACGACCATTTTGACAGCTGTTCTCTCATTCTAACTATAGTTCTATCTCGTTCTAATCGTTTGACTAGTTGCTTACGTTTGTAGACAGCATATTTATGGTTGACTTTTTTTTTGCAGGGGCCTATCCCATATGAAATTGACATTGACAGATATTATATTATTTTGATTTAGGTTAAAAGGCATCCGAATTTTCCATTACTTTAAATAAATACGTGGAGAGGTTCGTCCAAACTTTTGTCGTAACTTCTATACAAATATGAATTTAAACATTTCTCATCTTGCAAGTTTTGTCTGGAAGTCGCAAGCAGTTGGTGGATGTAATGTAAGTTCCTAATTTATATTTAAATTGTTTGATATTTAGCAGTAAATTGCATTAATCTTATAACATTATGTTTTCGTACAGTATCAACAAGTCAGGAATAAATGGGCGAACTGGCTAATGATAAGAGACGTGAAGCGGCGCCGCCTGAACGCTGAGCACTACCTCGACAGGACCAGAGTCAACGCTCTGAGGAAGAACGACGTGCTGCCCATAGAGATTAGGGAGATGGCAGATAAAGAAATCAACAAGTTTGAGCTCAACTCTACTCCTTTGAGGATCAACAACAGATGTGTTATTACATCTAGGTAATTTCTTTTCCAATTTCATTCATGTGCATGTGTTAGTTTAAAGTTTGTTGTCTATGTAAGAGTTCGTATTTTTATAATCCTTATGATAGTAAACTAAAGAAGTGATAGGATACCCCTAAGTACAGTTGATGTCAAAGACATATTTTCATTTTTGTACCAAATGGAAACATATCTTTGATACCGACTGCACAATAAGAGAAAGTAAGGTGGCCAATATTGTAGATGGGATAACAAAATAGCAGGAACAATATGGATGAGAATGGCATGGAAAAGCTTGGGGAGGCCTATGCTTCAAAAGCAATACAGTCAGGACTATTAATATAGGCTCCTAATATTATTATTAAAATAGTATTATGCTTGGGGAGGTCTATACTGTAAAAGTAAGACAGTCAGGACTATTAATATAGGCTCCTAACCTAATATTAGTATTAAACTTTGAAAGGCCTATGCTGCAAAAGAAAGCCAGTCATGACTAATATTATAGGCTCCTAATATTATTATTAAAATAGTATTAAAACAGAGTTAAAAGTTAATTTCAATTGGGTCAGCCCTGCAGTAACAAAATTAAAGTAAGATCTTAGTACCCACTTAAGGCTGTTTTATTGCATTTTGAATCATTAAATGCTACATGTAATATTCTATATTAAATGCAAGTTGTCTAGATTTGTTTCCAATATTTTCAGGCCCCGTGGAATTGTGAAGGAATGGCGAATGAGTCGTATAGTGTGGAGACATCTTGCGGACTACAACAAGCTTTCTGGTGTACAGCGAGCCATGTGGGGATAGCTTATACATGGATCATTCATTGTTAGAAATATGTGCATATAAATAATTAGTTAATTCAGACTTTGTTATTATTTTCTCATTTCACATGTATTCAGTGATCACATGCTTGTTAGATTCTATAATATTACAAACAGACTAAATGAGGGTTTCCTGAATCGATATTTTCACCAGGTGGCAGCACCATGGCGAGAGGTCTAGCTGTCATATCCACGAATTAATCATATTTTTTTCGATTGGTTGATTTGGACAGCCGCTGTTAAAAAGATCTCTCGTAACACTGCCTCCACCTGGAATTCAGGTAACCCTCATTGGTGTTTCATTGTCATCTAATTGTGCTTCGGTCTCGTAGAGTGGGAATAAATGGGAATGATTCCGCAGAAAAAACCTATTTCCCATCTGTGTACCCAAGGATACTTTCACACATATTCTCTTTGATGGCAAAACAGTTTAAATTTGAACATGTTATGCTTTTTAGGGTTCCGTAGCCAAATGGCAAAAAACGGAACCCTTATGGATTCGTCGTGTCTGTCTGTCTGTCTGTCCGTCCGTATGTCACAGCCATTTTACTCGGAAACTAAACGACGTATCTGAATAAAATTTACACATAAGGTGTATTCTGTATGCCGCTACTTAGTTATGTATTTAAATTTGAAAAAGAAATATTTTAAGGGGGGCGCTCCATACATGTAACTAAATTAAAAAAAAAATGTTTTTACCAAATATCAACATGTGATACATCAATCGATAGGTCTTTAAAAATAATATTGAGGTTTCTTTGATCATTTTGTGATTAAGTGAATATTTTTTGAAATAATCGCTTCGAAAGTCAGAAAAATTGTGTTGCCCCCCCTGTAACTTTTAAACCGTAAGTCCAAATAATATGAAAAAATTTGAGGAGATGCGCCTTATCATATACTTTCTACGAAAATTGTTTTGAACATTATCGGTTTAGCCATTTTGAGTTATCTCCAAAAAACTTCTTCCATAGGCATCAGATACGACCTTTTGGATTAGTTTGGTTCTTATTCCATTGAAGGTACGGGACCCTCCTATGCGTGGTCCGACACGCACTTGGCCGGTTTTTTAGGGTTCCGTACCTCGAAAGGAAAAAACGGAACCCTTATAGGATCACTTTGTTGTCCGTCTGTCTGTCTGGCTGGCTGTCTGTCTGTCTGTCTGTCTGTCAAGATCATTTTTCTCAGGAACGCGTGGAGGTATTAAGCTGAAATTTATATCAAATACTCAGGTCTATTGTCCCTTGGAGCTGTGAAAAAATCAAACTTAAAAGCCAACGCAATCAAAAGATACAGAGTACTCGCAAGAAACTAGAAACCTAAAGGGTACTTCCCGTAAACTCAGAAACTTGGCACGAAGAAACTTCATATAGCACAAACAAAGGAAAAATTACAAAAAGTAGACATATTTAGTAAATCATACAAAAAATATTTTTTTTTTAATTTTAAACTTACTACCTTTTTCCTCGTAAACGCGTGGAGGTATTAAATTGAAATTCATGTCAAATACTCAAGGCTATAGGATCTTTCAGATGTAGCAAAACCAAACTTTTATGTCACAAATAGCAAATTAAGTCGCATATTTTGAAACTGAGTACTCGCAAGAAACTCAAAACCTAAGGGTACTTCCCGTAAACTCAGAAACTTGGCACGAAGAAACTTCATATAGCACAAACAAAGGAAAAATTACGAAAAGTAGACATATTTAGTAAAATCATACAAAAAATATTTTCTTTTAATTTTAAACTTACTACCTTTTTCCTCGTAAACACGTGGAGGTATTAAATTTAAATTAGTAATAAACATACTACAACTTTTGCTTTTTTTTTGTATTATTTTTTTTATTTAATTTACTTTTTATTAAAGTTCATATAAAAATTTACACGATAAGCGCCGTGAAACCCTATCGGGTTTGTACCGACACCTCATCCGCGGAAGTAAATCATACAGTACAAGTTGACACTATACAAAATACAAATCATTATAGCTTGTTATAGGTTTGTACGGAACCCTCGGTGCGCACCGACTCGCAATTGGCCGGTCTTTTTTCCTTTCCACCTCTTCATCAGGAAATGATAGGTAGGGTCAGGGAGGGTACAGTCGCTCGGTGGGAACAGTGGCTCGAATGTGCTGTGCGGGAAACGGAAAGAGCTTTATGTCTGTCCTCTACATCAATCGGAAGCGTTCCGTACCCTATCATGTACGAACTAGTTAGTGAGCCGCTTCGGCGCCATGCGAATGTATTATGGTGCGTTTTTGTGTTGAATGCTATCAAAATTACATTTCCAGGTAAGTTTCACTCCTCTTTTTTCTTAACTCGAACGAGATTTTTAATTACTTATATTTTTATCGAAGAGTGTGTTTAATCTACTTAGTATTGGCTGATAATTCAAGGCCCTCGATGTTTCTATTTGTTTTTAGTTCTATCTAAAATACAAAGTGGCGCGAAGGTCAACAGTCGTTCGTTTCAGAGAAGTACACGGTGGCTCGCGAACCACTGTGCACCTTACAGAGTTGGGCTAAAATTTACTTGAATATTAATAAGAATAAAAGTTCTTTTATTATTAAAAATAATTCTTGCACTCTTTTTTTAATAAAATGAAAGTGAATACATCATGCGACATTTATTAGGTAAGTACCTATTTTAAATGAAGAATGAATCGGGAACGATTATTCCGGAATTAGGCTTACCTATTCTAATTACCGTTTTATTCAACAAAAATGTTTTTTGTTATAAAGTTTATTTAGGTTCGATTCTTACGTAGCCATTGTGTACTGTTAGAACCACTGTGTGCTCGAGCCACTGTGTACTGTTAGAACCACTGTGTACTGTACTAGGGGGTCCTAGTCACTGTGTACAGCAACGGGTACACGGTGGCTCGATTCCCAATTTTTAAAAAAGAATGGATATATATTTTTTGGTGAAAGTAACAGCAAATATATTTGCTACATATGAAAGTTTAATAATGCACTGTGCTCTGTGCTTGCAACAATTAGTTCAGGGATTTATATTTTTCATGCTACAGCCTCTTGAAAAAATCCTAGCGACTGTTCCCTCCCTGACCCTACTTACTGTAAAAAAATACCCAAATAAGAATCACAATAGATAGTAATCATAATGTCCCTAGTAAAAGATTTCAATAGTAAAGATAGGCCCGTGGCCCGTCAGTACATTGCGACAGTTACCCCTGTCAGTTATAATTATACTACTCTTTAAATGGAACTATCAAAACGACAAGAACAATTTGTTTAGTTTTTACCTCTGTCAGTTATAATATAATAATACTTATAATTTATACTATTCTTCTAATGGAACTATCACTATCAAAACGACAAGAACAATTTGTTTAGTTTTTACCTCTGTCAGTTATAATAATACTTATAATTTATACTATTCTTCTAATGGAACTATCACTATCAAAACGACATAAGAACAATTTGTTTAGTTTTGCATAACATTGGAATGGATGCAATTAATAAAAAAAACAATATGATCTTGTATTGCTCGCGGAAACTAATCTACTAGACACAGACAGTCTACAGTATGCAATTAAGAGTTATATTTTATTTTTCCTACTTAGTCGGTTAAGTTCTGTTACTAACCCGGTTTTGATAGGTAAAATATGAGCTGTTAGCGATTGCTGAGTATTTATTCGGTGGTGTACACTTATTTATACGGAAAATGATGATGATGGAATTTCCATTTGCAGAGCTAATCCTTTAGGCTCTAAGATTAATTTAAGAAGGGAGCCAATCAAATTTCTGATGCAAATTTTTGACGAAGTGGGGGGTGCCCCCCATAATTATTTAAAAATAAAATATAGCTATATAGTCAAGTTTGATATCATTTTCGTATAAAGCAAGGATGCCAAATTTTTGGTATTTTATTTATACCTTTCCAATTCCATATAAGAAAACTGAGAAAACATAAAAAATATGAAATCCATGTTTGATATTTTTTTGAATAAATGCCTATATATTTTTTATTTATGGTCGTAACATAAAAAATATATTTTCATGATAAAGCCCTGTTATTCCCCTTTATAAAAAGTATATAAATCCTATATTGGTTATAATATCTTTAACGAAAAAAAATAATATTAATAGGCCTGTTATCAACCACAATCTAATTATGTAGGAAAAACGATGTGGTTTGAGCTCTAATGCTTGCCTAATTATATCTTGCACAACTAAATGGACGTCAACCATTTTAAACGCTATTATTTACCTTGCCTTAGTATGCTTGTTATAATCCGTAAGTGAAATAAACTGATCGTTTAGAAGATACCGGAACCGGTTACCAATAAAGGGGTTTTAGATCGAATGAGTATTTGGTAGGGTTGTTTTTAAAAACTATCAATTTAGTAAGCTCATCATTGCGTTGCCCAAAGGTAAGCGCTTGTTGGGTACGGATTGGAGGAGGAGAGCAGAAGATCGAGCACAGTGGCGTGCCATGGGAGAGGCCTATGTCCAGCAGTGGACTGATACTGGCTGCTACTGCTGCTGCTAATAATGATAATGTAGCGCTTACCGAAATGAAAATCCAAAATGACGTTTACCTATCAAGCTAATTTCATCTCTATTGCTAAGACATTAAACAGCTATTAGACATGGCAATTTGTAGGGCCCAACATGTCGTGTACCCTGCCTCTCCCTCACCCTCCTTCAGCTCCCTACAGGCCCAACCTCCTATTACACCTCCCAACACAACATGTTGGGCCCTACAAATTGCCATGTCTACTAGCCGTTTTAGACAGGGATCAAATAATAGGGTTACCCTATCGAAAAGAGTTATCAAATAGAGGAGTTCTCCGGTCTCTGTTATCTAGTGACGTTTTCAAGTGAAAGATACATCATTGGGGATTATCAATAAGGTCCCGTTCATTTTTTCAGAGAGAAAACTTAAGTGGTAGGTATACATCTTCAACTGAGAACAGTCTGTTGGCGAATAGTGCGCTCTAAAATAAAAATAACAAATTTGTGTTATACCTACTTAGACACTACACAAACTTATTTGTTAATTTATTATAACTAATATTTACATAACTAAATGCAAGTCTGCATATCTACATGCTTCATCCCACATCTCCATAATTTTGTGGTTGAAATTTTACCCTCGTCCTGTTGACAAATTGATCCGATATCTGGTGCACACCTTAAGTTCTGATGACAATTATATTTTAATAGATTCAGTATCATTGTAAATTCAAGATGGCTGCCGCTACAGAATGCCACGTATTACATATTTCTTAACAACCCCCTCAATCAAGTATAAAATGAAAGGGATTTACTAGTAGAACACAGTGCATTGCGGATCTTAAAGTAAGCGGAGTTTAGACAGTTTTAGTAACATAACCACTTGAAAAGAAAATAAGCATTGTTTAGGTAAATCCAAACCTTTTATTGAAAATAAACAATGCTATAGATAATGTGCAAAAAGTTATAAAAATAATTCGGTAGGTTCTAGGTACCAGTCATCACACCACAACCACTCTTCTCATCAGTGTAGCTAGAGCATTGAAAAGACAATAATTTTTAAGAAAAAAAAACCGACTTCCATGGGGGTAGCCGGTGAAGCATTATTGTAGATGGTGCACTTAGATTCCATACAATGAAATAACTTGCTTAACAAACGCAGCGGAGAGGACAAATCGCCAAACCTGAACTATGCGTCGTTGAAGAGTTCCGTTCTGATCATCATCAGCAGTTCCACTTCATCAAATGTCACTTTTTTGAATGAAAATGCTTGATTTGTTGATAAAAATACAAAAGTCACTTTATGTATGCCTTTAAGATTTGAGGAATTCCCTCGATTCCTCATGGAACTCATCATCAGAACTTGAGCTTGACGAAAATTGGTCCTGACAATCTAACTTGCTTAACAAACACAGCGAAGGGGACGAATCGCCAAACGTGAACTATGCGTCGTTGAAGAGTTCCGTTCTGATCATCATCAGCAGTTCCACTTCATCAAATGTCACTCTTTAGAATGAAAATGCTTGACTTGTTGATAAAAATACAAAAATCACTATGTGTAAGCCCTTAAGATTTGAGGAGTTCCCTCGATTCTTCATGGAACTCATCATCAGAACTTGAGCCTGACGAAAATTGGTCCTGACAATTAAACTTGCTAAACAAATACAGCGAAGAGGACAAATCGCCAAACGTGAACTATGCGTCGTTGAAGAGTTCCGTTCTGATCATCATCAGCAGTTCTACTTCATCAAATGTCACTGTTTTGAATGAAAATGATGGAACTGTTGATAAAAATATAAAAATCACTATATGTAGGCCTTTAAGATTTGAGGAGTTCCCTCGATTCCTCATGGATCCCATCATCAGAACTGCGTTTTGACTAAAACGGGACCAATCTGTATATATACTTACAACCAAAAAAAGAATTTTCAAAATCGGTTCAGACATGACGGAGTTATGGAGTAACAAACATAAAAAATAAAAAAAACATACACGCCGAATTGAGAACCTCCTCTTTTGAAATCTGGAAGTCGGTTAAAAAACTAAAATCGTAGGGCGCTTGAATCTTTTATCAACGGACAACGCCTAATATCATTATATTATACATGAACTTAGGTTAGGGACGCTACGCTAGTAGTGTGATGAATGGTACCTAGGACCTATCGATTATTTTAGCCTTGAGTACATTACCTGCATCATTATTTTCAATTAAACCGTTTAATATACGACGTATAACATACTAATTTAACTGCTATTAGAAACGGGGTGTTTACCTAACTCAAATTAACATGGTATACCATAAATACCATACCAATAATAATATTTTAATACAAGGGTTGCTACTTATATATCCGGAAACAAAAAACAAACAAACGTACACGGCTGAAAATGGTTTTATTGTTTTTCAAAGTATTCCCCTTGATGATCTATGCACTTTTGCATTCGCGTGAACCAATTTTTAAAGCACTTCTGCCACTCCGCCTGAGGTACCTCCATAACGTGTTGTTTGAATGCGTCGACAGCATCTTCAGCGGTCGAAAATCGTTGACCGCGTAATTTATTCTTTATATTTGGAAATAAATAAAAATCGTTGGGTGCCAAGTCAGGGCTGTACGGCGGATGACCCGTTAATTCCACATTTTGACCCTCCAAAAATAGAGTTGTTTCGCGTGACGTATGACAGCTGGCATTGTCATGATGAAGAATGATTCTTCGTCGCTGGTTAGTTTTACGAATTTGTTCAAATACTTCCGGTAAACAAATGGTCGTGTACCACTCTGAATTAACCGTTCTACGGTTTTCTAGTGGCACTGTAGCTACATGGCCATTAATACCGAAGAAGCAGGCCACCATTTGTTTCAATGTACTTTTTGCACGAGTAACTTTCGTAGGGTTCGGCTCATTTTGAAACACCCATACCGTTGATTGTTGCTTCGTTTCGGGATCGTATGCATAGATCCAGGATTCGTCACCTGTATAGATGTTATAAACGGCTTTTGAGTCACCACGGTTATATTTTTTTTACATTTTATTGCACCATTCGACGCGAGCATCTTTTTGCTCTTTTGTTAAGTTGTGGGGTATCCAACGCGCCAAATAATTATGTAATATGCTATTAATGCTGGTCATAGAAATACCCAGAGTCGCCTCTATCTCGCGGTACGTAACATGTCGGTCGTCCATTATAAGTTTTCGCACAGCCTCGATATTTTGTTGTACAACGACCGATTTCGGGCGACCTGCCTTAACTTTGTCCGTAAGCATACTACGTCCACGATTGAACTCACTAAACCAGTGATACACAGTAGTTTTAGATGGGGCTTCATCACCAAAAGTTGAAGTTAGTTGATCTATGCACTGTTGTTGCGTTAAACCACGCCGAAAATCATAATAAATCATAGCACGAATATTTTCACGAGTGAGTTCCATTCTTGCTGCGAGATGACATTTAAAACCCGTCAAAAACAAAACACGAGCGTTAATAAGAAAGAAAAAATATACCGGCTAGTACTTAAAAAAGTTCAAATTTTACCATGGAGGTCAAATATGCTATTTAAGAAGATTGTAATCCCGGTTTCCGGATATATAAATAGCAGCCCTCGTAGTATCTAGTCAAAACTGAAAATAATTATTTAACTTATTTCATTTATGGCCTGGATACGAGACTTTCAAGCCAAATCTAAACTCTGCACTATAATGTGTTACAAATATAACAATTATTTTCCCCACTTCCCATAAAAGTAGGAACATTCATATTATTTTTCCAAAAACGGTTGAAGTTACCACAAAACTTTCAATGAAGGAAATATTTTTCATGAAATTATCTACAATTCTTTCCTTTGAAGTATGTTGCTAAGACTTATAGTTTTCAATCTATGTCTCGCAAATTTTAACCCCCACCGCACCATAAATTTTGGTGGCTCTGCTTCCTAAAATGGCCTATAGGTCCTAAAGTCTCACTATGCAAAAGGAGATCCCATCATCACTAAAATCCGTATAATGCCCTTTGTCGTGTGCACCACCGACTAATTATATTCTTTGGCGATTGCTTCACTATTTCAATATTAATACAGTCAAAATACGACAAAAGTCGAAATCCCTTGGACAGTTCTGAAATTTAGTGTGTATATTGATTATAGGTCCCGTTGTCATGTCCACACCATTTGACGTTTCAGGACCTCGAGGAACCGCCAACCAACACCTTGGAAAATGTCTGGACATGAAAACAGGACCTATAATCAACATACACACTAAATTTTTAAAACTGTCGAAGGAATTTCGACTTTTGTCGTATTTTGATTATCTATATACATATATAAATGCCTTTGTCCTGACTGATCCACGCAGAGCCGAAACTACTGAAGCTAGAAAGTTGAAAAGTTCATGTCTGGTTACATTTGTAATGTGTACAAATAATAAGAAGTGATTTTTAAAAATTCATCCCCTAAGGGGTTGAAAGTTTGTATGGATGGGGCTTAAAATTTAAGGTTAGAGGTTTAAAACTTTGTACGCTTACTGATAATTAAAATGTAATGAAAATAATTTCAGCGTTTTTTGAAATTCAACCTCTAACGGGGTAAAAAAAGGGGTTGAAAGTTTGTATAGAGATTACAATTTTTTTTGTAACAGACTTGAAATTTCGTTTGCAGGCTACTAGCTTAAAAACAAAAAAACTGATTTCAGCGTTCTTCAAAATTCCACCCGAGAGGAGTTGAAACGGGGTTGAAAAGTGTGTATTAAAGCGAGGCCGTAACAACTGAAGCTAGAAAGTTGTAAGGTCGGTTGCAGGTCGGGTTACATTTATAACGTGTACAAATAATAAGAAGTGATTTTGAAAAATCAACCCATAAGGGGATAAAAAGGGGGTTAAAAGTTTGTATGTGTAGGATTTAAAATTTTAAGTAAGAGACTTGAAACTTCGTAAATTCGCTGATATTTGTAAAAATATAAAAGTCATTTCAGCGTTTTGGATAATTCCGCCCCTGAGGGGGTTAAATAGGGGTGCAAAGTTTGTATGCGGGAAACTTCTTTCTTTGAGCCAGAGACTTAAAACTTTGTAGGAATATTACTTATTAGAATACACAAAATGTACCTTGTTTAAGATAATTTCACCCCTGAGGGGGTTAAAAACGGGTACAAAATTTGTATGGGGGAAATGTTTTTTTTGAGCTGGAGACTTTTAACTTTGTAGGAAGATGACTTATTAAAATACAATAAAAGTACCTTCAGCGTTTTGGCAAATTCTACTCCTGAGAGGGTTAAATAGGGGTGCTAACTTTGTATGGCGGAAATTTCTTTTTTTAAACTAGAGATTTTAAAGTATGGGGAAAAATTACTTATTAATACACAATAAAACTGTTTTCAGTGTTTTGGAAATTTCCACCTGTGAGGAGGTTAAATAGGGGTATGAAGGTATTATACGCGGACGAAAGTCGCGGGGCGGAAAGCTAGTATTATATATGGTTGTTAAGCTTATTTAACAGCTTTGATTAATATAACACGCAGTTTAACGGTGATTTTACGATATAATTTAATGCAGTTTCACACAATTCCTTGTCAAACAGGTATTATTGGCTGTAGGTATTCCCATCTGTTCCCGCGCCAATAAAACATATAACTATATATATATATATATGTATACCTAACATTCAGCTTCATATCGAGTTATCCGCACTAAAAACTACTTACGATATTTCAATGTATTGAGAAAGACTAAAATCAATTTTATAGAGTATGTCGGCTTTATCGCCGCGCGTCACTTCGTGTGCAAGTACCTACCTCGTCATGCTGCGATAAAAATTTTAGCACAAAAATTATAACGGTATAAGTAGATACCGCTATAATACAGGTATATCATATCGACAAATAGCGATATCGTGATTTTATAACGATATCATACCATTATAGCTCTACCTTTAAAACATAACTGTATAGATATTATATAGTGCCACCGTACCGCTTGTCGCAGTCCCTGATCAGAATCAATCTAAATACAATAAAATAAATAGAATGGAACGGAGGCGGGCATAGATGGGAATTTGTCTTTCCATCTGTGCCCGCTTGACCTACGAGTATATGGCAGAAATGAAGTGGTTGTTCTTGGTTAGACAGAGCTGGAGGAGGCCGCGTAGGACCCTGATCAATGCAGATCCCTTCTGATAGCCCTATGTCCCTATCCCTGACGAGGGACACGATACCATCATTATATTATAAGAGCCCACGACACTGCACGTAGTTCGATAAGTCTCCTAGATGAGATATATAATTAGTCACGTTTTTAATGGGGGAATACGAAATGCCAATGCTGCAATGCAAAAAAAGTGACGGTGTATAATTTTTTTGAAAAAAATCCGGTTTCTAGTATAACTAGGTGGACTAACCCATCTTACAGAGGACCAGCTAAATAAACTTGAGCGCCTCCAAAATGCTTGCATAAGATAAGGTTCATATTTGGCTTACGCAAATTTGACGTCTCTGAATTTCGTGCCCAGCTCAATTGGTTTCCTATTCGTCATAGCCGTAACTCACATCACACATTCTCGCGCTCATTTACAACATTCTCTTCAATCCAGTGGCGTAACTATAGGGTGGCAGAGCTGGCAAAATGCCACGGGCCCTTGGCCTAAGGGGGCCCCCGGCCGGAGGGGACAAGACTAAAGGAGGATTCTAACATTTTAGTATACTATGAATTTTCCTCGGGCCCCACTTAGCGTAGTTACGCCACTGCTTCAATCCCACTACTCCTCTATATCTTAGTGTTTCAAATATCTCTTCTATTCGGTTGCAGTGCAGAGAAGCATCTCCTTGCTACACCATCATATTCATCAAAATTTTACAACAGATCTTTTACTTTCCGGGCTGTTCGCTTGTGGAATGCTTTGCCGTTGGATATAAGACGTGCTAAATCCCTTCTTATTTTAAAAACTCTTTTGAAATCGCATTATACCTGTCGCTTACTTAACTTGCCATTATTTATTTATATATTTGAGGAGTGTCTTTTCAAAAGGGCTTATTTCCACTTTGAACTTTTTTTGGGAAATTGAGGAAATCAGAAATCCACGGTTTCCATTTCGATATTGTATTTAAGTAAGTTGATATAAATGTTATGGCACCACATATTTTGTTTTATCTAACTAAATTATTATGTTAATTTACCATACATTTTCAGAATTAAGCCCTTTTGATGCGAACTTTTGGAATTAAGCCGTTTTGTTGCGGCCTTGTGAGAAATAAAACTTTTTGATTTGGACATTATAGAGATAAACTCTTTTGAAAAGGATAACTTTTTATTGTGAAATTAAACTTAACTACTAAAAATAAGTTAAGGCAGAATAAATTTAGTTACTAAACGTGAACTTCGTCTGCATCATCTTAGCAACGCAACAATCGCAGACTTCGTCTTGATTTTCATATACTGATACTATATAATGATTAGGTACTAATATGGTTCTACACCAAGCCAGCTACGGTAACCTTATCCAATCGTCTCCAATCTGTTTTTTTTAAAGAAATTTTCTACATCCTTTTTTTAGGGTTCCGTAGTCAACTAGGAACCCTTATAGTTTCGCCATGTCTGCCCGTCCGTCCGTCCGTCCGTCCGCGGATAATCTCAGTGACCGTTAGCACTAGAAAGCTGAAATTTGGTACTAATATGTATATCAATCACGCCGACAAAGTGGTAAAATAAAAAGTGGATTTTTTTTTTTATTAGGGTACCTCCCCTATACGTAAAGTGGGGAGTGATTTTTTTTTTCATTTCAACCCTAACGTGTGATATATTGTTGGATAGGTATTTAAAAATGAATAGGGGTTTACTAAAATCATTTTTCGATAATGTAAATATTTTCGGAAATAATCGCTCCAGAAGTAAAAAAATATGCGTCCCCCCCCCCCCCCCCTCTAACTTTTGAACCATAAGTTTTAAAAATATGAAAAAAATCTCAAAAGTAGAACTTTATAAAAACTTTCTAGGAAAATTATTTTGAACTTGATAGGATGAATAGTTTTTGAAAAAAAATTACAAAATAATTTCTGAACTAAGTTTGTAATTTAACCGTATAAGCAGGTGTTTATTGTACCTGTAATTTCTACAAAATTACAATGAAATGACGTGCTTTCAAATAAAGTAAAAACGGTGAAAATCGGTTCACGCAATAAAGAATTATTCCATAAAAATCATCTTCCATACTTTAAGCTCGCGCGCAATAGTTTACTTAATTTGCCGATAGATGTCGCTGTACTTGGAACTCTCATATCATATCCTACATGGCGGTGTTATTAACTCTTAAGTGGGGACACTTACTGTGACGGACGGAAAACTACGGAACCCTACACTGAGCGTGGCCCGACACGCTCTTGGCCGGTTTTTATTTACTGAAAGAGGCCGAGTTGTCATATCTGTCTATTTCTTTCTCATACTATAAGAAAGAAATAGGCCCTTTTGATCCGGACTTTGAAATTTGAATTTTTTTTTAGAGGACAAGAGACTTATTAGAACTTCAAACTCAAAGAATATATTTAATTCTCTATTTTAAGCAAAACTACATTCACAGTTAAAAAAAAGTTCAAAATGGAAATAAGCCCTTTTGAAAAGACACTCCTCATTTATGTATTTTTTGTATCTTTTATTATGTTAGTGTGTATGTTGTGATCTTAATTTTTTAAATAAATTATCTATAGGCACTACCCGTTCATGGTTTTATGTACTTCTTAGTCTCCAGCTACTCAAAGGTTGTCTGGAAGAAATCGCTTTTAAGCGTCCGCCTGTTGTTACCTAGTTTTAATTTTGATTTTGTTTGTTTATTTCTACTTTATGGTGCACAATAAATATATTATTATAACTATGATAGGTTTTCTAGATTTCCTTTGTTCCTCGAAGCAGGGCCTCCCCTGCTAGGGCTACACGATAATGCGGTGCTGCAAACCCCCGTGCGTGGCCTTGCCAGTGGCAGCAGCATCAAAAGTTTGCAGATGTATGCCAAAACAAAGCTGCCAAACATATCTCATCTAGTCCTATTACATCATCCAAGGGGGTTGGTTACAATAATTAAATAAAACTATAACAATTGTTTCAGGTTTTTATGTTTATCATTTTACCTTACAATTATGAAAGCTTAGTAAAGCCCTTGATGGAATAAAAAAAAACTTCACTATGAAGCTTCCTAGTCAAAGAGACCTGAAACAAAATAAAATAATATTAATAACAACAACACATTAATACAGATTTGGTAATTTACAAAACAAAAACAGTGTTTCATGAACCATTTAAAGTTTAACCAATTAACTATGATGTTTGGTTACTGAGAGAGGTTATTAAGTAGAATTTTTAATTAAGCACTTTCCATGCATTTTCAAACCACTTTGAATGCCAGGAGCTGTCAGATTACTTCATTCAATAAAAAAATCTTCTTTATAGCATATTGCCGAAAATGTTTATGTACAGAAATATGTAACAATAAGTCTCTTAACACTTTGACCACCAAGCATCGGACGGAAAAATTGTGCCCACAGCGCCAGCGCAAATCAGTTATATTTTGGATGTCATGTGCGGGCGCTGAGGGCACGACTTTCCGTGTGTGTGATTTGACGTCTTTGGCGGTCAAAGGGTTAAAAAAGTACTAGTATAAGGCAACCAAAATAATTACAATACCAGCAGTTCTAAATAAATGAAAATTTTACTATTTGATGCTTAATATTTAACCTAAAAAGTATCATACAGTTAGGTGCATAACTGAGTCAAAATTAGTACCTTAGTAAAATGTAAATAATTTGATAACAATCAAAGTTACATAAAAGTTCTAAACGTAAAATATTAATCCTTGGGTACCGCTACAAAACTGCTTCACAAATTATTTTCTTCCGACTTATACATTTTTCTCAATTTCATACCGAAAACTGTGAAATTTCACCTAATTTATTTTTCCCATTATTTCATTTTTTCTTAGACATTCCCAATTCAGTAACTCATTTAAAGTAAGGAATTCCACGACCATTATTTTAGTTATCAAACATTTAAATCAGGCTTATTTTTGTAATTAGTTACTGGCAATGTATTGTCAGGTGCAAAACTGAGTCAAGGCAAATGGCCGAACAACTTTCTCGTTAGTTAATTTTTGTAGCGGACTTCATTCTGAGATAACCATAAAAATACGTGAGTGATATAAAAGTCATACACCTCATTTTAAAGAGCATATAATGTACTATTTCAACTAATTGTCTTACCTGGGTTGTGTAGAAGAAAAATATCAATATCGTGTTAAATAAAAAAAATGTAGTTTAACGGTTTTTGGTTCAAAATCATGGCCGAATAACAAAATCAAGATTGTGAATGCAATGAATCGAAATTGGCTTTCATATGGATACATAGCTGACACCGAGACGAACAAATATAACCTGAAAGTTTTTATTTTTTTCATTATTGATAAGACTTATCTTCATTTAACGATGTCGGTGCAAAACTGAGTCAGTACCAAATATTATCTAATAGAGAAAATGTTTATTTTTATCTACAATAACATAATAGGTCAGTAAGTTTATTAGCGTTGTTACCAATTAATAATAAAATAGTAACTTAATAACTAGCCTCTTCTGAAATAATGAAAGAAACATGTCAAAGTGATGCACATTGGTTCAGTTATGCACCTAACTGTATGTGACATGAAAGGTTTAAAAGATAAATAAGATTGAAAAAATGTTGCATGGCAGAATTTAAAATATTGTACTGTTGTTAATAGTATATATTTTTATAGTAAACTGACCATATTAGCCAAGTCATGGAATAATAATATATAAAATTTAAAACGCTGTTATTTTAGATTATTAGAATAACAAACATCATGAGTAGGTGACTAAGGGTGGTTGCACCAACCACTTAACGGACTAATCAGCATCAGCCCGTAAGGTAGAAAATTTCCATACAATAAAATTTTGTCGAACGTTTTAACAGTGACAGACGGTGTGGTGCAACCTACCAAGTCAAGGTTCCGGCAATTCAAAATGTCACATGTAAATGTTAGTGAACTTACCGAAACCCATATCGTCATCGGACTCTTCAGGTTCCTCCTCCTTCTTCTCCTCCTTGGCGGCCTCAGCGGGCGCCGCGGCACCGGCGGCGGAGGCGGCGGCGGGCGCGCCGGCGGCAGGCGCCGCCCCTACTCCAGAGCCGATGTTGGTGATCAGCTCGCGCACGTTTACGCCTTCCAGGGCCTTGGCGAACAGACCGGGCCAGTAGGGCTCAACGTCCACGCCGGCGGCCTTCAGGATGGTAGAGATCTTCTCGCCCTACAATAAACAACTGACATTACTACAGTAACAAGGTTCGCACATGGAAACATTAAATACAAAACCAGGAAATATTATCAGTTTTTAATGGAAAGACACGCTAAGCAACAGTTTTTAATAAAACAATGGTATAATTCGCCGCAGTTAATGAGATTAAAATGGATAAATAATAATACGCATATAACCTAACGCACCGTAACGTTTTCCGATAAAAAAGATTTAAAATAAAACTTACGGTAACGGCGACATCATCATCTACTAAGATGAGAGCGGAGTAAACACAAGCTAATTCAGCCTTTGATGCCATTTTAATTTAATTATTTTGTGCAAGTCGCCTAATGGCCTTAGCTCCGTGAGAACAAGCACGTTTGACTTCTCGATACAAAGAGAAAAAGAAGGAGAAACGTCTGCGGCACTATGACTATGACATTTACTGCGATGTTGCCAGGATAAAGCTACCCCCCACCACTTCAAAGAGTTCAGACGTCCAGACCGTCAGGTAGATCAACCGGTCGTTGATCATCGTTGAAAGGGATTTATAGATCTAGCAATCTAATTATGATTTGTCGTTGCAACTTGAGTTTGCCCCTTGCATCTTTTTAGTAGGGTGACCACGTTTAACCACTTCAAAATAAATATTCTTTATAAGAAATATTTTTCATACAAATGCACCTTATCTTTCTGTAGCTCTTTCACGGCAGAACTGATTTAGTTAAATAGCAATACATGGACACGTCTTGGCATTATGGACCTGGTTTATTCTTCGGGAAATACATAATCACATGCCTATTGCCAATCAATTACAAAATGCATATTGACATAAAGTCCTATTTAATGATATCTTAGCCTATATTCGCCCCACTGCTGGGCACAGGCCTCCTTTCCTGCACGAGAGGGATCAGGCTATAGACCCCACGTTGGCCCGAAGCGAGATGGGACTTCACATATATATCAATAGGAAGCAATTTGTTGAAATACAATGGACACAAAATAATAACATAAAACGAATGTTATCCTTTTTAAATCAACTGCTAGGACGAAAGACTTCCTGCAACTCAGAGTTGGAAGTAACACCGTTAATCAAGTAGAATCTGCAAAATTTCTTGATATGCACATTGACAGTCTATTAAATTGGAAACCTGTCTACGGTGTCTACAGTGGTAGGTTCTGTTAGTTCCGGGTGTTATGCCCTCAGGAGTCTTCGTGACGAGATTCAGCTAGCCCAGTTAAAAATGGTCTACTACGCGTTAGTATAATCCAGGATGCGCTATAGTATTAAATTCATTTATAATGTTCAGGCGGCTTTTATTGCGCAGAAGAGAGCCATCAGGATCATGAAAAAAGTTCCTCAGCAGACATCTTGCAAACCATTCTTTATAGAATTCAAAATTCTGATATTGAAACGCAGGAACAGAAAGATAAGCGCTTAGTACAAGGCGTAAGGACTTGCCACTACAAGCCATCACTAAACTCAGAGTAGTCAAGCACTTAGCGGGTTATCAATCCTTCTTGCTATTAAACAAGTTGCCTGTTGAATTTAAGATGCTCAGTGACACATTGACGTTTAAAAACAAATTAAATGCTTTTTTGGTGAAGAAGTGCTACCCGTGCTACGGTAGAAGAATTTTTGTCGACGCAGCATAGTTTAAGTGTAAGCTAATGACATTGTTTTTAATTAGGTAATTTTTGTTTGATTTGACATACATGCTGTACAATGGGTGAATTATAAATTAGAACTAAACATTAAATAATATTTATATAATTTTAGTTATCTCTAGCGTTAAGGAAACTTTAATTTTAAGTGTTTTTGTTGTAAATATTTTATGTTAATGTATTAATTTCAAACACAACCCATGTTGTTCATGAATAAATAAAAAATGAAAAAAAAAATGAATATACCTTTTGAATTTCTTCGCGGATGTAGGTTTACCTAACAATGTTTTCCCTTCGCCCAAAAGTAGTGTTCGTCGGAAACATGTTTTTTTGCCGAAACCGAAACAGAATACATCCTGTAGCCTAGGATGCTAAGCGGATTTCTACAAGTGACACATTCCTTAATTCCACTTGACCTGAACAATGAATCCATACTTATATATCTTAAAAAAAAAAAAACAATATGGCGGCCGCAAGAGGTCACCAAATATGAAATCATGTTTTTTCCTTGGTGCCTAAACTATTGTGCGGATTTCAAAAGAGGTTTGTAATCAATACACCAGTGCCATGCAATGCAAATTTTCTAAATTGTTTGTGGGATAAATCACTGAGACAAAATAATTTGATGATAAAACACAGTTTTTGGTTCTAATTAGAGGTCAATCAATAGTGGCAGCAATTAAACTCGACACCTATTTTCTCTGGGATCTAAATAGTATGCTTGTCTGAAAAGGACCACCAGAGTGGGTTGCCATCATGCACAGTATATCCTTTTTCAGTTTATTTGCACGCTTAAAAAAATGTAATCGTTATGCAATGAATGTGTATGGCAAACAAAACTTCATTAAATTACACTCAAAAAAGTGTACAATACCATATTTCAAAAACATAGCCTTCTTGTAGTAATGGGTTATCAAAAACCCATCAATTGCCGAATGTATCCTTGATTGGAATCTGCTAATACTTTGGACACAAACAGAAAATGTTGACTTCTGAACTATATTTCTAAAAGGAGAATACATTTTTGTGATGTGGTGTCGTACATTTTTTTGTGTAGAATTTAATGAAGTTTCGTTAAAATACGTTTGAAAAAAGTTAGGATGCTAATTAGGATGCTAGAGTATAACAGGGCTTTTTAGTGCTGGAGCCCGCCTAACTGGAAATTTATCAAAATCCTAACCAATTTTCTTCCATATAGCGTTGTAGAGCCCATCTCGGAGATCATGAATGTCATGTCTTAAATGGCCATAAGTATGTATGGCGTCAAGTTGAAAATACAATTTTTTGGCCTAAATTTATCAACGAGCCTACCGCTCCAAATTTTGACACATGATTTAGCCCACATCAAATAACTTACATACCAATTTTAAGACCATTCTGGTGGGCGCATAAGATTTTAAGACCAGTTGAAGTTACAATTTTTTGGCCTAAATTTATCAACGAGCCTACCGCTCCAAATTGTGACAGTAGTTAAAGGACCCATTCACCAAACCAAATCCCAATTTTAAGACCATTCTGGTGGGCGCATAAGAATTTAAGACCATTTTAAGAAATAGTCGATTTCATAGAATAAATAGCAAATTACTATAAATTCGGTAAAAAAATATATTTTGCTGGCACAAACACAACTGCATATTCATATTTAAGTGTCTTGTAATTAAAAATTCCGTAAAAGTATTCCGCAATAAGTCGAAAATTGGAGAAATTCGTCATACTTTGACGCTATGACTACTTTAGTTACGGGGGACTTAAAACACTAAAATTATTGTTCATTTTAAACTTAATGGAACAAAATATGATTTGAAAAGCCAGACGTAATGCCTATAAGCATTTTCTAACAGTCGCTCATACATAACTCTAAACTGATAAGCGTCAAGTTAGGTGCACTGAGGGTATATTACTGACTGAAAAAATGACCTAAATTTATTTTAAATCCTACCATTTCAAATATTGACAAACGCTTTAGCTCACCTCAAATAACCCACATACAAATTTTAAGACCATTCTGGTGGGCGCATAAGATTTTAAGACCAGTTGAAGTTGCAATTTTTTGGCCTAAATTTATCAACGACCCTACCGCTCCAAATTTTGACAGTAGTTAAAGGACCCATTCACCAAACCAAACCCCAAAATTAAGATCATTCTGGTGGGCGCATAAGATTTTAAGACCATTTTAAGAAATAATCGATTTCATAGAAAATATAGCAAAATACATAAATTCGTTAAAAAAAATATTTAGCTGGCACAAACACAACTGCATGTTTATATTTCAGTGTCTAATAAGTAGTAATTAAAAATGCCTCAAAAGTATTCCGCAATAAGTCGAAAATTTGAGAAATTCGCCATAGCAGTACTTTAGTCACGGGGGTCTTAAAACACTAAAATTATTATTCATTTTAAACTTAATGGCACAAAATATGATTTGAAAAGCCAGACGTAATGCCCATAGGCATTTTATACCAGTCACCTAAATCTCTTAGACCCTCTCCCATTAAAGCCCTGTTACACTTTTTTTAGTGTCGTAATTAACATCCTAATTAGGATGCTACCTTTTTTAATTAGTAAATTTACTTGCTAAATGCGGTTAAAGTTGACAAAATTTAGAAAGTGAATCATTTAGCAAGCTAACTAGGACAAGTATAACAGGGCTTTAAATGCATTTTTTTTAAATTTAGTATTCTTTTAACCGGTATTACACATTGCAATCTGTAGGGTCCAATCTGTCAGGGTAAATACGATTTAGGGCCCTTAAAAGCCCTGTACTTTAATTTTTGTAGTGTCTACTTAGTAGTACTTAGTGTAGTGTAACTAGCGTCCTAATTACGATCCTATCTTGTTTTCGTAGTAAATTTACTTGCTAAATGCGGTTACACTTGACTAAATTTAGGGACAAATGTAACAAGGCTGAAGGGAGCCGAAGGAGGGTAAGGAGAGGCAGGGTACACAACAAATTGGGCCCTACAAATTGCAATGTCCAATACCGGTTTTAGTAAATTAGGATCTGCTACGTTAAACTGGTATTAGACATTGTAATTTGTAGGGCCCAATCTGTTGTGTACCCTGCTTCCCTTTGCCCTCCTTCCGGCCCTAACTCTTATTACACCTCCCAACCTGAAAGATTGAGCCCTACGAATTGCAATGTCTAATACCGGTTTTTCAAATTGGGCCCTACAAATTGCAATGTCCAATACCGGTTTTAGTAAATTAGGATCTGCTACGTTAAACTGGTATTAGACATTGTAATTTGTAGGGCCCAATCTGTTGTGTACCCTGCTTCCCTTTGCCCTCCTTCCGGCCCTAACTCTTATTACACCTCCCAACCTGAAAGATTGAGCCCTACGAATTGCAATGTCTAATACCGGTTTTTCAAATTAAAGATACCTAAATTATATTATACTAAAAGCCTTGTCATATTTGTCCTAGTTAGCTTCCAAAATGAGTTAGTTTCTAAATTTAGTCAAGTCTTTAATTCCCTGTTACACTTTACTTTTTTTAGTGTCCTAACTAGCATCCTAATTAGGATCTTCAGGATTTTCAGGCCAAATATTAACGAAGATACAGCCAATTTATTGTTGAGATTCCAATATGGCGACGGAACCATATTTTTTAGCAATTCTGAAAAGTTATGACTATTTAAGTGCCATACTCATACCACTTGACAGCTTACCGAAAAAGAATACATTCAAAGGTTGTCTGGAAGAGAGATCGCTTATTAGCGATAAGACCGCCTGTTGTTTGCCTCTCTACATATGTAAATGTGCTGTTTTCTTATTCAGAGTGCAATAGAGAGGATTTAGCTTTAGGTACTTTTACTTAATATTCACATAGTATCATACATTAATCCATTCCTGTTAAACGTTGGTATTCGTGTTGTTTTCGTTTTATTGCAGAAGCATAAAGTGTAACAACTCCTCTCTGTTTCACTACATACACTTTATCTCCAAACCAACTGTCCTCACTAATAAACACCGACCTGTCTCTGAGTTTGATGTTGAATTGGAATAATTAGAAGCCATGTGGAAAATATTTTACCTGGAATAATCCTTACGAAACTCAGTTACTCTTTTGCAAAACTTTCTCGAATACTGAAAATCCATGAAATCATGACTTTTCAAGTCTCATTAGTAGTCATTAAGGCCCATTGACACATTGATTAGTGTTAAGTGCGAGTCCATACATTCTCTACTTGTGTTAAGTAACAAATGTATGCACTCGCAGTAAACACTAATCAATGTGTAAATGGGCCCTTAAAGGCCCATTTACACGTTGATTAGTGTTAAAACGGCTATTACACATGGCGATTTGTAGGGCTCAACCTGTTGTGTCCAACTCCTGTCGGCGTTGGGCCCGTTATTACACTTTCCCTACAAATCGTCCCTACAAACCCTACCTCACCAACAAATCGTCCCAACCAACGTTTACAGAGATGCCTTCAAAACATCTAAAAAATGTATTGGTGAAGCACGGTGATAGTACTCATAAGAGTATACATTAAATAAAAAAAGAAACTGTTTTTATTATTATAGATATTTAAATGACCACTCAAGCTGCCTGAATCTAACTTCATCTGCCCAAACCTTCTATTATTTAAATACAAAACTAGATAAATACATTAGTTACCAGCGAATCTACACATTTTAACTTTTATTTTAAATAAAAAAGCAGACGGAATGTGTAGCAAAAAAGGCTAACATTATAAATAAAAAAGGTAAAATAACTCTAACGACCTCCATAAACAGCTGCGGGTATCGGAGCACTGCCGATCGCCTCGATCGCCCTAGATCGGGACTCCTACTCCCTAGGTGCCATTACACCTACCAACCCGACAGGTTGGACCCTACAAATTGCCATGTCTAATAGCTGTTTAAGTGCGAGTCCATACATTTTCTACTTGTGTTTAGTAACAAATGTATGAACTCGCACTTAACACTAATCAATGTGTAAATGGGGCCTAAGGCCCAGTTGCACATTGGTTAGTGTTAAAACGGCTATTACACATGGCAATTTGTAGGGCCCAACCTGTTGTGTCCAACTCCTGTCGGCGTTGGGCCCGTTATTACACTTTCCCTACAAATCGTCCCTACAAACCCTACCTCACCAACAAATCGTCCCTACCAACGTTTACAGAGATGCCTTCAAAACATCTAAAAAATGTATTTTAGAGAAGCACGGTGATAGTACTTATAACAGTATACATTAAATAAAAAAATAAACTGTTTTTATTATTATAGATATTTAAATGACCGCTCGAGCTGCCTGAATCTAACTTCATCTGCCCAACCCTTCTATTATTTAAATACAAAACTAGATAATATATTAATTACCAGAGAATCTACTCATTTTAACTTTTATTTTAAATAAATAACCAGACGGAATGTGTAGCAAATTTATAAATAAAAAAGGTAAAATAACTCTAACGACCTCCATAAACAGCTGCGGGTGTCGGGGCACTGCCGATCACCCCGATCGCCCTAGATCGGGACTCCTACTCCCTAGGTGCCATTACACTACCAACCCGACAGGTTGGACCCTACATATTGCCATGTCTAATAGCCGTTTAAGTGCGAGTCCATACACTTTCTACTTGTGTTTAGTTACAAATGTATGAACTCGCACTTAACACTAATCAATGTGTAAATGGGGCCTTAGTCATTCATTACACTTGACAGCATAACGGAAAATAATATATCCACAAAGTTCCGATGTTATAATTATAAGGTTTTCAAATACGTTAATATTGGTGATTGATAACAATGATAACAGATAAGCTACTTTTTAAATTTTAATAAACTTTTTTCGACTGTATCTTCGTTAATATTTGGCTTGAAAATCTGGTATGACAGCTAACTTTCAGGAAATTTGTTACCCTTAACTTCATTCGACATAACTGGTAATCCACCAGTGTTAGTTTTACATATTATATCCCAGCAAAGTTTCATCGGCTGCGATATTAACAAAATCTCCATAAGACGACTTGCACGACTGCATGGATTATTTTTCACAATCAGTATTTTATTAAACAATTTAATAGTTTATTTGATTTCTCCGTGTATTTGTTTATTTTATCTAAGCGTGAATGAAAATAGTTTTAGTATAGGCCAGCGCAGTTCCTTGGGCCCGTGCATGAACTTAAATTTCAGAGAAATTAATAAATTATTAATAATAACTTTTCAATCAGTCAGTACTTATAACGTAATATTCCAAATCGGGTTTACCTTTTTGTTTGATATTTATTCGTTATATTTTCGCCGGGTCATAGGCAAAACCAATTATGTGCTAATAAAATTAAATACAAATAGTCTATTCTGCCTTTAACCCGGCGATTTTATCAGTTAAAAACCTTGTGACAGAACTTATGTACAGATTAAGTACGACGTTGAAAGTTTCGGCGCGGTAATTATTAAGACTAAGAGCTGGCCACGTTAGATATAACACAACAATGAGAGCAACGAAACCCGTCTATTAAGATTGCAATACTATCCTTATTGCTAGATCCGGGCATCTGGCAGCTTTTAATGGGTGGAAGTCAGAGTGACACACCAGCAATTTTTTTCAGTTGGAAAAAAGTTATATCAAAATAGATAAAAACTGCCACAGTTGTCTTATTGATTGAGGACGGGGCCTATATTTTAACATTAGAACAAAAAACATTGCGTATTATTTCGAAAACGGAAACAGTAGGCGACAAACTATGAATTACATTATACGTTGTTTTGGACTACTTTCCCCCGTCAGAACATTTTGCCAATGATATAATCTAATTATTCGTATAATTTCTCATAAAACTGCATCAAAACCAGAACTCTGGGGTTTGTATTCTTTGACCTCCACCACTTTACAGCTGCCAGATGTCCGGATCTAGAAATAAACATAGTATAGGAAACTAATTTAAGGGGTTTCATCGCTCTCATTATTGTGTCTTATCTGACGTGGCTAGCTCTCCGTCTATTATGTTATGTCCTACCACAAGTACCACAGGGCCAAAACTATCCATTCATCTAAAGAGGGATTCCCCAAAAAAACCTATCTAACGTAATATTTATTATACAACTGGACAAAGTTTATGTTTAACCTCTCGTGCTTTTATTGCAAGGCAAGAGAGGTTGAACAATAAAATTTGCTGCCGAATATAATACAACTATTTTCACCACACCACCAGAGGAAAAATATAAGCTATAAAATATAAAAAATCGACGCCACATGAATGCTTTCAAAATTGAATATTTTAAAATCATCTCTAAAGTCCATCCTGCCAGATAAGATAAAAAAAAACAAGTGAAAACTTTACCAAATTTATTTTTCATCTCTCCTGTTCGGAAAGTTTTATTTTCCTGGGTAGATAGCCGGGTGGAAAATTTCTTTTCACCTCAGCAGCTCGAACAAGCCTACTTCCCTGCGAATACACAGTGACGAAAGTCGCTCTTTCGTCACTCCCTGGAGTGACGAAAGTGCGACTTTCGTCACTCCAGGAAGTGAGACAAAGTAGTTTTTTAATTTAGCGAAGGCCATGAACTGCCACTTCATATTTCGGGGGTCTATTACAAATTCGAAATACATATTTTTAACCTTTAATATGTTCTCACTACTGAGGTGAAAAGTTGTATGTGTCACACGAGAGCAAAGTTATTTTACATCTCGTGTTTTTGAATCCCTCGCTACGCTCAAGATTCTAACTTAGAATCACTCGCTTCGCTCGTGATTCAATTATAGAGTTGTCGCAGATAGCTTAAAATTGCCATTGTTTGTGTATAACTAGATCTAAGTCAATCATTTTCTCGGTTTATACCAATTTGTTTGTGTTAATAACGTGTATAAATATTGTGTTTCTATGTCTAGTTGCTAAGTCTTATCTGTGTCTAATTTTATTGATATCATGTCATAATACGCAAAATGTCTAGATTATAAGAATTTTGTACTAATTTACGAAGAAATGTCCTATATAAATATCAATTTTAACCCTCCTACAAACATGTAATACTGTAAGCTTATTAGCCAATAAATGTCTCACATACACGGCACATACCAGCCACTAGTACGAGCACGCTAAAAAACCCATAAAAGAGGCCAGGACTCGTACTCGTTGCTCACTTCAACCTCACTTCTACAACAACTCCCAGCGGGGAAACACCTGCAACTACACTGCTCAAATGTTTTACAATTTTAAATAAGCGTTATTATTCATCTCCCTACATGACCTGGTAAATGGTACAGCGGGTCAGCGCTGCTTGGTTCAACGTGGTAATCCGGTCTGCACACAACAGCTGGTCCTTCGAGCTCCGGATATCAGAAAACTGCGGCCAATTGAAGAAAGAAACAAGTACGCGCTGAGCTGGATTAATTTCGCTCAGAATCTTCATACGGTGTCCGGCCTAACCGCTGATACACCTGCCCGCTTTCGCGGAAGAGCCCTGTGCTATTTACCAGCTTGCTGGACGGACCGCTCGTGTAGAGGCCATACTCCACGTTCGTGTCCTGGCAACTTTCGTTGCAACGTCACATGGTTGACGTCTTCACACTGCTTTCGGACGCTCTGGCACTTGCACTTAGCCTTTGCGCGAGATTCAGTGCATCAGGGATTAACGCCCACGAGTAAGTAAAGTGAACGTAGGGCCGCTTTCACTGCACTAGGCAGTGTCAGCCATTAGGTTTTAGGTAGGTAAGGTTAGGGAACCCCACGTGCGTCAAGAAGCAAGAAGAAAGAAGAAGATGTCCGATCATACGCTCAAGATGTCTCTTCGCTCACACAAGGGACAACCCTCCAGAGCCGTTACCCCGCCGTCTGGTGAAACAACCTCCGGCGATACCAATACATGGGACAAAGGCACCACCAGCACTCTTGGCGATGGTCCTAGTGTCGAACCGCGTCTACAGCCGCCGCCGGCAATAGCGCCGGCGCCCGCTTATTCGGAAATATCGGAAGACGAGGCGGAGAAGACGTTAGTTAAAAGTCCACCGGGGACATCGTGTAAACCTAACACGTCCGCCGGGGAAAAAGACCGCTTTTCTCAGTGCGGCGACCGCGGTAGTAAAAAAGTGCGCGAAAATCGAAGTGTGTATAGTGAAAAGTGCGACGAAAAGTTAGCTCTGTTGCTAGCGGAACTCGAGGTTCATAAAGCCGCCCTCGCCGTTGCTAATAAAGAGACGGAAACTGCCAAGTTAAGGCTACAGATTGCCCAGCATGAGGCGCAATCTGTTAGCGGTAAGTCCGAACCTCTTGTCGAAAAAGACGAGCAACGCGTGAGGAATTGGGTAGAACGACAGTCCCAGCTAGATCAGAGCAATTACGTAACTAAAAATGAAGCGTCCGCGTTACACACAATACGTAATTTCGCCTCTAGCGCGCCGGCGCCCAGCGCCCCCGCGCCCCGCGAGCCGCATATGAGTACTCATCGCCCGCCGCGAGATGTGTCTAGTCAGTATGCGCCCATTATGCATAGGCCACCCGAATTACCCGCTTTCGACGGTAATATCACAGAATGGATCGCATTCCGTGCCGAATTTAACGATACCGCGCCCATGTTTAGTTACGTAAATAACGTCAGTCGAATTAGGCGCGCGTTGAAAGGTGAAGCGCGTACCGCGGTGAAATCCATAATGTATACCGTCCAGGATCCATACGAGATAATGGAGGCCTTAGAGAGGCAGTTCGGGGACCCTGAAGAGATCGTGTTGACTGAGCTACATAATGTTAAACGCATGCCGCGCCTAGCCGAAGATAACAGTAATATCGTGTCTTTTGCCGCGCACGTCGCAAATGCAGTAGCGACAATAAAATCATTAAAGCAAGAAAAATACTTGTACGCGCCAGAGCTAGTCAACAAGATCGTCGATAAGTTGAACCTTATTGTTAGGTACGAATGGGGCAAGTTCAAACAAGCTAATTTGAACTCGCCCGATTTAGTCGCGATATCAGAATTTCTGCTAGAAATTAGTTCCGCGGCTAAAAGAACGAGTCGTCATCGAGGTCCGAAGCCGAAAAATGCCGTGAACACGGTTTCCTTTGAGCTGGACAATAGGTCAGGGCGTCATACCGCCCCCACCCGTACTCCCGCCCCCGTGTTCTCCCGCGACTATTCGAGCGACTCCAACGACAGCTACCAGAGCACTCGCCCGCGAAATAGAGTAGATAGAGCTCACACGGGGGAGTATAGGTCGCCGACGGTAGCTCAAACGAAGCCCCGCGAGGCTAAAAGGCCCGCGTATACGGGGACCAAGCCCAAACAACATTCGGTACCAGCACGATTTACGTCACATGATAAGTGTTTAATATGTCATAATCATGAACACAAAGTGGAAGCGTGTACTAAATTTTTGAATGCATCGGTATCCGAACGTTGGGATTGGGCGAAAAACGAAAAGCTGTGCTATAAATGTCTATGCGCGGCGCACCGTGGTCGCTTCAAATGCAGGTATGTGGCTTGCGGAGTGCAACAGTGCGAAGCCGGGCATCACAGGTTACTACACGGTTTGAACGCATCTAAAGCGCCCGTGGAAGACAAAAAAGTCAGTAACGTTCACGCGATTAGAATAGCGCCCACGTTTTTGAAAATGATGCCCGTAGAGGTTACGGGCCCACTAGGTACTACGCAAGCCTTAGCCCTGTTAGATGAAGGGGCGGCCCTTAGTTTGATTTCACACGAAACAGCCGATCGTATAATGCCCCGAGAGCGGGGAGAAACGCTCGACATAGAAGGTATAGGTGGGAGCGTGAGCGATCCGGACTCTTGTAACGTGCGATTCGCAATCCGCGGCTTTTGCAGTAGGCATCTAGAAATGATGGAAGCGCTTACCATCAATCGATTGAACGTAGGAGCGCAAGGCGTCTCCAAAAACATAGTCGCGCAGTGCGACCATTTAGCCGACATAGCCGAGGAGCTGTGTTACGATTCTGCCGCGCCTTCAATAATTATAGGTCAAGATAATTGGCATTTGATAGTGACGCGCCAAATTATCAGCGGTAAATCGCACCTCCCGGTAGCTAGTTTGACGCGGCTAGGATGGTCACTGCACGGACCGCATAGGTCATCGGAGGCAACCGTAGCGTTTGTAGGCCACATGGGGCCACAAACGGCCGACGATGAAGCTTTAGCTCTCATGAAGGAACATTTCGATATCGAGTCACTAGGGGTAGTTAAAAAGTTACCTCGGGCCGATCCCGATCAAAGAGCAATAGATTTACTAGAAGCGACATGTGAAAAAATCCCCGGGGAAGATAGGTTCCGAGCGGGTTTGTTATGGCGTACCGATAACGAAGAATTGCCAAATAATAAAGCGCACGCGTTACGGCGGCTGTACAGCCTGGAAAATAAGTTAGATCGCGACCCTATTCTGAAAATCGAGTATACTAAGCACATAAATAACCTGTTAGACAAAGGTTACGCGGAAAAAGTAGACTCGCCGCCCCCGCAGGACGCGCCTAGGGCATGGTACTTGGCGCATTTCGCAACGTTTCATCCGCAGCGCGGAAAAATGCGCGTAGTTTGGGACGCAGCCGCTACCGCGTACGGTAGGTCGCTAAATAGTGCTCTTCTAGCGGGTCCTGATCTGTTAGAATCCTTATTCGGCGTGTTAGTCCGTTTTAGGGAAGGCAGGACCGCGGTAATAGCCGACATTAAAGAAATGTTCCTGCAGATAGAGATTATAGAACGCGATCGAGATTCGTTACGTTTTGTTTGGCGGGGGGAGGACCGCTCAGCCTCACCGCAAGAATATAGGATGAAAAGACTGATATTCGGGTCCGCGGCTTCGCCGACGACGGCATTGTACGTCAAAAACAAAAACGCATACGAACATGCGAAAGAATTTCCGATCGCCGCTGAGAAAACTATAAAAAGCACGTATATGGACGACTTAGTCGTAGCTTTTGACCAGTGTGAGAGCGACGTTAGGCGCATAGTAAACGAAATTTACGCGCTTAATTTACGCGCGTCGTTCGAGCTCCGCGGGTTCGCCTCTAACAACCCAAACGTAATTTCTGACGTAGTTCCTAGCAAAGAGGATACGTCCCTCATCGGGGGAGGCGAAAGCGAGCGCACATTAGGCTTAAAATGGAACCATAGACGCGACACGTTAGGGTTTAACGTAAATTTACGCAACACGCCCGAAGACGTGCTCAACGGTACGAAATTACCCACTAAACGACAGGTGACGAGTAGCGCGATGTCGATATTCGATCCCATAGGCTACGTAAGCCCGATCTCTGTCTTAGGGAAGGCATTGATGCAGGAAGTCTGGCGTACAGGGATAGGCTGGGATACCGTTATACCCACCTCGCTCGCACCCGCGTGGAATTCATTCGTGAGTAATATTCAGCAACTTAGGGAGTTAGAAATACCGCGATACGTACCCGCGAGAAATAGAGAGGCCGACATGCACGTTTTTTACGACGCTAGCGAAAAGATATACGCCGCCGCGATATACTTAGTTAGCGAAGGCCCGGACGGACAAAAGTCCGCAGCCTTAGTAGCCGCCAAGGCGCGAGTCGCACCGTTGCGTATTGTCAGCATTCCTAGGTTAGAATTGCAAGGTTGTGTGCTAGCGACACGGCTAGCCGACACAGTAGTAAAGGAGTCCGATTATGTCATCAAACATAGGTATTTCTGGAGCGACGCTCGGACAGCGTTATCCTGGATAAGGTCGGATCCACGTCGGTACAAAAGCTTTGTCGCACATAGAGTAGCCGAAATAGAAAACACAACTAAACCTACCGATTGGCGTTGGGTACCTAGCGCGTTAAACGTCGCCGACGACGCTACTAAGGGCGTCCCGGCCCAGTTCGGAGCTAACCACCGGTGGTTTATAGGGCCTGATTTTATACGGCAAGCCGAGGAGCATTGGCCGCGCGAGAAAACAATAGAGCCCGTCGTAGAAACGTGCGAAGAGCGCGTCATAAAACCGGTTTGCTCTGTAAATACCGTTCAAAACAAGTTCGCATACTTGCCCGAGATATGTAGGTTCTCGAAGTTCACTAGGCTGGTTCGCACTACGGCCAGAGTTTTGGTTGCTGCCGAGGTATTCAAAGCCAGATTGTCTGTCAATAGAAATCCAGAAACAGAAATGAATAACAGACACATAAGTCTAGCGGAGATACTGCTGATTAAACGGAGCCAAAATGAGTCGTATGCCGAAGAGATACGACTACTGGAAGCCGGGCGCGCGCTGCCGAAGAAGTCTGCATTACATCGAGTTGCTATGAAGCTCGATAAGAACGGAATAATTGTGCTAGATGCCCGAATAGACAGAGACGAAGCCCATATACCTGTCTTGCACGCTAAGGAGGCATTTACCAAGCTGTTGATCCATCATTTCCACGCACTTTTCAACCACGGAAATCATGCGACGGTGATCAACGAATTGAAGCAAAGATATTACATAGTCGGACTGCGCGGTACGATTCGTTATCTAACGAATAAGTGCCAATGGTGTCGGACCTATAAAGGAGCTACCCTCAAGGTTCCTGTAGGCGACCTACCGCCAGAGAGGCTCAAGGCGAATCAACCGCCATTTACCGCAGCAGCCGTAGATTTGTTCGGTCCTATGCAAATTGTTGTAGGCCGCCGCCGAGAAAAGCGATGGGGCGTCCTTTACACGTGCCTCACCACTAGAGCCGTGCACCTAGAGCTAGCCGCCTCCCTATCGGCAGCCTCTATGATCCTATCGCTACGAAGAATGATATCTCGACGCGGCGCACCCACCGTTCTGTACTCAGATAACGCCACAAACTTTTACGGCGCAGAACGCGAGCTATCAGAGGCCAAAAACTCTCTGCCCGATAGTCTCAAACCATTTATGACCGAACGACGCATGATCTGGAAGAAGATCCCGCCTGGCAACCCCTCCGCCGGCGGGGCTTGGGAGCGTCTAGTCGGAAGCGTGAAAACAGCTCTGAAAGTCACGCTAAAAGACAGAGCACCCCATGAAGAAGTTCTCCATACGCTACTGCTGGAAGCTGAACACCTGGTAAACTCCAGACCGCTGACCCCAGTGAATCCTGACTTAGAGACCGAAGCGCTCACGCCGAATCACTTTCTCATCGGCCGATCGAACGCTATGTCCCCGCTGGGAGTCTTCTCCGACGAAAATATGAGCCTTTCGTCCTGGAAAACAGCTCAAGCACTAGCTGACAACTTCTGGAAACGCTGGCTGAAAGAATATCGTCCAAACCTGATGCCACGATCCAGTGCACACCAGAACGCGACGAAACTACACGTAGGAGATGTAGTAATTATAGCCGACGGCACGATGCCACGAGGTACTTGCCCTAGAGGCGTGATCGCACAGCTCTTTCCAGGTCCTGATGGCCACATAAGAGTAGCCATTGTACGTACTCGCGCAGGAGAAGTTCGCCGCCCGGTTTCCAGACTCATTCTCATCTGCTCTGCACCAATCGACTGTGCTGACGCACGTGGGGGAGAATTGTCGCAGATAGCTTAAAATTGCCATTGTTTGTGTATAACTAGATCTAAGTCAATCATTTTCTCGGTTTATACCAATTTGTTTGTGTTAATAACGTGTATAAATATTGTGTTTCTATGTCTAGTTGCTAAGTCTTATCTGTGTCTAATTTTATTGATATCATGTCATAATACGCAAAATGTCTAGATTATAAGAATTTTGTACTAATTTACGAAGAAATGTCCTATATAAATATCAATTTTAACCCTCCTACAAACATGTAATACTGTAAGCTTATTAGCCAATAAATGTCTCACATACACGGCACATACCAGCCACTAGTACGAGCACGCTAAAAAACCCATAAAAGAGGCCAGCACTCGTACTCGTTGCTCACTTCAACCTCACTTCTACAACAACTCCCAGCGGGGAAACACCTGCAACTACACTGCTCAAATGTTTTACAATTTTAAATAAGCGTTATTATTCATCTCCCTACATGACCTGGTAAATGGTACAGCGGGTCAGCGCTGCTTGGTTCAACGTGGTAATCCGGTCTGCACACAACAAGAGTCTTTCGCTTACTCGAGACTCAAAATCAACACTCGCAAGAAAAACCAACTTTCCTCTCTTGTTGCACAAATAACTATTTCCATCCCTAGGGTGGAAAGTAATTAGCTGTGTTAATTGTGGATTGAGCCGGTGCCCACCCGGATGCCCTGCTCCCCGACCACCGGCAAAACATTGAATTTGTCTTTTTCAAATTTTACTTAACATTTTTATAGATTATTCTTTATATACCAATTTTATAAAATGTGCGTGTGGTATTGTACTTTCCTCACAGTCGAAATGAAAAGCAGAGTGTTTAACTCGGTTAAATTACCCATTTCACCCTCGAACTATTGGCGCTCTCACTTCGTTCGAGCGCCAGAAGTATCTCGGGTGAAATGGGTCACTTTCCACCGCTTTCAAGGGATAAAGAGCGGTTATTCAGAGGTGAAAAAGCCTTATATTTACGCAGAGCGAAAAAGACGCCGACGCGCGACGCGGTGGCCGAGCCGAAACATGGGCATGTTTCGACCGGCCGCATGTTAGCTCTTATTAGTCTTATTACGTTGACATAAAGCTTTTTTGTATCGGCTTTTGCCAATTCCGCGTCGATAGGTGTGGGGAAACCCTTGGCGATATAAGCATGAAAAGGTAACAGAAAAACAAAGTTTTCATTACTTATATTAAATAATTCATTGTGTAGGTGTCTGTTAACATATTCTATTAAATTAAATTGACTTAAATTAAATCAAATGGATTAGAAGTAGCCATAATAAACCAATAAACTGCATATAATAATGTATTCTTACAATTTGTTGTTAAAACTATTATTAAATAACAATTAACTTTAACCACAATACAGTATAGACGCGATGTGAAAATAAATTAGTTATCTAGGTTCTTATTTAATAGAAATCACTACTTAGACCAGTACTAATAATGTAATTTAAATAATGAACGTATATATTTTTTACACATAATAAACCAACATAACTTAAAGACATTTCTTAACTGTTATACAAAGCTAATAATTTATTTTGTATATGTATAGCATTTGCTCTAGGTTCCATTACATAAATAAATAGTTAATGCTAATATATAATTACTATAATTAGAGATCCCATGAAAACAAATGATGCTTCACCAACATGTCTCGAACACCTTCTTTTAATGGCTGGTTTTGGGTATCTTTCTTTACAGGCAATTCCCAGTCTGGATTTAAATTAAACCCAAATTGTGATAATATTCTTAGTTCACATTTTATCTGTACCCAACCAGGGGAATTTATGAAGGACCAGGGATGGTACCACTTCTGAACAATATCTACACATGAGCACAGAACTTCTAGCCATAAATGCAAAGCTTCTTCATTAAGACCCATACAAATCAGAGTACGTAGCTTTACATCCATCTGTGCATGAGCATTATCATGTGATAAATTGATGGCCTGTACACATCTATACAGTAATTCTTCTGGAGTCAAAACTTTTCCATCTTCATCTAACCGATATGTTTTACATAGGACAAGTCTACTGTAAACAGAGTTAAAATCTTTTTCTACCTCTCGAGATGAGGCCTCCTCAATAAACAACCAGGGATGGCAGGGCCCATCAAGAAAACTTGGTCTCTTTATGCCATGTAAAAGAACTCTTTTAAAAGCAGGAGCCAGAACCCCTCGTACCAAGTGGGCTGCCTTTTCAGTAACAGAATCATCTCCAGCTCTGCTATACTTCACCCCTTTTTCATCCAGCAGCTTGACAAACCTTGCTGGAAACCACCCTCGTAGGCCATTTAATTCACCAATCCAACAATGTTCATCCCTTGAGCTGATCACTTCAATAACATCATTCTTTCTGAATCCTAATTCATCTCCATCTCTTCTCTCAAAATCTAAGAGAGCTTTGGCTCTTCGCCTTTTACTCTTAGAAACATTTACATATCTTTCTCTATCTGCTGCATGACTTTGCATGGTATAATCTGCTGTCAGCTGTATTTCAGATGCTAGTTGTGGTTCTAGGGCTAAAAAATGACGAGCCACTTGTAAGATTGCTTCTCGAAGGTCAACTAATATTTCAGTTTGCTTGACATTTTTTGAAACTGCATCCTCATTGTTGCTATCATCCCCAAATAAAATAGTTTGTATGACAGATTTACTTTTTTTTATTTGACGCCTATGTAGCTTTTGCTTAGGTAGGTTTGGTATTGCATTGGGATTGCCCACTAATGCCCCTTGGTCGGCCATAAGATATGCCAAATGTCTTCTACGATGAGTCTCAATCAATGCAGGACTCAATGTGTCACCGCACACTTCATCAATAGTTTTAATTAGCATTTCTACATCATCAATTTCGCCTGGTATGTCTGATAGGGCATTAAAGATCTGTGCAGAGTTTGATATTTCTGTGAATCTATTTTCCTTTATTTTCAACATGGCCAAAGTAACTTTGAAAAGTACAATTGAACCATCAAGAAAAAATAAATCCCAAATTCTTAACAAAATTTTCATATGAACCACATTAGCATATAATGTTAAAAACCAATGCATAGTAATTAGGGATAGTTCTATGTCATGAGCATTCAAAACTTGGTCAATTCCTGGTAAGTATGTTGAAATCAAACTTCTTAAGACTTTTTGATCTGCCTGTATACCAATTAATGTTGAAGAATAATATGATGCTGGCAAGAGGTCTTCTACTGTGGTGCACATGATCCAAAAAGCATCCTCTTCTTCCATCAGTAGTAGAAGTGAAGCAGCAATCATACCTGTACCCTGACAATATCCAATATCAGGATAGAGCCAAGCCAGTGCACGGAGGATCCTCCGTAATCTGGGCACTCCGGTACTTGTTGGGTGGGAGAAACAGACATTATTAGGAAGGATCTGAACTAAATCTTTTTCAATTTGTTTACTTGTAACTAATCCATCATCACTTGATGCTCTTACAATTTCATGGTAAGTAATTTCAGTTGAAGATCTTTTTTTATTAGCGCCACACAAATTCATCCAAACCTGTGGTCGAAGAGTGTGAGGGACTCCATCTTTAACCATTCTTTGTAATTTTTCTGTTTTTTCCAATTTACCACCTTCTGCAAAACTTATTTCTTTGCTATAGAACTCCCACTGTAGGTGATGTTGGTCATCTTCGGCTAATGTGTTAGCTTGCACTTTATTGGAATTTTGTTCCACTTCCTCTTCCTCGTCCACACAGAAGCCAAATTCATCAAATCTGTAGTTCGGCAGACCGTGGCCGTGGCCTTCAGACTCCGGTTGTGCTAACTTGGCCATGATATCTTGAGGTACCATGCTGGGTGTAAGCGCAGAAAAAGCCCCTCCTGGTATAGGGAACAACTCTTCAGCGACGTTTAAGTCATGAATTGCATCGATTACATCTTCAGGATCGTCGTCAGCAAGAGCAGAACTGATTTTTCTTTCGTGGTCTTCACGACCGACGTAGCCATCATGGTCACGCGAACTAAACAGAGATTTAGCTAAATCCATACTATAAAAACAGTCTTAACACGCTTTGTCGATTTCAAGTATTGTTAACTTTCTCTTCTTCAACGTCAATGTAAATAAAGGTCACTTAGCTCGGCCAGCCGACACTCTTGTTTCGCACACAATACAAACGTCAAAAACTCGAGAACAAAATCGATTATACGGCCACGTACTTAACATTAACGAGGTTCATGTTTCATACTGCCTTATTTTACTGTACTGTCTGTACTCGAACTTAACTAAGTAAAGGCCTGGCAACATTAGCACTGCTGGCAGAGACAACCGACTGAAGGACATGTATTCATGGTCAGGAATAATTAAAAAAAAGAAAAGTCAGAGACTAAAAATGGCGCACCAATTCTTTGTTTAGATGTCTTAACCATATAGATCCGTGAAATGGCTGATAACCACTAATTACGTTATGTACAAGTTTCTAATGCAATTTATCTTTAATTAGGTAAGTCAGTTGTGTTAAAACCATGATATATTGTATTAAAGCGAGGCACATTCAAATGTGTTGTACTAGGTATAATTTCGAGTCGTGGTGCAATAGCCTTTTCACGGTGTAATGCCGCCCGTAACGCTGCCCGTTGCAATTTTGTAAATCACTTCTCACTGAAAGCGAACACAGTTTACTGTTGCTCACCATTAAGTTATGCATTTCATTCGATTTCTAGTATAACGCTAACGTTTATTGTAAAAAGAAGTCTCGCGTCAGAACCCTACAAATAATTATTCGCGCCTTACGACGTGCTGAAAAATTTGCCATTTCAGTAATCTGAACATTAGTGCAGAATATAGTGCACTGCTTTAAAGGTACCTTGTCTATAATTTAGTTATACTCACTGTTAAGGGTGCTGCTTATCTTAGAGCTTTTTATCTTTGTATACTATTAATATTATTATTTTTATACCTATAAGCAGGCTAAGCGAATGTCAACATTTATTCGACATTATTGGAGGTTTTTCTATAAATTACCGTTTTATTGTATTTTCTTAGTTTACAATTAAATTATGAAATATACTCCACTCAGTATAATGAACTATGCACTTAGATTGTTAACATTAGGTTAACAATCTAAGTTTTGAAGAGGTATTACCTGATATTCTTCAGTAGAACCCTTATTGGGACTTAGAAACATTCATGAACCTATTGAGAAAAGGGTACAATTTATTCTCAATTATAACCAGAACCTTGGCTCTGCTTCTTGTTTTTTGTTTTCTACAAATCAAAGATGCTGCTTGAGCTAATTGCCTATTTATTATGCGCAGGCTGATGTGTAACTTACATAATGTGTATTATAAAATTTATTAATATTTTTTTAAAGTATTGTTTTTAATACAATACAGTAATCTGACAGCTCTTGCCATGCAAACTGGTGTACAATGTATGGCAAGAAATCTGAACTTGCTAACCAACTGAAAAGTTATTATATTATATAAATAAAATTGCTTGTTTAGTTTTGATGTAATTATGTTGCATCTACAGATTTACAAATTATTACTAAAAAAAGGCATATGTATTTCAGGTACAACCTTACCAAATATTTCCTTATAAGATGTCAGACAAAGAAGAAAGCAGAACGGATAAATTGGATAGAGCAACCCCCAGCATTGATACATTTACTAGCAGCAAGGAATGTGAAACTGAAAATGTTGAAGCAATCAAAAAATATATTGAAGAGCAAGAAATTCTTTTGAAGTGTTCAACTAATAATGATTTGGTGAACCAAATAAGAATAGATAGCTATAAGAGAGACAAACCAAATGTTTTGGATTTAGAGCTACAGCTTACGTTGTCTAATAACTCTGAAATATCCAAAACTAATTGTAAAACAAAGAAGCCGACTATGGTCTCCTGTTCCAACAAGATTGGTTCGGAGCCTATGTACAGTGAAGATACAACTATGTCAGCTTCACCAAATACAGCATCTAATGATTCCTTGTTAGACCTAGACGATGAGGAAAATCAAACAAATGAAGCAGCTGCAAATTTACTGTCTCTCGGCCAAAGTTATTATCAAATGCAGATAAATATAAAACAACTAAAATCTGATGAGAGTGTCCAATCTAATGTTGATGAACCTACATTCAACTCCAATACAAAGGTTGATTCTGAATTTAATAATAAGCAGGTGTGTGAAAAAAAAGAATTTAAAAAACAAGCAGATACAACAAATGACAAGAGCAACATTGAATTAAATAATACAAAAATGAGTCTTAAAATGTCTAAAGATGAATTAGACGTGAACACAAAAGAAACAAAACTACAAATGGATAATGAAGATGCCAAAGAAAAGTTGCTAAAACTGTCTACAGTTTATGATTCAGAAGTTAAAAATAAGCTTTCCACAAATGAATACAGTGAACAAACCAACTTTTTGCATAAATTATTAACATCCACAAACAAGTCCAGTAATGGACTTAATAATTCTGCTGAATTAGTTAAAGACACCAAAACAGAACTCGATAATAAAGAACACTGTGAAGAATCTTTTTCCATAGCAACAAGTGTAATGGATATGATACTTAATAATGCTGAAGCCACAATAAATAAGAAAAAAGTTGGACCACTATCCAAACAATGTCTTAGTCCTGAGAAAGGTATGTCTACATTTTTTATTCAGCTTCTCACTCATTCAGTCACTCAGAAAAAGTATTATCTCTTAGGTGATAACAAAAAGGAAACATTTATTTGGTTACATAATACATCTGTTTGTTACAGCCAACTCCAGTGTTTCTCTGGCTATTGGGTCAAAGGTGGAAGCCAAAGACTTTTGTGAGCTGTGGCACCCTGCTCAGATAGTTGAAGTGGATTGTGAAGAAATGGAGGTTTTGGTACAATATGACGACCAACCAAAGATGTTAGTAACTCTTTTTTATTGCTTACAATCTTTCAAACATTACATTGTAACTTTTATGTAAAAAAAACTTGTTATAAATTTTACAAAGTAAAGTAATATGATTGGATGGCGAGTTTACGTGTTTTAAATATTAGGCGTGTTTACACCTGACGCACCGCCTCGCGAGGCTAGTGCGGCAGCAATGCCTCGCTCGAGGCATTGCTGCCGCACGTGCGTTTGCCTTGGCCGAGGCACGCTACACTAGCCGATGTGCCTCGCGCGGCAATTTCTTCGCGTGGCGGTGCGTCAGGTGTGGACACGCCTGTTGACTTTAAATGGTTTGTGCTGACTGGCTGAGGTAGATTCAAGGATTGAAACAGTTTTAAAGAATTGTATAAAAATAATAATTTATTTTTAGGCACAACGAATGGATAAACATAAGCAGCCCAAGATTAAGACCAAAGAACAGTTCAGAATCAAAGCCAATGTCGCCTCCTCACACACCCATCCCAGACGTGGTCATGGAACCTAAAGTGGAAGAGAAGCAACAGAAAGTGACTTTTGCTGTAGGTGAAAGATGCTTGGCTAGATGGAGGGACAACCGCCGATTCATTGCAACTGTTCAAAACGATTTGGGGAATGGTATGTTTTCAGAAAAAATAAGACTAATTTATGGTGTAATAAATATTGTTGGATGGTTAGAAAGAACCACCTCTGGTTTATCAATCTGATGTGGATTCAGGAGGTTGAGAGTTATGGATTTTATATCACATAACATTGCATTGGGTTTGTGTATTGCATTTATCTTGGGAATATAACTTGGCAAACTTGATACTTAATGTATCTTGTGCATATTGTGCATAGTAAAGAAAGAGATATAACACGAATAGTTGCCTAAAAAGGCTAATAGGCTACACGTAACGCACCGCCTCGCGAGGAAATTGCCGCGCGAGGCAGCTCGGCTAGTGTGGACGTGCCTCGCCCCAGGCAAACGCACGCGCGGCCGCAATGGGCAATGGCTCCCGCTTAATTATGTTGGACAGTAGAAAATATAAATTTTCTATTTCGTTTCTATTTTTTGTTATTTTTTGCTGATTTTTTTCTTTTTGTTGATACAGGTAATTACGAAGTTATGTTTGACGATGGGTTTCAATGGAAGTGCACATTATCGAGGATGTACAAGTTAAAAGACTGTAACGGACAGCAGGAATACTGCCGGCTCGGGCCAGGGGCCGCGCCGGCGCCCGCGCCCGCCGCCGCGTCCGCGCCCGCGTCTCCGGCAGCCCCCACGCCCGCCGCTCTCCCACCCCTGCCTCTGTACCACACACACCTCTTTGATCCCACCCGTGATTATTTAGGTTCAAAAAGCGAACGGCGTGAGATGAAGCGGAAATTGAACATCAAGGAAATATTCAACATTGGGCAGAAACGCAAAAAACTACCTACAGGAGATAAAGATTCTAAAAATCGTGTTGTTTCTGTAAAAGAAGATATTAAAAATGAAATAAAATCGGAACCTGATGACTTAACGCAAGAAACTGCTCCAATGACAGAACCTCCATTGAAAGAAACTGTTTCTGAGTTACAAGTAAAAAAAGTCATAACAAAGAAGCCACCTGTTAAAAAAAAAACTTTAGCAAAGAAAAAAATTAAGTTGAAAAACATTGATGTGCAACCAGTAATTTCTTCCACAATTGATATAAAAAAAGAAAAAATACCAGGTATGTATAGGTATTTTGAGAATTTTATTTTTGCTTCCTACAGAACGGAGACAATTTGGATGAGAGGCTGTTTGTAAGTTGTGTATATTTCACGTAAAATAGTCGCTAACGAGTTGTGGAAACATGCCCGTTTTACAATACAAGTTGTGTATTCGCGCATTAAAGCAAATGTTCCCATTTATGTCCAATCTGGTGTAGCATGAGCAAACTGTTTTCTCAAGAGCCTTAACTTTTTAAATTTAATCATACAATCGTTGCAATAAATCGTTTATTATAATGGTTAATAAGTGTATGTTTGGTTTTATGCAGAAGCTGTTGCATCTATTATTGGTACAGTATGTGAGGAACCTGCAATCCAAGTTAAAATGGAGCCACCTGCTATAGAAGAAGATGATTCTAATGCTAATGACATAAAGCCAGATGACCTGTCAAATGCATTGGACACTAGCAATCTAGTGGTGAAACAGGACCTGGATGTCGTAAGTTTGTTATTTGTTGCATTATTGAATAGTATATTTGTGTAAATATTTTTGCTTTTTAAGGGGCCTGTGTCTCAAAAAAAGATACGTAACCCTCAATAAGGTGAAAGTGCATACACAAAAGTACAATAACACGTCATGTCATGTTTCGTTTTTCTATTTTATATTTTACTAGCTGGCCCTGCGAACTTTGTACTTCCAACTACATTTTTGTTAAACATCTTTCATATTTTAATAGTTATTCTGCTATTCGAAGCGGTGATAAATCCAAAAAATCAAGCATCACAAATTGGTTCAGTCATTCTTTGAGTTATAAATGGTGTAACTGACACGACTTAGTTTCACATACTTTATTTATCGGATAATTGATGTTGATGTTTAATTTTCATGTAAATAACTAATGATAAATCTAATTTTAAGTAGAAAATGTATTTGCATGCTGAAATTGGTTAAACATGTGAAATGATTATTTTCTTTGTTAACTTATAATTACCATGCTTAAGCAAATAAATCATTCATTCATTTATCAACTTACTAAGAAAGTTAAAATTACTATGCCACCATTGTTTAGGGATTTTGACAACAAGTGGTGAACTTCCACAAAATATACAGCAAGGCAGTGCTCGTTTTTAATTAATTTACCCACTATGTTTTTATCAACAAGGTAATGGAAGAAGAAATGAAGCCATTTGAAATTCTGGATGGCGTTAAACACGAGGAAGTAATAGGTAAAATACAGAAGGCTATCACAAAGTTGGAGGATGGTATTAACGAAGTTGAAAAGAAAGAGATAAAACCGGGAGAAATTAAAGAAGAGGTCGTAACGGAAACCGTTCAGCCCCTTGTAATAACGATTCAAACCCCTGATAAAGACAAACCGAAAAAGTCTAAAAGTGGTTCAAAAGTAAAGAAGGGGAAGAAACTGAGGTTGATGCAAGAGAAAAAGGTTAAGAAACAGGTGGAGAAGGTGAAATGTCAGTTGGAAGAGATGAAGAAGCAGGTGGAGGCCATGCGGCAGGAGATCATGTTGAAGACGGAGGAGCTGGCCAGCTCGCGGCGCGGCGAGTGCCCGGCGCCCGAGGCCGCGCTGCTGCCCGGCGAGTGGTGCTGCCGCTGGGTGGATGGCCAGCCCGAGGGAGCCGTCAGCGAGGCGCCCGCCAGCGGTGACTCGCCTCTTCCGCGCCGCAGCGTACTGGTAACCCCTATTAGCTTTGTTCATATTTAATTTTATATCAGATTAAGCTTGTGAATAACGCCCATTTTCTGTGTCTGCGCCCTTTGAGTCGTTAAGCCTGGAGAGTCTATAGGATTCGGCGTTTAAGTCTCGAAGTGAGCGATATTCACAACACTAGCTCCGATTGACGCCGTACGCAGCCGTACGCAGCGTACAGCATCACCTACTTCAGAAATGCTACTAACTTCCCGTACATTGTGACGCGGTGCGATGAACGCGTCGTCAGCTAGAACCACGGCCTAAAAGTTTCCACGTGGTATGTTTGTTACGTGACTAGCATAATCACTGGTCGAGCCTTTCCAGGTGGAGGACAAGCGGTTGCCGCCGGGGTGGACGAAGCATATGGTACGCAGAAGTTTGGGCAGCTCGGCAGGGAAATGGGATGTGGTTTTAGTAAGGTCAGTTTAGGTTTAGTTTTTTAAACGCGAGGTATTCTAAAGCTAGTATCTGATTATATTCGAGATATTATCAAGGACCTATTTTGATCCAATACGGACATGCTTTCGGCCTAATCGGCCTCATCGCCCCGTCGTCCTGCCTTTCTTTTTCCATCATTATTCACTTTTGCATTGCGAGTACTCTCATGTACTCTGTTATCAGTTAGGCCATAGCCGTGTCCACACCTTACGCACCGCCACCCGAAGTAAACGGCTAAGTGTACACGAGCCTCGGCTGAGGCGGCGCGCGTATTTGCCTCGGCCGAGCGCGGTCGCGGCCGTCCGGCTCGGTGTCGGTATTTCGGCACGCTCAAAGGCGCATCAGTCGTTTGCCTCGCGCAGGTCTCGACGTGTTTATTTGGTGCGCGTGGTTATTTTGTTCCGTGCTAAATATTGAGCAACAGGAGATTAAAATAATCAAGCTAATTAGATGAACTTTTATTTGTTTACTAACCTTCACATAATCCTTTAGATGTTCTATGCTGGCATCACACACTTCTGGTAAAGTTTGATATTGATTGTTTCGCATATCAATATGCGAAATAAATATTGGAGACTGGTGTAAGAGTCGAGTATCGTAATGTTACAAGCACTTTCTCCCTAACGGTGATCGCTTCTCTAAACTTTGTATCTTGCTTTATAAGGTTTTGTACTTAATTGTAAACACAACAAAAAGTCTAGCTGTTCTTTTTCAATGCGTCCAAAATTAGTCTCTAATCCAGTTTCTGTTAATTCTCTGCACAGCCGGTTTTCTTATTAGGATCTAAATTTATATATTGGGCTCACCCAAAATCTTACTTTTGCATTTCTCTTGTAGCTTTAAAAACCAAAATAAACGTAACAAAAACCATGGCAGTAATAACATGTGAAGCCATTTTGAACAGCTGACCGAGAGACGCCATCTTGTCGAGCAAGTTGGCTCGGGCTTTCCTCACGGGGCAAACTTGCCTACTATAAAATGTACACGAGCGAGGAAGGGTCGTTTGCTTCGCGCGGCAATATTTTCACGAGGTGGTGCGTCAGGCGTGGACACGGCTATTGCCTAACTGATAACAGATGACATGAGAGTAATGGGTCATGGATCTTCTGGCTGAGAGAGCTGAAAAATGTGGGCCTTCTGCTTTCTTATGATTTTATGTTGCAGCCCGGAAAACCGTCGACTTCACACGAAGAACGACATGCGGATATACCTGGAGAACAACCCGCAGCCGGAGCTGAAGCCGTACGAGGCCGCGCTGATGGACTTCGGCATCCACCTGAAGCTGTCGCGCCGGCTGGGCTGGGTGCGCTCGTCGGCCGAGGGCGCGCCGCCGCCGCCGCCGCCCAGCCGCGACCTGCCCGCCTCCTCGCCGCTGCTCAAGCGCTCTAAGCTCAGACCTCACCTCAACAAGAACCACAAGTTGATGCACCACAAGAAACGACCCAAACTTAAAATCAAGCCTCTACGACCGCCGCCGGTTAGTTCCTGATTAATTCCTTCATGGTTTTAACTGCTCTTGTAATAATGCGGAGAATATATCACTACATAGTATAAAACAAAGTCGCTTTCCGCTGTCTGTCCCTGCATGCTTAGATCTTTAAAACTACGAAACGGATTATGATGCGGTTTTTTAATACATAGAGTGATTCAAGAGGAAGGTTTATATTTATACAGTTAGGTGCATAACTGAGTCAAAATTAGTACCTTAGTAAAATGTAAATAATTTGATAACAATCAAAGTTACATAAAAGTTCTAAACGTAAAATATTAATCCTTGGGTACCGCTACAAAACTGCTTCACAAATTATTTTCTTCCGACTTATACATTTTTCTCAATTTCATACCGAAAACTGTGAAATTTCACCTAATTTATTTTTCCCATTATTTCATTTTTTCTTAGGCATTCCCAATTCAGTAACTCATTTAAAGTAAGGAATTCCACGACCATTATTTTAGTTATCAAACATTTCAATCAGGCTTATTTTTGTAATTAGTTACTGGCAATGTATTGTCAGGTGCAAAACTGAGTCAAGGCAAATGGCCGAACAACTTTCTCGTTAGTTAATTTTTGTAGCGGACTTCATTCTGAGATAACCATAAAAATACGTGAGTGATATAAAAGTCATACACCTCATTTTAAAGAGCATATAATGTACTATTTCAACTAATTGTCTTACCTGGTTGTGTAAAAGAAAAATATCAATATCGGGTTAAATAAAAAAAATGTAGTTTAACGGTTTTTGGTTCAAAATCATGGACGAATAAAAAAATCAAGATTGTGAATGCAATGAATCGAAATTGGCTTTCATATGGATACATAGCTGACACCGAGACGAACAAATATAACCTGAAAGTTTTTATTTTTTTCATAATTGATAAGACTTATCTTCATTTAACGATGTCGGTGCAAAACTGAGTCAGTACCAAATATTATCTAATAGAGAAAATGTTTATTTTTATCTACAATAACATAATAGGTCAGTAAGTTTATTAGCGTTGTTACCAATTAATAATAAAATAGTAACTTAATAACTAGCCTCTTCTGAAATAATGAAAGAAACATGTCAAAGTGATGCACATTGGTTCAGTTATGCACCTAACTGTATGTACAATACATGCATAGTATAGTAAATAATAACATTTTTTTGCAGTTACATTGCAAACGCTGGCTGAACCCTACGAAATAGATCAAAATAATGTACTACAGTATTGTACACCTTAAAAAGGTCTACAAAAAAAGTCCTCTTAAAGATAACCCATAATAACCATTTTTTCCGGGAAGCCGGGGCGGGTCTCTAGTTTGGTATAATATGGTTGTTTCGTATTTCCGGGAAGCCGGGGCGGGTCTCTAGTTTGGTATAATATGGTTGTTTCGTATTTCCGGGAAGCCGGGGCGGGTCTCTAGTTTGGTATAATATGGTTGTTTCGTATTTCCGGGAAGCCGGGGCGGGTCTCTAGTTTGGTATAATATGGTTGTTTCGTATTTCCGGGAAGCCGGGGCGGGTCTCTAGTTTGGTATAATATGGTTGTTTCGTATTTCCGGGAAGCCGGGGCGGGTCTCTAGTTTGGTATAATATGGTTGTTTCGTATTTCCGGGAAGCCGGGGCGGGTCTCTAGTTTGGTATAATATGGTTGTTTCGTATTTCCGGGAAGCCGGGGCGGGTCTCTAGTTTGGTATAATATGGTTGTTTCGTATTTCCGGGAAGCCGGGGCGGGTCTCTAGTTTGGTATAATATGGTTGTTTCGTATTTCCGGGAAGCCGGGGCGGGTCTCTAGTTTGGTATAATATGGTTGTTTCGTATTTCCGGGAAGCCGGGGCGGGTCTCTAGTTTGGTATAATATGGTTGTTTCGTATTTCCGGGAAGCCGGGGCGGGTCTCTAGTTTGGTATAATATGGTTGTTTCGTATTTCCGGGAAGCCGGGGCGGGTCTCTAGTTTGGTATAATATGGTTGTTTCGTATTTCCGGGAAGCCGGGGCGGGTCTCTAGTTTGGTATAATATGGTTGTTTCGTATTTCCGGGAAGCCGGGGCGGGTCTCTAGTTTGGTATAATATGGTTGTTTCGTATTTCCGGGAAGCCGGGGCGGGTCTCTAGTTTGGTATAATATGGTTGTTTCGTATTTCCGGGAAGCCGGGGCGGGTCTCTAGTTTGGTATAATATGGTTGTTTCGTATTTCCGGGAAGCCGGGGCGGGTCTCTAGTTTGGTATAATATGGTTGTTTCGTATTTCCGGGAAGCCGGGGCGGGTCTCTAGTTTGGTATAATATGGTTGTTTCGTATTTCCGGGAAGCCGGGGCGGGTCTCTAGTTTGGTATAATATGGTTGTTTCGTATTTCCGGGAAGCCGGGGCGGGTCTCTAGTTTGGTATAATATGGTTGTTTCGTATTTCCGGGAAGCCGGGGCGGGTCTCTAGTTTGGTATAATATGGTTGTTTCGTATTTCCGGGAAGCCGGGGCGGGTCTCTAGTTTGGTATAATATGGTTGTTTCGTATTTCCGGGAAGCCGGGGCGGGTCTCTAGTTTGGTATAATATGGTTGTTTCGTATTTCCGGGAAGCCGGGGCGGGTCTCTAGTTTGGTATAATATGGTTGTTTCGTATTTCCGGGAAGCCGGGGCGGGTCTCTAGTTTGGTATAATATGGTTGTTTCGTATTTCCGGGAAGCCGGGGCGGGTCTCTAGTTTGGTATAATATGGTTGTTTCGTATTTCCGGGAAGCCGGGGCGGGTCTCTAGTTTGGTATAATATGGTTGTTTCGTATTTCCGGGAAGCCGGGGCGGGTCTCTAGTTTGGTATAATATGGTTGTTTCGTATTTCCGGGAAGCCGGGGCGGGTCTCTAGTTTGGTATAATATGGTTGTTTCGTATAGTTATTGAAGTATATTTATTGAAATTTTATCTAATTTCTCTAAGTCAAATTACGAGAGTTGGAAAAACAAGATCTAACGTGTTTCTATGTATTCGTGTCATGTTGTAATAGCCATATTTTGGCTTCACTTTCTACTATCTATTGAAGTAGGTATTTAGCTCATTTAGCTTTGTTAAAATGGTATTAATAATGTTAAAATTTCATTTTAGGTTTCAATAGCGCCTTACATGTATCCGAATTCGAAGGAAGCTGATATGAGTTCCGAGCCCAATGTAGCTGAGGAAGCTGTTCTTGATGGCGCTACTATTAAAGATGGCTTTGGTGAGCATTCACCCCAATTAAACTTATGAATACGTCCAATAAGTCAATTATTCAGACGTGTTATATATAACCTAGTAACTAATCAGTTTTGTAGATAAAATAATGTAAATATAAGTGTTGCCCTATAATGTATTATTTTTTTATTTTCAGTTGATGTCGGTTCGTTAAGAGTGCAAGTTATTTCGACTCTGTTACGATGTCCTGCTGAAGGGTGCTTTAAGAATTTCCGAAATACTACGCTGTTAAAAATGCATATCAATCATTACCATAGAGAACTCAGAAAATCCATGGGAAATACGCCCAAAGTCTTAGACTTGGCTTACGCCAGGACAAGGCCGAGCGAAGCGGAAATGAAACGGTTGAAACGTGAAGCGCAGCAGAGGATAATTAAAGTGAAGTTACCGCGGTTGCACAGGCGGGCGGAGGAGCCGGCGGCCGCGCCCGCGCCGTCGGCGCCGCCGCCGCCCGCCGAGCCCGCCGCGCCCGCCGAGCCCGCCGCCGCCGACGATGCGCCGACACTACGGCCCGCGCTAGCCGTCAAGTCGGCCAAGCGGCCCCGGGTGTTGCTGCCGGTGCGAGCTAAGCCAGAGCCGACCTCGCAACCCGACAACGTCGCGCCCGACCCGCCGCCTGTCAAACAAGAAATCGAAGATAATCTAGAAGTCGTGCCAAAACAAGAGATACCCGATTGTGGCGTGTTGGACTTTGAAACTGCGATATCATCGCACACCGTAGCGAAAATGGTAAACGGCAGCAGGAGTAAAAGCGAGAAGAGGCGTAAGACTTTCGCTTGTATAGGGAAGCTGGCGAGCGAAGACGAGGAGTGGGCGGGGGGCTCCGAGGACACGCGCTCCAGCTACCCGAGCTGCGGCACACCCGACTCGGCGGCGCGGGCCGACGCCGACGCCGACGCCGACGCCGACGACCTCGGCGCCGCCTCCGCGCCCAGCGACGACAAGGACTCCGCGCATCTCTACATGTACACTGAGAGTACGTATCCCTGTTCACTACAACACTGTTCAGCGAGGACACACGCGGAGGTGGCATCAGATCCAGACAAAGACAAAAAAGTTGGCTTCTGTTGGGTTCCGACATCTGAGGCTAATAATAATTTGTGTTTATTTTTTATTTCACCCATACAATTTGACCGATATCATATCACTCTCCTGCTAAGTTTATAATAATAATAATTATATTACATTACATTGTATCTACGAGTAGAGGTTTATTCATATTTAGGGCAGCGACTCTTACGTAAGACGACGAGCACAGGTGCCGATGATGGACGTTTATACTTTTATTATATATTTTTATTTATCTTTTATTTATTTATTATATTTTTTTATGTCAATAATTATGTTATTTAGCATATTCGGGGTCAATAAAAAAGTAAAATAATTTAAACATTTACCTTCATTGCTTCGCAATCACGCACTTTTAAAGAACAACCATGTTTACATTGTCAGCTTATACACTTGTTATTTATATTAATTTGTAGTAATAATATCCGTTAATTACTTATATTTAAGTGGAAACTAATTTCTTTAACCCTTTGACCGCCGAACATAGGACGAAATAATCGTACCCTCAGCGCCTAAGGCAAACCGGTTATATTTTGGAAGTGTCCAAAATATAACCGGTTTGCCTTCACGTGCTGGAGCTGAGGTCACGACTTTCCGGTCAAAAGGTTAATACAATTTTGTCATGTGTCAATTGTTTTGCCTAGAAACGCAGCCATATTAGTTTACTTTATTTTATTTGACTACTGACGTAGAATTTATTTGAATAGGCATTGTGTTCCCCGGAACTAGAATGCCAAGAATGCATGACAACTATTAAAAGCTTGACTAAAAACGCGATGGTGTCAAAGTGTCATTTGATGTATTGAAATTGAAATTAATATGTAATTATTGCTTGGATACTTCATAACATTAAATATCAAGACCATTACACGAACCGATTCTATAGTAAGCAGTAATGCGTATTTATCAGCACGAGAAATTTATATTGTAGGACTATCAAGCAGGTTTATGTTATTACTAGCCTTTTCCCGCGGCTTCGCCCGCGTACTATAAGTACTCAATAAGGATACGATACCCATGTTGATTTTCTGACTTTGTGACCACATTTGCCCCTTTTAGGGGTTGAATTTTCGAAAAACCTGAAACACGTGTTTACTCATTTATCGTTAGGAATACTCCTGTGAAGTTTCGAATAAAATAGTCTAACAAATCTTGATTCGCCATACAAACCCCCATTTTACCCCCTTAGGGGGTGAATTTTGAAAAATCCTTTCTTAGTGCACCTCTAGACCTTATAAGGAACCTACGTGCCAAATTTGGAATCTCTAGAATCAGCGGTTTGGGCTGTGCGTTGATATGTCAGTCAGTCAGTCAGTCAGTCAGTCAGTTTCTTCTTTTATATATTTAGATTCCGAAAGTTGTCACGCTTTTTTGGATTTCACGTCTATCTCTTTCACATTAATGAAACTTAAGATATATTTAAATGTCAAGGCTCTGCTAGATCTGTGTGTGATTCATCAGTAAATATGACATTATTTTACATACGTTTATTAAATGACAAATTCCTCGCTAGTTTTATTTGACATAGTTCCCCATAAATTAATGACTGTTGTTGTGGTTCAGACGGCGAGCGCATCAAGCTGGTCCGCATGAAGCGCGAGGAGATCATCAACTGTCACTGCGGGTTCCGGGAGGAGGACGGGCTCATGGTGCAGTGCGAGCTGTGCCTGTGCTGGCAGCACGCGCTGTGCCACAACATCCAGCGCGAGGCCGAGGTTTGTACTGCGACTTCAAGCTGGTCCGAATGAAGCGCGAGGAGATCATCAACTGTCATTGCGGGTTCCGGGAGGCGGACGGGCTCATGGTGCAGTGCGAGCTGTGCCTGTGCTGGCAGCACGCGCTGTGCCACAACATCCAGCGCGAGGCCGAGGTTTGTAATGCGACTTCAAGCTGGTCCGAATGAAGCGCGAGGAGATCATCAACTGTCACTGCGGGTTCCGGGAGGCGGACGGGCTCATGGTGCAGTGCGAGCTGTGCCTGTGCTGGCAGCACGCGCTGTGCCACAACATCCAGCGCGAGGCCGAGGTTTGTAATGCGACTTCAAGCTGGTCCGAATGAAGCGCGAGGAGATCATCAACTGTCACTGCGGGTTCCGGGAGGCGGACGGGCTCATGGTGCAGTGCGAGCTGTGCCTGTGCTGGCAGCACGCGCTGTGCCACAACATCCAGCGCGAGGCCGAGGTTTGTACTGCGACTTCAAGCTGGTCCGAATGAAGCGCGAGGAGATCATCAACTGTCACTGCGGGTTCCGGGAGGCGGACGGGTTCATGGTGCAGTGCGAGCTGTGCCTGTGCTGGCAGCACGCGCTGTGCCACAACATCCAGCGCGAGGCCGAGGTTTGTACTGCGACTTCAAGCTGGTCCGAATGAAGCGCGAGGAGATCATCAACTGTCACTGCGGGTTCTGGGAGGCGGACGGGCTCATGGTGCAGTGCGAGCTGTGCCTGTGCTGGCAGCACGCGCTGTGCCACAACATCCAGCGCGAGGCCGAGGTTTGTAATGCGACTTCAAGCTGGTCCGAATGAAGCGCGAGGAGATCATCAACTGTCACTGCGGGTTCCGGGAGGAGGACGGGCTCATGGTGCAGTGCGAGCTGTGCCTGTGCTGGCAGCACGCGCTGTGCCACAACATCCAGCGCAACTCATGGTGCAGTGCATACTGCCGTCAGTTTTTTAATTCCATTTATTTGACTTAACACGTCTTTTGTCGTTTTGACAAATCTTGCTTATTTTTAGAAGTCATTTGAGTATTGAGTTTAAAATAATGTAATCGTTTATGTGAAGGTGCCGGAGAAGTACACGTGCAGCATCTGCCTGAACCCCCGGCGCGGGCGGCGGCGGCAGCGGTTCATGCACGACCAGGACCGGCTGTACGAGGGCCTGCTGCCCGGCACGGACGGGCGCGCCGGCGACGCGCTGCGCCGCGCGCACGAGCTGTCCGGCAACCTGCTGCGCATCGAGGACGCGCTGCACGCCGTGCGCGTCAACACGCGCGTCGCACAGTATGTACCCTCTATCTATACTGTCACAACAACAACATCAAATCACAATCGATGTTTGAATAAGTTCCAAGAACATCACTGTTCCAAGCCGGGGTTAGATCTCGGACCTCCCGCACTCCGCACGCGTAAGTCGCATCAAGCCAAAGCACTAGCCTACCGGCGCTTCGATTCAAACTAATGAGGGTTTCCGCGATTGAGATTTTCACTAGATGGCAGCACCGTGACGACAGGTCTTTTTGGCAGTAGCTGTCAAAATCCACCAATCAAAAAATATATGGTTAAACATGATTGGTGCATTGTGACAGCTAGACCTCTCGCCACGGTGCTGCCATCTAGTGAAAAACTCGATCGCGGAAACCCTCATTCGCTTGGCGATGGCAGCGTCGGGCGGGTCCATAGCTAAGAGCGAGATACTGCGCTTCGTCCATTCATTCTCAAGTCAGACTCTGTCATTCTGCCGACGCCACGCTAACTCGTGGTGCCGTAAGGCTGGCAGCGTCAACCCAAACATTTGTATTTACTATAATTTGCACGGCGGTTCTCGTTGTTAGTCGGGTATCGTTAATCCCTGATTAGTCTTTCTTGCAATTTGTACAAGTCGGGCCTAATTTTCAACCGACTTCAAGATTTCGAAGGAGGAGGTTATCAATTCGTCGGGATCTTTGTTTTTGCTATTTTTTTTTTTTTTTTTTTTATGTATGTTCACCTATTGTTCGAAGACGGCTGGACCGATTTGGAAAATTCTTTTTTTGTTAGAAAGCGTATACTTCACAGTTGATCCCATTGTAACCATGTCAGGATCTGATGATGGGATCCTGGAGAAATCGAGGGAACTCTTCAACTAGTTATTATAGGCACACCTATGGTGATTTGAGTATTTTTTACAGCAGATCGAACATTTGGTGTTGGAAAGGTGGATGCTTAGTGAAGTTCTTTTCAACCGACTTCAAGATTTCGAAGGAGGAGGTTATCAATTCGTCGGGATCTTTGTTTTTGCTATTTTTTTTTTTTTTTTTTTTTTTTTTATGTATGTTCACCGATTATTCGAAGACGGCTGGACCGATTTGGAAAATTCTTTTTTTGTTTGAAAGAGTATACTTCACAGTTGGTCCCATTGTAACCAGGTCAGGATCTGATGATGGGATCCTGGAGAAATCGAGGGAACTCTTCAACTATTATAGGCACACCTGTAGTGATTTGAGTTTTTTTTACAGCAGCTCGAGCATTTGGTGTTGGAAAGGTGGATGCTTAGTGAAGTCGGTTCTTTTCAACCGACTTCAAGATTTCGAAGGAGGAGGTTATCAATTCGTCGGGATCTTTGTTTTTGCTATTTTTTTTTTTTTTTTTTTTATGTATGTTCACCGATTATTCGAAGACGGCTGGACCGATTTGAAAAATTCTTTTTTCGTTTGAAAGAGTATACTTCACAGTTGGTCCCATTGTAACCAGGTCAGGATCTGATGATGGGATCCTGGAGAAATCGAGGGAACTCTTCAACTATTATAGGCACACCTGTAGTGATTTGAGTATTTTTTACTGCAGCTCGAGCATTTGGTGTTGGAAAGGTGGATTGCTTAGTGAAGTCGGTTCTTTTTTGTTTAAAATTATTTTAAAATATGTATTCTTCTGCAGGACAAAGAACCATCCCAAACTGTACTTGTGGGCCAGAGATTGGGAATCCGTTGAATTATCCTTTGCTCAAGAGAAACTAAACTCTGAATATTCAGACCTGAATGTGATTATCAATAATTTGGGAAAAGAGAACCTGCCTTTGAAGGTGGAGGATTTAAAAGAAATGGCCTTAGACATGAAGACTCCTTCTTCTGATGAGCCGGAGCAGAAACATAGCCCAATGGAAAAAGAGAACCAAATCGGATCTCAGGCTTTGCTCAGTGGCTTGCTGTCAAGTCCTAGCGCGGAGTCCCTGGATCTGCCCATCAGTGAATCGGAACTCGAGAAGCTAGCTAAATCGGTCCACGGTACGACTTTTTATTAAATTTTCCTGTAACCTAAATTAGTTGCACATCATTTTAATAAACATATTCTTTTCGTACATAATGCCATATGTAGGAATTAGATATCAAGTATTTTGACATATTCTAATTAAACACAAAATAGTTAAGATACAGTTGGTTAAAGTTCTGCATGACAATACTAGCACTGAAGAGTGGGACTCGCTTTATTTTTTTTAATGGGCAAAAGGAAAAATACTGGGCTATTTTTTTTAAAATAATGTAAATGGTGGGTTGATTGGCACATTTGAACGTTTATCTACACTCACATTGTAAGTCCTCTAAAACGTGTTCAAAAACGGTAGGTAATGGCTAGCATTACCACAACCGATTTTACTGTGATAAGCTTTTTATGTGTGGCAGTAACGTAATTTTATCTTTACATGCTCAACTATTGATGTGTTATGAGTTTTGATAACATAATGTAAATCCTGTGCTCCTTCCTGACCAACGGCACGCACCTCCCCGACCGCCGGAACAATCGAGTTGGCCATGGCGGTGCAATGGCGGCCATTCTATGGTTTCGGAATACGGCATTTAGGATAAATAATATGAGTGTAGATAAAGCAGTGTATGCGACTGTACGTAATTAGGCCTTATTACGTAACAGTTACATAAACTACTATTTTAGCCAGTATATAATGGAGGCATAACATTGGAGATGTTGCGTTTACAGAGCACGAGAGCAGAGCGCGAGTGCGCGCGCCGCAGCCCGAGGCCGCCATCGAGAACAGCGCGTGCCGAGCGCGGCTGCTGCGGCACCTGCAGCGCTGCCACGCGCTGCTCGACCAGCGGCTCGACTCCATCGAGGCGCAAGTGGCCGGTAACTAGTGAAGTGGCCCCAAATGGGTTACCATTGCTTTCTTGGTTCGGTTTTGTAAGATCATGTTTATTCATGTTTTACTCGACAAACATAAACTAATTCTGATTCCTATACAATCAGACCAATGATCGATTTGATCTGATGAAGCTGTTCTCATATATATACTTACTAGCCTTTTCCCGCGGCTTCGCCCGCGTACTATAAGTACTCAAAAAGGATCGACCCATGTTGATTTTCAGACTTTGTGACCACATTTGCCCATTTTAGGGGTTGAATTTTCAAAAAACCTGAAACATGTGCTTAATCATTTATCGTTAGGAATACTCCTGTGAAGTTTCGAATAAAATAGTCTAGCAAATCTTGATTCGCCATACAAACTTTGGACCCCCATTTTACCCCCTTAGGGGGCGAATTTTGAAAAATGCTTTCTTAGTGCATCCCTAAACCTTATAAGGAACCTACGTGCCAAATTTGGAATCTCTAGAACCAGCGGTTTGGGCTGTGCGTTGATATGTCAGTCAGTCAGTCAGTCAGTCAATCAATCAGTCAGTCAGTCAGTTTCTTCTTTTATATATTTAGATTTGACCCCTATAATGATTAGGGTACACCAAAAAATATGGAGTGAACATCGGTATTGTACTTATTTACACAGAGCTGGAGTCGCAAGACGCGTCGCTCGAGGACGACGAGTCGGCGGAGTCCTGTCCGCGCGCCAAGCAGGCGCTGGTGATGATCGCGCGCGACCTGGACGCCATGGAGGAGCTGGGCGTCGTCACCTAACACGCGCCGCCGCCGCCGCCGCCGCCGCCGCCGCCGCCGCCGCCGCCCGCCGCGGCCGGCCGCGCGCGACACACGCCGCGCACCAGCGGCTAACCGGTGTAACCACTACCGCCCGCCCCACTAGCTTCTAACATCTTCAAACTGGACATCTATTTTGTGGTTTTCGTTGCGGTTGGGTTAAAGCAGTTTTCTCAGTTTTTAACCGCGATTTTGAATTTCTCGAATGACTGTTTTTACGCGAAACCCAAACGGTCAGCCGTTACCAGTTACTTGTCGTGCACCCTTTATTTTATATGCACTGGTAAAACTCTAGGGGTTCGCGTGCCACAAAAGAAATCAAGTTATTGAATTCCATGAAAAAAGATTATAAAGGATTTAGTATGTTACTGTGAAGTGTGTTTATTAAGGACATAGACTGCTAAAGTTGCGCTGTGACGTAAACGGCAAGTAACAGATTGTACCGCGTATGCCAATGAACTTTGAGAATGTGCGGAGGCTCAGTCACCAGTACGCAGTACACATTTAGTGCTCGATGTGTAGTAGTGGAAACATGCTCGGCCTGCGAAAGGGATTGTGAACCAAAACAAGGCCGGCGTATTCGACTGCCTATAAATAAGGACAAATGTTTATATAACTTGTACACCTTTTACTTGAATTGCAGTGGTCAGTGCGAAATAATTGGGATTACTAGCCCGTGTGCTAAAACTTAGCATAACTCTGTTAAATTTTATGTCTAACAAACACAAATGTCAAGTGACGGATTATTAGCGGCATTTATGAATAACGCCATATTATAATGTTATGTAGTACAGTATAATTCATATGTATTTAAAAAGAGTTAAAAGACACTTGACTGACATTCGGTCAGTGAAGTACGGTCAGCAGCAGAAATAGCTTAGCGGGTAGCTTGCAAAATGAGCTTCACCCGTATTCTCTTAACAATAAAGCCGAGCCAAGATCATGTATATTCTGCTGCTGACTACAACATTTTGTATATGACATTAATCCTTTGATCCCCAATGACATCAAATCACGAGCACGCAACGTCATGCCTTCAACGTGATATCACGTCCAAAATATAAACGGTTTGCCTTGTGCGCGCGCGCTGGCAATTGACGGCACGATTTTTCCGCCCGATGATTGGCGGTCATAGGGTTAAGTCATTGGAAAATGACCGACTCACGTCAGTTTTGTTATTTAAATTTTTGGAAGATGTCTATGGAATACACTATAGAATTAAAGAGGCAAAGTAAATTGTCACAGCTAATGTTTTAATTATGCTCATCACATGTGGACGAGTTCAGTGAAAGGGCCCACTTTGTCGAGTTACATGGACATTTCATTCTCTAACTAATAGATAGCGTATATTGTGTAGTTTTAGCGTATATTGTAAGTTCAGTAGAATCTGGTTATAACGACGTCCAGGGGACCGGTAATATAACCTCGTATTAATCGGACGACGTACTAAACAAACTGATAATTTGAATTTTGTTTTTTTTTTTATGTAGGTGTTTATTAATATTTATATGAACATTGAGAAAAAAATACATTTAAATCAAAATGTATCAAATATTTATTTGTATTACGTATATTTATATGACCATTAGAAAAAAAATCAATCAAACTGTACCAAATATAACTGTATCACGTACATTTATATGACCATCAGAAAAAAATTACATTTAAATCAAAGTCGTTGTAACCGGGCAATTTAAGGTGATATTCCGTCGTTAAAACTTAAAAGCGGTTGGTCGTTATAAACGTACGTAATTTCATAGTGACTCATTAAAACCAAAACATATGCCTATACTTACGTCGCTAAAAACGGTTGGTCGTTCTATGCGAAGTCGCACTACGCGGACTACACTGTTCTTATAACTCCATATCGACGAGGTGGGACCTTTTCACCTGGACTGCCACATATTTGGTTATAGTAATGTATTATAGTATTTGTAGGATTAGAAACGATCGGTTAAATAAAATATGTGCATCAAATGCATAAGAAAGTGCTACCAACCAGCTGAATTGTCGGCACCCAGATTGAAATGTGATTTAGTAAGTCTGTAACAGGCTCTAAATAATCCAACGTTAGGTCTTAGGTAACCTGTACATGTGCATGTATTATAGAAATATTCTGTAACGTAGGTGTTGTCACCCGGTGAACGCAGTCACTTATTTAGCTTCTTTAGCCGTTGCGGCATATTTTTGTAAAATACTATTAGGATAAGTTATAGTGGGTGCAACCTAATGAACTCTCAGTGTGTAATTTATAGGAATAATGGTTTTTGATGGACTCTGAACTCCCAACGGCGCACTCGCGTTTAACGCCTTGATGTCTGGTTGACGTCTGAAGGGCGAGCCACACCGGCTGCATATGCGTAGGTATGTAGACCCACTTAAAATAAGAATTCTCATAAGACATGTCACACCGCACGTCACGCAGCCGGTGTGGCTCATGCTTACAGTACGCTTAGAAAGTCCTAAAAGTAATGTTGCTGTGTCATTAATTACTCTTATAATGTAAAACTGAACGCAACGTATAGCGTTAATGAGAAACAGCCCTAACCTGGTTTAGACCAAGTGTCTATGTTTAATAGGTCTTCCAGACTAAAAGCCAACTGGGAAATAGAGGCGAGCGCCAATATGTGTTTAGTATACTGGCTCGCCTCGCCGCCGTTCGTCAACCCTCGCCGCTCTTCAAGCCTAGTACAGATATATGGCCAACTCTGGCCAATAGAAGCAAGCGGCAATGTGTGTTCCTACACTCGGCTCGCATCGCCGCCATTCAGTAATACTCGCCTTGCTCAGCACTTATTCTTGCGCTAGTGCGGGTTGGCCGTCAGCCCGAGTTGGCCATGACTCTGGGCTAGGCATAGAGACTTGAAACCGGTATATAATGATAGATATATTTGAAGAAGTACAAGTACATTTTCATATTTTTATTTTATGGGATAGATGCTTTTGATTTGTATTTATTGATTTTATGAAATAAGTGACATTAACCTTTTGACCGCCAAAAACGTCAAATCACGATCACGGAAAGTCGTGCCCTCAGGCCCATCATGTGATATCACGTCCAAAATAAAAGCGGTTTGCCTTGCGCGCTCGCTCGCGCTGACGCTGAGGGCACGATTTTTCCGTCCTATGCTTGGCGGTTAAAGGGTTAACTGAAATTTAGCACAGAAAGTACAGATGGCCCTTGTTACTTGTACTATTGATTTTTTTTCTAATCGTTAAACCTATTTGTTTTACCAAAACTAAACACAAACACTAAAGGGTCCCGAGCGAAATTCAGCTATTCATAGGCAAAGGCGGAAATGTGTCTATGGTAGTGGAAATTGGCCTATGGCCTACATACAAAAACTCATCTACCATAGACAAATTTTCGCTTTTGTTTTTAAAAAGCTGAATTCAGCTTATATGAGTAGCCCCTATAAGGCGGCTTTCACAGTGCTACGGTTCCCGCATGCGGCGCCGCTTTGCGAGAGAGATAGCGCTCTGGATGTGTATAACGCTGTGTCGTTCACCGGAGCGGGACGCGATGCCAGTGTGAGATTCGCCTTATACATCAGCAGGTAATTAAGTAAGTTTCAAATAACGCCTTTAAATGTTTGAAATTACTGAAATTTTCGTTATAATCAGTTATCAGTGGAGGGATACAAAAAACAATCTAGTTTTTACCAGTGCCAATTAGTTGTTGGTAACAGGTCGAATGACTCAAAAAATGTTGTTAACTAAATTCAGACCCGTTTTTATTAGCCCTAAAGTTTCAGTCTGTTTAATTTTGTTTTGTTTGTGTGACTGGAAAATGAACTTATATTATAAATTATTGTTAACAAAAATATTCATACTTTTTTTTGTAATGTAAGTATACATGTTTTGATTCTTTCACATAATGTCAAATCAAAATCAAAATTCGTTTAAGTATTTCAGATAACTAAGATCCATACATAAAAATGAAATAAAACATACAATATTTAGACTTAAAAATAAATTAAATTACAGTTTAGTTGAATTATTATTAGAATTTCAAAAATACAATTTGATTCCTACGATATCATACGAGAAAAAGCCCCTGAGGATGTCTACCCAGTGTTTCTGGAAACGACAGTTATACATCCTTTCAGCAATGACTTTTAGAATGCTATTGTGGCTAATACCTCTCAAACGCCTCTACATCGATGCGTACTTTTTGCGCAATATAGTGTGGAACTCATCGACGCGAGCACTAGCGAACGTACCTGAAGCGCTGCATCTGCGGGATAGTTTGATCAGCATTCTGAAAGCATTGTTGTAGAGGAGGCGCAGGCCGTCGTATGCTCGTCGCGTGTACCGCACCCATAGGCTGCCCGTGTAGAAGGATTGACAAAAACCTTTAATAGGTTATTTTAACTTCTTTACTACAACGGGCAAACCTACGCGCCAGCATGTTGCTCTCACAGCTAACGCCCTGCGCTCCCTCTCGATGTCATGGTCGTTGGACATTCTCAGTGATGATGTGCCCTAAGTATTTAAAATGGTTAACTATGTTCAGCTCAGAGCCATGTAACTTAAAATGGTTTAGTATGAAAAATAATAGCCTACATAATTTTAGAGCATTTAGATTAATTTGAAATACAAACTACAGTAGAATCTGGTTATAACGACGCCCAGGAGACTGGTAATATAACGTCGTATTAACCGGAGACGTACTAAACAAACTGACGATTTTAATTGTTTTCAACCGACTTCAAGATTTCGAAGGAGGAGGTTATCAATTCGTCGGGATCTTTGGTTTTTTTTTTTTTTTTTTTTTTTTTTTTATATGTATGTTCACCGATTATTCGAAGATGGCTGGACCGATTTGGAAAATTCTTTTTTTGTTTGAAAGCGTATACTTCACAGTTGGTCCCATTGTAACCAGGTTAGGATCTGATGATGGGATCCTGGAGAAATCGAGGGAACTCTTCAACTATTATAGGCACACCTATAGTGATTTGAGTATTTTTTACAGCAGCTTGAGCATTTCCTTTTGGAAAGGTGGATGCTAAGTGAAGTCGGTTCTTTTTTGTTTAAAATTATTTTTATGAACATATTTACATATGTACCTACATAATGTAGGTATTTATTAATATTTATATGACCACCAGAGAAAAAACATTTAAATCAAAATCAAACGGTATCAAATATTTATTTATATCACGTAACGTAATTAAAAATTATTAAAAGAAATGTATTCTTAATCATTAGCAGACGTAGTTTCACATAGTCTTTTATTTTGAGCTCTCGCTCAGGCAGGCAGTGTCACATCATAATCATCGTTGTGCAAATCCAGCGTGTTTATAACAGTTGAATATCATTGCTGTGCTGGCTCCAGGAGTCGTAAAGCATCACAATGTCATTTAGTATTGTGAGATTCGGATCTTAGGCACTGCTGGTTTTCATTTCAGGAGCACATTTTTGTACGCGTGCTCGTTACCCGCAAATGACTACCGTAAAATAAAAAGTTGCATCCAATCAGTGACGTACAGTCGCCATCGGATATATCGGAGCGGCCAAGGTGGTCACAAATATCTGAACAACGCCTCTATTGTCAAGGCGATAAAGTGCATGTTCAGATATTTTTGAGTACCTTGGCTGCCCCGATATATTTGATGGCGATTATACAAGCAAGGGGATGCGCGGGGCGGAGGTAGCTTCTTACCTGCGATATTTGTAAACGCGTCAACACTCATGGTCGTTGTAACCGGCCAAATTAAAGTGATATTCAGCCGGTAAAAGCGGTCAGTAGTTATAAACGTATCTAATTTCTTAGTGGCTCATATTAAAACCAAACATATGTCTATACTTACGTCAGTTACGTCGCTAAAAACCGTTGGTCGTTCTATGTAAAGTCGTACTACGCGGACATTTTAGTACATTATTTTATTTCCTTCTTATAAGTATTTCTTCAAAATGAATAACTAGATGTTTAAAACTCGTGGCATCAAAGCTATCTTAAGCTGGAATCAACATACCCACTGTCATGTCGTTTGACCTTAATATATATATTTACGCGTACGCTGTACTCATTAAAGGAAAATTACCTGTACATTAGGTATTTGGTTCTAAACGGGTTAAACACCTATTGGTGACGTGCTCGTTGCAGGGGACGCGGTATCCCGTCGCCGATTGGGTTGTCGATGTGCAGTGTTTGTATGTCTGAACGTTATTTGACGTAAATAGTTTAATTTGTACATCTACTTTTTTGTGTAAGCTTTAATTATAACAACATGTTAATACAGTAATAATAATTACATTAAAGTATTTTCATAAACATTACTATGAATTTTATTTTATATTCAGCAATAGTAGGTACCTACATAGAGGCAGGTTAGGTGAGTACATATAGAAAATCTATACTATTCCCGAATTAGCTGTCGCCAGATTTACTGTACTTCTATTCTATCCTAGATCTTCTGTCTTCGTTCCTCAAAACCCTAACCCGTGCTATTGTGTTTCTTTCTGAAGGAGTTCGTTAAGTCAGATTATTATCTATACCTCACAGGCGTAGCGAGCGACCTTAAACAAAAATAGTGGAGTACGGGAACGCCTTTTTAACCTATTAAAATAATATGAATCACAAGTCTAATTTTATTTCGTGACTTGTTAGAATACGTTAAGTACTAATAACGAAAAATATTTTCCAACAATTGTTAGCATTGCGCTATGTATAATACTTGTCCTTGTTTACTACAAAGAGAAAAGATTGTGCAAGTTCTATTTTTCTCCACCAGGCTATCGCTTTTCAACCGACTTCCAAGATTTCGAAGGAAGATGTTATCAGTTAGTCAGGATCTTTGTTTTTGCTATTTTCTTTTATTGTTTGTTCACCGATTATTTGAAGACGGCTCGACCGATTTGGATAATTATTTTTTTGTTTGAAAGAGTATACTTTACAGTTGGTCCCATTGTAACCAGTCAGGATTTGATGATGGGATCCTGGAGAAATCGAGGGAAGTCTTCAACTATTATAGGCACACCTATAGTGATTTTACAGTCGTTCGGGCATTTGCTTTTGGAAAGGTGAAGGCTAAGTGAAGTCGGTTCTTTTTTGTTTAAAATTATATTAGAAAGAGTTCTTCGCTAATATTACAAGTTACAAATTGTTATGCAATAGGGCGCTGGATACACCTTACGAGAAATTAAGGACAGGTTGATTGAAAAATGAAGAAGTTAATGGAACTTACACAAGTTTATTGAAAAAAAAAACAGGCGACATTAACCCTCATAGAACTTAGGTAACTGATCTCCTAGGATAACTGATCGCCTCACTCCAGCCTCGGTGATGACGCCCAGGCGCACCACGCCGCCGGACGAGCCGTCGCGCAGCATGGCCAGCGCCAGCGTGTTGGTTACGAACTTTATGGCCTCATCCTCCTTCATGTTGGGCTTGAAGTTGGCATCCACGTAACCATACACATAAGTAGAACCGGATCCACCGATAGATACTGCTTGGCGCTGCACCATACCACCAATTGGTATACTGTAGATTTGACCTGAAATAATGAAACAGTTCCAGCATTATATATTTTACATCATATTACTTTATCCGAGCCCTGTAAAAAAAGGAGTAGCTCGATTAAATAATGCCTAACTAACATTACAATATACTTATACTAGCACAAATATATAATGAAATCAGAAATCACAGTAGACTTTATCTGCAACATTGAAGTCATATATAATATTTGGTATTTTATGCGTACCCTCCACTAGTTCCTTGTTACAGGCTAAAAATATTTTCAAATATTTCATTTTTGTGACAACCTTTTATTGCTAACTGTACTTTTCTTTGTACAATTTTTAACTGCTCACCAAGACAAATGTAACAAGCCCAAAAACAACGGGATAATGTTGAGTAGTTCATATTGTCTCCTTCCAGCTCCATCATCAGATAAGCTCCATGTCATCATATTATTGCATTGCCACGCGATATGCGTGCAAAATTTCAGCTCAAACGGAAACCGGTAAGTGGGTCAAATTTAACTTTCAAGATTTCATTACATACAACGGGACAGGTGAAACTAAATAGTAGCTTGTAAAAAAACGAATAAGTCCAATATTAATTCAAGAATTTCAAAGTCAGTTTGGGATTAACGAATAATTGTTATACCTTTGGAAGTAGACTAGTTTAAGGTGTCTACAAGCTAAGAAATTACATTATTGCTGTGATTCTTGAATAATTACACCATTTAATTGATTAGCTGATCTTGTAGTACCGTAAAGTAGTGTGAGTAGGGACAAAACAGAAGTTCAAACCTAGATAATAGTTTATTTTTACATGTGGCACATTAGTTTATATACATAAAAACCGGCCAAGTGCGTGTCGGACCACGCATAGGAGGGTTCCGTACCTTCAATGGAATAAGAACCAAACTAATACCAAAAGGTCGTATCTGATGCCTATGGAAGAAGTTTTTTGGAGATAACTCAAAAAAGGCTGAACCAATAATGTTCAAAACAATTTTCTTAGAAAGTATATGATAAGGCGCATTTCTTCAAATTTTTTCATATTTTTTGAACTTACGGTTCAAAAGTTACGGGGGGGGGGGGCTACAAAACTTATCTGACTTTCGAAGCGATTATTTCAGAAAATATTCACTTAATCACAAAATAGTCACAGAAACCTCAATTTATTTAAAGTTATTTTGAAAGACCTATCGATTGATGTGTCACATGTCGATATTTGGTTAATTTTTTTTTTAAATTTAGTTACCTGTATGGAGCGCCCCCCTAAAAATATTATTTTTTTCGAATTTAACTACATAACTAAGTAGAGCTGCATACAAAATACACCTTATGTGTAAATTTTATTCAGATACGTCGTATAGTTTCCGAGTAAAATGCCTGTGACATACGGACGGACAGACAGACAGACAGACAGACATGACGAATCCATAAGGGTTCCGTTTTTTTAAAAGATTCCAGTCATATGAATTTAAGTTTTTTATTGATTGATGACTATTTGTTGATAAATTTCATTATTTTAATGATAAAACAAAACAATGGGAAATCCCACCTCACCGGTAGTTGGGGTTGGTAGGGATAGCGATGAGGTGAGTTGGGAAAATTGCTAAGATTGACACTTTTGGATTAGGAACATTACATGTTGAAACTATTTTATTTTCGTTGACAATGTATTGACAAGCAATCATTAGTGATGTTTGTAGATTTTATTATTCATAACTGCTAGTGTTTGACACTGCATCACCTAGATATGTTAAAATTAACCATAGGTATGTCATACATCAATATCTTCCATGTCATTACATTTATTGTAATTGTTTTATCTTTTAATAATTAGATGATTATCACACTGGCGCCGCAACCGGTTGCGGTTACGGTGTGCAAGCATGGCAGCGCTTTACACATGCAGAGAGCAATCTCACTGCGCACCCGGTGCCTCATGTAGAAACCGCAGCAATGTGAAAGCCTCCATATGAAAACATTTTCTTACCTCCTTTCTTTTTGTCCCAGCCAGCAACCAAAATTCCAGCAACAAGTCCATCACGATAACTGTAACAAAGCTCTCGGAAAATAGAAGCTGCAGTTTCCACCAGCGGCGCCTCTCCCAGCTCCATTTTGTGGAAGTCTGTTATCAGAAGTGAAAAAAAAAGACAATTATACACTGTTACATTACACATTTTAAAAGTTATATGTGCAACGCAGGTACAAGATGCCCGCAAGGAACCACATTTTAACCACTCATTTCGGAGGCCAAAAGGAGGAAAAAATATGTCACAATTAAAAATTTTAATTTTTCCACCGTTAAAATAATACTAGGGATACATAATCAGCCCAATTAAATAGTCCTACAATAGTGCCGCAAGAACGACTCATGCGGTACTTTCTCTGATAGTCTTATTACTGTATAAGACTGGCCGGTTACAAATTTGCAAGAGCCATACCTAGTAGCCAAAGCTCCACTAAATTAAAAAAAAAAAGGCAAGAGCCATATTTTCAGTACATTTAGTATATGGGCCAATCAACTTTTGACTGATAGTTTTGAGTGTCTCTTGTGTTACTCAAAATGTCTCTGGAGTTACCAAGAAATTGAAATAATATACATAGATTCTGTTTATTAGGTTTAACAGTTGGGGCATCAAATGTTTTAACATACACCATAAACTGAAACACAGAAAAGCCATTACTAAAAGGTGAAATTTTACAATGAAATTTAAAAGTTGAGGACAGATTTGTGTCGGTCAAAAAGTTGATTCACCCATACAATAGTGGTGGAATATCCCTAGAACTCAATTCTGCTAGTTTAGTATTTATATTTCAGCTACTATTAGCTATCAAAAAGAAAGCTAAATTCTAGGTCCCAAAATTGTGCTCAGGTTATTTGACAATATAAAAGACAAAAAGATTTGGTTATGACCAAAGACATAAAATAAGGAGACGGAATCCCACGAAGATTAAACTGTGATTCCATAATAAGCCGCGATCTTGTGCACACACACTCACTTTTGAAGTTTGAACCAATCACCGCTCGTCCACGAGTTGTATATGTGTGCGTGTCGCGCGTAAGCACGAAGAACTCGGCTTATTATGGAATCACAGTTTTGTCTTCACGGCGCTACGTCTTCTGATTTTATATGTCTATGGTTATGACCAAATCTTTTTGTCTTTATGTAGATTGCGTTTTGCTCATTTTGTGCTTAAAGGATACATAATAATTTAACAAGATATCAAGATCAGAGGACTTACTAAGATGGTAAGAAACGATGTCTGCAATGGCCTGGGTGTCAGCCGCGGAGCCGGAGCGGCAGCAGTAGATGAGGTCCGTGATTTTGGTGAGCTTGTCCGTGACTCTGTTGGCGATATAGGCGCCGGTGGTGGTGCGCGAGTCAGCGCCGATCACCACGCCGCCATCGAACTCGCACGCCATGATGGAGGTGCCCGTGCTGTGCGGGGCGCTCATCCATTCGGACATGCTTGGGCCGGCATAACTGTTGATCACCGAAGTCGCCATTCTGCGTAAATCAAATGCCTGTCGATGGAGTATAAAAAATATATATAAGTTAAAGACTAAACAAAAGTAACACGGCAGAATCAAAATATAAAACTTACGTTATTAAACTATTGTAAATTTACTACTTTTGTATTTTATGAAAGTCACGGTTCCGAGTTCTGATGACTTATTAATATTTCGCTCGGTAGGGGATTCGTCAAATTGTCAATGTCACTGCATTGCGTCGCTTCTTTTCAGTCTGTGGCTATAGTCTGTGGTTGAATAAAGCGGTAACATACGATAGGATTTGGTTCGGGCCGGACATGTATTTGGTTCAGCGTACAAAATCGTTCTGCTGTAAGGGAGTGGTAATTGTCAGGCGTCCCCCTCTGCCAAAAGTACAAGACCACTGGTCGTAGCGGTCATATAAAACTATAGTCTGGCCAGCCAACGAACGCAATAGCAATGTACAGCGAACAAAAGTATGATAACACTAAGAATCAGTGAAAAAAAGCAGCAATGATCATCAAATTTTATGTTTTTAATTTTATGCGGTATTTCCGCCCCTTTCATTAGGTGACATTTACGGTGTGTGAAAAGGAGACGGATATATTTCGTCTGATATGTCATCAACTGCAACAGATAATCAGAGCTTGATGGGTTGAGGCAATTGACATATGGCTTAAAAATTAATTTAAATTTAATTGGGAACGTTGCAGGAGTTCTATCGCACTCGTGCTTAAGATGAGAGAGTGAAATGCACTAGAAACAAATTAAATGTGAATTGAAATGTTCGACATGAAATACTGTGTCTCATCACAAAGGGTTGCCACATGTACAGTCGACGTCAAAGATATATTTACAATTGAAAATTACAAAAATATCTTTACAATTAAATAAGTTGCCATATAATGTGACAACTACATGTCACGTGAAATATGATAATTTTATTTCCTCAACCAAAGTGCCTAATATATCTTTACATCTATTAATTCGTAAAACTTGTACAATATGACATATAGTTGCTTATACAACATGTGTCAAAATTATGTTTCCATTCAATGTGCCAAATAATAAACACGCCAAGAACAATATTTCAAAATTTACGTTTCATGATGCATTAAAAGTTTTACGCTTTCGGCTACGTCGATCGATCGAGTCGATCTTTACTTCCTTACTTAGCCTCTATATTTTTTTTTCAGCCTAGCTTTTATTTGAGTAACCTCCTTGCTATAATCTTCTTTTAGCTAGCCACGTCAAATATGACACAATAATGAGAGCGACGAAACCCCTCTCGTTAGTTTACTATACTATGCGTATTTCTAGATCCGGAAATCTGGCAGCTGTTAAGTGGTGGAGGTCAAAGAATGCAAACCACTTTAAAAATACAAATTCTAGAGTTCTGGTTTTAATGCAGTATTATGAGAAATTAAATAAATAATAAGATTATATCATTGCCAGAACTTTCTGATGGGGATAAATAGTCCAAAACGACGTAAAATGTAATTCATAGTTGTCGCCTACTGTTTCTGTTTCTGAAATAATGCGCAATGTTTTTTGTTCTAATGTTCAAATATAGGCCCTGTCCTCTGTAAAAAGACAACTTTGGCAGTTTACATCTATTTAGGTATAACTTTGTTCCTACTGAAAAATTTTGCTAGTCTGTCACTTTGACCTCCACCCATTAAAAGCTGCCAGATTCCCGGATCTAGCAACAAGGATAGTATTGCAATCTTACTAGACGGATTTCGTTGCTCTTATTATTGTGTCTTATCTGACGTGGCCAGCTCTTAGTCCAATAGCTTCACCGCTTTTGCGAAAAATTACTACTATGGGATTTCTGTAAGAAAAGAACTTACTTTTGATACTTACGAATTGACCCTTAAATATATGAAAATAAGATCTGTCGCTTTACTGATAGCCTTCATACATATAATACAGAAATCCGACCATAAAGGTTATACGTTTAATGATAGTGCATTACTCTTCTTTGTACAACAGTTGAGTAAAAAATCAAAAATACTAAAAACTGTTAAAATGTAAACAGCAAAAGAATTGACATGGCTTTGACGTCACATCTAAACGAATGAGACAGACAGATCATTTGACAGTACGGTACTCTTTTCGATGATTGTAATTTTTTGAAATAAGAATGCTGCTTTTGATTGTTTGTAAAGATATTTATGTAGCAGGAGATGAATAGCTGTTAATGTACAGTTGAACGTAAACACTAAAATGGAGCTTCACATCCAATTTTAATTGGCACATTGAGTGTAAATATTATTCTGTAACTTGTCATTGTAAATGAATATTATTCAGAAAATGTGGCAACTACCACGGATGAAGTAGTGTAAACATATTTTAGGTACATTGAGTGAAAATATAAAACTGTAATATATCACATAAATGAGTATATGTCACATTATATGGCAACTTATTTAAATGTATAGATATTTTTGTAATTTTCAATTGTAAATATATCTTTGACGTCGACACGTATTTTGAATTTGCCGCGCGTTTCTACTGACAGAAATGGTTTGCCAGACTATAGTTGTCGCGCGTCAAACGCCATTCAATGAATGTCAGTCAGCCCGGAACGATCTGAGGTAAAAATGCCGATTTGCTGCGTGTTTTCATGTAAGAAAAGATCTGAATTATCTAGTTTACATAAGGATAACGTTTCTTTTCATCTGTAAGTATAATTACGTCTAAATATCATCAAATAGTGTACGAAATTAGCAAAAAACTAAAAAATATTTCAAACAAAAAGTGTTGCCACTTAATGGTACTACATCTGCTTTAGGGTAATTTTTAAACTTTACTCTTCATAGTACATTGTACCATCGGGTTCATAATTGCATACCCAATTTATCAATGAATTCATTCATAAATTGGGTATGCAATTATGAACACCATACATACCGGAAATGAAAATAAAACACGGTGTATAAATAGTTTTCTGATTAGATACGTTTTAGAAAATATGCAATTAAATGTTTTTAGTTGTAACGATGCATTAAATGTACGCCTCACACCTCATATTTTATGGAAAATATGCAACTCAGCAGGATTTAGAAAAAACTGATTTTGAATTCATGGCAAATTTAGTCTTTCAAAATGAATCTACTTGTAAATTAAGATGTCGATATAACTTGAAATTGTGTTCTCTACAACTTTTATTCTATAGGTTTTTCAACAGGAGTCATCTGTTTCAAAGATATGTGGTATGGAAGTCAAAATACTAGTTTTTCAATTAAATGACACATTTTCCCGGTTTATAACTTTTGATTTCGGCTGTACCGCTGAACCGAATTAGAAGTCAAGTTACTCATTCGACGCATAATTTGACGTTCTTTAATATTGATATACATGACATTTTCCGTCGGACGTACTGTTTTCGACCTACAAGCAAAAACTTGACAGAGCAAAAATTTCGCTAAAAAGTTATGCACACCTCTTGGGATTGGGCAAACTCGGATTACATGCATCTAGGACCACATGAAGGTATTAAAGCGATTTCCAGCCTGCTGGGAATTAATTCTCCAAAACACTTTTTATAGATCTTATTTGCTTGGCCTACAATGATATTAAATTTGATTATATTAATTTTGATTAAAAAAAATTCAACCCATACATATTTACAAAATAATTATTTGCGGAGAAGAAAAACACTCTGAATATAAATTTTATTTAAAATGTCATATAAGTATTAAATATCGGTAATTCATTTCAAATGATCAACTATGCCTAGCGCCACCCGGAGATATTTGGAACTATTGTTTAGTGCTTACCTCTGGACACTTTTTCGACCGTTTTCCTATAAGAGAGATCGATCCTCCTTGTATAGTGCTGGAGCCCGCCTAACTAGAAATTTATCAAAATCCTAACCAATTTTCTTCCATATAGCGTTATAAAGCCCATCCCGGAGATCATGAAAACATAACCCAAGTAGCAAAATTTGGCACTATAAAAGTCCTGAGAACATTTTAGAACGTGTTAATTAGTGTTCATGATTAGCACTATAATGGTGTCGTAAACCTTTACCTAACCCCAAATAGGCCCTAGTTTTATCACTGATTTATTCTATAAACATTACATAAAGGCTTTCACTGTGATAAATCAGCTCTATAATTGAAATGTCTGCAATGTTTATGTCACAATTAGGAACTATTAAAGTAACCAAAACATGTTTATAGTGCTAATTTGCGCCGTAAACAATTCCAGTGATCTTTTTTATCACCAAAAGCCTCGTGTGTCGTCGTTGTCGTCGTGTTTGCTGTCGTCGTCGTGAGGTTATTTCACAAGAAATTAAACAAATATATTTGTAAGTCATTCGCCATGTCCCTTTAGTTCCTTAAAGTGACATATAAAGGTACATACTAAAAAACATTCGTGAACCGTAATTCTGTCGGTACTTGCACTTGCGAAAATAATTGTATTGACAAAATCATTATGCTGATTTCAAATTTGACAATGCGCCTTCATAATTTTACTGTTTTAATTAAATTTTAATTAATAAAATTAGGACTTGTCCCGACTGTGGCTGCTATAGTACACGTGGGCTCCAGTCGTGCTGCTAATGTGCTATCACTTTCAGAAAACGGCAGCCATATTTTCATGGATTTGGGTAGCCCTATAGCGATGTTGAGGGAGCATTTAAAAAGCTAAAACGTCATGTAATGGTCGTGCAAAGTCCTTTTATAGTGCAGATGGATCCTGTAATAGTGTTTGCGATACTGCTACAATACTAGTACTATAAAAGTTAATTCGACGCATTATTAGTGCATAATAGGTACATAAAAGTGTCGAGTAAAGTGTCTATAGTATTAAATAGTACTATAATCGCTTTTTGCAAATCTATTACAGTGCAACACTTTAAAGATTCTTTTTTATGGTCCTTTAAGCGTTCTAAGAGCTAACTTATAGAACTAAATTGCTCTTTAATTTATAGAACCAAAACGCTCTATTAAAAACCTTTATAGTACAAGCAGTCACAATGGTTACCATTATAGGCCTACTATATTACTGATTGGTGATAAAAGGCCTTAGTTATAGAAGCTTTTGTTACTTGGGAAGTCTTAAAGGTCTTAAATGGCCATAAGTATGTATGGCGTCAAGTTAAAAATACAATTTTTTGGCCTAAATTTATTAACGAGCCTACCGCTCCAAATTTTGACACATGATTTAGCCCACATCATATAACCTACATACCAATTTTAAGACCATTCTGGTGGGCGCATAATATTTTAAGACCAGTTGAAGTTGCAACTTTTTGGCCTAAATTTATCAACGAGCCTACCGCTCCAAATTTTGACAATAGTTAAAGGACCCGTTCACCAAACCAAATCCCAATTTTAAGACCATTCTGGTGGGCGCATAAGATTTTAAGACCATTTTAAGAAATAGTCGATTTTATAGAAAAAATAGCAAATTACTATAAATTCGTTAAAAAAATATATTTTGCTGGCCCAAACACAACTGCATATTCATATTTAAGTGTCTAGTAATTAAAAATGCCGAAAAAGTATTCCGCAATAAGTCGAAAATTGGAGAAATTCGTCATAGCAGTACTTTAGTCACGGGGGTCTCAAAACACTAAAATTATTATTCATTTTAAACTTAATGGCACAAAATATGATTTGAAAAGCCAGACGTCATGCCTATAGGCATTTTCTACCAGTCGCTCATAACTCTAAACTGATAAGCGTCAAGTTAGGTGCACTGAGAGTATATTACTGACTGAAAAATGACCTAAATTTATTTGAAATCCTACCATTCCAAATATTGACAAACAGTCCAGCTCACCTCAAATAAACTACATACCAATTTTAAGACCATTCTGGTGGGCGCATAAGATTTTAAGACCAGTTGAAGTTGTAATTTTTGGCCTAAATTTATCAACGAGCCTACCGCTCCAAACTTTGACAGTAGTTAAAGGACCCGTTCACCAAACCAAATCCCAATTTTAAGACCATTCTGGTGGGCGTATAAGATTTTAAGACCATTTTAAGAAATAGTCGATTTCATAGAAAAAATAGCAAATTAATATAAATTTGTTAAAAAAAAATGTTTTGCTGGCCCAAACACGCATATTCATATTTAAGTGTATAGTAATTAAAAATGCCAAAAAAGTATTCCGCAATAAGTCGAAAATTGGAGAAATTCGTCTTAGCAGTACTTTAGTCACGGGGGTCTCAAAACACTAAAATTATTATTCATTTTAAACTTAATGGCACAAAATATGATTTGAAAAGCCAGACGTAATGCCTATAGGCATTTTCTACCAATCGCTCAGAACTCTAAACCGATAAGCGTCAAGTTAGGTGCACTGAGAGTATATTACCGACTGAAAAATGACCTACATTTATTTTAAATCCTACCGTTCCAAATACATACATACCCATTTTAAGACCAATCCGGTGGGCGCATAAGATTTTAAGACCAGACCAGTTAAAGTTGCAATTTTTTGACCTTAATTTATCAACGAGCCTACCAGAGCGGTAGGCTCGTTGATGACCTGAACTTTTACTAAGACTAAACGGGATGGTCTTATAAAACTCTCAAAAAGTGTAAGAGCTAATGTCGGTTGTCATTGGTTTGAGATTGTTGCCTACGACTGAAAGGTCCTAAATAAAATAGTTTTTTTTGGCCAAAGTGTTGGCAGGAATGGCGGGCAATGATAGCTCGGCAATGGTAAACCGGTTATGCTCAACTATCAGCCATTTACAAACGTGTTTTTAAATTATTTGCGTAGCAAATGTTGTTAGGCTCTACCACGAAGTCGAAAATTTAAATTTTGTTTTATTCGACTCTATCACACTTGCATATTCAAACAAAATAGACTCAAATAAGGCAAAAATTCTCAAACGAAGCATTTTCGTAAGTACGTACGAATACAATTAATTTGCATAAAGAATATATAATTTATATCAACTAGGTATTGTGTTGTGGTTGGTTGAAAACGTGAATGAAATAAGATGTCAATTAGAGACGACTTAAACTTGAAATGTAGTGACGCCGTGTTGAAAAATTTGTGCTGTAAAAATAAACTTACGTCAGTTTTTCAGTCAGTTAAATGCACAGATCTAGTATAGTCAGATGGATTGACAACGATCAAAAGTGCGACGAAAAGTGAAATGCAAGAGTGTGCGTATATTGTCTATGTGAGCGTAAAAAATAGTGATGCCAAGTACAACAGGACAATCGATATTTGACTTTCTTATCGATAAGTTGTAAGGTTAAATTTAGATTCATGTTTTACACTAAAGGGCATATTAAAATTCTAGGAAACTAAAATATATTTAGCTAAAAAAACTGGGTAGCGGCCATTAGCGGTAAATAAAAAAACACCTCTATCTAGTTAAAATTTCATCAATATACGCTTTTTTATATTTATGGCTGTAATATAGGGACCAACTGACATGACAACGCTATAAGGATTCCATTTTTGCCATTTTGACTACGGAACCCTAAAATGAGGATAGGTAGCTATGTAATAAATAAGCCCCTAGAATCGGGTATTACAGTTTAAATTTACTACTTATCGTTTGTCCGAAAAGAGAAGTGTCGTGTTTATTGGTAGCTCCTACATTTCCGAACAGGTTTTATCATGCAAGATTGCAAACGGTTACAAAAAGACAATAAGAACACAATTTAACATTCATACGTAATGACACTAATGACATAATGTAGTGTAAGATTTATTTATTTATTATAATTCTTTCGAAGCTATCAGTATAATTTTCATATCGAACAGTTATCGATATACGTCCCTACGATATTTTGTCAAACCCTAGCGTAGAATAACAATTTCGATTTTTACACAAAATAATCTTTAATATTAACTATTATGATAAAATATACACATGCAATAAAAAAAAAATAAAAAAAAATTCATTTATTTCAGACCCATATTGATCCATACATTAAAATAAAATTATTAATACTACATTTGAATTAAAATTAAACATAAAATTTGAATTAAAATTAAACATAAATAATAAATATATTAGAAGGCATTGGCTATTGTCAGACCAAGCATGTAGCACGTAGCTACTTAGCTCTGCCAATAGCCACTTCCACCCACACCTTCGTAATCGGGCAGTCGAGTCTCTCGGCCAACACCCTAAGAAGACCGTTGCTGCTGCCGCGCACTCGCCTCAGCATAGAGCAGACTCTTTTTCGCCTTATGGCAAAGAAATCGTCTACTCGTGCCTCAGCAAACATGCCAGACGCACTGCAGTGCTTCGGCAGCCGCAACAGCATCCTCAGGATGTTATTATATTGAACGCGTAATGCATTATAGGCCCGTTGTGTAAACCTCACCCACAGGCTGCACGTGTAGAACGTCTGACAGTAGGCTCTAAAGAGCGTCAATTTTACTGATTTATTACAGCGTGCAAACCTGCGGGCGAGCATATTGCCTCTCACTGCCATCGATCTTCTCTCTCTCTCCACGTCCAGATCGTCACTCAAGTCTTCTGTGAGCATATGTCCAAGATACTTGAAGCGATCTACCACCTTTAGGGGTATACCGTACAGCATAATCCTAGGCTCAGTAGTCGGATTATACTTACGAGCTTTGAATATTAGCACCTCACTCTTGGCTGTGTTATATCTTAGACCATGCTGCTCGGTGTATCCCTCACAAATTTTGATGAGCTGCCGCACCGAGTCAACTGATGGTCCCAGGAGCGCCATGTCGCCCGCGTAGCTGATATTGTTAAAGCACACATTGCCTATATGGCAACCAACATGTACGCTGCTGAGACCCTCGATCAACTCGTTGACATAGAGGTTGAAAAGGAGAGGCGATGTCAGCCCTCCCTGTCTCACCCCGCACTGCAGCCTGTATTCGTCTGACTCCTCTCCCGCCCATCTCACTCGGTTGACCTGGCTGCTATACCAGTGTTTAAGCAGTGCAACGTATTCAGTGGGTACTCCAGTTTTCGCAAGCTTATTCCACAGTTTATCATACACAACCAGGTCGAACGCTTTTGACAAGTCCAGAAAGCACGCATATATAGGCGTGTTTCTGTCCTTGTAGTACCTGACAGCTTGCTTAAGGCACAAGATCGCACATTCTGTAGATAGCCCTGGCCTGAACCCAAATTGCGCGTCATGCAGTTTAATGTGTTTACAAAGTTGCGCGTTAAGCAAGCTGTCAAGAACCTTAGCAAGTACAGTTGCCAGTGAGATGGGCCTATAGTTACTCTGGTCTGACAAATCACCCGTTTTATTCTTTACTATAGGCACCACTACTGTTCTTGTGAGTTGCTTCGGCAAATGTGAGTGACTGAGACACAATGACAAAAACATGGCTACAACACGAGGCAAGTGCTTTCCGGCATGCTTAAGGTGCTCAATGCTGAGACCGTCATGCCCTGGCGATTTACCTCTTTCCATGTGTTTAATTATTTTATCAACATCCTTAGAAGTAAATCTGCCACAGCTCCCACCCACGACCGTCCCAGCACCGTCCACCTCTGTCCCATGAGCCATCAAAAGTGGACTGACATTAAAGGCGCGCCTGAAGTTGTTGGCAATATTCCTCTGGTTACTCTCCCCACCCACGCTCACCGGGACACCTGCCCTCACATTCCACTTGTTAGTGTTCTTCCAGAAAGCTTTGAAGTCCTTGTTTCTACGATTTGTGGCCAGAATATCGCATTTTATTTGTTCTTGCCTGTCCTGGCACCACTTTAACTTGGACTTGAAAAGCTTTCTGCTGTCACACATATCCCGATACACTGGGCCATGCTTGGGTTTATTATGTGACACCCATAATAAAAACTTACTCCTAGCATCCCTGTGAGCGTCGGCTACGTACTTATTCCAGCCGGCTACCGGACCTTTACCTCTCCTCTTCCCCCCCCCTGCCCTACCAGACCTTCGCGCCGCATCCGTCAATATGTTAACTAAGCTGTCATATATGTTATCCAGCACTATTCTATGACTAGGGTCGTTGCAAAGTCTATCAGAGCAAGACGTTAGTTCAGCCGGAAAGTCCAGTAGTTTGAGCCCATCGTCACAGATCGACTGATATAGCTCCACCTGCTGGGGGCCTCTGTTACCCCATATTACCCCCTCGCGATGCCTTTCAACCGGTATGTTCTTAACTTGCAATTTATTTAAGTTACATTCTAGAATAAGAGGTAGGTGATCGGACCAGTACACGTCATACTTAACTTGAACACTACGTACAGTTTGCCGCGCTGCCTCAGTGACGATGCAATGATCCAACCACCTATTACAACCATGGGCATCGCTTGTGTAGGTATATGTTTCTGACTCGCTATCTAACATATCTAGATCCACGCAATACCAGTTTTGAATAACACAGAACTGACACAGCTCCCTATAGAACAACTCATTAGGGTGGGCATTAAAGTCCCCCAAGATATAAACTGCCTCAGTGTCTGTCGATTCTTCACAAATGGCGGATATCTCACCTAAAACTTCAGTAAACAACGGTAAGTTCTCAGGCAAGTTAACTGGCATATACACACTAAATACAAGGAGGGAAGAGCCTGGCATGTTAATTTTAATGGCCGCTAACCGAACACTAGTGCACTTTACGACCGACACATCAGGGAACACTGACTTCCTCCAAAGTATTGCTACGCCGCCGTAAGGACGTCCCGATAGTAGCCCAGCCTCGGAGTCCATCGCCGAGGTTCCCGTGTAAGCAAAGTCACTGTGTATAGACCCCAGCAACGGTAAATCATGCTCAAAAAGCCATAACTCCTGTAAAGCTATAATATCAGCCGTTTCACACAACTCATCCACTCCATTAATTGTAATAAAAGAAACATTAATATTTAATGGTATCAAACGGTTACTTACATGTTTTATTTGGCTAATTAGTTAAAATATGGTTTCAAAAACATCGATCGGAATATCATATTTACCTGTGAAACGAGTGATTGCCTAGGTTTTTCCTTTGTTTAGCTGTTCAATCCGGGACGCAACATGACACCATTCTTCTTTTTTTTTCATTTTAAGTGTTTTAACACCGGATTATATTATATTTTTCACGATTAAATATTAGCTCTCACGACGCGGGTGTTTGAGTGTAAAGAGGGACGTCAAAAGTTGTCCTACTTGAAGAATGATTGTGTATTTCTTTCGCACTCGCGGAATGGTCATATACGTGTTGGTTTTTCTTTTACGCACTTCATTTGTCTTTAGCGTAAGCGCCATTTTAGGTCTGTGGTTAAATGTTCTCAGTGCGCCTAATTTGACGCTTGTTAGTTTAGGGTTATGAGGGTCTGGTAAAAAGTAGGTATAGGTATTACGTGCGGCTTTTTAAATCATATTTTGTGCCATTAAGTTTAAAATTAATAGAAATTTTAGTGATTTAATATCCCCGTGACTAAGGTACTGCTATGACGAATTTCTAAATTTTTCGGGTTACTGCGGTATACGTTTAAGGCAGTTTTAATTATGAGAAACTCAAATAGAGAAGAATATACAGTTGTAATTGTGTCAATTAAATAATTTTTTGAACCGAATTTATAGTAATTTGATATTTTTTGTATGAAATCGACTATTTCTTAAAATGGTCTTAAAATCTTATGCGCCCACCAGAATGGTCTTAAAATTGGGATTTGGTTTGGTGAACGGGTCCTTTTACTACTGTCAAAATTTGGAGCGGTAGGCTCGTTGATAAATTTAGGCCAAAAAATTGCAACTTCAACTGGTCTTAAAATCTTATGCGCCCACCAGAATTGTCTTAAAATTGGTATGTAGTTTATTTGAGGTGAGCTAAACCGTTTGTCAATATTTGGAACGGTAGGATTTCAAATAAATTTAGGTCATTTTTCAGTCAGTAATATGCTCTCAGTGCACCTAACTTGACGCTTATCAGTTTAAGGTTATGAGCGACTGGTAGAAAATGCTTATGGGCATTACGTCTGGCTTTTCAAATCATATTTTGTGCCATTAAGTTTAAAATGAATAATAATTTTAGTGTTTTGAGACCCCCGTGACTAAAGTACTGCTATGACGAATTTCTCCAATTTTCGACTTATTGCGGAATACTTTTCGGCATTTTTAATTACTAGACACTTAAATATGAATATGCAGTTGTGTTTGGGCCAGCAAAATATATTTTTTAACGAATTTATAGTAATTTGCTATTTTTTCTATAAAATCGACTATTTCTTAAAATGGTCTTAAAATCTTATGCGCCCACCAGAATGGTATTAAAATTGGGATTTGGTTTGGTGAACGGGTCCTTTAACTACTGTCAAAATTTGGAGCGGTAGGCTCGTTGATAAATTTAGGCCAAAAAATTGTATTTTCAACTTGACGCCATATATACTTGTGGCCATTTAAGACCTTTAAGACTTATGTTTTCATGATCTACGAGATGGGCTCTACAACGCTATATGGAAGAAAATTGGTTAGGATTTTGATAAATTTCCAGTTAGGCGGGCTCCAGCACTATGTACCATCCATATTTTGAAACATGGCATATAAAACCGGTATTAGACATTGCAATTTGTAGGACCCAATCTGTTGTGTACCCTGCCTCTCCCTGCCCTCCATCAGCTTCCTAAAAGCCATGTTACACTTGTCTTAGTTAAAGCCCTGTTACACTTGTCCTAGTTAGCTTCCTAAATGAGTTAGTTTCTAAATTTAGTCAAGTCTAACCGCACTTAGCAAGTAAATTTACTATTGAAAAAACTTAGAATCCTATTTAAGATGCTAGTTAGGACACTAAAAAAGTATAGTGTAACAGACCTATTAGCTTCCTAAATGATTGAGTTTCTAAATTTAGTCAAGTGTAACCGCATTTAGCAAGTAAATTTACTATTGAAAAAAGTTAGGATCCTAATGACGATGCTAGTTAGGATACTAAAAAAAGTAAAGTATAACAGGGCCTTTAGCAAGTAGTTTCCTAAAAAGTAACCTAGGAAGCTAGTATGGTCACTGACGAACTTATTGAGTTAGCATCCTAATTAGGACGGAAGAAAGTAAAGTGTAACAGCGTTTAGCCACCAGTCGACCTAAATGTCATTGATTTTGTATCAGACTGATTCTGTTTATTGTGAATTTAGGATCCTAGTTAGGATGCTAGTTAGGATTCTAAAAAAAGTAAAGTGTAACAGGCCAATTTACACGGCAACAGTTCAGTATAGTCATAGAGCGTATTATTCTCGGTATGATCATATAGGTGGCGCATCTCATTTTTAGCCAACGAGTGGTTAAAAATAAACTGGTCATGTACCCTTCCCGGGTACTGAGCATTTACGTGCAGTAGCCTGCAGTTTACATCAGCAATCTAACAAAAATCCCATATAAAAATAAAGTGTTTTGTGTTTGTGTGTTGATGTCGCCTCGTTTTTGAAAGTCGGTTACAATTATTGTCGATTTATTAAATGTGGCGAGTAACGTAGTAGTTTTTCAAAATTCATATTCGCCATGTTCATCATAGTACCATGTAAGTAAGTACATCAACATAAAAAAAGGAATATTTAAGTATTTGTCGATATTTTTCTTGAAACTTACCAATTGCACATTGATGGTATGTTTGCCTTTCCGATTGATATACTACAGGCCATGCGGACGTCGCGGGGACGTGCGTGCAGTCCAGCGTTCCCAGCAAATGTAGCAAGCCATATTTGTGTTGGAATGCCGTGGCCACATCTCGTCTCTCTCCCTGAGTACCCGGGAACGCTATCCAAATTGGTTTCAGACTGAAAATACATTCACCTAAGTTTTACCAACTCGTATCGGAAAAAGCCCGAAATATTGAGATTACCCATACCCACCTATTTAAAAAAAAACACTCTTCTCGCTCATAATGAGGTTTAGCGTAAAAAATATTAAAATATATGGGGCATCTCAACTAAGGATTATGTATAAATCATAACTGTTATAAATATTGTCTAATCTAAATTTAATTTAATTGATAAAATAATTAATTGAGATTATAAAGTCTTAATACTAAACTATTTTTATATATAGTTACAGACTAACTAGTCATAGCCGCTCCTTGTTGCTTCCGGTCCAAAAGTGCCCATAATGCTCGCAGCGTTACCACGCTTGATTGCCATGGACAGCCTTTGCACCAGACACAACTCAGAGCGGGGGTCCTCTCCCTTCTGCCTAAGTCGACGGCCTATGTTGCGCACAAACAGTTTCGCGTCAGCGCCACAGCAGCCCGCCGTTTCCACCGCAAAAGGAACGAAAATGTAAACCGAGCCTAGGGGAGCATACTTTTGGCGCTTTACCACCGCCTGACACTCGGCTGCGCGCGTCGTGCGACTGATGTGAGAGGCGGTGAAGGTGCTGACACATGTAGCGTCCCACACCAAGCACCGTCCTCTCTCCCACAGCACCAGAGTTAGACCATCAGGTCACTTGCCGTCTCTGCGGATCAGACCCGGAGGCCAAGCACAAATGGGACACCAGCCGACCTAAGCTCCCTCTAGACCATGTCATTTAGGGCATAAATGTATGTAAATATTTTATTATGTCATACCTCCGGTTATGGCAGCAACCACTTGGCCAAGATACTTCGAGGCTGTTCTTTGCGCTACGTCAAGGTTGTGGTCTTGGCCAACCTCTCTTTGCTAGCACCCACCAGCCATAAACCTAATGGCGACCAACACCTACAATAACAATACGTAATAAGTATACAAGATTTATTCATAACCAAGTTTTTATATAATAACACAATAAAATTTATCAGAGCAGGAATGAATATATTTTTTATCTACCTTTATGTGCACGGGAAGACCTTGCTTAGGAGCCAACGCACCTTCCAGCTCCCGGAACAAGTATAAAGCCATAGGCTTGTTCATTCTATAATTCTGAATGAACTCAGGGTCTGGAAGTTCGAAGGGGTTGGCCAAATCTCTTAGACGGGTCCTTTGGATTTTTCGGGCCAGCCTTTCCTCGTGTATAATAAAATTAATAAAGAACAACGCCATTCTGAAAATCGTTGTTGTTTTGTATGATTAATACATTATATGGCTCGACTGTAGGTACATCGAGTTCAGGGCTCATATTTTTTTTATAGATTGTACTCATCATCTTCCGACCAAATCTTATGGTGCGGAACCCCAAAAAAAAATTATTGTTCCCATACAAAATTCACAATTACGTACCGCCTGTCAAAGTTTGCATGCGTTCATTTACACGTGTTTGTAGGAGCATTTTAGGTTAGTTCAAAGTAGTTTTAGACAGACTCTAAGGCAGGTCGGCGTAGGTACTGCGACCCTACACCGCGCGAGCCGAGCGAGCGAAGCGAGCGTGCCGCGGTAGCGGCCGGCAAAGCGCCAGAACCGAACACTGGCACACTCCCCCCCCCCCTACCCTCTTCCGCTAACATACGGCCCTCAGACGACTATGAAATGCGCCCATTGAATTAAACTGCCAATTATGGATGCCCAATATTGACGAAAAAGTGACTTTTCTATGGGAACTTTAAAAATTTTTTTTAAACCATGCATTTCCGCACTTTTTGGATTTCAAATTTACAATAGGGATGCCTAATTCTACCATTTAAAAAAAAATGGGCGTATTTGGCCATGTCAGCGAAAGTACAGTCCTTCCCATTATATTATTATTGGTATATTTTAAAGTACAAATATTTGATATTACATAATAAAACCAAATTGTAACTTACTTTACGAAGAAATTGCGAAATCAATTACCAAGGCACGTAGACATCATGTCACACTTTGACGTAAAGATGCGAATGTATGTTGTGTCAAAATTGGCACTTGTACTAAGGATTTTAGTTCAAAGTCGCGAGTCCCTGTCATTTTATGACTGGCATTTGGTCGCGAGTTTGTCGCTCCTCTCACGCGCAAGTTGTGCTGCCAACCAGCGACAACGCATGAAGTCAAGCAGAGTCTCTTCTCGCGCCAGTTGTGCTAGCCGCGCTGATGTTAATTGGAAAATGTTTCACAGCGAAATCGTTTCATTTCCCGAGCGAATTATTTACAGCAGTTTATTATATACACTATTTACAATGTTTTGCTCTTGACTATGGATAATTTTGGGAATTTTTTGTCGTTTCTATTTAATACATTGTCCATGTTTGTCTATCTTATACTTTTCTCTCAATTGCTCAAAGGTTAACTGTAAGAGATCCCTTAAAGGGATAAGTTCGCCTTTGTACTCTGTTTATTTTTCTTTTATCATGTTTTTTGTTTACACACATATACAGCGTGTATATTTGATATAACCGCAAACTTTAGGGGTTTATAGAATAGGCACTTATTAATATATTTTTTCTACTCCTGTACTTTTATCTATCATTTATACATTCGTTAACACCTTTATAAGAACATAGATAATACACTCGATGAAAAGTCTATCTAGTCTATTCCCCAAAATAACACTTGTTCTATAAAAGCGCCAAAATAGTATCGCGGAATCGCGTGCAAACACGGCTATTAATATAAAATAAATTATTGCCAACCTAAGAAACCTAAATAAACGCAGCGTTTTTAGAAAAAAAAACTTTAAAAAAGAAAAAAATTATAAGAACCACAGACCGACTTCGTAGTATTTTACGTTTCCCGTTCGTTTGTTGGGGCGAATTGCAAACTTTGAAAGTAATTTAGGTATTTTTACTAATCTCTGTAGCTCTTTAATAATTGATCAAATAACGACGGTATTTTTGTTAGTAATGTTAGTATTATTGAAAAATAGTATTTTAAAAGGTAAAACTTAAATGATTGTTGATTATGTTGACAAAATAACTGCGATATCCATGAAGATTTCAATTTCGCATTTTATGTAAAAGTAAGTGTATTCGTAGAAAAAGTATTGTATGCAACGTCGTATAAGTAGGTAAAAAAATGTTCGTGGCGTTTTTCTTAACAATTTTCGCCTACGGCTCAAATTGTTACCCACACCACTCACCTTTTTTGACCCCTCTTATACAACTGTTGCATAAACTACTATATCGGTAAATTATTTAAAAAAGCGAATTTTTTTTTCCATATAAAATAATGCAGCACGCAATGTATTTGTTTGTTGTTGTTAGTTGACAATTAACATCGTTATGTCACAACTGTCACTAGTGATAACATTTATTTACTATCAATAAAATACGATATTAAAGTTGGATTTTTATTAAAAATAAAATAAAATAACTTAATCGTTACGGTTCATACGCCTGAGATAATGATTTTCCACGTGCCATCCTTGCACTTCAATGCAGGCGTTACAACGTCGGAGAATTGATTGTCGCACATTCTCCATAGGTACTTCCCGAAGATTATGAAATACTTCTGTTATCTTTTCCCTAAGTTGTTCAACAGACTCTCTACACAAGTATAAATCTAGCGGCGTAAGGTCTGGAGAACGAGCTGGCCATCGACGCGGACCGAACCTTCCGATCCATCGGTCTTGAAACATCGCGTTTAGAGTATCACGTACGACCACTGCAGAGTGTGCAGGTGCCCCATCTAATTGCAGCCATGTCTGCATACGTTCTGCTTCCGGCAATGCGTTTACGTATTCTGCGTGGCAACTGGCCGACCGGCGACTTATTTGTCGCCCGTCCGCACACTAGCATTAAAACCAATAGGGAAGGAGACAGTTGCGTCGCGGGCTTGTCTCCGAACCCGCGGACAAAAAAGTCTCCCAGGAGTCGCGTCGCTACGTGTGCGCACTTCCATACTAACCCAAAGACTTGATGTGAGAGACAAAATAGTCGCGGTGACAAAAGTTGCTTGTGCGCGCCCACCCTAAGCATAAGGAAATTAATCTTGAATGAAGTAAATACTTTCTTGTAATTACCTTTTTATGCAAGTAAACATATCTGTGTCATCTTATCAGGTTGAAGTGTGTAATTGACGTTATCTTGTCAATCGTTTGTTGATTATTTACTTTTTTCCGATCCCAAAAAATTAAAATATTAATTTATTTTTAAATCTAGCGGTTCCATAACAATAAAAGTAGAACAAAAAAAATGTGTAGTAGACTATTAGTAGATAACTAAAGTGCATTAGATTTGTGTCTTGCCTCAATCTGAGTAACAATAAATTTGTAAGTATTATTTTCTAAATAATATTTGGCTTTATACCCAAACCAAGAAAATATTAAATGCATTAAAATGTACTTACAATAATTATTCAATTCTAGTTGCCACTATGAAGTTTTGGGAGGGGTCACTAATGCAGAAATTATTTTTATGCCTATGTCCTGTAACGTGTACAAGTAATAAGAAGAAATATTGAAAAATTCAACCCCAAAAGGGGTGAAAAGGGGGTTGAAATTTGGATGGATGGGGTTTAACATAATTATAAAGTTAGAGATTTGAAACTTCGTACGTTTACTAATAATTAAAAAAACAATAAATGTAACTTCATCGTTTTTCAAAATTCAAACTGTAGCAGGGTAAAAAAGGGCTAGAAAGTTTGTATAAAGATTACTTTTTTGACTTTGACTTTGACTTTGAAGATTACTTTTTTGTGACAGACTTTAAAGAGTACTTTTTGACAGAATTTCGTTTGTAGGCTACTAACTTAAAAGCAAAAAAACTGATTTCAACGTTTTTCAAAATTCCACCCCAGAGGAGTTGAAACGGGGTTGAAAAGTTTGTATGAAGTAGTAACGGCCTCCCTGGCCGTTACTACTGAAGCTAAAAAGTTGTTGTTGTTGCAAAGTTTCATGCGTTCTTCCGCATGGGACCAGACATGAGTTAGCGTACCTACGCGTACGTTTAGTCCGAGTCTAACTCATGTCAAGAGCACCAAAAGTTGGACTTTACGGTAGTACTATTAGTTATTCTGTGCTTTAGCCATTAACTTTACTTTTAGAAGTACCAATTTTGGATTGCCCAGTGTCTCCTACGTCGCTCATACGACTCTTAATTAATTTGTTATATGGCAGAAAACACATCTTACCGCTCCCGACTCATAATTTGAAAACTAGGCCTATATAAATATAATATACTATAATTCCTAGAAATATACTTCAGTTTAAAGATCTTTATTTCTCAAAAGAATTTTACAATTCACTTATACGAGAAACTTACATACTACTTACTTCCTTGACAATTATTGTAGAGAATTTAATGGAGAATGTTTTATTCATTGACAGTTTTGTTGTAAGTTCTACTGTTTTCATAAATAGTGTAAAAAACTGCAATTCGTGACACTAAAGTGGGGGGAGGGGGAAAAACAATTACTTGACGACTTGTTTCCACTTCAATTTTTTTTGTACCTAACTATATAAGCTACGTGAATGCAAAGTTTCATGCTTTCTTCCCGATGGGACCAGATTTTGTTAATTTGTTAGGGTCAACAGCGTTAGTTTGCGTTCTAGAGATACAAAGCGTCCGCACTTTCAATAATTGACCCACATTTAGGTATTATAAATGCAAGAGAAGCGAGAGGTAAATCGCGTTTCACTCCCACAGGAGTTACGCTGTTTAAATTATGCCACTAACTCATACGAACCAAGAAGGATAATATTGAACTGGTTTTAGACGAGATAAGTAGTGTTTTCTTGAAAGCTCCAACGTAGGTACGTACCGTACGTACCGACATGACGACTGAATGAAACTATGTTTTTAGTAAAGAGAACATATTTTTCTTTCTATTTAATTTAAAAAAGCTGTTGGCAATACTCGTACTATTAAAAAACCTTGAATAATGTTACACTTGTGACAAAAAAACCTGGGTCAAGTAGATGTGGGAAGTCAAGTCAACTAGTGACAATGATGGGATAAAATTGATATAGTTTTTAAAATCGGTTTTATAATTCAGTTAAATTGTACTCTTAAGGGCCCCTAGTGTTCTGATTCTTTTTTATTCTATATGTATTTTGGGAAATTGGGGTGCTGAATCCGAATCTGAGCGGATAAAATTTCGAGACTCGTGACGCAACATTGAAAAAATCGCAAAAAAAAAGCGAAAACATTCTGATTATTTTCCGTTTTTTTGTTTAAAACTCGAAAATTATTAACTTTTAGTAAATGGTCTGTTTACAGGAATTAAAGTACTTAAAATTCTCTACAAATATCACTATTTAATTTTTTTATACTTGAACCGTTCGGTAAGTGCGAGTTGAAAATTGGCAAGTTTCAGCGGTTTCTGCAAAACCCACTTTTTACATTCCAAAACTTTATATTTTAAGTTTGGTAAAGAAATATTTTTTTGACAATTAGTTGCATGTATAAAATATTTTTAAAATATTTTTACAGCAATTTTATAAGGTCTCTGATGTCTCTGATGTCTCCAAAGGGCTTGTAAGAAATGAATTCTATCTCATCGTTCTTAAAGATATACATACAAATTAAACAAATACGTACGTAACAAACACCTTACAGATATATACATAGAAAAAAACTATTAAACTTTATTACATTTTTAAACACTTGTCATACATTGCAATAACAAATGTTCCTAGTATTGGAAACGTTTGATCGACCTCTCCATCCATTGCTCATCCTCCAAGGCTCCACTTCCGTAGGAGATGGGTACGTGTAGGTACAGTCGCCATCAAATATATCGGAGCGGCCAGGGTACTCAAATATATCTGAACCTTATCGCCTTGAAAATAGAGGCGTTGTTCAGATATTTGTGACCACCTTGGCCGCTCCGTTATATCTGATGGCGACTGTACCAGGTTAAGATAACAGTTTTTAGGGTTCCGTAGTCACATAGGAACCCTTATAGTTTCGCCATGTCTGCCCGTCCGTCCGTCCGTCCGCGGATAATCTCAGTAACCGTTAGCACTAGAAAGCTGAAATTTGGTACTAATATGTATATCAATCACGCCGACAAAGTGGTAAAATAAAAAGTGGAAAAAAATGTTTAATTAGGGTACCTCCCCTATACGTAAAGTGGGGGGTGATTTTTTTTTCATTTCAACCCTAACGTGTGATATATTGTTGGATAGGTATTTAAAAATGAATAGGGGTTTACTAAAATCATTTTTTGATAATGTAAATATTTTCGGAAATAATCGCTCCAGAAGTTAAAAAAAATGTGTGTGTCCCCCCTCTAACTTTTGAACCATAACTTTTAAAAATATGAAAAAAATCTCAAAAGTAGAACTTTATAAAAACTTTCTAGGAAAATTATTTTGAACTTGATAGGTTGAAGAGTTTTTGAAAAAAAAATACTAAGTTACTAAGTTTGTAATTTAACCGTATAAGCAAGTGTTTATTGTACCTGTAATTTTTACAAAATCACAATGAAATGACGTGCTTTCAAATAAAGTAAAAACGGTGAAAATCGGTTCACGCAATAAAGAATTATCCCACAAAAATCATCTTCCATACTTTAAGCTCGCGCGCAATAGTTTACTTAATTTGCCGATAGATGTCGCTGTACGTGGAACGCTCATATCATATCCTACATGGCGGTGTTATTTTAACTCTTAAGTGGGGACACTTACTGTGACGGACGGAAAACTACGGAACCCTACACTGAGCGTGGCCCGACACGCTCTTGGCCGGTTTGTTTTCCTTAGCTTTGCTCTGATAAAAATTACGTAGTAGGTATCACTTCCCGTAAACATGTGAAACATATTTAGGTTAGTGCTAGGACGATTGCGCTGTTCGTTTTTAATAAAATAATACAATAATAAAAACTTGTAAAAGGGTCGGCGGGAAGGGTATCTAACTCTAGTGGTTGGCACCTAGATGTCGCTTACGGCTGCTATAAAGTCGATGTAAAAATAAATGCAAAAAAGATGATTGAAGGCATTGAGAATTTCGTCAGCTCGGTAACCGAACCCATAGCTTAATTGGTAAAGCGATATCGAGCCCCGGTAAGGCGTATCGATGTTGGTTCAAGTCCAACTGGGTTGATTATTTTTTCAATGTTTTCAATGTTTGTATTTGATTGAATAACATACTAATGTATGAGTGGAATACCCACTTTAAAAAATGTAAAATAATTATGAGTTGATAGCAGGCGCCATCTGTTTTTTCCGTTGTGACACTTGTAAAAGGGTCGGCGGGAAGGGTATCTAACTCTAGTGGTTGGCACCTAGATGTCGCTTACGGCTGCTATAAAGTCGATGTAAAAATAAATGCAAAAAAGATGATTGAAGGCATTGAGAATTTCGTCAGCTCGGTAACCGAACCCATAGCTTAATTGGTAAAGCGATATCGAGCCCCGGTAAGGCGTATCGATGTTGGTTCAAGTCCAACTGGGTTGATTATTTTTTCAATGTTTTCAATGTTTGTATTTGATTGAATAACATACTAATGTATGAGTGGAATACCCACTTTAAAAAATGTAAAATAATTATGAGTTGATAGCAGGCGCCATCTGTTATTTCCGTTGTGACACTTGTAAAAGGGTCGGCGGGAAGGGTATCTAACTCTAGTGGTTGGCACCTAGATGTCGCTTACGGCTGCTATAAAGTCGATGTAAAAAAAAATAAATGCAAAAAAGATGATTGAAGGCATTGAGAATTTCGTCAGCTCGGTAACCGAACCCATAGCTTAATTGGTAAAGCGATATCGAGCCCCGGTAAGGCGTATCGATGTTGGTTCAAGTCCAACTGGGTTGATTATTTTGTCAATGTTTTCAATGTTTGTATTTGATTGAATAACATACTAATGTATGAGTGGAATACCCACTTTAAAAAATGTAAAATAAATACAATAATATAATATATTTATTACTGAGTTAGTCAAATATGAAGTGAATTGGTGATTTTTTACGAACGCGTACTCGTATGTGCATTTCGAGGTAACTTGGGCATGCACGTTACGGCCAACATCACCACGTCGGTATATGTAGGACGTAGCGCGTAGCACGATTTTTGAAAAACCTTGAGCTACACAATCTGTAATACGGAACATCATCCGATTATCTGCTTTTGAGCTTCTTCAAGATTGCACGGTGGTAATTTCTGAAAATCTATGTTGCAGTTGCTTCGAACTGTATCAGAATCTGTTGTATAATTTTTTCTCACTGCTGCAAATTCTGCAAACTGAAAGTAGATGTCAGTAATCCAAACTAATTTTCTTTGTTACAACTATCCCAAAGGAAGTTAGCCAAGTCTTTGCGAATTTTGGTAGATGCAGCCATGTTCTACCTACTTCCGATACCATATTTTTGACGATGATTTTCACGAAAATTGTGTTGTGGACAAGTAGGCTGATTAGGGACGGACGAGTAATTTGACGTGGAGTGTTGGACCTTCGAGAATTGAACGTTTGGGAAATTGGACATCCAGGGACTGTATATTCGGGGACTTGGAAATACGAGGCCAAAATCGAAAAAGCCTTATCAATTGATGATTTGCATTTAAATAATTAATTGTAACGTTGGAGACGATACCCCAAGTGTGGAACTGCTCCAGTGCTGCAACTCAAGAATAACTCGTTACCAAGATAGAGACTTACGATTTTTCTCTAATTTTCCGACTTGGCTCCGAATAACAGCCCTTAATAATAAACGACATATATAATGATTAGTATTAAAGCTTATTAAAGGGATAACTCTCAACGCCCACGCACTCGATCCTTTAAAAGTTTACAGCTCTGGTTTACAAAAATCGGCCCCCTGGGAAATTTGTAACCATCAGACACACAATACTCCTACCATACAGCGTAAGTAGCTACTTATATCGTTAAGTGCGTGGTTTTCTGTAAGTTGTAGGTACTTTTCTATTTGGATTAATCCAAATTCGAGAGAGACGCGTAATTTGGATATTTTGAAATTTAGAGACACTTCCGAATGTGGCCTGTTGTAACGGGCCGTCCGTACCCGTTCAAATAATTATAATTGTTAAATTATATTTTAGGTTTACTTTATATTTTTAGGAACCAAACTGCTTGGTTATATAGTGTATATCAGCCTTTTTACTTCTACTGTTGTCTATGCCTTAGAAGAATAAATACTCTCAGAATTTCAAATATAAAATCACTGACATTGGAATTTGCTTGAAATAACTGTCAACATCACGAAAGCAGTCAAGTCAATGAAATGTATTTTTGTAAGTGTATTTAAATGTGTAAAGCAGAACTAATGCGTATCATAACGTATAGAAAATGAACATAAAGGATTACTCCAGCTTTTATAAATTAAGTACCTCCATTCCTATTTTTATTAATCTTTTAAATACTATATAATGTCCCGATTTACCAAAGTTATTTTATTTGATGTGTTTGTGTGTATCTAATGTTAAAGGCCCTCCCTGTGTCCCTAACTACATTCCTTACTAACCTTTGAGTGCTAGAGTAGAGTGGACTTTCTGCGAAACCGGTATTTCTGACTTTGTAACTAGGCAAGTATATATAGACAGCGGTAATATAAAGATGATACTTAAATGAGACCTATATATACCTATTTAATAATGACAGCACTTCACAGCGACAAGGTAGGTATTCTTCTAATGGGCCCATCGATTCTAGGGTTTATGACATACAAATAGCTAAAAGGACTGAGAAAGGACAATTCGATACACTAAACGTACCCTCCCTACTTTAAGCTCATTGTTCTATACTTACTCGGAACTGACACCGTTCAAAGACAATCTTCATGAAAATATTCCCATATAGGTCTAGGGGTACTTAATGGCCGTTTGTCATACAATCTTTAAAAAACAGGAGGTCGATGAGGAAGCATGATGAGGGACGGGGGGAGCACGGGCGAGCTTTCTCTGTGCTGAACCTGGTTATTTCAAACACAACGTAGAGGAATAGACGATCACTGGCCGATTCGCGGAGACTCACTATAAGGACATAAGGTAACTGGCGATAAGGTAGATTCAGCTAGGCTAGGGCTTCTCAGTCCTCGGAGCTCGTTACAGTTTGGTGCCGTGACCGTCACGTGTTTGATATTCAGCGTACCTATTTAGGATGTTTTTATCGCCAGTTCCTTGTATTTACCTTTGTGAGTCAAAAGGGTGGCTTTTAGCCACAGTTTGTTGCTGTTGAAGTGGATAGCATAGTGGAAAGCTTGTTTCGTGCCGCTCCTGTCCTTAAAATGCTTAAAACCTACGAGATATAATAATAATAAAAAAAACTTCACATATAAATTTAGTATATACAGTGTGACCTTAGTTAGTGGACGGAACCTTAAATCACACATAGGCTTACTTCTTAGAAATGCTCTAACACATATATTTTTTTTAAGTAGAACAAGTGTTGCAAAAATTAATATACTAACAAAAGGATTTTTTTAAATATCCGACAACAAAAAGAAACAATTTTTGACAGAAACATATTAATGACCATACGTCGTTATCGCGGGAGCAAAAACGATTTGACAGTAGTCAAAGATGACAAATAAGAAATAACAGAAGTGACAGTAGTGTCAAAACGTTTGTACCTACAAGTTCAAAATTTATCGATGTTTTTTCTAATATCTAAACTTCGTAATCGACTTGATTATAGTACATACTAAAAAGATTAGCCACGCAATCCTAACGACAACCTCTTCAGTCACATGTTATTCAAAACATTTCTCATTCAAGTTCGATTTGTCTAGACTTGTTAATAAAGGATTATTTTAGACACACGAAGAGTATTTTTTTCTCAAAAATCAACGTTAGGTACTCGTAATTTTCATAAAAAATTAATCTTCTGTTAAACGAAATTTCTACTCAAAAAGACGCACTTTAACGAACGTCGAAAAGGAGCAAGTCGAGCTTGATTGATCGTTTCTAGCAAAAACATTGTGCTGGATATGAAGAACTTCTTAGAGGCTAAGACGTGTAGGCATAATATTCTGTTTATATTAAACGGACATTCTGTTATACATATTCTTCAACACCTTTGTATTTGCTCCCGCGATAACGATGCAATATGCTTGTATCTGAGTGTTGATGTTGGCAGTTGCCATCACACACTTTGTCACATACATTTGTTAAATTTGTAATAAGTGTCATGAATAAACAAGATGACCAAATAGGGTAAAGAAGGTTTCATACTGTTCAATGAGGATGTATGTATATTTTCATGACATTAAATAACATACATTCTGCTCTAAAGTCAAACTAAGAAATCGTAAATTGTCAATTTCCCCGTATGAGGTTCTTCAAAAAAGGAGTGTATATGTTCTTAAAGAGTAGGCAACGCGCATATGAATCCTCTGGGTTTGCAGGCGTCGATAGGCTACGGTATCTGCTTACCATCGGGCCGGCCGTATGCTTGTTTTCCAACATCGTACATCGTGGTATAAAAAAAAACACTCGTACGGCAACTTCATTATTGCGGGTTGACTATGATAAACTTGAAATCATGAACTTTGCTGAGGCAGATATACAGGATGGCAGGTGACAACGGATCTTCCCGGAAATATTGAATCGTTTGAGTAGATTTGGAATAGTTAGAAAATAAAAAATAAATAAAACCAAATTCACTACTTTAAGCTATATACTACAGTCATTTTACGGGCGGCTAGTATGCGGAATTGGAAATAATTAATAATAGCTAATATTTTTAGTGTAACGGATATATCATGATACAAGTATTATTTACGCAATGAAATCCTACAAAATATCGTTATTCGCTAACCGCCACAAATATGTAAACACATATTACAAGCGTTTTTCTTGTAGGATTTTAATGAATATATCGTTTCTAAGTCGTTTAAAATGTGTAAGAACAAACTACCAATTATTACTATTTGTTTCTAACGAATTAGGATATATATCGCCCGCGCCGTACATTTTGTTATTTATGTGGTTTTACATGGACACGGCTTCTTGTTTTTCGCTTTAAACAGAAAGAAGACTTCAATATCGTCATATTTACAAATAAAAGTAATTGATATTATTGTAAATAAAAATATACAAAAAAATATGTTTTGTTTTACCTATTTAACTACTTCCGGGGGAAAAGTTAGTAGGATTTTTGCATATATTATATATAAATATTCCATAAGAATGAATAATAAAAAAGTCAGGCTATTATAAATTAATGTTTGATGCAACCGTATCTTTCCTGTACTAATAGGGCTATAAGTTAGACACGGTTACACACATCTACATAGTTTCTGTGGGGGAAATATAGTGCTAAGGCTAAACTAACTCCCATTTCATAAAGGGCCCTCGTGGACTTCCACCGAGTATACTCTATAACACGTGAGAAGTGTTTAGTTCATTTATTCCTTCAAAATTTAGGCAAACTTTTTGACCGAAGTTCCTTATCGGACGATTCGCGGATGGGGGCTAGGCAAAAAAAAGTCACGTGACCGTCAAGAAAAAGCGTCACGTTACGAAAACGCGACACAAAGCCATACGATTGAGAAACATGTAAAATGAAATGAATTAAGAAAATATATATATATTAAAAAATATAATAAATTGAAATGAAGTGCAGTGAAAAGTGACACTTTGTCACTTCTCACTTTCACAAAAAAAAATAAAAAATAAAAATAATAAAATTTAAAAAATTCAAAAAAAAAAAAACAAAAAAAAAATTTAAAAAACCTAAAAAAAAAACAGAAAAACAAAAAAAAAAACAAAAACAAAAAATCTAAAACATCAAAACAATATTTAAAAAAAAATAAAAGAAAAAAAAGACTAAAAACCAAAAATAAAAACAAAAAATACAAATATGTCAAAAATTAAATAATATAACTTCGTCCCAACCGAGTGTTCCACGACACTCACGCATTTTTTTTTTTAAATTCTTGAACCGATTGCTTATTTTGTATGCTGTGCTTCTTATATTAGACTTTGCCTTATTGCTCTAGTAGAACTTATTAGCTATAGAAAGCTTATAGTACTTTTAGTTTACAGTAGAATGACCTGGGTCAGTATTTAATATAGTAATTACATAATAGATATATATTGTTTTTATGCAAAGCTGTCAGCTCAATAATTATTATTACGGTTGCCATAGGATAGGTTATTGAAAATGCAGTAATTTCATTTAAGATTTAGTACTTATTATCTGTCTTTAGGGCCAGTCTACTGATGCCGTAATTTTTGCTAGAGACCGATGACTTGTTCTGTTCTGTAAACACTTGAGAACTATTTTGTAGGCAGATATTTTACTAAATTCTGATTACCTAGGTCAGAATCTAAACGTTAACTACCCCTAACTTTTAACTACTAAATCAAGCAAAATAAAATGGTATTATCGTGTAATTTAATAGTAGCTAGTACGCGGATACTTTTTACAGTTGTTTTACTTCAAGTCTATCTTGACGTCGGTAATCTGGGGAGGTCCTATCCAATGGTTTTCAAGGTTTAGGTATTCTAGTAGGTCACTTGCAAAACATCCCTTCTTTAACCTGTAAAAAGACACCTTATTAATATATTGAATAAACTGCTATATGACTAGGTACATATCTACCTGCCTAACCAAAATGAATCATGTTTCTAAATAGCACAAAGCACAGCCATGTCTTTCAACCAACCAATTTTAATTAGGCTAGGTATTACGTATATCTTTTATTTATTCCATCTATGAATCGTAAATAATAAACTATGATTCTAATCACATTCATACAATAAATGGTGTCTGTGCACATTATTAGAACCAGAAGGGTTCTTATTCTTATGCTTATCACATTCATACAATAAATGGTGTCTGTGTATATTTTAAGAATGAGAAAAAAATCTGATTCTTACCACATTCATACAGAAAGGTGTCTGTGGTATATGTATTAAGAATTACTAAAACAGAATTCTGATACTTACCACATTCATACAAAATGTGTGTGTGGTATATAATTATATATTATGTATATTTATTTATATTTTAGAAGAATGGCAATTGAAGTGGTTGACTGGTAGAGAATGCCTTAAGGCATTAAGTCCGCCATTTGTATATTTTATGTGCAATAAAGTTTAAATAAATAATAAATAAATAAATTGAGGTATTACAACCTAAACGAATATAAACATATATTCATTTTATTGATAAATTGATATCCGATTGACTTATGTCATAGGAACATAGATTTTTTTTTCCAGCATTTTAAAATGGTTCCAAAAACCTACATGCTAGGGATAATTATACAAAGCTTCCAAGGGCATTCTACGCCTACGGTAATCTTGAGAAATATCTTAGGTTAAATTACTATGTAGGTACCGTCAGCAGAAAACAAGTCTCTAGAAATAAAATAAAATAATTTTGAAATTAAATTATTTTTAAATGTGCTATAATACGTTATTAGTATTAACAAAGTTGGGGTTTTGTACAAATTAATTACACTAAATAGAATTTGTAAAAAAATATTAAGTCTTTTTTTTTTACAATTTTAATTGGGTTTCATTAGGGCCTGTTTTACGAAGTTTATATCGAGACGTGTTGTTCCATTGTTTGGGACGAATGTATGAGCGAGTGATGAATATGGTGAGGAATGATGATTGTGTGATGCATGAATTAAAACTGAGAGAGACTAACTGGTGTGGTGGAGCACTTACACAGCGGTTATAAAACATTGTATAACAAAGACAGTTAATGTAAAATAACATTTATAAGTTATAACTGACTGTGAGAGAGCGTCATAATACCAGTGGTGTCACCGACTACGACTGAGACCTGACAGTGTGTAGAGCCTCTACAATGGAATTGGACTTAAGATATAAACATTAAAGTTCATTGTCATCTCACTATTACACTTTACGGTACAAGGAACATTTTGGATATTGCTATTAGTTAGTGTCATCTCAAGCTGACAGGTTGCAGTTTTCCGTAACTGTTATCCAAAGTGGGTTCTACTCCACAAGAAGCTAACACTACCAGCAGGTGTGTGATGCCCCCCTGTTAAATCTACACATCAACAATTACGTGATGTCAATTAAAGTAGGAGAAACTTAAATTGTTTTAAATAATAACACAAATATTAATATTAAATAAGTAATATTTGAAAATTATGGGTCGGTCACAAATTGGTCAAACATCAATATAAGCTCAATAAAGCTTATAAAGGCTAATAAATAATAAGGCCTAATAGCTATTGTTTATGACATCTGATCAAGACTAGATGACATGGCTAAGATAGCCTAATGAAAACACCATGTAATTGTCGAACATACTCCCGGCTGAGAGTGGTCCGTATTCTAGTGAAACCTAAGTTTTAGTGTTGGTAATTGAACATTTAACGGTAGGAACCCACCCTGGAGAAGCCTCACTTTACAAGGGCTGCATTGATTTCCTTTCCCTATCCGATAAGCAAAGCAGGATGAGGTCGGAAGTGTCCTTGCATATACGGCTAGAGTTGATTCTGGATTCACAACCGGGGTTCCTTTGCTTGAGTGAGGATTATCTGTGGAGGCTTGTAAAAGTTCATGCCATACATATGAGAACTTGGAAACTTGACTTTATATACGCCAGCACTCTTGGTTTGGTTAAAATACACACCACATAAGAGGATTATAAAAAAAAACGTCTACGCCAAATGGAAAGATCCCAATGAACTTAGATCTCTCATTAAAAATTTATTGTTTTTACAAAAAAACTTATGCTACCAATCTATTTATGTTTAAAACTTTTGCTTCCATGAGACACCTTGTCAGATGTGTCTATGTTCGAAAAATTTGGGGGTAGTGTGGTAGTAGCATAAGCCTGTTTCTCTTTCTCAATCAATCGGTAATGTTTTATTTAGTTTAATATTTGCTTTCATTACTTGATTGCGTCCATGCAAATTTGGGGGGGTAGTATACACCGTGTGTCTGATGAATTCATAAAGCTTTTTCTTTTCTTCATAAGTACTTTTAAAATTTTATAGTTATTGAAATTTTGCTTTCCATGACCCAGATGTGTCTATGTTCGCAAAATTTGGGGGTAGTGTGTAACGGGCCGTCCGTACCCGTTCAAATAATTATAATTGTTAAATTATATTTTAGGTTTACTTTATATTTTTAGGAACCAAACTGCTTGGTTATATAGTGTATATCAGCCTTTTTACTTCTACTGTTGTCTATGCCTTAGAAGAATAAATACTCTCAGAATTTCAAATATAAAATCACTGACATTGGAATTTGCTTGAAATAACTGTCAACATCACGAAAGCAGCCAAGTCAATGAAATGTATTTTTGTAAGTGTATTTAAATGTGTAAAGCAGAACTAATGCGTATCATAACGTATAGAAAATGAACATAAAGGATTACTCCAGCTTTTATAAATTAAGTACCTCCATTCCTATTTTTATTAATCTTTTAAATACTATATAATGTCCCGATTTACCAAAGTTATTTTATTTGATGTGTTTGTGTGTATCTAATGTTAAAGGCCCTCCCTGTGTCCCTAACTACATTCCTTACTAACCTTTGAGTGCTAGAGTAGAGTGGACTTTCTGCGAAACCGGTATTTCTGACTTTGTAACTAGGCAAGTATATATATACAGCGGTAATATAAAGATGATACTTAAATGAGACCTATATATACCTATTTAATAATGACAGCACTTCACAGCGACAAGGTAGGTATTCTTCTAATGGGCCCATCAATTCTAGGGTTTATGACATACAAATAGCTAAAAGGACTGAGAAAGGACAATTTGATACACTAAACGTACCCTCCCTACTTTAAGCTCATTGTTCTATACTTACTCGGAACTGACACCGTTCAAAGACAATCTTCATGAAAATATTCCCATATAGGTCTAGGGGTACTTAATGGCCGTTTGTCATACAATCTTTAAAAAACAGGAGGTCGATGAGGAAGCATGATGAGGGACGGGGGGAGCACGGGCGAGCTTTCTCTGTGCTGAACCTGGTTATTTCAAACACAACGTAGAGGAATAGACTGGCCGATTCGCGGAGACTCACTATAAGGACATAAGGTAACTGGCGATAAGGTAGATTCAGCTAGGCTAGGGCTTCTCAGTCCTCGGAGCTCGTTACACTGTCTCACACGCAACTTTACTCACGAGTGACGCGGTGAGACATAGTTAGTTGGTTTGTAAAACATTATAAATCAGACATGCCTAATGGTGGTACCTAAATCATGTATTTGTCAACAATATAAAATCTGCAACAATTGATACCACAGGTGCTATTTATATTATAAGATTTCAAAGATAAAAGTCGCAGGGCGTCAAATCTGGACTTCTAGTTGGCCAGGCCACGCAGTCGAGGCACCTCGACCGATCCTTCTATTAAGCGGATAATTTTGATTTAACCAATGTCATACGCCTCCAGAGAATAGGTAGGTAGGCTCAATCGGCAATCGGCACTTCATAATCATAATCTTCTGTAGCACGTCTAATTTCTCCCTCAGAAATTTGCCCTTCGCATCCCATATTAGCCCTTCAAATTAATGGGCGTATTGATAGTATACTGATCAAATTTGAAATCATCGGTCCACAGAACTGTGTCTAGGTAACCAGGATCTTATCGACTCAAATAATGTTCTGCGAAATTCCACTCGTCTTCTCGGATTCCCACTTCTCAATGGTATGGAAAGGTGTAACAGTGATACGGAGACAGAGAGTACAGAGTACGCCACAGACCAAGCCTTTGTGCACTGTTCCAAATAAATTTGCTACCTGTTAGTCGAGATCTTAAGATATTTCGCCTTGCCATTGTACAGAATCTGTTTCTCGGATATAATTTTATGCCAAAATTATTGTGCAGTATAACGGAAAATTAACAAAGTTTCATGCGGTGCCACGTTTGTTATTGATATTATACCTACATCTTTCACAGACGATTAAGTCTCAGTCCTGGAATATGAACTTTGAACGATAGTCAACTCATATTTAAGACAAGATAGTAGATAACCAACCACTTCACTTAAATATCTAAAATACGAGTGCATTACGTGCAATATTAAATTATTTCTTGAGCTGTAGGTATGTGGATATTACCTACCTAATTTTGATGTAACCCCCCACAGTAAGCTCGCTTACCACCTAAATCAGACTATCTATACTGTTGAAAACTGCATGTCATCCTAACGTGGGTGTCCTCTCTGTGCTCATTAGCAATACTTGTCCAAAGAAAACATAAAAAACGTATTTCGCTACACGCAATTTTGTGAAATATGAATGTTTATTTAAAATTTATAAAAGACTACCCAGCTATCGGTCGAGGTTGAATGAATGGACGTTTTTGATAAATCGTCTTTTTATTCGACATTTTTATTCAAAAGGAATATCGAATTTATATTTATTCATGAACTTTGCGATTCGCCACCGTTGTTCAAACGGACAGAGAGCACGGACCCGTCTTGTAAAATATTATTTTTACTCAATAAGTCTTGGTATTTGCGGACACATTAAATATATTATATATTATTATGAGCCAAGGTAATAATCAATTGAGTCAATTCATATAAGTGTTTTTTAATAATACCTATTTATTTATATATTAATTACTACGTACTTACTGCAATACTATAAATAACGTTATAGAAACATGTTATAGTTAGTATCCGTAAATTTAGGTAGGTAGTCAGAAATTCTAGGTAGTAAGTAACCAACCACTTACACTTAAATATCTAACAATACGAGTTCATTACGTGCAATAATAAATTATTTCTTGAGCTGCAACATTATTTCATTATCTCACAGGGATTTATTTGTATTCACGTTTTGAAAAGAAAAATTAAGAAAAAAACATAATCAAAAAATATTTTGTTTGAATGACAAATACTTAAAATTTCGTTATTTGTGTAACATGTAAATATTTGTGACCTACAGACATTAATAAGTTACATGTTGTTGTACCACATATATCTACGTAATGCCACCTCATACCATGCAGCAAGTTCATTTACCTTTGTGAAATGCAAAAATGTTAAATTTATAAGAATTTGATAGATTTACTAATGCAGTTTACCAAATTTCATCGTTCCTTAAAGGTTGAGGGCTAGGAGAAATAATGTTTATAAAAACCAGAAGAATGCTACTGTCCTCGTTTTCAGTTGTAACACACTATAAACTTTGAAACAGTTTTTAAGTTTTAATCTAAATTGATATTTGATGACACAAACTGTTTTTTTATGTCTATTGTATGTATACTCAAGTAATTACTGGCATTTTTATTTTGACTTGTACTTTAAAGTACGACTTAAGTCGTGTTTCAGTAACGTCTAACCGGGACATTACTAACAAAATGTACAGGATTTGACATTGACCGTCAGCTTTGTGACGATTGCTAAGCGGCCGTTAATGGTACACAGTTGAGTAAAAAAGCCCTCATATGGCAACAATTTAGCCAATGAAAAAAGCTGTCTCAACTTGCAATTTCATTTCATAGTCATTTTATTGCCAAGTAAAATATATTTCATTGTTTGTAAATGGAAAAGAAAATAGACCAATAGTAGGTATGTTAATTTTTTTCCGACCTTTGTATATATGGATATGATTGATATTAGTAAAAGATAAAGCAGTTTAAATATATATAAGCACACGCATATTTTAGTTTACGGCAAGTATCAAGACGAATAGTCCAGGACGTTAGATTCTTGAAGGTTGCTCAGCAGTAATAAGTAGGCGTATTATTGAGCCCGCGCACACGGCGCTCCGCACCCGGGCCGGCACGGGGACCCATGGAAGTGGCTGTCAATCGCACTTGAATAATGACGCGTGCGGTGGCGACATTTTGTTATTTATTTATTTTATAGCGACTCCCCCGCGACCCCTAGACAATGGCCAGATGTTGATATTTTTTCTGTATTACAATGTATTTTAAGTTTCGCTAGACCCGCGCTACCCAACCTTTGTGATCGACTTGTGCAGTTTCCGTTGGGTGAACAATCAAACAATCTCTGAAAATTTAGACAGCCAGAGAACGGTGAATAATGCCTCTGTAAAAAAACACTTGTCTAAGGTTTTTACTGGTAAGTACCCGGTACACATAGTTGCTAGTAAAATTAACCAAACTGATACACCACTCAATCTTTCATTTGTTAACAAGCTCTCTTGTACATATAGGTTTCTGGGTTACCAATAACACTTCACTATAACATTCTGTACAGCATCTTAGATATATCTAAGTTTGTTCAGATTAATGATACAGATATAAATATGTATCATACTGACATCATCTGTTCAGCTGTATCATCTGTTGACACATAAGTGTCAACTTAACTGTTGAACTATAGTTGAACTTAACAAAATAAATACATATATTTTATAATTTTACCTGCACACGAAGTAGTAATTTAAATGGAAATAGAATGAAAACTGAAATTAAACTAAAAATAAACAACTTGTAAAATTAAAATATAAAATGAATAATACTAAATTGTAGAAAAAGTGTTAAAAAATAGTTTACCTACATGGAAAAAACCGGCCAAGTGCGTGTCGGACCACGCATAATGGAGCGTTCCGTACCTACTATCGAAAAAATAATATTAAAAGGTTGTATATGCCTATGAAAGAAGTTTTTTGGAGATACCTAAAAACGCCTTAACCGATAATGTTCAAAATATTTTCGTCAAAAGAATATAGAGGTATCTTGTCAAATTTATTCATATATTTTGGATCTCCGGTTCCAAAGTTACAGGGGAGGAGGGGGACACAATTTTTTTGACTTTCGGGGTGATTATTTCTGAAAACATTCACTAAATCAAAAAATGTTCAAACAAATCTCAATGTTATTTTTAAAGACCTATCGATTGATGTGCAGATATAGTAAATATTTTTTATTGAATGTGCATATTCAAGCAACACTTTTTTTAAATAATTTGTAGTTGTCAAGCTACCATACAATTACAAATACAACATTACGTTGTCTGTGACTTATCACTAGATATTCTACAGTAAGTACCTATATTTTTTATCCACGGTGTTCTGACAGTGTTTACCAAATTCTGCTAAACTCATTTTTTATTTTTAATAGATAAAGCAAATTATAACTCTTTTCAAATTAGCTAATATTTTTCTAATTGTATAAATTGAAATAGTTCCCAGGTGTTCGAACTTCGGTGAGTTTGACTTTTTGACAAAAAAACCGGCCAAGTGCGAGTCGGACTCGCGCACCGAGGGTTCTGTACAAACCTGTAGGTATATAGGGGTAGTAACTTTAAAATTATTAAAAATATTTTTATTATATGATGTAACTAAAAATTTACAGTTTTCGCAATTTTTCCTTTATCTGTGCTATAAGACGATGCTTCGTACCAAATTTCAAGATTCTGAGTTCACGGGAAGTACCCTGTAGGTTTTGATTCCCTTGCGAGTTTCGAAAATTTGCGGAAATTTGCGGCATGAACGGCTGTATCTTTTCATTGCGTTGGCTTAGAAGTCTGATTATTTCACAGCTCCAAGGGACAGTAGACCTGAGTATTTGATATAAAATTCAGCTTGATACCTCCACGCGTTACTGAGAAAAAGGGTCTTGACAGACGGATGGACGGACGGGCGGACGGATAGACAGACGGACGGATGGACGGACGGACAAAAAAGTGATCCTATAAGGGTTCCGTTTTTTTCTTTCGAGGTACGGAATCCTAAAAATGCCTCCCATATAAAAACTACTTTCAGTGCTTGGAGTGGAAAGACTTCCTGACTACCTCAAGTAGAAAATAGTTTCAAAACGTATTTTTTTGGTAAAATTACATTCTAATGAGCATAAAACAGCATGTGAAAATATAAATACAATTGTGGTATTGTAGCAGGAAGCGAGTGAAGATTATCAATAAAATATGATGGAATATATTTAGCAAAAACTCACATAACAATTTTTATTATATATTACTATTTAATTACTATTATTACAGATTATTAAAATAAAATAACTGCTTAAATAATGTAAATCCGAAAAAAATATTTACCAGATCATGCATGGCCAGCTTTTATCGTGTACAGACTTTTTTTATTTTTTTATTTTTTTTTAAATTAAATTACGTCTTATATTAGTTTCCCAGTAAGATTGCTGTGAAATACGGACGGACGGACGGACAGACGGACATGACGGAACTATAAGGGTTCCGTTTTTCCCATTTTGGCTACGGAACCCTAAGAAAAGGCGATCTGTTGCTTTTTGTGGTTCCTGGAAAGCGACAGGGACGACAGGGTGCATTAAGTCCAAATTTAAGTTAAGTTTTGGATTCAACATGCGATAAATTCGAGTGATGCTTAGCTTAACTAAGATCGTATAAGCGAGTGAGTGTCTAACAATAATCCATTGAAATGGTACATTTTGCCTTACATTAAATCAGACATGGCTGGTTTTTGTGTATGTTAATAGTGATGAAATACCTACTTATTTTGGACATACGTTTTGACCTCGATATCCCACCGGTTCATTTCTAATTCTTGAAAAGCAATTAAATTTTCATTTTAAATTTCGTCTCTAAATTTTTTCCCACAAAAGAAGTTATGTTATGGCGAAAGTCTCTAAGGACACATTAAAGTATACTACTTAAAGTATTTAAGTATACTGGTCGTATGTTTGCAACATAATAAGCCTAATTAGATTTACGTAGACCTCATAGTTTTTGAGAAACAACTATTCAAAGTTGCACGTATTTTTTCGATTCATATTATGTTGAATGGGATTGTATGAGATATTTTTATTTTATATTACAACGGTGGCAAATAAGCATACGGTCCAGGAGGGTCATCTCAAACTCAAACATTTATTCAGTAAGTAGGCCACAAGGGCACCTTTACAGGTCAGATAGCTTATCAAAGTAAAAGAGAAAAAAAAACCAAATACGTCAGGGCAGAATTATGAGCGGCAAGAAACTCGGAGGGACTCTACATCAAACAAAACGACACTACATCAAATCTTAAAAATACATTTAATTGCGTTGTTCTATAAGGAAACATATCAAACCACTTTAAGCACCGAGTAAATAATAGTACTATACAGAGTCCTCTTTGACGTTACGAATCATGTTGTCCCTTCTTAACGCATGACATTTTCTCTTTCTCACTTAGGCAAACGTATCGGATACTAGTTGACAAATTCAATTTTTTTGACAGAGATGCACATCCTTGCTTTAAGAGAAATGCCATATGTAAGATCCAAATCAGATTATTACAAACGAAGTACACACAAGTATGATATACTTTCTTACATGAACTGTGTCCTCTACTTAGATTTCCAAATTACAATAATCCATCATCAATGGTTAGAAATAATAATCATAAAAAACAGTAAGTGATTCTAGAACACAAAAGAGATGACATTCGCAGTCCCCATACCTCTCTTTTGGACGTAGTTTAAGGATTTATCTGCGTCCATCCTGTACCCGGTTAACATGCACTGACTTTTAGTGTGATGTTAGACATAGTCAGAGAAATGGGATGTCAAAGAATGCTTGTCAACGATTAAAAGTGTGGCAAAAAAATGAAATCCATGTATGTGTCTAAATTGTCTATGTGAGCGTAAAATAGTGATGGCAAAAACAACAGGTTAATTATCTATCGGTATTTGACTTTCTTATCGATACGTTCTAAAGGCCTCTACAGACGTAAGCGACTAATAATCAAAGTAGTCAACTGTGACGTCAATTGACATCCCCACTACCAACTTGACGTTTCATCACATGCACATTTTCGACTAATATTATTACATTACCTAATAGTTAATAACTAATATGTTTGTTCTAAGCAAATTAACAAAATAATTTATTATTAAATCAAAAATATTAAATAAACAAAATTATTTCCTAAAATAATTTCAAATATTAAAATAAAACGGAAAACGGAATTTCAAGTCGCCAGTCGAATGCGCATTCGATTGATCGCACGACCATTTTGACAGCCGACCTCTCATTCCAACTATATTTCTATCTCGTTCTAATCGTTTGACTTGTCGCTTGTAGGCGCGGCACACACTTGAGCGGAATCCAGCTATCATAAATAAAAATCAGCCGCAGCATAAAAGTCGGAAATTTCTTTACGGGAGCTGAATTTTTGTATGGTGCCCATATACAATACTAGCCTTTTCCCGCGGCTTCGCCCGCGTACTATAAGTACTCAAAAAGGATTCGATACCCATGTTGATTATCAGACTTTGTGACCACATTTGCCCCTTTTAGGGGTTGAATTTTCAAAAAACCTGAAACACGCGTTTACTCATTTATCGTTAGGAATACTCCTGTGAAGTTTCGAATAAAATAATCTAACAAATCTTGATTCGCCATACAAACTTTGGACCCCCATTTTACCCCCTTAGGGGGTGAATTTTGAAAAATCCTTTCTTAGTGCACCCCTAGACCATAAAAGGAACCTACGTGCCAAATTTGGAATCTCTAGAACCAGCGGTTTGGGCTGTGCGTTGATATGTCAGTCAGTCAGTCAGTCAGTCAGTCAGTCAGTCAGTTTCTTCTTTTATATATTTAGATTCAGCCCGATTTCCGTTTTCGGCTGCTTTTTGTCTATGGTAGCGAATTCCTCTAAATGTGTTGAGCGCCATATTTGAATGAAATAATACAAGTACTGCAAGGTAAAAAAATCTTTAATAATAGAAAAACCCGTTTAAAACTGGATATAATAAGAACCTAATTTAATCTTCTTACGTAATGACGTAATGTGAATATAAGATCAATTTATTCATTGAATTTTTTTGAAGCAATAATTATAATTTTCATATTGAACAGTTATCGATATAAGTCCCTAAAACGTTTTGTCAATCCCTAGCGTCGAATAAATGTTTCGGTTTTTACACAAAATAATCATGAATATTAACTATTATGATAAAATATTGGCACACAGTATAAGAAACACTAATAATTAATTGTATCTAGTAAATACTTACACGATTTATTTTGCTATTTTGATAAAATATTGTTTCAAAGACATCGATCGGAATATCATGTAAACCTGTGAAATGAGTAATTACTTGGGTTTTTCCTATGAGTAATAGTCCAATCTGGAACACAACACGACACCATGTTTCTCCTTTTTCATCCCAAGTTATTTTATTCACGATTGTTTTATATTTTCCATGCTAAAATATGAGCTGTCACGACGTGGGTACGTAAGCTAAGTACCCAAATTCAAAAGCTGTCACTCCTTGAAAATTATCGTGTGTCTCTTTTGCACTCGTGGAATGTTCATATACGTGTTGGTTTCTCTTTTGCGCACTTCGTTTATCTTTTAGCGGCACGCGCCATTTTATATCTATGGACATAGTACTAGGACCCTAAACCTGCATGCAAATAATCAGTCATGAAAATGGTTTCCCCTTATTTCAACAAGTGAGCAAATTGGACCTGAATGAAAATATTATTATTGATTAGGGTATCAAGTGCGAGCGAAGCAAAAGTTTTTAGCGACGAATAAATAATGACGAAATAGGTTACTATGAAGAGCTTTAATTCAGGAACTATGAGGCATATCTTAACCAAATTGGCCTTTTGCTGGAAATTATTATTTTTTACTTATATTATACTATGTATTTTGGGGAGTAAATTGTTAACATAAAATATACATCTGGTTGAGATTTGATCAAGCAGTGACTGAATCGCAAACGATTTAGGCGGCTTTCACACTGGCCACACTGCTGCGATTTCCGCATGCGACGCCGGTGCGCGAGCGAGATAGCGCTCTGCATGTGTATAGCTCTGTCACGTTTGCATACCGTAGCCGCATCCGGTTGCGGCGCCAGTGTGATAATCGCCTTATATAAGTTACGAACTTTCTGCTGGAGTATTTGATGCGGTTATACCACAAGGAGCCTAACATCCTTTTGTATTTTTGCATTTTACCTTTTTCCTTTGTTTTGTGTGTTGTAGCGTAGTTCCAGTATTGCTTCCACACTCTTTTAAAGATATACATTTAAATAAGTAGTGGTATGGTATGACTTTTTTTAAGATGTCAGAATGTAAAACTCTTTAGTAAGATTCCGACAGCTTCGAAAATTACCACCTTAATTCAGTAAATGGTACTTTGATTGAACTATTCAATGAGGTCAGGCCTACGAATCTTTCCCGCGCGGGGTCGGATTTAAATAGGTAGGTAGACCAGCCTGAAAAGTGGGTAAAACCTTCCAATTATTACTTTCGTCTACTGCAGCGTCAGTAAGCTACTACAAGAAGGAGGAGGTTGTATGAAAATAAAACCATACTAAGCGTGTCAGAGTTTAAATGACATGAAAATATTTATTTGTAGAAAAGGGGTTTACACAAAGGATCTTAAAACATGGTATAGCATCTCCACTTTCAGCCTGTGACAGACGTAGAAATTGAATAGGCTTATGACTATATTTACAGATAGGCACTTAAAGTATTATTTACAATAAATATGACTAACACATATTGAGAATTACAATATATTTTATAATTTTACTTATCTAAATTATTATTTCAAAGTGATCCAAGTTATTATAATACATTCTTTCTAAACACCAGTAAAACAATTTTGTTTTAAATTGCGGTAGATCTAATTTCTTCAGGTCTTTTGGTCCTGGTTTTATCAAACGTCTTGTTTTTTATAAGCTGATTATTTTTTGGCCAACTGCCGACCGAGTGTTATGTTTTTTGAGAGCATGTATGTACAATTAGTATTTATGTCTATTTCTTTAGTACGCCTACAGCTTACATCGTTTGACGAATAACGACGTGTGAGGTGCCATTTGATTCCCAGGAATTGGAGTAGGCACTAGTTTTTACGAAAGCGACTACCATCTGACCTTTCAACCAGAGTGGAAACTAGGCTTTGTATGGATTAGATCCGGTTTCCTCACGATGATATTTCGTACATAAGTTCCGATAAACTCAGGGGTACGAGTCGGGGTTTGAACCCGCGACCTTCGGATTGAAAGTTGAAAGTTTGATGTCAGCCTGGTCACCATCAGGCCACCAGCGCTTTTTACATAGGACATACCTGTTAAAATATACAAAATGGTGTCAAAAATGAAATAGCTTGCGTAGTCGGTTTTTTAATCTTCTTATTTCGACTCGTTCGTTTTTGTTGTAGGAAGGAAGAAACCATGTAGAAACCAATACGTACACCATCGACGTGACGCCGACTTCTAATCTGCCTCATGTAATTTCCGGTTCTGTCAATAGTCATACTTATATTCAAAAGCATTTTTTTTCTCATACAACAAAGCCACTTCCCACTGAATACATTTGATAGGATATTTTATAGCGAGTATTGTAAGCACGCGCCGAAGCGGGTCGCGGGATAACATTTTTATATGATTTTTTATAACGTATTTGTGTGAATGTGTGCTCCCCCGCGCGAGGCTGTGGGCCGGGACGGTGGCAGGGGACCGCAGGGGGACGCACCACCCCTAAAAAGTTATGTATTTTTTCTCCTCTCGTTTACCAATGGACGTCATGAAAGAGCGAACGATATTGATCCGCACGGTATTGGGAGTTGTAGTATAGCAATGAAGCATGTTTCTGTATGAAATCTAAGACACCAATCTAATTGTTTACGTAATTTGAACTACCTATATTTATTTAAAAATGATGCTTCTTATCCCTCTTGACGAAACCTGCGCTGTGGATTCAAGTCATGTTTGATTATTTTGCCTAAATAAACTGTCTATTTAAAAAAAAATAAGATGAGCTAGGTGAAGCCAAATTCTAACTAACAATATGTGTTACATGTTGGTAAAGGTACCATATAGCGGCCGGCCGGCGCCTATGTCGCACGTTGTACAGATTCAATATTGTATTAGCAAGAAAAGCGTAAGCGTAATTGGCGTAAGCGGCCGCCGGCTAATAGTGCTTTTACCAGAAACTTAAAATCATACTTCATGCAGTAAAGAAACATTTTCGCTGTATTAGATAAGATGTTTGAAATTGGATCTAGAACAGTTGCAATATAGATCCGGGCCATGTTTTTTTACAGTGATATTCGGCAGTGAGCAGGTGTGTGTAGTGTAGGCAACTCTCCGGCGCGCGCCCATCCCTTTAGGACAAGCTGCGCGAGTGCGCTTGCCCAGCCAGCCATCACGCACATTGCACCCCGCGCTACAGGATGTACCAATAAAACCAACTTTAGCAAAGTAATCCAAAGATACCTAGTAATTATAATAACGTTCCGGCGGTACTTTTCATAAAAAGAAAATAAATAATTTGTTTAAGTGAACATATTACTGATCTTTTTGAAATGGCCTAATTGTTACCCATTATAGTTTATAAGTAAGTACATATATAATGATGCCCAGAGTCAATTTTTGGCAATCACTAAACGAACGTGTTACTGCGATATACCAACCCACTAAGAAAACTGATACAGGTTACATACAAATCATATAATGTATTTGTTGTATATATATTTTGTGTTTGGTTTGGTTAGGATTGGAATATGAAAATGAAATCCACTTTTTAGATGTCTTTTTTATCACTTTAAATTTGATCTGCAATCTATAATTATTGGGTAATTACACTAATTACTTATTATAAAACACATTTTTTTGTTAATATCATAAGAACGATTGATAATATTATGAATTGTTTTATAATAAACAACACTAATAAAAATGCTCTCATAACGATTTCATGTTGCAATGCCTCGTTTTAAAACTTATCCAAATAATCTCCTCTTTTGTTTCTCAATATTTAATATTGTATACTTACGTCATATAACGAGTACAGTAGGAACTCAAATTACACTTGTGACAACAAAGTTTTGTGCTATAGGACTTTTTTGTAACCGGTAGGAATGGAAAAATTGAACATTAAATCTTTGAAAAATTAAAAATAATATATTTCCATCCCGTGAGAAAGGTGCATAAATGTTTCTCGATGAATTCTAATAAACAAGTCACATTTAAACGTGCAAAACCGGCATCTCATACATGACTTTAGCCAGAAAAGTACAGTCGGCATAAAAATGTTTGTACATATTAAAAAACTATATTTTTAATTATATTTGCATGTTTTTAAAGTGGGGCATTCCACTGATACAATAGATTGTTATTAAATCAAATACAAACATTGAAAACATTGATAAAAAAAATATTTTTGACAAAAACTTATGATCTTCCGAAGAGTAAATAATATATATTTACCTTTATTGACTAAAGTGAAGGTAGTAGAATCATAACACGCAAATGATCATCAGTTGTATTCAGTAACAACGCAAATTTTCACTGCCAGTAATTGAAAAAAACTAATAACAGTCGAATAAAATGTACCTACTTAAATAAATTTACTTTGTTAGTGGGTATTAAAAAAAATAACTACTGTTAAAAACGGCGTATTTATTTAGCATGTATATTTGTGTTTTGTAAAAAAACTGTTATTTAACAGTAGTTATAATGTTATATAATGATAATGACCATGTTATCTTGAAATCATTTTTTTTTAATGTTTACTAGAAACCATGAAATATAATATATATAGATACCAACTAATGGTACAACTAACGACTACAACAGTAGCATCCTGTGTCAGCGCGCAGAATAGTTAGGACAAATACACGATTAGATAAAAGTTTTTTTCGAAACACCGCTGCCGTTTTGTCCGATCCAATGGGCGGTATTGACGGAGCACAATCCCGAGCACTCTTTGGGGTCACTTTTTGGAGATTATTACACATTGTGGGCCGAAGTCGAAAAACCGAACAAAGGGCTAAAATCCTTGTTGACTGACCGTAGAGCGCAACGGATAAAGTAACGGTGGGTCAGTCAATAGGCTCGTAGGTACCTACTTTAGCGGATCGGTTACATCGTAATCTCGATTTGGGATGGAAATGGAGATACAGATCTGCAGAGTAATCAAGATATCACGTGGTCATGAGCTGTTTAACTGGGTTTGCACACTCGATTGCAGCCATTGCAGAAGGACTTGCACTAAATTGCTCCTGCAGAATCAATTAAAGTTGTAGTAAATAAATATTTCACTTAAAATGAAATAAGTATTAACAAATAAAAGAAGATCAGTGATTGACAGCAGTGGAGTAAGTTAAATAAACATGTTAGTTGACGTGTGGTGAATAGGTATCAGGTGCATATAGGTATTGCAAGGGATATAAAAAGTCACTATCAAACATATAAGTAAACCAGTGTTTCTATGGCTAATCCCAACATGTTTCGTAAATTCGATGACTACGGCTAGCATACTCATACGCAACCTTCAATAAATATTGCTTTAGATACCCATGTTTTTTTATACGTGCATACAATCACCATTGTAAATTTAATTTTTACTAAAATATTTCATATAATATTTACGAAGGTTAGAAAGGCGGACCGAGTCTCTGCGCTCCAAAGCTACAGTAGCAGATGTGGACGACCGCGCTACTCAAATGGGACGTCTGCTGCATGGACTCAGAAAGATGGGCTCACTAAGCTACTTCAGGTGTCTGCCGCACGATAGGCGCAGAGGGCGAGACAGGTCCAGGCGGAGATAGTGGGAATATAGCATGATTGCCTACCGTGTCATGCGTCATTTTCACACTTACTTGTTAGAACGTGACGGGCGATAAAAATCCAAACTTCTTATTAGGCTAACTGGACGCATTCAAAAGCGATTGGCAGGAAATAGCCAGGGTGAGAGACGAGTGGAAATTGAGGAGGGAGGCCTTGGCCCAGCAGTGGGACACTACAAGCGGCTAAAATTAGTTTTACAATGGACACTGTATTAAAAACTCATTTAATTCTAAAGTATCTGTTCCCTGTGTTTCTAAATTATATAGGTGGTGGTGTGGCACCTTAATGTTACAAATAGGTATGTAGTGTTAAAATGTTATCTTTTTTTTTAAATATTTGTCCATATGTAATATGTAAGTCATACATACTTCATTTCATGTCATGTGGCCCCTCCCATTATATGTGATGTAGGCGCAAATAGGGCAATAAAAAGTAATCCAAACAATTCAATAATCGAATCCATAAAAAAGGGTATGGTAAAAAACGCTCCCCCAATATTTTATCACTAGCAGGTTACTTGCTCGTTTTTTTGGATAGAGGGGACTTTTTTGTGAGAGCCGTGAGAAACAAATTAAGTGAGTTAGCAAGTGTCCAATCGACCTCGATAGTTTACTAAATTCATTCCTGGCGTCTGGCTCCTCTCGCATATGAAGGGTACACGGAAAGAACATGTCTAGTCACTTTTTTGTAAAATGAGATTTTTACATCAAAACGTAGAGCTTGCAATGAACTACTAGTAACAACTTCTGTTACAGATGTAAATTTTAACGTATATCCACTTCTTAACTCATAAAACCATCTAGTTATGAAAATAGTATGGTTAATTGAATCGTTCCAAAATTTAAAAGCGCTATAACTCAAAATGTTGTCAATGTGACTAGACATGTTCTTTCCGTGTACCCTTCATATGTATACATATGAATGTGACTTTCCATTATATCTATTTACCAGCTCGGAAACTATTCCTTTATCAAATAAAAAAACAATATGCACGCATTGAATCCTCAAATGAGGCAAAATATTTAAAGAAAATTTGGTGTTTTCGTTACCTTGTGTTTTGCGCTGTTTAATGCGACTCGTTGGATGCGACAACACGGAACTGTGAGCGCTTACCGAAACCAATTTAATTAATTGGTAATGTAAAACCTACACGCCAAACTTACACATAATATAGCTAATCTTAAAAGTAATGGAATTTAGTCGCACCACAACGATTTACTTAATAGAAATAGTTCACTACAAAAAATATCATGTAGTACTTATGTCTCTAAATCAGCGATATCTATCAGCGAAAAGTATTTATTTTTTAAATTATCAAATTACACGCTACTTTATTGAAAACCACAAAAAACGCAAAGGGCACGGCACGCGCTCTTGCTTCCCCTTATGAAGGGTCTTTAAAAAGATAAAAATAAATAAATTTCGTTTTTTGACGTTCGCGTGCGGTGCCGCGCCGCGGTGCGGGGCCGCGCGGGCAAATGTCAAGCAAGCACGCTTCCGGTATTGTGTGCAACCCTCCTTAAGATTGTACCCTCGGTATTTTTTCTACAGCTATTTGTGTTACGACAAATTTTGGTTGCACCTTACTATAATTGCTCATTACGGCATATTTGCATCGTGGACCGGCCAGTTGGTAAGTATCGGTATATAATCCGGAGTCATTCCGAACTTTCCTCGAGTTCCTACAAATATCGTAGCCGGGTTGATAAATGAGTCCTTTGCGGCCTGTCTCGAATGGCTTTTATTGATTTAATGTTACCCAGTATGAATGGTTCTAAACCGGTTAATCTAACAAACTTTTATGGTCTCTTCGAGAGTACCGATGTATTCGTACAGCGTAAAGCAGATTGTAATGGAAAATGTTAGAGTAAGACAAAAGTTGACCAAAGATTTGGTTAGTTGGAAGCTAAGTTTGGAACGTTTTCAACAGACAGATTGCAATAGTTTTTGTCAGTAGGTATCTTAAAAATAATATGTATTTGTTTATTTAAACTTTATTGCACATAAAAAAAAGTACAAGGGCGGTCTTAATGCCTTTAGGCATTATCTACCAGTCAACCATAGGGCCAAACAGAAATGCGCCAAGGTGGGTGCAGTGAGAAATTTAGTATCTGACTAAGATATAATTATGTACAATTATAAGCTTATGCATGCATGTATGTAATACACATTTATTTTCAAAATGTGTTGTACATATAAGACATGACTTTAGGATTAAATTTTCAATAATCGTTGAATTTTTCTGCGATTTTTTGTTCAATCATTCTGTTTTTAATTTATCGCAGTCCGTTGTGTAAGACCGGTTATCAAATAAATAATGATTTCTGGAACAAAAAAAGGATATACATCAAATACCTGATAACGGGTTAAGAGTCCGGTAACGATTTGAGAACGAAAATCGCTAATAATGAAATAACGCATATGAATTGCATTTTATAAGATAGCTTAAGTCTTATTATTGCAAAAAAATACTTTTGGTCGTGTGCTGCTCTGCGGCGGTGCCACCATTATGAAAATCAATTAATTATATGGCAAAATAATGTACGTTGAACGTACACCATGTACGTATGATGTTTATGGCTGTACCTGTATCGGGGAACGAAATAATGGGCATTGATTGTGGCGCCGCTGGGGAGCATACTCTGCAGCGGCGCCACTTAGAACTCATAGATAGAAATTATAATCGCTATTTTTTTCTTATGGAAATTGATGTACGAATGCTGTTTATTGTGTACGTATTGAAAATAATCATTATTACTTAGTGATTTCATATACCTACGATACTTAAATTCGCGTTCCGCCTGACTGTATGAGCTGCTATGTCAGAGCGCGCGGGTGAGCGAGAGGGAGATATAAATCCTTCCCGTGCTCCCAGCTCCTTCCTCCTAGCGTTTTGTCCCAGCTTTTTGCTCTATTGAGCCTGGGGTCCGCTTGGCAACCTAATCCCAGGAATTGGCGTAGGCACACAAGGCACTAGTTTTTACGAATGCGACTGCCATCTGATCTTCCAACCCAGAGAGGAAACTAGGCCTTGTTGGGATTAGATCCGGTTTCCTCACGATGTTTTCCTACACCGAAAAGCGACTGGTAAGTTCCGAAAAACTCAGTGGTACGAGCCGGGGTTTGAACCCGAGACCTTCGGATTGAAAGTCAGGCCGGCTACCGGCGCTCTGCGTTTATTTTTGTTGTTGTTCGTTCTGTTACTGTGTTTGCACTTCTTCCGTATCAAAATAAACATGATTATAGGCTTTTAAGCACTACAATATATTTTTCATGCCAAATATGGTAAATATAGGTTTAAAAAAAGTTTTAAGTTTTTTTTCTAACCATAAATATTTTAAAAAGAAAATTATAAAAAAAAAACGTAACGTGCCGTATTTTGTAAAACGCTTCGTTTGCTTGGCTGTTTATGATTTTTCCTTGGTCCCTATAGTTTTATAAAAATATGGATATGTCAGATTTTTTAAAAGTTTGTCGTAGTCGTAGCGGGAAAACTGTCGAAGTGTACGATGCTATTTGAAATTTGGTAAAATGGTTGAACAATAAACTATGTATATACATAAGTATGTGATGGTTTAGTGTCACGAAATATGTAGTTTATTTCAATTAGTTTGTACTGATGCTGGCATGTAGGTAAATCTGTTTCGTTGTATAAAAAGTTACATGTTGAACTTATAATGAAGCGTGCTAAATGCGTATCAGTGTGCCTAGAAGAACAAAAAGCTGTATTTCAGAAATATAAATACTTATTTGAAAGTGTGAAGAAGTTACCGTCAAGTGAGAGTAATGTTTTTAAAGACATTAGCAAGGAGCTATCATTTCGTATGACACCGAAAGCATTGTATCTATCAGCTAAGAGACATTTTATTGAATTTTTTTGTGATGAAAATCTAAAAGATAATAACGATTCTACCGCGGCTGAATCAGTTAGTATTGAATACGATCTAAGTTCTAGTGACGGTAGCAATAATCATATTGACGTTGAGTCATTTGAAGTTGATTGCGATTCTTGGCATAAGGTAAAACCTATACTAGTAACTGGCACAAGGAATGATATAACTAAGCATGGAGTGATTCATAAAAGGAGGAAAAGAATGCCTAAATCAAAGTGGACAAACATTTTCAGTGAATGGATTTGGTGTAACACGACTAATCGTTGCATTTGGGCTTTTAAAACTAGCTCAGTGACTGATGATTATCATATGAAATGTACAGGTAAATGTAAAGAATGCAATGGCAGAATTAATATTTCATCTACCGGAAATAGTAACAACGTTACATTAACATGTTCGTTCCAAGATGTCGACGAAAATATTATTCATAGATCAAAAGTTAAGAATAAATTGACTTCTCATGCAATAGAAGAAATGGCTTCACAAACGCAAAACCAATATCCAATTATCGTGCGAAACAAAATGATTAATAGCTGTGTACAGAATGACGAGAACCGTGAACCACCCTTTATTCCTAATTTAAAATCTTTGCAAAATGTAAGAAACCGATACGACAGTGCGAAACGTTTCCACAAAATAGTTGTTTTGGCCTTATGGATAATGTCCTTTACGGATCCATGGGTAAATGTCATCCGAACCGTTTCTTTGCAGCCATTTTTTGTTCATTACTGGACCGAACTTCAGTTACAAGTTTACAAAAAGATATCTTCTTACGCACATGCTGTCTTAAGCATCGACGCAACTGGTTCAATTTTTAAAAAAATTTGCCCTCCTGATCCTACAAATGTTTATGAAAGTAAACACTTGTTTTTGTACGTAGTTATGCTAAAACTTGAAGGTAATTCGGTGCCAGTAACTCAAATGATTTCGGCCACCCAAACTATGGATAATATATTTCAGTGGTTAAAAAAATGGATCGGTGCGATGAAAATACCGAATGAAGTCATTTGCGACGACTCAGCCGCCATAATCGGAGCTGTTGTGAACGCGTTTACCAGATTTTCAACAACTCGGAAATATTTATTACACTGCTTTAATGTACTGGAACAACAAGAGCGTTGTCAACTTACTTGCTTTTTAAGATTAGATACATCACACTTCTTGAAAACTTTGTATGGTCTGCAATGTTTCAAGTTTGTCGATATTCGTGTTAAGAATTTCTATATTAAATGCTTATTACGACTTAAATCGTGCACAAGTTTTGAAGTAGCGAAAACTATAATTCAAAATGTAGTCATCGTGGCGCTTCAGAAATTTGATAGATTTTTAAAGGACGGTAGCAAAAGTAAATGCGACGAAGCTAGACATATATTGAAGGATCTTGGAAGCACATGTGAAGTATCCGTTAACATTGAAGACCATGAAGAAATAATTAATACCGAAGAAATGGAATATGAAAGCTTTTCGAACGCCTTTGTTGTATGGTTTGATGAAATTGTTGATGCTGAAACTGTTTGCTCTGATTTAACTGAGACAACGGACTTTGAAAATATATACTATTTGCCAAGTTTTGTAAAATGTTTTCGCAAACTTGTGCTTAGATTACCTCTTTGGTCGAATGTAATGCTTCCATACATTCAAAACTATTTAGAAATATCCGATGTTGCTAGTAGCAGCAATGTAGAGAGCTACTTCAAAAATATTAAAAGTTTATTGTTGCATAGTAGAAGTCAATTGATGCGCGTAGATGATTTTATCATGAAACATACGGAGTACTTGTCGGGAGAATTAAAAGCAGCAAACTGTACCAATTTCCAAGGAAATTGTTACAAAAAAGATGATAGAGATTTGAAAAATAAAACAAACCATGAAAACAATAATTCAATAAAAGGTGACTTCACTAAAGAATCCGTATTTAAAAACAATCCTAACTTAGAAGAAAACTGGCGAAACAAAACAGAGAAGCGAAAGACCGTATCATTAATGGAAAAAATAAAGCCCAAAATGAAAGAAACGGAAATAATAATTATACCTAATGGAAATATTTGTACGTCTGGAGTAAAAAACGTCGTCATTACGAATACTTGCGCGTTTGATGCCATACTTAACGCTTTGGTAGTTATTTGTACTGATTTCAATGTTTATAAATTTCTTGAACTCGGCATTTTGCAGACTGGTTTCTGTTTTAGTACATAAAGATATTTCTGTAAACTCTTTAGTAAGTAGGACAGAAATCTTAAAAAAGTATTTCCAAATTAAAAAACAAGGTAGTCTTGAATTAATTGATTGCAATTGCAACGTAACATATATTCTAGAAAAAATTTTGATCGATGATATTTTTAGTGCAACTCTCTCTAAAGTGTGTTCTGAATGTAAAATGAGTGTATCGAGAAAAATTTCGATTATCCCTTTGAATATTTTAATATTATCAGATAGCGGAGTGGCGTCGTTAAATCAATCGGCGTCGTCGATGTTGGAAAAGGAAGTTTCTGATTGTAATAATAGTAATTGTACTGGCAAAGTATGCACAGAATATTGTATTTCAAATCACTTAATATTTTTTGAATTAGATCTCAATGTACGTCTGTATGACATTCCAGAAGAATTGTTGCTTTTAGACAAAATATTTGAATTAGCCGCTGTAGTTGAGTTTATTGCAACTGACTCCGGTGGTATGGGTCATTATAAGACTCACTGCCATCGTCGTAACTCTGATTGGGAGTGACGATATGGCACGTAAGGCTATACGAGTTAAGCACAATATCGAAATTAATTCTCATCTCTTGATATATAGACGCTGGGAAGCATGATTAATTAGTTTATACTTTGATAAAGAGATTCAAGTTAAATTTTGACATCAACATTATGATGAATTAATATATAATTAATAGTTAATGTTATAATGGATCCATATCCAACAAAAAAATGTTGTTTTTCACAAATTAAATTGTATTGCTAAATGTTTGTGTTTTTTTGACCTATAGTTTTAATTTAATAGAACAACTCTTCAGGCAGAACGCTGAATTAATTAAAGTATATAAAATCAGTAAGTAATAATGATTATTTTCAATACGTACACATTAATAAGCATTCGTACATCAATTCTCACAAGAAAAAAATTGCAAATATAATTTCTATCTATGAGTTCTAAGTGGCGCCGCTGCAGAGTATGCTCCCCAGCGGCGCCACAATCAATGCCCATTATTTCGTTCCCCGATACAGGTACAGCTATAAACATCATACGTACATGGTGTACGTTCGACGTACATTATTTCACCATATAATTAATTGATTTTCATAATGGTGGCGCCGCCGCAGAGCAGCACACTTTTGGTCCACATAATAATAATTATTTAATACACTCTTAATTCGTTCAGAGATTGTTTAGTGAGGACGTTGATTCGTGCAAACTTGTGGCTTGATTTTTTATTATTATTTGTACCCTTCAATACGTTTTCTATTATCTGATTAAAGCATAAAGCCAAGTTTATTTCTACTTTAAAAAATGTATGACATACTCTAATACATTCCCAAAAATACCACGACAGTTTTTCTTAAAATGGTTCTAGGTAAACATACTCATGCTCAAAAAAAACGTATTACGTAACAGTTACATAAACTACTATTACATACTAGTTTAACATCATTTTAATCAATAAAAATCTTACTCTTTTCACCTCTCCAAGCAAAAATCACGAAACAGCTGTGAGATTAATTTGAATTATTTATAAATGAAACATAAAATCCAAAAGTGTTCTTCTTATACAGTTTAAAAAGAAACGATCATTCAATATATGTATACAAACTAATAGTAGGCTTATTAGTTACTGTAAAATAGTATCGAAAAGTTGAGCGAAATCGAAAAAGAACTTTACCGGATTCATAAAAATGAAACTATAATCTGAGCCTGGATTAGTGTAAGCAAATATTTATCATTAGTCCTCATATATTTAAGGTTCAGGTTTATTTGGGTGGCTGGACATCTTCACAATAGCTACATTTATACCTACCTAACAAACGCGGCTTACTTTTCCTTGAGACCGTATGCTGCATTGACATTAAGACAAAAATAAGTTGTTTACGAGCAGGTAGGTGTTAAGTTAGATATGTTCATAATCATAATACATATTTACTTATGACACCTATTTTTCAAGAACTTTTATTTTTGTAAAAGTATCCTACGTTATTTTTATTCTAATATACTTACTGTTTTAACAATTGCATAGTAAAGAATAGGTAGGTATATAATTAAAACATGGCCTTGTTACTAATGACAAAATATCCATCATTAATACTCGTAATATAACTGTTTCAATATTTGATGTAGGTAAAGCAAAACAACAGACCGATACCATTATTTGAGTAACCAGTAGGTATCAATGGAAACTTTGGAAGGAAACAATATTTTTAATTAAATAGGTCGTTATCCCAATTCAGTAAATTCATATCGTATAAGCCAAGCCTTACACTGGTCTGTCCTTTTGTACTGCATACCTACTTCCCGTACACAGAACAATGGAGTATGAGGAGCCAAAGCAAACGCGCAGAGGCCCTTTCAACAATTTAATGAATTATTAGGGGTACACTAAGCGGATGCTGCCCTTGCCCGTGTCATAGGATGTACGAAGCGAGAGCACCCGCCACGGTGTAAGGACTATTGAGAAATAATGGAAAACGTACAAGGCTATTGGGTGAAAAGGATGGTATAACAACTGGGCTGTTGGATGACAAACTGAATGACTGCCCTGCCTAATAAAACGGTATCCAATTTTATCTCCGGCACACGGTGACTCGCCTTCCGCAAGATAGGCCCCCATAAAAAACGACATCAAACATTTCAGGCTCAAGGGCAACACTGTTGCACTATCACATCTACTCCCGAGAACACAGCTCCCCAGCGACCCCACTCTAGACGGCCGGCTAAGGCAAGTCAGCGGCAGGGAACCTGTCCCACCGAACCGATAGGACACCCCCAGGGGCACTCAGATACATGGACTCGTGGAGTCGCTACTCTCCAACAGCTCGCTGCAAGCTGTCCTGCGTTGACTGATTGCACTGGTAGAATTCAGTGGACGATGGGGTCGTCACCTCCCTACGCCTACTTATTATGGAACTTAGTGTAATAATAAATAAGTCTATGAGTGTAATTAAATTAACTTTCACACACTTGTCACAGGTACGTATCGACAATAACTGTTTCAAGGGTCGTGCAAATTTTCTGGGATAATTGAATGCAGGATTTAGATTAGATTTAGATTTGATTTATTTCACGAAAGACAATTACATTACTAAGTTTACATCAATAAGCAATATTGCATTATTTTCAAAGTTATAAGAATTTCTGTCATGATCGTCATATTAAAATAATAGCAATGTGTTCAATAATCTTATCAATATCAATCAATAATATTCGTTTTTCACGTTTGTAGGCTTTCGTATTAATCTCAACAATAATATTAAACTTGATCCATCCAGTTTCTCACGTAAGTACGCGTTTTAAGTGGCTTGTTGCAAAATATGCCTTCCTCCTTCACCTGACCTTCACTTTCAACGCAATCCAAACGCAAGAGGACTTGTTTCCGCGAAAAAGATGGCTTAATTTAAAATAATAAATATTTCTATTCTTCAACGAGAATTAAATTCAAAGTCACGGAATTATCCGAGTTTACCCTGTTTTAAAGTAAGATGTGTGAAACCACAGGACCGACGACGGTAAAATAGCACAAGGTTTAGGTATATTTTGACCTAACATACGTATTGTATTGTTATATATTATAGGGGCACCTTACCTTTCTCGTAAAAAGGTGTTTTTGTTAACAATTGTAAGTAGGTAACTTATATGTTGCTATTGTTTTTATTTGTTATCAAAAACACCTTTTTAAATATTTCGATTACCATTATATTTCATTTTTCAAAACTACATTTCTTTTTCGTCCATCTTAAAAATAAATTAAATACTGTACGTATTAAAATTACAACAATGGAGTAACATGCGTTTGGTTTGACCCTTTACTTGCCTACTGCCATTTATTTTCTAAAATGTTAAATACAATCGCTGCCGCTGCTTTTTAAAGAATTTTAATAAAATTAATTCATATGACAACGATTGATTGTACATATTTAACAACAATATTTACCTTTACAGATAGGTAGCATAGCAACCTGCTGGCACTTCCTCGAGTACTATTTATTACGTGAACACCCATAGTATCGTGTTTTGACACCGACAAATTGGCTTACTTCCTAGTGCCCGTTGGCCCCGTCTTTACGAAGTCTATAGACCATTGTAGAAAAAATCTTAAAGTAGTTATTAACAACTTATATACTTACGTATTTCCCATATCCCTAATCTTAATGCCACGCCATGTCGGCAATTTAAACGAATTCGATCCGACATAATTTTCCGTTATTCTATTATTATGTAAATGAAGCAAACTACACACAATACGCTGAATCTTAATGCCATTGTCTATTAATCAAGTTAAAGGGATTTGGTTGGCAAAAACCGGCCGCCTTTGACAGTCGGTGACGAGCAACCCTTTTTTAATGCGGCCGCATGGAAGTGCCGTTAGCCGGCAAAATTTAGAACAATCTATTAGTCCATTTTCTAAGCTTTTTACGACCGTCAGCACAGTCGGACGCCGCGCCGCGTATTGTTCCCGCTGAACAGATAGATATTTGCATATACAAAGTAAACTTTGCATTATCTCGCCGTGTTGCCATCGGCGGCGGTTACTTTTTATGTACCTACAGGAATTGTTAATATTGTCTACAAAAAAGGGGCAAATGTAAAATGTAAATTAAAAGAAAATACTGTCATTCTTTAACAGTTTTCGTGCCATGTAATCCTGCCGCTCTTTATTTGGAGTATATTTTATTACTTACCTATTAACGAATCATTAAAACAAAAAAGAAAAACATAATTATCAAACTAGGTACAATAAAACCACTTAAAACTAGAGATAGAAAATTTGGCACAGATCGCTGTCAAATTTAACGAATTAATTAAAAACATAAATATATGAGAAGACACTTGGAGAGGTAGTTAAATTCGGTTTCTAAAAAAAACATGTATTAATGTTGTTTAATATTAATAATGCGTCAGATACGTAATAGTAGGTACATTCCATTCATAATGAATATTACGTTAGGTATAATATTAGGTATTTATAGCATTCAAAAGTGGTCGTGTACTTTTCAATAATATTGAAAACATTTTCTCGTTATATCAGCAACGGAAATTTTCTAGTACCTACTTGCTAAAGAATTGGCAAAATATGAAGGTAATTATTAGGTACCTATTGTATTTATTCTTAATCAAAACCCACGACTGTGTTAACATTGTGATCTATTTTCCTGTGAACAGCTTGAGTCCTCATGGGACATCTACAAAAGGGTAATAGCATGATTTGGGCCACCTTTCTTATTAAAATCCATTTCGATGAATAACTGAACAAAGAGTTTGCAACAGTTATTATGTATTTTTTGCTAAAGATGCATAACTCGCCAAAGGTATTTTTTTGTTGATAAAGTAATATCTGGGATAACATTTGAAAAAGGAATGTGCATGTGGCTGTAAAGGGACAGTGCAGGTACCCACTTGCGTTTTTGCATTTCCTTTCCAATTTTTTTTTAAATAAAAACTTTCTTTTAAATCAATAATCCTGACATTTGCTTGACAGGGATTCATCTTAAAATAATAATTGCAAATGTTGCAGAAGTTGGAACTTTTTAAAGGCCTGTCTATTGATATACACGTGAGCTGCTTTATTTTTCATAGGCTCAGCGGAAGTATTATATATTCTATATTGTTATGCTAACGTTTAAAGTTTAGTACTACATTTATGATATACAAAACTTCGGCCTACCAAATATTTAATTATAATTTATATTATAACTGTCGATGTTTCAGACTATGAGGTAAAGGGAAAAGGTGTTAAGCTGGTTCAACATTTGAAAATATTTAGTAGCACATATTATTATGAACAAATGTACCTATTAATAAAGAACGGCTGTATTAACAACAAATGCCGAATCGAACGTTTCAGATCTGGCTTACCTACTTGTAGTTGTAGCAGAAGGAAGGCAAGCCAGATCCGCGAACAGATACGAATCTTCTGACTGAGGAGATTTCTTTAGTTCAGTTCACCAGCATCTAATGGGGTGATGTTAAGATTTTTTAATCGGATTAACAAAAAAATGGATGCAAAAGTTTAAGCTGCACAGGTCGTCGTGTCGATTGCGTGAGAGATAGGTACCTTTTGTCACAAGCGGAACGTGCTCACGTTAAATTATGCGCCCAACTTCTCGATTATTTAGTATTCGCTGAGAGAGTGACATTCGTTTCGCTCCACGGGACACGTGGCGGGCCCGGCAGCGAACGGCGTGTGTTTTGCCACACAGATTCAGCAAGTGTTGCATATCCTAGAACGTAGCACTCACACTTTTAACAATTAATATACTTTTAGACTCTTAACTTTGGACTTTGGAAAATGAAAGAAACGGTATAACTTTAAAGTAAGTTATACCTACCTAATTATAGGTAACCGGAAAAAGCTTACCCACCATCCATACAAAAATCGAAAGATATTTTCTTGGTTCGCTTTGCCGCGCCAGCGACTACCAAAACATACTTATTAACTTACCGTCCTAATCGTTAGGTATAATAATATTTAGTTTACTTAATAATTTTTAGTTTAATTATAATCTCGTATTTTTAACTAAAAAATAACAAATATCTTAATAAAATGTATTAATGATCATGCACCTAATGTAAATAACGTTTTTACGAATATACACGTTAGAAGGTAATACGCGTATGAACTGATTTATATAATTAGAATGTTACCAGTTTTACCATCTGCTACTTGAATTCCTTAAAATATTTTCGACCGTCCTGTCGTTTAGCAACGTGACCGAATAATAGAATGAAAAAACTGAACACTATGAGTGGTCATCAAACAACAGCTGTCCGGGCCGAAAAAAAGAGCAGGTTTAAAAAAATCATACGTTCTTATACCGGGAGCGTGCCGCCCGAGTCGAGCCCCGCCTCTTATCAATTTTTGGTTTCATTTATTCAGAAATCTACCGATTCTGCGGGCTAACGGATGCCCGCCCGCTCAGACCACACTACAATTTAGGTACTTTATATTTATACCAGAAACAAATTATTTTACTACTTACTGAATTATAAATTGGAAACTTACCTTTTTATAGCTTACCTATTAAAACCTACGAACCGAACTACACCAATAAACAAATATGATTACATTTTTACCATGCGTGCCTAGGTACCTAACTTAAAATACATACACAAATGCGACTAATATTATTAGAACCTGGATAAAATTCATTTAAATTGTGGTTAAAAAACAATATATCCCCTTAAGTTGTAAAAAAAAAAATATTTTGGGCGGTATTCTATTAATAAATTTTTAATGGATAGGTGTGTGCGAAAAATCACAAATTAGCCGCTGATCATTGATGTTTAAAAAACTCTTAAGCGCCGTTTTGTGCCATCGAAAATTAATGACTAAACTTTTTCAAAGGTTTCGCGGGGTCTATTCATTGATTTTTGACCATTTCATGTTTTTTAGAAGGAAATTTTCGCAGTAATTCCACCGTGTCGACTTCAACAGTTTGAAAATAAATAGAATCAACATATTTAATTATCATGCATGATTCGTTATCTCAATTGTATTTGAATACGGAATGTAACTATAATTTGGTCAATATGATTATCAGTGAGCTCATTTGATTCAATATTCTATATTTAATTTAACCAGATAAAGTACTGGTTTAAATAATCTGGAACCGATATCTGGGGGCACGGCAGTGCCCCCGCCAAGTCGAGCGCGAAGCAAACACTGCCGTACCATCCTTTACTGGAACCATTTCGCTGCATTTTCAGGCCCCTATTTGAGAACCTCTGGCTAAGACCAGAACGTAGAAATTTTCGTCATCCAGTAAGCTATAATCACATACTTAAAATCCAAAATTTCAAGTCTGTAGGTCATTTAGTTCCGAAGTTAAGCGAAAGGAAAGTTTCGTATTTATGACACTGACTCACTCACTCATGATCATCAAAATAGAACTAGTACTTCCCATAAACTCAGAGAGCTGAAATTTGGTACAGAGTTAGGGTTTAATGGCCACATAAAGGGAAAACTATAAAAACTAGGATAATCGAAGATCTGTACCTGGTGACCCTGATTAGAAAACAAAATTTGGTCAAACTATAATGCATTGGACTAAGAGTGGCGGTTATACCCGCACACGTCGCTAGATGGCGCTGACTGCCGCTGTCGTCTAAATAAATCAATAAGCCCACGTTTCTACAAAAAGAAGTGAAATCCCACCAAAAACATTCTGTAAAAAACTAGCCAAGTCTCGATGGAGCTGCTTGTTTATCTCTAAAAAGTAATGAAATCTAGACAAAGTCGTGCCAAGTCTAAGGTTCCTTACTGCGATTTCTTTATTATTATAGTTAATGTTGTGTGACTTGGCCGTTGAAAGGTACACGAGGGTACAAAACCAGGTGCTCCAGCAGACACCAGATTCAATAACCAGTTTGTCTTTGTCTAGATTTCATTACTTTTTAGAGATAAACAAGCAGCTCCATCGAGACTTGGTTAGTTTTTTACAGAATGTTTTTGGTGGGATAGTATTCAATTGAAAAGTTACATTTACTTAAAAATTAAGTGTTTGGGTTACTTTGTGGTTTTTGTGCCAGTAAAATAGCGTTTTACGCAGGTCCCCAAGTTTTTTGTTCACCAAGTAACCACCTGCGCGCGCACGATCCCGACAAAAAACGTGTGCATTATTCGAATAGGTACCGATTCATAGATTACTCGCAGACGTGTGTGATACATTCCTCTGAGCTCTAGCAGTAGTGTTAGCTCTGAAACTTTTGCTTTATTTTAATATTAATTTACTTTCTGTGATTTATCAGAGAAAAGGAATTATTTATACTGTATACTGCCATAAACTGTGCTATGTATTTTACTCTAATAAATAATTCAACACAAATAATTATTAATGAATACTTAGTCCTAAAATACATACATACAGCACTGCCTCGAATAAATATCTATAAGTACGAGTACATATAACTACCTATAAACTTTATATATGTATACGTGCCTGCTTTTATTTTCTAGTAAGTAAGTACATAAACTACATAACCAAATACTTTTTGAGTTAAGTTATAAACAGCTAAAATTTTGATACTACTTATTGCAGACTAAAAGACAAGCGCAATATCGTATGTTAAATCCATAAAAAACCTATTATGCAAGTTCAACCTCTCCACGCATGTCACTGTTCCGAGCACCTCTTATTCGAAGTTACTTAGAATTTCTTTTGAAACGTTTTTTATTTGTCGTCTATTTACGTGAAAACTGCAGCATCCGCTGGATTTGGGTCAGGCGTCAATTGTTACGCTTAGTCAGTGTTATGTGGAAATTGCAAAGGATCGCGACTACCTAGTAAGTAACTAGGTATACAATAAAAACATTATTTTTCGTAAAACATCTAGTTGGGTCTCAGTTGTATGTGCTTGGGCTGGGTTTATATTTTTTAACCGACTTAAAGATTTCAAAATAGGGAGGTTCTCTATTCGGTTGTATGCTTTTTTATGTTTGTTACTCCATAACTCCGTCATGGCTAAACCGATTTTGAAAAATCATTTTTTTATTGTAAGTACATACAGATTGGTCCCGCTTTTGTCAAAGCGCAGTTCTGATGATGGGATCTATTAGGAATCGAGGGAGCTCCTCAAATTTAAAGGCGTACATATAGTGACTTTTATGTTTTTACCAACAATGCAAGCATTTTCATTTAAAAATATAGTGACATTTGATGAAATGGAACTGCTGATGATGATCATAACGGACCTCTTTAACGACGCCTAAATCACATTTCACACCGGGGGGAGGCCTTTGCCCAGCAGTGGGACATTACAGGCTCCTAATAATAATAATAAAAAAAACACATTTGGCGATTTGCACTCTTCGCTGTGTTTCTTGAGCAGGTTAGATGTTCAATTGTTCAAGACAATTTTTTGTCAAGCTCGAGTAATTCTGATGATGGGATTTATGAGGAATCGAGGGTAGTCCTCAAATATTAAAGGCATACATATAGTGTACATATATATTTGTTGTTTTGAAGACATATTTATTCATTTAATTGTATGGAATCTAAGAGTGCACTATGCACAATAATCTTCCACCGGACTCCTCCATTGAAGTCGGTTTCTTGTTCTTAAAAATTATGTAGACCGAATCGAGTTTGCCTCCCATGGTTCCTACCATTTCTTGCGATGGTAGGATTATTGTCATGGTAGAATTCGCAGAAAGTGACCTTTTGTATTTAAAAAGTATCATACAAAAAAGAATAGCGGGTTATATACCTATATTATATATAGCTCAAGTTACCTAATAAAAACGAGAACCTTAGGTAGGTACACTTGCAATTTTATTAAACAAGCGACTAAAAACTTATTTCTAGTTGGTACTCGTATAGCTACTTAGACCCAATGACATTTTACTATGGATGGATTATACCCTAACATAATGAGCACAAAAAATATTTAAATTTATTTGAAGACCTAGCAATGATTCGGCCAAGTGGAAGGAAAAAGAAGCCGTGGAAGATCACCCACCCGATGGACCGACGCGGTAGAGGAAGCCTGCCAAGCAAACCTGCAGACATCTATCCGAAAAGCTGAAGATAGAACAATATGGAAAGCTCTCGTGAAAAAAGTTACCGACGATTGCTGTCGCGACCCTCAGTCATGAGGAAACGAGAGTGAAGAATGATTCTGTTATATTTATCTATATTGACAATCACTACATCTTTCTCACTCTCGTTGTTAGAAAATTATAGTTTCTCTCTTTCTGGCGCGGGTGGCGGGAGCTCATTAGCACGTCCGTATCTCTCGCTTGCTGGATCGTGACTCGAGACAATTGTTTGAAGTCACTCATTTTAAGTGCTTCACTTTTGGACCGTGCATAACCCATCTGTAATTATTATATATCATAGCTTAGACTTCGGAATTGAGAGAGACTGGAATGAAACGAATTGTAAGTACCTAACCGATATCACAACGTATTTGAAATTAAGTAGGTATAGAGATTGAATGCAGCGTGGTGATGCCGCGAGCGTTATGGACACTTTTGCACCGGAAACGATAACGAACGGTAGCAATGACTTTTCTTAGTTAAGTTGTGTTTGACTGCTTGTGAAATTTTCATTCTATATTTAACCCCTCATTGAGCAATTTCACTTAGGTCAATAAGAACATATTTTGGACATTAAATTAACATTTTGAACATCCTTTAGTATGTTTTTACTAAACACTAAACAGAATGTTATTTGTCAATTGCGCGTCAAGGAGGTTGACTCAACTACGTCGGCTATATAATACACGTATGTTGGTTCATAAGTTAGGTTTCGTAATGCAATACCCGTTAACTTAACCCTTTCACCGCCAAAGACGTCAAATCACGCGCACGTAAATTCGTACCCTCAGCGCCAGCACGTGATATCACGTCCAAAATATAACCGGTTTGCCTTGCGCGCTCGCGCCTGGCGGTCAAAGGGTTAAGGAACTCCCAGTAATATTTTTTCTGGTTCACACTTTTATTGCAGACTGTATCTAGTAGATAGCATTGTCATGTAAATTACGGAAACATATAAAATTTCAGCTCAATCAGACATCGCCCGGAAGTGGTTGAAATTTTTTAACTTACAAGATTTGAAGTATATAAATATACGGCGTCAAAGGGTGTAATAAATAACAGTCCGCTAGCTATAAGTATATAGGTCTGTGTTTTACCTATGCGGAACGCTCGCCAATCCGAGACAAAATGTCATGCAGCCTCCAGTGTGTCCTGAATCTCCTCTGAATTCTCTTTAGAAGGCTGTAGAATGTATTAGGTAGTCCATTCTCGTACGTAATAAAAGCGACTTAAGCTCGCTGTGGCGAAGCGCATTATTAAACATAACACTAACTACAAGTATTTTGAAACACCATTTAGCTCAACGCAGGTTTTATGAATATTCATATATGAAGTTTTTACCCGTAACGGTGACATAAAATTGTATTGTTTGGTAAAAAATAGCCACTTCATAAATAACAATCATGTATTGAAACAAAAGAATAAGTTATTTTTAGAAAATAGCAACTCGCCGGATTCTATTGTTATATCTCTTCCACACTATTCGCGGGATCGCAGGTTTCTACTTCTGGCATAGAAAAATGTGTCAGGCAAGCGCAATAAATACCGTGTGAGAAAAGGTTCTCATTTCTAAAGGGGTGGTATCTATAAATGAAATAGATCTGGAAGCATGTTTTTCATATACTTATTTACTAGACTAGGTATTTATAGATATAAATCAATTTTATAAAAAAATTGCCCTACATTCATCTGAGTGGACCTGGACTAAAAGAACCTATACATAATAATGATAATAATATCGGCGGAACCGTAGGTTACATTTTGTATTATGTTTTTATTGTTTTTGTATGTTTTAAATGTATTTTTAAGTTATACTATTTTATTTTGTTTAAATTGTTATCATAGTTGCCAATTTCTTTGTAAGTAATGTGTAGTTTTTGATTTGTTAACAAACATTGAAACAGTTGGAATTATTTAATTAGCAGTCGCAGTATAACAAAACAAAATAATCAAAAGGACAGCAAAATTCTAAATTTAGACAATAAGCTAGAGCGGTTAACATATTAATATATTATGTTTTTGTAACTTTATGCTGTAACATTATATTTTGTGTAGGAAATAATAAGCAGAGTCAATTTAAAAATGAAAAATCGCCAAGAGCTGCTGGAATCGGACTTATGAAAAAAAACAAAAATAAATAACATAAACATTATTATTAAGGACACCATGCAGTCAAATCGCGCGGGCGGGTAACTAATGCTTTGCCTTGTATACATGCGTCTTTCTTTTCATATTATTGTTATGACTATATTATGAACCAACAATTAAAACAAACAATTAGGTACCTATTTATATATTATGTAGGCAGTTTTATTTTGTTAGCACAAAAATACCACACACCTGTTTGGCAATAAAATCTATGTTCAATCCATTCACTAAATAGGTCGCTTTTATAGGAAATTGTTTTATTTTAATTAATAACACCCAGAACATCTAGAAAACATTTTTATTTCATTCGGCACACAAACTGAAGTTTCCATACAACACAAAACAAAGTAATTCGTGTCGATATACGAGTACACAAAGAATGCTTGGTTGGCATATCGCATACATATATAGATTAAATTAAAGATTGATCGTGGCAGCCGCTCCGCTCCTCAGTGAGGCACATGGCACTGATGGCTCTGATGGCTCGTGTCACGGGAGATGAGCGAGCCGGCCTGATCAACATCAATCCATTTATTATGAAATCATAACTACATGTTATTAGTGACTAACGAGAAAGCTGTCCTATGTAACAATATCAATAATACACAATGCAGAACACTGTCGTACAATGTAAAACAGGACATTATGTAGCTACCGTTATTGTAACCACATTTTACACATGATAAACTTAATGAGGATAAATAAATTAAATAAACTCTTTCTAGGTTAACATAAATATGTACCATTTGTTAATGTTATTTCCGTACATGCTGCTATAATTAAGTTATTAACATTAAATTAGGTAGGATACATAGTTTACACACTATGTATTTCAGAGCATCACTACGAACACTAAACCGTGTGAGTCTAATAGGTAACTAATAGGTAACTTCACCGTGATTGTATAATCATATTACATTTGAATATGGGCTAAAGTAAATGCCTACTAAAACATTCGTGGAAAATAAGGTTATTTTGTTTTGTACTTAACCAAGATTACAGTCTTGTTTACCAATTGGTCACTCTAGAACCTACTCACATATATACTCCATCTTTACATGTTACTACTAACTAAATATTAACACAGGGTTTAACGTACTTACATCTGTAACAGCTATGCTCTGTTCATTTAGTTAAGGTACATAGGTACTTTCTTTCACAACTTGCCTAATACCTACCTTGCATATACTTACATTATATTAATATAAATACTTAGATTTAACGGAACACTTACGCTAATTAATTACAAAACGAAAAGATTTGTTTTATGATTAGGTACAGTCAAATGTAAAAATATGGGTGTACTCATCTTACTCAAAAATATGTCCCATAGTATCTTATTCCGTTGTAATAAGTGCATAGTACCATATTTATGAGACGATTTTTTCGATACGTATTTTTGCACTTGACTGTACAATTCTTTATAGTAATACCTACCGGGGTCACGTTTTATAAAGTTGCAATTAACAATTCCACTGTTTGGCTCTTTCTCACAAATATGGTTCTTCGAAAGATAAGCAAACAGCGAAAGTATAACTTGTAGCTTTACACCTAAAACGTGAACCAAATCATATCTTACGCAATACGCACCTTATTTTAAAACCGTATATTATTATCTTTGGTTTTATACCTATACAATTTTCTAAAGTTTTAGAACCTATAATACCTTCACTAGAATACTAAGAATAATTTATTATATAATTTCAAATATATCTGATCGCTACAAATGCTAAAGGAAATCGAGGACTAGCGGAAATTAATGAAATCCAATTATGCATGTTGTGCGCGGCCCAAGTGGATGAAGAATGCCACACGATCGGCGCTACGCTCGCCGCACTTGTTGCACATGAAAGGATCGTTGTAGCCATGGAAGCCCATGTGGATAGTGTGCATCGTGAGGTCCCCGAAAGTGATGTCGCAGTAGTGACAGCTGTAGGCGGCCGCTGCAGGCGCGGGCGTGGGCGTCGTGTCGATCGAGGCTTCCGACTCGGAGTCTGAGGTTGGCGTGGCGCGGCGCTCGTCCTCATGCTGAAGCCTCAGCGCCGCAGGCTGCAGTTTAAAAGCGCGCCCTTTTCTCCTGTTTTTCAAAGCTGTGGTAGGAGTGACAGGCATGTGCTGCTCCGCTGGCGGCGGTGACTCACTTTCGATTTGTATTGGTTTTGTATTGGTGAGATCGAGAGCGTCGTTACTTTGACAAGTAGAGGCATTTTGAGATACTGTGGGCGTTTGTGGCAAACTGTCAGGAGACCTGGCAGGTGGGGTTACCATTCGAACATCTGAAGTTGGCTCCCCGTAAGACAGACGTTGATGCAAGATTGAAGGAAGTGGTGACAGCGGCCGCTTTTCAGTCGGTGAGATGCCTGCTGATTTGGGAGACGTTCTTGCTTCATAGTTGTTATTTGGTGGAAATAAAAAAGAATGAGGTAGAAGAGGAGGTAAATAAGGCAGATTAACAGGGAAATGTGCGGCACCGAATAAAGAATGTGACTGAGGAGCACAGGGAGGCTGATTATTGTTGTTTATGGTAGCTTGTTCAAACATTTTCGATATCGGTTTTTGCTTCGGTCCCCGACGAGTTCCGTATACATCAATTATTGGCAATGGATTAGGTGTTCCGTCCATATTTAAAACCATAGCCGGATTGTGTTGATACTTGCGCAAGTGCAGTTTTAGGGAATGGCAATATTTGGTAGCGTAATTGCAGTCAGCGCATCTGTACTGGTACACGTTTGAGTGTGACTTGAGATGAGAGTTAAGCATGGACTTGTTAACGCACGAGTATGAACATTGACTGCATTGGAATGGCTTCGAGCCTAGGTGGTTTCTCATGTGGTATTCCAGGTGATGTTTGTATTCGGTTACAAAGGGACATTTTCTGCAACATAGCATTTTTTCTGGTTTGATATGCTCTTTGCTATGTTCCCAGAAACTGAGTTTGGTTACCGCAACAAACTCGCATTGTTTACATTTGAATGTTTTAACTTTTCCGTGAGAGTTTACTGCGGGCACTCGAAGTCCGGGCTCTTCATCGAAATCTTCGTCTAGACCTGAACCCTCACGGCCTTCGTCGCCGTCATGTTTCATGCCTTGTGTCGCGCCGTCGAATCCAGAGTCATGGAAACGCTCGAATGATTTATGCTCCGATTCCCTGTCGGGAGACGAGAGGGTTTCGGGTGGAGATTTTGGCGGCGTCGCATCGGCGCGCATTAGAGGCGTGGACACGTGCGTCGGCGGTACGAGGCTTCTTGGCGAATATTGAGAGGAGTATCCTGGTGAAGCGTCACGTCCCTCAGCGTTTCGGGTTTCAAACCCAGGAGGCGTAAGTAAGCTGTAAGGGACTCCATTACGATAAGATTCTAAATGCATACCGAGATTGGCTTTGGCTTTCAGAGGCATGGTATCATAAAACGGCAACGGTTCGCCGACGCTGCCAACACTGCGAGGAGAGTGTCCGTTCGAATCCTTACTTGAAGAAGACGGTGAAGCGCTGTGGAAGCCGTCAGAGTAGAAACCGCTCGTTTGTTCCTTAGAGTAACTACCCTCTTCCATAGGTTCAGATTTCTGTAACAAAGATATCGAAGTTGTTCGTGATTTTTATTCAGTCAGTGTGTATAATTAACTGGTAGGTTTTGTAGTTAAGAACTGATGAGTCACTCAGATGCAGAGAAACAATAATCGATTTTTCTGCACCCAAAGGTAGAAGGTTCTAGCGAACCTGATACCTGTCTGTAACTTGTATAGAGTAGGATAGTCACTTACCACGATAGGAGGCGGTTGCAGCAGTGCGGCCCATGGTTGCGCGTGGGCTGCGTGGGCGGGCGGCATGCCGGCGGGCGGCGCGCAGCTCAGCATGCCTGCAACAACACCAGTGTTACTACGAGTACTCTGTGCTGCGAAAAGCGGCTTCTAACGTCCCGGGATCCCTGTCCTAGCCCAGTTCCAACAATTTTAAGATAAAGCAACAGAAATGTTAACCGCGGTGACGTTTAAAAAAAAAACAAAATTCGTTCTTTGCATATTTTTATTTCACTATATTTGTTACCAGAAAGACAAAAAAATCTTTATCATTCTTTAATCATCATTTTTTTATAAAATACCATCGTATATTTTTTCCTTTAAATTGTTCTGTATTTACTGCATCATTCAAAGTCATAAAACGTAATAGATTATGGAGAATAACTAGTTAAATTTAAGAAACTGTGCTTCTGTTACAGTTCTTATAAACTTAAAACAATATTATTTAAACAAAGCGATGATTATTTTTTTAAACGGTTTTATTTAAATGAGTAAGTTTGTAACTAAATATTATGCTAATATTTTTAGAAAACACTTGAAAGACAAAGAAAGTTCAATATACCATACCTAAATAAAAACAAAAACAAATTGAAATTTAAATGCAAGTTGTTCATTTAAAAATACTTATTTTATGGTCAGTATTTTTTATAATCATATTTAGTAAAAGTATAGTTAGGTATGTAAAAGTCGCCAATGATTGCAAAAATAAATATAAAACTATATCCATTGTTAATAGGTCCATTGGTATCCATTGGTAATTGATGATGTCACCATTTTCCCGTGAGAATATAGAGCGTTATAAATTTTCAAACGTAAGCTTAATTGCGTTTTGCTGATGAAGCATCCTTGCTACTAATAAAGAAACAAATCTGTCGTGCGGCATACACATTCCTCGTATTATTAAACAGCCTCATTAGATAATAACTGTCTCACAAATATTACGCTTTTATTTGGTATCATATGATAAGATATGTAGTGGTTTTGTTTTAAATGAGTGTACCCACAATTTTTATCTAAAATGTTAGGTTTCTGAGGACCTACAATCGCTTTTTAGTAAACCCTAGGGTGCATTGGTAAGATAGGTAATTGCTGTACGCGCCTGTATATAATACCTAACCAGCTTCTAGAAATCTTAAGAGGGGGCTAAACCCTACCCTACCTATACACGTATCACGTAAAATAAGAAATATTAAAAGTATGTAATTACAAGAAAAACAATTAAGTTTGTCTACTTTTCAAGAAGTTGGTAATACATACAATCAAAATAAATGGTAGGTAGTCAATCAAACATGTAAGATAACCGAATCTAAGAATAATTTCCGTTAATTTTAAATCAATGTTCATAAATAAATATTGTAGGTAAGTAGGTAGTAAATATATCAAGACCCTTTCAATTAATTCCTAAGAATATATATTTTAAGATTAGATTTAATACGATATGACGAGGAAGATGTTACAAGGTACAGGTATCTACTTCATATTAAAAGAAAAACTTAATATATTAAATTCATACCTTTTTAAACTCTCGGTTTTCGTCAAAAACACAAAGCACAAAAAAAACTTGTAAACATTGGATTCACTAGAATGTCTTAATGTCGCGTGAGTTGAAACGGTAAAAAGTAATTTTATTTAGAGTAAACACTTTTTGAGACAACCCTTCGTTGCGGCGGCCGGGACCAGTGTGACCGCTTCTGCGTGCTCCTTGCAATACACTGAACAAAAAAACTGTCAATTTTTATGCCCCAAACATCGATATTGTATTCTACATTCGTAGGCGACGAGTTTTCTCGAGTAAAAGAGACAGATGTATGCACTGATACGTGTGTTTCTTTCATACACCCTCAGCCTATTTTATTCGAGCCAATACGACGCGGCCGGAGTTTGCACGGGGAGGGGATTAAGTTATTAAGTTATTGTTTATACGATATTTATGAATGATAAAAAATAACCGTTGTTCAATTAATCTGACCACAAATAAAGATATACTTGCGTCAACTTTAAGTATTACGTGCTTGTGAGGTATACATAGAAGAAGGTAACAGAAACGGTGGTTTTCCTGCGCTGATAATGACCTCATCACTCATCAATTATATTTATACATACAAATGACTTGAACCTATCACTAAATGCTGCCTTTACCTGCCTATGTAGGTTTGTGTACTGTTTTATTTTCCACTTAAGTAAAATACTACTTTTGTCGTAGATATTGATTGGTAGACACGTGTATTACTACGTTTACATTCTTAATACTTATAGATGATGCATATTTGTAAATAAGCTCAAGCATATCTCATCCTAAAACGAAAGTTTCAAAATAAAGATAAATATAAGTTATGAGTTTAAATAGTAGGTAATAATCAGTTCCTCCAGAAGCTAGGCGTCTCATACATAATTATGAATCAAATTCAATATTCCATTCGTAACCAACCGTGGTCGTTTCGATATAGTTTTATTTAAATGTTACCAGAGACAAAAAAACATTATTCATTAAACTCAATTATAATTGATTTTTACTTCGATTGAGGAGACATCTCCAATCTACATAGTTTGTGGTCTGTAAAAATTGAAATATATTTTATCTCCTTACTGAAGTACCTTGTTCCTTAAATTCCTTAATTGACTTGAGCTATCCAAGTTCTGATTAATATCTTCGATATGCTGCTAATGTTTAAATAGGTTTTGTGTCTTGTTTTTAATGGGTACATAGTTAGTATTTAGTGTAAAGTATAGTTTAGGTTAATATTATTCTTACTTATTCGTATAATACATACTTATATAATTATTAAAGTCTTCTTTAACCTTGAGTGTGGTTATTTTGTTATGTTAATTATGTTCATATTTTGCGATGAAACTTACATTGATTTTTTTATTACACACTTTTATTTAGCTTGACCCCGGATATCAAATACTGTACGCTAAATTTCATCCACCTTCCGGTATCTAATTAAGCTGAAATTTGGCATACTTCCGTAATTTACATGACGATTCAATAATAAACTAATAAGGAACTGATCTGATGATGTAGTCGTAAGGTCATCTAGGGAACTCCTCAAGGAAGGAATGCAACCATATCAAGTTAGGGCTCATTAGAAAGGCCTCGAGAAGCAATTGATAAATGTGCAAAGAACAGAAGGTACAGTCAGCAATAAAAAATTGTATCAAAAATATTTTTGGGAGTTACTTGTGCGACACTTACTATGCGACAAAAATGCATAGACAAATACGTAGGTAGGTAAAAGTTTTATTTGACAACCAAAGTGTTCTTACTGGTTATATCGAGTTTTACACTAATGTATAAAGCGATGTTTCGAGAGTGTAGGCACAGTATGTTCTTTGGAGGTGATAAATTAGACGCATTTATTAATATAAAAGTGGAATTGTGCATATTATATTGATGATATGTGTTTTAGAGCAATATGTTTGTATAAAGTATTTAATCAGGCTTAGTATTAGTTGCTTCGTCACACAAGGGCGTTGCGGAGCGTAGAGGGGCGCGCGTAGAGCTTTTTACGCCGGCCCACCGACCAATCGCAATGCCGCTAAAAAAGGGAATGTGCTTTAAGTTTTTTATAGTCCTTCGCCAGGTGCTACATATGTACCTATTCTTTCAGTTCCAATAAGGCATATATTATTTTTTTCACTGAACTATGTACCTATAGTTTTAAAACCAAAGAGTTTTATTATTTTTAATAATATATCGTAAGTAAGTCTCTAAATTAAAAGTAATACAATATAAAAACACAATAAGCGATATCGCGTGCGATATCTTTTCTTTTGTTTTATATTATGCCTTATAGCAGAGCTTGAATTTGAAAAAACTGTGCGCATCGAAAAAAAGTTGAGAATTTTTGGCCATGGATAGAGTGAAATTTTTGGACCTTCACGTCAAAATTAGGGGTCCCATGCAATATGCAATTACTCTCTGGTTAAGGCTGCTAGGGGTTGTGTGGTATCATTTCCGTATGACGTATTCATTTTTGATAATAAAAAAGTAAAAATCGAAATTTAAAAAAAGCTCTGCAGAGAGGAAAAACACTCAAAAAAAAAATATTTTTTAGAACGTTATATAACTAATAAATATCGTTTATTTTTAAATACAAAAAAATATTATAAAGAAGCATATTTAATGCAGTTTTTAAATATATACAATTTTAAACCTTTTACTACACAAAAACTACGCGAAAAAAAATCATTCGCGTCGTGGTGTATATGTTTGTACTGAGAGGAACCCCTATACTATTAGTCAATAGTTGTTAAAGTAAGCATAAAATGAAAATATATTGTTCACTTCAGAAGCTCGAAACTCTTTGATGCCTAAAAACAGTGTGTAAAGTTCGATCTTGCTGCGAACGTGAGACAAAATGACCTTTAAGTGATTTTAAAATTTGAATGTCTATTCCGCGGGCTGGATCTAATACAGTTTTGAAATACATTGAGATTATTCGCGTTTTTTCTCGTCGTTAGTCAGATATTGTTTGTTTGTTTAATAAATTATACGTCTTTGGGTCAACAACTTACATATGTCTACCAAATTTCAACTCAATCGGTCCACAGAGCTGCGGTCGGCTGTGACAGAGGGACGGACAGGAAAGCGAGTGATCCTACCTATATAAGGGTTCCGTTTTTTCCTTTTGAGGTACGGACGGAACCCTAAAACTAATAAAACCTACAAGATTAACACGTAAGTAAATAATATTTATACTTCCTAAAATTATTTAAACGCAATAAAATAAGTTGTTGAATTCGATGTCTTTTTTGTGTTATTAACTAATTATTGAGTAAATTGAATTAAAATGTATAATTATAGAGGCATAAGGTTTTACAAGAGTAAATAGTATCAGTGACTTTAATGTGTTCTCGCTGCTGAGGTGAAAAATTGTATGTGCAACACGAGAACACAGTTAATTGATCTTGTTCTTTTAAGTCCCTCAAGATTCTAAATTATAAAATTAAAATCTTTCGCTTTGTCAGGACTCAAAATTATACTCGAGGTAAATATGAACTTATCTCTTATCTTGTTGCACAAATAACTATTTCTAATGTCAACCAATGCAGAAATATTTTAATTTGTACTTTACATCCAAGGGGGATGTAAAGTACATCCCCCGCTTGTGATCATTTGTTTTAGATAAACAATGTTTAGTTGTATTTTCAGCTAATATACCTATACTCTAGGCTTAGTTCAAATAATGAATGAGGGTAGAACACCTTTACCGAATCTATAACTCAATAATTTTAAACAAAAAAGAACCGACTTCACTTAGCCTCCACCTTTCCAAAAGCAAATGCTCGAGCTGCTATAAAAATACTCAAATAAATATAATAGCTGAAGAGTTTCCTCGATTTCTCCAGGATCCCATCAGATCCTGACCTGGTTACAATGGGACTTGACTGTGAAGTATACTCTTTTAAACAAAAAAAGAATTTTACAAATCGGTCTAGCCGTTTTCGTATAATCGGTGAACATACATAAAAAATATAGCAAAAACAAAGAACCCGACGAATTGATAACCTCCTTCGAAATCTTGAAGTCGGTTGAAAAGAAACACCTTCCAAGACCTGCGAAGAGTTTTCCACAAGGAGAATAGGCATGATGACACATGTTGAATTATGCAATAAAATTTAGTTGATAGGATGCAAAATGATCAATATATCCAACTAAAGTGAAAATTTATAAATTCTATTGAAATGGCTCAAAGATATCAAGCTGCAAAATTACTAAATTTTACGATTTTTTAAAGTGCGAAAGTAAAAAAAAAAACAATGATACCATTCTATTTTTAACATTTTACTGTAAAATAAATTGTATAGCAACCAATAGCAATTTCATATTTTTTCCATACTTTAAAAAGAGCGACTACGTGATCGTGACGTCACTTTTGCACGTCATTTTGTTAGGAGCGTTTTGAGAAACAAATGCAAATCTCGGACTTTAAGTCTGATTTCTGACTTTTGTGTTGCTTTAACGCAATTGTCCCCATATAGACATTTGATCCTCACAACAAAACGAATCGATTGATACCATACATGAAAAAAATTCACCATGCCTATTGATTAAAACATCTGTAGGTACTTAATTAAAATGATAATAGCCTCGCTCGCTCTAATATTTTGGTGAGAGAAAGAAGCCTTGAGTTTGATACCAATGAGGTGTCATGTCAAAAAAAATGAATACGCCTAGTTGCCAGAATGCATCGCGCGGGACGGGTTTGCTCGGTATAATTACCCGAATACTTAACGGTACTAACTCGTTGGCTTCAAATGTCAATTTCAATTAATCGCGGCGCCGTATACATGCTTTGTAGTGTTTTTCAATTAGAAGAATTTTCTTAGCGTCTAGTATTAATGTTATTTTAATACTTCAGTGATTAACGGGCAAGGAATTTGTGACTGGTAACGGTACATTATTAAAGCATTATTATTTTAAAGCTGTGCTGATATACAGGGTGCGTGGTTTAACTAAAGGAAATAATTGATAATCAGGTTCATCAGTAATAGTCTTGAATTGAAATCGCATTAATAAATGAATTGAGTAATAATATAAATATTTCCTTAATAAGATGAATCGCTCAATCATTGTTATGCCCTTTTGATATACAATACAATATGGTTTGTCAAAACTCTGAATTTCACTTGAAAGCAGGCTCAATTCTCAAATATCTCGCATTAAATAAAGCTCGTGACTAGTGATGTGTCGCGGGAATACTCCCTTATTTCCGGGAATATTCGCCAAATGGGGGAATATTTAAATACAGGTTACGCAAAATAAAATAGAAACATTAGAATAAAATAAAAACAAAATTATAAAAAAAAAATGGTTCAATTAATAATATAACAAATATTTTTATTGAAAGTGTGTATAAAAAAAACAATTAATTAGAAACTAAACTAAATAAGAATTAAAATTACCTATGAACTTAAAACTAGCACTACAAAAACTAAAAGTCTAACTCTAAAATTGGCCCCTGTGGCATTGTGCCAAGGACGCTGGCAGCATTTCCCCGCTGTATAGCAACGCTTATGCTTTGAGCGAGGAAGCTGCCAGCTCTCTTGTCCCCAGTGACGTCGACCAACCGCTTGGCGAGGTTGCGGAACAGCTCATGAGCCGCAGGGCCCCACGGACCAAGGGTCTCAACACCAAAAGCAACAAAGTTGTAGTTGGCGTCGAGACCCCTATACTTCCGTCTCTTAAGAGCCTCTGCGGCCTCTGCCGCCGCGCCGGCTTTGCTTATAGTCCCGCGAAGGTGAGACGGAGCCAGAGTGTCCACGCAGGTAGCGTCCCACACCAGTATCTGTCCCATCTTCCACGGGATCAGTGACATCCCGTCTGGTCTCTTGCCATCGTCTCTGGCGATTCCGACCGGCTCTAGGACCGCCGGTACGTTGACGGTGGCAAGGGACCGTTTGAGGATGTCGTTCAGCGCGGCGTGGCGAGAGAACCGGCCCGCACTTTTTTGGCAAGAAAGTAAGTCCGTGGTGCCCTAGCTGGTCGACGTCACTGCCACAGTGACATTTGTGCGGAGCACATATTTATCTTGACCCCCAAGCGAAGCCCGACCGCCAGTCGGAGCGTATTGGGTTCCATGAATGTACCTACGTTAGGCGAGGGATACGCGCTCAGCCAGTGGCCAACCTCCTTGCATCCGACGGCAGTCAGTCTCGCGCGTTCGGAGCCTGAGCTCTGATCTAAAAGATTAGTGTATATTAATTTGGATTTTATATCGTCACAGCTCCTTTGGGATTTGGAATTTACAGGGACATTTTGGCCCAGGCAGGCGGACAACCAAGCATTTCTAGGGTCGCCCAGACCCTCGATCTCGTACTCTGCAGAGGAAACCCTTAGAATTTTTCCTACGAGACCGAAGGAGCTGTGGACAGACGATAGAAAAGCCGGTAGCGCGACACTAGAAATTTTGCGCAATCCAAGCCCGCCGTACCGGACGGGCAGGGAAGCTTGACACCAGGATTGTTCGCTGAGCTGTAAATTTAGGATTAGTTCCACGTTGGTTTTAAGTAACGAATCTATTGGTATTAATAAATTTTGGTGTTTCCAGAAAGGGCTACAGCGAAGCATTTGAATTTTAAAATAAAAAGGGCCGAATGTGGGCTTATTTCTAATAATCGATCCGCGCAATTTTGGAATTTTGAAATAGTACTGTTAATAAAGTTTGGAAAAGAATCTTCGAAAATTGGCGTCCCTAGGAGGCTTAATGAGTCCTTTGTGATAATGTTAATATTCGGCGTTAAATTGTTAAACTTTTCTCCGATGTCGGAATGGTTTAATTTCGTACTGTGAATATAGAGCTCGCATTTGTTGTGATTCAATTCTAAACCGATAGATTTGAATTTTGTAATGAGGGTCGAAAGGTCTGAGAGTACTGCGTCCAAATTGCCTCCTAAGGTGCCGTCATCCAAGTACCAAACATTGAATTAAGAAGTTAAATTTTGAATAATGGAGTTAATGGCCAAACTGAAGATAGCTGGCCCGAGGGGATCACCCTGCTGGCAACCAACTTCTGATGAGAGTTGATGGTTACGGTACATTAATTTAGAAGGATCGGCATAGCAGTGAAGGAGGTAGTTATAAAGTTCCGGAATAGTATTTCTGATTTCGGCCAGCAGGATATCTCTGTTCACTGAATTAAAAGCATTCTTTACGTCAATTTTTACCAGTACCTCACATTGGTCACCACTGAGGTAAGTGCGGAGTGCATGCACAGCAGCTTCGCAACCACCTCTTGTACCAAAACCTAGTTGTACTGGCTCAAATTGACGCTGTAATTTTGAAATTATATGGCGGACTGCAATTTTGGAAGCTACACGTCTAATGGTGGATCCAACCGCAATTGGTCTCACACCACCATCTTTTTTTGTGAGAGCTATGAGATTAGCACAATAAAGAATAGGGATCACTTCTGCACTGATGCTGCCACTCAGCATGAGGTTCACCATTTTACATAAAGACTATGAGTTTCTGACCCGCATCGCCCACGCCGTGTGCGGTAAGATCTTTGAGATGTTGTGGTGTGATACCGTTCAAACCTGCCGCCGAGCCTGTTTTCAAACTAAGAATTGCATTCGTTATTTCTTTCTCATCGACGCGGAGGCAGTCTTGGATTGCAGTTGGGGGGTCCAGGAATAAAGGTGTGGTTAGAGCTGGGGGATGTTTTGAACGTAGGGCCGAAAGGGTGTCCGGGCGAAAGTACGTCACTAGAAAATATAATCCTGGCAGCGCCTTTTAGATCTCCGTCGCTTATTTTGTTCTCTACGCTTTTTATACGGTCAAATGTTGGAGGTTTACTGTTTCTTTATTGCGACATGTCAGCGGCTAAAACTAAAGGGGTTGAGCAGTTATTTTTAATTTTTTGTTTGTCCTCGGCGGTCGCATGCAAAGTGTAGTAAGAGAAAGTGAGGAAGTTTCTCCAGGACTCATAGTTGTTCACCTCTACGCACTCGTCAATTAATTGTGATAGGTGAGTAGCGACTGTGATCCTAGCTCCGCGTGGAATTCTTTTTGTGATGGCTATGTTGTTTTTAAGGTAACTGAGATGTAAGTGCAAATTATTTGGTTGGGGTTGGTTATTTAGGGGGGGCGATGCATGACTTGAAGGCACAGTGAGAGTGGGAGAAATATTCTGTGACAAGCAGTTTCTGTGGACCTTCGTGACATGTATATTCAGACCACGGGAGGTTTGGAATGATTTAGGACATATATGGCATAGGTGGTTTGTTATGACTAAGGGTTGGGTCAAGGTATGCATCCGCACTTAAAACGGGGATTAAATGGGTTACAGTAATATTGTATATGAATATAAAAGCGTACTTACGTAAGACTAAACACTTACTTAAAAGATAATTTACAATAATTACGAAACACAACAAACAGCACAAAAATGTCAAGGATCTGCTGTCACAATTGAGTATTAAGATGTCTCGTCCTGATTTTTTTTTTTCATATTTTTTGAACTCCTGATTATAGAAGAATGAGACAATTTTTTAGAAATTCGGGACGTTTATTTCTGAAAAAAGATTCTTAATAAAAATGGTACAAGAAACCTCAAAGTTATTTTTTAATACCTATTGATTCATGTGCTGCAAGTTGATACTAGCAAAAAATAAATAAATTTATATTAAGTTATTATTATTATTAATTATTATTAATAGCCTATAGTGTGTCCCACTGCTGGGCAAAGGCCTCCCCCCTCGATTTCCATATATTAAGTTACATAATAATAAATATATCAACTCTTTTATAAATCTAAATCAACAAATTATAATTTACATATGGTTTATAACTCACGGATACAATGACTGCGACATAAGTGCGACTTAATAAAGCTAAACGTGACAATTTACAAGCGGAGTTGCCGAGTTGCTCAAATACACGTGCTAGTACGGTTCAGGCCGTCGGTCAAAGGTGTAGAGTACGGCGGGTTAACGACCTCTGTCCGGACGTACCCACTCCGAGACAGGGCGTGTATCCGGGCTTCCTCGCGTGCTCTTCCCGTCGTCTGCCACCCTGGTATGCTCAGCTGGCCCTCCTGCCCGAGAAACCGGTGGGCCAATAAATACAGGATGGGACTGTCGGGTTTGTGCAGTCAAGGATAATAGGAATGACAGGAGGTAAAACCAGACCGAATACCAGCATCGTGCCCAGCGTGAGGAGGAGGATAGATAAATACTTTGTGTAAATATATACGATGGGATGGTGACTGCGTGTAAATACATAAGTTGCGTTCATTGCATTATGATCTGTAGTCTAGCAGTTGGACTAGGTTAGCCGTACTCATTTTCTGGTTGTGGTCAAGTTATTCTCTGGTTCGAGTAGCCAATCCATGAGTAAAAAAAAATAGGTCTCACTCTTTCACTTGCTCTTCGTGTAGAGTTGTAGACCATTGCTCAGCGCAGCAAGTGCGTATAGGTCTTCAGTCAATGAGTCTATAGCATAGTTTGTGGACTTGTACCCAATCCGTTATTGTCTCGTCTTCCAGCATCTCATGTATTTTTTAGACGGTTCATTAGATACGTTGCGTCTATCATTTTTTTTAGGATATAGTATGTTGTTCGTATTTCCTTAGCTGTGATCTGTTGGTGCTTGTGAGAACCCTGGATTTCAGACCGTAGGCCATAGAAAGTGCGATAACTATTTTATTAATTAATATTTACCTCGTTGTACACTACTCAATTATATATTTTTGACTAAACCAGGTCCGGATTATGGCGTTTGTTGACGTATCTTGTCCCAATTGCTGCTTGTCGAATGCTTGCTGTTGTTATTTATGTGTCAATGTACCCAACAGTAGCGGTGCATCAAAATAGCCGCCGAATAGAAGACGGAGCAAATTCAGCCGACTGTCTCTTCGTAGCCTGTAGAAATGGTGTTCAATCTTCCTGCGATTGGGCAAATCGAAGGGAGTAGAGTTCCATAAGTAAGACGTACCGCTTATAAATTATAACTTGTAGCTTTATTAAATAAGCTCAAATAAACGCATGGACGGATGAGCAGGCATAAAGAAAAGTATGACGCAACTATAAGAGTTTATTTTTGCCGTTTTGAGTATGGAACCCTAAAAAATATTTAAATATAATTATTTTTCTTTCGATTAGGGGATCATTCCTTGCAACTAAAGAAATATTTACTAAAGCAAAGGGAATATTACCGGGAACATTGGGATTAACCCAGGAAATGTTGGAAATTCACTCAGAAATATTGGGAATTTACTTTTCCAGTAGAGTTATTGTGCTTTATGTCCCGGTAAAGAGTTTTGTGGCCTTCATTTTAACCAATTCCTTGAAAATACATTGTGTCATACAACAATTTCAAAATTCCCCAATATTCCCTTGAGGTAGGAATATTCCTGGGCATATTCATACCTGGGTAATATTCCCGAAAACGGCACATCACTACTCGTGACACATACCTATCGGCGGTGATCGTAATCTTAGATAGTAATCTTACACTTCATAAGTTCATAACCATTAGAATTATTATAAACTTGAATAATAGTTATCACTAATTAATAAAATTTGCCTTAACACATCTATCTAAATAAGCCCTATTTAATTAACTACCGGCATAATTTTTAGAGCAAGGGATGCAATCGCCTAATTAGTGATTAACAATTTTAATTTAGGTTCACTTTGTGGCGCAAGAAACAAAACAGATGCTTAACAAGATTGATATTTCGTTATAGGTACGAAGCTTTATATGTCAATTATATCGTTGAAACATCTTATATGCTACATTATTATTGGATATTAGAAACTCTTTTTTTTTTTGCTTGTCTTATAAATATTAGACCTGCCATTAAAGCCGTGCTACCTTTGTTTTTATGTAGTAGCTAAAACATCCACCTATAATGGGGGCGACGAACAACTTTTGTAAACATTTACCTTATTACGGTACCGTTAATATTCATAATTTTTATGAATGAAATAAAACAACCCTAAATCAACATATTATGTTACATATTTAAGTAGGTTTCTTTTCAAACATCCAATAAAATAGCTAAAATGAATAAAACCATTAATTAAGCGATACTTAGCAAATATATAGTTCATACTAATTGTCACCGAAGCGGCTTAACGGATTTTATAACTACACGGACTGTCCTAATTAGTGAGTACTCGTTTAGATAAACTCGACTGCATTGTAAAAACGCTAACAATAGGTGCTCAATTACAAACTGCGATTTCATTATTCATATAAGGTATTTAATTAGTTAACGTAAAATCATACTTTTACTAAGTTCGAGCAGTATCCCATAAAGGTATAAAATAGAATTTAGTAAAAAAACTATCCAGTCAGAAAATATAGGATATAGCGAATTAGGTGCTCGCACGGATACTAACGGCAACGCAGAGATAGAATGCCTTCTCGTTCATCGCGTACTGAAAGTGCCCTCATGGAAAGCATCGAGTAAAAAGTAATGCCCTCGGCTTTTATGGCTCTTGGGAGTAATGGTCTTTATAGCAGAGGGGCCTTAGATACAAAATAACACTACAAATGATTAAAATTTATATATCTTCGTCCAAATTCACAATTAAGAAGCGGCACAGTAACACGTGCAACAAAAGTACGTAATTAGGTACGCTAGGTCCTTAGGCAATTCAAGATATTATATTAAATTGTCTAAAAAATAAAATTGCCGCAATACATAAAGACTGACAGACAGCGCACTGCCTAAAACGTTGAAGTTAAGAGCTTGGAATTTAGGAATTTCGATTCTTATTCAGTTTATGTTTTACCATATAAAACAAGGTTTTAAAAATATTGTATAATTAGCGTAGAAATGACTTTAAGGTGTTTTTCATTAAATTATTCTCATTCTTCAAATTTCATGAAACTCCGCAAGACAATTTTTTTTGAAATACCTGAGGGTGAAAAATTTGGACGACTCCTACGCGGACGAAGGCTAGTACATTTTTGTGAATGATCTATGTATCTGGAGACTCTATAGTCTCCAGATACATAGATCAGTCCACTCCAGATACAAAATCATGGACCAAGTGGTCTATACCACTAGTTCCATGATTCTAGATTCGAGTGTATGGAAAAATTGGCATAATTAAAGGGCAACTTTTATGAATTGGTATGTGTACATCATAGACCAAAGTTAATTTTCAGTAACCCTCCGTACCCCTCCTACGTGAACTTCATCCCCCCGCAGGCCCGCAAAGGTCTCGAAACGCGGTTTTTTTCAGTTTCTGAGAAAACTATTCAAGATACAGAAAAAACGTAAAAAAAACGAAATGATCCTTAATCAACTTTGTATCAACCGTTCATACAAAATAAAGTCATAATGTTTATAGTTTAGGAGTAATCTGTAATCAAAAATGAGGATTTAAAGCATTTGACGTTTAATGCTCCTTTTAAAACGAGTTATCTCAATAATACTAACCTAAGCGCCATAATACCTGAGGATGAATTAAATAATATAATTTTATCTTCAAAACAAGGTACTTTTTATTATTTTTTTTTAACCGACTTCAATTTCATAGAAGGAGGAGGTCTGTATTCGGTTTGGGCTTTTTTTATGTATGTTCACCGATTACTCCGAGACGCGTGGTCCGATTTGAATAATAATTTTTTTGTTTGAAAGGATATACTTCCAAGGTGGTCCCATATTAATCTGGTGCTGTTCTGATGATGGGATCTATGAGGAATTGAGGGAACTCTTCAATTTTTAAAGGCACATGTATGGTGATTTGGGTGTTTTCTTAAGCAACTCGAGAGTTTTCTCTCGAAAACCACCAATTTGATGAAGTGGACCTGATAATGATGATTGTTTTGATGATAATGATGATGATTTTTTTAATGTAGGATGTTCAGCGATTACTCCGAGACCCGTGGTCCGATTTGAATAATTCTTTTTATGTTTGAAAGGATGTACTTCCAAGGTGGTCCCAAATTAATCTGGTGCTGTTCTGATGATGGAATCCACGAGGAATTGAGGGAACTCCTCAATCTTTAAAGGCACATGTATGGCGATTTGAGTCTTTTCTTAAGCAACTCAAGCATTTCCTCTCGAAAACCACCAATTTGATGGAACGGACCTAATGATAAAGACCACATATGACATGTGGAACTTTCCTTAGTTTAAGCGGGTGTATTATGAACTTTTTCTTATACGTCTATACCGATTATTCCGAGACCCGTTGTCCGATTTGAGTAATATTTTTATTGTTTATAAAGAGTTACCTCGAAAGTAGCGGACTAATTTGGTTGGACCTGATGATGGGAATCCATGAGGGATTGAGGGAACTCTTCAATTTTAAAAGGCTCATGTATGGTGATTTGAGTGTATTTTTAAGCAACTCGAGTGTTTCCTCTCGAGAACTACCAATTAGATGGAGAGGACCTGATAATGAAAACCGCAGATGACATGTGGAGTCCCTTCCATAAATAGCTATTTGAATTGGGTAAACATTGTGTTAAAGAAGGAAGCAAATTTAGTTTATGTCGAAAGAGCTGATTGAGATCCCGAGAAAGCGTAGCAAAAGATTCTACTATTTAATTTATAAGCCTGAGCGTAGCGAGGGCGTTTAAGGCACGAGGTGCAAAGTTAATAACGTCAATCTCGTGTGGCACATATAACTCTTCACCTCAGCCGAAGGCTTCACACCGACTACATCTGCATCGCTGACCGACTGCACCGCGCACCCTCGGGTTTTGATTTCCACCTCAATCAGACTAGTGATACCTATTACGACTATTTTATTTTATATGCGTCCTAAACGCGGGGGGTGGTACAGTCGACTACAAAGAGATGTATCCACTTTTGGACCATATTACAACGCAATAAGGTGAAAAGTGGATACATCTCTTTGTATTTGTCTGTACATTATTAACCGACTTCAATTTCATAGAAGGAGGAGGTCTGTATTCGGTTTGGGCTTTTTTTATGTATGTTCACCGATTACTCCGAGACGCGTAGTCCGATTTTAATAATTATTTTTTGTTTGAAAGGGTCTACTTCCAAGGTGGTCCTATTATTAATCTGGTGCTGTTCTGATGATGGGATCTATGAGGAATTGAGGGAACTCCTCAATTTATAACGGCATATGTATGGTGATTTGGGTGTTTTCTTAAGCAACCACCAATTTGATGATGTGGACCTCATGATGATGGTTGTTTTGATGATAATGATGATGATTTTTTTTTTATGTAGGATGTTCAGCGATTACTCCGACACCCGTGGTCCGATTTGAGGAATTCTTTTTTGTTTGAAAGGAACTACCTCTAAGATAGTTCCACATTAATCTGGTGCTGTTCTGATGATGGGATCCATGAGGAATTGAGGGATCTCCTCAATTTTTAAAGGCACATGTATGGTGATTTGGTTGTTTTTTTAAGCAACTCAAGCATTTCCTCTCGAAAACCACTAATTTGATGGAGTGGACCTTATGATGAAGACCACATATGATATGTGGAACTTTCCTTACATTGAGTAGGTATTATGAACTTTATGTAATATATCTTAACCGATTATTGCGAGATCCGTTGTCCGATTATGATAATTATATAACCACTAAAAATGGAAAAATAAAAACTTTTTACAAAACAAAGATAAACCGATTTCAAAAAGTATAAAATAAATTATTATATTATTTATATGCGTTACAAACTGATATGTTTGAAGTCGGTGCCAAGCCAAAAAGTTACAATACCGGTCAAATCAGCTTCAAGTCTGAAAATCACAAAACATATCGATACCTACTTACATTGCAAAGGTGAATGTGAATCTATCTGTTACATTTTCACGTCTAAACCACTAATCCAATTTTGATGAAATGTGGTACCCATGTCTATATATTCTGATACACGTCTACTTTGTCAATAATCAGAAAAAGACGGCAAATAAAAAAATAATCATGTATGGTTGACCTTCCATCCAAAATTTGAAATATCGCGCCTTTTTCTACTGAAAAGGTGGGTCCCACACACCCGGTGTGTCTGAGTATAGAAAGATCAATCTAGCCATTGAATTCCTTTACACTTCGATATTACACCTTAAATGAAGTAGGATAAATAATTCAAACCGAAGCACGGGCTCCGTTCGAGATATGGTTAGTCCGAAACTAGTAAAAAAGTTTATTAAGAAACATCATAAGACGCATGATTATACTTTCTTTCTGTACTTGAATGAGAACCTACGTGCAGTCAATACCGTATTAGAACAGTTATATAGTATGAAGAACAATTAACTGACCAAATACCCCTCGTTCATATTAACTGTTTTGTAATTTTCAGACTTGAAGCTGATTTGACCGGTATTATAACTTTTCGGCTTGGCACCGACTTCAAACATATCAGTTTGTAACGCATATAAATAATATAATAATTTATTTTATACTTTTTGAAGTCGGTTTATCTTTTTTTTGTAAACAGTTTTTATTAAACTCTTACTACCGCCTAACTTCCACCGAATCCCATCGACCTCACTCCTACGCCAGTCCTACCGTCTCTTACCCTACTCTACTCCCACTGTTTCGTACCCCAGTCCTACCATTTCCCACTACTCTCCTACTATCTCCCACCCCACTCCCACTCTCTTTCTCCCCTATCCTACTCTCTTGCACCCATCACCCATCGACTTCACTTCCATCGACTTTAGACCAAATAATTAAACGTCAAATGCTAAAAATGCAAATTTTTGGTGACAGATTACTCCTAAACTATAAATAATATGGCTTTATTATGTTTAGACGGTTGATACAGAATTTATTAAGGATCATTTCGTTCCAACACGCTTTTTCTGTAATTTGAACAGTTTTCTCAGAAACTGACAAAAACCTAGACCTTTGCGGGAGTGCGGGAGGGGTATGGAGGGTTATTGAAAATGAACTTCGGTTTATGACGTCCCACATCCCAACTTATAATAGTTGCACTTTAATTTTACCATTGTTTTGCTAATTTTCCTGAATTACACGACAGTACTCGAGTCAGCGATTGTAACAATGTACCAGAATAACCTAAAGATTGCCTGCAAACTGGGCCACTACTATATACAGTATATACTCGGCATTACTTTGGATATTCTTCGCCCACAGGACCGTTGGCCCCCTCGCATAAAAAATGATTGCACCTTCAAATCTATCCCGAGGCAGGGTCGCTCCCCAGGGTCGCAGCCTCCCGCTCACCCTCCGGCCTCCTCCTCCGTAATGTGTTACTCCCCCGCGTCCGTTACGTACTCGTATATGAATAGCTCTGCCTTGTGAAAATAATTATTTCGAGTGTGTCTTGGTGATTGCGGTTACTCGGATATTTAAAAACTTTAAGAAAACTGGATTATTTTTTAACCGGAAAGATCTTTACGTTATTTTGATTTTTGGGACACACCGTAAGTAACATTTGCATACTTTGCATTTAAATTTGGTTAAGTAGCAATTTTCTCTCCTCACACCCGCCTTTGTGTTTCGAAGTCTCATTCAAGGAAAACAAATGTTCAATGGCATTTTTGTTGATACTTCAACTGTTTTGATAAAAAAACATCATGAACAACTGCAATTCAGAATTTACAAGTGTGGTGGGATTTCCACTTCCGTTATTTGGAGCCCTGTAAAACCTACATACATGCTAGTTTCACGTTTTCTGCCAGATGGAACCATACTTTTAGTGAAGAACCCAACCCCGACAAATATTTTCCTGTTACATCTGAAAAATATCACTCATGAGCAGTGCATGATCGTAGATTTTCCAACATTTTTGGTATAGTGCTAGGGTTAAATTTGATGCTATTAAATTCTTCGAACCAAGAATCAAACAAAATCAAAGCCATTTATAAGAGAACTAAGTAATAATGTAGAGATGGCTGGTAATTAAATAATAATTTCACAAAAAAACGTCATTACACCGGTTGTGCTGAAAAATCACTGCTTATGAGTTTAGTTGATGAATTGTTGACATTATTGTAATACTATGAGATTTTTTTTATTGTTTACGCGTACTAATTAGGACAAGGCAATGACTAAGTATTTTTATGGAATTTTTGGTTGGTTTATATGATAAGAGAAGGGTGTATTCAATTTCATAAAACTCATCAGATTTTCCGAAGGTAAGCTCTGCACGCGCTTCCATACGTGGCATATCGCTTACGTCAGACAATTCTTGAAAAAAAAGTCCCAAGATATTTTGAATTGTTTGCTACAACGTGTACAATGTAAGTACATACTTCATATTTGAACAATTACACGTAAATTGTATATTTACAACGTACGCCAACTTTCTGTTCAGTGGTCTGGGTACCTACAGAGATTGCACCTGAACTAACTCAATTCTCTATCATGTGCGTGTGCACCACAGACAGAAATAAATAAAATATGTATTTTAATAAGCAAACATATGACGGTATACGAATGTTAAGCAAAAATATAACCAGGTATTTATACAAGGGTATTTCAGTTGAATAAACATTTCCGCTTCGCAATTGAACTTGTACTAAATGTAGTCTACATGTTTTGTCTTAACCTCATAACCGATCGAGTGAAAATTACGTTTTAACGTTTGTATATTTTTAATGATAGCAGTATAAGTAAGAGTAAACTGATAGCTGTATAAAATAAGTATATAAAATAACTTTAATAAATCCAACGCAATATTTCATATATCTACGTTATAGGTACTGAAATGATTTAATTACATTCCCGCCAGAAAAAAATAATTTACTTACTGTTAGTAACCCCTGTAGAAAGTTCTACGTTTAATTTTGGATTAAAATGATATCATGATGTATCTGACGAAAAACATATGTAGTTTACTGTGTATACCGATGTTAAGGTATACAAAGGCAAGAAGTAGGTCTAATTACGTATTTGTTAGTAGATATAACGGAATAGAAACAACCTTGTAGTTTTTATGTTTAGGCTTTTAGGTACCCATATACCACCAGATTTTAAATCGTATACAATATTATTATAACTGATTGTAGGTCCTAGAGTCCGAATATACATATGAAATCAATATAATACAAATCTCACACACACACATAAAATATTAGGGTTTAATTTTTTACCGTTATTTTATTTCATGCTGTCTTTGCTGTAGCTTAGCTGAGAAAAAAATACCATATCGGTTCCGTTATTGCGATTATCGTCTACGTATGCACAATGTCAATAAGGGCACTTCAAAACTTTTTTTCCCGAGAAGAAACCGCCATAAGAAACTCTGCTGGAGGACACATATTCTCAAAACAGTGTAGGTACCAACATACATACAATTTTAAAATAAATAATGATGATTTTAGACGGAGAGCTGGCCACGTCAGATATGATACAATAATGAGAACAACGAAACCCCTCTAGTTAGTTTGCTATATTATGCTTTTTTCTAGATCCGGACATCTGGCAGCTGTAAAGTGGTGGAGATCAAAGAAAGCAAATAACTTGAAGAAAATAAATCTTAAGAGTTCTGAGTTTGATGCAATATTATAGGAAATTATGTAATTAATTAGATTTTTTTTTTATTTTTTTTTTTTATACCACGACGGTGGCAAACAAGCATACGGCCCGCCTGATGGTAAGCAGCTACCGTAACCTATGGACGCCTGCAACTCCAAAGGAGTCACATGCGCGTTGCCGACCCTTTACAAAAAGGAGGATTCACTGTGTTGACGACTAAAGGAACAAGAATGTCCCTCATCGTCAACACACTGGGTCCTCTTTGAGCTGTTTGGCAACCTTACTCACCAGCAGGAACACAACACTATGAGTAGGGTCTAGTGCTATTTGGCTGTGGTTTTCTGTAAGGTGGAGGTACTTCCCCAGTCGGGCTCTGCTCCAGATTTGAGCGATGACATTCGCTGAACGTGCCCTACCACACTTAGCGAGATGCCATTCGCAGTGCCCATACCTCTCTTTTTGGCGTAGTTTAAGGACATACGCAGGTCCAGATTTTATCATAGCCAGAAGTTTCTGTTGAGGGAAAGTAGTGCCAAATGATGAATAATGCAATTTATTGTTTGTCGCCTACTGTTTTTGTTTCCGCAATAATACACGATGTGTTTTGTTCTAATGTTAAAATATAGGCCCTACCCTGTTTAAATGACCTTTTTACCTATTTTGGTATTACCTTTTTCCAACTGAATAATGTTGCTGGTCTGTCACTCCGACCTCCACCCATTAAAAGCTGTCAAATGCCCAGATCTAACAATAAAGGTGGTAAAGTAATCTAACTATATCTGACGTGGCCAGCTCTTAGTCCATTTTATACAAGACGATAATTTTCTTCTAAAATCGTATATCGAATCCCATAAAATGAAATACCTTATAAAATTTTCAATTAAGTTACAAATAAGAGATGAGATGCGTTACAATTTTTTATAGTTTAACGTAAAATGAAGTTGATTTTTAGGCTTAGAAAAAATATTTCGCTCAGTGAATTAAAATGATATAGAATACATACCTATGCAGAGATAAATAAACATCTAAGCTACATTACATAAGTGACACAGATGCGGTGAAATTAAAAGGACGCAATTCAACACAACTTAGGGGTTCAATTATTTTGTTTAACAAAGCACACGTGGCGCGTTTTCTCTCCGAATCGCAAACCGGAAGCAAAAAACCAGTGGCAAAAAGCGAGAGTGGTCTTAAAAGCGCATTCTGCAAAAATAAGATAATTTATTGCTGAACGCTAAAATGAAGTGAGTCTGATTGTTTCTCCGGAGGGTTCTTTACTCGAGCTCGCCACGTTTTGCGAATGGCACTGGGCTTTTGTCATTTACCGGGTACTGTAGGTAGAAATTGGAATGGACCGGGTACTGTTGGTAGCTACAGGACGGTTGCAAAACAAGTATTATAATTAACTATTATTTGCATTACTATAGCAACATAAGTGGGTAGGAATAAATTAAAATAATCTCATGGGTAGGTAATAGGTTACTATGTAAGTATATTATTTTGATATACGCGTATTTTTTTCTTTTGAATAATCCTTACTTAATTATTTATTACGTCTGTCTCTAAATAACGAACTATTAGTATTGTTTTGTCTTAAGATAAAGTCTATAGTCACTATTAGTCTTGAATCAATGAGGCTTAAGTCTTATAACTGATTAAAAATAGTTTTAAATTGGCTATAGCAGAGAAAATATATTTTGTAAAATACAACACCCTAGATAAGAATGCCGAGTAACCTATGAAAGTGAATGTATGGAGTTTTTAGTGGAATAGTCTCAGCTCAGCGGCGCTCGGCCGCATCAGCTGCCTGTGCCCAATAAATCACGCGACGGACAACGCGCGCCGTCGCCGGCGGACGCCCGTCGGCCTAGCCCGTGCGGTCCCACTCCCGCTGGTTCTAGCTCCAGTGAGGCGACTTTGGGAATCCGGTGTATGGTGACCTCCACACCCGATCCTAACAATTGTGCGTAAGCAGGCCTAGACCAGAGCTTATGACACTCGTATCCCTGTTCTACACGATTAAAATGGTATTCATTATGTTGTTATACGGTGTGATTATGGGTTGTCAAATGCACTACTAGTTTCGGGAATACCAGTATACTTTCACCTTAATATCCGTGCCGACTATGCGGTCGATGAGTGATCACAATTATCACAAATCACATTTACAGTATACCGGTTGGACGCAAGCGAACACTCGGTGGGCATGATATTAAACGGACATGTTATAAAACGGTCTATATAGCGCTGCGCTGAACTGCGATTGTGTATGAATTTTATTAATTTGTAGATGGAAGAATGCAGTTTTTGAGTATTTGACTTGTTTCGCATTTTAGACATTTAATGTGTGACCTGACATTCAAGTCGGACAGGTTCAAGATCAAGACTGATACTATGGACGACAAACGCCATGCATGTTAACGCGGAACAGTTCTATTTTCAGTACTAATTAACGTACCTACTTATTTTTTACGGTCAAGAAAGTTTAAATTTATTTATTTTATAATTTTAATGAACAGTGTTAGCGGTCCCGGTACACCCCGAAATTCAGTAAATAGCTATGGCTTCGTGCGTGGTAAAAACCTGCACTAATAATTCAAGTTATAATAATAAAAGTCGCGGAAATACATTTCATCACTGATTAAGCGCAAAGTTTGGTGTTACGTAAATTAAAATATAAATGTTAGCGGTGCAACGCCATGTTCCTCGGCGCTCAGTGTTGCAGAAGTAACACACATTTAGGTAGTAAACATTGTTCTTATGATTTACTTACATCTTTGCTTAATAGTGAGTACTATTAGTGAGAGTAGGTACTACGCATAGTTACTATGACTGTAAATATTTATATATATTTTTCTATGAAATAAAACTATTAAAAACGGATTTTATCGCGTGGTCAACGGGTCGACTGAGGAAAAATATACAATTACCTCCGTTCAAAAACTATCACAATATGCAAACCTACCCACATATTAATTGTTTTAATTAATTAAATTAATTTACCACGAACGCTGTAAAGTGTCGAAACGTCGGGATGTAATTTAAGCTCAGTACACGCGATAAAATCGCGGCAACCGAAGACAATATTATATATTTTTCTAGATAGATTATATAACGTTGCCTTCATAAAACATCGCGATACGCGAGTAAAATACTCTAACGGCCGGCCTACTAGCCCAGTCGGTAGTGACCCTGCCTACGAAGCAGGAGGTCCCGGGTTCGAATCCTGGTCAGGGCATTTATTTGTGTGTTTATCACAGATATTTGTTCCTGAGTTATGGGTGTTTTCTATGTATTTAAGTATTTATCCATTATATATATCGTCGTCTAGTACCCATAACATAAGCTTTATTGAGCTTACTGTGGGACTAGATCGATTTGTGTATGAATGTCCCATAATATTTATTTATTAAATACATAAACGAAGTTTTTATGGTTTGAATTTAAAACTTAAACATCGAAATATCACTCGTGTTATACCTACTTACGAGTATATATCTCCAAAGTTCGTATTGAAAAGCACTCGTTGGCAAAAATAGTATTTTTCTCCATTCGTTCATAATGTCAACCGCCAATGGCGCACAAAATTTGTTCTAGATAGCTCGTTTATTATAATACATTATAATTTATAAATCAATGCCCACAGCACCTAAAAAGGAAAGGAGTTATGACGTCATCTTTTTTGTATGGGAAATTAAAGTATTGTTCTAAAACCTATCGCGTGTGGTATCAAAATAAAGGGCTTTCTGAGCTTTTCGGTTCTAAAAATATATCACACATTTTAGTCACTTGTTTTTTATAATATAAATTAAAATAAAATTCATTTTCAAACCACACCAAGTCTGGGCTCCTCTAGATACGATACCGTTGAATTTTTTTTTGTAAAATGTACCTTTAATGATAACTAATATCCTCATATCTAACCCCGAGAATGCAATTCTGAAAATACACCACGAGAAATCTCTAACAAATAAATAAAAATTTCGTGTACATTTTTAATAAGGCGCGCATTTGTTTCTCAAAACGCCTCTAACAAAATGACGTGCAAAAGTGACATCAAATAGTCGCCCTGTAAAATTTATTAAATTTTTATTCTTACAGTGAAATGTTGCGTTTACGTATATGGCTGCCATATAATTTATTTTACAGTCAAATGTAAAAAATCGAATAGTATTTTGTTCACGTCTCGTCTTTTCGTTTTTTTTTAAATTTCGCACTTTATAACATCGTAAAATTTGGAAATTTTGAAAACTGATATCTTTTGACCATTTCAATAGAATCATTTAATTTTCACTTTAATTGGATATTTTGATCATTTTGCATCCTATCAACTAAATTTTATTGCATGTCATCATCCCTATTAAGAACATATAATTTAGTTTTTTTGTAAATGTGTGTAGGCAGATATAGATTATTTTTTCCTGCAGTATGCAATCTTTACTCTTCACAAGAAAAAAATACTTGTCTAAATTATAGAGCTTCGTATGCATACATAAAACTTGGAACTAGGAGTATAGACGTAACTTGATCAAGTTATTAATTGCCGCACTAGTTCCATAATATTATAAAATGTAAAATGTTTAATATCTAGGATTATAAGAGCGTTTCCTATTACATAATATCGTTACGAGCAAGTGTGTTAAAAAGCTATCTTAAAAACGAAGTAGGTATATAATTTGTTGTAGGTGTTTGAGTCATAAGACATAGGTATATGCGAATGCATATGTTAGATATGAGCACGCTAGGCACACGCCGTTCGGGAAGCGCGGGCGACGACTGCAGCTGGCGCGTTTCCTCTTCCGAGCGCGCAAAAACACAACGAGCGCGCCGCGTGCCGCCGTCGACCTGTCAGAGTCGCCGCGCGCTACCGTAACCGCCGACAACGGGGCTTCCAATATAATACTAGTAGTCCGCCTATAGGTAGCTGAAGTTGTTTGAAAGAACTTCACTTCGCTTACGCTCCGCTAGTTCGATAATAACACTACATTAAAATTAAAATTAGGTCAAGTACACATAACATTAAACATAAAATAACAACTAAATTATAAACACATATATTAACATAGGTTTAAAGTATCTGCATGGCTACTTAATTGTTGACTAACCTTCTATGGATTTTGGTCCGAAATTAAGGATTTTTATTAATAGACCATTTATTTGTTATTTCGACAAAAACTTTTATTATTATTTTAGAATTTCAACCAGGACGGGGGACAGGGGATTTCGTCTTAATGGAATCCAGTGATCAGGAAATTTAAGCGTGAAAATACTTGCATTTGCATCGGATTCGTGAGTGTTATGTGTAGGCAAAGTGATAAGTGATAACACTAGCGTAAATGTGCATAATCGAAATCGATACCAAGTGCGGAGGTTATTATTTGATTTGGTGTAAATTGGCAGTCCACGGTAAAAATATAAAATTTTTTCGATTTAAACCTTAATCGAATGTTTAGGATTCAAGGATTATGAAAAACGTTTAGGTCCCTTTCTGCGAGGCTTAACTGTTAAGAAATTGGACTGTGAATTTAAAGTGTCACGGTAATGACATTTAATGTGCTAGGTAATGACGTAAATACATGGTAGTGACAATGTAATAAATAAATAATTATGAAATTTTGAACACATAGCGAAATATCGTTGTATAAGAATTAAATAGAACAAAATATCTGTTATCTCATTTATTCGAATAATTTTGAAAACCAGCTGTATGCCTAAACCAGTGCCAGTTCTGTTATCAGCATCAGAAATGAAATTTCATTTAAACACAATATCATCGGAAGATTTTTATTTAGGTGTGCGAAGCCCAGTACGCAAACTACCTTGAGATAGTTGAGATGTACCTGCCCAAAAGTCCATCCTAAGATAAGCATTTAGTTTATAGTTATTTATAATATTTTTTATTATAATTTCCTTTAAAATAAATGTATGTAGCTTTAGGTAAATATGCAGATCAGTTTGAGCTTGCTCTCTATTGAGACTAAACCAAAATGTTGATAGTGAATCGACCCAAACAGAAACACAATAAAACCGGCCAAGTGCGTGTCGGACCACGCATAATGGAGGGTTCCGTAGCTTTCAATGGAATAAGAACCAGACTAATGCCAAAAGGTCGTTATTGATGCCTATGGAAGAAGTTTTTTGGAAATAACTCAAAAATGGCTAAACATGTTCAAAACAAGTATATGATAACGCGCATCTTCTCAAATTTTTTCATATTTTTTAGACTTACGGTTCAAAACTTACAGAGGGGGGGACACGCAATTTTTCCGACTTTCGAAGCGATTATTTCTGAAACTATTCACTTAATCACAAAATGTTGATATTTGGTAAAAAAAATTGTTTTGAAATTTAGCGCCCCCCCTGAAAATATTTTTTTCTGCAATTTTACTAAATAAATAAATAGCGGCATACAAACTACACCTTATGTATAAATTTTATTAAGATACGTCTTATAGTTTCCGAGTAAAATGGCTGTGACATACGGACGGACGGACATGACCAAAACTATTAGTGTTCCGTTTTTGCCATTCTGGCTACGAAATCCTAAAAATGTGCTGAGCATTAAAAATATACACAATTGCGAGGTCGTGTTGAGCTATAATTACCTAGGATTTACTATCAGAAATGCCGGTGGATGTGAGAACGAAATCAGACGGAGATACGCCATCACACGGTATGCACTGGGAAGGCAGAAAATATTTGGGAAGATAGAACCAACAACACAAAGGTTCAACTAATGAAGTGCCGGTTCCTCCCAATATTTTTCTATGAAGCTGTAACCTAGGCTTTAAGACTACAAGATTGATGCATTGGAGATGTATCATTGAAGACGCATGCTTAAGATCCCATGTACGGCTTTTCGTACCAACAATACTATCCTCAAAGTGCTGCAGATTAAGGATAGACTCTCGTAAATTTTGCAGCTGAAGTGAGTGAGTGAAATTTTTCGGCCACACTTCCCGGAATAAAGACTAGATGGAACGACTTGTAGTACAAAGCAAGGTGGAAGAAACAAGGGGACGCGGCCACTCTCCAGCTCACTGGACCGATCTAATAACCAAAGCCACACAAAGCACGATGATTGAGTGTGCTCGCTCCGCGGACAGTCGGGATCTGGAGATGTCTCGCAAATTCCGCCTGTTGTAGGAGACCTAGGACAACGACCGTAAAGTGGAAACATTGACATAATCACAAACACTGAGTGAATGACTGAGAAAAATAAGAAGAAATATGAGGCATTCACATTGTCAAATGTAGTTAGAAGCCGATTACGCAAATTTACTTGAGATGGACCTGAAAGCCTATCCAAAGATTTGCAGACAGTTGAAGATGAAGTAATCATATTGTTAAATATAGTTCTTAAAAAGCCGTTCGAGCAAATTGCTTTGCTAGGCATAGAACACTTGAAATTACTTTAAAGGTTTTTGTTGTTAGTTTTTTCACGACAGAGGATAATTATGCAGTCTATAGACAATCTCAGGGTCATCTTTAGGTACATAATCATCTGATGCTGGAGGTGTGTTTTCCTCTTGTAGTCGGCAGTAGTCTCTGACATCTGGGTGTCATTTCACTTATGGGTATAAGTTTATAACTAAATTTTCTGCCGATTACAGTCTCCCACAAATTGTTAATTAACTAGTAGAATTAAGAAAATTAAACCCGATTGCGTGTAAGCATACCGAGACGACCCGAATGACACCTAACACGTGGCAATCTGTCTAACAGTGTAAGGCAGTGCCAAGGAATTCAACATGCACACGTAGATACATGGATACTGGGATACTTACATTCCAAAAACATAACCCTCTCTCGGCAGTCGTGTAAAAATTCATATACGTCTTTGTACAACTTTGGAAGCTTAACACTTACCGTGGAAGCATAGTCGGTAAACATGATAAAAACTAACACTTACCGTAACCGTGAACATACATACATACAAATTGTTCCAGATATTTTGTCATATTATGTTTTATGTTTATTTATTGGTAATACCTATATAATACGTTATACCAAATCGAATAGATATAGAAAATAATTCGTTATAAAATGATTTACTTACCGAGAAATAACCCACACGGTACTGACCACAGGGAATATGGACAATATAGTAATCCACTTATTTTAAAAAACAATGGGGCTACAAATGGTGACTTGCGTTCCCATACGCGTTTACTAGGCGGTCGAGGGCGTTCGGGGGCAGTAGTTGGATCTAAGTACGGCGTTCCATTGGACAGCTATATGATGTGCAAGTAGCATTCGCAGTGATGACGGTACCGCGGGGCCGAAAAAATTTGAAGTCGCCGTTTAGTTATTTACATCACAATTAATTAGTACAATCAATAATTAATGCACTAACTAATATAGTTTTAGGCACTTAGTGTAGGTACATTAGCCGTATACAACGATATTTACTATGGATAGGTTATACTCTAACAAAATGAGCAGAAAAAATACTTCCAGAATTATTTTATAACCTAGCAACTATTCTGTCATGTTTATCTATTTTGACAATCATTACATCTTTGTCACACTCATTGTTAGAAAATAACAGTTTGTCTCTTTCTCACGCGGGTGACGGGAGCTCATTGGCACGTCCGCATCTCACGCTGGCCGGTGCGCGACTGGCGACAGTTGTTTGAATTCCCTCATTTTAGGTGCTTCACTTTTGGAGCGTACATAACCCATCTGTCATTATTATATATCATAGGCCGTATATTGACATTTAACTTGAGTTTTAGCTCGTGTGTTTGAGAAATCTGGGTCAAGCGACACGAGGTTGCTAATGCCACTTGAACTCTTTGAAGCCTTAAAAAATATAGATTCGCTTAAGATATCGTATAACGGACAACGGCGTTATTTTTTTTTAACTTACTGCTAATAAGTATAAGACACGGTAAAGATTCAACTTCATTTAACACCGAAACATACGCGAAATGCGATTTACACCAAATTCAATATTCACGGGCAGTTCGGAAAACCCGCGCAGCTAGGAGATGCTGACACAATTCCTCGCGTTAGATTTAGATATCTAGTCAAAAAAAACACACCAAGTACGAGTCGACCTCGCGCCCTGAGGGTTTCGTACATCACATTATTTTCACAATCAGCGAACATTGCTTTTTGCTTTTCAGCAATGAAAAATTTGACTTTGCCGTTGATAAACTGTTGTTACAGATAAATCGGTATAGGTCGCGATTAGTCTACCAGCTGAAAATAAGTTTGTAATAGATAAAAAATAAAGTGTGATAGAACAACAAATAAAATAAAAATTTGACTTTTCCTTACCCACAGATTTTGGAACTACGGACGGTAGCAACAAAATACAACCCAATGGCACGTAGAAATAATAAATGCCAGTATAATATTACTGGTCAATTTACGAACATGGCATCCAGTCAGTAGTCACCAATTATGCAGTAAAATACTATAAAACTTACTAACTATCAACACAAATGCCGAACAAAAAAACAATTGTTTTTTTTTTCATTATAATGACGTTCAAATTTTGCGGCACGGCGATCTTGGTTAAGCCCGGGAGCTTTATTTGTTTGTACAATTCTCGGAAGGTCTGTACTTTACTTACTTTAAAATAAAGTGTATTAGCAACGAAAGCGAAAATTTAGCAGGTAGTTCTAACTAGTTTTTATTGATACCATAAGAATTATAGTATTAAAATAATTTTAATTGGTTACATTTTACATGCTTTAAAAACAATTATCACAACGCAAAAAACTTTCTGCTTAGTTTCTCATTCGAGTTTCGGGAGTCGGCAGGTTCATAAAAAATAGGGGAACCTTTTTGCGTCGCTGCTGCGCCTGCGCTTCACCGATGCTGCGATTTTGAGCCATGAGGTGTTTGTTATTGCTGTCAGGGTTCCTTATAAAAGTTATAAAACAACTATCAGATCACTTTAATGACAACCGTAACGGTTATATCTATTGTGCACGAAGCTGTAAAAGAAAATCATGTCGGGGCGAGATACTTATTCATTAATAAGTTATTCATTAATTTCTTGATATGTATATGAAATTAGTTATTCGCTTCACAATACATTTTTTTTTCTTCACGCACATATTAATAAATCAATACTTCTTCTTATAAATAATTATTTAGTAGCCAATTATAGAGTATTTATTAAAAGAAGTACCTAATAAGGTTTTTTTTTCTTACCTACCCATAAAATTAGCGGTAGCCTGAATGACATTAAATATTAACAGCAATCACTTGTAATTTGTGTTAATGCATTATGCAGATATGAAGAGTATGGACGGAACCCACATAGTGTCATTATAAGTAGCGCGGGCGCCGCGCCGCATCAGCCTCACGGCTCTCTATACTTATAATTCGTCGCGGCTGCCGCGGTATCGCGGAGGGGCGTTATTGTGATATCCATCTTTTTCACCTTTTTTAGTAGTTTTTTATAGACGATTGGCGTGTGGCTCGACTTATTAGGTCGTGTTAACACGTGTTTTTATACTTTTTTAGCGCAGGTACTTTTTAGGGGAGAGCATGAATCGAGGGGTGTCTCATTTTAGTTAAGATAATCACATGATTTTAAAGAGTATTAAATCTCACACTAAAATAACAGATTTTTTTTTTATTGTTATGTTTTGTAAACAGTTTAGACTATGCGAGATATTTGTTTGTGTGATAAAAAAAACTAATATATTTAGTAGTATGAAAACTCGCGGGATTTAAAAAATGCTTTGTGGCCATATTTTGCAAATGTACTCGTAGTATTTCGCTTATATCTCTTACATGAGTATGTAAGAGATATAAGCGAAATACTGAAAAATTCAGAAATTTCAAGCTCCAAATTAGTAAAGGTTCCTCGAGGTCGAAAACGTAGGATAATCTTCCTAGTGTAAACAACCCTTTAAGGCGAATTTCACACTGCTGCGGTTTCCGCATGCGGCAACGGTGTGCGAAAGAGATAGCGCTATGCACTTCGATTGTGCTAATCGTCTAAAGCCGAACTTTAACTACTCGTATAGGTAAAACTAGAAATATTTGGTGATAATCGTTCATCGTAATAGTTCGTTCAAGTATCTAGTTAAATTTTAGTATTTATCACAACATGTTTAAATCTAAGTCCTATATAAGTTAAAAATTTCTTACAAATTTTTATTTCATAAATTACAGTTTCAATCAGTTCAGTAAAAAAAACCAATAGGTACATTTATTAGGTCGTAATTGAACTTTCGCGGGGATATTGTTCACATTGCCGTCATTAAAACGCAAATGTATAATAATATGTTTTCCACAGGGGTCAACTCTGTAGTTGTCTGTGCAGACTGTGCTAAATTTATTTTAACCTTTGTGGGGGTCTTTCCTCTATTTATAATTTATGTGATCTGAATAAGCTCGGTAATTGGAGTTATTATTACGGGTCAAACGCCCCAAGACGTTGCGTCCCTGTGCTAGGGGGTCAAATGGTTAGGGGTCAGCGATTTATTGCGTTTTACAAAAATTACATCCGTGTCATTGTCACAGTGCGCATAGACACTTAACTTAAGTGTCCGCTTATTTATATTGTTCCAACGTACATATAGGTACTTATAAGTATGTATAATTAAAATATAAAATTAAATGAGTATAAACTACATAGTCTCTTGTTTACATTGCCTGGTACTTTTTTCCTATATACCATTACATTTTTTTAAAGAGATGGCGGGATGACGTTGACGCATTTTGTAAATAATGTTCGAAAATAGCTGCCTTTATACAGACGCTCTGTCGCGCGTTCTCAGGAGCGTACAGGATTGCGCGCCGGCAAGCCTGTACGCGCAATCATGTGCGATTATGTTTTGAACTTTTTTTAAGGTAACGCTCTTTCGCGCGCTGTTACTCGCATCACTTTTGAATCACGGAAAGAGCGAACGTGTAAAGGCTCATCATGAGGGATAGAACGCGCGAAAGTGGCACGTGCTGGAGTGCATGCAATCCACACAGTTTTAGTGAAGTGCGCGGTTATACATAGGTTATACTAGTTAGTGTTGCGCTGAAAAATGGATAGAAGAAATAGAAATATCACGGCGCAAGCTATCATGTTAGCTGGTGTTAGTCTGCTCAAAAGGAAGAAGAAGCGATGCGTGTGGGTTAAGAAATATAGACAGCAATATTGTCATATGCCATTAGCTGCCTTTATACAGTCGTTCTATCGCGCGTGAATCAGCAATCATGTGCGAAAGAATGCGCATGTGAAGATGTCTGAGGGGGTTTGGATAGACCATGCGATTGCGCGTGGCCATAGTCCACGCAATCACGTGGTTCGAGGTGGTCTTTACACGTACAGTTCTGTCGCACACGCAAGATGATTTTGGAATTACGACGTCCGGACACTGGTATGTCCTTAAACTACGTCCAAAAGAGAGGTAGTTATGCGTACTGCGAATGTCATCTCGCTCAAATCTGGAGCAGAGCCCGACTGGGAAAGTACCTCCACCTTACAGAAAACCACAGCCAAATAGCACTACGCCCTACTCATAGTGTTGTGTTCCTGCTGGTAAGTAAGGTTGTCAGCTCAAAGAGGACCCAGTGTGTTAACAACGAAGGACCCTCTTGTTCCTTTAGTCGTCAACACAATGAATCCTCCTTTTTGTAAAGGGTTGGCAACGCGCATGTGACACCTCTGGAGTTGCAGGCGTCCATAGGATACGGTAGCTGCTTGCCATCAGGCGGGCCGTATGCTTGTTTGCCACCGTCGTGGTATAAAAACTCTTTACTCCACGTGCATATGTCCGCCATCTTGCGTGTGCGACAGAACTGTACGTGTAAAGACCACCTCGAACCACGTGATTGCGTGGACTATGGCCACGCGCAATCGCATGGTCTATCCAAACCCCCTCAGACATCTTCACATGCGCATTCATTCGCACATGATTGCTGTTTCACGCGCGATAGAACGACTGTATAAAGGCAGCTATTCACACAGTTTTACTGAAGTGCGCGGTTATAGGTTATACTAGTAGGTAGAGTGTAGCGGTGAAAAATGGTTAGAAGAAATAGAAATATCACGGCGCAAGCTATGTTAGCTGGTGTTAGTCTGCTCAAAAGGAAGAAGAAGCGATGCATGTGGGTTAAGAAATATAGACAGCAATATTGTCATATGCCATTGATTTTAGAGTTACGACGCCCGGACACGGGTATGTACTTAAACTACGTCCAAAAGAGAGGTAGTTATGCGTACTGCGAAAATGTCATCTCGCTCAAATCTGGAGCAGAGCCCGACTGGGAAAGTACCTCCACCTTACAGAATTATTATTATTATTCTTAATTGGGCTATCAATGTGCCGCGTCGACCAGATTTGATCTACTGTGGCAGCCCTTTATAGCTCATTACTGATTCCCGTTGCATCTAGAAATTTCCAGATTCTTTGGGCTGTAATGGGTTGCAGTACATGTCGCCCTAGGTGGGTACTTCTTTTATGCATTAGTGGTCCGCAGGAGCAGAGGATGTGCAAGGCTGTTTCCTCTTCTTCCTGGCAGAACCTGCATACTGAGTCCTGTTTCTTACCCATACGAAACATGTGTTTGTTCAACTTACAGTGGCCTGTCAGTATTCTAGTCACTGCACAGGTTTTGTGTCTTTTGAGCCCTAACAGCTCTTTAGAGATTTTGTTGTCGAACCCTTTGATTAGAGCTTTCGAGTGTGCTTGTCCTTTGACGAGCTTCCACCATGCGTTTGCTCTCGTTTTTTCCAAGTTATTTAACAGAGAATATGCCTCCCGTTTGGTGATTCCACAGAACGGTTCTGGGCCGACCAGGGGTGTGTCCGCGCCCTTTCTGGCAAGTTCATCCGCTATTTCGTTTCCGTCAATGTCGGAGTGCCCTGGTACCCATCTAAGTGTAACTTTGTTGGAGTTAGCCAGTGCATTAAGATTATTTTTGCAATTCTGGACTAGTTTTGAGTTTGACTCTAAAGATTCTAGTGCCAGCAGAGCAGCTTGGCTGTCTGAGTTGATATAGATATGCAGGTTAATTTCCGCACATTTGTTGATGGCGAAGACTTCAGCCTGGAAGATTGAGGCCCTTTTGCCCATGCTGACGCTAGCTCTGTGCTTGGGCCTCTCACCATAGATCCCGCATCCTACTTCATTACCTTTTTTCGATCCATCCGTGTACCATATGTGGCTACCCTCTTCGACATACATTTGGTCTTTGGTCCATTTGTCTCTAGGAGGTATTTCCACTTTGTACAGTTTGGTGAAATGACATACGGTGTGCATGTCATCGGTAGGCATGCTAAGGGTTTCGTTCGCAAAAACCCAGGCCTTAAATTTGGTAAGTGCTTGAGAGTGCCATTTTGGCCTATTTAGCGTGCATATTCTGTAGACGCACTGCTTGGCCTCCTTTTTAACTTGCAGGTGGAGTGGTGTTATGTCAAGCAGTGCATCCAGGGCCGCTCCCGGTGTCGAGGAGAAGACCCCTGTTGCCGTTAGGCAAGCCGTGCGTTGCAGGCTGTTTAAGGTGTCGATAGCTGTCTTTTGGCTGGCCTTGTTACACCAGACCGCGGAGGCGTAGGTAATAATGGGCCTCACAACCGCTGTATAAAGCCACATAGCAATTTTGGGTCGTATGCCCCATCTTGCTCCCGCCATTCGACAGCATGACCACATGGCCATTTTCGCTTTTTGCGTGATGTTTTTCAAGTGAGGGTTCCAGGTTACCTTTTGGTCGAATGTGACCCCTAGATACTTGACCTCAGATGAAAAAGGTATTACTTGTCCATTGAGTTCTAGTTTTCCGAGTCTCTCCAGATTTCTCTTTCTTGTGAACGGCACTACCACCGTTTTGCTCGGATTAATGGACAAGTCATTATCTCTGCACCATTTAAGTATCGTGTTTAGAGCTCTTGCATCAGATTTGAGATTGTGTGGAGGCAGGGGCCTTTGATTATAACTACAAGGTCGTCGGCGTATCCCTGTGTGTCGTAATCTTTGTCCCTCATGATTGCAAGAAGTTGGTCCACAGCTAGGGTCCATAATAACGGGGATGAAACGCCTCCTTGTGGACATCCTTTTGTGGTGTAAAATTCATGCTCTATTGCATTGAGGGTTAGAGTCGCCATTCTATTAGAAAGCATACTCTGGACCCATCTAATGGTGGTTTCATCAACTCCCTTTGATCTCATCCCGTTAAGGATGGTTTCTGTGGGTGTATTATCGAAAGCACCCTCGACATCAAGGAACGCACATAAAGCGGTTTGCTTATCCTCTAGGGTCTTTTGCACCTTATCGACCAGGTCAAGTAGGGCAGTTTCCGTTGATTTCCCCTTTTGGTATGCATGCTGGTTTAAACTGAGTGGTCTAGCCACCAGATAATGCGCTCTAATGTGCTGATCTATGATTCTTTCCATTGTTTTAAGGAGGAAAGATGTAAGACTAATTGGTCTGAAGGATTTAGGCTGAGAGTAGTCCTTTTTCCCTGCTTTTGGTATGAAGCGTACCTTGACCCGTGCCCATTTTTCTGGTATAATTCCTAATGCAAAGCTTGGAATATTCTTACCAGGTGCGGGAGGAGGAGGTCCTGTCCTTGCTGTAGTAATGCAGGAAACACTCCGTCATCTCCGGCCGATTTAAATGGCTTGAACTTGCTCAAAGCCCATTTAATGTTGTTTGGTCTAAAGATATTAGTTGCCAAATTCCAGTCTATGTTGCGTACCCTGTGGATTTGAAGGTTCCTTTGGGCGCACAGCTGATTATTACTGGTTGTATACGAACCTGGGAAGTGGGTCACTCTAAGCAAGTCTAGAGTTTCCGCTTCTGTGTTAGTAAAAGAGCCGTCGGGTCTTTTAAGGAGACCGAGGTAGTTGGTTGGCGTTTTTGATAGTATTTTGTGAATTCTTGCTCCTTTATGGGTTTGGGCAATTTCCTCACAGAATCTTCGCCAAGACCGCCTTTTGGCTTTCCTGATCTGTTTGTTATATTCAGTCAATGCTCTGCTATACCTTTCCCACTCATAAGGTGTGGTAGAGTGATTGAATATGCGGCGTGTGGATTTGCGGAGTTTATCCAGCCTTTTGTTCCACCACGTCGTTGTGTTAGTAAACTTTGGTTGCTTCAACGGGCAGCTTTGTTCATAGGCCTTAACCATGCCTTCCGAGATTAGGTTAACTGCCAAGTTGAGGGAATTTGGTGTTTTTACCTGTTTGTGGATATCCTTTAGACGATGTTCTAGGTCGGCCTTGTAGGCTTCCCATGACGTATCTTTTGGGTTCCTATGCATAGGTATTTCCTGTTCAAGAGAATCTTTTACACCAAATAAAATATGTTTGTGGTCCGACATTGAATTTTCGCAACTGACGTGCCAGTTCGTTAGGCATTTAGCTACCTTTTCAGTTGCGAATGTAATATCTAGTACTTCTTGTCTAGCCCTAGTTACGAAGGTTGGCGTGTTGCCCCTATTCAACAATTGCACACAGTTAGTAAAGATAAAATCGGAGAGTAACTCACCTCTTTTGTTAATTCCAGTGCTCCCCCAGATGGTATGGTGGGCATTGGCATCGCACCCCACGATAAGTTCTGCCTTTTGTGCTTGAGCGTACTCTACAACTTTAGTCAGTTCTTCTGTGGGGTCTTGTTTTTCTCCAGGCAAATAAGCGGAGCAAATAAGTACCTTCCGTGCTCCTCTGCCTTTGAGATCAACGTATGCAGCTACAAGGTCGTCGCTGCATAATTCTGTAACAGGTAAGAAATTGATGTTTCTGTTAAAAACGATGCAGGCTCTGGGTTTGGTGCCTTTTTCATTTATTACAATCTTACCTGCTCTGTTTAGTCCTGCAGCCATGGATTTAGCGTTGATCCATGGTTCTTGTATGAGGGCGATGTCCAGGCCATTTTCGCCAAAGAGTCTTTCCACGACCGCTGTGGCCGCGATGGCGTGGTGGATGTTGGCCTGTAGGACTACCACCCCCCTATTTGCTGTTGCGTCCTTATTTGCCCCGGCGTTGGGTGCCACCGCGCCCTTGCTGGCCTCCTCTGCTTCCTCTACCCCTGGGGTGGTTACTACTCCTGTTGCCTCCCCTATTGGCGAGAAACCGCTGCGTCCCTGAGGGTCCGGGAGTGGGATGGGAGTTGGAGGGGACCGTCCGTTTTGGGCCGTAGGGCACCTTTCGGGCGGGTATCAGGGTTTGGTTGGTGGTTGAGGGTCCGGGAGTGGGATGGGAGTTGGAGGGGACCGTCCGTTTTGGGCCGTGGGGCACCTTTCGGGCGGGTGTCAGGGTTTGGTTGGTGGGTGGGGAAGGGTTTGCCGGTTGCGGTGGTTGGGTTTGGGAAGTTACTGTTCCGGGCATTTGGGCTTTGGGTTGTCCCTTGAGCCGGAACTGGACTTCGCGGAACCCGAGGTTCGCTTTTAGCCCAGTTTTCTTGAGGTTCTCCACCGACACGTCGTCTAGAGACAGCGTCACCATGACTCCGCTCTTCTCGACTTTGGTGTGGAGAACCTTCCAGTGCTCTGTGTGCAGCCCCTGGTTCTGCGCATAGAGCAGAGATAGCGTCTGTTGTACCTTGGAGTCGTCTATCTCTGGTATGAACACCATCCCTACGTTAGGTTTCGGAAGCTCATTTTCAGGGATGACCCCGAGGTTGGCTTCCGGCCAAGGTTTTAGGGTTGGTGTTACCTGTTCAAGCCAGGCTTTGGATCTTTGGTCGCTGCATGTGATCAGCAACCAACCTGGCTTGTGGGAATAGCCTTTAAATTTGGGTCCTTCGGCCATCTTCATGGTTGAGATCCTCTGCAGGATGGTTTCACAGAGGGACTCCAGCTGAGCGACTGTCATCGGTCTGGAGTTTTTTATCCCAACCCGAATTTGGTTGAGGACCTCACTGTAGGCTTGTGGTGGTGGTTGGGGTTGGGTAGGGGGGGGTCTCACTCACCCTTGGGTTTTTGGGCGTGTTGCCCTTCGGTGATACCTCCTCCGAGCGGGGCCGTTTTACCGGCTTTTGCACGGGTTGTGAGTGTGAGGGCCCGAACTTGTACCCCAACTTCTTAAGTTCCGCAAAGCTCTTTGCGGACAGTTGCAACGCCTCTTCAGGCGCAACTCCTAGTCCTCTAAGAGCTTTGTAGCGGCCTCTTGCAGAGCCCGTTAATCTCTTAACGGACACCTGTTGTGTGTCAGGGTAGGAAGCCTCCGTTGGATTGTGTGGGCGATTAACGCTCCTTTCAACCGTGGCGGTGCTCTCCACTACCTCCATAGGTTGCTCCGATGAGCGGGCGGAGTTTTCCGCGCCTTCCATCAGGGGCATTAGTTCCTGGCATAGGTCTTCCAGGGTACCTTCAAGTTTATCTATTTGGTTAAAATTATCCATGAAGATCCCACGAGAAGCTAGGGAATTATATAGTCCGTTCCAGCAGAGCCCCGCTTGCCGGAATAAGGCAAAATATACCTCGAGGTTGCCCGGTATCGAGGGTCATCGTTAGCGACTGAGCACCCCCTCAGTCACGCATCTCTCGGCACGAATGGTCACCTTAGATTGGGGTATTTGGGGTCGAGGTTGTCTCCTCCAGGAGTTAGGAATTGGAGCAGGGTACATAGGAACTAGGTCAGTGGGTTGGAGTGGGAAGGAGATGATGGTGGAGGGATGGGATGTTTAGGAATCACGGGATGAAAGGTAAAAGGTTACCTGGCAGGTGGGAATGCCGTACCAGGTATCGTCTCTCATACTTAGCTGTCTTGGATCCGGGGTAGAAGTTAAACTGTGCGACGCCCGTTTTCGATCCTCGACATTTCCAGGGTGCACGGCCCACTCATATGCGCTGGTGGGCTCACCTCGGGTATGTAACTCCCTAAGGTGACGGGGACGTGTATGAGAGACTTAGTGGGGGGAACCTATCAGCTTAGCGTCGCACACCTAAGCGTGTTCACCCCACCCGCACCCCACCTTACAGAAAGCCACAGCCAAATAGCACTAGAACCTACTCATAGTGTTGTGTTCCTGCTAGTAAGTAAGGTTGCCAAAGATCTCACAGAGGACCCAGTGTGTTAACAACGAAGGACCCTCATGTTCCTTTAGTCGTCAACACAGTGAATCCTCCTTTTTGTAAAGGGTTGGCAACGCGCATGTGACACCTCTGGAGTTGCAGGCGTCTATAGGATACGGTAGCTGCTTACCATCAGGCGGGCCGTATGCTTGCTACCGTCGTGGTATAAAAAGTCTTAACTCCACGTGCGTATGTCCGCCATCTTGCGTGTGCGACAGAACTGTACGTGTAAAGACCACCTCGAACCACGTGATTGCGTGGACTATGGCCACGCGCAATCGCATGGTCTATCCAAACCCCCTCAGACATTTTCACATGCGCAGTCTTTCGCACATGATTGCTGTTTCACGCGCGATAGAACGACTGTATAAAGGCAGCTATTATCAACCAACAGGGTCGAATGGAAAGAGCCTTTTAATTATTTTTGCATGTTTTTAAAGTGAGGCATTCCACTCATACAATAGTTTGTTATTAAATAAAATACAAACATTGAAAACATTGAAAACTAATCAATCCAGTAGGACTTGAACCTACATCGTTACGCCTTGCCTGCTCTTGCTCTAGTAGTTAGCACCTAGATGTCGCTTACGGCTGTTGTAAAGCCGATGTAGATCAAAATAAATGCAAAAAGATGATTGAAGGGATTGAACGTTTCATCAACTTAGTAACTTGACCCACAGCTTATTTGTTGAGCCTCGGCAAGGCGTGTCGACGTAGGTTCAAGTCCTACTGGGTTGATTATTTTTTCGACAATGTTTGTATATAGAGTTTGTATGTACATTATAAGAAAATTTTAATGTTTATATAAGGTCGATCGTGTGTAAATGTGCGTGTACTTACAGCTATCATCTAAGTTTCAGTTGAACGTCTGGCATGGACTTCTGTGACCGTTAAGCTAAAGGCTTTTGAAGCGTGCGACTGCGACCTCTGAACCGTTATGCAATTTATAATATCTTTGCACAAAACACCAATTGACCCGTAACCTAAACATCGTCCCCTATAATACAAAAAAATAAGCCGTCTCCGCTTCTAACATAAATCTAAAATCGAACATAAGACGTTCGACATTTGAAAATGTGTCAAAATCGAAAGCAACGGTCATTGAACAATAGCGGCCACATATACGGTTACATTTTATTTTATTTTTGTCAAAAATGTAACAATGTTCAATTGTTATCATGGAAAAAGGGTAGGTTTTAGTAATCTTCTTAATGGCGTGTGTGAAAAGATTATAAATTAAGTTTCTGCAACAAATAAAAGTGACCCCTGGCTATTGTCCGGGTGTCAATATGTGTGACCGGCTATTGTCCGTGACCCCTGTAGGCTTAGTGCCAATTGGGAGCGCTTCGGTACAGCGTGATCGCTTCAATGTGCCAAGGATTTTACGTCATTTACTATAGTTGTACCTATTGTATTTACGCATAATCGATCTGCTAGCCATATAGATATGTACTGTCTCCTCTCCTACCAATATTCTCCAAAATATCGAAACTTGATTATAAAACTGATTGTGATTGCCTTATATTTAAGTGTGTAAGCTATGTACCTTCGAAACGAAATTGAATACACACACGTTTTTACGAAATACTTCCGTACGTACGTCCGACTACGTAGTAATACAATTAGTACTGCTGATCCAATACAGTAAGCACGACTTTACGAACTAAAACCAAAGGGTTTTAGTTCGAAAGTCAAGACAGAAAAGTCTGTTAAAATATGCTCCTTAGTTATGAAACTCAGAAGAAAGTTCTATTTATATACAATTCTGTAGATACATAAAGTTCGTCATCTGCGCTCAGCAGTGCAGCAATAAAATGCACTTAGTGAATGCACATTAAAATGGCTAAAGTTGCATTGTAATCGTGACCCCCTTGCAAAAATAATGGTTGGGGCCAGATAAATTAAAAATGGTTCAAAAATACCCCTTGACGGCTGTCGATTTATAGCTGGACTTTCGAAGCTCGGCTCGAACCATCAGATCGCACAGTTTTAAGGGGCGCGAAACATTATGGTATACGTAACCTTTTATACAGTCTGTACCTAAATGCAATACGAGCAATTATTTCAGGATTTAATAGTGTTATCATAAATTAACAGGGGTTTATAATTTACTCATAATTGTGACCATGATATGTATTTTTTGAAAATTTACCGACCAGTATTACAATTCGGGTCGATTTTATTTTATGGTAAAAAATTTCATTGTACCTAGTTATAAGCAAAAGTCTAAATACAGTATGTGGCCTGTAGCCCGAGCAAAAAAATAAAACATAGATTCCACTCCTCAAATTATAAAACTTTTGTTCAACAACTTTAAAAAATATACGGAGTCTTTAGATTGTCTCTTTTTCATACAAACTAAATAGTATTATCAATGTACGTTAAAATCCGACCAATTGACATTGCTTGTCAGTCTTGTCACCCTACAGACATAATCAATTTCGCAGTACATTGCGTATTCAAATAAACTTTAAAGTCTACTAAAAATCAAACCACAAGTTAATGTTAGTTAAAGTCGCTGAACAAACGTTGTCTAGTTTGCTAAGTAGAATCTACGATTAAATTTTTTGCTCGTGTTACGGGCCACACACGGTATATCTCCTATATCATAATAATGCTAACCACCAGTTTAAAGATTCGCCCGTACAGGATTTACATACTGTATAAAGTGAAAAAAAAAAATCTATGACGAAAGTATTAAGAGGAAATATGCTCCGTCTTTAGGTAAAATATTCATTAAAATATATAAACACACTTTAGTTACTTCACGCAGACGATGTTGCGGACAAAAGCTATTAAAATATTAACCTTTGACTAGGGACCACACATTTTATATAATTGATACTAGCGGCCCAACGCTTGCTTTTATAGGTAATTTGTAATGGTACGGTAAAAAATGTGGCAGACACAAACAGAATATTTTTTAAAATACACATCAACAAAACTTCTCTACACTGATACTTTTTTCATAAATCACTATTGTAAATTAAAAAGGACAAGGTGATTAGGAATGTCCATTTTGTAGGATTTTTTCGTTTGCCGTTTGCGAACGGCGGTAAATGCCACAATTGATCGATGAGTTCCATGTTGCATCGCACCTGCAGCGGTCGGAGTAACATTGGCACTCAACTCCTATTCAACTTTTGCAATTGAAATCAACGACTAATTAGGTACTAAATCTGACTTTTTAATCTGTATATTTTTTCCATATCCTTCATACGCTGTTTGTTTTAGTGTAGCCAAAATCAAAATAATATTCATATTATTGTATTGACATGCCACATAACTTTATAAATCTTACATGACTTAACATACTTAATTTTTATAAATACTAATGTCATCCTAAATGTATATTATATTATATTTGCATGTATTTAGTCTAACTACAGTGGCCAAAATTATTACTATTAGTGCCTAAAGTAGGTGAATTACAGAAATGCCCATTGAATCGACAAAATTATAAACTAATGTAGGTTCTCATAGGTTTGGACAAGTGAAATAAGTGTAAGAAAGTAGGTTACAGAGGTTGCATTCATAAAACTCGATTCCCTCCGGTTCGCTTAACTTTTAGAAGCTTGAGTCCTATAGGTCACGAAGAAGAGTAAATATTAATTAGTTCCGCCTTGCCAACAAATGTTTTTAGCGTGTCGCCACTGTGCACTGGAAGGTCAGGTTATTTGAGAACTGATACCCTCCGCGGAATCGAGTATGTCATAAAATCTGTATTCAAAAATTGTATGTAAGTAACCGTTATGTCAGTTAATAATTATTGTAAAATAGAACTCACCAACAGCCATGTACCTATTGTCAAAAGTTACACTATACCATTTCTTTTCATATTGAACTACTAGTTATGACTTCGGTAAAGCGTTGGACTCACTATTATTAATTTAATTATTATTATATACACGCTGAAATATTAATCACCGATCATATTGAGCAAGGCGATTAGGTAGGCCATACCGAACAACTTTTACTATGGGACCAACTTCGATCACATGTTGTCGGTTTCGATGGGGAAGACAGACATTCGCGATTCCGGAGTTGGTCCCATAGTGAAAGTTATTCAGCCTACCTAATCACCTCGCTCAATATGAAAGGTGATTAAGATTTCACCCTGTATACTTACTGTTAAATTCTTTATTTTTTGATAATATAATATAAAAAAAGTTTCATTTAATTCTTTTCTCAAAGGTTAGTAATAAGGCATTGAAAACTATCATCCATTCTCTACCAATAATTCGATTTATAATCCTTCTAATAATAATAGGTTATTTAAGTTTCAAAAATGGTCACACAAGATTAATATAATGGGTAATCAACATTCCCACTTAAATAACTACATCGTTTTTTTAGATTAGAAAAATCTTGCGATTGTAGTAATCTTGCGATTTCTGGGAAAACGATATTATAACTCGACATTTTGCCTCGACATAATGGAAAGAGGTAGTCTCATTTAAATTAAATATGTTTTTTTTTCCAGCATTATGGGAGCATATTGCTGAAAAAAAAACATCTGGAGAGAAATCAATCGTTATTTTTCTAATAAAAAACGAGGTACCTATAGGAGTAATCCTTAACATAAGTAGGCACTTCGCAGATATCAGATAAGGATATGAAAATTAAAATACACATATTCTTCTTACCTTGAGTTCGTTTGTCGACATATTATGTCGTTGCCTTATGTAACGCGATTTAAGTAGTATAAAGTGCTTAAATTAAGTATTTTTTTCCACTAAGGGCCTTACCACAGATAATATATGTTTTCTACAATTGGTTACAAAAAGATTCAGTTTAATAACATTTCGGCGGCTGTTTTTTTCAATGTTGACCTCAGTCACAGAAGAGATAATAGTATTTCATACCTCAGTTTGATAGTGAGCGGTCTCTGGGATCCTTAGCTATAGATTTTCATTACGATCAGATCAAAATATTTTTTTATTACGTACTTATTACCAACTGTAAGGGCCAAAGTAATTCGTTCTAATCGTTACAGTGCCAAAAGTTAAAATTTAAGCTAGGTATCATTGGAACTTTTAATAAACAGTCTTAGCAAATTGGCCAGGTTGAGTAGGCTGATACCAAGCAAAATAGGAGCAAATAACAAAAGACTTGATCTGAATCTGCGATACGTTCATGAGTGAAGTTCCGTTTGAACGCATCATGAATAAAACATGGTCGTTTGACAGGGGGTGGCCGGTGGGGGAGCGCGCTGCCCAACCCTTTCCCTCGGTTGCCGCCAATTTAATAAATGTGTTCGGTTCGCCCCCTCAACTCCTCGGTTTTTTGTGACACTTCACTTGCAAAGGGATTGTGTATCTTTCCATATAATGAGAGCCATCGAATGTATCGATTCAGAGCTACCCAGTACTATGTACACCTTGCCATTCAATATTTCACTTAAGTTTTACAAACTTCTGTTCCGACTTATATGTATCTATATTACAATTCGACTAATATTACTAATTAGAGGCATTTCGAAACTTTTTGTTATTATAAAGGTAATGTTGGAAGAAATCGATACTTCCATGATTATTTCCTGATCAGCAATTGACAAAAAATTATATTTGATTTGTCAGAAAGATATAAAATACAATGGAATGGGAGGCCTTTTTACAGGCAGCTAGAGGATATATACACCCAGGTGGTATGAAAAGGGTTGTATGAAATAAACCGACGAAGAGCGAGTTAGACTCGCGCCCTAAACGTTTCGGACAACAATATTTTTGTTCTTGAGTCCGGGCTACTTGACCGTAGATTATTATATTATGTTTCCTGTTATCTATAGATATGAAATATTCTGAATATTCTGCCCAACATTTGTTCCCTAGTTTACTGACGTTCGTGCACAATTCTAGCATTGCTCAGTTTAGGCTGGGTTTCAACCAGAGATGAGCAAGGATGCATTGCGAGGAATGTGTTTGTTAAGAACCAATAGAATCTCACACTCCTCGCCACGCATCCTCGCTCATCTCTGGTTGAAGCGCTGCCATGGGACAAGGTTGATTTGCCAAATATTCCCCATGACATCTAGACGTTTCTTTACTAAGTCGGAGACCATCAGGGCAAAAATCAAGTAATTTCAATCGTTACAGCATGGATTCACATTATAATATACGAGTAGAGTGTAGTATGTGTAAATCGGAACGCTCTCTTCTTACATGTCAGTGACTGCATTCGTGTCGTGTTCGTCAATCCCTCGTCTGCGATACCCCAAAATAATATACTAGAAAAACATATACGTAAGTACTTATTTCTCTATGACCGTAACGGTATGGAATCCCATCGAAACTGCCCACTTAACATGTTCATAATATTGTAGACAACTTATCAGATTCTTTAACTTAAAATTTCCATCCAAATTCATAACTAAACTAAATACTACATAGGTACTCGAGAACGGAACAATTAAGAAGATACGTTATGTACCTACCTACATTCACTTTGAACATCTATGTAATATTCCAGCGTCGACATTACATTGGGGTAACAAATACAATGCTGATTATTTTGGATCCGAACCCTTTCAGCTAGCATGATGTCATGAGAGCCGAGTCACCCTTTTCTATATGTGCCTGCTGCAGTTTGTGTTATTAATAAAAATCTATAATAACTTATTATTTATACAATACAACTTAAATAAATACGGAATAGATTCCTTTAAGTTCCTTGAGGTTCGTCCATACCAAAGTGAGGGTATGTTATAATAATTTTTAAATATATTTATTTACTTATTATTAATATAAACGAAAAAGAAAGAACTCGGACAAACGAGAAAGTATTAGTACTTAGAACGACGAATGAGGTCGCATAGAGTGGTGTCCTATCGTCGATTTAGTCTATTATCGAATCATAATTACGGAACGTGAAATTAAAGATTTAGTATGAAATATGTTTAATTGATTTTACTAGAATTCGGTAGGTACAACTATAATCACATTAATTGTGCATATGCCCGCAAATGTGATTTTTACTGTTAGTAAAAGACCCGTCAAGCTTTCCTTAATTCACATTGAGTTAGGAATTTAGGATATTAGCAGTCTCAAACAAGATTTACAGAAAATATAGATCTTGAAAATTTGTAACCGGCCAGTCTTATCACTGATCAAATTCTAATAAAACTGACTGAGAAACTGCTGTAGATACGAGTCGTTCTGGCAGCACTATTGTGGGGCCATTTTTTTGGGCTGATTGTGTAATACTTAGGTATAGGAACGTCGCAATACGTTTGACACTGATGTAAGATGTAACAGGCACAGCGCAGGTAAAAACGTAATGCAAATACGTCACACGGATTTCCTCAAGGTTTCCTCAAAATAGTACTTAAACCGTATAACGGGTCAGAAATTGTTATGCGCACTAACATACTACTAATCTAACCACTCTGCATGTACCGTCAGCAAATCGATCATTGAATAATGTTTGAGGGTAAGCGAAAGGGAAAATAAAGAACAAGTAACTAGCAAAAATATTGTTTCTTTACGCGCTTTTATTGCTGACTGTACCTATCAGATAGCATTGTCATGTAAATTATGGAACTATATCAAATTTCAGCTTGATCAGACATTGGTTGAAATTTAACTTACAAGATTTGAAGCACATATATGTAGTAGACGGAGAGCTGGCCACGTCAGATATAACACAATAATGAGAGCAACGAAACCCCTCTAGTCAGTTTGCTATACTATGCTTATTTCTACATCTGGACATCTGGCAGCTGTAAAGTAGTGGAGGTGCAAAGAATGCAAACCACTTCAAGAAATCCAATCCCAGAGTTCTGGGTTTGATGCAATATTATGAGATTTTATATAAATAATTAGATTATATCATTGCCAAAAGTTGGGGGAAGTAGTGCGAAACGACGTATACATATAATGTATTTTTTTTATACCGCGACGGTGGCAAACAACATACGGCCCGCCTGATGGTAAGCCAGATATTTACTTATTATTAATATAAACGAAAAAGAAAGAACTCGGACAAACAAGAAAGTATTAGTACTTAGAACGACGAATGAGGTCGCATAGAGTGGGTCCTATCGTCGATTTAGTCTATTATCGAATCATAATTACGGAACGTGAAATTAAAGATTTAGTATGAAATATGTTTAATTGATTTTACTAGAATTCGGTAGGTACAACTATAATCACATTAATTGTGCATATGCCCGCAAATGTGATTTTTACTGTTAGTAAAAGACCCGTTAAACTTTCCTTAATTCACATTGAGTTAGGAATTTAGGATATTAGCAGTCTCAAACAAGATTTACAGAAAATATAGATCTTGAAAATTTGTAACCGGCCAGTCTTATCACTGATCAAATTCTAATAAAACTTGACTGAGAAACTGCTGTAGATACGAGTCGTTCTGGCAGCACTATTGTGGGGCCATTTTTTTGGGCTGATTGTGTAATACTTAGGTATAGGAACGTCGCAATACGTTTGACACTGATGTAAGATGTAACAGGCACAGCGCAGGTAAAAACGTAATGCAAATACGTCACACGGATTTCCTCAAGGTTTCCTCAAAATAGTACTTAAACCGTATAACGGGTCAGAAATTGTTATGCGCACTAACATACTACTAATCTAACCACTCTGCATGTACCGTCACCAAATCGATCATTGAATAATGTTTGAGGGTAAGCGAAAGGGAAAATAAAGAACAAGTAACTAGCAAAAATATTGTTTCTTTACGCGCTTTTATTGCTGACTGTACCTATCAGATAGCATTGTCATGTAAATTATGGAACTATATCAAATTACAGCTTGATCAGACATTGGTTGAAATTTAACTTACAAGATTTGAAGCACATATATGTAAATCTTGAAGCAAATCAAATTATTTTGTTCAATATTTTTTGATTTGCAATTTTTAAGTAGTTACAATACTATATATAAACTGAAAATAGATGTCATATACTTCAGAAAAAGTGACCAAACCCTCCGGTGTCCGAGGCCAGATTTGAACTGGCATCATCAGCTTTCGCGGCTGACGTCCTGACCACTACCGACCGGGTGGTCTAGTGGTCAGGACGTCAGCCGCGAAAGCTGATGATGCCAGTTCAAATCTGGCCTCGGACACCGGAGGGTTTGGTCACTTTTTCTGAAGTATATGACATCTATTTTCACATATATGTAGTAGACGGAGAGCTGGCCACGTCAGATATGACAAAATAATGAGAGCAACGAAACCCCTCTAGTCAGTTTGCTATACTATGCTTATTTCTACATCTGGACATCTGGCAGCTGTAAAGTAGTGGAGGTGCAAAGAATGCAAACCACTTCAAGAAATCCAATCCCAGAGTTCTGGGTTTGATGCAATATTATGAGATTTTATATAAATAATTAGATTATATCATTGCCAAAAGTTGGGGGAAGTAGTGCGAAACGACGTATACATATAATGTATTTTTTTTATACCGCGACGGTGGCAAACAACATACGGCCCGCCTGATGGTAAGCAGCTACCGTAACCTATGGACGCCTGCAACTTCAAAGGAGTCACATGCGCGTTGCCGACCCTTTACAAAAAGGATGATTCACTGTGTTGATGGCTAAACGAACAAGAAGGTCCCTCATCATCGTCAACACACTGGGTCCTCTTTGAGCTCTAATTAATATGTAATGCATAGTTTGTCGCCTACTGTTTTTTGTTATAATGTTAAAATATATATGCCCTGTCCTTTATAAATGAGACAATTTCGGCAGTTTTGGTCAGTCAACTTAGTCAATACCTGTTTTGAGATTACTATTTTCTAATTCAAAAACTTTGCTAGTCTGTCACTCTGACCTCCACCCATTTAAAGGTGCCAGATGCCCGGATCTAGCAATAAGGATAGTATAGCAATATAACCAGACGAGTGATGTTGCTCTCATTATTGTGTCATATCTGACGTGGCCAGATCTTAGTCCATAGGTAAGGGTATTAAATAAACCCATTAACGTTGTGCACAAACCCGTTAAAGCTTTGGTAAAGGCACATTTCAATCCATAAAAAACAACATCGAATACTTAAAAGTATTTCTTAATCCATATACTTACTAAGGTTTGTTTGCAAAATTAAAATACATACTTCACAATGCAAGTAATACACCTTACAATCAATACAACATAAAAAGGGCTTTATAATAATGACAGTATTTTTTCTCCGTACACAATCTCATCAGCAAAAGAATGACATGATTTATAGAGCCAAATGACTGCCGATTCCCTTTTCATATAACGACTAGGAAACTTTCCCTCTCCTCCCCATAATTTTAGATTCCCTTCAAGGATATTTTTTCCTGCGAAAGTTAAAAAGGGAGAGGCACTGTTAGAACGAGACATGTATAAAATCCATACTTATAATATTTGCAGGCTCCGCACTCAGCACTCACACATGTTAGCTCCGATTTAGCACTCCTCGGAGAGTTTCGGACGTTGTATATGGTGTTCTTATTTCTATTTTCATAAACCAACAACCGCAGAAATTAGTGGAGATAAATAGAAAACTATTATTACTACGAGTATGTATTCTAACTGGCACTTGATTAAAAATCAATTGCCTCCAATGATTAATTTAGTACATGGGTTACGTTACGAGAGTCAGTACGAGTATCATGGATATTATTCAATAGTACCTGTTTGTATAATATTTTCAATTCTTGATTGAGATAAAACGCCGCGTACCCAACTATGTACTGTATCTGAGTATAGTAAGACATATTTGACGAAACGTACGAAGGTAGATTTGTCTTGGTTGGTATAATTTTTTTTAGTTAATAGTCTGTTTTGCATATTTAGTGGTAGTGGTAGGTAATATTCTTTCACTATTACAAAGACAGATATGGTATCCGACAATAATATAAGTAATGTTGTTTTTGTAATAATTCCTTCAATTTAATAATTTAATAGTATATAAAAAAAATTAAATCAAAGAACTAAATGATAATAATTAGATCACGCTGTATAGTCGTCGCACACTAGCACGGACCCTCAGCGCGGTCGGCGCTCAGCGTCGCGGCGCTGCCGGGAAAAAATGTACGATGCCATAAAAAATCACCGTCCATTCGCTCTCGCAATTTTTACCCGTTTTTTCCCCTCGGAGGGTCGCCGTCGACATGGCAACGGGGAGCGCCCCCACCTCCACTACGGATCCACTAAAAGCTGCGTCAATAATTTTTATGGCAAGAGAAAGCGTCGGATCGTTCAGCTTCTATGGTCACCAGTATTTCAACCTTTAGAGACATTTTCTTGGAACTCTCTATTCGAAATCTCTATTGGATTTGATTTTGATGTTAGTTTTCACCAGAGTAATATATACTTAAGTCTATGGTTTTCACGGCCTTAATACACAGTCTGTATAATAACCATAATGTATACCTACATATATATACAACTACCTTTACCCGCGACTTCGTCTGCGTAAAACTATTGTACAGTCAACCAATTTGATTCCTAGGCCACTCTAGAGCTTTGTCACAATAGCTAGTTTGGTAGCGAATAGGTTACATTTATACATATCCACGGGCAACTGTCATTACGACAAGGTTCTACAGTGGCCTAGGAATCAAATTGGTTGACCGTACATCGCACTCTGACAGAATTTCCAACCAATATGCAACTTCATTAGGTGAACGATTCTATGATATACAATAGGTAGGTATCCATTGTCATTGTCTGACCACATGTTTTACAACTTCTATTTAAATCCGTGCAATACACTTTAATCGCGTTACAAACATACTTGACATACATAGAGACAAACTTTAATTTATCCATTATATCTGTTTATTGATGATGTTTGTCATCACTGCTCATCACCGTGTCTATAGACGTGTATATTTTTGATTCGCCAACTGTGCCATCTAATATTCGTTTATTAATTTTATAACGGACTCATTCTTTGGTGATGATACAGCCCTCTCACATAACCACTCTTCACTGTGAATATTATTTTGCAAGTTTAGAAAAACTTGCGAAATAAGGTTAGCCTCTGTCATTACTGTATGGCAAACATCATTTGCGAATTATTTTTTTCTGTAAGCAAAAATCTATGTCTATTTCTAGACGACCCTCGCCGATTTTCAAGAGCTTAAACGCAAAAGCACCTGATTCCAAATCATTAAATAGATGCATACGCATGTTGCACGTGAGGTTAGGCTTTTCTACCTTTGACCACAGTAGCGATGCCTTCAGACACGCGTTCATCTCATCGGCCGGTGAGGCCTTTCAATAACAGGCAGTGTCTGTCTGAAATCACCAGCAAGCAAAACTACAACACCGCCCATCAGAACTCTATTACCATGGATATCTTGTACGCTGCGGTTCAACGCTTCTACTGAGCGCCTGTGTGACATCGTGAATTCGTCCCATACGATTGCTGGTTTTAGTAATATTGCATGTACCTAGGGGTTTCTTCAGTTGAAAGATTCAATGGCAATTTAAATGTCAAAGTGCAATCCGACCATCGTTTAGCAATGTAGCAGCAATTCCAGAGGAAGCCACAGCCAGGAGCTTGGAGGCGTCGCTGCTCTTTCGCTGAATTCGTTTTCCGTTAAATAAACCCGCTCGCCATTGGGCAGGTGCACCGCTAAGTGAGTTACAGTGGGGTGTCTTTCATGAAGTAGAAACCCAAACAATCGCCATGCTGCTTCATTACTGCTTACACAGCGGCCCGCTCTAAACGTTTGCACTTTATCTCTGGGATTAAAATTAATATCACCAGCTTGCATCATGTTAAAAACGGCTGATTGCCTTTACTGAAGTACAACACTCGACGTTTATATGACCAATAAATATTATGGCAAGCAACGGTGAATAGGGCACAATCCACTTATTATCCACCTCGACGTCTTCATGGCGACGGCTCCATGCTTAGACAAAATTGGTCCAATTTAAGCTTAACTAAATTTAGCTAGCAGCATAAAAAGGACACGGCAATGAGGGCAATGGTAATAAGGTTCAACTTTGGTTAAGGAAATAGGTTTACGTTCGGTACCTATATTAAGGAAGCGCTGGTATCCTGGCGGTAAAACGCCCGACTTTCAATCCGCAGGTCTTGTGTTCAAACCCCGGCTCAAACCACTTTTTCGGCACTTTTATGTAGGTACGATACTTATATATACTAGTCGCTTTTCGGTGAAAGAAACATCGTGGGGTAACCGGACTCAATCCCAATAAGGCCTATATATTAGTTTCTTCTCTGGATTGGAAGGTCAGATGGTAGCCGCTTTCGTAAAAAGCTAATGCCTACACCAATACATGGGATTAGCTTGTCAAGCGGACCCCTGGCACAATTAAACTGTGACAAAAAAAGTAGAAACAAACGCTAGAAGGATGACAAATTAGGTAGTTCCTGGTAATTCCTAATGCAATCAATAGAGGGCGTAATAGGAAATGATGATGCTAACAGGAAAAAAAGATTATTCTCTCCTTTTATAAAGTATCAAAGATAAATGGTAATCCTTTAAACAATCCGTGTGCTAAATTTCATTCCAATCCGGCCAGCCGTTTTTGTGTGATTCTTATTCACTCGTTACATACTTTTGAGTAATTTCACATTCTGATTAACAGATGGCTCTTAAAGCACCACGCCATTAGTCAATGGTATTTAGAAGCTCGCATATTGTTATATCTTTTTAAATTAAATTCAATCTAATGTTTTATTGCTCTTAAGGAAAAAAGTCAATTGGTTATGCATGTAACAAATATTTTAAGCCAATATATTTCACACAAACCTGAAAAGACGTACATAGCGATTGCGAAGTGTTTAAAATCATTGGTATATATACATCTTCCAACTAACTAATATAAGTGCTCCATATTGCCTCTCTCAACTAACTCGTAGATTTTCTCACTTATAATATTTAGTGGGATATGAGAAATTGACAACTGTACTCAATATCAGCGCAAATGTGACTTTACATTTTGTGGTAGCTCATGATTGGAATTAACTTTCACGTTATCATATAACAAACGTGATAAACATGACAAGAAGATTATTATCAAGCTGTTTCCATTAAGTTGTATAGACGCAAACAAACGGTTTCCGGTAACTTAATATTTGGAAATCTATTATCCTTAAGAAGAGTATATTTGCGGGATCCGCAAAATATCGGGATTAGAGAAATAATATACTGCCTTCCATTTGCAATTGCTTCGAGTCGTTCAGTATTCTGTTTCAATTTTGGCTCAGAATAAAATCAGTAGCGATGTAGCTCTGCGTAAATTAATAGGCACTTACTCATTAACAGTAAACGGAAAAACTCGTAGATAACTTAGTGAGGACTATTTGCAGCTCTGTAGGTACCTAGAGATTATCCTACCCTTTTATCAATTGTCAAGTTTTACGTTCAGTAACTACGCGAACGAAGACGTCAAAAGTCCTTTTTAAAAGGGAATAAGAGCTTTTGACGTCTTCGATTGCGTAGTTAGTTTTGATGCTGACTGTACCTACCAATTATTACATACTTAATTAGTATTTAGCTGGTTCCTGTGCATCTGGGCATCTCTCGTTTCTACGTAACCCGTTTTCGATTCTTCGTGTTACAAGGACCCCTCTCCGACATGCCAGCCTGTGACACGTGGATGTCCATGCGAGATCGACTTGTTTGACACATGCTAGATTGTGTCAAAGTGGTCTAGCGACTGTCAGTTTTCGGTGGTCGAATTGGGCCCAAGTACGTATAATTTTACCTACCTATATGATATCGTATTTTATACATAATTTTATTTATTTTATTTTGTTTTATTTAGGATCACCAACAGATAATACATCATGCTTAATTAATTCATAGCTTAAGTTGATAACAGATAGATGTTTATCTAATTATAGGTAACCACAGCTAATTCAAGTATCTTAGGACATGCAGTATTAAAAATTAAACAGTGTATTTACAATATGTGAAGTTAAAAAAATAACAACAATTTATAATCATAAACAACACTTTTTGAACAAAAAGTGGTAATTAAATTAAAGTAAATTATATAATTTATGTATGTAGTGTGTAGTAGTAGTAGTCCTTTAGTCGAAGTAATAAACCTGAAAGTTTGACAGACCGCGGTATATCTAATATACATATAACTAGAGACGGGCGAGCTGTCGCTCGCCAAGTTTTATAGAGTATTGCGTGGCCACACATTGTCTCTGTCAAGTCAGTGCAAACTTGGTGTAGGTACATATGTGCCTATTAAGTTCTTCAAGCGAAATATCTTTGAAATTGGTCAAATTTCAAAATCTAGCTCGTAAACTAGGTAGAGTTCAATTTGGCATGCAACTAAATGTGCGTCACAGTAGGCGTCAAAGTTCAATGAAAATATTTTTTTTTTTAATAAGGACAATCTTACACAAATCGACCTAGGCCCACAGTAAGCTCAATAAGGCTTGTGTTATGGGTACTAGACGACGATATATATAATATAAAGACATAGATAAATACTTAAATACACAGAAAACATCCATAACTCAGGAACAAATATCTGTAATAAACACACAAATAAATGCCCTGACCAGGATTCGAACCCGGGACCTCCTGCTTCGTAGGCAGGGTCTCTACCAACTAGGCTAGGAGGCCGTTTAAATGAAACATTAAATATGATAACATTAGTAGTGGTTGGTGGTGTAGTGTAGTGTAGGTGTAGGTGGTATTCGACTTTGTTGCTTACAAATCGATGTAAATCTCTAAGGCGACCATTCTGAGTAGGTAAATATGATAGGGTCGACATGGTAAGGTTATAAATCTCTAAAACGTTGAACAGGTTATATAATAATACAAAAAACAACCGTTCAACGAATACACTGGTGTCATTTCAAAAGCCTAGTTTTAATGCCACTGTGGTCATACTAACATTATATATATACATCGCACAACAATGCCATGCTTGATGACAATATTTTGTGATATTTATAGTTAATACAGATTAATTTACATGTAGAAAAAGACACCGCCTATTCTAAAAGTAAACGCCTCCAAACCACATATAAAAATAGTAATATAAAGAACAGCTCAAAATAAAAAACTCCCCTTCAGTTTTTTAGTGGTAATGCGCACTGATTGGCTGCGCGCCCCTTTAAAAAGATAAAAATGCGTGTTACGCGCGCGCGCTCCACCATTCAAGCTGTCCGCACGCGCGCGCGCCGCGGCCGCGGGGAGTTGCCTCTTATTATTACAAACAAACCAATATTAAACAACCCTCCGGGTGCCCTCCGCTACCGAAAAGCACCTCAGTTGGATATTGAACGCTACCTTGTTTCAGGGATCATTTTAAGATGGATCGTGTACGAGCTACGTAAAAATACACGCGTGCTGAGAAAAACTGTAAAAGAAACTATAGGAAGTATTTTAAAAATAGATGCTGGTTCCCCTTCTACGTAAGGGGAGTGCGGGCTTGATATATTACTAGAGTTACTTGGGATTTTAATAATACACAGCGTGTGTTGGTTCACTTAGGCCGTCAGATTTGTCAAGAAGGCGTTTGTGGGCGCTATTTTAGGCGGTCACGTGCCGTCTAATGTTTCCCTATGCAAGTGTGTATGTTATAAGTACATAGGTACGTAGTGCTCTTCAAGCACATGAACCTCCAATAACTATTTGATTAGGAAATATATAGAGCCTAGCGTAATAATACTAATAATAAATTATATAGCTCTTTGTAGGGTCATAGTCAACTGTTCGTACTGTTTCTTGTTTTCTCTCCATACCTCCAAGTATCACTTGTCCTTGCCACTATTAGATCATTCTGGTGAACTATTTAGTCAGAGAGTCTTCACAGCGAAATAGTTTAACCTGGTCGATCTTCGATTTTTAGCATGTAGATGGAACTAAGATCAAGTCACAACTTCTAGGAAGGACTTCTGAACTTCGAGGACTAGACGCTCTATGCCCGCTACCATTAGAGAGAGGAGACACAAGAGAAGAGGAGAGGTTGCTGAAGAACAAGAGGTTGGCAGCATTTGCTTGTGAAATAGTGTGTTATTAGCATAAGGTATAAAAAGGTAAATTAGTATTGGACAGGCTTAAAGAATAATCTTAAAACGCAACGAATTAAGGATAGTTCACGCTGTAATGTTCCGCGTCCTACACGACAGTTCCGACTCTTAATTTTGCATAGACAGCGTCACGTGATCCTCGGAGGTCTCGTGACGTGATGTTCTGTTTATATTATGCGATCGGTTTTATTATTGTAATTTATTAGTGTTTTTTTACATTATGCATACCAAATACTAAATCATATCTGTCTGTAATACAAAAATGAGATTGAACTTAAGTAAATAAACTCGTAGGTTTACTGACGTCTATATGTACAAGTATGTAGGTTATATAAGTACATCCTTTGAATATAACTTATACAAGCTATTTTTACATAACGATATCTACCTACTTATAAATAGAAATTTAAAAAGTACATTATACTTCTTAGTAACAAATTCTAGTTTGAGGAGACAAAATATGACAATTTAATTATCATTACTCACACAGCCCTGAGCCCGGTTAAAACCGTCAATTTATTATTATGGACCCGTATCCAATTTAAAACAACGCGCGGCCGAATAGAGCCATTAGAAACGAGGGGGAACGTACCTACATTGTTTTGAAAAGGAGAACATGAGAGGGGAATCTTTGCGGAGTAGAAAAAACAGTTTAAAAATAAAATGAAAATTTATAAAAGGGAGGGCGCGGCGCGTGTCATGGCCGCTTATTTATACCGGTGCCAGTTGTTCAGCTGCCGTTTGGTTTGGACGCCTTTCGCCCGAAATGGTAGGCATATAGTGACATATGGCATACTTAAAAAAATATGCATACTGCAGAACAAAAACTGCTTTTATTCAGCAGCGCATACACCTGCTACTAGATTAATTTTTGACTGTTACTTAAGGTCAATATAGGGCTTACAAGCATGCACCTACGAATATTACGATAAGTAGTTCGGTAACTCGTTGCACCTTAAAGATAACCGTTCGTACTTATCATGATATAGTTCCACTACACGTGTGATATTCTCATTACTGTTTAAGTACAGACATTTGCTAGAAACAAAAAAGGTTGGAACGTCAAATGCATTAGGTACTTTTAACCTTTGTTACCAAGTCTTAATTGGGCTAAAGGCGTTGATACTTGGCTGTTAACTGCAATGACGTCAAAAGTTGACACGAATGATAACGTAAGATTGTGCCGGTAGGTTGAAGTCATTTCATGTGACGACCTATCAGAACATCCGTTTAGTTCAGCGGAAAATTTTACTCGTAATGGCGGTCTAATTACTTGGCATATCGTCACACCTATCAAGTTTTTTGTAGAATTCTATATTATTTTATTGCTATTTAATTGATACAGAACACCTCTAAATTGTGGCAATATTAGGAGCATTCTGCCCCGCCTATTTCAGTCCAAGGGCGGGGCTTTGGAACACATGTGCTATTATAAAAGGAGCTTTTTATGATATTAACATATGTTTATAATGTTCATGATTCCACAACTCACGCTTTACTGTTAATCCTTAATTAAGACACTATCACTTTAATGGATTGAATTCAGTTATACGCCCGCATAAGTACTTAAAGTTAACCAGTGTGAACTATCTGATGCCGAGTGCGAGTGTGACACAAAAGCATTGGCCATTTCTGACCATCAAGATAACAAATAAATAAGTGATTACAGTTCACATTAAAATAAATGATGTGAAAAAGTACAAGGCCTGACATTTTATTTTAAAATGTTTCTTAAGTGGGTGAATTTCTGTCACTTATTTGGGTGAATGTTTGACATGTTTGTATCAAAAATTGGTTACCTAAGGTTGTCTTTGCTATAACGGTTTTGTATGTATTTTGCTAATCACTGTTCACCGTTATTGCCTATAGGTAGTTTTAATTAAGTACTAAACCAAGCTTTAGAATTAGGTAGGTTTTATTTTAATAATAAATGACCTAAGTAAGAAGCATGCATGAAAACTACAAAAGTATTCAAGTGTCCATTCAAAAATCCTATCTCGGTCTAGGGATAGTAATCTGTGATGTCGATTGTACCTCTACCCTTAATATGTTTGTTATTACATACTTAGGTACATAAATCTGAAGACTGTTCGATGTAAGATCAGGCTCAAGTCTATACCTTTTTTGTTCATAATTTTTACCCATTCAAATCTGAACCCTTCATGAAATCATGTCTTTGTGAATAGTCAACAGATCCCAGATTAAAAAAATAATATAAATATTTAATATTAAGGGCCTGTTTCACAATGTCCAAGTAAAGTAAAGTACAAGAATAAGCTACTTGCCACTTATCTGACAAATAAAGTCATCGTTGGCGTTTCACAATCTTCAGATAAGCTTAACTGGTATTTAGTTAGTGCTAGTGCTAGTGGTAGTGCTAAGTTTAGCAGGTAGTTTTATCTGGCAGTTAATTTATTTGTTAATAGGTAATTAACTTGGACATTGTGAAACAGGCCCTTAGTTAAGTAATTGTTCAATCCATTTTAATCTTGAAACAGTGAAATTTTAATAGAATAAAATAACAATTCACTATTAAATTTGCAGTGATAACATAAAAAAAATGCAGACCTATGTAGGTATACGTTAGGTGCAAAACTGTCCCAATAGTAGCATCTTAGTAGAATGTGGAGAAGTGGATGTCGATCGAGGAGAGGGGCACATGATTAATACATACCAGTACTATTTAAAATTTCCTACAAATCAGCCTTACATATGATATACTTAGAATTTACGGTTATTTTGTAATTTAGAATCGAAAAGTAGAAAAAAACACATTTTTATTTTTTCGAATATTTCTAATTCCTCTTATGGAAATTCCAAATAGGGAACCATACATAATTAAGAAATTCTGCCTCTATAAAATCATCATGCAATTGCTTTAATGGGGCATATTTTTCAAGATACTTTTAGGTGGCTTATAGTTCGGTGCAAAAGTGTACCATTAAAAACAGCCATAGAAAGTGTTTGTTAGTTCAATGTTCAAGACGACTTTTACTCTGCCATAACTACAAAACTATGTTTGTGATTTAAACAGTTGATACCTTATTTTATAGAGGCTGAATTTCTTAATTATGTATGGTTCCCTATTTGGAGTTTCCATAAGAGGAACTAGAAATATTCGAAAAAATAAAAATGTGTTTTTTTCTACTTTTCGATTCTAAATTACAATATAACCGTACATTCTAAGTATATCATATGTAAGGCTGATTTGTAGGAAATTTTAAATAGTACTGGTATGTATTAATCACGTGCCCCTCTTTTCGATCGACATCCACTTCTCCACATTCTACTAAGATGCTACTATTGGGACAGTTTTGCACCTAACTGACATAATGATACAATGTAAAGATTTCATTGAAATTGGTTTTAGCAGTTTAAAATGACGCTTCTACCGTCATGCCATCACTAGAAACAAAATGTGGCACTTTTTGGAAAGGTATCATTTGGCAGCCGGCGCTTACGCTTTTATTGGTCGAATATAATATTGAATCTGTACCACGTACGAGGTAAGCGCCTTCCGACAAATGGTACCTTTTACGAAAAAGTGTCATAAATAATAAAAATTGTTGCCGTTCCGCTGAACAGCCACCGTCTTTGACGACGTATGAGTGGCGTTGTGTTAGTTGTGTAGGTATTGCAACAAAAGGAGGTTTAGCAAGGCCTACAATTTCGGGATTCATTTCGAAAAGACGAGGTCTGATACTAAAATTCGATGTCTATTATAAAAAGCATAACGGCCGAATTTCATTGGATGTTTGGGAAAAAATATGCTAGATAAACATGTCGAGGTACAATTACCACAACATTTATGCAATATAGGAATTATGATTGGTCATAGGTATTCAAAGTAACACGACACGTAATTGTGCGTTCTGCTGGACTACTCTACTCGATCCGCAAATGGCAAGAATAACTTCAAAAAATACAAAAACTGCTATTCAGCTGTGCGCCATTAAGCAGAAGGGGGACTTTAGGGACACATCTTTTTACAATAGCCCCTAAAATGACCAGAAAAAAAAAACTCTTTTTACATACAATGGCGCTCATGATGCGAGGGTGGACGATCAATGATCAAACATAAAAAACCGTCCTAAAATAATTGTAAATTTTCTGGAAAGTGATTTATGTTGTCAGTAGCTTTTGTGGTGGAATGTTATCGTCCACTAAGCAGTGTCCGGTTGCAGATGTGATTTGGTAAAAAATGTCTGGTTATTTCTTAGACTGCAACTTTTTTGTGAACTGCTATTTATTACATTGGCACCGTTTACTCTTCATTCGTTCTTAGAGCTTTACTTTAGTTAATTCCTGCAACTTCATCCGAAAATGCATACAATTAGGTATTTAGGTGCACATACCGTTTAACTGAGGTGATTGGCAAAGATCTTTTCACGTGAAGTTTTTTTTATACTACGATGGTGGCAAACTAGCATACGGGCCGCCTGGTGGTAAGCAGCTACCGTATCATAGGCAACTCCAGAGGTGTCACATGTCCGTTACCGACTCTTTAGAAATCTGTACCTACTTACGCTTATTTTTTGTTTTGGGACTAAAACTACCTGGTTGAAGTGTTAAATTTTTACTACAATATTACTAATCAGCTTAATACAGCCAAACCATGAAGTAGTCCGCCGCAGTTAGTCAACCATAATAATTTTTCATCAACCACCTAAGAAATGAAAAGATGTAACTTTACGTAGGTATGTATGTTATTTTGCTCTTTCATTACGTGTATTTATTGTTTTGGGGTTTCCATAGTCGACTAGGAACCCTTATCATTTCGCCATGTCCGTCTGTTTGTCCGTCAGCAGCCTAACTCAGTGATCCTTAGTACATACTAGAAAACTGAAATTGGTATGAGTATGTGTACGCCAACAAAGTTGTAAAACAAAAAACGAAACCTTTTTTTTTAAGTGAGGCCTAATAATAAGTACTTTCAATGAAAACTATATTTAATGAAATCGGTTTAGCCGTTATTGAGTTATCGTAAAAAGTTATCCTTCCTTACTTAAAGGGTGTAAGTGTCGTAAATTTCCTTATAAGAAACGCCCTTTTGATTCAGTGTATTGCGACAGGCCGGCCACTACAAAACCCTTTATTGAGCATGGCCTGACAATCGACATCCTTTTGGCCGGTTTTAGTATTAGCACTTTGTAGGAGTGATTATTATTATTTTATCATTTATTTCAATATGAAACTTAAGTGGTAGGTATACATCTTTTTTAACGTTTATTATAATAGTACTAAATTATTATAATAGGACTAAATGTAACTAAACTATGTCGCGGGTAGACAGACGGACGGACGAACGGACGGACGAACGCACGGACTAAATTATCTATAAAAGATTCCTAACAGTTGACTATATACCGAACCCTAGAAATTATATTGGGTATGTACGGAACCCTTGGTGCTCGAGCACTTGGCCGGTTTTTTATACAGTGAGCGCAGCCTGCATAAAATAATTATATTCAGATACTGGTATAGGTACATGTATGTAGGTACAGGTATTGACCCTGTAACTTGACTCCAGTAAGGTAGTATTTTTATTTCAAGACAGTAATCTGTAGAAATATAACTATGTTAAAGTTGTCAACGAGTGCGGCACATTCCTGTGAAAATAGTGCGCAGACAGAGCAGGCGGGCGCGGGCGCACTGACGAGGGTACTACGATGACAACTCCATCGGAACCAACGTTTACAGGGATGTCACGCTTGAGGTCTCGTTCACATTCGCGTAGCTTTAAAAGACTTAATCTTTGTCATAATTTTTATGTTTCTGTAGTTCCATTATACAGAAAATGAAATGTGATGAGTCTATATAGGGTAAATTGCATATTACTGGCCACTCTCCAATGACTGTTCGAATCGTAAAATTGCGACATAAACCGAGGATCTAGATAAAATGTATAAATTCTAACTACGTTACATGGACAAGAGCTATAGTCGTCGACATGAACCATAGTGCGAGTATTTGATAAATAATACGCATTATACGAATGCGACTACGAATATTCATGACATCGCTAATAAAACCTATATGGTACTTATTCCAATAGACCAAAGAAATGAGATGGGAATATGAAAGGCTAGAAGGAAGGTCTTACTTCATATGTAAAAGAATATCGTTAATTAAAAAAAAAAAAACGTAACAAAAAATGCGATAACAAACTTATTTGTAGCTGGTAAACCAATCGCGACCTATTTCGATGTATGGAGAACAAGTTTTTCAACGACAAGGTCAAAGTTCGTCCCTTAATCCAATTTTTCTTTTAGTTGGGTACAACAATGGTCGGAAGTGATACGAGGGGTGCTACTTATATATCCGGAAACAAAAAAACAAACAAACGTACACGGCTGAAAATGGTTTTATTGTTTTTCAAAGTATTCTCCTTGATGATCTATGCACTTTTTCATTCGCGTGAACCAATTTTTAAAGCACTTCTGCCACTCCGCCTGAGGTACCTCCATAATGTGTTGTTTGAATGCGTCGACAGCATCTTCAGCGGTCGAAAATCGTTGACCGCGTAATTTATTCTTTATATTTGGAAATAAATAAAAATCGTTGGGTGCCAAGTCAGGGCTGTACGGCGGATGACCCGTTAATTCCACATTTTAACCCTCCAAAAATAGAGTTGTTTCGCGTGACGTATGACAGCTGGCATTGTCATGATGAAGAATGATTCTTCGTCGCTGGTTAGTTTTACGAATTTGTTCAAATACTTCCGGTAAGCAAATGGTCGTGTACCACTCTGAATTAACCGTTCTACGGTTTTCTAGTGGCACTGTAGCTACATGGCCATTAATACCGAAGAAGCAGGCCACCATTTGTTTCAATGTACTTTTTGCACAAGTAACTTTCGTAGGGTTCGGCTCATTTTGAAACACCCATACCGTTGATTGTTGCTTCGTTTCGGGATCGTATGCATAGATCCAGGATTCGTCACCTGTATAGATGTTATAAACGGCTTTTGAGTCACCACGGTTATATTTTTTTAACATTTTATTGCACCATTCGACGCGAGCATCTTTTTGCTCTTTTGTTAAGTTGTGGGGTATCCAACGCGAACAAATTTTTTTTACAGCCAAATAATTATGTAATATGCTATTAATGCTGGTCATAGAAATACCCAGAGTCGCCTCTATCTCGCAGTACGTAACATGTCGGTCGTCCATTATAAGTTTTCGCACAGCCTCGATATTTTGTTGTACAACGACCGATTTCGGGCGACCTGCCTTAACTTCGTCCGTAAGCATACTACGTCCACGATTGAACTCACTAAACCAGTGATACACAGTAGTTTTAGATGGGGCTTCATCACCAAAAGTTGAAGTTAGTTGATCTATGCACTGTTGTTGCATTAAACCACGCCGAAAATCATAATAAATCATAGCACGAACATTTTCACGAGTGAGTTCCATTCTTGCTGCGAGATGACATTTAAAACCCGTCAAAAACAAAACACGAGCGTTAATAAGAAAGAAAAAATATACCGGCCAGTACTTAAAAAAGTTCAAATTTTACCATGGAGGTCAAATATGCTATTTAAGAAGATTGTAATCCCGGTTTCCGGATATATAAATAGCAGCCTATGTATACGGAACCCTCACAGCGCGGGCCCAACTCGCACTTGGCCGGTTTTTTTTTATTAAATCTTATCTCATTTCCTCCCTTCTCCATTGTATGTACTCGCACTTGGCCGGTTTTTTTTTATTAAATCTTATCTCATTTCCTCCCTTCTCCATTGTATGTAGATACCTACTCGTTTGTAACTATGTACTTACTTTAGTCTAAAGTTGATTAAATATGAAAGGGAAAGTCTTAAGAAAACTCTCACAGTAAGCTCAATATTTGACTTCTTGTGTCGATACACTCGGTACGAAACGACGATACATATGTGCATACCTACATCTAAAATTCAGAAACATATATTTTTAATAAATACACTGATGACCGGGATTAGAAACCGGTACCTCCAGCTTCATAGAGGGTCAGTTACCCACTAGGCTACAGTGGCCGTTAATAATAAGTATACGAGTATCACGATTAATTACCTAAGTAAGTGTCAAAGTCAAAGGATTTATTGCAAGAACATATTTACATAAGATATCAAGGATAAAGATAGCGGTGCTTATGTTCTACCAGGAAAGGCATGCAAAACAATTTACAATGTCTATGTACAAAAATTACTATACAAATTACTATTTACAGGGCACAGGGAATTAAATTATGTCAACGTACAACACAAAATACAATGAAAAAAAAACAATTATATATATACCATGTCAAAACGATTACAATTATTAATAAAGTGCCTAATGAATGTAAATGTATACTATGGTCTAAGATTAATACCAATTCTAGGTACATTACAATTTTTACACATTTGGTCTATTTTCTAAATATTCTTCAACTGAGTAGAAACATTTGTCAAGGAGCCATTCTGTAAGTGTACTCTTAAGCCGATTCGTAGGACATTCTTTAATAGATTTAGGCAGCTGGTTATGAATTTGGATAGCCATAGAATACAAGTTGCATTTGTGATAATGAAGCCTAGAACTCGGTAAGTATAATAAATTAGTTCTGTTTCTTGTAAATCTTGGATAGAAGACGTTACGCTTCGCAAAATATTCAGGATGTTCTCTTACCAGCAAGCACATCTGTTTTATATATAGGCACGCAAGTGGCAATACTTTAGTTTTCTTAAATAAGGGCCTACATGGTTCCAAGAAGTGGGTATCGCACACCGCTCTTATACATTTTTTCTGAGCCAGGAATGCGTGATCGATATTTACGGAGTTTCCCCAGATAATTAGACCGTAAGAAAGTGTCGACGATACATAGCCGTGGTAAGCAGTTAGTGCTACGGCTGTAGAAGATGTCCTACTTAATCTTCTTAAGGCAGGTACAAATCTTTCTAATTTGTCACAGACATGCGCAAAAATTCCAAGAAATTTAGTAGTCTCTACTTCTTGTAATTGGTGGTTTTTATAGCTTACACTTAGGTCAATGTCAGTATTTTTATATGTCCTAAATTGCATAATATTAGTTTTATCTATATTTATTTTTAAATTATTTTTGTCTAACCAGTCAATTATATGTGCAAGAGTTTCATTTATGTCATTATTAAAGTTATTTAGTTCATCTGCTTTGATTAGGAGCGTAGTGTCGTCAGCAAACATTATGCAGTTTTGTTTAATGTGCAGGGGCAAGTCATTGATATAAAGAATAAAAAAAAGAGGTCCCAAAATGCTCCCCTGGGGCACTCCACAGCTGTTGTGGGCGTATTGGGATCTCCTTGCTTCAAGTTCTCCATTGTTAAGAACTTGTAATTCCGTGCACTGTTTGCGATCTGATAGGTAGCTGGCTATCCAACTCAGGGCCTTTCCCCTGACACCATACCTCTCCAGTTTTTTTAAAAGTATCGAGTGGTTGACAAAGTCAAAAGCCTTACTCAAGTCTAAAAAGATAGCTGCTATAGGAATTTTGAGGTTAACGGAGTCTGTTATTAGCCTTACCAGGTTAAAACATGCTAACGTGGTTGAACAACCCTTACGAAAGCCATATTAATTTTCGCTTAGTATGGAATTTAAAAAAGATGTTAAGCGATTGTGCATGGCTTTCTCAATAATTTTGGATACAATCGGTATCAGGGTTATGGGCCGATAGTTATTCATCTGCGTTTTGTCATCCTTTTTGTAGATAGGTTTAACAATAGACAGTTTAAGATCCTGAGGAAAGATACCTTGTTCAAATGATAACTTTATTATGTGTGCTAAAGGTGCACTGATATGTTGTGCACATAACTTTAGTATTTTGGTACTGAGATTATCAACACCTACGGCATTACTGTTTTTTAGGGACATAATGAGCTTTAGTATTTCAGTTTCATCAAACGGAAATAAAAATATACTTTTTGGATTTAAGGGTATAGCTAGGTGGTTTCCAAGATCCTCGTTATTCTTTGTTTGGCTACCTAAGTTTACATAAAAATTGTTAAAAAGTGTGGCTATTTCAGTGGGATCAGAATATGTTGCCTGATTCGTTGTAATGCTAGTAATAATGTCAGGTTGGATGGGAGTTGGACCATTAATGATTTGCCAAGCTGCTCGTGATTTATTTTTTGCATGTGCAATCATTTTTGTGTTGCGTAACTGATGTGCTTTATTAATACATTTTCTCAAAAGTTTCCCATATCTACTGTAAATAAGCTTATTTTGAGATTTATTTGAGTGTTCGTGCTTATACTTTAAATATAATTTTCTTTTATTTATACAAGCTCGTCGTAATCCTTTTGTCAGCCAGTGATTGTTACAGACTTTGTGGTTTACTTTTACACGAATATATGGAAAGCACAGGTCATTGAATAAACACATAATTTTTTGAAATTCGCGAAAAGCTTCATTTACTTCCCCTAAGCTAACCACCTCAGAGAAAGATAATGCCTCTACACAATTCCGGAATTTACGCATGTTTTCATAACTGTAATCTCTCTTCTTTATGTAGTATGGTATGGCTTTTGAAACCTTTTTCACTGGAATTGTGACAAATTGGGCGGTTTCATGATCTGAAAGAGCTAGTGGGAGGACTTCGGATGTAATCTTCTTAATATTACTTGCTATTTGATCGAGGCATGACTCCCCTCGTGTGGGACAATCTATATGCATTTGATAATTGTAGTTAAATAACAGATTAATGATTTTCAAGGTGCTGTTATCTACTTTTAGAATGTTATAGTTCCAGTCTCCACACAGTACAATTTTATATTTTGCTTTCTTTCGAGCAAAGTGGTATAGAAGAGCTTCAAACTGTAATAAAAACTGTTCTTTGTTCGTATTCTTAGGGACACGATATATATTTACGATAATAAGTTTATGATCTGGAATCTCAATTCCACTGCACTCAAAAGCTACTGGAATACTCAGGTCAGCACAGATTTGTAAGGGTTTTGATTTCAGATTTTGTTTTACTAGTATGCAAGACCCCCCTCTTTTTTTATTTTTACGAGAGAAGGAGCTTGCCAGTTTAAAATTACTGATTTTCAAATTGTCTTCACTACCTCTCCGAATAAAAGTTTCACTGAAACAAAGGACATCCACATGCTTAGCACTCGCCTTTAGTTCGATGAGGGCCTCCTCAATAAAGTCTAATTTGCCTAAAACACCCTGTATATTTTGGTGCATAATAGTAAAACTATTAGTCTTCACGAAAAAAACTACGCTCTGGACTAATTTCGGTAACAGGTGACTGACTTATACTAGCCTCAACGATACAGATGCCTAATGAATATATTAGATGTTTTAGATCTCTAAATATTACTTCAAGGCCTCGTCTGTAAATTTTTCCAGATCGAACTGAAAACATATAGTTTGAATAAGTTAAATTAAAATTAGAATCTAACAGATAAGCATACTCATGCGTTTGATTGTCTAAATATAGCAAGTTATTAAATATTTCTATTCTCTTGTTACATAGTTCTGAATAATTATCTAGCACAAACGTGGGCAGACAAATAATGACATTTGTGTGTTGGGATCTTTGGGTCTGTTCTCTTATAAATAAAATTAGCTTATGGTAATCGTTTGAAGCTCTAAAGTCCTTTTCGCCAATAAGAATAACACAGTAGTCCTGGTGTGTAAAATCTTTTAGTTTTACTTCAAGTCCTTCAAAAAGCTGGTTAATGCCTCCACCGGGCATTCGATAGTGACATATTTTCATTTCATCATCAAAGGTTCGTTCCGCTGTGTTTAGTACTTTTGTATAGTCATTACTAATGATACATATGTTTGATTTAGCGGCCGATGCTGGATGAACAAGATTTTTAGACGATGCAGGCTGGACAGCATTTATGGGCTTTGCTACCGCATCCTGTGTCTTGTGAGAATTAGTACTAATGTGTTCATTTTTCCCAGTCTGTGTTTCGTTAAGTCCAGTACTGTTTATCTTCTGTTTTTTTTCTTTCTTCCTTTTATGTGCCTTTCTTACACTAGCTGACTTTGAAGATGGAGTCGTGGCTCCAGTGGATGTGCACATAGTGGTCAGTTTCTTAATTTTCAATTCACACTGTTGTAGTTTCTTTTTAAGAGAGTGATTCTCTGACAGTAGCGTATCAATTTCAAATTCCGCAGAGTTATATTTTTCTTGCAGCAAGGAGAGTTTCGACTGCAGGGTTTCGATCATAAATGGACTAATTATTTCTACATCAGGGCAACTTCTATTCAATCTAGAAATAGTTTGCATGTTTGCGTTATCCTCATCGCACGAGTCGATTTCCTCGGATTCCTCTTTTTCGGAAGAGCCTGAGCTAAAAGAGTGTTCAATCGAGTCATCAATAACCCTTTTTTTACGTAGGGTAATCTTTCCTTCATCGGAAGATGTCGGTCCAGCAATAAATGAAGCTGAAGCATGCCCGTGAGTAGGTAACATCTGGTGTTTCATTGAAAGATGTTGGCTGCGCTATTGGAGTAGAGCAGTTTTCTAAAAAATCATCAACGTGTATTGGGCCACTCTTAATTTGAGGCCTTGCTGGGTTTATAGGTGAGGTCTGTGTTTCAGAGCCGGTATCCTGCGGTTTAGTGTCATTTGGTGGTGTTACCTCGTGAGATACATCTGGGTAAACAAGGGAAGCCTTTGTTGTTTCATTGAAAGGTGTTGGTTGCACTATCGAAGTGGAGCAGTTTTCCACAACATCATCAACGTATATGGGATTTGGATCACTCGTAATTTGAAGCATTGGTGGGTTTATAGGTGAGGTCTGTGTTACAGAACCCGTCTCTTGCGGTTTAGTGTCATTTTCCTGTGTGCAGGTCATCGGTACCTTAGTATTTAGTTTCTCATTAGAAGTTGTTTGCTTTGGTGGCTTAGAAATGGGCTCTATTGGTGTTGTATCGGTTTTTTTTGTTTTTTTTGCCATAACATTAGCCGATGGCGTGATTGGCGATTTACTTGTTTTTGTACATGACTTACACTTCCAACTTTCTCTCTTTTTACGCTCCATCATATTATATAATTTTTCCGGGTATCCATCACAGTCAAAGTGGTACGACAACTTGCATTTTGAACAAACTGCGCTTTTCTTTGTGTCTGCTGGTTGTTCACATTTGTGACATGTCACTGTAGTCTTGTGACTATCGGACTTTATGGGGTTATTTGTCATTTTGCTCATTTTCAGTAATTAAGTAAGATACTTGAAGGAATACTTATTTTATGTTCAAAATGTCATAAAATAATTACAGAAACAAAAATAAAATTAAAAATGTTCAAAAAAATTATCAAAAATAAAATTAAAATAATTTTCTGTTTGCTGGATTTGAACCCGTTTGATAAGCAGCACACAATTCTCACTGCCACGGTCGCTTGAGATGCGCCGGTGAAATTACGTATTGCGTTCAGCTAACAGTGACTAGTTCGCAATCGGGGCGACTCGGCAACCTTCGCAACCGGAGCATAAACACAGCGAGCGGCAGTATACAAGCTCTGACAACTTGCCGTGGGTTCAAAGGTCAAATTACTTTTAAATGTTCAAACGGTCACTGTATTATTGTTTTCTCACGATTTCTTGTCAAGTTAATAGTTTTAATTATTAAGGTCACAACGTATAGTTTTGAAAACACGTTTGAGTTCTTGTTCAGTGTCACTATTCCATTATTTTCTCGTAATTACGTCAATGTATCTTAAGAATTATTGTCATTATTTTTTCACACTTAATGGTCATATTTCAGTAAGATAACATTTCCACAGTCGGCACTTATAGTTTTACACATGTTTATTCACTAATTAGTCACTTTTATTTAAATAAAGTATTTTAATCACATATTCAACACGGAGCTTAGTGTTTACGTGACGCGAACGCGAGCCAAACTTGTGTAAAGTGTAATTGGAAAATCATTTTTGAGCGAGTTAGGTATCTACATAATACAAAGCCCCATATGCTAGACGAGTGTATAATTTCTGTATCCTTTTGCACTTGTCAGCGCTAGCGCACGCTTTTTATTGCCTTTTTTGTCGGATCTTTAAAAATCTGTAACCGTGATTCACGTGTGGTATGCGGATGTCACAAGGATGATTTCTAAAAGCTCCCATCGCTAATGTATGTACTTACTATATAAAACTAAGGTATTTAACAAAAACTTATATCGAATTAAGAATAAAATTATATTGGTTTTTACTCTCCTTTATAAAAAAAATACTAAAATGCGAATTAAATATATGTAGGTACTTACCTAAGTACTATTAAGTACAACTAATACTGCACACCTGTTGTTTTATTTAATTAGGCCATAATTATAATACTATAAAATTTATTGTTTAAGAATCTAACATTTTATAAGTTCATTTGTTTATAGTTGTATGTGGTCAGATAAAATTGTCTAATTGGATCCTTATGGTTATACACTTACCTTACCGTCCTTACCTACCGACTAGTTAATACACATTTTGTTTTGTTTGACAATGGCGTTTAAGGGCATAATCGCTATCGTATTGCGACTAAGTAGGATATATTTTTTGTATTGCACACGTCATCCCAGCCGGCTAACCCTCCATACACAACCAAATTTTTTTCAATTATTCGTATTCAAATTATTATAATTTTTAAATAAGAATATTGCGTGTACTGAAATAACATTTGGGCGTAGTTTTTTCAGGGGATTATTTTGATGTACCCACTAGCTAACACATGGCAAGTATAAAACAGTCTGAACAAAAAAGTTTCGCATCACTTACAAAGTCGGTCGTTTAGCATTTTTGCTGGTTTTTTGGGATTCCTTCAGGCCCGTTGCGAGTTCGCTCTACCAGGAAATGATGTTCTGGAATGGGGATATATTCTCGTTAATTTGCGCCATAAATCATCGGAAATGTACAGTTTTTGGCGGGTCGCTGCGGTTGGAGGGCGTCGATTGTACCTTTTTGTCGCTACATTTTTGAAAACGGAACATATCAAATTTCAAACGTTTCAAATATTTTTGTTGTTAAGAAAGTTATGGTCTTACTTAGTTAGTAACATTATGATTTTACGGTACAGATTGAGTAGATACTATTTATGAATTTATAAATAAATAAATATTGTGGGATAATCTTACACAAATCGACCTAGTCCCACGGTAAGCTCAATTAGGCTTCGGTTGTGGGTACTAGCCGACGATATATATAATAAATCAATATGGATAAATACTTAAATACATAGAAAACATCCATAACTGAGGAACAAATATCCGTGATAAGCACACAAACAAATGCCTTGACCAGGATTCGAACCCGGGACCTCCTGCTTCGTAGGCAGGGTCACTACCGACTGGGCTAGGAGGCCGTTGCCGAATTTAATTTTACAGAATACAAACCTATAATAAAGATGCGACGTTAAAAAATCACCACATATATGTATGAGGTAAAAATGGCGTGCTGTTATGGAAATTGTGTTGTTTTATTATAGTTAATACAACTACAAAGTTAAAAAAAATATAACTAGTAAATACTTTTAGAAATAATCACTCCGAAAGTGTTTTTACTAACTTTGGACCGGAAGCCATAGTATGAAAATACATCTATTAGGTAAGTAGATATTTTTTACAGAAATTATAAAGTAAACTTATCGGTTAAGTCCTTTTCCAGCTTTTTCTAAAACAAAACGATTTTTTCATAATGTGTTTTTTTTAGAGTAGTATGCAAATCTCTGCTGATGCTGCGAGAAATGTATGGGACCTCGGAATGTAGGTATATATGTGTGTATTTTAATCTAATGTTTATCAAGGGGCATATATTCCGTCCAGGGCAGAAAGGGACGGTGTATAGGTACACTGTACGAGCAGCAGTAGCAATAAAAGGTAAAAAACCGGCCAAGAGCATGTCGGGCCACGCTCAGTGTAGGGTTCCGTAGTTTTCTGTCCGTCACAGTAAGTGTCCCCACTTAAGAGTTTTTGAAAGCACGTCATTTTATTGTGATTTTGTAGAAATTACAGGTACAATAAACACCTGCTTATACGGTTAAAACAAACTTAGTTCAGAAATTATTTTGTATTTTTTTTTTCAAAAACTATTCAACCTATCAAGTTCAAAATAATTTTCCTAGAAAGATTTTATAAAGTTCTACTTTTGAGATTTTTTTCTTATTTTTGAAACTTATGGTTCAAAAGTTAGAGGGGGGGACACATTTTTTTTTACTTCTGGAGCGATTATTTCCGAAAATATTTACATTATCAAAAAATGATTTTAGTAAACCCCTATTCATTTTTAAATACCTATCCAACAATATATCACACGTTAGGGTTGAAATTAAAAAAAAATCACTCCCCACTTTACGTATAGGGGAGGTACCCTAATAAAACATTTTTTTTCACTTTTTATTTTACCACTTTGTCGGCGTGATTGATATACATATTAGTACCAAATTTCAGCTTTCTAGTGCTAACGGTCACTGAGATTATCCGCGGACGGACGGACGGACGGGCAGACATGGCGAAACTATAAGTTGACTACGGAACCCTAAAAACGCACGCGGAAGCGTTTCCGCGAATATAAAATATCATTTATATGAGAAAAGTTATGTTTTAGAAGGCACGGATAACGTTATGATTGTTTTGGGAATATGCCAAACAGTTCCCGATCACGACTTATTCGACCCCGGGGAGCGCCGCCGCTGTGCTCCACTCCGGAACTTCGGCGTTTGCTAAACTGTTCCTGGAAAAAATCGGCCGAGATCACATCGGGCCATGATCAGTGCAGTATTCTGTAATTGCTTGTTCATCTGAATAGGAAGTAAAAGGGGGTTTGTATACTTAGGATACTATGTTATAAACAAATCAAGTAATAGAGAGTAAGTATTTTGCTGCACTTAGTCCTTTAACTAAGAGAGTATGTATATAAGTTTTTGTTAAAACTAGAAAATGAGTAAACCGATAGTCTACAAACCATACGTTAAAAGGGAAATGCTTATTTTGCAAACAACCATACATATTAACTTAGTCAAAACATAAAAAAGGTTTTTTTAAAGAAATTTACCTTATTAGGGTTCCGTAGCCAAATGGCAAAAAACGGAACCCTTATGGATTCGTCATATCTGCCTGTCTGTCTGCCTGTCCGTCCGTATGTCACAGCCATTTTACTCGGAAACTATTCGACGTATCTGAATAAAATTTACACATAATGTGTATTTTGTATGCCGCTACTTAGTTATGTAGAAAAATTTGAAAAAAAAAAATTTAGAAGAGGGCGCTCATACATGTAACTAAATTTAATAAAAGAAATTTAACCAAATATCAACATGTGACACATCAATCGATAGGTCTTTAAAAAAACATTGAGGTTTGTTTGACCATTTTGTGATTAAGTAAATATTTTCCGAAATAATCGTTTTGAAAGTCAGAAAATTTGTGTCCCCCCCCCCTGTAACTTTTGAACTTTAAGTCCAAAAATATGAAAAAAATTTAGGAGATGCGCCTTATCATATACTTTCTACGAAAATTGTTTTGAACTAACGGTTCAGCCATTTTTGAGTTATCTCCAAAAAACTTCTTCCATATAGGCATCAGATACGACCTTTTGGTATTAGTTTGGTTCTTATTCCATTGAAGGTACGGAACCCTCCTATGCGTGGTCCGACACGCACTTGGCAGTTTTTTTTGTTATTCTAGGTAACCATTTTCTCGGCGTTGGTTATTGATCTGTATTCCCATGCCAAATTTCAGCTTTGTAATACTAACAGTCTCCATCTTATCTTCCATGTTATCTCCATCATCAATATCATCATTATTTAAATTTAGTTAAATAACAACTTTCCCTTCTTAAATAATAAAAAGCTATTGTCGTCTAGTAAATTACCCATAACACATGCTTCTACTAACATTGGTAACGTGTGCAGTGGATATTAATAAGTAAAAAAAGTAAACATTTCTTTGACGTGGACTGTACCAGGTAAGTTTAGTCAATTCGGATAGTAAATACAAATACACGTTAAAAGTAAAAACAAAAACCGGCCAAGAGCGTGTCGGGCCACGCTCAGTGTAGGGTTCCGTAGTTTTCCGTCCGTCACAGTAAGTGTCCCCACTTAAGAGTTAAAATAACACCGCCATGTAGGATATGATTGAGCGTTCCACGTACAGCGACATCTATCGGCAAATTAAGTAAACTATTGCGCGCGAGCTTAAAGTATGGAAGATTATTTTTATGGGATAATTCTTTATTGCGTGAACCGATTTTCATCGTTTTTACTTTATTTGAAAGCACGTCATTTCATTGTGATTTTGTAGAAATTACAGGTACAATAAACACCTGCTTATACGGTTAAATTACAAACTTAGTTCAGAAATTATTTTGTAATTTTTTTTCAAAAACTAAACAACCTATCAAGTTCAAAATAATTTTCCTAGAAAGTTTTTATAAAGTTCTACTTTTGAGATTTTTTTCATATTTTTAAAAGTTATGGTTCAAAAGTTAGAGGGGGGACACACACATTTTTTTTTACTTCTGGAGCGATTATTTCCGAAAATATTTACATTATCAAAAAATGGTTTTAGTAAACCCCTATTCATTTTTAAATACCTATCCAACAATATATCACACGTTAGGGTTGAAACGAAAAAAAAATCACTCCCCACTTTACGTATAGGGGAGGTACCATAATAAAACATTTTTTTCCACTTTTTATTTTACCACTTTGTCGGCGTGATTGATATACATTTTAGTACCAAATTTCAGCTTTCTAGTGCTAACGGTCACTGAGATTATCCGCGGACGGACGGACGGACGGGCAGACATGGCGAAACTATAAGGGTTCCTAGTTGACTACGGAACCTTAAAAAACATAGGTTGGTAGCTAGGTACTTACGTACTCATTATCTAGACACGGCAGTGTGTCAGCCAAGTTCGCAGATTATTATTTACTTGATATGTATGGGTTACAAAGTAACTTACCAGGATAAAAATGTGCACAAATTGTTAGCTGCTGAATTAATTTCACAAGGAAATTGCGAAGTTGATTAATGGAGAGGCATGGTCTTCAGGAAATGCCTATCGGTTCATAGTTCACGTCCCGTGGGAGCCTCCTCATTAGCTCGGCTGGAAGCCACCTGCGCTCGCACGTGGACGTCCTACTTGAAACTTTTTGCTGCCAACGGACAGGATTTCACACTTTCGAGAGTAGTATCTAGTCGATTGTTCACACTTACGCGAACTGTTAGAATGGGTCGTCTACGGGTCGGATCGTATAACCAACTTTCAACCTTAAGAAATAGCGATTAAAGATGACTTTATTTACGTGATATACTCCTTATTGTAAATAGTATGTATTAATTCGGAACTTTTAATGTTTTGCCGGGAGTATTAAGTAGTAGTAGACGATATACATAGACAGGTATTGAAGCCTATGTAGGTAATCTTAATTTCGTATTGATAACGACTGCCTATTTAATAAATAAGTATAATTTTGAACTGAGCGTGTAAATTGTAGGTTAAAATCGCCCATCCTATTAGTAGGTATACACATACAGTCTCGTTGATTGATCTAAGATCGTTTTAGTGCACATAATTTTACATTAGATATTAATCACTATTTGTCCTTTTATATTTATTTATTCATTTAAGGATCATAATATTTATAAACTTATATAGATGTCATATATAAAGGAAAAAGTGACCTAGGCCTCCGGTGCCCAGGGCTGGGATTGAACCAGCCACAGCAGCAGGCAGCTGGGGTCGAATTTGATTTGTTCTTCAGTTGTATCATAATATTTCCATATCTTTAAAAATTCAGACATTATTTCGGGAGTTAAAATTGTGACATGATAATGATGTCAAGAAACATTCAAATCTATATATATATATAACTCAAAGGTGACTGACTGACTGACTGACATAGTGATCTATCAACGCACAGTCCAAACCGCTGGTTCTAGAGATTCCAAATTTGGCACGTCGGTTCCTTATAAGGTCTAGGGGTGCACTAAGAAAGGATTTTTCAAAATTCATCCCCTAAGGGGGTGAAATGGGGTCCAAAGTTTGTTTGGGGAAACAAGATTAGTTAGTCTATTTTATTCGAAACTTCACAGAAGTATTCCTAACAATAAATGAGTAAATACGTGTTGCAGGTTTTTTGAGAATTCAACCCCTAAAAGGGGGAAATGTGGTGACAAAGTCTAAAAATCAACATGGGTATTGTTTCTATGGTTTATCGGGTCGCTGATTACGAAAACAACAACGATTTTAAAATCTAACGTGGCGGACGTGAAATACCACCTGTTGGGGTGCGATGGGGTGGAAATGTCTAAATATCAATATGGCTGTCGTTTTTATGGTTTTTTGGGACGTAAATTACGAAAATGACATCGATTTGGAAGTTTAATATTGTGGACATGAAAGTGTTTGTCTCAAATTACAATCTAATCTATATATATATATATATATAACTCAAAGGTGACTGACTGACTGACTGACTGACATAGTGATCTATCAACGCACAGTCCCCGCGACATGTTCTTTTTGTGCGTTACAATGCGTTACGTTCTTTTTTAGTACTTTTAGTACGCGGGCGAAGCCGCGGGCAAAAGCTAGTAGTTACATAAATTCAAATATAGTAATCGGTTAGTATAGGTACATAATCTATATTTCACCTGAAAACCATTTTTTAATTACCCTGCTTACTTAAAAAAGGTCGGTAACGATTTGAAAACGAAAATTGATAATAATAACATAACGCACATGAATTGCATTGTAATTACATAAAATACTTTGGTACATATGTATACAGCCTGGAATTCCACGGGGGACCTTTGCGAAAATGTGAGTTTAGCCTTAGCACTATATTTCCCCCATAGAAACTATGTTAATATGTGTAACCGTGTCCAACTTATAGCCTTTTAAACATTCACGCAAAAAACTACTTTGTGCTAACCCTTAAACAGGTGACTGGGTCAATGAACTTACTTGTAAACAATATTTAGATGACAGGATATTATGTTAATTTGTTGTCGTATATTCATTCTTAGATCTGCTGTAACAATAGTTGCAGCATTTTCGAACGCGATTCTCTTTGTGGCTCCACTTTGTGAAGTTTTTATGTTATTTCTTATTCAATTGAATTTCTAACCACAAAAAATATTTAGTTCAAATGGTGATATTGACAACCACTCAAAAGTAATCAATAAATACTAATCAGTCATCAAGTCGTCATAGACAATTAAAGATGATATCGTAAACTTAACATACCATAAATATATCTGACTGATAAAAAGGTCTTAGCTCGCTAACACGTTTGACAAATTTTTTTTCGAATAGATTAAAATGTTGTCGTGGTTGAGCAGGTATAGTTTGTCCGGCGGCTTAAGGATAAATGCGCCATACTTTAGGTATGGAGCATTTGTCACTAAGCCGCCGGACAAACTATATGCAATACGTGCTTAGAGAATTCAACCAACCGGAGTCGCCATTGACAGGCGTTCCCCTCTACCGAAAACATATGACCAGTGCTCATACACATGTATGGACTGTCGTTTATCTGACGTAGCTATTTGTACGTTACGTACGAATAGCCATACATTTAACGTTCCCCTCCCCTGCAAAAATCGGCAGACTTTTTTTGTATAGAAAATGACAGACATGGCTACTCCATTCGGGTTGAATTCTCTAAGAATACGTGCATGCGTTACTTCAAATACTTAGAACCAAAACATTTTTAATAAACCTCTTTGCGTAGTTGGAAATCGACAAGAAGTCTGATGTTTGAAAAGAAATTGTCATTAAACGTACTTATTGTCATATGTCATATTCCCTTTGCTAGAAGCTCGTAATTATTTTAATTTGCTCTTTTTATAAACGAGATGCTAGAATTTATATTATTATTATTATTTTAATTTTTATTTAATCTACACTGCGGCTAAAAGTTTACGACGACAAAGAGAAAAATATCCACCACCGCATCCAATCCATTGTGCAACTTGCGGTTAGACTAGAGAAAGAGTCCTGCAAGTTCGAGATCAGAGGGTCGATATTTCGGAATGAGTCACCACAGTACCTACTAAAAGTTCTTAAGCATGCGCCTTCACGCTTACAAAATACCTACAGAGGTTTTAAGTTTTACTTGGTCGAGATCGTCCTGTCCGCGAAGCATACTGCTGGTGATTGTTATAAAAGATGTTATGTTATGGTTCCAATGCGTTGCAAAAATGTTGAAGAGCAGACACTATCTCATGTGCACCGACATCGTATCTCGAGAGAGAGAATGCCGCATGTGAAGATAGTGTAAGTTATGGCAATTAGTAATAAAGTTATTGATATTAATATTTTCGCATTTAATTTATTTGACACTTCGTCAATCATACATGCGATTACGTCAACGCTCGTTAATAAGTTTGAGCTCCGAGTTCTCCCGATGGCGATGACGTTATCTATCCGTGAAGTGCAGATGCAATAGGTTCATCAGCATCACCACAGTAAAAATTAGTGAATTTGGTTTTATTATTTTTTACTTAATTCATGATTCTAATCATTACAAATCTACTGTATATCACTCAAACGATGCAATATTTCCGGGAAGGTCGGTTGTCAAAGACCACCCTGTATATAATTATTGAGTACCCGAAAACCCAATTGTTACAGAACTTGTTTATTTAGTGAGGACGGAGATTTGTACTAACTTGTCGCTTGATTTTTATTATTAAGTATTTCGTGTTTTATATTACATAGGTATCTGATTAAAGCTTAGAGTCAAGTTTAAACCAACATTTACTATTTTTATGAAATACTTTAGTCCTTTCACAAAATTATCACCAAAACTTACTTTATTTTTCTTGAAATAGCTCTAGCTAAACATACTTTTGTTTCAAAAATGTATATAAAAATAACAAAAACGGTACTACTTATTCCTTAGAAGACTTCTTTTCTTACGTATTTATATATATAAATATAATTTATTAACTTTTTAAATCAATTAAAATCTTACTTTCTTCACCTCTCCAGTCTCTCCACACAAAATCGAGAACCATCTGTTAGATTAAGGTTACCTAATTATTTTAAATAATAAAAAATAAAAAGTGCTTCAAAATATGCAGATTAAAAAAACATCTTTCAAAATATGTATAAAAACTAATAGAAATTTTATTAGTTAATGCAATCATTCGAAAACTTAAGTAAATTCAAAAATAAAAAAACGTTACCGGACTTTTAAAACGGCCGTAATTTGCAACCGATTTAGCAATCATATCTCAACTCAAAAGGCGTAGGTAATTACTAATTAGCTAAACTTCATTAAGAATTTTTTTCTAATGTCATTTGCAAATATCGTTGACTTTTGAAAATCTTCCTGGGACCATTAATTAATTCCGTAAGGGTTTCCTGGGCGATCGAAGAATCTAAAGGAATATCTAGCAGTGTCGGAAGTCAGAATAATTGATACCTATTGTATTGTACCTATTCATTGTCAAGTACAATTTTAATACCTACGTTTTAATATCGTAAAGGCAGGCAGGCTTTTAGTGAGTAATCCTCTTTGTAATAATTAAAACCTTCTGAAGGTTGCAGCACTTCTACTAAGTTCTACCCAATCTACTCATAGGTAAGTTAATCTAGGACATATATTTATAACTGAACACACACTGTAACAGCTGCGTAAGCATATTTTTATATCTACATATTTAGAAAAGTTGTTCATCTTTACAGTGAGTATCTACACAATGAATTAGATAAATGTGAATTCTTCGTTACATCTGCCTATTAATCCATCTGTTGCTTAATTTATATTTTTTGTACAAAATGTTGTAGAAAGGGTTTTTGCATAACGTAGGCATTGTGTCCTGCTTGCTGTACAATTCGGGTTAGTGGTAGAGCATTACTCGACAATAAAATAAAAAAAACCGGCCAAGTGCGTGTCGGACCACGCATAAAGGAGGGTTCCTTCACCGGATTCACCTTCACCTTCACTGGAATAAGAACCAAACTAATACCAAAAGGTCGTATCTGATGCCTATGGAATAAGTTTTTTGGAGATAACTGAAAAATGCCCAAACTGATTATGTTTAAAATAAATCTTAGAAAGTATGTGATAAGGCGCATCTTCTCATTTTTTTCATATTTTTTGGACTTACGGTTCAAAAGTTACAGGGGGAACACAATTTTTCTGACTTTCGAGGCGATTATTTCTGAAAATATTTACTTAATCACAAAATGTTCAAAGAAACCTGGGTGTTATTTTTTAAAGCCCTATCGATTAATATGCAACATGTTGATATTTAGTAAAAAATATTTTTTTTTTCAATTTTTTACATACATGTAACTACATGTATGGAGCGCCCCCCCTAAAATTTTCTGAAATTTAACTACATAACTAAATAGCGGCATACAAAATACACCTTATGTCTAAATTTTATTAAGATACGTCTTACAGTTTCCGAGTAAAATGGCTGTGACATACGGACGGACGGACGGACGGACAGACGGAAATGACGAAACTATAAGGGTTCAGTTTTTGCCATTTTGGCTACGGAACCCTAAAAAGGCTTTTACGGTGTGGCATGATAGGATGGAATGCGGATATGTAATAATATGTACTTTCCCATTATTCATTATCACTTCACGTAAGAGTAAAATATATCATTTATAAACTACGTTTCCGTTGCATTTGAACCTAAACTCAAATTACAGTACAACCTAATGCCAAAAACACATATTGTCATATAAACATAAATTCAAAATAGCCTAACCTCAAAATACTAAGCCCCTAGACATCCTTAAATCACAAATCCAAAACAAACTTCTTTCTATTATGTACTACTACATGGATTACCTAATGTCATAAAAGAGCTATTCCCATACTACTGATCAAGTGATGTAATCTGGGGGCACGGGAGTGCCCCCGCCAAGTCGAGCAAAACAAACGACAAAGGCACGGCCGTACCATCCTTTTCCCGAAGCCATTCAGGCTTACACGATTTTCAAAATACAATAGTTTCATAACACGCTATTCCAAAAATACCCTAAACGTGTCTGTGTAGTGGTTATTCCTGACAAGTTGAAATAAGTGCAATAAAATCTTAATAAAATAGAACCCTCAACATTGATAATGATGCGGATATCAGGCCACTATGAAGTGTCACTTTAGAGATAAATGAAGATATAGGTCTTGCTGTCATCCGATTTTCTTATCCATCGCATTAGCGAGTACAGTCGACTACAAAGAGTATCCACTTGTGGACCTTATTACAACGCAATAAAGTGAAAAAGTGAGTGAGACAATAGAAACACGTCATGATTGAAACAAGTCAAATTTCTCTATAACTATAATACCTACGCGTCTGACGCAACACTCAGAACACGTGGTCGGCCATGTTTGAATCCTTGGCCAAGAGCGCTCGAGCGCCGGTGCAAGACGGGATTGTCCACGAGCCAAACCAGTTTTCGCGGTAAAAAGTAAGTATTCGTGCTCTCGTATATTTTCTTATAACTTCGTTTACTCTTGTATTTTGACCAATCAAATTATTTCGGTGTTATAGTTAGGAATAAACGAATGTTTTTAATGGCCGTTGATCAGCGTTCGAGCCTTTTTTATATATAATATTTGACCTTGAAGTGAAAAACGTGGTGTGGGGACGATAGAAACAACTTGCTTGTGGACGATTGAAACGTTTCAATCGTCCTCGCGTTTTAATCGTCCCCAAAAGTAACCGACTTCAAAATATAAGGTTCTGTATTCGATGCACATGTTTGTTCTATTAATGTTCACAATGTTATATAATTCGAGTCAGTTAATTCGAGGTTATGTGAACATTTGTTTTTAACCGACTTCATAAAAAAGGAGGTTCTCAGTTTGACCCGTATGTTGATTTGATATGTTTGATTTATAGTAATAATACGTTTTAGCAACAACCGACTGCTGCCAACCGGCTGATTAAAGAGGTCGGCCTCTGCTAAAATGTATATCAGAGAAAGTTTAACAATTTTTGTTTTTAATTGGCAAATCGCTATGTTTTTGTTTACATAATAAAACAATTTAAACTGATTATTTTATTGCGCCTATTATTTCATTTTACATTCCGACATCTGCAACACTCGTCACAGGGTGTATGGGAAAGGTTATGATTGGAACATTGTTATAGTTGAAACAAGCACTTTTGTATGAAACATAATAATGCTTCTTTTGTTGCGATTATTTATCGTTATATCTTAGAATTGCATTAAAACTACTTTGGTTAAGGTAAATGTAAATAAGGTAGCAGCGACAAAGAAAACTAAAAGTCGTATACTCTTTTTTTTACCAAGTTTTTTATCGAGATGTTCAGATGCTCATAAATTGAGAAATGTTTATGTTATGCTTGCAAACTTTTGATGAGCTCATTGTATGCCGAGGTAGGGATGAAAGAGATTGAAACAGATATAAGTACTTTTATTGTGCCGAAGATATTTGAGTGTTTCAATTGACCTCACATAGTGTTTCAATTGACACTCATGTGAGGTCAATTGAACCATGCTGCCCCATTATCTTTATTACATTATTGTCAAAAACTATGGATTATAGACCATCCAAATACATTTTATGTAGGAACCAGATAACTAACCTTGACATATTTTGAGCGTACATCTTTCTACTCATAATAATATAACGGTCACAGGAGGTTAAAGGTAAATTGTTTCAATTGTCCCCGGTCTCCCCTACAAGCAAGACTGACAAGCAAGTTAACGTTTATTAAGAATTATAAAGGGTACTCCTGTTTACTCTACGATGGTCACAAATATAATTTTAGCCACATGAATAAAAATGAAACTATTTAATAACTGTAAATGTGTAAATCGTAGCGAATATTGCTATCCATCAGTAACGTTGAACAAAAACAAAGACACAATCTAGAAGGACAGTGCACATGTTTGTCATCTTCACCGTGATCAAAATGTCTTAGATATTTAAATATTAACCGCCTGTTAAGAAGATATTTGAAGACAAATAAACAGAAATAGCGGATGATAATATTATCATGTGCTCATATTAACAGAAAAAAAATTCGGTGTACAACTTGTACAGGGTAAGGCAGAAGTTTTTAGGCCAGAAAAACACCGACTTTACTCCCCTAGAAAATGTTCAGATACCGGAAATACTGGCTGATTCCTTTTTGGCTGTAGAAGTCGGAAGAAAAGACATAAATTTGATATTTGCGAGCCACAAAAGTAACAGTTCTTACAAAACACATTTTTTCGGCGACGGTACCTATAAATTGTGCTATACTATATATTTATTATAAAAATATAGACGCCTTATATTCAAAGGATCACAATGACATGATGTGAGTGAACTCCGGCACACCGGCTTGGTTTTACATTAGATCTCAATACTTTTTGCAGTAGGAGAACTGCGTTGCGAGACTGGCATTTTTGTACATTTAATGTTTTTGATGGGATTACAATGTTCTTACTTACCGAATAGTATCAAAACGCAAACTATGTGCCGGGTATGACGGTAGACGTTGACAGTTTCAAACAAAAAATACAAACCCAATTCAGTCCAGGTAAAGTTAAACTTTATGTCAATGCCATAAGGACGTTAACGACTTGTCTTGCTGTATTTTAATCGCGGAAAGATCAACGTAATGTTTATTTAATTTGTATTTCTAATTCCCGTTTAGTTCGTAATATTTTGTCTACTTTAGTAATAAAATGAGAAATTATTTTACATAGAAGTCAAACCGTATACTTACGTTTTATATAAGAAGGTGGCCCAGAAATAACGATCTCCTTTTTTTACTACAGGATGTTCAAATTGTATAACAATACATATTTATTTTAATTCTTCATTTATAATTACAAATAGGTACATAATGTTTATCAACAGCAAATTTAACGAGTTTTGGTTCGTTAGGTAGTTACCTTAAATATCTGTGGTATTGTGATATTTGTCGATTAGCCAGATAACTGTTTTAAGAAAAGTACCGGCACGTTAAAAGCTTCAACCAAAAACTACCCTTTTGGTTCTGTCAAAAAACTACCCTTTGGATAGCTTTGATTAAACGCATGTCATAGTATCTTAGTAAGGTACACCATACAATACTATATTGATGGTATTTGCTCCACATTTATCCACAAAAGGTGCACCTCTTTCTCAAGCAGGTAAATTTTTTTCGCAATGAAAGAATTAAATCACACGGACTAGGATGTCGTGTCGGTGAAAGTTTTGTACAAAAATTGTTACCGAACAAACACCAACTAAGATCTTTTTTATACGCCAATCTAGCAAAAAATCGTCTGGACCTTTCTCCGAATCGTCCACAGGGTGAAAAAGACGACAAAAGGGTTTCGGATTTCACAAACAGATGTGTCTTTTTATTATGTATCTGCTCGTACTTACCTATATATGCCGAATGTTGATTATAGATTGGTCATGAATAGATTAGAGATTACGAAATATTTAAGTGCACCTGATTCAAAAAAATATGAAAAAAAGTGTTCCGAAGACAAATAAACATGATTACCTGTGGGTTCCTATCAATCGCAATTACCCATTTCTTGGACCCTCTAGGAAATACGAATTTAATGGATGAGATATATATTCATCTTATCAAAAATATATAATTAAATAATACATTGATTTCTACCTTGCTTCATTTAATACATAGAACAGGTGTAGATCTAATGTAATTTGCTTTTTTTAATACGTAGTACAGGTGAAGATCTAATGTAATTTCTAATCCGATAAATACTTTTTTTATATTTGTCCTAGATTAATTATCTATGCGACATATTGATAATTGATGAAATAATTACATATCGACGTTTCGGACAATTTACAGCGTTCGTGGTCACGGGTTGGCTGAGGAAAAATATATTAACCTATATCAAAAAATTATAACAAGAAAAAACTACTTTTTTTTTTGAGTGTGAATTTATTAAATAACAAACATACAAATAATTACAGACGACTATAAACTGAAACTTAAATAAAATAATTTAGGTTGACCCGTGCAAAGATTGAAATAAGTCTTAGTATAATTCAAAATGGATTAAAATTACAGTTCTATAAAAGTTCATAGCTAGAGGTACTAATCATAGATAAAATAAGTATTATTTATCTTATTTATCTGTGGTACTAGTCTAATCGATTAATCAAAAAATATCGTGTATATTTTCTTTAATAGTATGTATTTTTCGCGCGTGCACTCCGTGTATAACAAATTGCAGCCTTGACAAGAAAATGATTGCGTGTGAGACGCTTTGATATTTGATGGACGCTCACCTTTAGCAGCCCTTTGTACTTGCCCTGTGCCCCGGCCCTAGGCACGAGCTCCTTTTCGGCGCATACAATATGTATTACAATAATTTGCTTGTCAGTTATGCGGTAATAGGATGGCCATATTAAAAAAATACTACGTATGCTATTATTATATGATGATGTTCATGACACGCTTGACACGGACATCTTTGTGTTACTTTAACTTTTCGAAATATGTTGATTTCGCACATTTTTAGTGTTTCGTACCAATACTTGGTTTACTTGGATCACTCCGGTCGCCGAAATCGTACGTACGTAGAAAGCTGAAATTTGGAATAGGTATAGAAAATGTCGGCTGTAACAAGGTACCGAGGCTTTAACTGCTTAAATTTAATTTTATGAGGAAGTTTAGGGGGATTAAGGGGGAAAGTGAATTTTATTTTTCATTTGTAAGAATCGTGTGGGGTACCAATAGAAAGCCTGCATAAAGTTAGGGTTAGGACAGCTGACTGATTTTGACTTCATTTTACGAGCAGTAGTTTTGATAAAAAACGCATTTGAAAATGCAGTTTTTCATACAAAAATTGCGGCTCTGTCCCCGCGTTTTTTTCAGAACCTATAGATAACTAGGAACTGAGAACTGAATAGTCCACTAAACAGACCCTGCAGAAGACGGCATAATTATTTGGTAGACCTATCTTTAATAGTTTTCAGACCACGGATTGACCTTAGGTTACTATAGGACTCGATATGTACCTACAGTCAATTTACAGTGGTATTTCCTATGATTTATATGTTAAAAGCATAAGAGAAACATAGTACATATAACATTAAACTTTACTCAACGGTTATAAGTGTAAATATCGAACGAGCCTTCCTACCCAAGGAAAATTATTTTGAAGTTTGTCGAACACATTTAAATATAGAACTCCATACTTCATTGCTGTTTTCTTGGTTTTATGAGATTGTAGATAACATAAGTTTAAAGGAGATCGTCAATTTTTGTTAGGTGATCTGGCCCAGATTATTTAGGACCGTTTAGGAATGGTTCAAACCTTTAAAGAATCGTCATAATTTCTAGATCAGGATGGTGGTAAAAATATTGCGAAATCTAGTGGGAAAACTGAAAAATCATGCATTTAAAACTTGAATCTGACAAGGACAATATTTGAAAGCGTGCTTGCCTATGATTTATATATTAATGTAAAAAAGTACCAATTTTTTTAAGATAATGTACAAAAGCGGGCTTGAAAACAAAACGGGAATCATGATAAAATAATAAAAAGTCATATTTTGATCGTATTTATAGTTCCTGTATTTCGGTAAACAAAGACGGCTGTCAAACCATCGTTGATACTATTAACTGAACAGTCCTAACACCTATTGTGAAGGGATAAGGTTTACCACCGTTAAGTGCAATAGCACTAGTATCTGACATTACAAAATTGAAAAAATAGATGCGTTTCGTTATCGAAGGAACATGATATTATGCCATTATGAAACCCACTTTTAATATTCAAACTCCGATCAAAAATGCAAAAATACGCATTTTCAATCTTTAGGCGTTTTAATACAGTCGATTTCTAATTTAAACTTCCGTATTCGTAGGCTTAGATACTATATTTTAATAATACAATGTTCTAACTTACCGAACAGTATCACAACGCAGATTATGTAACGGAATACATTGACAGTGTCAAACCAAAAAAACAATCCCGTTTCAGGCCAGGGTGAGGTTAAACTTTATGTCAATGCCATAAGGACGTTAACGACTTGTCTTGCTGTATTTTAATCGCGGAAAAATCAACATAATGTTTATTTATTTAGTATTTCTAATTCCCGTTTAATTTTTTTGCAATATTTTGTTTACTTTAGTAATAAAATGAGTATTTATTTTACATTACAGTACAAACTGTATACGGTTTATATCAGGTGACCCAGAATTGACAATATTTCAAAATTCCCAAATTTTATAAATCGAAAACCATTTCGAGAAATACACTTGTAGAACACAAAAACCATGTTTATTGTATTTTTTTTTCAGTATTTTTTGGAATAATCACCAAAATATGTAAACCGGAAAATGACGTCACACGGCTGATTCAATACTACCACTATGAAAAAACGTTATCTTCCGGGTTTCCGTTTGACAACTTTGACAATTACAACACTACTGACAGGGACAGGACAGCTGACAGTTCTTTCAATTAGAATATTTGCTTGTAATGTACGTTTCCTTGGATTAATTTAATTATATACGTGTTGCGATTTGTCACGGACTCTGAACTGCTTTCTTCTACGACGACAACAACTCGCTTTCTAACAGACCCCGGATTGCATTCTTCAACGACGACCTGGCGATGGAATTCAGGGAATCCTCGGAAAATACCCCGGTTGGGTATTGACCAATACCTCTATAACGAAGCGGACCCGAGAAACTCAGAAAGTTTTGTCAAAGCTGACAGCAGGAGCGTACCGCGTGTGAGTTTTTGCAAAGCTCGGATAAATATAATTTGCCTGGCACAAGAGGTACCGAAGCTTCGTTATCTTCGCGGAGTTCTTATGTACAAACTGGCAAAGGCCTTTATTAAGTGCAGCCTCATGTTGCTTTAATATTTGTAAACGAAAACAGTATGGAAGTGATGCTGACGTCCCAAATCTTCAAGAGTTTCTCCAAGAAGCCAACAATCATAAAATGAATGACTGTTTGTGCTCCTCCAAACGGAATCTGTGACGATTTGGCTTTCAAGTTGAAATGTCCCTTTACAGATAAAACTGAGAAATTATATCAATTAAAATGTCACGAGCCAAAGTTGTTGGATTGTGGTAAATAAATTACATTTTATAGGAAATAAAGTACTTATTTGAACACTTGTCATTTTTAAACCTGTATCCTAAGTAGGTCCTTAAGTACTTTCTGATGACTTGTCAATAATAAGTTAAATATCTTTCCTGTAAGTACTTAGAATGTTACTACTGGAGAAGTAAAATTCACCATGTGTTAATCAGGGGAGAAATAAAAGGTATATTATATTAAAATATTTTAATTTCGTTCAGTTCTTCATTAGGCGGATACCTTCATATACCTAGCACATCTGTGGTGGAAACGTGGCCTAATATAAAATATACATTCTCACACAATATAATAAACAAACCAACATAATGACACACATCGGCGCAAGAAAAACAACAAGATGGGCCTCTCCTCAGGTCCATCTGTATATAGTCTCAGATAGTACTTCCCTCAGCTGATGGTAGAACAGTAAATAACTGGGCTATAAAGATGTGTTGCTATTGTAAGTTTTCATTAGGTAATATTTAATGCAAGGCATTTTCAACACTTTAAGTTTTGACGTTTATCTTGTGCTTCAAATGTCAAACTGTTTAAGCGCACTATGGTCACGCTATGGTTTTTACGTAAATGTCAATCAATGTAACTATTTCAACGTTTTTTTTCAGTGTATGAAACACAACATGTGACGTCATTTAGCCGATACTTTGACGACTGCTACATACGCCCTTTCTGCCCAAGTAATAATATAAATGGATTTTTCCACTAAAAACATGGATTTTCGCAAAAATAAAAAAATACGGGTCTCTTAAAATTGTGAGTTCTTTCGGGCCATACAATAAAAAGTAGCACTCAAAAAAATGAAATGTTGTCAATTGACGATCTCCTTTCGAACAGGCCTTCAAAGCAACGCACGTCATCGGGTGACAAACAAATTCACTAATTACCTACTACCACAAGTTTATAGCTGTAATGAACCGTATTTGTAACAAAATAAGGCGGATTTTAGTTACTTATTTTTTTTTGAAATTTGTGAGATTTAGTTGTCACCTGACAGTAATAGAGTAGAACCTTAGAGAATTCAACCAACCGGAGTCGCCATTGATAGGCGTTCCCCTCTGCCGAAAACATGTGACCAGTGGTCATACACATGTATGGACTGACGTTTATCTGACGTAGCTATTTGTACGTTACGTACGAATAGCCATACATTTGACGTTCCCCTCTCCCACAAAAATCGGCAGACTTTTTTTGTATAGAAAATGACAGACATGGCTACTCCATCCGGGTTTAATTCTCTAAGAGTTTACCCCATGTCTATCCGGAAAGAGGAGTGTCGTAGTATGTATGAGTTCCACTACACTTCTCTTTCCGAACAGACTTTAGTAAGACTCATTATTTAATATTTGAGCTTATACGACCACATTTAAATAATTTGATACAACCGTTAATTATTTTACATTTTTTAAAGTGGGTATTCCACTCATACATTAGTATGTTATTCAATCAAATACAAACATTGAAAACATTGAAAAAATAATCAACCCAGTTGGACTTGAACCAACATCGATACGCCTTACCGGGGCTCGATATCGCTTTACCAATTAAGCTATGGGTTCAGTTACCGAGCTGACGAAATTCTCAATGCCTTCAATCATCTTTTTGCATTTATTTTTACATCGACTTTATAGCATACAACCGCCTAACATCTATGTATCTATCTATCTTTTCTATATATACAGGGTGTCTCATTCAAATCGGTCAGTATGGGAAAGTCTGAAACTATAAGACATACGAAGATCTGTTCTGAGGAACCATGTCATCGATTTTAATAACAAGAAAAACTGCATTCATACATTTTAAAAAACATCTGTACTCCGTTCGGGAATCGAACCCGGTTGTTTTGAAAAAAAAGACCTACACTATTTCTATTTAGATATCGATTATGTACGTCTTAAGCAGTAAATGTCTGTATGAAACATGATGTCTAAAATGAATAAAATGCATTGTTTTCACATACTTACTCAGTGATAATGCTGCCTTATTGTCGGGTTTTCCACGCTCCGGTTCACTTGATGACATTAATCATCATAATTTGTGTTTGATCTCTGTCCAGCTACTGCAGAGGCATTTTCTACTACGACGCTTCGGGCGTTCGGCTCTACGGGGAGCTCTGCCTTCAGCTCGGCAGATCTCCCCGCTCATACGCTTCCCTTGATCATTGATTTTGCTCTTAGTCTCTGCTGCTGCTGCGTTAGTAAACTGCTGCACTGACTTTTTGACATGTTGATGCAACTTTTAGCAATGGACTGTTGAGGGTAACGAAAAGTGGTAAATGATGCAATAATATGACTTTATGACAAATTATATATATGATTAGATTATATAATTGCTAAAAGTTTCTGTTGGGGGAAAATAGTGCCAAACGACGAATAATGTAATTCATGTGGCCGGCTCCTAGTCTATTGTAACTAATATCTCGATTTTTATGATTACAAAAATAACGGTTACTTTCCTAACATATCTTTATTTTTTTTCAGCCAATATCAAGGAAAAATTTAAACGAGACGACTTTTTTCAATTATTAGTGATACACTTAAGCTAATAAGATGCAAAATGGCAATTAAAAAAAATAATATTCCCAAAAATCGCACGAGGACAATGGCACGATTTTTCTAATCTAAAAAAACGAATCACCTACCTATAAGTTGATCTATAATTTGAAGTGAAATGCAACCAAAAATTATTTAGCACTTTATTTGCTACAACATAACATATTTTAATTATTCTGAAGGCACATCTTATATCATAACTTATTTTAATAAATTAGAGCTATAAATGCAGTTAAATGTCAAGATAATCTCAAGAGGCCGATTCTCCTGTAGCCACCTAGCTACCTATTATGCCAACAACTAAATTAAATACTACGCAACTGTCATCCACGAAGCTCAATCAGCTCAAGCTTCGTGAACGAGAATCATAGCTTGCTGCATGATTATATGTTCTAATATATGTATGTGTTTATATAACTAACAGCAAACATTTTTTATTTACTTACATCCCAAAATTTATTTTAAACCATATCTAAAATAAATGTACACAATCTGACTTAAGTCTTTTGAGTTACAATATACTGTAGGTATATACTTGTCCTATAAGACTTATTAGTCTTAATAGTAGTTAGTAATAGTAGTTAGTAAGTTATTACTTACTTACATCTTTTTTGCCGGACACTTATCGGAAAGGATGGAAAAAGGAACATGTCATGCAAACCAGCTGGAAAGGAACAGTTCAATTTTATATAATATCAGAAAGATGTTACTAATAAGTCATATCATAACTCATTATTAGTCAAAGCTACGTTTTGTTTAAATATAATTTCAAGCAACAGTGTAAAGGAGGTACAGTTTCAAACAAGATTTACTGAAAATATGGCTCCTGACAATTTGTGGCCAGTTTTACGGGGAAATAAGACTCTCAAAGAAAGTACCGCCCGAGTCTGTCTTGCGGTACTATTGTGGGGCCTTTTTTTGGGCTGATGTATCCCTAGTATTATTTTATTGGTGATTACAATGTAAAAATTAAGACATGTATACAAGAATTATTTCATTTTAAGCCCTATTGCGTGAAAAGGAAACCTAACAAGGGAGTTCTGACAAAAGATTCGACAAAAAGGATATATGTAATAGCAGAGAGTATATATTTAATAGAGTTAAACAGTCTAAGAACTTTTTGAGGCTCCACCCTGCCATTTGAGCGAGAGCATACAAAGTTACCGTATAATGTATGGCAGAGAGTACAGCGCCATCTAGTAATTGATAGCGTTATTATTATTACTACGGTAACTTCCGTAGACGGAATATATGTATAGTACGGGCGGGAACCGCAAGATCTGCTACGTTACGTGATACAAAGATAGGCACAAGTTCATAAAAGTGATGCTGAATTCCGAAAAAATAGTTAAAAAAATTAGAATTGGCCGAAAGCACAAAAAAGTACCACTTCCGATGTAAAAAATGGATGTTATTTTCCGACGTCATTTAATATAATAATGAAGTGCCTGGCAGACTGGTTAAAAAGTAACGAGTTTGACAACAAATTTACGTCACTTTTGAACCAGACTGCCGGGCACTTCCGGCTATGCAGGAACTGGCAGACTGGATTTTGCTGTACCCACATACAAATTGCTATTTGCTGCCACAAGTGTCATCTTTATATCAAATGACGTAGGTAAATACCATCCATTTTTTACACCGGAAGTGGTACTTTTTTGTGCTTTCGGCCAATTTTAATTTTTTAAATTATTTTTTTGGAACTCAGTATCACTTTTATGAACATGTGCCATGTGGCTTACCTTTGTATCACGTAACGTAGCAGATCTGGCGGTCGCCGCCCGTACTAATACTCTAGACAGACAGACAGAGGGTCAGCGTATATCCGGTAGGATTAGGGTTACCGCATTTATAGAAAATTCCCCATTCTTCTATTATAAATGTAGTAGTTTATACATTTTTTTCTCCAGATAATAAAATGACCGCTCTATTTGCACCAATTTGTCTCAATCCGCCCAATCCAAATGTCATATCATTAAAATCAAGATTAATGTCTAATTCACTATCTAACTTAGACAAGTTTACTTAAGTGTATTAGACAATTCAACAGTTATTTTAGTACAAAACCAGGTGGGATTGGAATTCTGTATCGCTCTATTAAATATATAGGTACTCTCTGGTACTAGGTATCCCATTATAGTTAGCTATTATTGAGTATTCATTATTGTATTAAGTGATATCGCTAAGAGTGAACGAAACATTATTTCAGCTGTTGTAGGTATAATAATGTCAGTGTACGTATGTACTTACTTTCGAAATCCGAATGTAGTCCTAAAATGAGCAAATTGCCCAATGCACGCACCAGCAAGTTTCATTAATTGTTACCGTTTTTTTAGGGTTCCGTAGTCAACTAGGAACCCTTATAGTTTCGCCATGTCTGCCCGTCCGTCCGTCCGTCCGTCCGCGGATAATCTCAGTGACCGTTAGCACTAGAAAGCTGAAATTTGGTACTAATATGTATATCAATCACGCCGACAAAGTGGTAAAATAAAAAGTGGAAAAAAATGTTTTATTGGGGTACCTCCCCTATACGTAAAGTGGGGAGTGATTTTTTTTTTCATTTCAACCCTAACGTGTGATATATTGTTGGATAGGTATTTAAAAATGAATAGGGGTTTACTAAAATCATTTTTTGATAATGTAAATATTTTCGGAAATAATCGCTCCAGAAGTAAAAAAAAATGTGTCCCCCCCCCCTCTAACTTTTGAACCATAAGTTTTAAAAATATGAAAAAAAAATTAAAAGTAGAACTTTATAAAAACTTTCTAGGAAAATTATTTTGAACTTGATAGGTTTAATAGTTTTTGAAAAAAATTTACAAAATAATTTCTGAACTAAGTTTGTAATTTAACCGTATAAGCAGGTGTTTACTGTACTTGTAATTTCTACAAAATCACAATGAAATGACGTGCTTTCAAATAAAGTAAAAACGGTGAAAATCGGTTCACGCAATAAAGAATTATCCCATAAAAATCATCTTCCATACTTTAAGCTCGCGCGCAATAGTTTACTTAATTTGCCGATAGATGTCGCTGTAGGTGGAACGCTCATATCATATCCTACATGGCGGTGTTATTTTAACTCTTAAGTGGGGACACTTTCTGTGACGGACGGAAAACTACGGAACCCTACACTGAGCGTGGCCCGACACGCTCTTGGCCGGTTTTTTAATGATAATATTAATCGCGATACAGTGGAGAAACAATAGGATCAGTTCATTATTACATATAGAGATCAAAGTCGAAGCCGTTTCCGCCGCTGAGATAGTCGTAGAGGTAGACCGCCATCTCGTCCAGCGCGTCGAAGCGTGGGTCGGGCAGCGGGTCGTCGCGGGCGCGAGCAGCGCGGGCAGAGCGCGACAGGGACCTGTCACAACGAAATCCGATGCAAAACGGTCAACAATCAACATAAATACCTAATACACATTCCCCACGCAAGAAGACGGGGGCTGTGCTATACGATGGTATCTGTTTTTGGGAATATAGCTTTCAAATGGAACTAGATACTTAACCATAGTCGACTTACAACTTAACCATAGTCGACTTACTTAACCATAGACGACTTACAACTTACAAACCTCATTTAGTTAATGTATGTTGCGTCTGTTTCTAACACACATATCTGTCAAACTAACATATAAAGAGAACCTATTATTATTTATAAGTTAAATGGGGCTTGCAAGGGGTTTATGTATAAGGGGTTATAAATGTTATAATGTACTTTCATGTCACTTAATAATTATACCATAATTAATAAGCATATGCTTATATAAGTGTTTAAGTATCTGTAATTGACAGATAAAAGTAGAGGAGCAGAAACAATATTAAAAATAGGACCGCCCTAGCAAGTATTCACCTACTTGCAGGTGTTAAGTTTCTTGGTTTCTAGCGAAAGTAACTATATGTATAGTCAGCTACAAAGAAATGTACACGCATACAAACTTTGTGTGCAGGGGTAGGTAAATTTCTTTGCAGCTGACTGTACATTATTTCATTAGTATGTAACAAAGTACTTATTATAATTTATTTTTTCGCAACCGTATCCATTACTGGTCATATTTTAATATTTTGTCACGGCTAGTATGTAACAGCACACCAAAAAAATTACTTAACTAATTATAATACTGATTGCACAGCAACTAATGCGTAAGCGGCCAACGAACTTCGGTTTTGTATTTTTTTTTATGCAATTAATATGTATCGACTTAAGTATATTTCTTTTTCATAGTGTTCCGTTTCGTGTGTCGTTGAAATCTCATGACAAGATACAAGGATACATATAAAAAAATAATCACTGTAGAATAACCTGAATACCAGTGTTTGAGGAAGCACTAACCTAAAATCAGTGTCGGTGTCTAACTCGTCCTCGCTGGTGAAACGTTCCCGAATGTCCTTCATGATGCACGCCTCCAACTTTTTGTGCTATAATCAAATTTAGAGTATTAACAGAATAAATAAATTGTGTATTTGTGTTAATACTACAGGCGTAGACAAAATAGTCTCCTTTTACTCCCTCGATTGCGGGAATGTGACTTATTTGAAATACTTGTATTTAAATGCAATTACATAATGCTAAATATCTATTTCCTTTTTTGAATTTAAATACCTTTATAACACAAGCATTGTATATTTTACTTGAAATATTTTTTGGGACCCATTACCGATTTAAAAATTACAAAATACTTTAGTAGATCAATATACCGTCGGTGAGAGGGTAGGTCTGGCAGGAGTGGCAGGTTATGCTTAGATTGCTGAGGCCGTCCTGTGAGATTGGTACATTTGGTAGTGAACACATTTGCGATGCGGTGACACGCGAATTCAATTCAAAGCAGTGCTAAGCGGCACCTTTGTCGGTGCGACCATTGGCGGGATGCGTGATGTGCGAGGGTTGTGATAGCGTACCTTATAGCAGCGGAAGAAGAACATGGGCTTGATCAGCTCCTGGGATAGTGGCGCCACGTCTCGCTTAGCGTCTGGGACGCATTGCTGTAACGGTATTTAACGGTTACCTACATTATATTCCGACAACAGTACTAGATAATTAAACAAAATTTTACACCATGCAACACAATGATATTTTTTGTTATGTATACTATATCTATGTCGAAACAAACAACTATTGTTAGATTTATATAAGTACCTTTCTGCGTGATTAATGATCAACATACGGTATGCACTTAAACTGACTTCATACGGCAGATTCACACAAATGCCGTTTGGTATTTGCAACCAATGCAAGACTCGTATAATGTTGCATTCAATCATGAAATATTTATATAATGTATACAATAGTGTTGTAATTACTAAGGATCGACTTCAACAAAGTAATGTCTGATTCCAATCGATATAATGTTAAATAAATATTAAGTAAATTCGAGTATGCATTACATGACAAAAAAAACTACCGAGAACTTCTGGCAGAACTGCAGGCCATCTTGAATGTCGCCCTTGAGCTCGCTGGAGACGGGCAGGTTGGCGATGCGTTGCGTGATCTGCTCGTAGTTGGGCTCGAGATTGTGGTCGATGTAGCCCAGTTCCTGCATTACGCACGTAATGTTGCGCACCCGACCGCTGCCCGCGCCCGCGCCCGCTCCCGCTCCTGCTCCGCCGGTGCGCGAGATTAACTCCAGCCTGTCGCGTATGTCTAACTCGCGCTAGACGCACAACATATAAAATGCCTTTTAATTATCATTTAAGTACTACACTAAACACAATAACTTTTGTTTTCTCCCTTGTTATTTTTTTATTAGGTAATTTTATCTCTATCAACAGAGTATCTATAGCTATCACAAATACACATTTTGGACATCCAAATGTCCAAGAGGTCTACAACTCACAGGACCAGTTTATTCATACACACTTTTATGAAACGGTTTTATTTAGCTTTACATCGTATACAGAATGATTCAGTAGACGTGAGCTTTTACTATACTCATTTCTATAGGGTCAAAATCGAAATGATATGGCGGTAGACGGAGTCCTGCGTGGCCATGATCATTATATTATTTCATCGATATCATATTGTGGTACTGTTTTTTGGCGATGAGTTGTATTGGTTGCTTTAACTGGATAAATAATTTTGTTGTAATCAAGCCTCTCTTGTATCGACGCCTTTTTCAAAGAGGTTTATTATGCATTTTAGTTCGGTTCATTCGCTACGAAGTTTATGGGCGGCTGGATCCGTAGAGCCTGTAGTTAATTTTGTTACAAATACAAATCTTTATTAATAACACTAAAGTTACAGGCCACAGGATTCGGGATTCAGGATCAGGATCACTTACAATGGAGAGTGAACGCAATGATAAATGAAGATATGACTATGTTTCAGTTCTGCAGAGGTGCTTGATGTAGGAGATAAGAAAGTGGGCAAAGTCGGATGCTCGAAGTAGTAGATAGTAGTTTTCCAAGAAGTGTTTTTCCAAGAGGTATTTGGTGCTTTGTTGGTTTAGTAAGCATGCTGGTAACTTGCGTTGTCCCTAACCACACAGGAATTTTCATCCAGGTTGGAAAGAAGCTTGTCGGTGAATCTATTTTTAAAATTATCCTTATTGATGGAGTTATGATAGTATTTTTTTTAATTATCTGTTAATACTAGACATACTAGTCGTCCGGCTCGAACTGAGAACTGGCGATTTGACGAATATAATAAGATCCTTATGAAGATCGCTTTTGAGCCTGCTACCAACTATGGGGCGGAACGATGAAAAAGCGGACACTCGTACTACATTTTTTCATAATAAAGCATATTTACATGAAGCAGATAAAATTAAAAGTGTTTTTTTTGTATGGGACCCAAAATTAGGTACTTACCTGTATATTCCTATTTCAAGGAAACTAGAATAGGACCCGTGGTCGTCCTCCAATATTATTATTTTAGTTTTATATAGTACAAAATGGCAAAATAGCCTAGTTAAGCCTAGTAAAGCGCCCCTTTTCTTGCTTAGTCCAGTCAAAAAGTTATCAAAAATCGGTATTTCAAAGGCCCTTTTTGTTGCATATTTATGAAAAAAGATATAATAACATAATTAAAAGTTTGTTATTTTCGTACCAACAATGTCAAAATTTACATCATAAAATAAAATATTCATTGTTTAATGCTAATATTGCTAATACATGATTTCTAAGAAATAAAAATAATAAACCATTAATATAAGAAAAATGATCCGAATATAAAAATATTTTATTATGATAATTATTATATACTTACTCGTATTTACAAGAATATGTACTAATACATTTGCCACACATATGTACTAAGTCATTTGTATATTTTATTCTTAATAAAATATTACAACTGAAAATGAGTATTTATTGGTATTTTCTACTGATATCTCAAAAAAGATTATTTTATTCATTTCTGTCGTTCGTATTATTTCCGACAAACAATAACTACAGGGCTCCAGAGCTTTTTAGTGTTCTTACTTAATCGTGGTCTCTAAAAGGTCATTTGAGGATCGGAAGATATCAAAATGTTGTTCAAAATATATTCATTTATCTTTGTTCTGCGGCATTTTCTAGAATAATGTTCTCGTATATTGCGGTAATCTTTGTTTCTCACTTCTAATGCTTCTTCTGATACTCGTAATACTCGCATATATATACGTACCAACGCATAGCATTCCAAAATGTAAAGTTATTACGAGTATACAGGTTACAACGAAAATACTGGTGACCGGACAAGGGTCATCAATTATGTACATAAGGTCATAATTGGTATCTTATTGCGAGTAGCTAAGAATAAGTAGGGGAAAAAAGTTTTGAACTCGAAAAATAAATTATGTATGGGACAAGTCGTCCCGGCTGGCCAACCCTCCATTCAAATATATTTTTTTTGCGAGATTTTTTATTATTTTATAGTCTGGCCAGCCAACGAACGCAGTAGCAATGTACAGCGAACAAAAGTATGACAACACTAAGAATCAGTGAAAAAAGCAGCAATGAACATCAAATTTTATGTTTTTAATTTTAGTTGGTATTGACTTTTACGGTGTGTAAAAAGGAGACGGATATATTTCGTCTGATCTGTCATCAACTGCAACAGATAATCTGGTTGAGGCAATTGACATATGCCTTAAAAGTGAGTTTAAATTTAATTCGGAACGTTGCAGGAGTTCTATCTCACTCGCGCTTAAGATGAGAGAGTGAAATGCACTAGAAACAAATTCAATGTGAATTTAAATGTTCGTCATGAAATACGGTGTCTCATCACAATGGGTTGCCACATGTACGTATTTTGAATTTGCCGCGCGTTTCTACTGACAGAAATGGTTTGCCAGACTATAACTTTTTTATTATCAGAATACGATACCAATACAAGCCAATACCCTTAAAAGGATCACCAGCATTATTGTTACGCCTTGTATACACTCTTTCAAAACATACCCTTGAGTCCAACAATGGCTGGGAATAAACTGATTCCTGAAGAGTGAACTCAATCACCAGCTTCGGTTTAAATAATGACCCTTATATTTTGTTAGTGCTAAAATCGATGTTCTTAAGTGATCTGAATGCGTGAAAAGTGGAACTCCCTGCTCGCTTTGAAATGTTTTCAATTTTTGAACACCCTTCAATATATTGCAAAATATTGATCCTATATCCTATTGATCTTAATTATTAAATCTAATTTAATAATTAAGTACCAATAAATAATGTATTCATAAATAAGTACCAATGTAATAATATTGTAATTTGACATGTAATATTTTAAATATTATAAATAAATGACTATGACTATGACTATAAGTATAAGACTCATTCGACTAAGCGCAAAAAACAAAAAAATACACAGAAAATTACACTTCATTTGCCTAGTTTTTAAAACGAACTTTCCCTGTCCAAACCTCCCCGATGGGGGAACACCCCTAAATTTGGATAGGACTTAGCAGATCCTCATTTATAAGTGCCAAGATAAAGTTACAAACAAAGTTTCATTGATGTACATATTTTGCCTCCAAAATATGCAATTTTTCCTGTAGTATTAGATAATTTCATTGTTAATAGGTAAATGATATTTTCGTGAAAAAAACTTTACTTGTAGGTACTTTGTTTTATTTTCTCTGTAGTGTATAGAGCTATAGATGCTTATCCACGTGTATTCTAAAGCATAATGAACGATTTTATCAATAAAGTGTTGTCTTATTTAGAAACTGGTTGCATCAATACGCCCCCCGATTTCCATCCTCATAACGAGTTCTTGTAGCATTCGCACCGCATTGAGAAGGTGGGAGATCAATTTACGTCGAGTCTGGCTAGGCTAGGATCTGAAGTAGTTCGGGGCGGCGGTGGCGCCTGTGGCGAGACATCTTCATACTCTCAAAGTAACTTACCCATCTATTGCCCACTTTCTTACCTCTTTAACTATGTAACAGTACCTATCGTAATAACGTAAATACCTACTTTATATTACACTTACCGACATTCTATTAGATCCAAAGAAGCCCGGCTGCTGATAATAGCCTTGCGGATATTGTTGTTGGTAGGCATAGGGATTATACGACGGCATTCCCGGGGGGTAGAACAAACCAGGCGCGCCGTATGGGAATTGGTAAAATGGTGTGGCCGGGCTAAACGGTCTGAACTGAGGATTGCCGGGCATCATGTACGGGGGCACCGCCGGCTGCTGTTGAGGAAACTGCGACTGGAAATTACAAATATTTGTTTTGGTACTCAAGTACTTATAGTTATTTTCATTAAATGTAATTTTTATTATTATTATTATCAGAGAGTATTTATTAAATAGACGAACCCAGTCTGAGAACTTTTTGAGGCTCCACGTCTGAAAGGCCATCTGAACGAGAGCAAACCAAAGCTATCGCATGTAGGGGGACTGGGACCGTACAGCGCCATTTAGTAATATATAACGTTACTAGATGGCGCTGTACGATCCCCATACTTGCTCTGTTATTATGCATGTTACAAGCAACCTAGTTAATCCCATGTCCGGTAGAAAATCTATTGAACGCCTAAAACGTCCAAGCGGTCAAGAAATACAATTATACAAATTATTATATATCTTCAATTTATTATTCAGAGCCCATAGGTTAAGTTAGGTAGGTTATGTTAGTTTTTATTTATTTAATCATCAATTCGTCGGAATCTGTGTTTACGCATTTTTTTAAATATATATTTTTGTGTATGTTCACCGATTATTCGAAGACGGCTGGACCGATTTGGAAAATTATTTTTTTGTTTGAAAGTTATACTTCACAGTTGGTCCCATTGTAACCAGGTCAGGATCTGATGATGAGATCCTGAAGAAATCGAGGGAACTCTTCATATATTATAGGCACACCTATAGTGATTTGAGTATATTTTACAGCAGCTCGAGTATTTGCTTTTGGAAAGGTGGGAGGTTAAGTGAAGTCGGTTCTTTTATGTTTAAATTTATTATAGTAAGTTTAAAAATAAGACATAATATTCAAAGGATCACATCTTGACTTGGTGTTCCACAGCTATGAGCTAAGTATACAATTTCAACTTACAAATGTATTTAAACTAGTCTGGTGACTATTAGTCGACGAATAACTATAAACTGGGTACATGCATTATTCGCGTACAAGAGGAAAAGTACCTAGTACCTACCGCGATTCCTTACGTTGCTCAGCACCCGAATCCGCGGACCGAACGGATAGACATCCAAGCTATTTTCGCTTTTTGATATGTAACGCTATCGCCTCTTTAGCTCAGTGGTAGAGCACTGGTCTCGTAAACCAGGGGTCGTGAGTTCAATCCTCACAGGAGGCACAACTAGCACGAATTTAAATAGATGAGTTTGTTTTTTTCAACTTTACCATATTTTTTTTTGTACTTACAGCTTGTGGTCTAAATGCAAGGACCCCTCCGAGTTGAGATGCTTTAAGAGAATGTGAATCTTGGTTAGGCAAATCATTATCTTGGTTGTGTATAGCGCCATCTGTGGGTTTAGTGATGGTTTGCGAACTCGGGTCCATGGCGAAGCCGGGCGGCAGTTTACCCAAAAGTACAGACGGCGGGAGGTGCAAGTTCGGCTGCGCGTCGAAAGATGGCGGCGCGGAACATTTTGCATATGCGTCCTTCATTTCTTGGCGAATTTGTTTTACTACCTCTGGACCAAAGCAACTTTCGTAAATCTAAAAACAAAACAAAACAATTCTTAATAAAACAACCTATTTTAAGTAATTAATATAGGTACCCAACGAAAAACTAAGGAAGACCTTTCAAATTGAAATATTATTCATTATTTCAATTACTAACTGAATAATGTTTTCTATGTACTAGGCCGGCTTAAAGCTTATTGGCAATCCTATAAATGATGTGTTAAAAAAATAATAAACTGTTTATTATAATTTGGGTAAGTAAAAAATAGGCTTATACTGTACCTACCTATTAATCTTAAAATAGATAACCCTACAAAAATGTGTTTGAGTTGCAGAAAAAGTGAGTTCAAGAGTCATTTTACCGAATTTGTGTGACTCTTTAAATGGCCCACATGGGTATTATATGGATACAATATTTTGACAATTATTATTAAATTCAAGTTTTGACTAAATTGTTAGATTATTATTGTATTTATTTAAAAAGCAACGTTAATGTCTTTATAATCGACAGCACCGTTTTAAAGCAAATATATAATGCCATAGTCTATGCAAATACTGCGTTGTTAAGGTAGTAGATGTATTATAAGTTTGGTATTCATTTCAGTACAATAAATACATAATAATTACCCAAAATCGATCGCATATTCTTTGGGTAATCATTTTTTTTACTTTATTGTACATAAAAAAAGGACAATTGGCAGACTTAATGTCGTAAGGCTTTTTGTTAACCATTGTGCTAAATATAAACATTAGTTAGGTGTGGTTCAAAAATAGAAAAGGATAATTGCCATTATTACTTTAATTGTACGTCTTCTTCTTGTTAGTCTTTCCCTCATGAGTCTCATGATCATGACTAAGGATCGGGACCATATGCAATTGTCCTCCAAGCAGTCCGGGGTTTGGTTAATTTTACAGCCTTGTAGAGGCTTCCATTAGCAGCCCTCTTTATAGCGTCGCTCCACGGCACTGGTACGCTCTCCGGTGGGTCATTGCTACGCTCGCCCTCCACGTGTTCAAGAATAGTTTGTTTCTCCAGACAGTGCCTAGGTAACCGCATAATGTGTCCGAAGAAATAAAGAGTCCTCTCTTGACAGATATCTGCAAGTCGCTTTGTGATGCCAAGTTCCTCCAATATGGATTTATTTGTCCTCTAGATCGTCCATGGAATCCCTAATAGTCTCCTCTAGCACCTCATCTTGAAAGCGTTTCTTCTGCTATGTTATTGGCTCTTGATCCACCAAGTCACAAGTCAGGAACACAAGTGCGCGGATTAATCGCACATTTGTTATACTAGTGAATACTGCGATTTTTCCACTCCGTATCAAGATTCGCCATAGCGCTTTTAGCCATTCCGGCTCTTCGGATCTCAGAGAAATAAACCAATGGAGTGGTAATTGTCAGGCGTCCCCCTCTGCTAAAAGTACAAGACCACTGGTTGTAGCGGTTATATAAAACTTGTTGTCGCGCGTCATACGCCATTCAATGAATGTCAGTCAGCCCGGAACGATCTGAGGTAAAAATGCCGAATTGCTGCGTGTTCTGAATTATCTAGTTTACATAAGGATAACGTTTCTTTTCATCTGTAAGTATATTAATTACGTCTAAATATCATCAAATAGTGCACGAAATTAGCAAAAAACTAAAAAATATTGTCAATCAAAAAGCGTTGCCACTTAATGGTACTACATCTGCTTTAGGGTAATTTTTAAACTTGACTCTTCATAGTACATTGTACCATCGGGTTCATAATTGCATACCCAATTTATCAATGAATTCGTTCATAAATTGGGTATGCATTTATGAACACGATTAGATCGAGGGAGGTAAGTAAAATATTGCAAACAAGAGTAATCGACTCCAGTGCGGCAGAAATACGTCCGCCATTATGTCATTCATTGTCATTGTTATGACAATTGACAGGTTAGGCAATACACTTAAAAGATATTCCGTGGGTTAGGCAGAGACCCATTCGGCATACAGCCATAATTGTAAAGCATTACTCTGTTAAAAAGCAGTGTGTCTGTGTGTGTGTGTTGTTATTAAATTGTTTCTAAACATATTTTAATCGACTTTTAAATTATTCAAATTACATATTATTTTTAATCATTAACAAAAATGAAAAGATTAACGTCAGTACTTCAAAGGTAAAACTCATTCACACGCATAGCTTTTTAATTAAATTATATATGTCGTCGAGGACCGCCGAGGGCAGGGCTGTAAGGTGGTTTGGAACTCAAAAAACTGACACTATCAGGATAAACTAGCCTATAGCACATTACGCACGGACGCACGGTAATGAAATAAAACATAAACACTGGTTTAACAACTGTATTGAAATCAAATCTTTTAAAACCGTATTATGGGAAGGGCAATAAACTACTACTGGTTCGGAAAGGAGCCCCAACTGAGAAGAACCAGCATAAGAAACTCAGCGTATGTGTGCTTGTAGTACGGCACAATAGCTGAAATTTGTCTATGGTCTCAAAAATACAGCTACCATAAACAAATTTCCGTTTTAATAGACAAATTTCAGCTAGTGTGCTGAATTCCGCATTGAATTCCGCTCTAATGTGTGGCGCCCCTTAAGTGAAATATACTTGTAGATGCTTGAAATAACGATATTCCTGTTTAGAAATTAATTCGTTCCTTTATTTTCACCATACATTTTATGTAGCATTTTAATTTTGTATGGATTATACTTTATTTATTATAAGGTACGGTATACACACTTATCCCCTTAAATAGGCACTTTTAATTTCTGACTCTGGTATCACTGTACCTAACAGGTAAGTTTTAGTGATGGGACAGCACAAAAATAAATGTCGATATTAACATTAGCAGTATGTTATACTTTTTATTTATAATAGAATATGAAGAAGAGATAATAGAAATAGAAACACAAATTGGAAACAGATGCCCATTACAATCAAAATATCAACTGCGAAGGACTCTGGAACATCACGATGTCGCTAGTGACTGATTCATCATTGTTCATTACAGTGAAAAATTCACTGAGGTGAGGAACGTCTAGTGTAATTGGAAGCACATTGGAACGGTAATCTAAACACGTGGGTTCGAATCCCGTGATGTTCCAGAGTTCTTTGCAGTTCAATGTTTCATTGTAATAGTTATTTTTTCCAATTTGTAGTATTTTCCACTAAATTTAAAAGCAAATACACATCAAAATATTAAATTGATAATAAAAAAGTTACTCTAAATCAGCTTGCAAGATTTGTCCTGAACAAATAGAGAAACTAACTTACGTAGAATACTAACATTGTAAGTAATATGCTCGTAGAAAAACTTGATATTTAATCACAACTTAACATTATAATTTTATCAATAGCTAAACCTTATACTTGGTAAAGAAACAAAAATATATAACTAACCTACGATCAATGTTTCTCTGCGTCCGTAGGAAACACCTTAGACAACCCTACACGTAATCAAACTTGTCAGCTCTGCTGTCCTACCTGGACCTCACAGCACTCACTGGATTTTCTTCATCATCTGCTTTCCCACTACCCTAGGGAAGAAATGCCTATCTATATCCAGTGACATGTAGGCATACGATAAATAAATCTACGATAAAATGTGACATTTTCAAGTCAAAGGTACAACATTATCGGTTGTCAATAAGGCGTTACCATAAAAAAATCTTTTAGAAATTGACTCTATTAACAACCGATAATGATCTACCTTTGACTTGAAAACGTCACAAATATCGATACTTAAGTATATTATTATCGACGCGTTCCTCGCACTGTGTACGTTTACTTAAAGATGACATTATCTCGTTCACGGACAGGTTGTCTGTGGCTGTGTTTATACTTGTGTGAGTATATTTTATGCTAGTGTTTGATAATTTTATCGTGTGCGTGTGTAGCGACGTCAATGGAAAATGCATTAGTGTTAACAGTATTTGTGTGCGTTTCCTCGTCCCCCGCGCCGAAATTGGCAGACTTTTTCTGATAGAAATTAGTGCGCGTCTCGCATCCGGTTGGTTTAATGAGGGTTTCCGCGATCGAGTTTTTCACTAGATGGCAGCACCGTGGCGACAGGTCTAGCTGTCACAATCCACCAATCATGTTTAACCATATATTTTTTGATTGGTGGATTTTGACAGCTACTGCCAAAAAGACCTGTCGTCACGGTGCTGCCATCTAGTGGAAATCTCAATCGCGGAAACCCTCATTATCAAAGCTTCGGATGATCTCATTCAGGCATTTACTCGTACCGTCATTTGTTATACTCTAAACAATATGAACTGAACTTATCCACTTAGTGTCTTATCTTTTGTGTGTAAACCGCAGGCGCGCGTGCCACTATGAAAAAAATGGTTTGGCCACATATTAGCGTTTATTGAATTTCTACTATATGAACCACGCAATAAGATTCAATATGAACTAATACGAAAAAAGCTCTAAGTTCTATACGGTTGCACCCAGTACAAGCGATCCAAATGCTCTAGAACCAGCGTAACTAAACACAGAGATCCGAAACAAATGTGCGTAATTGGAGATCGCGCTTGCACTGGTATTCCGAGCGCATGGCTAGTTAGCGATTAGGAGGCAATTGTAATTTTCCCAAACGGGTAGGTAGAACAGGGTTGGATTCTGATTAAAACATTTGGATGGATGTACGATTTACAAATATTTAATATATGAAATATATACATATATAATAGATTTTAATAAATATTGGGTATGTTAAAATTATAATCAGACATATAAATAATCAACTATTTTAAAATTGCTTTCTTAACTTTACAGCTTAGACTTACTTTTACCTATAGCAAATTATGTACTGAGATTAACTCAATTCAAATATAAATAATATGAATCTACATTATAGTTGTGCTTGTTATGATAATTCAATAGACACAGCCTGGGGTCGTTAAATCGCAAGGTACTAAATCCAATCGAAAGCAGGGAATATCCGGTAAAACGTAGCCAAGTTGCGTAAAAGAGCACCATGAATCGGGAAATAAAACATGTATTGAGCAAGCGAAAGCCAGTCAAACACTAGACTCAAAACTGTCATAACCAAATGTGTCTCAGAAATTGATAACAGACCAGGTAGATTTTTTTATTGGTATCTCGCTCCCTCTTTCATGATTGAGGTTAGGTATAGGTAAGGGAAAATTACGGTAGATAACATTCAGAAATATACAGGTACTTATACCACGTGTTTATCAATTACAACAATGAGAGAACGACCCTGGCGACACATCTGTTATGTCTAAATGAAAGACGTGTGAAATGTTATTTTTTCCTTTAAAGTATTTTTATTACTATCACATTGTATAAAATTAAGACAGCAATGTTTAAATAATTTATTATTAAGAGAATATAGAGCCTCAGTTAGAGATATGTTTAAGGACATTAATATAATGACAGTGCATAGTCAATATATCTATGAAAATATTGTGTATGTACATAGAAACATTGTTAATTTTAGAAAGAACTGTGATATACATAATTTTAATACTAGAAATAAGTATAAACTGGCAGTGCCCACCACTCTAAGGTTTTATAATAACCCAACTAGCAAAACCATGGTCGAGTAAACGTTTCTGCCGCTATATATGCTAATATGATGAAAAGATTAATATGATTATTTGTGTTGACTAATATGTACTATAAATATATATATTTTTATATTCTCTTTATATCTCTCAAATTATGATAAAAAACACAACTATAATGTAGATTCATATTATTTATATTTGAATTGAGTTATTCTCAGTACATAAATTGCTATAGGTTAAAGTAAGTCTAAGCTGTAAAATTAAGAAAGCAATTTTAAAATAGTTGATTATTTATATGTCTGATTATAATTTTAACATACCCAATATTTATTAAAATCTATTATATATGTATAGGTATATATTTCATATATTAAATATTTGTAAATCGTACGTTTTACCTGCCCGTTCGGGAAAATTACAATTGCCTCCTTATCGCTAACTAGCCGTGCGCTCGGAATACCAGTGCAAGCGCGATCACCAATTACGCACGTTTGTTTCGGATCTCGGTGTCGAGTTACGCTGGTGCTAGAGCATTTGAATCGCTTGTATTGGGTGCAACCGTATAGAACTTAGAGCTTTTTTCGTATTAGTTCATATTGAATCTTATTGCGTGGTCCATATAGTAGAAATTCAATAAACGCTAACACGTGGCTAAACCATTTTTTTCATAGTGGCACGCGCCCCTGCGGTTTACACACAAAAGATAAGACATTAAGTGGATGAGTTCAGTTCAAATTGTTCAGAGTATATCACTATCAGCGACACCAGGTACTCTTCCACTTTTCCGTAGTGTGAGCGACGCGTTCAACACCAACCTCTTTGGTGGCGCACACACTGGCTGAAAAGCTGGGCGCGCTTGTTTTGTTTTAAAAAAAAGTTAGTGCAAATTTTCTCTGTAAAATGTTCCGTTGTGTTTTCTCTCGCTATTGTAAATTATTTGAGATTAATGTTTGACAGATGTGTAAATATATGTGCAATTTTATGTAAATAGTTGTTTGTACATACTGTGGTGCTATTGTGTGTAAAATAAACTTGTAAATACCTAAGTCCGTCTACATATTTCATCTCCCGCGGCCCCCAATGTCTACAAGTAGTCAACTTCGAACCGGATCAAATATGATAAGAACACCACCGGCCGCAAAGATGAAAACGCGTAGTGCTGCGCTAAAGGAGCTTCAAGTACCTAAATTAGACAGTACTTTTCGTATGGAAACCGAAGTTAAGCAGCCGTCGCCACATCCAAGCTCGAATAAGTCTGTTTCTGTAACATCTTCAATACAGAGTAGACGCAGACGGCTTGAACTAGAAGCTGAGAGACAAAAAGCCGCAATACAATTGCAACTTATTGATAAGCAGCTACAGGCGGACTTAGCCGAACTGGAGGAAGAAAATAAAAGTAGGCGACAGTCATACGTGAGTTCTATTAGCGATGTCGACGATTGGTTAGACAAACAAGAACCGCAGCAGGACCTTCGTGACATTCTTTATATTTTATTATGTTGCGTATACAGGGTGGTCCAAACCTTGACGTCAAAAAAATTTTTTTAGATACCTCTCGTCGTGGGCTATCGGAATATACCCCATGTATGTTAGCCGATATTTCGTAGTTTTCGAGTTATGAATTTTTAATTTTTAACTTTTGTTAAGAAGTTCCGGGTGAAGCAATTAATTTATTTAAAAAAACTATTGAACATTTTTGATTTTTTCTTTTTGTAGCACAATCCTTAATAAGCGGCGCAGTTGCAAAAAAAAATCAACATCCTCACTTGGCTGCGAGTTGGAAAAAAAGACAAAAGTGAAAGTTTTACGTTCAAGCATGTCCAGCTTAGATTTTGCGCTTAAATAAAAAAAATACAAACGATTTCAAGGACTTTTGCTTATTTTAGAAACTGCTAGACCCTAAGTTTTTTTAAAGTTAAAAAAAAGTGACACTTAATAGTCATAATTGGACAGAGTCGTCGGTTAATCAAAATGATGCTTGGTCAATCACATGTCACAAAATTAAATTCTCGTGGTAATTTCTGTGGTTGTTTAACGTTAGGAATAATAAAAAAAAAGATTTTTTAAAATGAATTACTTATTTGGGAACTTTCCACCTCAGTTCAGGTGACCGGCAACTCTGTCCAATTATGACTATCAAGTGTCCCTTTTTTTTACCTTTAAAAAAACTAAAAACTATTACATAAAAACCTAAGTACAAAGGTGTTTGAAGTACATACAACATACATTATATTATTAATACAAGTTTACGAGTACAGTATTTGAAGTACATACAACATACATTATTATTAATACAAGTTTACGAGTACAGTATTGCCTCACATATATCCGAAAATAAAATTTGACAAGTTTCTTATTTATTTCATTGCATGTTTGAGAAAAGCAATATACATACCACGGCGTGAAAAGGGGTTGCCAGCCTCGTGACTATCCGGTTTATATGTACTCGGCCGGCAACCCCCTACTTTCCGGCCTCTGTAGTAATGTACTATTATTTTTGCGTGAACTAATTATGCCTTTAAACGTATCACCAGCGTTTTTGTTACACCTTGTATAATATAATATATTTTTATACGAAGCTTAAGCATGTAGATTTCGAGTTTTACAAACCACTGACGAGGATCGCCTTAGATATACACCGTGGGCCCATATAGTATAGCATGGTTTTTACCTTCATCATAGCATATTTCTTGATGAACCGGTCGTCGCTGCTGGCCGCTGTCTGCGCGGCCCAACAGAATAGACACGCCAAAAGTAGTTGTCTCTGAAGCATCTATAATAAAAACGGTAAATTGAGTATATACCTATTTATATTTACGAATTCAGTAAAAAACAACACTTTTATTGATAACTTCACCGAAAAACCCCGTAAAACCCTGCCGAGATCTCGTTCTCGGCTCCCGGCCAAAGTGGACCGACCTCAGTCGCGACCGACTATGTAGTATGTAACAATTCAATTTTGGGTTTTCAATATAGAAAAGGCACTTGGAGTCGAGACTCTTGGTCCGTGGGGCCCAGCAGTACAAAAACTTTATGGAGAGTTGTCTAAACGGCTGGTTGACATAACCGGGGATAAAAGAGCTTGCAGTTTCCTCGCCTAAACACCAAAGTATTGCGGTCCAGCGAGGAAATGCTGCCAGCATCCTCGGTACCATGCCAAAGGGGCCAACATTAGAAATATATTTATAGTTGTATTTAATTTAGGTTTTTTTTTGTATGTTATTTTTTTGGTTTTTAGATAGTTTCGTGGTATTTTTAAGTGATATTATTTTTATTTAAGTTATTTATTTGTATGTTTAAAAAGTAATATAAAAAATAATTCGTACATAGTTTTGAATAATATTGTTACATTTACATTACAAGTATTATACTCATGAGGACAGATAACATAATTTACATATTATTTTTAGGTTAGACGTAACCAATAAGACCATTAACGTAGGTGTGTCTTTATAACAGTAACAAAAATTGAAATTTTGTTTAATTTTTTCGTTGTTTAATGATGATTCTTTATGTAACGTGAAGGCCAGTTTACAATTGTCACCAACAATGATTCTAGGTGCTTACTCGTAAAAAGGAATATTTTAACAATAACTTATTTAAAAAATTCTAATGATTTCGAAATTCGCTTTACTCTTTCCCAAATCTCTTAATATTATATGTACATATAACAAAAGTTATATATCCTTAAAGAAATATATGAATACTTACGGAATTAGTCAGTTGCAGTGTGAATGAGATTTTACATAAACGTTTAATGTTGTTTTTATGTGCCTATTAATCCTTATAGTATGGCCTTTAAATCCTGTTCCCAACCATATATAACTACAGAAAAAGAGAAAGTACAGTACCTATCAAAAACTACAAAATACCAATCACGATTCCCATCAAAGATTTCTAGATTTTATAAAATGTATACATTATGTCTGATCTTTGTTTCTCATACAATCAAAAGTCCACTAAAATAAAAACCATCTATAATTTTACGAGAATATCTACACCTATATTTCAATTTGATTAGCTTTCAGAGAGGTCAATAATAAATAATATTAAGGCGCTAGGCGCTGATGGTGGCCAAAAACTGTTACTTTCTAAGGGATATATCTCAATAACGGGTCATTCAAAAATTTTGAAAAAAATATATGTTATTTACCATTTCATGTACAACATTGTCAACGTTTGAATAACTCGTGTAACGTATAGTTTCTCCGTTATGTAAATGTAACGAAATGTCATTTTACGGTTAATTTTGCTTATATCTACTGAACGGCTCATTCGATTTAAAATATTGTTGAACTAAAAATTATGTACTACAGAACACTACAAACTCAACGTAGGATATTTAAATTGATTAAATTTTCTTAAACAACTTGATCATAATTCCACATTTCGTGCGTTATTAGCTCGAAAACGGCGTTGCTGGCAGTCGTGAGCTAGCTTTGAGACGAGGAGGCTGTGTCGCTCGTCGCTCCGTGCTTCCCTTGTACTACATATACTTGTGCTTGGCCCGTGAGCAATAATATTGGACTTACTGCGCCTAAAGACTAAATAACTGCAGAGGGTTCATGCGGTGCGGATATAACGTGGCTTCCCGGAATCAATAATGTATAGACGTTTTATCTTTTAAGATAATGTACTCGTATGCATGTTTATGTACGTTCGTATAAAAAGTGTATTTTATATAGATTATAATACAAGTAAAAAACGAATGAAATAAAAATGGAGAAAAACAAAAATCATGAATCTCACATTGCTCTGAAAACTGGTCATGTAAGTAAACTAAAATTATTATGTTTTAGTAGACGCATGCATCACGCAAAATAGACATTAGTCGTCGAGTTGCGGAAATCTGCTAGTACTGCAATACAATACACTAATATTTAATTTAATAAAAAACTCCAAAGAACCAAATTTATTTAAACATATTTATTTAAGAATACCGTGTTCTAAACGAATGTAATATGCGTTTTATTTTAAGATTAAACACAATATTTAATGTTATTTTTTATACTAATTCCTCAAATCTAGAAATTGCGAAGTAAACTGCAAAGGATTGCAGATAAACCGGCCAAGAGAATATCGGGCTATGCTCAGTGTAGGGATCCGTAGTTGCCGGCCTGTTACAATACATCCATTCAAAAGGTAGTCTATAAATAAATATTTTGTGGCACTTACGTTATTTTACTATAGGCATGACTCAAAAACGGCTCAACCGATTGTATTCCATATAGTTTTTATTGAAAATACGTGATAAGTATTTAAATGGCCTCACTTTCAGGAATTTTCCCAATTTTTTTGGACCCACGGTTCAAAAATCAAAGAGCATTTTAACTTTCGAAGCTATTATTTACGAAAGTATTCGTTTTATCCAAAAGTTGTTTAAGGCATATTCTTCTTGAAATACCTATCCAACAATGGGTTTCAGATACTTATTGTTTTACCACTTTGTAGGCGTAATTAAAACACATAATTACTCATACCAAATTTCAGTCTACTAACTATCACTGAGCAAAGCCTGATTGAGAATCTAATAAAAAATTGCTGATATTTAAGAGTTCAATGTATGCAAGAATAAAGGAAATAAAGCTTTTTTTTATACCACGACGCTGGCAAACAAGCATACGACCCGCCTGATTGAAAGCAGTTATAAAGCCTATGGACGCCTGCAACCTCAGAAGATTCACATGCGCGTTGACTACCCTAAAAAAACTTTACTATGTCGGTGAAATGCAAATAAATACAAATTTTATATTGATTGTCAACACAAGTGAATAAATAAATTACTACTAAGGGTTAATACTACCTATCAAATATCTTTAAAAGACCGGCCAAGTTTGTATCGGACCATGTATAATGTAGGGTTCCGGAAAACGGATGAACCGATAATATGTGAAATAATTTTCGAAGAAAATTAAGTACTAAGCCTTCTTGGTATTTTTTCATATTTTTTAGACTTACGGATTAAAAGTTAGATGGGGGCTATTATATTTAGACTTTCGAAGCAATTATTTCTGAAAATATTGACTTAATAAAAAAGTTTTAAAAATACTATATATATATATATACTGAAATTTTATCTAGAGGTGTGTTCCATGTGCCCTTTAGCTATTTATTGCTAAAAAAATCTTTTAGGTGAGGCACTCCATACATATGCAAAACTAAATGTCAAAAATATTTACAAAAAAATATTATCTTCTATATATATATATATATATATATATATATATAAGATATTTTTAAAGCCGTATCGTACAACATGTTCATATTTACAAAAAAAATATTTTTGACATTTAGTTTTGCATATGTATGGAGTGCCTCACCTAAAAGATTTTTTTAGCAATAAATTGCTAAAGGGCACATGGAACACACCTCTAGATAAAATTTCAGTAATATATGTTTTATAATAAAAATGGCTGTGACATACGGACGGACAGACGGACATGTTTCAAAAAACTTTTCAGGGTTCCGTTTTTACCATTTTGGCTATGGAACCCTAAGAAGTGTTTGCGCTGTGTTATATTTTAAAGATCTAAATTTAATGGCCTTACAGCTCTCATTTGTATGATGATTTCGTGCACAAATACCACTCCTTACATGTGCATTTTTACTAACTATTCGCAACTCGCAATAGGCTTAGTTTTGTTAATTTATCGTAATTAAGTGAATTTTTACGGTTAATATTTAAAATCGCAACAAAAAAATAACCATCTCTTAAGCTCACTTGCACAGCAAAAAAAATCCAAATTCACATGAAAACACCGCTTTGATGTGCATTCAGTTTTTTTTGCTGTACTAGTCAGTATTTTTTTATTTTTTTCTGATATGCGGAATATTTTTAAATTCATAAATATTTTGCCGCTCACTGTACTTGAAATTCAAAATCTAGGTTTTCATTTTTTTACATAAAAATCTACTAATCGAGATCGTTATTACTTATCTTATTTAGTAGTGTAGAGAGTATCCTTAATTAATACTCTCAAAATATGCTTGATAGTTATGTATTTTCTTTTTTTATATTATTAGCTAGTACATCAAAATCGACTATCGGTTTAGGCTGTCCCTTTGAGACTCCTCAAAGAATCCTGAACGTCTGACATAGAACGTTGTATGTAATTCTTAATTTGAATAACACCGTGCCAGACAGTGTTTGAGAAGAGAGGTTGTAAAGGTAGATAACCTTTACAGTAGCATTCCTAAAAAATGTCACCGTAGTACTTAATCACAGTATTCAAATCACAAAACATCCACAAAAGGATTAGGTATGATTATTATAAATCTGCCCGCGCGCCTCTGAGTAAAGTCATATTCTTTGAACATTATTGCGGTGCATCGCGGCGGATTTATGCACGATCGCAATGAGAAGGGTACGCGGGTGGCGCGGGTAGAGAGCGCCCAAACGCTCAAGGACACTCCGGCGACAATCGTCTTAATATGCCTATTTACGCCGTAAACAAAGCTAGTCGTTTGCAACTACTCTTTGATTTATTAGTTAATTTTTTTAAAAATCACGAATCACATATTTAGGTGCAGCTGATTTGGTACCAATGATCATTATCAATACGAAGTACAATAAATTATAATTTTTAAATTAGTTTTTTTAGGGTTCCGTACCCAAAATGGCAAAAACGGAACTCTTACAGTTCCTTCATGTTCGTCTCTCCGTCCATCCGTCCTTCCGTCTGTCCGTATGTCACAGCCATTTTATTTGGAAAGTATAAGATATTAACTCAATAAAATTTTAACATAAGGTGTATTTTGTGTATTGCTACTTAATTTTGTAGTAAAATTGCTGGAAAATTGTTTTTAAGAGGCGGGGCACACACTGTTGGACATCAATCGATAGATCTTTCATTAACACTTTATGATTAAGTGAATATTTTCAGAAATAATCGATTCGAAAGTCAAAAAAATTGTCTCACCCTGCAACTTTTGAACCGGAGATCCAAAAAATATGAAAAAAATACAGAAGATACACCATTGTATACTATTTCCACGAAAATTGCACTTTTTGAACATCATTGGTTAAGCTGTTTTCTAGTTATATCCAAAAAACTTCTTACAGATGCAGATACGACCTTTAGATATTAGGCTTTTCGATACTACGTAGGTACGGAACCTTCCATTATGCGTGGTCCGACACGCACTTGGCCGGTTTTGCTATTTATCTATTACTTTGTGTCTGTTAGTTAAACTTAGGAAACATTGAGCACTTCAATATTTAAACAATGATTATGAACCATGGCCACGAGGGGTTGTACTCGTACTGCAACAATCACTTTAGCTTTATTTTTACTAAACAGTTGTTGTTTTAATTTCAAGCAAAGTCATGTAAGTATCCCACGGACACGTTATTAATTAAGAGTTCTTTTTATGAGCAATTACGAGTAGAAGTGGAGTCCATGGCAGGGTCATTGCTCTGAGCGGCCTTGCTCCAGGTATGCGCGCACGCTGCCTCCCGCATCTGCCATCGGCGATACTTGCGTAATGATATTTTCTTAACGTGGGCATTCGCTAGGATAGGAAGTAAATGTGGCATTATTCGGACCTACTTACTATAGTTGCCGTCAACAAATCACCAAAGTTTGAAGGAAATAAGTACCAAAACTGACTTAAAAGTAGTACGTATGTTTCGATGGGTTCATTGAACATTTTTTTAGAAGCTTGAAATGTGTTTTCAATCCGTTACGGAAGAACCTCTATCATATTACTAGTTGTTTCGTTTCAAAAAAGGAACCCTTATAGTTTCGTCATCTCCGTCTGTCCGGCCGTCCGTATGTCACAGCCATTTTATTCGGAAACAATAAGACATATCTTAATAAAATTTTAACATAAGGTGTATTTTGTATGCCGCTACCTTAGTTTTGTTATATTGATAGGAAGGGCACTCCATACATGTAACAAAGTGTAATATATATATATATATATATGTTTACCAAATATCAATATGTTGCACATCAATCGACAGGTCTTTATCAATATCATTTTTGATTTAGAATATATTTTCAGAAATAATCACCCTGAAACTCTAAAAAATGGTGTCCCTCTCCTGTAACTTTTGAATCGGATAGCCTACAATAATGATTTCTTTAAAGATACAGAAATACAGATAGTAAGTCTGTTCTTTCAACAAAAAATATTTTGAACATTATCGGTTAAGGCGTTTTCGAGTTATCCCCAAAAAACTTCTTTCATAGGCAAATACGACCTTTTGATATTCGTATTTTCGATAGTAGGTAGGTACGGAACCCTCCATTATGCGTGGTTCGAAACGCACTTGGCCGTTTTTGATTACAATGATGATTTATAAAAAAAATACGTGAGTGTCGTGGAACACTCGGTTGGAACAAGTTTTGTTATTTAATTTAATTTCAGTTTTGTAATTTTTGACAATTTTGAGTTTTCACTTCACTATACTTTATTCTATTCCATTTTATTATATTGTATATATTTTCACATGTTTCTCAATCGTATACGCGAACCGTCCGATAAGGAATTTCGTTCCAAAAAATATTTTTTGGATTTACGGTTTAAAAGGGGCGCAATATATTGTATGTTATTTCAAAATAAAATACAGTGAGCGCATATGTTACGCGTATTAGTTACTGGAACCAAGATAAAAACCTACTTACAGTCAGACATTTGTACCTCCGTAACAAATAATCTTCTTGAAAAAAAAACTTTGAGGGCTGGACGCCTACCGATAGGTTCGTTCGAGTACTACTGATAAAACAGCTATTATTTTCTCCAAATATGCCAATGCGCCACTGTACCTGCCTGTACTACTCTCGACCATCTCGCTCTACTAAAACTTAATATAATAGTATAATTGACACATTGAATTATCCAAATAAAGTTTCTGGGCATAAGATGGGTGTGAGTGGCACCTGTACATATACTGGTCAGCAAGCATAGATTGTTAGAAGAATTGAATAAATATCAATTCTTCTAACAAACTATGCTTTTATTGTCGCCTGACTGATAGGAAGAGAATAACAACAAGAAATAATTAATTCCACCCATTCGATTAAGCAAGCGATTCTTATTGTTAACAGTTGCCATGTTACTTTTTTCTTTTCTTTCGTTCCGTTACTCATAAATAATAGTGTGAACACTGAAACAGTTAACCTTCTCTAAATTTACATCCGCCATCGCCATAGCAAGGCATTTATTAAAACGTGAGAATCGGCCTGAGTGGGATCACATCAAATTGCTAAAACCGTTACATGTTATATCGCAGTCAGACTCGGTGGTTGTAAGTATTACTATTACCACTGGTTATAGGTACAGGTGTGCTGTAAATTAAACACAATATTTAGAGGCATTATGTTCTCTTTAGGGCCTTAGGATCGTAACACAACACATGAAAGACTACAAATTCGAACACAAAAGTAGGGGGAGGGGGAAACACCTACTGGACGACCTATTTCCACTTCTATTTTTCTTCTTATTGTTATAAGTTACGTGCATTGTATTGTAAGCAAAGTTTAAATTTTATCCCTATTTGTTACTACCTACTTTTATACGGGACACGCTGTATAAATTGCTTAAATTAAGGCAACTATATTTATTGCCACCAAAATTAAGATTTGCCACCTAATTAGGTACATGCGTGTATTTATATTAGGAAAAACGTTTTTTTTTTTCAAAAGATTTTTATTATTTACTTAATCAAGAGTATTGAAAACCCTGGAAAAATAGTGGTTGAAAGGCTCATTCATAAATATAGGCGCGTAATTGACAGATTGTGATGACATCACGTCTCTCACAAAAAATTATACGTTAGTAACTAGGTATGAAATTAATTAAGTACTACTTTAGTTAGTGTTTCAGCTATTTCTAACTTATTTTCGCATAATCCATGGAAGAAAATAAAAAACCCTTTTACCGGTATTGCCTGGTGCTAAAGTGCATGATTAATATAATAAGTGTACTCAATAAAGTGTTTTTTCATGTGCCGAAAGACTCGTAAACCAAGATGGCAAAAAGATGAGAAGACAAAATAATATTAATCACTACGTTTTTTTATCGCTGTGAACATAAATGACTCACTCACTCTAACTGAATTACTTTAACGTAAGTGAATACCTATTCATCTTGTATTTAAATACCTAGTTAGAGTAATGTAGTGTCTATGCACAATACTGCATATACCTTAATAACGTTATTTGCAAGTGGAGGTGCTCTAGGAACGGTGCGTACCTTAACCTTAAGAAATCATTTAAGTATTCATAATAGCCTAATGTCAAATAAGTAGCAAAAAATAATGTTATTTGCATTGACTATTCAGTTTGAACTAATTAGGTTTACTCAGTATATAATTTATTAAAACCATATTTAAAAAAAAAGTCAATTCAAAACTATTTTATAATTTAAGAACGCTGAACTGGGCTGCGATCCTTGCTCGGGAGCGTATCTGGTTTAGCAGTGGCCTATCCCACAAAACTTTACAAGTGTACAATTTGACAAAAAATGTACCACAATAATTACAAATATGTATTCGATAAAAATTTGCAGTGTACAAATATGTCACTTTTGGGAAAGCGTATCACAAAGAATAAAGGCATGTCACGACAGCTACATAATTGTAGGATTGTTGATTTGTAAATATACAAGCGAACAATTGTAATGTTACAACTACAAATATGTAACAATTTATTTAGCTTCTTTAATTATATAGTGATCTATCTACGAGCATAACCTACTTACTTACGATGCTGCAATAAAATCTTGAGAAATTGAGTTTCCATTTGTTGGCCATCTTACTTCACTTCCCAGTAATTTGTCCACTATTTGTGCACATACGGCGTGAATCGAACGACACATTGTCATTTTGGAAACGCCATGAGCATCACCAGTGACGTGATATTGGGATCCTGAGCCCAACCATATTAAAACAGTCAGTAACTGTTGTTTAGGATCAAGAGCGTGACTTCTTCGTGTCGGATGTCTAAGGTTTCCACCAACAGTCTGTAGTAGATATTCGACGGTAGATTTACTCACTCTGAACCTCTGATTAAATGTAAAATCCGTTATGGTCAAACTGAAATTTATACGTTCTCTATATGTCCTAGGTCTCCTAGGACGTCTTACAATTAATTCTTCTTCACTATCACTGCTACTTGAACTAAACATTTTGTGGTACAAAGGGTTGGAATCGCTAAATTTGATAAAATATACTGCAATTACTAGTATTCGTATAAGTAGCAAGAGGGTGTGACACACGTTTAGAGAATTGTTAACTTGTAGGTACAATTCTACATGTATGTATAATTATTACTACAATTTAATGTAGCACAAAACAATTGCCAGCTACAAAATTGTACGTTTTCCGGAAAAGTATGTAAAGTTTTGTGATAGAATAAATTGTAGACTTGTCGATACAATTTACATATTTGTAAGAATGTTCCTACAAATTTGTTACTTGTATATATTGTGGTACGCACACTTGTATAATTAGTATAATTACAAACTTGTAACTTGACACTACGAAACCTGTGTTGCGGATTTAAAAAGAATGTATTTGTTTTTATTTTTCTCGTATGTTAATAAATATTTCAAAGTACTTGACACTTGTAAAATTATAATTGCAAGTTTTGTGGGATAGGCTGAGGTCTCCATCGCTGTTCAGCGGGGAAATGCGGCGGGAATAATGGGGACATTTGAACCAGGTACGATTCGGAGTGGGTTTTATTTAAAAAAAACCGGCCAATTGCGTGTCAGACCACGCATAATGGAGGGTTCCGTACCTTCAATGGAATAAGAACCAAACTAATACCAAAAAAGGTCGTGTATGATGCCTATAGAAGAAGTTTTTTGGAGATAACTCAAAAATGGCTGAACCGATAAGGTTCAAAACAATTTTCGTAGAAAGTATGTGATAAGGCGCATTTTCTCAATTTTTTTTAAATTTATGACTTACGGTTCAAAAGTTACACAAGTCCAAAAGAACACAATTTTTCTGACTCCTCAGAAAAGTTTCTTCTCCTCCTCAAACCGATTATTTATGAAAATGTTTACTTAATCACACGGTTTCTTTGAACCTCGATGTTATTTTTAATGTGCAACATGTTGATAATTCGTTTTTTTTTTTAATTTAGTTACATGTTGGAGCCCCCTTTAAAAATATATTTTCTACAATTTAACTACATAACTAAGTAGCGGCATACAAAATTCACATTTTATTAAGATACGTTTTATAGTTTTCGAGTAAAATGGCTGTGACATACGCACGGACGGACGGATATGACGAAACTATAAGGGTTTTTCGTTTTTGCCATGTTGACTAAGGAACCCTAAAAATTACTGTTTAACTTTACATTCCATTATAATATAACCTTTAAATGTTTTTTTGGTACCTACGGCTAAAACGTATAAGAAGCATTGTGTGATTTTGTTTCGACAGTACTACCCAACGTTTAGTTTAGACTATAAGTTGTGATGGTAGAAGGTAAGGAAGACAATCTCTATGTTGCAAAAGTGTCCGTCAAAAGGCGTTAAATTATGGTGGCGCCACAATAGCTAGAGTCAATTTCTAGACCGAGCGGTAGTAATCCTGCCATGGAAGTCAGGTCGGCGGGTTTACCTAAACGGATATTAAAATAAACTATGCCATATTTTTGTACCTAATTAGTACCGTTTTGTAACTCTATTAAAAAAAATTGTACCTCTCCGTATTTAAAGTTATTACGAAACAAAGATGGTCTCCTCAATTATCGATAACAGTTATTAATAAAAAATTTTGTACCTAAAAACACTGTGCGAAATTCAGCTATTTTAATTGCGTTTTCCGAGTTTAACACATTTAATTGTTTTCCTACTTGAAGCGATTTAAGAAAACTTACCTTCCTTGCAAACCGTGATATGTGGCCATCCTATTTAGTCCAGCAGTTATGTATATTTCACCTGGAAAGTAATCCAAACTCAATGGAACTTTATCGGGTAGTTCGGGGGTATGCCACGTAGACTCTCATAAGTTTTCGACCTCGAGGACCTTGTGGAATTTGGAGGGGGGGCAAAAATCTATTTTTTTCAGTTTTTCGCTTATATCTCATAAACTAATAACTTTTTGAGTACACCTTGTATGGCAAAGTTAAAGAGCAATAAATTTCCTCAAAGTTAGCTGTCTTATCAGACTTTTAGGCCAAATATTAACGAAGATACAGCCAATTTATTGTTGAGATTCCAATATGGCGGCGGAAGCATATTTTTTTAGCAATTCTCAAAAGTTATGACTTTTCAAGTGTCATAACACTTGACAGCTTAACGATAAATAATACATCCAAATGTTGTCTGGAAGAGATCACGTATTAGCAATAAGGCCGCCTGTTGTTTGCCTCTCTTCATATGTAAAAAGGTTTGGTGTGCTGTTTTCTTTTTCTGAGGTGTGCAATAGAGAGGATTTAACTTTACTTTTACTTAATATCCACAGGATATCATACATTAATTGCTATTAATGTATGATGAATTGATGACACTTGACAGCATAACGGAAAATAATATATCCACAAAGTTCCGATGTTATAGGTTTTCAAAGACGTTAATATTGGTAATTGATCGACATAATTAAAATAGCAATGATAAATACCAGATAAACTACTTTAAAAAATTTAGTAACCTTTTTTCGACTGTATCTTCGTTTATATATATTTTTTTTTTATACCACTACGGTGGCAAACAAGCATACGGCCCGCCTGATGGTAAGCAGCTACCGTAACCTATGGACGCCTGCAACTCCAAAGGAGTCACATGCGCGTTGCCGACCCTTTACAAAAAGGAGGATTCACTGTGTTGACGACCAAAGGAACAAGAAGGTCCGTCATCGTCAACACACTGGGTCCTCTTTGGGCTCTTTGGCAACCTTACTCACCAGCAGGAACACAACACTATGAGTAGGGTCTAGTGCTATTTGGCTGTGGTTTTCTGTAAGGTGGAGGTACTTCCCCAGTCGGGCTCTGCTCCAGATTTGAGCGATGATATTCGCTGAACGTGCCCTACCACACTTAGCGAGATGTCATTCGCAGTACCCATACCTCTCTTTTTGGCGTAGTTTAAGGACATACCCAGGTCCGGACGTAGTTTAAGGACATACCCGGGCAGTTTAAGGGCATATATTTGGCCTAAAAATCTGGTATGACAGTTAACTTTCAGTAAATTTATTGCTCTTTAACTTTGTCATACAGGTGTACACAAAAAGTGCTTAGTTTGTGAGATATAAGTGAAAAACTGAAAAAAAAATAGGGTTTTGCCCCCCACCTCCAAATTCCACGAGGTCCTCGAGGTCGAAAACTTATGAGAGTCTTCGTGGCATACCCCCGAACTACCCGATAAAGTTCCATTGAGTTTGGATTACTTTCCAGCTACCCTTAACTTAATTCGACATAACTGCTGGATTAATTGTTGTTTTTCTATTTTTTTAATATGATAATGAAGAGGATATATATATATATATTAATTTAATATGTAATGTTCTATATAATAACAAATCTGCGGAGGGGAAAAACACTCTACATATTGATTTTGTTGTGAACGTCATATATGTATGTATTAAAAATCAATAATATCAGTTTTTAAAATATACACTTTTTTGGCAGTTACTTACTATAAATAATGTAGCAAAAAAATTTTCGCGTCGCTATTAGAGGTAAGGTTAAGGCTTTTTATATACTGTAGTGATCAAAAATATCTAAATTTTCAACGCAGCGCATCTACCCTCCATGTTAGCGCAATAGTGCATATGCAGCGCACTAGACTCCTTCAATAAACTGCTAAGTATGAAAACACTTTCTAGCTACACTAGCGCCACTTTGGAGAGATTTGGAACTGTTATTTACTGCATACAGCTGGACACTTTTGCGACTCCTTTACTTTACCATCCATACAATAAGTGTAGCGTCTTGATAGTACTAATATTTGAATTTAAGGTCACGTAGGGTATCCTGGACTTAATTCTGGACATTCTGGTAGTTGGAAATGAAATGACAGCTTAAAACTGTCAGCTTATTTAATGTACCATATAAAGTTCAAAAAACATATAATAGCTGGTGTCGCCACTAACCATTAGCAGACATTATCCCCCTAGCTTGACTTACCTACGTTGTCGCGTTTATGTTGACTGAATACTTTAACCGCGACTTGAAATAGTTTAAAATAGATGCAATTGCACGAAATAAAATATCACAAGTCCTGATAGGTGTCAGTATATATCGGGTCTCTTTACGCGCATTGCGCATAGGAAATCATTTTATTTTATCTATCAATATATGCAGACTCAAGACTGCCTCAGGAGTGGATAGGCAACGATTAGTTGCACCCTAAATTAAATGTTTTTCATCTAAAATGTTAGATAAAGCATATCGAATTCTCAATTTATCTTACGACTAAATATCAATCATACAAGATTATTTACCTCGCAATGCGTCACAAATGTCACATAAGGCAAGTATTTATGTACCTAGTTATGTAGGCAGTAAATAAGTAAAAAAATAATGAAAATACCTGTTTAGACTTTGTATACTTTGAAACGAAAGACATTCGAAAAATAAATAAAGCCACAACCTAATATTTACCAAAGGTTACTGAAATATGAACAATTAACAGATATTTTAACAAAAAAATAATGTGATTTGATTATAAAGTTTAAGTATACTCGTATTATTAAATCGTTGATATGATCACGTTTGTGCTTCAAAATCCAATAAATCAAAAAGGAACTGAAAAACAAATCAAATGATTTTAATAAATATACCGGAGGCCAATATCACTTTTTTCTTTATATATGACATCTATATGAGTTTATAACTTAAAACTATTTACTGAAACTATTTTTAACAAACCTATTGCGATATCACACCCCAAATACAATGCATTAAGTTTTCTGCGTCGTGTGCTACACGATAAAACTATTTAGTTACACTTACTAGCCTAAGTATTTGTTCGTCAAAGAAAATGGCTGTAGTAGTCATAATGTCTGTCATAACAAAAGCTATTAATGTATCACTCATGGCAATAAAATAGCAATCCAACAAACTAGCTTCTCTCACAGGCTAAGTTTCACGTACTAGTACAAATAATGCAATAAACTTACCGTGAGCACTGACTACCTGTCACCGGTCGTAATAACACTGGGTGCGCTGGGCAAGTAGGTATGCGCGCACAGGAGGAGCAATGACTTGGACGTTCGCACTTGACCTTGCGGGAAGCAAGTAGACACTATTCAGCAGCCTGTACTCGTTTTATACTTAGCTTACGCGCTGACACACGGCTGTTACGTTTGATGAGCAATTTTATAAAAAAAATACGACTTCAAAAATTGTATTAAGATACGTCTTATAGTTTCCGAGTAAAATGTCTATGACATAATACGGACGGACAAACGGACATGACGAAACTATAAGGGTTTCGTTTTTGCCATTTTGGCTTCGAAACCCTAAAAATACAAGACTGATGGTATGTAAGTTTTACAAAAGGTACAGGTTGAGGGTACTAGCGGGTTAAGGTAAGGGTTTTACTACCTGTGAATTGCGCACATTTTTTACATGGTTAAAAAATTTTAATTTTGCTCTATAACTAGCGGTGATGTACACGACAACAAATACCTACTAAAGTACGCGGACAGTTTTGAGCTTCGATTATTCACGAGTGCGATTTTCTTTTTTAGTTAGAGAATATAATCTGATTACTTATATTGAAAAATATTTTCTAACAGTTTATGACGTTGCGCTAGGTTATTATATAGATATTTGTTAATGACACCAAGGAAAGATTATACGAGATGTATTTTTCTTTACCGTACTATTCATTGCATTTAACTATTTCAACATCATCTGTCATTTTACAACAGTTTGGTCAATATATTATGTGAGCATAATCAAAAACAATTAGTAAAAATATAAGTGACCTTGAATTCTAAACGCTATTCGTTTTATGGCTCTAGGAAGTCACATCATTACATCTAGACTAATACATGAGTGTCATGAACGACTAATGGAGGTATGTCATAATAACAATATTGTCCTTCAATGGATTAAAGGTCACAGCGGATGCCAGGGAAATGACGCAGCGGATGAGCTGGCCAGGCAGGGGTCAGGTGCTGGGTCGATTGGTCCGGAGCCCATTCTTCTGACGCCCTTCAGCAAGGTACGCTCGATGCTGCTGCAACGAACCGGGAGACTGCACATAGTACTTTGGCAAAGTCAAGAGGGATGCAGACAGGCTAAACAAGCCATGCCTAGCATTAACAATAGACTCGCCAAGTCACTTCTCCGTCTCGGCAAAATCCGTTTAAGGATGGCAACTAGTGTGATAACAGGTCATGGACCATTTAACAAACATCTCTTTAACTTAGGTGTTACAGACAGTCCTCTGTGCCGTGGGTGCATGGAGACAGATGAAACAGCCCCTCACGTGGTGCTGGAGTGCAACGGAGTGGCCCCGTACAGGGCAAAACACCTCGGATCCCCGGGTGATCTCCCCGAGGTCCTACTCAACATCAAAGGTTTGATAGGATTCCTTGAGGAGTTGGGCTGGCTGGACTAGCCGTCCTTCTTTCACGCAAAATAGGCGCTAGACGTCGAGTTGCGGAAACCTGCCCGTACTACAATACAATACAATACCTAGCGCAATGCTAACAATTGTTAGAATAGTATTTTGTGCAACTGGTACATAATAAGGGTTCTTAAGACTCGAGGGTCGAAGTTACAAAATGAGGCGAAGCCGAATTTTGTAATAACAGACCCGAGAATTTTAAGACCTAATTATGTACCGTTGCACACGAAACTTTTTCTACGACAGTAGCAAAAACGTAATTAATAAATAATTTTAAAGTTCTTAAGTATCACGAGTACATAAATCAATTTTGTTTTAAGATTTTTCTATCAACTAATAACTTACTTTTGTGCCGAAGTCTTCGGATATTCACTGTGAAGTTCTCTTGTCACTTATTTTATGAAAATTAACATAAACTTCTTGATATTAACATAATATACGAGTTTAAATACAAAAATTAAGCCGTACATTGTGTTGAAACTTTTTAAATATTAACTTTTTGACTAAATGTCATAGACAGACCACGAGTTGGTTTTCAATTGCAAAAAAATATGGCTTCGTTCAAGTAACTCTCAATGCAAAAGCTTACATTAAAGTACTATTATGCTTTTCATAAATATGAAAACTAAATTATTTAAGATATTAATACTTTAAAAAAGACATGATAATGTTTTTATCATAGTTTGTGCAAAAATAATTTCAAGTATAAAAATATAATTTATATTGTAAACAAGAACGAACCCTTTTTAGACATGGCACCTGGAAGTCAGTGTATTAAAAAAACAAAAACAGTTGCACAATATGTTTTGTGTGACTGCTAGCAGTTATAGAAAGTACCTATAGACAAATAGACTTTAGCGCCTTCACTTAAATGATGTAGTTTTAGATACCACTATCAGTCATTTAATTGGCATATAGAAGTGCTGGAGTAGAAAAAATATTTTTTTATTATTAGTACTTAGTGTATTCTAACATGTCACAAAATAAAATCGGATTTTTGAGTTATCTCATTTTTATAGGTTAAAAAGCAGTTCTAGTACTTCACTATGATTTTAGTGATGACGGGATACCCTTTTGCATAGTGAGACCTTAGGACCTACAGGCCATTTTAGGAAATGGAGCCCCCTAAATTTATAGAAAAGGGGGAGGTTTATTTGCGCGTCACATATATTGAAAACTATAAGTCTTAGGAACATACTTCAAACGCAAGTGCTGTAGAAATTTTTATAAAAAATATATTTTGAATTGAAAGTTGTGGTAACATCAACGGTTTTTATAAAAAAATACGAAATACTGCAAATTGGGTCTTTGCTTCATACTAAAAAATCTTTGCTTCATACAGAAAAAATATAGTAAAACTGTTTCCATATTTTATTACTTACTTTAGTTGTACCAATATGTTTTGTTAATACTTTTTATAATGGGGAATAGAAGGGATTTTTATTATTGCATTTTATCGTATTAAATAATAAAATAAATGGAAATACAAGGTGCCCACGAGGAAAGGGAATGATTTTAACAGTATATTCTAGATCCTATTTAGAGACAAAAATGTCATATAAACTGTTTTGAAATTCGCCTAGGTTCAGAGTTAATACAAATTTATAAAAAGTACTGGCGAAAAATGATGGCGTTGTTGCCACTATTGGGCATAGTTTACACGGAAAACTATGCAGAAACTAAATTTTTCAAAAAAAAAAGTACCAATTTCTTGTAGACGATAATTTTATTAATAACATTTACTTTTCATGTGCAAGAAACACTCAAAAAATAGAAAAAAAAAAAAAAAATTTTTTTTGGCGAAATTGACCTAAAGTCACATAATATTTTTTCCTTCTTTTGGTCTCAGGAATGCGTGGTTAATTTTTTCCCTTTCCTCGCAGGCACCTTCTATAGGCAGTTTTTCGTAATAAACTAAAACGAATATTTTAAATAAATTAGTTTAACGGTATTTTAAGTAAAAATTAATGGTCATAAATGAATGAAGCGTCCTTAATTTATACGAAAATAATACCACACTCGATTAAATATGTAATTTTTGTTTTCAAGATTTTGGTACAGGGTAGTAATTGTATGTATGTATACTTTTATTAATTAATATTAATGTAATTATATGTAATTAATATTGTATGTATACTTTTTGAAATGAGAAATAGAATTTCTTTTTATGGGAATTATTATTTTCTTTTAAACATTATTAATAAAATATATAGGCATTCGTAAAAAAATTTAGAGACATTTTTTTTATTCGATATTTTATTTATTCAAATGTGTAAAACAATTATCAGAAATGATCAATGATTATCATTTTTTATACGAAAATGATACAAAAATCAACTAAACTTTTATTTTCTATGGATCATTAGGTGCCCACAACTTAAATAGTTGCACCAAAATTTTGATGGGGGGTGCCCATCCTTCATTTAATACAATACAATACAAATATTCTTTATTGCACACCTTAATAAAATAGGACAGTACAGTACACAGATTAAAAGTAGAGGCAGTCAACAGGCGGTCTTATCGCTAGAGAACGATCTCTTCCAGACAACCATGGGGTAGCGGAAATCTAGTCGAAAATAATCGTATGAGTAGGTGGAAGGCAAAAGAAACAGGGAAAATCCAGTAAACAATAACAAATAACATAAAATACAATAGCTTAATTATACATCAACACACACAAATAAAATAATCAATAAACATACATCAACTACATACACAGAGTAAATAAAAATAAAATAATTAAAAATACAGTCAGCAAAAAATTGTGTTAAGGGAGAGATAGATAATACTCCTTAAGGTGTTTCTTGAAAACAGTAAGGGATTTTGCACGCCTTATTTCTAGAGGTAACGAGTTCCACAGGCGTATGACCTGGAAGGTAAAGGGACTATTATATATATTATTATAGACTTTTGACAAAGAGTATGGGACATTTAGAAGCAGGTTTTGGGCGGATCTAGCCGAACGAAGGTAACTAAAACGCTCTTTGAGGTAATGGGGAGTTGCGGGGTTGAATAAAATACTGTACAGAAGGGACAGAACATGGGAGTTATGACGAAGACGAATAGGGAGCCACTTGAGTTTAGCCCTGAAGTGAGAAACATGGTCATATTTGCGTAACCCAAAAATGAACCGAATAGCGACATTCTGGATGCGCTCAAGCTTACAAAGTTGCTCTTGGGTCAGATTGATATAGGATACATCAGCGTAATCCATGATGGGAAGAAGCAAAGTTTGAGCTAGCGCAATTTTAGTTGCAATAGGAAGGAAATTACGTAGTCTGCTAAGGGAATTTACTGCTGCAAACATCTTCCTACTTACTTCGTTTACCTGGGGCACCCACGATAAGGTTCTATCCATTATGACATCGAGGTTTTTAACTTGTTGTGAATACGGTATAAGCACACCATCAAAGTCAATCGGAGCTAGGTTATCAAAGTCAATTCCGCATATTTGTCTGGGACTACCAAAGACAATAGCTTGAGTCTTATCAGGATTGACCTTGAGACCAAAATTATGGCTCCAATTTAGGATGCTCACCAGATCTCTGTTTACAGTAGCAATAACATTCGGGAGAATTGCTGTGGGAGAAACATTAAGGGAGCGCAATATATCAATTAAAATGTCGAAGTCGACGGTATTAAACGCATTGCTGAAGTCAAGCAGCGTCAATACCGTCAGCTTTCGATCATTTATTCCCTCCCGGATGTCGTCGGTGATTTTTACAAGAGCGGTAGTTGTGTTGTGACCCGTACGGAAGCCGGATTGAAATGGATTCAGGGGGTTGGATTTGTTTAAGTAAGAAGTGAGTTGTTGGTGGACAAGGCGTTCAAGCACTTTGGATAAAAAACTTTTTACAAAAAAAAGATAAACCGACTTCAAGAAGGATAAAATAAATTATTATATTATTTATATGCGTTACAAACTGATATGTTTGAAGTCGGTGCCAAGCCAAAAAGTTACAATACCGTTCAAATCAGCTTCAAGTCTGAAAATCACAAAACAGTTAATACGAACGAGGCGTATGTGTTCAGTGAATTGTTCTTCATACTATAGAACTAATTCTGGTATTGACTGTACGTAGGTTTTCATTCTAGTACAGAAAGAAAATATAATCATGCGTCTTATGATGTTTGTTAATAAACTTGTTTACTAGTTGTCGGACTAACCATATCTTGAACGGAGCCCGTGCTTCGGTTTGAATTATTTATTCTACTTCATCTAAGGTGTTTTATCGAAGTGTAAAATAATTCAATGGCTAGATTGATTTTTCTATAGTCAGACACACTGGGTGTGTGGGTCACACCTTTTCAGTAGAAAAAGGCACGATATTTAAATTTTCTATTGTTGACCATACGTGTTTTTTATTTTTATTTGCCGCCTTTTTCTGATTATTGACAAAGTAGACGTGTATCAGAGAATATATACATAGGTACCACATTTCATCAAAATTGTATTAGTAGTTTAGACGTGAAAATGTAACAGATAGATTCACATTCACCTTTTCAATATAAGTAGGTATCGATATGTTTTGTTATTTTCAGACTTGAACCTGATTTGACCAGTATTGTAACTTTTTGGCTTGACACCGACTTCAAACATATCAGTTTGTAACGCATATAAATAATATAATAATTTATTTTATCCTCTTTGAAGTCGGCTTATCTTTTTTTTGTAAAAAGTTTTTATTTTTCCATTTTTAGTGGTTATATAATTATCATAATCGGACAACGGATCTCGCAATAATCGGTGAAGATATATAAGAAAAAGTTCATATTACGTAACTCAATGTAAGGAAAGTTCCACTTATCATATGTGGTCTTCATCATTAGGTCCACTCCAACAAATTAATGGTTTTCGAGAGGAAATGCTTGAGTTGCTTAAAAAACAACCAAATCACCATACATGTGCCTTTAAAAATTGAGGAGTTCCCTTAATTCGTCATGGATCCCATCATCAGAACAGCACCAGATTAATGTGGAACCATCTCAGAGGTAGTTACTTTCAGACAAAAAAAGAATTCCTGAAATCGGATCACGGGTCTCGGAGTAATCGCTGAACATCCCACATTTAAAAAAATCATAATCATTATCATCATGACGTTCACATCATCAAATTGGTGGTTTCCGAGAGAAAACCCTCGAGTTGCTTAAGAAAACACCCAAATCACCATACATATCCCTTTATAAATTGAGGAGTTCCCTCAATTCCTCATAGATCCCATCATCAGAACAGCACCAGATTAATTTGGGACCACCTTGGAAGTACATCCTTTCAAACATAAAAATAATTATTCAAATCGGACCACGGGTCTCGGAGTAATCGCTGAACATCCTACATTTAAAAAAATCATCATCATTATCATCAAAACAATCATCATTATCAGGTCCACCTCATCAAGTTGGTGGTTTTCGAGAGAAAACTCTCGAGTTGCTGAAGAAAACACCCAAATCACCATACATGTGCCTTTAAAAATTGAGGAGTTCCCTCAATTCCTCATGGATTCCATCATCAGAACAGCACCAGATTAATTTGGGACTACCTTGGAAGTACATCCTTTCAAACATAAAAAGAATTATTCAAATCGGACCACGGGTCTCGGAGTAATGGTTGAACATCCTAAATAAAAAAAATCATCATCATTATCATAAAAACAATCATCATTATCTGGTCCACATCATCAAATTGGTGGTTTCCGAGAGAAAACCCTCGAGTTTCTTAAGAAAACACCCAAATCGCCATACATATGCCTTTAAAAATTGAGGAGTTCCCTCAATTCCTCATAGATTCCATCATCAGAACAGCACCAGATTAATATGGGACCACCTTGGAAGTAGACCCTTTCAAACAAAAAAAGAACTATTCAAATCGGACCACGCGTCTCAGAGTAATCGGTGAACATACATAAAAAAAAAAGCCCAAACCGAATACAGAACCTCCTCCTTCTATGAAATTGAAGTCGGTTAAAAAAGGGGAGGATTGAAATCGGAAAAAGAGAAAGGTTTTAACTTTTTGGGGATTGGGGTTACGTACGCGTCCTTCCAAAGAGTAGGAAAGGAACCAGAGGAAATAGAATTGTTAAGGATGATGGAAATTACATTAAATTACATAATTATTAATATTAACTGTACAAAAGGAAATTCCATCATCATAATTTTCCGTATAATAAAATCCTTCATCGCGCGTAGAAAAATCCTCAACATAGCGTACATTTTTCAAGGCTTTGTTCAATTCTTATAAAATGTTCGAGTAAAATACCAAAATATTAAAAAAATCATTCATTCATTCATTCAACACTCCGTACATTATTCAATCGTCAACCGTCAGATTTGTTAAGCTTCAAGACCAAATGTTCGAGAAGGTTCTTGTACCATCCATTCTAAATTGACCCACCGCGTCCCGCAGCGTCCAATCAAACTAAAAAAAAAGAAGCAGCCGCCGGTGGATCTGGCTAAACTGGACGTGTTAACATGGTAGATACTGGCTCTAACGTGTAGGTACCTATGAAAGTTCATTGAAGTTTATATTTATAAGTTATAACAAAAATATTAATACACAAGTTGCTCCTTTTTAATAATTAAAAAAATCTTGTATTTTCCATCGAGCGGTTTCTGGGAAAACATATTTTGAAACTGGCTATTACACCTTATAACCTCTTAGTTCATTCAGAAGAAATTAACAAAATTATGTAATTACATCACGATATCGAAGATAGAAATATGAGGTTTCTTTTACTCCAGTTTAGAATTTTATAAAATTACATTATATCAACTATTGTTACATAAGTGATATATTTACTATGGTGCATTGTTGTAGAGGCTTAAAAGTGCAAACCACTCTTTCAATCTATTCCACCCCTCTCACTCTCTTCCACCCCTCTCCTACTCTCTTCTACTACATCATACTTCACTCCCATCGACTCCAACACCAATCCCAAACTCCTACGCTAGTCTTACCGTCTCCCAACCCCTATTGATTTCCAACCTTCTTCCAACGACTTATGTTATTTATATTTTTTAATTACTCCAATATTTTTATAGTTATTCAGCTATTCAGGGCGGAAATAAATCCAAAAACAGGCCAAGAGCATGTCGAGTCATGCTCAATGTAGGGTTCCATAGTGACCGGTCCGTCACGATATTTTTACGGCACCTATTACGTCCTTTTACTACGAAATGTTTTTTTGCGATAACTCAAAGGCGGGTCAACCGACGTTATCCAATATATGTAGTTTTCATTAACAGTAACTTGATCGTCAACATCATCATCATTTTAGCCGAAAGATGTCCACTGCTGGACAAAAGACTAACCAGATCGTCGGTCCACCTAGTCTGGAGCCTTCCCACACTGCGTTTACCGGTACGCGGTCGCCACTCAAGAACCTATCTGCCCCATCGGCCATCGGTTCTGCGAGCAATGAAAGTACCTACCTCGTAGGTTTCACTTCCATGAATTTATTTTTGGACTCATGGTTCAAAATTTATAGGGGGGGGCACACATTTTAACTTTATTTTGGGAGCCATTATTTCAGAAAGTATTGACTTTATAAAGAAAATACTTTTTGAAGACGAGGGGTCTTCAAAAAGTATTTTCTGGGTGTGTTTTCGAAAGACCTATTGCAAACGATACTCCACCCAATCCCGCGGACGGACAGAAGGCCACGGCGAAACTATAAGAGTCCCAGACTGGAACTTCCAGTTGCTACTTGACTACGGAAACCTAAAAATCAAAATCATAAAAATCGGTTCAGCCGTTTTTGAGTTATGAATGGAGTAACCGACACGACTTTGTTTTATATGTATAATAGAGATAATGTCATAGATAACGAAGGAAGGGCCAACACCTAGCTCCGACCTCAACCCAATCGAGTATGCCTGTAACAAGCTTGGTCGACGTGTAAGGTAAGGAGCTCCTCCTTCAAATACGCTTCGTGAGTTGAAAGATGTATCAATTGGTAGAGGAATGGGAGAACATTCCCCAACAGTGTATCAGAAACTTTGTGTATAAGTAGCACGCCGAATCGCATTGTAGCTTGGGGGTACCAAGTATGTTATACATGTACTAATAATAACTACATGTAAATATATATTTTTTTTCTATTTTGGCTTGCAAGCAAATAGACGCCATTTTTACTTTTTACTTAATTAAATATAATAGATAAACGATCAGTGATGCTCGTCGCTCTGGAACCCAAGATAGTGCGGGACGATGGCAAGCGCTCTGACGGGATGTCGTTGATCCCCTGGAGAATGGGCCGCGCGCTGGTGTGGGACGCCTCGTACGTCGACACATTGGCAGCGTCCTACATTTACTAGAGTACTACCGTCCACATTCAACTACCACAACTAATAGTACTACCGTACAGAAAATTCACTCCTTCACAAAAGTCAGATTTAGGTATAAAATTATACCTATACTCGCCGCCTGCAAGCAAAATTGAAACTTATAACCACGCACAAACCGTGAATCTTCTTTGCGCGCCGCGGTTTTATGAACGAGCTGTGAGCGTCGGCACGGGGCTGTCACTTGACAAGTCTTGGTACCTATACCTACTGATTTGTTATTTTTAAGATAAATATGTAGGAATTACAAACGTTGATTCTGTAAACATTAAATTTTTATCCGGAGATATAAATTTTTTTTAGAGATTATGTCTGATTTTCACGGAAGTAGGTATGCCACAGCCGTATTCCCTTAAAAATATGTCGGTCAGTTCCTAATATTGTTTCTGGGCAACCAATTTTCAATAAATTAAGGCAAATTATTCTGAAGTGGGTTCATTACCTTTTCACACTTAACTTTCTTAAGATTGTATCAATAAGATTAGATAAGAGAGATTAGTTAATCTTTAAGATTGTATCACTATGCTTATAAATTAGGGTTGCAACCCCTGTGAACTGTGAATTTTCTGTACGGTAGTACTATTAGTCGTCCTACATTTACTGGCAGCGTCCTACAGTACAGCAACCGACAGAATCAAGTCAGACAATGTTTTTAGGTATTTGCTTAGATGACAAATGTTCTTGGGGTGAGCATATTAACAAATTATGCAGTAAAGTTAACTCGTTTGCTTATGCTCTTTGGAAATTAGCTAAGATTAGCAACACGCAGACCGCAATACAGGCTTATCATGGCTATGTTTGCTCACTGCTCAGATAACGCGTTATCCTCTGGGGAAATTCAAGCCATGCAAGACGCGCACTTTTAGCGCAAAAACAGTGCGTCAGGGCGATCTGCAACGTAGACGTCTTAACATCTTGTAGGCCGTTATTCAAAGACCTGAATTTATTGACTGTGCCATGTATCTATATATATGAAGTTTGTTTATTCGTCAAGGCTCACTCAGAACTCTTCAAAACATTCAGAGATATATGCAACTTTCCAACAAGGTACCCAAATCGTCTCGCTGGTCCTGTCCGTAATACACAATTGTACAGCAATAACGCATACTGTAAGTCCATTGACATCTTTAATCGTTTGCATGATGACATTAAAAATTTGCCTATTAGTTTATTCAAGCGTAAATTCAAGAATGTTTTTACTCTGTTCACGAATATTTTGATTACTTTAGATATCAAAGTTGACATTGTATGATATTATAATTAGTTATTGAACCTGTATTGTAGTCATGACATTTTTTTTTTCAATGTTTTCAATGTTTGTATTTGATTTAATAACAATCGACGACATATTAGTACCTAATGTAATTGTAATCGTGACATTTTAGTAATTTGTTAGATTTAAGTCATAAAGCTCTATAAATGGAGTACGCTTCGCCTCATCTATCCAAACAAAAAAGTCTGCCAAAATGTGAGGGGGCGAGGTAGCACTCATGTGAGGTTTTCTAGTCAAAGGTAATCATTGTCGGTTGTTAATACAGTTTATTTCTAAATAATTTTTTATGGCAACAACGCTTTATTGACAACCGACAAAGATGTACCTTTGGTGTTTTCAAACCAAACATATTTGACATATTCTTTTTATACTTCATAACACTAAATGGAGCAATAGATAGTCGACTGTACATACGCTAACATATGGTTCATTATTGGATGCAGTCTTTGCAAATGTCAATCAAAAAAGCCAAGGATCATTTTTGATTGTATTTTCAAACAAAATATAGAAGACAGCAATCCTTAAGCGCGTTAAATATGGAGAAGTGTCAAACGTCAAAAAGTTACTGCCCGTCAGAAAGAATACGATTGTCTTTGAATCGATTCTGTAAACGAAGCTTGATTTTCGATTTAGGTTAAATCTTTTATTACGAAAGTAATGATAAATAAAGTAAAACTTTACTTACATCTGAAATGGTATTTCATCTTTTGTAAACTAGACGAAATATAACATTTTTTACATTCAAAAACAGCGCATAAGGGCATTTTCACGGAGCTTGTTATCCATCGACAGCGATGACGAAAGTGCGTGACATCGATTATTGAAATAGTTTTTATAGATGTACTAGATTTTCCTGCCAATACTTTTGACAGAGGGGAAATGATACCTAAGGCCTCTCCTGGTTTAGAACTCTCTGATTTAAGTGCATTAGAATATTAGATTTAAGTACGCTAAATGCATTGGTATGCATGCTTCTTTATATTTAGGTATTTTTTGTAATAATTTTGCATGCCAGTTTCTGGTGGAATGTGTCTGACGACGAAATATTTTTGTATCATGTTTTGTACCACATTTTCTAGCGAAATAAAGATATTTGTATTTGTATTTGTAAGCCGGACCAGCGGCGGACGCCCGAGACCGTTTCAAAGTAATCAACTACAGTTGTCTCGGCGCCAACTCCGAGTTTGTAGTTTGTACTACACGTGAAAGACTCGCTATAGCGATTCAGCGCGAATGTTGCCTGTGTGATGGGCAGATGAACACCTCGCCGAAAGTTCAAGGTTTGGAGGGTCGGTTTTATTTTTAGGTTAATTTTTAAGTTAGTTTTAGTTTTAATGTTTATTTTATAATAGTTATAATAAAGGAGGGTGGGCAAATTGGCCTATAAGACCAATATGGTCAAGCGATATGTCACTGGGTAGCTTATTCTAAGTTTTAAACATTTTTTATGACATCGCGCTCCTGGCGCATTCAGCCAGACGAGTAAAACGGGGAAACGGAATTAAGGTAAAGCCTGACCAGAAATATATGATCATGCGCCATGTTGCGGAATTTTGTTGGAACTAATTTCTTACACTGGCAATAATTTTAATGACAGAATGATATTCATGTGTGAGTGTATGTGATAGGCTGTCACTGTTGTCAAGTGTCATTGAGGCGGTTTACTTGAATAATAATAATAAAGTGTTGAATAGGAAATAATAAACGACAAAAAAATCCTAAAATTATGCATATTCAAGAGCGAAACATTGTAAATAGTGTATATAATAAACTGCTGTGTAATACGCTCGGGAAATGAAACTATTTCGCTGTGAAACATTTTCAATTTAACATCAGAGCTGACAGGTAAACAAAGCAAGATATCACTATACCATAGAGAATATCACGCTCTATGACTGTCGCCATATAAATGAGAATAATAATAATTGCAGCCGTGCCAAGTGTTCTGGTGTACATGCGTGACCCAACCTCATTCGGATTAGCATACTAGTTGCAGATTTAGACAGGGTAAATTTAGAAAACCATGGTTTAACCATTAACAAGAATTGATGGTTCTATGCGCCCCTGCACCCAATGCCCACAGTTTCTTCCATGCCCTTCGTAGGGCAAGCCTAGGTAGTGCCAGGAAGTCTTCAGCTATATTTTTATGTGAAATCATGTCCCCAGAAATAATGGCATCTCGAGCTATCTCATCTACATTTTAATTCCCTCTAATCCACAAATCTAGTATAGTCACGGATCAGAAGACAATCCGGATAGTACTTTTACTATATTTCCCTAACCACAGTTGAACCTTGTTACCGAGCAAAAGAGTCGTTCATAGGTCACTAGTAAAATGTAATAAAAACGGTCCGATAGAGAGCATAATGTAGGGGGCGGTGTCTCACTCGCACAATGCTGCCAACTAATGAAACTTACCAATGTGGTTTTATTTATATACATTTATTTTAGTAACACACTAGAAGTTAATTCCTACTTATAGTAATTTATTGCAAGATTTGAATTAATACTTTGTTCCCTTTTAGCTGCTTTGAATTTTTTTACGACGTAAATATTATTCATTCATTAAATTAAAGAATTGCAATTAATATTGCAGACACTAGTAAGTTTTGTAATATTTAAAATACGGTCTGGTATCCCCATCCCATCAGTCCCATCACTGACAAAATCAAAGAGAATATAACACTACGTTAATATGTATAATAATACGTATAATATGTCACTGATATTATTTCAAATGACGCCGCTCAGCTCAATAAAATTTCGTAACAACATCTTTAAGTAAAAATGGTCAAGATATGTTGCGTAAAAGAGTGCAGAGGTGAGACTTTACAATAAAGTAGACTTTCCTTTCACCGGTAATCCACAATATTAGATTTGAACCATTAGAAGTGGCGACCCTGCCAGCAACTGAAAAGTTTGCAGTAAGGGTATATAGGAACCAACCACGCTGCTCTGCAGCACGCATATCAACCAATAGCAGATACCGCGCACGGCCTTGCGTATAAATTTTCTGTAACTCGATATTGACTGAGCAACACTCATTACAGGATGGGAGTAAGGGTGATCGTCAGTAGAAAACAAAATACCATCTCTCTGTGATATGTGAGATGTATCTTTTTTTCCACTTTTGATCAGGTGGTACTTGTTCTTTTAATTTTTGAGATTTTCCATTACTGGAAGTTGCAGGCGCAATATTATTTACAGGTTGGGAATAAGTGTGATCGTGAGAGGAGAACAAATTACTTTAGTCTGCGAAGATTCAGATGAATGAAAGGTCTTTCGATGGCTGGGTAATTAACTTTCTGATCAGATGATTTATATGTAGGTATTTTTAATTTTTGAGATTCTCTTCCACTCGAAGTTGACTGTGAAACATTGGTTGAAGGTTGGGAATAAGTGTGATCGTCTGAGGACCACAAATTACTATCTTTCGGTGATGATTTAGAAGAAAGGTCTTTCGATGGCGGGGTATTAACTTTTTGATCAGATAATATATGTATTTTTAATTTTTGAGATTCTTTTCCACTCGAAGTTGACTGTGAAACATTGGTTGAAGGTTGGGAATAAGTGTAATCGTGAGAGGACAACAAAGTACTATCTTTCTGTGATGATTCAGAAGAAAGATCTTTCGATGGCTGGGTATTAACTTTTTGATCAGATAATATATGTATTTTTAATTTTTGAGATTCTCTTCCACTCGAAGTTTACTGTGAAACATTGGTTGAGCAGAGGCAGTCCCGACTGGCCTACAACAACAAAATCCACCTCGTAGTCCACCAAATCTTTTACCACCAACTAAGACAATTGCTCTATTATTTAGTCTAAATATATAAAAGAAGAAACTAGCTGACTGACTGACATATCAACGCACAGCCCAAACCGCTGGTTCTAGAGATTCAAAATTTGGCATGTAGGTTTCTGATAAGGTCTAGGGGTGCACAAAGGAAGGATTTTTCAAAATTCACCCCCTATGGGGATGAAATGGGGGTCAAAAATTTTGTATGGGCAAACAAGATTAGTTAGACTATTTTATTCCAAACTTCACAGGAGTATTCCTAACGATAAATGAGTAAACAGGTGTTTTAGGTTTTTTGAAATATTCAACCCCTAAAAGAGGGAAATGTGGTGACAAAGTCTGAAAATCAACATGTGTATTGTTTCTATAGTTTATCGGGTCGCTGATGACGAAAACAACAACGATTTTAAAATGAATCCGGAGGTTGGAAGTTTTTATGGGAAAATTTTAACAGCTGAACCTATTTAGATGAAAATATGTGACGTTATCATGGTTAGGGTACCACTTTGTCGCTTATGGATTCCGAGATATCACTGATTTTGTTAATCAACTCGAAAATAGTGAAAATTGGTTTTGATTAAAAGTAGCTTCTACACACTTAAAATAATACGGTGTATTGATAAAAAATTAAACGTTTCAACTATAAGTAGGAAAAAAACACAGTCAAAGTTTACCGACTAGGGTACCACATTGTCGCTCATAAGCTTGAAGTAATATCGGGGCCATTGGAAAATGTAGTAACACGTGTTGTCTAAATCTCAGTTTACTCCCATCCATTTGCTTGACAGTTCGTAACTCAGCTGCCCGTTACGTTCACTTAGCTTTATGTTATGTTACCCTTTTAACAATAGTGGTCAATAAGCAATAATTATTAAGACAAAGCAAAACTCTCTATTGGCCTAAATCAATCAACTAGATACAAAATATATTAACAAAATTCATATTATGTTAGTTTATTCAATTGGATTGTTAAAAATAAATAAATAAATCACATGGGATAATAAAATTATTTACAATTTTAAAGTGCGTTGCGTCCAGACCGTCTTAATACGCCACGAATATTCTGCTCGTACGCTGCGCACGCGTTGCTCTAGCCGGAGAGCTAGCAACGGAAATAGGTTTGCTATTATATAGAGAAATGAAAATTTATCTAGTTAGTGTGCCATACTATCAATTTTAATAATCCGGGTGCCTGGCAAATGCTTTAAATACTGATTAATTACATAACAAAAACTTAAATATAAATAAGGGGAGGGATATAAGTTAGTGACAAATCAAAACTTTTTAACAGAAAATATAGTTGACTTATATTTAACAAGCTTCTGAGGGACAACCGTATAGATAATCAGTTAATACTCGTGCAACGTCACCAATATCACAATCAGACGTAAGAATTTAAATAACTTGGCGTTAGCACTTACGTACCCCTAGGTGCGAGGTTGAGTAGTGTAAATCATTTTCATAATAATGTTAAATGCAAATTATTACTTTTGTTAGTAATAATTTTATTATAATAAGTCTTAATAATAAGTTTGATCTCATAAGTTATAAGGCGACAATGTGGGACCCTAAGGAATGTTAAACTAACAAACTTGATCTAAATTAGTAAAGCTGACGAAAAGACTATAAAATAAGTTATGTTATTGATTCATAATAATATTTGTATTAGATATATGCACTTATAGTGCGGACACTATGTTAAATAATGGAAGTAGAATTCTTATTTCTCTAAACTTATGAATAGCGACAATGTGGTACCCTAGATCACTTTACAGACAAAAAATCATGTTAAAAGTCTAAACTCTGAAGTCACTTTTTTGATAGAAAACTACATTACTTTTGTGTTTAATTACACTTGATCGTTAGTTTTGTTCCTAAATTAACGTAAACTATGAGAATTAAAATTATAATGTTGATTTTGTATATTTTTATGTAAGTGTTGATTTTTTTGTTTTATTATAAAAAAAAATTATGCCTTGAGATATGGTTGTTTCATTATTTTTATTATAAACCTTACCTACATCATATTCAGAAATCAACATAAGCCAGCTGAGAATTTGTCGATTTTGAGTTATATAAAATATTTTATTTTTGATTCTTGACTCTACACCCTACGTGCATTATTATTATTATATTATTTCTATAAAATGTAAAATGTTAGGACAACATATGATTTGTCGAGTAATATAATGTATGTGGAACATTTTAAAACCATTATCTCCATAGATAACTAGGTTTTTTAGGCTCTCAAACTTTAAACTCGAATATTTCAAAACAGTACAAAGATATGTTGAAACTTCAAAAAAATATTAAAAATAAAAATACTCAACATAGCGATCTCGTTCTTTTTGCATATGAAGGAGAATGTTTTTAACTACATATAAGGAGGTACCAATAACTCAATACCGACAATATAATACCTTTACCATGACAATGTCACATATTTGGATTGGTATACAGATAGTTTGAGTCCCGGGAAAGAACATAAAATAGTTTATATCGCAAAAATCTATCCTTAAGGGGATGAAATGGAGGTTCGAGGTTCGTATGGAGAATTTATTCACGAGAACCGATTTAAATAAAATTTGGTATGGCTATAGTTTGAGTCCCAGGAAACAATATAGGATAGTTTTTATTCCGAAAAACAATCCTAGAAGGGTAAAAAGGGGTTTAAAGTTTGTATGGTGAATTATTAACCGCTGAACCGACGATTGAGATGAAACTTGGTACTGTCACGGACTTTAATTGTTGAGCCATTTACGGGTGAAGCTATTTTCTTTTGTTTAATGCTTACTCTATGAAAAGTCCAGTGTAAAGTGAACCGTATATGGCTCAACGATTAAAGTCCGTGGCCGTACATAGATTTATGGCCTGTTTCACAATCTCCAGTTAAAGCATATCTGTCAGATGAAGGTTTGCTGTCCTTTTCTTTGATATGACTGGAGAAAAGGATAGCAATAATTTTAACTGGCAGATAAGTTTATCTGGAGATTGTGAAACAGGCCCTTAATATTATAAATCCGAAAGTGTGTCTATCTGTCTGTTACCTTTTCACGCTTAAGCCGCTGAACCGATTTAGATGAAAGTTGGTATACAGATAGTTTGATTCCCGGGAAATAACAAAGGGTAGTTTTCATCCCGAAAATCAACCCTTAAGGGGGTTAAAAGGTGGTTGGAAGTTGTATGGGAAATTTTTAACAGCTGAACTGATTAAGATGAAACTTGGTATACAGACAGTTTGAAAAGGGAAAGGATTAGGATAGATTTTTATTCCTAAAATCAACACTTAAAGGGGTGAAACGGGGGTTAAAAGTTTGTATAGGAAATTTTTAAACGTTGAACCAATTTAGATGAAACTTGGTATAGAGATTTATTTACCGAATATTAACCTTTAAGGTTAAGGGGGTAAAATGGAAATTGGAGGTTTGTATGAGGAATTTTTAACAGCTGAACCGATTTTGATGAAACTTAGTTTAGTGATAGCTTGAGTCCCATGAAAGGATTAGGATGTTTTTTTTTTCTAAAATCAACCTTTTTTTTTTAATACCACGGTGGCAAAGAAGCATACGGCCCGCCTGATGGTAAGCAGCTACCGTAACCTATGGACGCCTGCAACTCCAAAGGAGTCACATGCGCGTTGCCGACCCTTTACAAAAAGGAGGATTCACTGTGTTGATGGCTAAAGGAACAAGAAGGCTGAGAAGCTAGCGGGCTACCCCACCGGGAGTCGTGCCTTCTGGTCACTTGCCAAAGCTGCCGAGGGAAACTTTTATCGGTCGTCTTTACCACCACTGCGAAATGCTGATGGTAATCTGGCCCATAGTGCAAAAGAGAAAGCCGATCTTCTTGGTACTCTCTTCGTCTCGAACTCGACCCTGAACGATGATGGCAGCACCGTACCGCCTACCATCCCGCGGTGTGCATCTTCGATGCCGGAAATTAGCATCAAACAAAGTGATGTCCGGCGGGATCTGCTATCATTAAACGTTCACAAGTCGAGCGGGCCAGACGGCATACAAGCAGTTGTGCTCAAACGGTGTGCTCTTGAGTTGTGTCCCGTGCTAACGCGCCTTTTCACACTCTCCTACCGCAAACGGCAAGTGCCGTCTTCATGGAAGACTGCCCGCGTGCACCCTAAGCCTAAAAAGGGCGATAGTTCAGACCCATCGAATTTCAGGCCCATCGCTATAACCCTTCTCTCCAAGGTTATGGAGCGCATAATCAATGCGAAGCTCCTGGGATGCCTAGAAGAGCACTACCTGGTCAGTGATCGCCAGTATGGCTTTCGCCACGGTCGCTCGACTGGTGACCTCCTAGTGTATCTCACTCACCGCTGGGCTTCAGCCATTGAGAGTCAGGGAGAGGCATTGGCAGTCAGCCTTGATATAGCTAAGGCGTTCGATCGGGTTTGGCATCGAGGTCTTCTGTCGAAATTGCCAGCTTACGGCCTGCCCGAGGGATTGTGCAGATGGGTTACCAGCTTTTTGTCCGGCAGAAGCATACGAGCCGTAGTCGATGGTAGTTGCTCCAAAAGCATGGACATAAACGCTGGTGTCCGGCAGGGCTCCGTGCTATCCCCATCGCTGTTTTTGCTGCATATCAATGATATGTTGTCTATCGGCGACATTCATTGTTATGCAGACGACAGTACTGGGGATGCCTGTTACACAGGCCGTACCAATATCCCTCGATCCGTTGTGGTAGAGAGCCGTGAAAAACTTGTGTCTGATATCGAGAATACTCTTTCTGGAGTCTCGGTGTGGGGTCAGGAGAACTTAGTCCAATTCAACCCCACAAAGACACAAGTTTGCGCGTTTACCGCTAAGAAAACCCCATTTACTGTGGCCCCTCAGTTCCAAGGCACAACCCTCACAATGTCAGGGAGTATTGGGATCCTCGGAGTCGACATTTCCAGTGACGTCCAATTCCGTAGTCACCTTGAAGGGAAGGCCAAGCTGGCATCCAAAAAGCTCGGTGTGCTCAACAGAGCGAGGAGATACTTTATTCCGGGGCAGAGACTGCTTCTATACAAGTCGCAAGTCAGACCCCACATGGAGTACTGTTGTCACCTTTGGGCGGGAGCACCTGGATACCAGCTTGGGCCCTTTGACTCGGTACAAAGGCGCGCTGTGCGGATCGTCGACGATCCCAAACTCACGAGTGATATTGAACCTTTGAGTCTAAGGAGAGACTGCCTCCTTATGTGTGTTCTATCGCTTGTACAATGGGTTGTGCTCCGAAGAACTGTTTGAAATGATGCCCACGGCAGCTTCATCCTCACACCCTGGAGCCCAAAGGGTCGCGCACAGTACGGTTCAAGAGGAATTACCTAAAGGGTAGGCAACGCGCATGTGAATCCTCTGGGGTTGCAGGCGTCCATAGGCTACGGTAACTGCTTACCATCAGGTGGGCCGTATGCTTGTTTGCCACCGTCGTAGTATTAAAAAAAAAAAAAGGTCCCTCGTCGTCAACACACTGGGTCCTCTTTGAGCTCTTTAAGACTTAAAGGGGTGAAATGGGGATTGAAAGTTTGTATGGGGAATTATTAACAGCTGAAGCGATTTACATGGTATAGAGATAGTTTGAGTCCCGCGAAACGACAAAAGAAAGCAAAGGATAAGTTCGCCTTTGTACGTCTATGTTGTGTTATACGAGGGCCGTTTGATAAGTTTTTTTAAAAAGTCAAAAATCATCAGTTTTTTTATACAAAATACATTTATTTCTCAACATAATCTCCTTCAAGGGTCAAACACTTATTCCAGCGAGTTTCCAATTTTTTTATCCCCTCCAAAAAATAGGATTCGTTGAGGTCTGCAAAATAGCCATTCACACCTGCTATACAGTCTTCATTTGTCAAAAAATTTTGTCCTCCAAGCCATCTCTTCAAATTTGGGAATAGGTAATAATCACACGGAGCTAAGTCCGGTGAATATGGAGCATGAGGAACCGGCTCGAAGCCAAATTCATGGATTTTTGCCATTGCAATAGTTGAGGTGTGCACTGGGGCGTTGTCTTGGTGAAAGAGTACTTTTTTCGGAGATAATTTTGGTCGTTTTTCCAACAATTCGGCTTTAAAACGGTCTAACAAATCTGCGTAATAACGGCCGGTGATAGTTTTCCCCTTAGCTAAGTAGTCGATCATGATGATTCCTTCGCTATCCCAGAAAACTGTCGCCATCACCTTCCCAGCCGACAAGACAGTCTTTGCCTTCTTTGGGGCACGTTCACCAGCAGCCATCCATTGTTTGGACTGTTGTTTTGACTCGGGCGTGTAATGGTGGACCCAAGTTTCGTCCACAGTGACAAATCGTTTCAAAAAGTTTCGAGGATTACGCTTCATCATATCCAAACACAGTTTTGAAACTCGCTTTCGTTCGAGTTTTTGTTCGATCGTCAACAAACGTGGCACCCATCGTGCAGACAGCTTAGTCATGGCCAAATCTTCGTGTAGGATTTTATGTACACGCTCAGTAGAGATGCCTATCTTTTCAGCTATTTCACGCACCTTCACTCGGCGGTCGTCGAGTACGATATTATGAACTTCTTCAATAACGTCTTCAGTAGTGACTTCGATTGGACGACCAGAGCGTGGAGCATCAGATGTGCTTGACCGGCCACGTTTAAATTCATTTAACCAGTTGTAAATGGTTTGCAACGTCGGTGCATTAGTGCCATGAACAGAATCAAGTTCAATTTTTATAGTGGCAGCAGTGCAACCCTTCATAAAAAAGTGTTTCATAACGGCACGAAATTCAGATTTTTCCATAGTTGACAAAAATTGGTAGGTGATCTCAGTTAAACAACGATAAAAGTGACGTATCTTTGTTTTTTTTTCTTAATTTTTCGTCAGTTATCAATTGAAAGATCGTGCCAGTCAGTGTTAATGCCATTTACCAAAAAAAAGGTTTAATAAATAGTTTTTTAAAAGACTTTTCAAACGGCCCGTATATATTTCGTCGTGTTTTCTTGTAAAATAAAGTGTTTTACTGCTACTACTACTACTACGACATAGGATGGTTTTTTCCCTAAAATCAATTCTTAAGGGGGTAAAGTGGGGTTGGGGGTTGGTATGGAGAATTTTTAACCGCGAACCGATTTATATAAAATTTGTTGTGGATATAGTTTGAGTCCCGGGTTATAATATAGGACAGTTTTTATCCCGAAAATTAATCCTAGAGGGGTAGAAAAGGGGTCGGTAGTTTGTATGGCGAATTATTAACCGCTGAACCGACGATTGAGATTAAACTTGGTACATTGATAGTTTGAGTCTTGGAAAACAATAAGGGATGTGAAGGGGGTGAAATGGGAGTTGGAGTTTTGTATGGATAACTTTTAACCGCGAACCGACTTACATAAAATTAGGTATGGATATAGATTGAGTTCCGGGGAAAGATACATAATAGATGTTACTCCAGAAGTCATTCCTTAAGCGGGTATAAATGGGGGTGTTTACTAATTCCACGCAGACGAAGTCGCGGGGAAAAGCTTCTATTCAAGAGTAGAAATCTGCATTAATCATAATCGCTTAGTAGTAGTAAGTCGTTGCCGGCGTAACAGTTCAATAATGATTACAATAATTTCTTTTCACACCACCTGCTCGACAATGCCAAATTATATATCATGCAAACCTCACCGGAAGCAAATCATTATAGCCCTTGGCTTTAGCCGGGTTATAATGTTGTACTAAATCTCATTATAACCCGCTGGTTAATAATGTGAATTCACTTTCCATAGCTCTTATTGTTATGTGCTTAAAGTCTAATTTCGTAAAGTCCGCACGGTGCACAGCCCCGCGACGCCAGCCGGGGCCAGTGCCGCCGCGTCGAGCTGATTTGAAAATCGAATTTATTCGGAAAATCGTGCTGGCCACCTCAATTTTAAATACCTAAAACAAATGCCGCGAGTGTCATAAGACGCTGCAGTATACGGAGTAAAACTGCAGGTTCTATAAAAATAGAAGATAAAATTAGAATAAAATGGACTAATGTATCAAGAATCAATTTTTAGGGTTCCGTAGCCAAATGGCAAAAAACGGAACCCTTATGGATTCGTAATGTCTGTCTGTATGTCTGTCCGTCCGTATGTCACAGCCATTTTACTCGGAAACTATACGACGTATCTGAATAAAATTTACACATAAGGTGTATTTTGTATACCGCTACTCAGTTATGTAGTTAAATTTGAAAAAAAAAAAAAATTTAGGGGGGGGCGCTCCATACATGTAACAAAATTTTTATTTTTTATATTTTTGACTAAATATCAACATGTGACACATAAATCGATAGGTCTTTACAAATAACACTGAAGTTTTTTGACCATTTTGTGATTAAGTGAATATTTTCTGAAATAATCGCTTCGAAAGTCAGAAAAATTGTGCCCCCCCTGTAACTTTTGAACCGTAAGTCCAAAAAATATGAAAAAAATTGAGGAGATGCGCCTTATTATATACTTTCTAGGAATTTTTTTTTAACATTATTGGTTTAGCCATTTTTGAGTTATCTCCAAAAAACTTTTTCCATAGGCATCAGATACGACCTTTTGGTATTAGTTTGGTTCTTATTCCATTTAAGGTACGGAATCCTGCTATGTGTGGTCCGACACGCACTTGGCCGGTTTTTACTTTTGATTTACTTTAATAAAAATCCGTTTCTAGTAGCCTTAGCTATTTTATTGTCTCGCAAGAGGTGAGAAAAGTAGAGTATACTCCTCGGGGATAAAGCTGTTTTTGTCACGGGCGCGCTTAAACCCCTCACTGCACTCAGGACTCAGTCTTAATTCCCTCGCTTCGCTCGGGAATTAACTCATAACCCCCTCGCTGCGCTCGGGAGTAAAATCTGGAGTCCTTCGTTACGTTCAGGATTCAATATTGCGCCCGTGACATAAAACAGTGCTTTATCCCCTTGGTGTACAATCTACTATTAAAAAAATAAGGGAACCGCCTTCACCAAAACGTCGTATACTCGTACTTAATGAAACCTCGAGCATGTAACAAATACTTTTCCGACAACCGTGTCTGAATCGGTTCAGCCAAACGCGATAATCGCGGACAAACATACATACCTACGTACGTACTACAAACATACGGGTCATACTGAGTAACTCCTTTTTTAAGTACTTTTAGTACGCGGGCGAAGCCCGTATTTATATAATAAAACTATTAATTAACGTCTAGTATTATATAATAAAACTATTAAATAACGTTTAGAAGAACTTTTATTTACGGAAATTTATTGATAAGTGTGATCGTGAGAGGACAAGCTGTACTATCTTTCTGTGGTGATTTAGATTAAATATATTTCGATGATTTGGATAAACGTGGAAGACGAATCAGATATTTGTTGTCATTGATTTATACAAAAAGGGAGATATGGTACCAGGCGCTCGATTGTGTGCCATCAAATATAGGTTCCAGAACCTATATTGAATTAGTCGTGTGACAGATTCGAGTCTCTCAGTCACACTTTGTGCAATGCGCAAAATATGGAGGCCCCCCTTGCATACCCGTGTTAACTATATAGTTTTATCTCATTTGCCTATGATGAACATACATTATAGCTGTGTGTAGCATTTTACAAGTGTGTGGGTGCTGGACCACATTTCAGTTTTGTTTACAATGAACGTCACTCATATTCCTTTTTTTAGGGTTCCGTAGTCAACTAGGAACCCTTATAGTTTCGCCATGTCTGCCCGTCCGTCCGTCCGTCCGTCCGCGGATAATCTCGGTGACCGTTAGCACTAGAAAGCTTAAATTTGGTACTAATATGTATATCAATCACGCCGACAAAGTGGTAAAATAAAAAGTCGAAAAATTTTTTTTATTAGGGTATCTCCCCGATACGTAAAGTGGGGAGTGATTTTTTTTTAAATTTCAACCCTAACGTGTGATATATTGTTGGATAGGTATTTAAAAATGAATAGGGGTTTCCTAAAATCATTTTTCGATAATGTAAATATTTTCGGAAATAATCGCTCCAGAAGTAAAAAAATATGCGTCCCCCCCCCCTCTAACTTTTGAACCATAAGTTTTAAAAATATTAAAAAAATCTCAAAAGTAGAACTTTATAAAAACTTTCTAGGAAAATTATTTTGAACTTGATAGGATGAATAGTTTTTGAAAAAAAATACAAACTAATTTCTGAACTAAGTTTGTAATTTAACCGTATAAGCAGGTGTTTATTGTACCTGTAATTTCTACAAAATTACAATGAAATGACGTGCTTTCAAATAAAGTAATAACGGTTAAAATCGGTTCACGCAATAAAGAATTATCCCATAAAAATCATCTTCCATACTTTAAGCTCGCGCGCAATAGTTTACTTAATTTGCCGATAGATGTCGCTGTACGTGAAACTCTCATATTATATCCTACATGGCGGTGTTATTAACTCTTAAGTGGGGACACTTACTGTGACGGACGGAAAACTACGGAACCCTACACTGAGCGTGGCCCGACACGCTCTTGGCCGGTTTTTGTTTATGTCTGTTTGTGGTCGATTTATTAATTGTTTCAGCTAAACTTCGAGTATCTGAGTTGTGACTGTTGTGAGATAAAAACTTTGTGGGCTCAGCGTTAGTTTTAAGCCGCTCCGAAATAGATGTTATTATTTCAGAATTGTCAAAATGTTCAGAGCACACGAAGATGTTCATTTTGGTCTTGTTCTGTTCATATTTGTTCCACGGAGTAAATCTTCTCTATCTATTGCTGTTAACCATTGTCGTCGTCTGAAATGAAACCAAATAATGTTATTGATATTCTAATCACTATTAACACGTCACTATCATGGGAATGTACCATATAATATAGCTAATAAAACGACTAATATGGCGGTCGGATGATGGCTGTAGTTAAGTATTCCAGCATCACTTTGTGCTGTGCGATGCGCGGTGATCACTAGATGAGTGAACAAAATTTTTATGGCATGGCTAGGATGTTTGTTTGTGCGATTTCTAGTTTAAAAGTAAACTTTAATGCTGGCACCACACTTCGCCTATGCGGACGAATATTCGTGTTGCGTCTCTTTCTTATTGTATAGAATAAGAAAGAGACGCAACACGAATATTTGTCCGCATAGGCGAAGTGTGGTACCACCATAATACTTGTAAAAAATATAGATTTCAAAAAATTACATTTTTAGAATACAAATCGAAAAAAACTTGATTTATATGATCTGATCACTTTTGTATCTGCTTGTCTATCCGTCAATGACAGCCAATTTGCTCCCAAAGCTTCTGGACCTATCGAGTTGAAATTTCGTAGACACATGTAAGCCTGTGACTTCAATACGGACGCGTACAGTAAATAAATAGGTATTCATTTAGCACAATATTTTAGCTTCATCAAATTTAAATTGCATGTGCTCAGTTATGGACATTAAAAATATGTTAACAATTTATATATAAGAACATATATATGCTCTCGTTTTAACCATTCTAACTCAGCGTTATATTCATAAAACTGGTATTAGACATTGCAATTTGTAGGGTCCAACCTGTCAGATTGGTAGGTGTAATGACTCCTAGGGACTACGAGTCCCGATCTAGGGCGGTCGGCAGTGCCCAGACACACATAGTACTATTATTTACTCAGTGACCCAACCTCCCTACGCACTCTGTCGATTGCGCAGTGAAATAGCAACTAGGGTGGTAGGGTCGGTAGAGAGCTGTTTATGTAGGTCGTTAGAGTTATTTTACCTTTTTAGGGTTCCGTAGCCAAAATGGCAAAAACGAAACCCTTATAGTTTCGTCATGTCCGTCTGTCCGTATGTCACAGCCATTTTACTCGGAAACTATACTAGACGTATCCTATCTTCTATCTTTAGTTATGTAGTGAAATTTCAGAGAAAAATATTTTTAGGGTGAGGGGGGCGCTCCATACGCATGTGATAGGTCTTTAAAAATAACATTGAGGTTTCTTTGAACATTTTGTGATTAAGTCAATATTTTCAGAAATAATCGATCGAAAGTCGGAAGAATAGCGCCCCCCCCCCTGTAACTTTTGAACCGTAAGTCTAAAAATATGAAAAAAAATGAGAAGATGCGCGTTGTCATAAACTTTTTACGAAAATTTAGATTTTTGAGTTATTCCCAAAAAACTTCTTCCATAGGCATCAGATACGATCTTTTGGCATGAGTCTGGTTCTTATTCCATTGAAGCTACGGAACCCTCCATTATGCGTGGTCCGACACGCACTTGGCCGGTTTTTTATCTATAATGTTAGCCATTTTATACACATTCATTCTGGTTTTCTTTATTTAAAATAAACGTTAAATTGCGTAGATTCGCTGATAATTAATAAATTTATCTAATTTTGTATTTAAATAACGGAAGGGTTGGGCAGATGAAGTTAGATTCATACAGCTCGAGCGATCATTTAAATATCTATAGTCTGGCAAACCATTTCTGTCAGTAGAAACGCGCGGCAAATTCAAAATACGTAAATGTGGCAACCCTTTGTGATGAGACACCGTATTTCATGACAAACATTTCAATTAACATTGAATTTGTTTCTAGTGCATTTCACTCTCTCATCTTAAGCGCGAGTGTGATAGAACTCCTGCAACGTTTCCAATTAAATTTAAATTCATTTTTAAGGCATATGTCAATTGCCTCAACCAGAGTATCTGTTGCAGTTGATGACAGATCAGACGAAATATATCCGTCTCCTTTTTACACACCGTAAATGTCACCTAATGAAAGGGGCGGAAATACCAACTAAAATTAAAAACACAAAATTTGATGATCATTTGCTGCTTACTGCTTTTTTCACTGATTCTTAGTGTTGTCATACTTTTGTTCGCTGTACATTGCTACTGCGTTCGTTGGCTGGCCAGACTTATATAATTAAAAAACAGTTCATTTTTTATTTAATGTCAGATGTCAGAAGATCACCGTGCTTCATCAATACAAATTTTTGATGTTTTGTAGGCATCTCTGTAAACGCTGAGCAAGGGCCGGTTGGTACGATTTGTTGGTGGGGTAGGGTCGGTAGGGGCGATTTGTAGGGAAAGTGTAAGAACGGGCGTTGGGGCCGACAGGACTTGGACACAACAGATGGGGCTCTACAAATTGCTATGTCTAATACCGGTTTAAGCAAAAGGAGATGACGAGAATTTACGTAAAAACCTAATGCGGCCGTAAAATCCGCCATATTGTGCTCCCACGACGTCAGTTGAGTGGTACTTCTTTTGTCAACAAGCTGCGGTGAAAATTTGAATTAGAAGTTATCTTTTTAGTGTTATAATTGTGAATAAGGAAAAATAGAGGAGAATATGGATAATTAATTAACAAACATGTCATCGTGTAGTGTGATAGGGTACGGCTCAGAGAAATAAACCAATGGAGTGGTAATTGTCAGGCGTCCCCCTCTGCCAAAAGTACAAGACCACTGGTCGTAGCGGTTATATTAAAACTAGTTGTCGCGCGTCAAACGCCATTCAATGAATGTCAGTCAGCGCGGAACGATCTGAGGTAAAAATGCCGAATTGCTGCGTGTTTTCATGTAAGAAAATATCTGAATTGTTTAGTTTACAGAAGGATAACGTTTCTTTTCATCTGTAAGTATAATTACGTGCACGAAATTAGCAAAAAACTAAAAAATATTGTCAATCAAAAAGTGTTGCCAGTTAATGGTACTACATCTACTTTACGGTAATTTTTAAACTTGACTCGTCATAGTACATTGTACCTTCGGGTTCATAATTGCATACCCAATTTATGAATGAATTCATTCATAAATTGGGTATACAATTATGAACACGATTACATTGAGGGAGGTAAGTAAAATATTGCAAACAAGAATAATCGATTCCACTGCGGCAGAAATACGTCCGCCATTATGTCATTCATTGTCAATGTTGTGACAGGTTAGGCAATACACTTAAAAGATACTCCGTGGGTTAGGCAGTCGCCATACAGCCATAATTGTAAAGCATTGCTCTGTTAAAAAAAGCAGTGTGTCTATGTGTGTGCGTTGTTATTAAATTGTTTCTAAACACATTTTAATCGACTTTTAAATTATTTAACTTACATATTGAAAAAATAAAAAGATTAACGTCAGTACTTCAAAGGTAAAACTCATTCACACGCATAGCTTTTTAAATTATATATGTCGTCGAGGACCGCCGAGGGCAGGGCAGTAAGGTGGTTTGGAACTCAAAAAACTGACACTATAAGGATAACCTAGCCTATAGCACATTACGCACGGACGCACGGTAATGAAATAAAACATAAACACTGGTTTAAAAACTGTATTGAATTCAAATCTTTTTAAAACCGTATTATGGGAAGGGCAATAAACTACTACTGGTTCTGAAAGGAGCCCCAAATGAGAAGAACCAGCGTAAGAAACTCAGCGTATGTGTGCTGTACGGCACAATAGCTGAAATTTGTTTATGGTCTCAAAAATACAGCTACCATAAACAAATTTCCGTTTTAATAGACAAATTTCAGCTAGTGTGCTGAATTCCGCACTGAATTCCGCACTAATGTGTGGCGCTCCTTAAGTGAAATATACTTGTAGATGCTTGAAATAACGATATTCCTGTTTAGAAATTAATTCGTTCCTTTATTTTCACCATACATTTTATGTAGCATTTTAATTTTGTATGGATTATATTTTATTTATTATAAGGTACGTTATACAAACTTAACCCCTTAAATAGGCACTTTTAATTTCTGACTCTGGTATCACTTGGTAAGTTTTAGTGATGGGACAGCACAAAAATAAATGTCGATATTAACATTAGCAGTATGTTATACTCTTTATTTATAATAGAAAATGAAGAAGAGATAATAGAAATAGAAACACAAATTGGAAACAGATGCCCATTACAATCAAAATATCAACTGCGAAGGACTCTGGAACATCACGATGTCGCTAGTGACTGATTCATCATTGTTCATTACAGTGAAAAATTCACTGAGGTGGATAGAGGAACGTCTAGTGTAATTGTAAGCACATTGGAACGGTAATCTGAACACGTGGGTTCGAATCCCGTGATGTTCCAGAGTTCTTTGCAGTTAATTGTTTCATTGTAATATTTGTTTATAATTTGTAGTATTTTCTACTAAATATAAAAGCAAATACACATCAAAATATTAAATTGATAATATAAAAGTTATTCTAAATGAGCTTGCAAGATTTGTCCCGAACAAATAGACAAACTAACTTACGTAGAATACTAACATTTTAAGTAATATTCTGGTAGAAAAACTTGATATTTAATCACAACTTAACATTATAATTTTATCAATAGCTAAACCTTATACTTGGTAAAGAAACAAATATATATAACTAATCTACGATCAATGTTTCTCTGCGTCCGTAGGAAACACCTTAGACAACCCTACACGTGATCCCTGGGTGGTGCTAAAAGAGTTACAAACTTGGCAGCTCTACTGTCCTACCTGGACCTACCAGCACTAACTGGATTTTCTTCATCAACTGCTTTCCCACTACCCTAGGGAAGAAATGCCTATCTATATCCAGTGACACGTAGGGATACGATAAATAAATCTACGATAAAATGTGACCTTTTCAAGTCAAAGGTACATCATTATCGGTTGTCAATAAGGCGTTACCATAAAAAAATCATTTAGAAATTAACTCTATTAACAACCGACGATGATGTACCTTTGACTTGAAAACGTCACAAATATCGATACTTAAGTATATTATTTTCGACGCGTTCCTCGCACTGCGTACGTTTACTTAAAGATGACATTATCTCGTTCACGGACTGGTTGTCTGTGGCTGTGTTTGTACTTGTGTGAGTATATTTTATGCTAGTGTTTGATAATTTTATCGTGTGCGTGTGTAGCGACGTCAATGGAAAATGCATTAGTGTTAACAGTATTTGTGTGCGTTTCCTCGTCCCCCGCGCCGAAATTGGCAGAATTTTTCTGATAGAAATGAGTGCGCGTCTCGCATCCGGTTGGTTTAATAATCAAAGGGGTACGGCATAAAAAATAACTAAAAATCAGCCTAGTTTGACCTCACACAGGTATGCTATGATTATCATTAAAAATATTGGATAAAATATTAAAGTTATTGGGAAATTGAAGTATGTTTTACATTGCAATTAGTAGTTTTATTAAATTTAACTTAAGAGCATGAACGGATTAGTCTCATGTTCCTGTATTTTTACGCTGAAATTAAGTTAAAATTACAGCTAGGGTTGTACTTTATTTATCGAAATTGATATCGATCTATTATTAATGCCCACTACCATTTCCTTGTTTTATTATTCTACTGACACCCTTGCCAATGGTCGCTTTTATACTTCATCGTTATGTGCCACGGTACGGTAAAACTCTCATAAAACTCTATGGTTTAATTCATAAATAATAAATTCATAAATAGAGTTTTACAGTGACGTGCCACGGCACGATAAAATATAAAAGCGACCATTGGCGTTGGCAATGTAATAGCTTAATAAAACAAGAAAATCGGAGCGAACCAAGTTCGCTGTCCGGCCCGAACCGAATCTCCCGTCTATTAAACCGATATTAGACATTGCAATTTGTAGGGCCCAATCTGTCAGGTTGGGAGATGTAATAAGAATTAGGCCTCGTAGGGAGCTGAAGGAGGAACAGGGAGAGGCAGGGTACACAACAGATTGGGCCCTACAAATTGCAATGTCTAATAATAATTAGGGCTCGTAAGGAGCTGAAGGCGGAACAGGGAGAGGTAGGGTACACAACAGATTGGGCCCTACAAATTGCAATGTCATATCGGTTTAACATACATCATTTTCTATACAAAAAAAGTCTGCCGATTTTTCGGGGGAGGGGAAAGTCAAATGTATGGCTATTCGTACGTAACGTACAAATAGCTACGTCCGATAAACGTCAGTCCATACATGTGTATGACCACTGGTCATATGTTTTCGGCAGAGGGGAACGCCTGTCAATGGCGACTCCTGTTGGTTGAATTCTCAAAGGGTTGTACATTATTGGGTCGTGCATTACCCGGACTTTGTGCGTGCAACCAACTGTCAAATCAAAAGTGTCATTTTCGTCGTTCACTTCACCGAGTTCACAGCCAAATCGAATTCGAGTTATTGTCTTAATTTTTATGTTATCTGCAACCGGCGGCGTTTAGTCATATTTATCATTGTATCCATTCATGTTACCATACCATTATACCTAATTAAGTTCCATTTACATACTTCGACAAGTGCCAAGAAACTACATTTAAAATGACAAGCAAACCTAATTCCAAGCGCACTATTTATGTCGGTGGCTTGTCCGAGGAAGTCAATGAGAAAATTTTAAACGCTGCGTTCGTGCCGTTCGGAGAACTGGTTGATGTCCAAATACCTCTGGATTATGAGACAGAGAAGCACAGAGGTTTTGCATTCATTGAATTTGAAAACGCTGAGGATGCTTTGGCGGCCATTGATAATATGGTAAGTGACCTGCATGTTTGTTTTACATTTATGACATGTGTTGTTTTACTTTCAGTTTAGCTTAGGTCGCTTAAGAGGATTCGCAAAGCTATCATTTCCTAGTTTAAATCGTGGTTCACTTCCTTTATTAAATTATTTGTACTTTGTTACGGCTAATGGTTGTCTCACTTGTCTCACTCATGTCTATATTAGGAAAGTAGACAAAATATTACAAAAAAATTAAACAGGAATTAGAAACACAAAATAAATAAACATTGTTGATCTTTTTGCGATTAAAATGCAGCAAGACAAGTCATTAACATCCTTATGGCATTGACATAAAGTTTAACTTTACCTGGACTGACACGGCTTTGCGTTTTTGGTTTGACACTGTCTACCGTCAAACCCGGCACATATTTTGCATTTTGATACTATTTGGTAAGTTACAACATTGTAATCCCATCAAAAACATTATATGTACTAAAATGCCAGTCTCGCAACACAGTTCTCCTACTACAAAAAGTATTGAGATCTAATGTAAAACAATGATTATAATGATAATTCAGATTCTCTCATCAAAATATCTACAAAAGTATACTCTGAACAATTTGAACTGAACTCATCCACTTAATGTCTTATCTTTTGTGTGTAAACCGCAGGGGCGCGTGCCACTATGAAAAAAATGGTTTAGCCACGTGTTAGCGTTTATTGAATTTCTACTATATGGACCACGCAATAAGATTCAATATGAACTAATACGAAAAAAGCTCTAAGTTCTATACGGTTGCACCCAATACAAGCGATTCAAATGCTCTAGCACCAGCGTAACTCGACACCGAGATCCGAAACAAACGTGCGTAATTGGTGATCGCGCTTGCACTGGTATTCCGAGCGCACGGCTAGTTAGCGATAAGGAGGCAATTGTAATTTTCCCGAACGGGCAGGTAAAACAGGGTTGGATTCTGATTAAAACATTTGGGTGGATGTACGATTTACAAATATTTAATATATGAAATATATACCTATACATATATAATAGATTTTAATAAATATTGGGTATGTTAAAATTATAATCAGACATATAAATAATCAACTATTTTAAAATTGCTTTCTTAATTTTACAGCTTAGACTTACTTTAACCTATAGCAATTTATGTACTGAGAATAACTCAATTCAAATATAAATAATATGAATCTACATTATAGTTGTGTTTTTTATCATAATTTGAGAGATATAAAGAGAATATAAAAATATATATATTTATAGTAGGGTCAGGGAGGGTACAGTCGCTCGGTGGGAACAGTGGCTCGAATGTGCTGTGCGAGAAACGGAAAGAGCTTTATGTCTGTCCTCTACATCAATCGGAACCGTTCCGTACCCGACCATGTACGAACTAGTTAGTGAGGCGCTCCGGCGCCATGCGAATGTGTTATGGTGCGTTTTTGTGTTTAATGCTATCAAAATTACATTTCCAGATAAGTTTCACACCTCTTTTTTCTTAACTCGTACGAGATTTTCAATTACTTATGTTATTATCGAAGAGTGTGTCTAATCTACTTAGTATTGGCTGATAATTCAAGGCCCTAGGTGTTTGTATGTGTTTTAAATTTGAACTAAAATACAAAATGACGCCAAGGTCCACAGTCGTTCGTTTTGGAAAAGTACACGGTGGCTCGCGAGCCACTGTGCACCTTACAGAGTTGGGCTAAAATTTACTTGAATATGAATAAGAATAAAATTCTGTGATTATTAAAAATAATTCTTGTACTCTTTTTTTTTTAAATAAAATGAAAGTGAATAAATCATGCGACATTTAGGTAGGTACCTATTTTAAATCAAGAATGAAATCAGAAACGATTATTCCGGCGGTTGTGCTTACCAATTCTAATTACCGTTTTATTCAACAAAAATGTTATTTGTTATATAATTTAGGTTCGATTCCTACGTACCTAGCCATTGTGTACTGTTAGAACCACTGTGTACAGGGCGTAGTACACAGAGACTCGAGCCACTGTGTACTGTTAGAACCACTGTGTACTAGCGGGTCCTAGTCACTGTGTACAGCAACCGGTACACAGTGGCTCGATTCCCAATTTCTAAAAAAGAATGGATATATCTTTTTTGGTGAAAGTAACAGCAAATATATTTACTACATATGAAAGTTTAATAATGCACGGTGCTCTGTGCTTGCAACAATTAGTTCAGGAATTTATATTTTTCATGCAACAGCCTGTTGAAAAAATCCTAGCGACTGTTCCCTCCCTGACCCTACATATTAGTCAACACAAATAATCATATTAATCTTTTCATCATATTAGCATATATAGCGGCAGAAACGTTTACTCGACCATGGTTTTGCTAGTTGGGTTATTATAAAACCTTAGAGTGGTGGGCACTGCCAGTTTATACTTATTTCTAGTATTAAAATTATGTATATCACAGTTCTTTCTAAAATTAACAATGTTTCTATGTACATACACAATATTTTCATAGATATATTGACTATGCACTGTCATTATATTAATGTCCTTAAACATATCTCTAACTGAGGCTCTATATTCTCTTAATAATAAATTATTTAAACATTGCTGTCTTAATTTTATACAATGTGATAGTAATAAAAATACTTTAAAGGAAAAAATAACACTTCACACGTCTTTCATTTAGACATAACAGATGTGTCGCCAGGGTCGTTCTCTCATTGTTGTAATTGATAAACACGTGGTATAAGTACCTGTTTATTTCTGAATGTTATCTACCGTAATTTTCCCTTACCTATACCTAACCTCAATCATGAAAGAGGGAGCGAGATACCAATAAAAAAATCTACCTGGTCTGTTATCAATTTCTCAGACACATTTGGTTATGACAGTTTTGAGTCTAGTGTTTGACTGGCTTTCGCTTGCTCAATACATGTTTTATTTCCCGATTCATGGTGCTCTTTTACGCAACTTGGCTACGTTTTACCGGATATTCCCTGCTTTCGATTGGATTTAGTACCTTGCGATTTAACGACCCCAGGCTGTGTCTATTGAATTATCATAACAAGCACAACTATAATGTAGATTCATATTATTTATATTTGAATTGAGTTAATCTCAGTACATAATTTGCTATAGGTAAAAGTAAGTCTAAGCTGTAAAGTTAAGAAAGCAATTTTAAAATAGTTGATTATTTATATGTCTGATTATAATTTTAACATACCCAATATTTATTAAAATTTATTATATATGTATATATTTCATATATTAAATATTTGTAAATCGTACATCCATCCAAATGTTTTAATCAGAATCCAACCCTGTTCTACCTACCCGTTTGGGAAAATTACAATTGCCTCCTAATCGCTAACTAGCCATGCGCTCGGAATACCAGTGCAAGCGCGATCTCCAATTACGCACATTTGTTTCGGATCTCTGTGTTTAGTTACGCTGGTTCTGGAGCATTTGGATCGCTTGTACTGGGTGCAACCGTATAGAACTTAGAGCTTTTTTCGTATTAGTTCATATTGAATCTTATTGCGTGGTTCATATAGTAGAAATTCAATAAACGCTAATATGTGGCCAAACCATTTTTTTCATAGTGGCACGCGCGCCTGCGGTTTACACACAAAAGATAAGACACTAAGTGGATGAGTTCAGTTCATATTGTTTTGAGTATACCAAATGCTATTAGCACAGATACCTGACAGCTAAGACAATTATTTGTTAAGTATGACATGGGTGGCCTTCATATGGTTTTTATTTTAGTCTGAGGTTTTAATATAAAATACCGTTTTTTTCCAGTCTATTAGGGGCCACAGACAAGCTAAAGAATTGATGATTAAACAAACTTACCTGGAAGTGAAGTTCTATCATAATTATACGAAGTGCTTCGTCCGAAGAAATTAGTATCTTGATTTATTTGAGATATGTAGTTACACGCCAAGTGACACCACTGCAACACTAAAGTTTAGAGTTTTTTTTTTTACTTCTGCTTCCGCCCGTTCCCGGTCATAGACTTCATTCAGTTCACAGTAGATATTCAAATCTTCATTGATGACATTTTCTGTAATAAATGTGGGTTACCTAGGGGTGGGAGGGAGCTACTAATGTCTTCGCACGAAGCACTTCGTATAATTATGATAGAACTTCACTTCCAGGTAAGTTCGTTTAATCATCAATTATACTCGTGCTTCATCCTCGAGATTAGTATCTATTTATTTGAGATATGCAGACTTTGAGAGATGTATAGGAAATGATGGCAATGAAGAAGACTGGAAATACAAATCACATATTATGTTTATTAAAAATATCAGTATGTTAATACAGCCAGTTATCACTTATCAAAGTGAACCTTGTGATTCATTTGATCAATTTTCCTTATTACATAATAACATAATGTAATATTCTAGAATTACAATTATTAGAGAAATATAGTTACAATTGTGTCATGTACCCAGTAACTACTTAATATAAGAGGTCATGTTATTTGGTATGTGAAGAAAATACCGCCTTTGCAAGAGCGCTGTTATCATTGCTTATTACAACTCTATTATAAAATTTTCCAAATGTATTAGATCCGTCACTCCAGCCTGCTGTATTTCTGATCGAATCAACCGTGACTCCACATCTGAGTGCCTTCGAGGTAGCAGCATGTCTTGTGCTGTGGGCAGTGAAGATTGAGTCATCTATTCCACTATTTTTAAGTGTTGATTTGATCCAACGGCTGAGTGATTGTCCTGATACTGCATCATGCGGTTTCTTGAAACTTATGAATAGTTGACTAGACCTGCGGAGTGGCTTTGTCTTATCTAGGTATGCGATTAAAGTTGTGGCAGGACATATTTCCGGTTTTTCTAGGAAAAAAAGAAGTACTAATATTGGTTGTTTACCACCTGGTTTAGACGTTTTAATTAAGTCTGGTATTTTTATGATCAATTGGGCATCTTGTTTCTCAACGTTAGTGATACAAATTTTAGAAAGTGTTTGTACCCTGTGTGCGGTAGCCAGAGCCAATAAAGTTACACATTTTTTCGTTAAACTTTCAAGTGACAAGGTTTCGTTTGGAAATTGGGTGCATAAATTATCTAGAACGATAGAGGGGTCCCAAGTAGCGTTGTATTTGGGCAACGAAGGCTGCAGTCTGTGAACGCCTTTGAAAAATCGCGATACTAAGTCATTGTTAGAAATATGAGGTCCTAGTACCAACGAGACGGCTGATCTAAGGCAATTTAGCGTACCAAATTGGCTACCAGTATCGAATTGTTTTGTAAGGAAAGCAAGTACGGAAGTGATTGGCGCTTCATACAAATTAGTATTGTTATCTAGGCAGAAATTGAACCACTTCTTAAGCGCTGTATCGTACTGTTTGATTGAATTACTGGATAGTGAAGCCATCATGATGTTAATTGTCTCCGCTGGTACGTTGCGTCGCAGTAGCGCTGACCGCACAATGTACCGGCAACCAGGGTAAGTCTTGTCTGTATGTTCGGATTGCTGGAATGAGACAAAATTACGCCCTCATTAGGTTTAATTATTATGGTTTCTGAGATGAGCAGCTGTAGAAAAAGTGGGTACCATGGTTGCGTTTTCCACATTGGCACAATCATTATTCCGCGTGCCCGGTCAGATACTCGTACGATTTTTCTTAGGGTTTTGAGTATTATAGAGAATGGAGGAAGGCGTAGAACTACGTTTTAGACCAGTCTAGTGTGAATGCGTTGATTGCAAATGCGTCTGGGTCTCTGTGCCAGGAGACATATTTACTGCACTTAGCATTTATACGGCTAGCGAATAGGTCTACTTGGGGAGAACCGAATTTATGTGTTATTTTATTGAATGCAGCGCTCGATAATTCCCATTCAATATCGGGATGAATGCGCCTAGATTCAGCGTCGGCTACTACAATTTCAGCTGATTTTATGTATGAAGCGAATAAATAAATGTGTCGGGATTCACACCATTGCCAGATCTCTTTGGTAATCTTTGTAAGATGTGGGTATTGTATTTCACCCATGCGGTTTATGTATGCGATGGCTGTGGAATTGTCTATGCGCATTAGAATTTGACAGTTCATTAACTTTCTAGCGAATACTTTAAGTCCAAAAAATGCCGCTAGCAGTTCTAGGTAGTTAATATGCAATTCTTGTTCTGTTTGGGACCATATTCCGCTCGCCGTGTCGGAGCCGCACGCAGCTCCCCACCCGGTGGTGGAAGCGTCCGAAAAAAATTCAAGATGGTAGTAGTCGTCCCTAATTTGTCGGACAGAGTTTTTGGCTGCTGTTAACCACCATCGGAAATCTGGCAATAGTGTGTCTGGTATGGTCATATGTCTGTTATAATTGTCATCGTCTTTTAGGTTAATATATTTGCATCTTTCAAATTGTTTTGTATAGAGGAGGCCATACTCTATTGCCGGGCATGCTGCCACTAAGGACCCTATTAGTTGTGCGAACTTCCTGATTTTGCACCTTTTAAGTTTGCTAATTATCGATATATCTTTAGCTATTTGCAATCGTTTGTTTTCTGGTAGAGAAATTTGGAGATTTTCAGAATCAATGATCAGCCCTAAGAACTTGCATGTTTTAGAGGGTAAAGGGCAGCTTTTTTCTTGGTTGATGATGAAGCCTAGACTGCGTAGCAGTTTAGTTGAAATATTGAAGTTTTCTCTGCATTCCCTATATGTTTGACCTATTAGAAATAGGTCATCTAAATATATTGTAGATAAGAAGCCACAAGTCCTTAGCAGTTTTATAATTATAACTGGTGGTAAATATGTATGGTGCTACATTTAACCCGAACGGTAGCACATTGAACTTAAATGTTTTCCCCGCCCATAAAAATCTTAGGTATTTTCTAGAGTCTCTATGAATATTAATTAGCAGATAGGCATCCTTTAAGTCTATTGTAGAGATATGACAGTCTTTAGATACTAGTTTAATTGCAGTTCGGAAATCTTCCAGTTTGAAGTGGTTTGTTTTTATAAACTTATTTAGATTTTTTTAGGTTTACTATAAATCTCATTTTTCCATTTGGTTTAAGTCGTAGAAAAATGTTTGATATAAACTGGTCATCGCATGGCCAATTTATGAATGAATTCATTGATAAATTGACCATGCAATTTTGAACCTGATGGTACATTCCGAGACGGCTCCTATGTTGAGCAGGTTTTTTATAGCCTCATCGTAGTGGGCTCTCTCAGAATCAGTATACTGTGCTACACTGGGGACATGGTACTGAACTACAGGTGTCATAAACTTAATTTTGTAACCTATTATCCATGATAGGATAGTTTGGTCATCAGTTAGCATTCCCCACTGTGCATGAAACTTAGATAATTGGCCAGCGTACATTACCGGGTCTAACGGCGTCGGTGAAGTCTCTATGTATAGTGCGATGTCTTCGACGAGTTGCTGTGCCTCGGCCTCCGTGTGTATTTGTTTGACTGGTTCGATGTCGCTGCATGTGCAGGCTCGCGGCTTCGCTGAGGGCCCTGCTGCCTGCGTGCTGGGGCCGGCACCTTCCAGTTTAAATTATTCGTAGCTGTGGTGAATGTTTTGCCTCTTGTCTGGGTTTTTGCTTTTAGGTCTGTGCCCGATTTTGACACTGCTTTGGCTGTCTTGAGTGTTTCAGCAAGACCCTCTCCAAAAAGATATTTGTCAATTTTTGCATTCGCCACATGATCCTTTAAATCCTTTTTTATGGAGAAAATAACGAAATTACGTCTTGTTACTGACTGCTGATATTGAATGTCACACAGTATGCGGCCTATATCCATAATTTGTTTAAGCCTATTGTTCTCTTTTCCGTCTGCCGCCAACTCTTTATTTATCATATCTGATGTTGCTGCTATGGCGCATGCTAGTTGTTTTTGTCTGAGCTCGATGCCCTTGTCTCGTTTTGTAACAATTTCTGTTACAGCTGCTTTTATCTCGGCATTCATCACTGGTGCACCAATTTTTGTACAATTTGCAGGCAGTAAGAATTTCTGTAAAAGTTCTTGCCTTGTTTCTTTTGCTAAGCCTGTTGTAGCAATATGTTCCAGTCTGCTTGCTAATTCACTGCGTATTTCTTTGCCATATTCCACGTTGTCTGAAGGGTCTGCACTTAGGATTTCCAATATGGAACTGTCTAATGCCGGGCACTCCTTCTGTAATTCCTCTGTTGGTATTTTGTCGGTGATGGTTTCATCTGCCGTCCCGATTATGGCAATAGAATCTTTATGCATATCCGAGGATACCACTGTATGATTAGCTGAAGGTGTCAAAACCGGTATATTGTCAGGCCTCAGGTTTTCCGGTTCATGATGAACTGTAATTGACACATGACACATGTTAGATATGATTCTTTGACAACTGTAATGTATCAACCCGAGGTTTCTATTACATGGGTGCATCGGATCAGTCCCAAAAACTGTCCAGGTTTGCAATTTTTGCGTTGGATCAGTCCCTAAGACTGTCCAGATTGGCTAAGTCTTTGACGGATCAGTCCCACAAACTGTCCTGAAAAAAGACAGTGGTGTAGCCACTGTGATACAGTCCCAAAAACTGCTCTGAGAGTGGTTTGTTTAAGTTGACGTTTCTCAAGAATGTGCGATGCGGTCCCATAAACCGATCAGAGTACATTGCTTAGAACACGTTAGTTATGCATATTTTTCTGTTTACTTGTGAAAGTTATGACGAAATAAATTACTTACTTGTGTTGGGATCTCCGTATTCAGTGTATTCGGAGTAGTAATCCTGATATTCTGGGTCATATTCGTCTTCGTATTCTTCGTATTCGTCGTATCCGCCATGTTTGTCGCGGACGCGATACAGCTCCCTTTCCAGTCTCCGGATTTTATGGCGAATTTCGTCGTATTCGTCGCGTTGCCGTTTTCTTTTCGGCATAGTGAGTAATAATCACAATACGCTTTTGAATTAACTCCGAATATGCGGTAATTACTTTTATTTTGTAATATTATTATAGCGAGTGTAGAGTGGTAACGCACTAAAAACGTGAATAAAGTCTATGACCGGGAACGGGCGGAAGCGGAAGTAAAAAAAAAAAATCTAAACTTTAGTGTTGCAGTGATGTCACTTGGCGTGTAACTACATATCTCAAATAAATCAAGATACTAATCTCGAGGACGAAGCACGAGTATAATACTCTTTATCTATGTCTATGGGCCTGAGGAACTATTCAATAATTCGAAAAAAAATATCTGTCACAAAAAATTTCAGAATGATTCAGAGTTGTTTGGACGCACAGTCCGTGTGAATATAGCTGCACCACAACGTATTAAAGAGGGTTCAACTCGTGCCGTCTGGTCAGAGGACACATGGCTCCAGAAACATGCTGGCGAAACATTGCCTTTGGCCAAGGATGGTGCAGAAGCTGAATCTAAAGATGTATCTGAATCTCAGGCTACCATGGTAAGTTAAAATAAAAATATCATTAATATTAAAATAGATTAAACTTTTTGCTTTTTGTGATGCCTATTTATGATGGCAGTGGTGGCCACGTGGAATTGTTTTATTAACTTCTATGATGTGACAAATTGGTACTTTATGATGATAAAATTTATAGTTATAAATATTGTATTTCAAGTATAACAGAACTCGCGAGCAGCACCGTGTGTAATATAAATATAACACGTGTGTATATACATGAACCATTTCGAGCCACTTTTGACCCCCTCATAACTCAAAAACTATTTCACATAAACATGTCAAATTTGGCTCATATATTGAAACTTGCGAGATACATATGTTCTCCAAATTTCATAAACACACCTCAAACGGTTATTTAGATATGAACGTCCAAAAATCGTCATTTTTATCACGTATTGACCAATAGACCAAAACTCTGACCCTGTTACAGATGATCTAGACAGTTCAAATTTGGCATCCAGATAGGTAATTGGGTGAATACAAAGAAATAAATCAGAAACTAGTTTTTTTATTATCATTTTTCAATTACTTGTTTCTATTAAGAACACTTACTTGTAGTGCCTGTAATGTAAGAATTAACAACATTTTTTTTTAATCCAAATATATCAGTGTGAGTACTTATTATAACAACTTATAACTAAGAGTATAGTCGACTTTCGTATTTATTACGTTATTAACTGGGATTTAGTAATATTTTTTATCTACACTCATATTGTAAGTTCTCTAAAACGTGTTCGAAAACGGTAGGCAATGGCTAGCATTACCACGACCGATATTACTATGATAAGCTTTTTATCTGTGGCAGTAACGTAATTTTAACTTTTCATGCTCAAATATTGATGTGCTATGAGTTTTGATAACATAATGTATACCTGCACCCTCCCGCGCATCCGCCGACAGCCCGACACGCGCCTCCGCGACACAATCGAGTTGGTCATGGCGGTGCAATGACGGCCATTCTATGGTTTCCGAATACGGCATTTTGGATAAATAATATGAGTGTAGATAAAGCAGTGTATGCAACTGTACGTAATTAGGCCTTATTACGTAACAGTTACATAAACTACTATTTTTTCAATATTTAGCGCACATCAATAGTGTAAGATCATTTCTTATAAATAATAAAATAATAGGTATTTCAGATCAACACAAAAAGTTAATTATATCCCGTAAAATACAGTAGATTGACAAAAACCATTTGGTATTCATTTTATTACGAATAAGAACCTACTAATAATTTATGTACAAAAAGCAATGATATCCCATCAAAACATAAATGTGAAATAAGAGCCAAGTTCAATATAATTAAATTATATATGCCTTGGTTGTTGACTTCAACGACAAAAGAAGTGAGATCTAACTGGGTGCCAAGTTATTGAACCACTGGGTCAGTCCTGAAATCTATTTATAAGAAAATAAAAAAATTATAACAACTCTAAATATCTTTCTTTTCGAAACTTGGATAATATATTGAAACCTAAGGTTTGACTTGGCTAGTTCTCATATAATTAAGTACCTACTAAAAACCCCAGATACCCCAAATGATTTTTATTATTACTAATTAATCTAGAGTATTTATTTTTCAATCGGTTAGTTATTTTGAAAAGTATTCGTATGTTTATTTTTCCTCGCAATTCTGAATAGAATAGAATTGTTAACTCTACATTTGTTGCGTTGTTGTCACATCTCTACGTGTGTCATGTCATGTCACCCTATCAACCTACTTTGTCAATTTGTATGACATGACATAAGATGACATGCTTTGACAATGAAAAACAAATTTGTCAAAGCTGCCAGTTATTATTAAATATTCAACCTCTATCTCCTAACCTCTCAATAGAATGTAGTATTAGACTGTAGTAATTAGAATGTAGTAAACTGTAGTATTAGAAACTTTTAGACTCGACACTGGAAATTTAACTAAAAAAATTAACGAAAAAGTATAGCCATGTTTGGATATACTGCCATCGATTCCACTTTCGATTCTCAATAAACAGTTTGCAGGATTTTAGTCTTGGAAGTAACACGTTGTATATATATATATATATATATATAATTATACATATACGCATGGCAGACTAAGGGATAGATAGGTAGTGATTCTTTAACAGTTTCTTGACTTTATGAAGAGATTATGCACATCGAAATTCTAATGGCAGAGCGTTCCACAGCCGAACTGCTCGAAAAGTAAAGGAGTCGTCATAAAATTTAGTGGTAAATGAAGGGGCAGCAAGTAGATATTTTACTTTATGTAGTATTTATTATAGAGACAATTATCACCGCAGCAGAAGCATTACACACACTATTGCTAGCAATAGTTACCGATGTTTTTTTTGTGATAAAAAATTAAGGTACTTATATTTCTTTGTACTTATAAATAATATTAATTTCAGATACCGGCCAAACCTGCGGAGAAACGTAATCCTCAAGTATACTTTGATATCAGCGTCTCAAAGCAGGAACTTGGAAGAATAATTATCATGCTACGAGCTGATATTGTGCCCAAAACGGCTGAGAACTTTAGAGCTTTGTGTACGCATGAGAAGGGATTTGGGTACCAAGGGAGCAGTTTTCATCGAATTATACCCGATTTTGTATCCTTTACATGAATATACATACCCGTATTTATTACAGAGCTGCTTTATAGTAGAAGAGCCCATGACACTTAACCTAGTTCGATATGACTCCCAGATGATATATATATATATATATATAATTAGCTACATCTTTAATGGGGGAACACGAAATGCCGATGCTGCAATTCAAACAGTAGACGGCGTATTTTAATTTCAATTTTTGAAATAATAAATAAAAGCGATTTCTAGTATGATAAGAATCCCAGGTTTCCTCGAAGCAGGGGAGGGGTAGGGCTATACGATAATGTAGTGCTGCAAGCCCAAGTGCTTATCACTTAAACACGCTACTAAAAAAATACTTTGTGGTGATGTTGTTTTCGTGTAATGCTACCAACTTACAAACTTGTTACCAGGAAAAAAAAACATATTTGCTCCACAAACACAAATATTTTGGGAGCAAAAAATAAGGATTTAAAGGGAACAACATCCTGTATTGTGTTCTATAAACGGGCTACAAAAACCATGTTTTAGTTGGGAGATGATGTGATAATCATCTGGGAGTCTTAATGAACTAGGCTTAGTGCCTTGGCAGTCGTATTATGACAGTTATGCTGCGATGACCAGGCGAAAAGAATAGTAGTTTATGTAACTGTTACGTAATAAGGGTCCTTAAAACATGAGTGTGGTTTTATGAAATGAGCCGCAGGCGAATTTCATAATAAGATCACACGAGTGTTTTAAGGCCTAATTACGTACAGTTGCATACATAACTTTATCTTCATTCATACCCTAATATGGCTACAGTTACCAACATAATCTGTATGTAAAAGTTAGTACATAGTACAAAATCATGTCCTAATTTGTAGGTCAGTTTGAATAAAATACAATAATAAGCAGTTAAAGTTTTATTTATAATAATAATTATTTACAACATTTTGTATTGTGCAGTGAGAAAACTGCACTTTTTCTGCAGTAGCTGGGATTTCATTTGAAGTCACTGTACTGCTAGGGATAGTTATGTTAATTATTTCATTTTTATTAATGGAGTTAAGTATCTTATTAGATATTTCCACTTTGCTTTGCACAGAGTTGTCTATGTAGCCTTCAGCAACAGTTGTCGACTTCCACCCCCCATGTCGCTTTAAGGTGGTTATGTCTGCCCCAGAATCTATAACTAAAGTCGCAGATGTTCTGCGAAAGCAGTGCCCGGTGTACAGTTGGGGATTGGGGAGTTCTAAACATGTCGCTATTGTTTTGCCCAGTGATCCAAACTTGTTTATACCTACTTTTTGGTTGGAGCATTTACCTCCGATGTATTGTACAAAAAAATTTGGAATTTGACAGGGTTTGGGGCGTAGTTCAATGTATTTTTTACAAATTTCTGTATAATTTCCTGTTACGGTAAAAGTACGATCCGTTTTATTTTTGGTGTTACGAACAGTTATTATTATGGTATTTTCAAAAATTTTGACATCCTCATATTTCATGTTGTATAATTCTTGTCTGCGGCATGCCCCCATAATGCCGAATATGTAATGGTGAATAGTGCAACCTGAAACAATTAGAGACACAGTAACATTAGAATGAGTAAGTTCCAACAGAAAATCAACAACGGAATGCATCTGAAACATATTTTAAGCTAATTTTAACCCTTAATGTGCTAAAAATCTGGGAGCGGGCAGCTGTCACAAATTAATATCAATCTTAATTATTTACATATTGAACTTTCTTTTGAAATTCCACAAAATGTCTAGTGCCCTTAAGGAGCAAAAATGTAATGTTTTAGTAATTCACTACTCACTTTTTGCATAAGATACAGTTTGTCAGGTGCTTCATTTAAAAATTTCTTGATTTCTTCAGGTAAGAATGTTTTTGATTTCTTTCCTGTATATCCTTCTGATTTGCGTCTGAGAAATGCAATCAGTTTGCAGTATTTCGAAATGTCCACTTCATGTTTGATATTCAATGTACTTTTAAGCATTGAATATATGGTCCACAAAGTACAGGGCTTAAATTTAGTGGATATTTCTTGGAAATATACCAATAACACGTTTTCAGAGAATGATGTTGCTTTTTTCACCGTTTTCCAATCCATGAAATCTTTGTAGGATTTTTCGTATTGTTTCCGCGACTTTTCCGGCAGCAAATTGTCGGCAACTGTTGTTGCGGCGTCCCTGATATCAGGCGGTGTCTCGCACATTTCCACGTCGTCATTGTCAGAACTCATGCTCACGACGCTGTCCACTGCAATTCACTCTCACAAGTCTCACAAAACTTTATTTTCCGTTTTCCGTAAACAAAAAAACAAAACACTGGAAACAAATGACTGACGTTTGTAGTTTTTAAAATCCATAAACAATCTAGACTCGAGTTCTCAAATCGATTGTTATAATTTCAGCATCGAATGAAATGTATGGGAATGGAACATAAAATTACAATCGACTAATTCGATAATCGAAAAAACCTACTAATTTTTACTTTTTAAGAAGACGTTCGAAATTTGAACGTAATTAAGGTATCGGTTACCGATACTAAAATGTAAACATTAAGATGCAGCCACAGATACTCATATCTAAATATAGGGCGTTTGCTCATCGATCCTGACCATAAAATAGACATATTAGGGTATGGATGTAGATAAAATTCTATTTAATTTCCACTAAACGCTATTAGGGATTTAGGGGAAAACGAGTGACTAGTACTGCTGTAATTCAGTAAAAGGCCAAATCAGAAGAACAAATTTTGTCGGCCGACTCACTAATTACTACCACAGTCCATAGCCATAAATAACCGTATTGATTAGAAAACAAGGTTGATTTTAGTTAGCCATAAATGCCATAATGAACCATGTTAGTAACGAAACAAGGTTGATTATACGGCACAGTGTGTGAAATCAAATAAAATGACATTTATTAGTTTTATTTGATTATATGATTATACACACAGTACTCATTTCACAACAAAAAGTCCGAGCTAGACGGACCGCGAGTGATCCTACAGTTCAATTTTTTCCTATTAATACGGAACACTAAAATTTTTTTACCGTAATCATAATAATACCACTTATCATTGAGCTTCAGAACTAGCCGAGAAAGTTTTTCTCATGGTGTGCACCACGCACTATTTATTATACTTACTAATAATTCTTCCTATTAATAATAGTACATTACTTACCCAGGACTGTAAAAGAAAGAAAGCCCGAATTCGCAGGTATTTGTAACCCGAGCCGCAGGCGAGGGTTGTAAATATGCGATAGAGGGCTTTCTTTTTTACTGCCCGTGGTGAGCACAACATTTTACGTCTTAATAAATATATTACTAATTCTTCCTTTATTAGAGACCTCGTTTTTCATTTGACTCCTGAAAAAAAATGGTACAAGTACGTAAGTAAAATGGTACGAGTTGGTACAAGTACGCACAAAAAAGCTCTAAAGATCCGTATACTAAGGTGACCGCTTTCTATTAAGCTAGTCTTATGTTCGATTGCCACCAACGCGATATAAAAAGGCAAAGTATTGAAACTCGAGTTATTCTATGATAATTGATAATGAATGTATACCTACATATTTACGTAATTTTATTTATTTTGAATGTTTTATATTCGTCGATCTTATTTCGGAAACCCTAATCACTCATGAAGTCTAATGAATAATATTAAATAAAACGTAAATACCCGCCCCAGCCGCTATATGTCCTGTGACTTCGGAACTGCATAACACTGCTTTCAGCCGCTATACAATACAAATAAAATACAAATGCTCATTTAATTTTTATACTTAAATTTTACATTTAAATATTATCGACAATTATTTTTATGTAAATTTAAATAATGTAATCGTGAAACAAATAAGATGTACATCAAACTAATACATTAACAAATGTGATCGCAAATACGTGTGCATCCAAATTTGCTATTAGTATTTGGTTGGCGCTTACTATTTCGCACATACTGAAAATGCGAATGTGCGAAAAAATGGTTTATTTGGAGGTACATACATCTGTTATTCTAATTACATCATAAAATCGCGGATATCAGCTGGTACAGGCGTGGCCCGGCTGGAGATTTTACTCTCCCGTCGAGCCACCTATAATGTCTTATATCTCCTAAACTATATGGAGGAACATGCAATTTCCGACATGGTACAAAGGGTATCATAGGTACATATCACCATTAGAAATAGAGCTTACTTACTCGTACATTGTTTTCTCTTTGACGACAGAAAATCCACTAGCAGTATAGATGCGTTTTTTTGTGCTTCTACATAATAAGCAATTTCACTAATGCCTAATCTATACCTACTTGTAAGTTAGTTTGCGATTGCCAGATTTTTCTTTTTATATATTTGAACTTCTATCTTGATGTCATTTTCATAAAGTCATAATTACAAGCATCACACCATTTAGTGCCGTGTTTTGAACCTTAACAAATGGGTAATAATAATAACATCTGTCAAGTCCAAACTTACATTAAACGTATGTTCGGGGACTTCGGGGTCAATTGAAAAGTAAAATAAGGTATTAATCAAATATGGCTGACTAATAACTGCATTTAAAGTATATATTTTTAAATTAATTTCTTGTAAATACAAATAATTAACGGATTTTATAAATAGAAAATAATGTAAATAATAAAAACTGGACAATAAAACCATGGATGTCCTTTAAAAGTGAATAATTCGAAGCAAAGAAGGTAAATGGGTGTGTTTACATTATTTTACTTTTCTGTTGACCGAAAGAAAATAGGTAACGTGACTTGCGCCAACTTTGGGTGGCGCAAGTCACGTTACCTATTTTCTTATTTATGAGTTAAATGTCCCTACGATTATAATCTTAACATATAAATCAGATGTGTCAAGGTGGAGATTTCACGAATCACAATGGTACTGGGGGCAAATCCATTTATGGGAGAAAATTTGATGACGAAAACTTTACGCTCAAACACTCGGGACCTGGCGTGTTGAGTATGGCTAACTCTGGCCCAAACTCGAATGGGTCTCAGTTTTTCCTCTGCACGGCTAAGTAAGAATAATTAATGAATTATAATAAATTATTCAAGCGTTAGTAGTAACAGCAATGTTTTGGCCGGAACATTTTAAACCAGAGCTACAGTAGCGATTAATAGTGTTTGACAACATCATCAGTTTTTTTTTCAAAAATGTTTTTGCAAATCCATTTTTGGATAAAGCACTATATTGGACTCGGCGCGAAGGTCCATTGCTGGCTTCGTATTAAATTAAACGAACTCCTAAAGCGGACGCTTAAACATAATACTCAGCCAGCAATGTGCTACTTCGCCTCCTCGACAATAATGTACTATTGTATTGTGAGAATAGATCGCTACTGTAGCATTCAGTACAGTCGACTACAAAGAGATGTATCCACATTTGGGCCTTATTACAACGCAATAAGTTGAAAAAGTACATTTCTTTGTAGTCGTTGTCGACTGTACCTAAATCAGTAATTTTGTTACGTTATGTATATAAACATAAGTACTATACATATACTCAAGAAGAACAATGAAAAAGGGGAGTAGATTGTATTCCATTTAACCTTTTCGACGAATAAAGACTGTACGATAAAATCCGGGCACGCATGATATGGTAAATCTTTTTATCGAATGTGCATATTTAAGCAACTCTTCTTTTAAATAATTTGTGGTCATCAAATCAAGCTACATAATAAAATAACAAACATAATGTAACGTTACGTTATCTGTGACTTTGATCACTATATATTCCACAGTGCCTATATTTTTTTGTACACGGTGTTCTGACAGTGTTTACCAAATTTTCCTGTGAAAAATAGTTTTAATTAAATAAACCAAATTATACCTTATTACATTCTCTTTTCATAATAGCTTACATTTTTCTAATTGTACTTAGATGTAAATAGTTCTGAGGTGTTCGAGCTTTCGTGAGCTTGACTTTTTTACAAAAATATGCCTCCCCTATAAAAACTACTTTTAGTGCTTGGAGTAGAAAGTCTTCCTGACTGCCTCAAGTAGAAAAGAGTTTCAAATCGTATTTTTTTTTGTAAGATTAAATTGTAATGAGCATAAAACAGCTTGTGAAAATATAAATACAATTGTGGCATTGTAGCAGGAAGTGAGTGAAGATTATCAAAAAATGCTGGACAAAAAATTCAAGATATGATGGAATATATTTGGCAAAAACTCACACAAGCCCATACAATTGTAACTTGATTCTATTTTTAGTATATATATTACTATAATTCCAGATTATTCTAATAAAAGAAATGCTTGATTATGTGGTACCGAAAAAAAAAAGATATACCAGATCATGCAAGTCCGGATTTTATCGTACACAATCTTTAATGATGAGTTTAGAGTAAATCGTATATGGTATCATATGACGGATATATCCAGAGTTGTACATGCGGTGCGGATACATCCGTCGTTGGTGTCGAAAAGGTTATAGCGACCCGATCCTGACTGGTATATTCTTCTCTCTGAGTTAAATTCTGTTATGCATTGTAATTTTGTTTCAGAACGGATTGGCTCGACGGCAAACACGTAGTGTTTGGGCATGTTATTTCCGGCTTGGATCTATTGAAAAAAATGGAGAGATATGGCAGTAAAAGCGGGACAGTTTCTGCTAAAGTAGTAATAAGCAATTGTGGTGAATTACAATAATTTATCATTCATGTGCATGGTTTCAATATCTCAAAAACCAATATCTACGTACAACTGTATATCCCCTAACTGTATAAACCCTTATACTATAAGGCGAAAAGGATCACTTAGTTGTTCGTCTTTCTGTCTGGTTGCCACGACCCTTTTTCTCATGATCGCGTGAGGTATCAAGTTAAAATTAAACCCAAATACCTACAGCCTTGGCCAAAAGTATTGAGCACCTATGTTTTAATGCGATTTCTCTAATATGTCTATTGAAAATTTAAATAAAAACAATTTAAATTGGTAGGTTAAATCTATTTATTTCTAAAACTTAATATTTAGTTGGCCCCCCAAGGGCCCTTTTACAAGCAGCAACTCTTTCAGGCATAGAAGTAACAAGTTTTTTGCACACATCGCTGCTAATCATCTGCCATTCTTCGGAAAGACACTTTTTTAAGTCTTGCTTTGAAGATATGACGCGACCCTGGATCTTACGCTTAAGATGCTCCCATAAATGCTCAATAGGGTTCAAGTCTGGAGACTGCAGGCCAATCAAGGACGTCCACGTGATTTTCTTTAAACCAGCTAATTGTTCGACGAGATTTATGACACGGGGCGTTGTCTTGCTGGAACTGAACGCCATCAAGGTTTGTGTCGCCAAAAAGTTCTGACAACGACGGCAATAATGCAGTTTCGAGTACATGTACATGTACTTTTCCGAATTCATCCGGCCCTCACATATGTACATTTGCCCCACGCCAGACATAGACATGCAACCCCAAACCATTATTCACTCCCCCCACCGTGTTTTACAGTTGGTACAAGACACTCTGGTTTATATTCTTCGCCAGGCCGACGTCGTACATACGTTCCACCGGGCGTTCCAAACACCTGCGAATGAACAAAAACAACATGTTAGTTGAAACCCTAATATGGTGATCGTGCAAATAAGTTATGGGACCAAACCATATTAATTATATGGAAAAATAAGAAGTCTTACTTACCTCAAAGAGGTTGTAGATATATAACTGGGTTAAGTATCCTTTCTTACCTTCTCCTCAGACATTTGTATGCTAACAATAATCTTTGCGGTGATTGTAGAAGTAGCGGCGGTTTATTCCCTGTTCCCTATAAGACAGGTTTACCTAATTTAGGGCCAAGGACACTAATCTTAGGCTTATCTTACAACAACAATTAGACCAACTCCTAAAGATTTTAAATGCAAATGTGTTAAAAGCTGTACTCAAGATTCCCAAATAAATCATTTTTCATTTTCATTTCAAAGTTTGATTCGTCTGACCACACAATATTAGACCAATCTTCTTCAGTCCACTTTTGGTGTTGAATAGCCCACTTCAAGCGACATTTGATATTTTTGTCAGACAGCCAGGGCTTTTTTCTGGCTTTGCAGCCTCTCAGACCAGCTTCTTGCAGTCTTCTTCTGGTCGTACGTTCAGAAATTTTCTTATTAGTGGCTACAGTAAATTCAGCAGCGAGCTCCGAAGAAGTTTTCTTGCGATTTTTTAAAGACAGCCTTACTAATTTTCTGTCTTCGCGTTTCGTAGTGCAACGGTTTCGACCTGATTTACGTCTATTGCTGTCTGTACCGGTCCGTGCGAACCTTTGGAGTGCATATTGCACAGCACGCCGTGAGCATTTGATGGTTTTTGAAATTTTCACAAGCGGCTGGCCTTGAGCCCACAAAAGTCTGATTTTTACGCGTTCTGCTAACGTAAGTTCTCTTTTCTTGGGCATGTTAAAAGGTTAACCGATGATGTATCACGCAAAGCCCAAACAATTATTTTTCAGGAAGGTATGTGTTCACGATAAAAGAATGTACGCGAACAAGAAGCGATTTCGAAAAACGCGAATATTAAACTCAAACTCAAACTCAAACATTTATTCAGTAAGTAGGCCACAAGGGCACTTTTACACATCAAAGTAAAAGAGAGAGAAAAAAAATCAAACTACACCGGTTCTAACCCTACACCTCTGACCCGAGAAGAATTATGTCCGGCAAGAAACTCGGCGGGACTTATTTTTTCAAAACAACAGTACATCAAAACTAAACAATACATATAGTGCGTTGTTCTATAAGAAAACATATCAAACCAAGGTTAGATTAACCAACAATAGGTTATAGTTTAAGAAAAATACCAAAGAAAAAAGATGAGTCCAAATCTGACTATTGAAAATAAATTACATACAAGTTTGATATACTTTCTTACCTGAACTGTGTCTTCTACATAAATTTCCAAATTATAATAATCCATCATCAACAGTTAGAAACAAACTTTGAATTTAAATAATATAAAAAAAAGTACTTAAGTGATTCTAGTATACAATAAACATACTATTTCTAAATTATACTTAGAGATGTATAAGGTCTCCAAGTGTCTTGAATAAAAAAATATGGATAATCAAGCACCGAATGCTGTGTCTAAAGCCAATTAAACTAAAATTAAATATGATTAATAAAAAGTTACGTAAATGTGTTGCCCCAGTTAGCCTAAACAGACCGGTCTCCACAAACAGCACCCGTTCACGAGTATGACGCATATCTCAGCCATCGCCTCCCTCAACCTTTCTTCGGGAAAGTGGCGACCCGATCAACGACGCCACCATAAGCAGAGCCTTTTAAGCGAGCATGACATGTTCAAGCTGGCGGGCTTTATTAATTAATAAAAACTAGCCATGTTTAGTCTGGTGAGAAACAATATTCTGTGCTCGTATTTTACATGCGTGAACTAAATTACAATATAAAAGTGACATAGAGATGTACATGTCTCTAAGCGTCAGGATCATTAAATATATATCTATACATATAAATATTTGCGAATGCAAGACTTAGAGATGTATAACGTCTCTAAGTGTCCAAATACTAAATAAAAACAAAATAAAATAAAAATGAAAAACAGGTAATACTGGACACTAGTAAAGCTGCTTCATAGAGTAATGTACCTAATAATTTCTCAATTTGTATTGTACTAACTATATCAAGCTACAGGCTTAAAGGCATCGTTATCCTCAATGAATTCCTTTAAAGTATAGTACTCTCTCCTCAACAAATAGCGCTTAACATAAGACTTGAATTTATTTAGTGGCAAATTCACTACATCAGCGGGGACTTTGTTATAAAAACGTGTACAGTTCCCAGCAAAAGACGTACGAACCTTACCGAGGCGGTGGCCAGGCTCAGCAATCTTATCTTTATTTCTAGTGTTATAGTTATGGATATCACTGTTGAGCTTGAATTTATGGATGTTTTTCCGCACATACATAATGTTTTCAAGTACGTATTGAGATGCTACGGTAAGAATATTTGCCTCTTCAAATTTTCCTCTTACGGATGCTCGACCGCGCATTTTATAAATGCCACGTACAGCTCGTTTTTGTAGCACAAATATGGTCCCAATATCAGCTGCTTTACCCCACAACAGAATTCCATACGACATAACACTGTGAAAGTAACTGAAGTATACCAGCCTGGCAGTTTCACTGTTTGTTAGATGGCTGATTCGCCTCACGGCATAGGCTGCAGAGCTAAGTTTCCCAGCTAGGGTAGCTATATGTGGATGCCATTGTAATTTCGAGTCTAAAGTGACTCCTAAGAAAACAGTTTGATTTTCGAATTCCATTATTTCATCATTTATTATAATCTTGCTGCTGTTAATCTGCTTGACGTTGGGAAGTGTAAATTTGATGCACTTCGTTTTCTTGGCGTTCAAAAGTAGGTTATTAGCCGTAAACCAATTTACTACTTTGGAGAGTGTACTGTTAATACTATCGAAGCTGTTTTCTTTTCTGTCCACTTTAAATATCAGAGATGTGTCATCAGCAAATAACACTATATCATGTTTATCTTGCACAATTTTAGGTAGGTCATTAATGTACACCAAAAACAGGAAAGGACCAAGTATTGAGCCTTGAGGCACTCCGAGTGCCACAGGGGACCCAGAAGATTGAGTTCCATTAATAACCACTCGTTGTGTTCTATCCGATAGGTATGATGAGACGAGGTTAAGGGCACCAGCTTTGATCCCGTAATGGCTTAGTTTTCTCTTTAGATTTTCGTGATCAACGCAATCAAATGCCTTCGATAGGTCACAGAATATTCCAACAGCATCTTGTTTTTTTTCCCAAGCGGCAAAGATGTGCTTAAGAAGAACAGCACCTGCGTCAGTAGTCGAGCGACCTCTGGTAAAACCAAATTGATTTCTGGCGAACAATTCGTTTCGGTTAAAATGTGACACAAGTTGATTTAGAATTAGTTTCTCGAAAACTTTGCTCAGTGCCGGCAGTATTGAAATTGGTCTGAAATTGCTTGGTTCTGTTCTCGATCCTGATTTGAACAAGGGGATGACTTTGCTGTGCTTCATTATGTCTGGAAATATTCCTGTATCAATACATTTGTTAAATATATCAGCTAAATGTGGTGCAATCGATTCAACAATGGAATGTAGAACTTTAACAGATAGGCCCCAAAGATCTTCAGTTTTCTTTAAATTTAGGGATTTAAATGTTTTAATAACTAAGTTCGGAGTAACATATGAAAATTTAAAGAAATCTGTACACTCTGCTATATTTGTTTTCAGTATTGCCTCAGCGACGTCAGGCGATGAATGAAGAGACTTTGTTGTTTCTACCGGTATATTAGAGAAGAACTGCTCAAAATGATCCGCAACTTCAAGGTCCGAACTCACTAAATTATTATTAATACGTAGGTTGTAGTGCGGATCTTTGATTTTACGTTTCCCAGTTTCATCGTTGATTACTTACAGTTTTTACTTTATCCTTGGAATTTTGGATCTTTCTGGACAGATAATCAGCTTTAGCAGCGGCACACATCATCTTAAAAGATTTAGAAAAGTTCCTGACATAATCTAGGAATTCCGGACTTTTATTAATTCTTCTCAAGTCATATAAATCATAGAGCCGTCGTCTTTTCTCATGAATATCCGGCGTAGCCCAGTCGCTAAATTTCGTCTTGACCTTGCCTTGCACCTTCTTCGGAATGAAACAGGCATCAAATTCCCTTTTAATACAGTTAAACAACTCAATACTCATACAGTTAGGGTTTTCCTGGGTAAATGGAACATAACATAATTGTTTCGTGATATTCCGACTGAATAAATCTAATCGTCTTTCGGAAATTGGTCTGCACATAGTGACTTGTGGAATATCCTTAGTTTTTCTGCTAAAAGAGGCTTTTTGTCCACAGTGGTCAGAACTTAAGTTGTTTATTATAGATTTACTAGTCGCATCCTTGTTACTGAAAATGTTATCTATACATGTAGCACTGGTTGCTGTGATTCGTGTAGGCTCACAAAATAAATTTACTAAATTGTAGGATTTGAAAGTACTAAGTAACCTTACACACATGGATGAATCTTCAAGTAAGTTGATATTAAAATCACCACACACAATAACACTTTTATTACTACAAAAAACACTTGTAAGAACTTCATCTATCACTGACTCAAATGTGTTATAGTTTGCCAATGGAGGCCTGTACACGCATATAATTATAAATTCTTCTAACTCGACACAAGAAAGTTCAATATGGCGTTCCACAGACAATTCAACAATGTCTTTCCGCTCCTTACTTTTTATATCATGTTTTACCATTATTAATGACCCGCCGCGAATGCAGGATTTTCTAAAAAATTTACTTACTACACTATGATTGTGGAAATTAAACATAAATTCATGACCTTTAAGCCAGTGCTCCGTTATACAGAGGATATCAATGTTCGAGTGTTGTACAAATAAATCAATTTCCAGTTGTTTACTGGTAAACCCTTGAATATTTTGGTGAACTAAGTACAATACATCAGTTTTACTACTTATGCTAGCATCACAGTTATGTTTAGGAACGGAGCCGGCTGGTGCACTCGTTGTCGTAGCAGTCAGTTTAAATTGATATCACCAGACGGCTGCCTCTCTAAATTACATTTTTTATTATAACTTTTGTTTTATTGCGAACCAGCATGTCATTGATCAAGTATAAAACTCTTTGCTAATTCACTACCGACTTGTTTATAATGTATACTGCTTGGATGCACACTTTTTGTGAATTTGTGTTTTTTATAGGGTGCTCAAGACTTTTGGCCAAGGCTGTACTTATGTCTGCGGTGCCGTGATGTTTAAAAAAAAAAAAAAACAAAATTACATGTTAAAAAAAGCAAGCTTCTAAGGCAACGCAATCCAAAGATAATATTATTTTCTAACATTTAGCAGGAGAATCAGCAAAACAGGGTATTTCCCATAGACAATAGTGAAATTTGGCAAGAAGGAAGGTACAGCACAGGCAAAGGCAAAGACCGGATTTTTTTTTGTGGTTTTAAACATTTTTGCAGTTGGTAAACTGTTCGCGACCTATGGCAATGTATGGAGACAAAACTTTTTTAATGGCTTTGTCAAAGATTATCCCTCTATCCAATTTTTCTTTTCGTTACAGCAATGCTCGGTAAAATTGTGTGATATACGGAACGCCAATTCAGGGCGCGAATCTGACTCGCACTTGGTCGGTTTTTTAACGGACTTGGGTTAGTGGGGTTTGCTCAGAGATTTGGTTTGTATTGATAGTGTATTTATTTATTAATTTTATTATACTTTAGTGTGGTTTACTTTTGGCGAATCTACTTATCAGAAAACAAAGCTATTGCCCGCGTAACCGCAAAGCACTATGCTTATTGCCATCATACCATGTAAAAAGCGTTATTCCATCTTGAAGGTTCTAATTTACCTGTTTCTTTGCATTGCCAGCAACTCCATTGTTAACGTCTTTGCCACGAGTATTGGCAAAAAATTTCCACGGAAGTGTTATTTAAAATCGTAAGTTTTAGACTTAAAGGTCAAATAGTTGGATTAAAAAAAAAGTTACGTCAATTCTCTAATTTTCTTTCTGGATGTTGACTTTTGAGTTCAGGTTCAGATATGGAGTTTAGCAAAATCCTTTCCTTGGTATTTTAGTTATAGATACGATTGCCCATCATAAATTTAAGAAAAGTTATTTTTTATTTCCTTAATTAAATCTAAAACTGATAACATTGGATCGGTGTAGGAATTGGGCAGATTAGATGGTATATTGTTTTAGGTATAGTATTGACTTTGTTCTCGCCTCTGAAGCACAAGAATCTGCAGCAAATAAATGTAAAAAAAATTTGGCTGTAATAAAGCCAAGCCCCGACAAGTTGTTTGTTAGTAGCCCATTTGCTTAAGTGTCATCTGTAATTGTAGAGATAGTAAAAAAATATTTGTTTTAAATTTAGGATCATATTAAATAGAATAGAAAGCTGCCAAAATGGAATTGATAGTTACCATACCTAGAAAAAAAATTTTTTCAGCAATTTCAGTACAAAACTTAGTAGCGGCACACAAAATACACCTTTTGTTAAAATTTTACAAAGATACGTCTCATAGTTTCCGTAGACGGACATGACGAAACTATAAGGGTTCCGTTTTTGCCATTTTGGCTACGGGACCTTTAAAACAAGGGCGCAGTTATAGAAGCTCGCACAGGGCGCAGAAAAGGCTATTTACGGCACTGTTCAAACTTACATTTACTGAGTATAGTCATTGTTAGGGTTCCGTAGTCAACTAGGAACCCTTACAGTTTCGCCATGTCTGTCCGTCCGTCCGTCCGTCCGCGGATAATCTCAGTGACCGTTAGCACTTTAAGCTGAAATTTGGTACTAATATGTATATCAATCACGCCGACAAAGTGGTAAAATAAAAAGTGGAAAACTCCCCTATACGTAAAGTGGGGAGTGATTTTTTTTTCATTTCAATCCTAACGTGTGATATATTGTTCGATAGGTATTTAAAAATGAATAGGGTTTTAGTAAAATCATTTGATAATAAATATTTTCGGAAATAATCGCTTCGAAAGTCGGAAAAATAGCGTCCCCCCCTGTAACTTTTGAACCGTAAGTCCAAAAAATATGTAAAAATTTGACAAGATGCGCATTGTGATAAACTTTTTAGTAAAATTATTTAAAACATTATAGGTCTAATCATTTTTGAGTTATTTCCAAAAAACTTCTTCCATAGGTATCAGACGACCTTTTGGCATTGTTACGAACCCTCCATTATGCGTGGTCCGACACGCACTTGGCCGGTTTTTTGTTTTTATTTGGTGTGCCAGTTGGATCTTTATTTGTAATTTATTTAAATTTTTGTTTCGAAACAAATGCCCCCGTTAAAAGAAAACGCAATATCTCCGCTGCCAAGAGGCCAATTATTTTTAAAGCAACAAATATAAATAAAGACAGCTCTTAATCTTAATCTTCTAAATACATATATAAAAGAAGAAACTGACTGACTGACTGATATATCAACGCACAGCCCAAACCGCTGGTTTTAGAAATTGAAAATTTGGCACGTAGAAGGTCTAGGGGTGCACTAAGAAAGGATTTTTCAAAATTCACCCCCTAAGGGGATGAAATGGGGTCCAAAGTTTGTATGGGGAAACAAGATTAGTTAGACTATTTTATTCGAAACTTCACAGGAGTATTCCTAACGATAAATGAATAAACAAGTGTTTCAGGTTTTTTGAGAATTCAACCCCTAAAAGGGAGAAATGTGGTGACTAAGTCTGAAAACCAACATGGGTATTGTTTCTAGGGTAGCTGATTACGATTATTACGAAAACAACAACGAATTTAAAATCCGACGTGGCGGATGTGAAATACCATCTCCCCTGTTAGGATGCGATGGGGTTTAAATGTCTGAATATGGGTTTCGTTTTTATGTTTTATTGGGACGTTAAATACGAAAATGGCATCGATTTTGAAATGTAATTTATGGACATAAAAATTCCTGACAGTATTTTGCCAAATTGCAATTCAATCGGTACTTATCTATCTTCTTCTATCTTTTTAAAAATATATAAGTAAAAGAAGAAACTGACTAACTGACATTTCAACGCACAGCCCATACTGCTGGTTCTACAAATTTGGCACGTAGGTTCCTTATAAAGGACTAGGAGTGCACTAAGAAAGGATTTTTCAAAATTTACCCCCTAAGGGGGTTCAAAGTTTGTATGGGGAACAAGATTAGGTAGACTATTTCATTTGAAACTTCACGGGAGTATTTCTAACGAGTATGTAAATGAGTAAACAAGTGTTTCAGGTTTTTTGCGAATTCAACCCCTAAAAGGGAGAAATGTGGTAACAAAGTCTGAAAATCAACATGAGTATGTTTCTTTGGTTTATCGGGTCGCTGATTACGAAAGCGCGGTAATGCCGCGAGTGTTATGGGCACTATTGCACCGGAAACGACAAGGGACGGTAGTAATTATGACTGTAGCTTTTAGGTTTAGTATTTGACTGTATTTTTTGAATTGAATGTACTGAATTTAGAAAAAAAATATCTTAAAAGTACGCTTGTAAAGTAGGTCTTGTTTGAACTCGGGTAGCTTATGAAATGTTAAAGCAGGCGCTATAATTTTGATGTCAATTTTTTGTGGAGCTACTGTACAAACAGCAACACACCTAACTGGCCATTAAAGACAGAGCAGAGAGAAAATGAAAGAGATAATTATATGTGTATTATAGTCCAGCAGTTATGTACATTTCACCTGGAAAGTAATCCAAACTCAACGGAACTTTAACGGGTTGTTTGGGGGAATACTAGGAAGACTCCTAAGTTTTCGACCTCGAGGACCCTGTGGAACTTTGCGGAGGGACAAAATAGTACATTGTTGCCCAGGTATAGAAAGTAAGCAATAGATGGACGAGTTAGTTCGCGGGCCGAGCCGCAGGTGAGGCCCGCGAAGATGCGAGTCCATCTATTGCACTTTCTACCGAGGCATTTACTATGTGCTTTTCACGCCTAATGTAAGGAAATAAAACAGGTTGAGTACACAGTTTAATTAAAAGTAATATTGATATTCGCATTAGGGCAGTTGTGGAATGACAAGGAAATGTTTTTTCCCGGAACATTTATATTAGTATTTTGTGTCATTTCGGCCGGTATGGAGTGTGATGCTGATGGGATATCATCGAATGATGCAGGATGAGGTGAATTTGACAGTAAGGTTTCCTTAGGTGTTGATGGTCCTGCTTTCGTGTCTGCTGATGTAGACGGACGAGCACATAAATTTATCGCCTCATTAATTTGGTGGTTGACTTTGACTTTATTTTCTACTGAGTCTGCTATGTATCCTTCTGCCACCTTATCCGATGCCCAACCGCCATGCCTTTTCAATGTGGTTGAATTGGCACCGGAGTCTGCTAGCAGAGTTGCCGAGGTTCTTCGAAAGCAGTGACCGGTGTAAGATTCAGCGTCCGGTAGCTTGAAATAGGCCGCAATCGTTTTTCGTATAGCACCAAGTTTATGCCGGCCTATAGGCTGCTTGGTACATTTACCATTAACATAATTTAGGAAAAATCTATCACATCCCGCGTTTTCCGGGCGGAGGTTTTGATATTTTTTGACAATTTCCAAAAATTCATCACGAATGATAAACGACCGATCAATTTTTGTTTTAGTGTTTTTCAGTTTGACCAAAATCATATCGTGGTGTTCTTCAATGTCATCGATTTTTATATTAATTAATTCAGCTGTCCTGCATGCCCCATTTACTCCAAATATAAAAATGACCTGTAATAATGATAATAATTTGGTTGTTACAAAATATATTAAGCAACGGAAAGGAAAAATAACCATCGGTCACGTTGTGAAATAACTTACCTTTGTTGCTAGAAACACTTCATCAGGTGCATCTCTCAAGAAACTTTCAACATTTTCCGCTGTCAAGACTTTTGATTTTTTTGATTGAAAGCCTTCTGATAGCCTTTTCAATAGAGTTAGTAACTTGGTGTAGTTTTTGATATTGATGTTGTGCTCCGTATTAAGCGTTGCCTTTAGCATTGAATAAATGCCCCATAAAGTGGAGGATTTATATTTTTTCGAGAGTTCATCAAAATACGTCAGCATTACACTTTCAGAGAAAGAGTTTGTTTTTTTATTTATTTGCCATGTCTTGAAATTTTCATACACTTTCTTATATTTATCTCGGGATTTAATGGGCAATAAATTTCGAATCACTGACTTTGCAGTGTTTTGAATTTCCGGCGGTGTAAGATCCATGTCCGTACTCGTGTCACTCATTGTTAGTTATTTTTATTTCAAATCGTACAGAATTATACACAATTATCTGAATGTTTGTTTCCGATCTAAAGAACAGACAGAAGAAATTTTCCTTCCCGCCTTTTCAAATTTTTTATTTATACTTTTTTTAAGCATGCAAAGGCGTTTTTCACATACTTAAATAAAAAACGCTTACAATCGCAAAAGTACACATTCATTGAGCGAATTTGACGTTTTAATTTTATAATTAAACGTACAAATGTAATTTTGCTCTAATAATTTTGTTATTTTCTGAACGAGTTACTAATGTCAAAAATAATCGACCAATAGCAGAGTAGAAAGTAAAAAAGGCCGCTAAACACTACACTTTACTTTGCAAATCTGCATTGTTTGACTGTTTTTGAATTGTACTACTAAGAACTACTTTCTACTCTCATTTCAATCCATCTTTGGCCATATTTCCGAGCAGTGGCGTGAAAACATAATTTTTTTTTCAGTTTTTTGGCTTATATCTCATAAACTAAGCACTTTTTGTATACACCTTGTATGGCAAAGTTAAAGAGCAATAAATTTCCTGAAAGTTAGTTGCCATACCAGATTTTCAGGCCAAATATTAACGAAGATACAGTCGAAAAAAGGTTATTAAAATTTACTAGTCTTATCTATTCCTTCACTAATCTAGAGCTGTGTATGGAACTACTCGTATTGTCCTGTGCCAAATAAATACAACGTTGGGGATAAGCCGTGCGAACTGATGGTAAAAAGATATCTCTCAAGATTTCCACATATTGAGCCGTATTCATCCTGCCACTCACTGCTGTGGGTTCCCCCGGACCCATGGAACTAATCCAACCCCAAATACCTAGACAAAATCTTCCACTTGTCTTCTTAGGCTACGAGTATGTGTTCCTTTCGACATATCGTTCATTATTTCGCCTGTATAGTATTTTGCGACCTTGCTTGTCCGATCTAAATGTTTTCTCGTCGATAAAAATGCCTACATTGTCTACACAATCGAAATTGTAGTGTTGCAGACAGAAGCGATTCGGTCATCTCTGTGTTGCTGAGTTAGCAATATTTTTCGGGCCGGTATACGATGCTGAAGTGCCCCTTTATTCAACCGACGTCGCACTGTTTGCATAGAAACCTGTAACAAGCATTCATCTACACTAGGGATTGCGGTACCGGTGCCTTTTTCATAACCGGTACTGACTCGGAACCGGGAATTCCCAGTTCTTTCGGTACTTTTCGGTACTGAGTAATTTTGTTCGAGATTTTGCTAATTTTCGCTATAATATAATGAACACTGCCGTCATCCCTCGCGTATGTTTTTTTTCTTTACGGGTTGTTATTCAAACCGCTCTTTTACAGTTAGCGATTTTCTTTTGGTCACATTTTCAATGGTTTAAGAGGCCTTATTCCCAAAACGCGTGAATTTCACGAAATGCTTCGTTATCTTCGAAGGCTTTGGCGAAAACACTTAGTTTTTTTAAAACAACTATTATGTTCATTTTGCATTGCATACAATATTTTTTTCATTTATTTATCTAGACGGCCATTGGAGCCAATATTACATTTGAACGAGTAAAATATGAAAAAAATTGGTTGTCTTTGCGGATTTTCCAGTTAGATGTACAGTTCATTTCAAAATTACGCAAAAAAAGGTAACAATTCTTATTAAATTTGAATAAAATTCAATTGAGTATATCATGTCTGAGACGGCCATGGAAATAAAAATCGTCATTCGTCTTGTGTACTAGACAAAATACCTTCTGATTATATGCCATTAATTTTTTCCACGAAAACCCTGTAAATATACTGCCCTGAAAAATATTACCATAGCAAAAGTTAAACTATATTTCTATTACGATAATAAAAATTTTGACCAACTTCTTTATTATAATTTTTTCTATAGTGGTAAATTTGAATTTAGTATGAATTTTTAATAATCACACTTCACAGTCACAGGGCACTTTCTGTGAGAATCGTATTTTTGGGCACTTAATATTTTTTAGGGAATAAGGAGCCTTAATAATAAAAATACTATACTACAACCTGTTATATTATTAAGTCAGTAATAATAGGGAAAGTAGAAAGTAAGTACATAACGAATAATAAAGAAGGTTTAAAGGCGAATTTAACCCCTAGTTACTGTTGGTGAATCGGAGTCTCATTGCAGAATTTCAACAGCTCAGCGTTGTATTTTTTCACGGACGAGTAGATAAAGAGTGTATTGACAATTTTATAATTGTCCTTATGGACAAGTGAAATGTGTAATAACTTTTTAAAAGTTTATTATTTTGCGTAAGTATGTTTTGGGCATTTGGTTGGAAGGCCTTTTTAAACGTTTTAGTGTTGACTAAGACACCTGTAACCTTTGCTTTCGGGCGACTTTTCGTCGTTTGCTTCGGACGTTTCTCATCAGATTCGGACAACGTTTACTGTGACCAGTTTCGACGCTTGAGCCAAGTTTTTTTTTATTTTTTTGTAGAATCCGTTTCCGTGAAGCTTTGCCGAAGTTTTCTCTTCATGATTGCCCATCACGTCCTCGATGGGACGTACCTAAGGGTAATTTGGCGGATTCATATTCTTAGCAGCATGACGCACGTCGTGGGTTTCCATACACTCTCTGATGCAGGGGGCACAGTGGCAACTAGCCAAATCGGGCCAAAATAAAGTAGAGCCCCTGTGGCATCTAATTAGTGACAAAATTCATTTTGTCCACACTTCTTTATGTAAAGATTGGCAGTCATCGTGGAAGTAGTGACGAACGCCGTAGATTTCATACTGCATTCGCATATTACCTACCACACATTGTCTTAGATCCAAATTTTTCGGAAAAAATTGACGTTTTGTTCTCATTCAGGTGTTCTCCTTTGCGAATAGTAGAGTACTACAGGCCCGGTAGAACAAAAAATCCAGTTTGAAGGGGTTTTCGTCACTTAGAATTATGCACTGTTAATTTTTAAGTAAAACTGTGTCATATAAATTTCGAAGACGGTGTTTAACTTTTGCAGCCTATTTTGGAGTTGGTTTGGCTTCCGTTGCTTCCGAGGGCTACCCAGTCGTTGCGATTCTTGGCCCTTTGAACCATTCCTACAGAAGTTCTCTACTTTTTTCCACATATCTTATTGAAGCAGTGAGTGAGTTTTTGATTTTTCGATGTATCTGAGTCGATATTGCGATTATTCGAGCCAGTTTTTCGACGATTTTTCGACTTGTCATTAAAAGAGAAGTCTTACCCAAACTTTTTAATGCAATTTAAAGCGCAGAAACACACACCCTCACGATTTTAGCGATCTTTCTCATGGACATATACCGTTTTCTCGTATGTATTTGTCCAAGAGTATTTTTCGTTGCTCCTGTGTATGGCCTCTCAGTTTATGAAATCAAAAGTGATCCGAAAAAATAATTCTATTAATTGATTTAACATCATATCATCTACAACATAATAAATAATTTATGTTTTTTAAAGCAAATAAAACAAGAATGACGGCTTGTTTGCAGTTGTCCTTATAATTGTCAATACAGTCTTTAGTACTACGTATGTACCGAAAATCCGACGGAGGAAGCGGTTCATGTAGACTTGAAGCCTGCGTGAGATATCTTTTGTGACTTTCCACGTCTCATACCCATATAGCAACACGGTTTTACCGTTTGAACACTTCCACATCCTCTGCGCCAAAAGCAACGGCAAGATACTTGCACCAAATTTCCTGGATTTTCCAGCTGTTCACTTCCCGTCGTCATTGCTTCTCTTCGAAGATCGCCAAATTTGGCTTGCATCTTGCATATCAGCGCGTGTGTGGCCTTAGCAGGAAAAGGTCATTGGTAAAGTTCAAATCTTCTAAAATCTTTGAGAGGCCTCAGCCCATGGCGCGGCGTAACGCGCGACGAAAGCAAAACGTTGCTTTCGTGTGATGCCATCAAGGGCAACAAGGAAAAGGAGGTAGAGAAGACCCCTTGTCGCACACCCCCATTCACGAGAATATCCTCCGAAACAAGGCTACGAGGTCACGCTATAAGAATATTTCTTAGATTGCGTCTATGAGGTTGGAATTTTTTTAGGGAATACCAATATCATGCTGACGGCCCCAGATACAAGCCCACCTTAGCGTATCAAAGGCTTTTTCGAAATCTTAATCTATGTTTGACATTAGAAAGCTGCCTTGATTCATGTAATTATTTTAAGCCGGGTCTTGAGTTAATGGAGTTAAAATGATAAGCTTTTGACAAATACCAAATGACTTTAAAGACAACTGCACGCCTAGCATAACTTGACGTGTGATGCGACAGTTCATACTTCAAGCGCGACTCGAAGTATGGAGTGACAGGCGACAACGTAAGATATGCTAGCTGGCCTGACTTTTGACTATTTTTTTGGTTCTTTAAACACATCGACATAACAATATCTACACACGTACACATAGAGATACCGTCACGTTACATGTGACGTGACACTTACACTATACACGTTGATATACAACTTGTAAATTTTATACGGGCCTATACTTTATCCACCTATAGTATCCAGCAATAGGACTCATATAGTATAATCATTTTGTTAAATTGTGTTATTAATTATGTGTAACGACTTTTTTAAGTCCTACCGGGCACCAATGTACGCTATCCAACTGATTTAAAACTGACATAACTGACATAACGCATCGGTAAGTTAATTGTCATGGATGCAATACATTACGGGCTGAATTATTATGTATGAAAAAAATTCACAGATTTCGTGCCTCACACGACTATCGAGCACATTGGAAATGAATCTACGGAATTCGAAAAAATATTGTCGCTGAGCGACGAGAAAGGCGGGATAAGGAAAAGGTTATAAAATAAAACTACGACGTTGAATGATAATTATTTTATTTTTAGATTAACATAAGTATCCTGGACATAACGCCTGTGAACCAGAGTTGGACAAAAATTAACGTGATTGAAACTAAAGTTAAAAATGAGAACGTTACTCATAATCATATGAACATGATTACGAATTCAATCATGAGCTTTCTAATCTGATTGACCACCGACATGAGTAAATCATGTCGATTTTTAGTTTCACTCATGATTAGCTGAAGTGATTACATTAGTAAGACAGAATGCTTAGTTAAACTAACGATTTAGTTGATGAGATGATTAGATTTTGATTAGATTTTGCGTAGCTACTAGCTCCTTCACTTTTTTCCCTGACGAAACAGAGGCGGTACGTAGGTGAGTATAATATACATTTAGGATAAATGGCTATTTGTGACAATATTTCTAAAGGTATCATTTGGCGGTTGGCGCTTACGTCTTAAGTTGTATAGTGCAGATTCAATATTGAGCAATAAAAGCGTAAATGCCAGTGGCAAATGTTACCCTTACCAAAATATCGACAATTTTTTTGTTAGTTTTTGGTATGAGTGTACAAATGAATGCTCCCATTTAACTTTGAAACGGCCTGTTCGGTTTTATTGCGGTTTTCGGCTACCGTTAAGGCAGCTATCACACAGCTGCGGTTTCCACATGCGCTTTTCATTTTCATGTATTATCATTCTCATTCTCATTTTAATTTAGGATAATGATAATTTCTACATATGTATCTGGTTCAATATGTGCAAAAACAAACGCCTTATTCTAGTAATAATATAAATCAGCTTAAGAACACTCTAATCATACATTCGTCAATCACATTGAACAAGTTAGTTGATTAGCGTTAATTTAGTTTCAATCAGCGCCCGTCGTTAATGATTTACTTATGGCGAAATTACTTGATTGTTTTGTGTTATGATTTAATCAGCGATTACTCAATCAGCGATGATTAGTAATCAATCACCGATTTTAATCAAGTGTGCCCAACTCTGCTGTGAACAAACAAATTGAAAAATTTCCACACGCATATCGAAGTTTGAATAATTGTCGCCGTGGCGTCTAAGTATACATATTTCATTTTTAGATTAATAAGCAGGATATAATAATGTTCAAAGTACAAGAAAATTATTACATTACAAATCCGTAGTCAACTCGAGAAATGGTAGCCACATAGCTAAATAATTTTTAAGAACAGACTTCTTCAATGGAGGAAGCCGGTGAAGGATTATTGTAGATGGTGCACTGTATACAATGAAATAACTTGCTTAACAAACACAGCGAAGAGGACAAATCGTCAAACGTGAACTATGCGTCGTTGAAGAATTCCTTTCTCATTTTACATTTCACATGTTTATGGCATCAGCCGCAGTTCCACTTCCACAATATGTCACTGTTTTCAATGAAAATGCTTGATTTGTTGATTTAAATACAAAAATCACTTTATGTATGCCTTTAAGATTTGAGAAGTTTCCTCGATTCCTCCTGGATCCCATCATCAGAACTTGAGCTTGACGAAAATTTGTCCTGAGAATCTAACTTGCTTAACAAACACAGCGAAGAGGACAAATTGCCAAACGTGAACTATGCGTCGTTGAAGAGTTCCGCTCTGATCATCATCAGCAGTTCCACTTCATCAAATGTCACTCTTTTGAATGAAAATGCTTGATTTGTTGATAAAAATACAAAAATCACTATGTGTATGCCTTTAAGATTTGAGGAGTTCCCTCGATTCCTCATGTATCCCATCATCAGAACTTGAGCTTGACGAAAATTTGTCCTGACAATCTAACTTGCTTAACAAACACAGCGAAGAGGCCAAATCGCCAAACGTGAACTATGCGTCGTTGAAGAGTTCCGCTCTGATCATCCTCAGCAGTTCCACTTCATCAAATGTCACTCTTTTGAATGAAAATGCTTGATTTGTTGATAAAAATACAAAAATCACTATGTGTATGCCTTTAAGATTTGAGGAGTTCCCTCGCTTCCTCATGTATCCCATCATCAGAACTTGAGGTTGACGAAAATTTGTCCTGACAATCTAACTTGCTTAACAACACATCGTAGAGGAGAAATCGCCAAACGTGAATTATGCGTCGTTGAAGAGTTCCGTTCTGATCATCATCAGCAGTTCCACTTCATCAAATGTCACTCTTTTGAATGAAAATGCTTGATTTGTTGATTAAAATACAAAAATCACTATGTGTTTGCCTTTAAGATTTGAGGAGTTCCCTCGATTCCTCATGGATCCCATCATCAGAACTTGAGCTTGGCGAAAAGTTGTCCTGACAATTTTACTTGCTTAACAAACACCGATGTGTGTTCGATAAGAGGAGGAATCGCCAAACGTGATCTCCCTTCTGATCATCATCAGCAGTTCCGCTTAATCAAATGTCACTGTTTTGAATGAAAATGATAGATTTGTTGATAAAAATCACTACATGTATGCCATTAACATTTGAGGAGTTCCCTCGATTCCTCATGAATCCTCATCAGATTGACAAAAACGGGACCAATATATACTTAAAATAAAAATAAAAAATTTCAAAATCGGTATAGACATGACGGAGTTATGGAGTAACAAACATAAAAAAAAACAAAATAAATAAAAAACATACACGCCGAATTGAGAACCTCCTCTTTTGAAATCTTGAAGCCAGTTAAAAAAAAAATGTGAAAAATGTCGTTCTGACTTTTTTCAAAAAGGTTAGGCTACAGGGCAGACCCTTAACCCTATTGTCTTTTTTTAGGCTTAAATTGTGGCTGACTAAATTGTCCAGAGGAGTTCTTCTCAAATTTTTGATATCATTCTTCGTTTCCAAAATATCGAACGCCAAAATCAAAAATTTGGAAAAAATTGATTTATTTTTTCACTATTCCGGCCATAACTTTTTCTTTTTTGATTTTCTCGAAAAATTCTTTTTGCACCTTACAGCTTTCGTAAATATGAGTCTTTTGAGCCATTTTTGAATATCATATCATTACAACTTTCCGAGGTATAAGGGGATCGCACTTTTTCGTGAAATCGGGGCCTATACTGGAACGAACGAAAAGACATTTCCAATGTCAAAAGACATTTCTAATGTCAAAAATATCCGTATTTTCATAAAGAAATAAATGTAAATAGGTTCCCTAGGTCCAATACTAATCGCCAGTACAATATACGCCCGTATAAAATTTATACACTGTATAAGAAGCGACTGAACGAAGAGTAATGTGATCAGACAAAAACTGAAGGAAATGTGTGAAAAATGATAGTTAGGATTTTGGCTTTAAAATAATATAGTTAGTCAATCGCATTGATGTTTCACAAATAATTACAACAAACAATGATCCATACAATTTCATAGGTCATTACACAATAATATCACTGGAAAATTTCACACTACGTGTAAAAAAAATCCTTCCTCCCCAGTACCGAAAAGAACCGAGAACCGAGATTTTCATTTGTCGGTACCGGTTCTGACTGAGTTGCAAATTCCCGGGATTTCCCGGTACTTTCGGTTCCGGGAATTCCCGGGACCATTCCCTAATCTATACATATATTAAAGCTGAAGAGGGTCGAAAGTCTGTACATGGAAGATAATCGAAAAAAAGTTGGCTGGGGATACTTAGAATCGATAACAGAACACGTTCCAACAATTTTTAGAATTTTTGTCTGTTTATCTGTTAGTCTGTTTATCTGTTTGTCTGTTTATTTGACCGCGCGTCACGTGAAAACGGCTGAACGGATTTCGTATAGAGATAGTTTGAGTCCCGGGAAAGGATAATGTATAGTTTTAATCCCGAAAATCAACCCTGGTGGGGCTGAAAATGGGGTTGAAAGTTTGTATGGAGAATTTTTAACCGCTGAAACCAGTAACGTAACATCAGTGTATTATCTGGTAAAAACGTATGAAAATTCATTACCTACGGTAACGTAATGAAAATCCGCTCCCTCCTACCCCGACCGCCGGCACGCATGGTTTCAATGGATTTTAAAAATGTGTGTAGGTAAAGCAGTGTATGCTTCTGTACATAATTAGGCCTTATTACGTAACAGTTACATAAACTACTATTTATCTCTTTTTAGGGTTCCGTAGTTGCTAGGAACCCTTATAGTTTCGCCATGTCCGTCCGTCTGTCCACGGTCTAGCTCAGTTACTGTTCGCACTAGAAAGCTGAAATTTGGTGAGGCCTGATAAGAACTTTCAATAAAAACTATATTGAATAAAATCGGTTCAGCCGTTTTTGACTTATCAGTCAAAATCGCATAGTCAAAGGATGCGCCGGATAGTAAACTGACGTAAGCGCCGCCAAATATCCCTTAATAAACGACCTTTCTTCTTCTTCTTCTTGTTAGGGGCTATGTAAGGCTCCCAAGCCTATGTATCACTGCGACCATCACTGATCTATTGTGATCGCCACCTACTACAACTCTCGGTCTAACCCTGCAACTTCAAACAGTTCCAGGATCCTTTTGATCTCGAGAGACTTTAACTCCTCCGGGCGTAGTATGTGCCTACCCAGAATTAAGTTACGAGTACGCATTAGGGAAGGGCAATCTGCGAGGATGTGCAAGGGCGTCTCCTCTGTCTCCATACAGAGTCTGCACCGCCCAGTGTCACGTTTCCCCATAGTGTGCATGTGCTTGCTTAGGCCGCAGTGCCCAGTAAGCACCCTTACCAAAAGGCGTTCTTAGACGCCTTTTTGCTGAAGGCCTTGATAAGCGCTTTGGAATGGTTCATACCTGGTGTTTTCCTCCAGAGTTGAATGGTTTTATATTGACAGTAGGTCTTCAGGGTGAGCCTCGTTAGGCTTTTGGGGATGCCACAAAAAGGCTCAGGACTGTAGTGAGTCCCCTTGGCCCCCGCTCGTGCAAGTTCGTCGGCTTTTTCATTTCCTGCAATACCCGCATGCCCCGGGACCCAACGCAAAACGACCTTGTTCCTGGCTCCAAGGTCGTTTAGTAATTGCCTGCAGTTCTCAACCAGCCTAGACGTCGTGTCATCTGAGGTTAGGGCCAAGAGTGCCGCCTGGCTATCCGAATGGATATAAATGGTATTGTTGACGTAGTTACGTTGCAGGTTGGTTGACGTACATTCTAAGATGGTGTACACCTCTGTCTGGAATATAGACCAGTATCTTCCTAGATTTAGACTGATGGCCTTTCTAGGTGCCTCGCCATATATTCCGCAGCCTACGTCAGATCCGGATTTGGAGCCATCAGTGTACCACCTGAGGCTTCCTTCTTTCCACTTGATTTGACTGTTTGACCAGTCCTCCCTTCTGGGGAGTTCCACTGAATAGATTTTCTGTGGACAAAACTTGGGGGCATAGTGTCCGATGGCATCCCCAGAACAGGAATATCGTGCACTGATTCATTGAATAGTCTCAGGGCATTTGATAGCCAAACTCCTCTCCTTGCAGCCGCTATTCTGAGTATACTGGACTTCGCCTCCAACTCCAGGTGAAGGTGAAGGGGCGGTAGATTTAGTATGGCCTTTAGGGCTGCCGTAGGGGAGGATGACAGCTCCAGTAGCGATGACACAGGCAGTTCTTTGCAGGCTGCCGAGCTTCGCCACTGTTACCTTTTGATAAAATATTGTTTCAAAGACATCGATCGGAATATCATGTAAACCTGTGAAATGAGTAATTACTTGGGTTTTTCCTATGAGTAATAGTCCAATCTAAGCTAACCCAAATTCAAAAGCTGTCACTCCTTCAAAATGATCGCGTGTCTCTTTTGCACTCGTGGAATGTTCATATACGTGTTGGTTTCTCTTTTGCGCACTTCGTTTATCTTTTAGCGGCAAGCGCCATTTTATATCTATGGGATGACTGGATATTATTTGTTTTTCGTGCATACAAAAAGTTTTGAGTTTGTTTTGAATAAACCTTCTTACTGATTTACTCTGCTAATAAAGCTGAACATTTTTTATTAATAACAGAACTTAGTGTCTTTTTCAAAACACTTACATAGTCAATTAAAATCCCCTGGAGAACTTTTACCAGTGTAGGTACATAAAAATCATCCAGGACCACTAGGTTGAATTCCTAAAATGTTGGATTTGAAAAAAGTTGAATTTGCAGCATGTTGAGTTAAAATGTTGAATTTGCATAATGTTGAGTTCTCTTTATGTCCAAATTGCATAAAGTTGAATTTGCAGCTTGTTGAATCCTAAAATGTTGAATTTGCAGAAAGTTGATTTTGCGGTATGTTGAATCCTAAAATGTTGAATTTGCATAAAATTGAATTTGCGGTACCTATAGAGTTTAGCAAAGGTCCCGAGCGATTCCTTTAACAGCTGATAGAGTTAATGTACCTAAGTACCTACGATACAAGTGAAAAAATTTCGTAATTCGAAAAAAGTCACTTTGTAGGTGCATTTTCGATCAACTGTTCCATACAAGGTAAAAACCGGCCAAGAGCGTGTCGGGCCACGCTCAGTGTAGGGTTCCGTAGTTTCTCGTCCGTCCCAATAAGTGTCTCCAGTGGAGACTGTCCACTTAAGAATTAAAAAACAATTCAACAATTTAGTAGCTGATACCCGTCCCGACCCCATCAACTCAGGAAAAATCTTAACAGCGCGAAGTACAGCGCCATCTCTCGGGAAATTGCGTTACTAATTTATACAAACTAGACGGGTTATGTATGTTGGGTTTTCGGTGGTAATTTTGGATTGCATGAACCGATTTTAATAATTATTTTTTTATGTGATAGAAAATACGTTCAAGATAATAAAATATGTAAACTAAGATAAAAAAAATGCTTGCATATACTGTTAAATTACAAACTTAATTCAGAAATTATTTTGTACAACAATTCAAAAACTGTTCAACCCATCAAGTTCAAAATAATTTTCCTAGAAAGTCTTTATAAAGTTCTACTTTTGAGATTTTTTTCATATTTTTTAAACATATGGTTCAAAAGTTAGAGGGGGGAGACACATTCTTTTTTACTTTTGGAGCGATTATTTCCGAAAATATTAACATTATCAAAAAAATATTCTAGTAAACCCCTATTCATTTTTAAATACCTATCCAACAATATATAACACGTTAGGGTTGAACTGAAAAAAAAAATCGCTCCCCACTTTACGTGTAGGGGGGGTACTTTTAAGTGTAAATATATGGAAATCATCTTGAGACAAAATTTTTTCTCCTATTAGGATCGAAAAAACTCGCGATTCTAAGTAGAAATCATATAAAATACCCATGTTGAATAACCTGCAGGAACAGAAGGCTGAATTCCTAAAATGTTGAAATCCCGAAATGTTGACTTTCACTTCAACAAAGCCGTCTGGCGAAAGGCAAAAGAAATTGAAATGGTAAAAATCCGAAGACTGATGATAGGAGTGCAAGAAATATTGTAAGAATTTGCTCTAATTTTGTTTTACTTCCACCCACTTCTATGTCACAAGCATGGATTGCCATTCAAAATGCTGCACCGACTACAACAAAAATGAAGTTATTTTTTAAATACTTTAAGGATACATGGTATAACAGCGACCACAGTTTGATAAGTTGTGCAGGAGACACTCATCGCACTACAAACAGTTGTGAGGGTTACCACAGTCGAATTAATTCAAGATTCAAACTGGTACTTGGTGTTCAACACACTTATAAAAGAAATGCAACATTACGACAGGAAAATCGAACGGTGTTCGTGCCTTTTAAAAAGAACAGGCGTATAAGAGATATCCTTTTTGATAAAAAATATTTACATTTATTGAAAAAGCTGGAAAGAAAAACAGTATCACCTATAAATTTCCTCAGAAAAATAATTTTTATTAAATTGAAACTAGGTTTTAAGAAGTGAACAAGATATGCAAGAGTATATTTAATTTGTTATTGTTTATTGTAAGTTGGTTTTAAGGAGTAAGGATGTTTTGTTTTTTTTTGTTTGATTTACTAGGTTTCAATAAACCCCATAAGTAAACCTTTTTTCTGTATTTTTTGTTGTATTTTTGACGTCCGCACCATGTCCGACACCCGTTGACATTTGTAACATGAACTTTCTACAATTAGCTAAATAAAGTTTTTTGAAGTCGTTTACTATCCTAAATGATTCCAGCCGCCTTTTATTGCAGTGAGCTAGCATTCTAGTTGGACGTAGTACTTACCTATTATAGTCTGGCAAACAAAAAGCGCAGTACGTAACAACGGAGTATACTATATCCCTCCCTTTTTTAGTGGTTAGAGTACTAGCATAAGAAAGAGACAGTATGATTCATCCAGTCTATGCTTGAAGTCGGACAGTCTCTGGCCAGACTATATATGCCTATATGCCTAATGAGCTCTATGGTATTGTTTTATTCAATGTCAACACTACTGTCAATAAATGCTCGATCTTATCTTACTCCAAGGAAACTGAGTTCAATTTATATTACTGATTTTGATTCTGTAGTGAGTATCTTGAGAACAAGAAGGTAAAATGAATGGTTACGACGAGAAAATCGCACCTCCACTTCACCAAGACATTCGTCCACTATTGAAAGCATGTGATAATCCTGATCATTGCATTTTTAGAGGTTGCAATAATCGTATTTTATTACCGATTCCTGATATGACAACAACTAATCTTCTTATTGTGTACAACTTTTACATTCCACCAAGAAGTCGTGCCTGCTCTGAACATTTAGAGCAGCGTGGAATTTGGTCGCAATTAGTAGATTACGGAGAAAATCTTACCCAAGATTTTACTCAAGAACATGTAGAAGATATGATCCGAATTGTTAAAGTACCTTTGATGGTCATGAATTTCAGTCTTCAGACTTTATTTAACCCATTGCTGTAACGAGGAACGAATTTTAACTAAGCACTAGATGTAGTACAGTACCTACTAAATAAAAGCGGCATTAAACAGGAGTATGTTTTATTTACTTCATGTCTTACATTTCAAAATTAGCTTGGCATTATGCTTCGAAAAGGCTCACCAGTGGAGTCTTGGAACTTAAATATGCCCCGAAGCTATACAGCAGTACCAAAATTCCTGAACAATACGTCAACAACCGACAAGGTCAATACCCTGATTGCTATGAAAGCGGAAAATAATCGAAACTCAATTTTTTAGGGTTCCGTAGTCAACTAGGAACCCTTATAGTTTCGCCATGTCTGTCTGTCCGTCCGTCCGTCCGTCCGTCCGTCCGCGGATAATCTCAGTGACCGTAAGCACTAGAAAGTGGAAAAAAATGTTTTATTAGGGTACCCCCCCTACACGTAAAGTGGGGAGCGATTTTTTTTTCAGTTCAACCCTAACGTGTTATATATTGTTGGATAGGTATTTAAAAAAACCGGCCAAGTGCGAGTCGGACTCGCGCCGAGGGTTCCGTGCAAACCTATAACAAGCAAAAGTTGTAGTATGTTTATTACTAATTTCAATTTAATACCTCTACGCGTTTACAAGGAAAAAGGTAGTAAGTTTAAAATTTAAAAAAATATTTTTTGTATGATTTTACTAAAAATGTCTACTTTTCGTAATTTTTCTTTGTTTGTGCTATATGAAGTTTCTTCGTGCCAACTTTCAAGTTTCTGAGTTTACGGGAAGTACCCTTTTGGTTTTGAGTTTCTTGCGAGTACTCAGCAATTTTAGTCGCATATTTTGAAACTATTTCTTTTGATTGCGTTGACATAAAAGTTTGGTTTTGCTACATCTGAAAGGTCCCAACTTTCCCGAAGAAAGGTTGAGGGAGGCGATGGCTGAGATATGCGTCATACTCGTGAACGGGTGCTGTTCGTGGAGACAGGTCTGTTTAGGCAAACTGGGGCAACACATTTACGTAACTTTTTATTGATCATATTTAATTTCAATTTAATTGGCTTTAGACACAACATTCGGTGCTTGATTATCCATATTTTTTATTATTATATAGAATATATAGATCAAGACACTTGGAGACCTTATACATCTCTAAGGATAATTTAGAAATAGTATGTTTATTGTATACTAGAATCACTTACTTTTTTTTTATTTAAATTCAAAATTATTTTGTTTCTAACTGTCGATGATGGATTATTATAGAGATAATGTCAAAAATGTATTTTCTTAACATTTTTTTTCAATCTCTTATATCTCCTAATCCATAGCAGCTAAAGCATCGAAACAAAATCACAGAAACGTAGTTTTAGTGGGAGTATACCCTATAATTTTATTAATATTTTATACGTGAAAAATAAAAGAAATAAATGTCAATTTATTTTTTGACAACTCTTTCCAACACGTTTTTTTGAAAGTACAATTATGAAAAAAATCATATAAATTGCTTATAGTATTAGCTACTAGCATACAAAAAATCAATTGATTATATTTGGTGCAACATACTGTAAAAAAAAACTAACGAAAGTATTCAAGTATCAAGAGCAGGCTTCTGAACTGAAAGTTCGTTTTTAAGTTTTATGTTTGTTGCAACAAAGGGTGTATTGTTTTTAATTTGACGTATGACTGTCAAAAAAGGTCACTGAACTACTGCTGTGTTAGCATTTGTAACTAATTTTACTAACTACTAAATCAAAGAAACGACGGATGTGCTATATGTTTATTATTTTAGAAACAAAATTAATTGGTTTCATTATAGTACACGTATTAACATAACGAATTAAATAACTCATTAGAGCAGATATCACAATATAAGTCACTTAGATAATGACTATCGTAATATTCGTCGTCCCAGGTATAGTACAATGTTATCCTGCAGTCATCGCAATATCCTTTTAACATAATATTTTCGTCAGAGAGCGATATCTCAATATCTGGTAAAGACTGTAAAAACAGTTCGTTAAAAACGAACTTTCAGTTCAGAAGCCTACTCTTGATACTTGAATACTTTCGTTAGTTTTTTTTTTCAGTATGTTGCACCAAATATAATCAATTGATTTTTTGTATGCTAGTAGCTAATACTATAAGCAATTTACATGATTTTTTCCATAATTGTACTTTCAAAAAAACGACGAAAGAACTGTCAAAAAATAAATTGACATTTATTTCTTTTATTTTTCACGTATAAAATATTAATAAAATTATAGGGTATACTCCCACTAAAACTACGTTTCTGTGATTTTGTTTCGATGCTTTAGCTGCTATGGATTAGGAGATATAAGAGTTTGAGAAAAAATGTTAAGAAAATACATTTTTGACAATATCTCTGTGACAGTTCAAGATAGAGGGCTGAAAGTTGGAGTGGTTACTAGTTATGAGGCGACAAACAATTGACATTTACCAATTCAACTATTCCTCACAGGGGCCACACGTCCTTCCTTAGCCTGCTAAACCCTTTATTTAGAAGACACAGTTCAGGTAAGAAAGTATATCAAACTTGTATGTAATTCATTTTCAATAGTCAGATTTGGACTCATCTTTTTTCTTTGGTATTTTTCTTAAACTATAACCTATTGTTGGTTAATCTAACCTTGGTTTGATATGTTTTCTGTTAGAACAACGCACTTATATGTATTGTTTAGTTTTGATGTACTGTTGTTTTGAAAAAATAAGTCCCGCCGAGTTTCTTGCCGGACATAATTCTTCTCGGGTCAGAGGTGTAGGGTTAGAACCGGTGTAGTTTGATTTTTTTTTTCTCATTTTTACTTTGACGTGTAAAAGTGCCCTTGTGGCCTACTTACTGAATAAATGTTTGAGTTTGAGTCCTATAGCCCTGAGTATTTGACATGAATTTCAATTTAATACCTCCACGCGTTTACGAGGAAAAAGGTAGTAAGTTTAAAATAAAAAAAAAATATTTTTTGTATGATTTTACTAAAAATGTCTACTTTTTGTAATTTTTCCATTGTCTATACTATATGACGTTGCTTCGTGCAAAAGTTTCTGAGTTCCCGGGAAGTAACCCGCAGGTTTTGCGAGTGCCGATAAACTCTAAAATTTGCAGCATAAACGACTGTATATTTTGATTGCGTTGGCTTTTAAGTTTGATTTTTTCACAGCTCCAAGGGACAATAGACCTGAGTATTTGATATAAATTTCAGCTTGATACCTCCACGCGTTTTTGAGAAAAATGGTCTTGACAGACAGACAGACAGACAGACAGACAGACAGACAGACGGACAACAAAGTGATCCTATAAGGGTTCCGTTTTTTCCTTTCTAGGTACGGAACCCTAAAAATGAATAGGGGTTTACTAGAGTATTTTTTTGATAATGTTAATATTTTCATCATTTTTTGATAATGTCAACCTAGTGGTCCTGGATAATAAAAATAATAAGAAAAAAAAAGCAGTGCCAGAGTTGGTGGCACACTATATATACGGGCATATTTTTTCCAGGCAATGTCCGACAGTTGTCTTATTATGCTTTAATTGCAATATGGATCTGTTTATACGATCATTATTCTCAATGACCGAGATGAGTGACCTCTTTTTGGCTGTGAAGTTTCTGATGATACGCGAAATAGATACACCATTAAATTTAGCATCATTCAATAGGACTGTCAGCAGATGGGGAATGGTTGGATGTGATCTCCCAAAGTATCTTTTAAATTTCGAATTCCAGCCTTCCGCATGATAAGTCATTCTATATTCTTCTTTTTCACAACTCCACACATAGCGAAATTCGGATCGATTGATCCAGTTTTTACGAATGTAGTTATTGATTTTCTTCATGTATCGGTTACTGGGACTTTCCTTCAGAACATAATTCCATACATTATCTATTTTCTCTATCGGTATTATGGCGAGTCCAGCACAGAGGCTCACATGCCGATTATTTACACCTTTGATGTTTTCTTAATTCCAATACTGGCTGCCTTTCGTTTTAACGATTTATAGAAATGATAAAAGCAGCCTTTAATTTCTACTTCAGGAAATACTGATTTTATTGCATTTCTAGAGGCATTTTCAAAATCGAACGTACATTTTGCTGGGTTCCATTCTGGTAGTTTGGCTTTTATAAGTTGAAGTAATTTTTCATAGGTATGTTGCTTTTTATTGGTTAGTAAAGCATAAACAAGAGGTACAGTACAGTGTTGGCTATCTGATCGGTACTGGTTAAATCGCCATGAATAATGTAGAGCTGCTTAAATGGTGGACAGTATTTAAACGTTCCATCAGCAAAAAAAATCTTTATCATTTTCATCCTCTTCCTCGCCATATTATTATTCTATCCTCTTCATTATAATCCTCTAAAAGAAATGAAAATTTGCAGGAGCAACCACCTCAAAGGCATCTCTGAACACACTTTTAGTTAATACCTTGAGTTTTTTTCCTTGCCCCGTATAAACCGTTCTTGATATTTGATAGTTGTGGCAGTGGCTCTACTAAATTTATACCTTTATTTTGCAATTTACAAATAGTATCATGATATTGCTTTGGAATAGGATGTACATTTTGTGACACAGTTTTCCGCAATAAGTCAATCTCTTTATCCACGATGTTTTTATTGAAATTTGGAACGCAATTGTCCATGTGCCGAACATGTTAAACTACTTTATTTGAATGAACCGTTACGCTGCCATTACACGTTTTGTAGTTAGCACAAGCCCAAAATTGTGATTCGTTCTTGAAGAGTTTTCCTCGGTGATATTTATGACCATTGTAAAGTAGCACTTGCCCCCCTCTTTTAGACGTAATATACATTGTCATGTCTATTAATATTTTGAATTTTACATAACCAGTACAACACTTATAACATTTTTTTAATTTACAAATAAATGATATTTATTATAGTTATATAACGTTCTAAAAAATAATAATTTTTTGAGTGTTTTTCCTCTCCGCAGAGCTTTTTTTTTTAGTTTAGATTTTTACTTTTTTATTATCAAAAATGAATTCTGCATGTCTGTTTTATACGGAAATGATACCACACAACCCCTAGCAGTCTTAACCAGAGAGTAATAACATATTGCACGGGACCCCTGATTTTGACGTGAAGGACCAAAAATTTTATATATGACCTCCAATACTTAGTACTAAAAATATTCATCGTGGGGCAGTCTATCCATGGCCAAAAACTCACAACTTTTACTCGATACGCACATTTTTATTCAAATTCAAGCTCTGCTATAAACCTCCTAGCGACTGCGTTCCATGTTTTTTTGAAGTCCACTTAGCTATCCGTCAAGTGAAGAAGGGTGCAGCCTTCTTGAGCAGGTATCGCTTGACCAATACCTCTCTATCGGACGAAGTTCTGGGCAATATGGTGGGTTGATATTATTCGGTAGGTACATATTTTCCTTCTCAAGTTTTAAAAGTAGCTTTAGCATAGTGTGCAGAAAATTGGAGGGCGAACATATTTCCAGTACAAAGGGCAAAATTCGCTTTTTCAGGTACTCTTGCTGGTAGATATCTCCGTTTATCGTACCGGTATTGTAAAAGCTCGGCTTGCCAAACCTATTGGGCGATTTATTCAAAAGCCGCGCATTTATCTAGTGTAGAATGTCTTTGCCAGCGATACACTGTATATAACTGGGGTCCCGGTACAGTTCTCGTATATTTTGTTAACATAGGTTTCGTCATCAATTAAAATGCATCTGTCGCGATTTTTAGCAAAGAACTTTCTTAATGCTTTTGCTCGAGATTTCGCTTGTTCTTGCTGGAGGGCGATCAGTTTCGGGATTTTCTGTTTAATCCTTGTCTGTGAATTGTTTCGGTTTTTGTCATTTTTTCCTACGGAGGTCTTTAAAGTTTTAGCTACATCTTGAGTAGACTCCGAAGGATTTTGAAAATAAGTGTGGCAACACACGTGGATCGTCCATATGCGGGACGAGACGCGCGGGGCGCGAGCGTCCATGTATGTTCCTGCCCCCTCCTTCACTCACTCCTATTTGTGCATCCATATTGTGGATTTTAATTAATGGGTCACCACCTTCCATATTGAGCGTGCCCAACCGACTGGGGCCTTCAGTTCGCACAGAAGTAACTATTGCCATGTCCAATTTCGCTTTTGCGCAGCCTTTTCTACTACCTCGACCTGGTAGATCACTTAGCATATTTAACTCTACATACGTTTTTAACACTTTACGAACAACATCTTTAGTACGTTGTACCTTTTTGCGAGTTGTCGCATGGAAATCCCCTGTTCTATGCAGTATGAAACTACAATTAATTTCCAAATATTTTCATTTATCTCTGGCATGTTGATTGAATCAAGTCAATGACCTTAAATGTGTATGTTTCTTAAACTTGACTATATCTATGTTCAAATTACTCGTATTGCCATAACAAAATATTCCTATACAATTAATAAGGCCCAGATTGAGGCTATTTCTTTCGTTAACAAGCCTTACTAAGCCATTCTAAGAGGAGGCCCTTTTGCGGAATGTTCGTTTTACTACCATGCCTTTTTGAAATATAAAGCTTTCTGCATCTGTGGTCGTCTTGCGGTCTAGTCCTTTTGATACCGACCTCTAAGGTATTTTGTTTGTACCTATCTGAGCTGTCTACAGTGTCTATGTATGTACCTAAAGTCAAGATCTTAAATAAAAATACTTTGACAAAGTAATAGTTGTCTGGAAGAAAGGTTGTCTGGAAGAAAAGGTTGTCTGGAAGAAATCGCTCATTAGCGATAAGACCGCCTGTTGTTACCTCTACCTAAATTTATCTAATTGTAAAATTTGTGCTTGTAACTGTATGAGGTGTGCAATAAAGAGTATTTATTATTATTATTATTAATATTATTTGTATCTCCTTTGAGAATCACGGGCCTTTATATCCCGGTCTTTTGATAGGCTTGCGTGGGGATACAGATCCAACACGCAGAGGCCCCTTGGAGAAATTTGCTATGTTATACACCTGCTAGAACCCATTCACGGGTACATTAATAGATACCCGTGAACCGGTTCCAGCAGGCGTTGCAGATATTGTAAATAAAATGGACAGAGTAAAGGGCTATGGTATTGAAGTTTGGCTGGTCAAAGATTAGGCTATTGTAAAGAGGTCCGGACACCTGCCATAACAATTTTATAACATGTTATCGAGGCAAGCGGTGACTCGCCGCCAACTAGATGGGCCCCTGAAACTGCCGTTGCAAAAACGACCAGGAGCAACATCGGTGTGAGCGGCTCAGGGTGTGGAGAGGTGTACACCGCTTTCTGCCATTAATATTATTATTAGTACATTATTGTAGAGGACGTGAAAGATAAACTCGTGGATGAGCGATTTTTTATCGAATCGAATCGAATAGCGAAAATATAAGACGAGTCCACGAATTTCTATTCGCGCCGAGGCATATACAGGATGAATTTTAAGTCGTGAATCGTAATATGTTTTTCTAACTCCATAAACAACAAGCAATTTGATGCCCCAACTCTTACTAAAATCAGACAAGATTTTTTTTTGTTTTTTTTTATTTTTTTCTCGTTTATTTTACTTTTAAAAGTGGATTTAGGATATTACAACGGCCTATTAGGATATTTAAATTAGTAAATTGAATTGCCTCTTTGAATCGGAACTGTCATTGACATCAAATTTGTCATTTGTCCTAGTTAGAAATGAAATTTACTTAGTTTATCATCTGAAATATCTCATAAAGCTGTTTCAATTCCACATGATCACTTTTAAAAGTAAAATAAACGACAAAAAAATAATAAAAAAACAAAAAAAATTTTGTCTGATTTTAGTAAGAGTTGGGGCATTAAATTGCTTGTTGTTTATGGAGTTAGGAAAACATATTACGATTCACGACTTAAAATTCACCCTGTATAGTGCTTTTTTCCAAACGTGCGAGAAAATAAAGTAAATTGAATAAATTACCATTAAATATCATGAATTAGCTTCCCTTTATAATATTTTTTTTAGTATAGAGTTGTGATAGAGCACTACTTATACTGCCTGAATCCTCATCATCATCATCATCATATTAGCCGAAAGACGTCCACTGCTGGACATAGGCCTCTACAACAAACGACAAATGTAAAATCTAGCAACAATGGTAAAGCTATCTAGCTAGACAGGTTTTATTGCTCTCATTATTGTGTCGTATCTGACGTGGCTAGCTCTTGGTCCATAAAGCCCTGGCTCAGTGAAAACGTTTATTGAAAGTGGCGTTGAATAAAAGCACGCAATTCGTGTGTTTTTTCCGCTCTGTTGGGTGCGGCTATAGGAGCACTTTCTCTTCTTAATACCTTTCAAAACACTTTTTCACAATTTTACTACATAGCTGTTATTATTTTCTGGGGGCCCGCTTTTATTTTCTTTCTGGTCTATGGCAATGTTGCGAAATACTACCAGGGCCATAATGATTTTTTTTCGTGTTTCCTAATTTAACCTATCGTATGCGGGACCGGTTTCACAATATGACACCTCAATTGCGACGACATGACGCGAGTGGAGATCGCATCGACCGATGTTTAGAAATTGTGACTATCTTTGATTTTTTGTTGACAGCTACTAATTAAAATTGTTGTTTTCAAAACTTGGATAAACATAGCATATTATGCAATTCATTTCAACGACAATCATTATTCCAACATATTACATTTTTGATAATAAACTTGAAAAATTTATGATTTAGCCGATTGTGTCTTATTCATGTACCTATTTTGACATCTAGCAACTATAGTTACTCTTTGTACAGTAAAGATACGGTGGCGTCAAACATTAATTTATAATAGCCTGATTTTTTTATTTTTCATTCTTATGGGATATTTATAGATGACATATGCAAAAATCCTACAAACTTTTCACCCGGAAGTAGTTAAATAGGTAAAAAAAAAAGTATAAAATATTTGTATATTTTGATTTACAATAATATCGATTATTTTTATTTGTATACATGACGATATCTAAGTCTTCTTTCTGTTCAAAGGGAAAACAAGAAACCGTGTCCATGTAAAACCACATATTTTACAAAATGTACGGCGCGGGCGATATATATCCTAAATCGTTAGAAACAAATAGTAATAAGTAGTAGGTTTTTCTTACAATTTAAAAAAAAAACTTAGAAACGATATATTCATTAAAATCCTACAAGAGAAACGCTAGTAATATGTGTGTACATATTTGTGGCGGTTAGCAAATAACGATATTTTGTAGGATTTCATTGCGTAAATAATTCAAAAAAAAAAAAACAATTTTTTTATTCATTAACAAACACAGTTATCAAATATTGGAATCTTAATCAGCTTTTACAAATAAGGTATATAATTACTTACAATTTGGCTATTAGTAGCCCTCACACTAGGTAATAATACGAATATCATGATATATCCGTTACACTAAAAATATTAGATATTATTAATTATTTCCAATTTCCGATATTTGAGATACGTCCCTTTGAATACAAATTACTAATTCCATTTTTGAACTGGTTCCACATATAAAGTAAAAAATGAACCTATTGGTGTAGCGCAATCATTGGAGCATTTGCCTTACAAAAGGTGGAGTAGAAAATGTTTTAATGGTTATTGGTAGGCTATAGGGTGGTTATTAAAATACTAGATTTGAGACCTTGAGGGGGGGAGAGTTGGCCGCCATCTTGGTTTAAACGTGCCATAAGTCCGTTTTTGAACCTTGGCGCTTAAACGGTTATCAGTATGCCTAAAATGTCTATAGAACGTATGACGAAGATAAAATTATCTACAATATTTCCATACACAATACATCTGTAAGTCTTACAGATATAAAGATACAGGGGGTGAAAAAGTGTATATTTTCTTATATCATAAGAATTTTATTTATTAGCTTCAAAGTTTTGTGCTTCGAGATAAGGAAATGAAGTCTCTATCACAGTTTTGTCATCTTGTAATGATTCTTTTAAAATATATTCAAAAGTTGAATTCACCTCTAGAGCGCTTATAGAGGGGGTGAAAGTAGTAAGTCTCACACACAAAATCAATGTTCTATTACTCATCATAAAATACTACTAGGCGTTGTCAGGTATAGCTTTCGATCAATTCGGGTATAATTAATGTAGATTTGACAAAAAACATACATGCTTTCATACAAAATATTTATTTTTTAAAGTGCTTGAAAATATTTTTATTTTTTTAAACTTCATATAACTGTCAAGTTATTATTAAAATATCGTATAGGCTTTAGCATTTTTTACATAATGCTTGAACAGTTGACTTTATGACAAAAATGTCTAGACCTTATAAGGAACCTACGTACCAAATTTGGAATCTCTACAGCGGCCATTCACAGCCATTTTACTCCGAAACTATAAGACGTATCCTAATGAAATTTAGACATGAGGTGTATTTTGTATGCCGCTATTTAGTTATGTAGTTAAATTGCAGAAAAAAATATTTTTAGGGGGGCGCTCCATACATGTAAAAAATTTCCAAAAAACTTTTTTACCATTGATTTTGCTCATCATCGATAGGTCTTTAAAAATAACATCGAGGTTTCGTTGAACATTTTTTTGATTAAGTTAATATTTTCAGAAATAATCGCTTCGAAAGTCAGAAAAATTGTGTCCCCCCCTTGTAACTTTTGAACCGTAAGTCCAAAAAATATGAAAAAATTTGTTGTTTTGAACATTATTGGTTTAGCCATTTTTGTGTTATTTCAAAAAACTTCTTCCTTAGGCATCAGATACGACCTTTTGGTATTAGTTTGTTTCTTATTCAATTCAAGGTACGGAACCCTACATAATGCGTGGTCCGACACGCACTTGGCCGGTTTTTTCAACGTTTGACCGTACACTAAGGGTTCAGAGAGTCTCAAGAAAATTTTAATATTCTGTCTGGTTCAGTAACAGGGGCGGCAAATATTTCTGGCCCGGGGCGCCAAATTTCCAAATACGCCTCTGCCTCGGGGCATAATTTAGTTTTCACCGATGTGGCAGTCACAAGATAAGAGCGTAGGAAAATAAAACGCGTACACAGAACAGAACCTAAGATTAAATTGTTGGTAGGAATATTAGAGAAAGGTTAAATTAACCTTTTGAACGCCACGCATCGGACAGAGAAATCGTGCCACCAGCGCCAGAGCGAAATTTGCACGAGCGCACTCGGATACCGTAGTGATTTGAAAACAACATATCGACGAAACATTTCTTTCCGCCTAATAGTGGATGTAGTTAGGCAAAATCACTTAAGATATTTAGAAATCATAATAGTAAAGAATATTCATTTCGTATTTTTCTTATACACCTAAAAGCAACTACAAAAATATGAAAATTAATATAAAATTTCATTTAATTTTGTCAATATAGCCACAGCACTACTTAAGTGATAACGTCACGCGCTGACGTGTTATGACGGCTTTGGCGCTGGTGGCACCGTAACTTATTATGAATGTTAGAGCTGGGGGTGAGAGATATTCATTCATTTCTGTATCGATATTTCCGTAGTGTAACTGTATGAAGGAAAATACGTTAGGTTTTTTAAGTGTTTAGTTGAGTAAAAAAATGTTTAACAATACCATCAAATAAATAAATTTTATGATAAAAACTAATGAACATCGGACAAACCGGGTGTGTAGGTAAAAAAACACCTCGCGAACATTTCATTCTTTTGTACCTAAAGAAACTTGGTATATACCTAATAATGACATATGCTTTGTTTACTTAAACTCGGTCTCTCACCGATAACATTCATATTGGTTGACATTTTTATCTAAAATACCATTTCATTATTTTTACTTATTTGGTATGAATGAAATGGACCGAAAGCCCACGTGTCGTGGTATTTATCATTGTTTAAAGATTAACAAGAATGCGGCGAAGCAATAAGATTAAAAGAAACGAAATACACATTGTTAGGTTTTAAATACGGCCCTTATAACACGCATTGTATTTATTCCATTGCGACTTAAATAAAACTCTTTCTTTTTTAATAATGCATATATTAAAGTAAAAATTGTAAAAATTTAAAATATATACCTTTTTAGGGTTCCGTAGTCAACTAGGAACCCTTATAGTTTCGCCATGTCTGTCCGTCCGTCCGTCCGTCCGCGGATAATCTCAGTGACCGTTAGCACTAGAAAGCTGAAATTTGGTACTAATATCAATCACGTCGACTAAGTGGTAAAATAAAAAGTGGAAAAAAATGTTTTATTAGGGTACCTCCCCTACGTAAAGTGGGGAGTGATTTTTTTTTCATTTCAACCCTAACGTGTGATATATTGTTGGATAGGTATTTAAAGATGAATAGGGGTTTAGTAAAATCATTTTTTGATAATGTAAATATTTTCGGAAATAATCGGTCCAGAAGTAAAAAAAAATGTGTCCCTCTAATTTTTGAACCATAAATTTTAAAAATATGAAAAAAATCTCAAAAGTAAAACTTTATAAAAACTTTCTAGGAAAATTATTTTGAACTTGAGAGGTTAAATAGTTTTTGAAAAACATAACAAAATAATTTCTGAACTAAGTTTGTAATTTAACCGTAACGTATAAGCAGGTGTTTATTGTACCTGTAATTTCTACAATTTCTTAAGTGGGGACGCTTACTGTGACGGACGGAAAACTACGGAACCCTACACTGAGCGTGGCCCGACACGCTCTTGGCTGGTTTTTAACATTACGATATGTAGTTCCTAAAACTAATCTTCTACAGGAATCACAGTTTAACAATTAGTTTTATTATATAATAAAGCTTAAAATGCGAAAAACATTCATAAAGGGGCTGACAACAGCTAAATTCCCTCCCTATCTTATTCAGCGCGAGTGAAAGAGAAACACTGTGTTACGATTAGTATGGGAGCTCATTGCAAATTTTACAAAAAAATGAATTTAAAAAAACGACGCATTAATTGAGAAATATAAGGCAACGAAGTTTTTAGTATTAGTGTGGTGGAATTTTGTCCTTAGTTACAGACGTATAAGTCAAGAAACTAAAGACATACAGCTGTTTAAAGCTAATTTTAAGATGTAACTTTGGAATTGTTTTCTATCGACCCGATTTCTTCCAATCGTGTATCGGACGCAACGAAGTTCTTCCAAATATAACGAATATTAACATACATTTTTTTTACTTTCTCAAAACAAGTAGTTATAAAAATATTTCTATAAAGTTTGTTTATTAAGGAGTATTTTGATCTCTCATTTTGGACGTTTTAACACGTCATGGCGCTGAGGGCACGACTTTTCGTTGACGTGTTTGAACGGCTTTGGCGGTCAAAGGGTTAATAATACAAAACACTCACCCAGTCCGGGGAATTGTTGATACACTAAATTAATATAGAATTAAGTCGAATCAATAAGTTTTTATGAATTTACTCTACAATAGGAAAATATTATCATATTTTCACAGAGCTCGGATATTCATTTGTTTTCATGACATAAATAAAGAAACAAAACGTTCCAGTCATTTGTTGGCCAGCACAAGATTCTTAGCGCGGGCGCGTGTCAAAAGAGGTTTTATACCTATCAGAAAAATAAAACCGTTACATCAACTTTTGAATACCTTTTAAAAGAATCATTAGAAAATGACAAAACTGTGGTAGAGACTTCATTTCCTTATCTCGAAGCACAAAACTTTGAAGCTAATAAATAAAATTCTTATGATATAAGAAAATATACACTTTTTCACCCCCTGTATCTTTATATCTGTAAGACTTACAGATGTATTGTGTATGGAAATATTGTAGACAATTTTATCTTCTTCATACGTTCCATAGACATTTTAGGCATACTGATAACCGTTTAAGCGCCAAGGTTCAAAAACGGACTTATGGCACGTTTAAACCAAGATGGCGGCCAACGCTCCCCCCCCCTCAAGGTCTTAAATCTAGTATTTTAATAACCACCCTATAGCCTACCAATAACCATTAAAACATTTTCTACCCCACCTTTTGTAAGGCAATGTATGGAGATGATTCCCCAATGATTGCATTAGTGGTAACTACTGGCTTTTTTTCCCCAGTGGTTATCACCAAGTACTTTAGTGGTAACAGATATGAAAAAAATTCAGCTGTTACTAGGGATAACAAATTGGTGGTAACAGGTGGGAATAACCCGAACTAGGTGCGTATCGCATCACCGGAAAACTACGTTAAAAGTTTAAAATTGGTATTTATAGCACCGAGTGAAGTTTATAAAAATGCCCTGAAAAGGAAGCCTGATGTTTTCGTGAAGAATATTTCGCCAATACATCAGTAACCCGTAAAAACAACTTACAACATTAATTCTTCAACCGTATGGTATTGCCGCCAACATGGGCCAACGCATAGAAAAACTTTGCATTGACTGCAGCATATATTTGTCATCACTCTGTTTGCGTGATAGACACATAACACATCGGCGTCTCGTGAACATATCCTGCTTTTTGGTCCGTTCCTCGGTCACCAACATGTGCTCGGGGAAGTGTTCCACTGACTTGTCTAACCGAGTGTAGTGTATATTAGGGATACGCTCTCGAACCACTACGTTGACGCCATGTGCCGCACATATTTAGCTAGTTTATATCTGAACTGTTGGTTAGTCAGTTTTTTTGCGTTGTCCCATGTTGGCACGGTATATTATATACGAATTATTTATTGATATGTTTAAAAACTTTTATATACCACTTTAAACCCCTTTTTCTTTCCAGTAAATAAGTGGACAGAACTTGATCCTTTAAATCAACTCCACCCATATATGTAGTATAGTCTTTAACTGCTGCCGGTTTTAGAATTTCACGGCCAGCTCTGCGACCTGGAACCATATCTGCATTGTGATATGTAGACACTGTGTTGACTAATTTTACATCCTTCCATGCCAAAACAGAAACGTCACCACAATGTCTACCTGTGCCTCTGTGCATTCTTTTATCTTGGAGATTTTTAATGTCTGTCGGTGTGTTAGTTCTTCTTCTATTCAATGTACCAATTACATTTGTCTTTTGTGATTTTATAAATTTGGCAAGGGCCACGGAGTTATAGAAATTATCCATAACTAATGTGAAACCCTTGCGTAGATAATTCGACATTAAGGTCAGGACAATTTTTGCGGTCGAGTTACTGAATCCGTGGATTGGTTCCGAAGTCGACCCCTTACCAGTATAAATTATCATTTTAAACATGTAGCCGGTTATAGTTTCGCATAGCTCGTAGGTTCGGTCGTAGGTATTCCAAATCTTGCTGCTTTTGTGCGGATGCATTGAATCCAGGACAAGTGCCCCTTTCACAGCAGCAACGATTCGTCTAACGCAAGTTCTCTGCGAGGACTATATGCAGTTTCGAACTTGTTGACGAGATAATCCACTATTGGTTTTATTTTTGCTAATTTTCTTTCTTCACCTACAGCTGTTATTAAATCGTTGTCTGCGAAATGAAGGAATTGCATCAGCAACTGATAACGATCTCGTGACATCAACTCCCGGAATGCGGGCATTCCAAGAATACCCGTACTCCAGTACTCATCCGCCCTAGTTCTGAGACATATACCCATAAGAATGAATACACCTATCAACCTGTAAATTTCGGAAACAGTCGTCTCCACCCAATCATTTACCATTGATTTGACGGGAATGGTCCCTTCCACTTCCGTAAGTTTAGCGATAGACTCTCAAGCGTACTTGTTCGTTTAGAGACAATCATTTCGAATAGGGGTTGATCAAAAAATTGAGAAAACAAGCCATATGGGCTTGTCCCCTCAATTTTAGGACCCGATACTATTATATTTTGTTCCTGGCGCCCGGTAAAAGTAGAAAAATCATCAGACCAGGCGACCAGGCTGTTACTCGCCTCGCCTTCAACGACTTCAACCTCCTCTACCTCCTCCGGCTCTGGATCCAGCGTGGTTTCCTCGAGGAGGTTTCGAAGCTCATGGACTGTCAGCTCCTCGTCGTCCTTAATTTCGCTTCCGGGGTCCACAGCTAAGGCTTCGGCAAGCTGAGCGTCTAATACATAGTCTTCGTCCTATTTCAAAACATGCAATAGGTACCTTAACTGAAAGAACAAGCCAAAAAACGAACCATAGAGTTAGTTGTGCTCACACTTATATTTCCAAGGGCCAACACCTTTATTTTAAATAATATTATCTATATATATATATATAACTCAAAGGTGACTGACTGACTGACTGACTGACTGACATAGTGATCTATCAACGCACAGTCCAAACCGCTGGTTCTAGAGATTCCGAATTTGGCACGTAAGTTCCTTATAAGGTCTAGGGGTGCGCTAAGAAAGGATTTTTCAAAATTCATCCCCTAAGGGGGTGAAATGGGGGTCCAAAGTTTGTATGGGGAAACAAGATTAGTTAGTCTATTCAATTCGAAACTTCACAGAAGTATTCCTAACAATAAATGAGTATAAATACGTGTTGCAGGTTTTTTGAGAATTCAACCCCTAAAAGGGGGAAATGTGGTCAAAAAGTCTGAAAATCAACATGGGTATTATTTCTATGGTTTATCGGGTCGTTGATTACGAAAACAACAACGATTTTAAAATCTGACGTGGCGGACGTGAAATACCATCTCCCCTGTTAGGGTACAATGGGGTTGAAATGTCTAAATATCCATATGGGTGTCGTTTTTTGTGATTTTTTGGGACGTTAATTAAGAAAATGGCATCGATTTTGAAATTTAATATTGTGGACATGAAAATTCTTGAAAGTATTTGTGCCAAATTGCAATCTTCTTCTAAATATATAAAAGAAGAAACTGACTGACATATCAACGCACAGCCCAAACCGCTGGTTCTAGAGATTCCAAATGTGGCTCCTTATAAGGCATAAGGATGCACTTAGAAATAATTTTTAAAAATTTACCTCCTAAAGGGGGAAATGGGGTTCAAAGTTTGTATGGGAAACGAGATTAGTTCAACTATTTTATTCGAAACTTTACAGGAGTATTCCTGACGATAAATGAGAAAACAAGTGTTTCAGCTTTTTTGAGAATTCAACCCATAAAGGGGAAATGTGGTGACAAAATTTAAATATCAACATGGGTATTGTTTCTATGGTTTATCGGGTCGCTGATTACAAAATCATCACTTAAGGGGGTGAAATGGGGTTTGATAGTTTGTATGGGGAATTTTTAAACGTTGAAACAATTTAGATGAAACTTGGTATAGAGATAGTTTGTGTACCGGGAAACGACATGGGACAGTTTGTATCTCGAAAATCAATATTTAATGGGGTGAAATGGGGGTTGGAGTTTTGTATGGAGATTTTTTTACCGCGAACCGATTTAGATAATTTTGTTGTGAATATAGTTTGAGTCCCAGGAAACAATATAGAATATTTTTTAAGCCGAAAATCAATCTTAGAGGGGTAGAAAACATGTTGGTAGTTTGTATGGCGAATTATTAACCGCTGAACAGACGATTGAAATGAAACTTGGTACATATTATATAGATTGAGTCGCGGTAAACCATATAGGATAGTTTTTATCTCGAAAATCAACCCTCTAGGGGGTGAAACGGGGGTTGAAAGTTTGTATGGGAAATTAATAACCGTTGAACCTATTTAGATGATTTGGTATGGAGATATTTTGCGTTCTGGGGAAGGATATATAATAGTTGTTATCCCAGAAGTCATTCCTTAAGCGGATAAAAAGGAGGGTGGATTACTAATTCCACGCAAATGAAGTCGCGGGGAAAAGCTTCTATTCAAGAGTAGAAATCTGTATTAATCATAATCTCTCAGTAGTAAGTCGTTGATGGCGTAACAATTAAACAATTATTGCAATAATTTCTTTAAAATAAAAAATGAGGGAACCGCCGTCTTCAAAACGTGGTATACCGAAACCTCCAGAATGTAACGAATACTTTTCCGAAAACCGCTTCTAATCCGTTCAGCGAAACGCAAGATGATCGCGGACAAACATACATTCCTACATACAAACATACAAGTCTAACTGAGAATCTCCTTTTTTAGTACTTTTAGTACGCGGGCGAAGCCGCGGGAAAAAGCTAGTTTACTTATAAATTAAAAGATCAGAATAAGTGCAGGATACATACACACACAAAAGTAACCCAAAACACAGTCACAATTAGCACGTAGAAACCAAAATTTACATTACATCATCAGTTATATTTTAGTTAGTTGTCATTATCTCAACCTGTTTCATTCCACGCCATCCAATGTGTGCGATTTAGGGTGTTACTAAATTAGATAGTAAAACAAATTCGAAATTAATAACTAAATATATATGCAACATAAAAGCATTCGATCTCTTGCACCGACTTTCAATATAAATAATAAAAAATATTCTGTACATACTTCGATAACGCCAAAAAAATTGCGGGGCTGAAGCTCCCTCTCGATCACTTCGATCCCTTCTCCCACTTGGAGAACATTGGCACGCCAATGCTGTTAGGACAATAATTAAAATAATAAATAAAATAAATAGGAAAAAATAAATTAAAATAACAATAATAATTTATTTATAATAAGTATTGTACCCAAAATCAGAAACATTCTACATTTATGTATCGATTTATACAAACCCGAAGTCTTCCCGATTCACTTCTCTCTAGCAGAACCTCGTCCCGAAGCCGTAGGCTCCCTTGAGGAGTTCGTTCCACTTCAAGGGCCCGTATTGGAACTGTCAATTAGTGTTTTCGGGTTCAGTAATTTTTTCTACAAAATAAATATATAAGTGTAAATAAATAAATATCAATAAACGTCTGTAGGCCTAGTGATTCTCCTTTATTTCGTCTTAAAAATAATCAGAATACCCATTTTTAGTAAATCATTACCTGAAGTTGAAATGTGATTCCGATGCCTGTCGGTCGAGCAATGAATAATATATTTTATACATTTGATAGTAATCTATTACTCACGGACTTCCCCAAAGGGATTTACCCTCACAATATGGGTCCAAAGTTACGGGAGTATCCCTAGGTTGATTTTTAGTCTTTGTGGTTTGGGTAAGTCCCTTTCGGGAAGTCCAGGAGTAAAAATTAACCATCAACAAATAAGCAAGTCTACAATGAATGAGTAGACAATAATGAACTGTATTTGAAAGAACTTAATCCTAACTCAATATTTATCAAACTATCTTAGCCTAAATTAAATTTTACAGATGGTATTATCCGCTATTATCGAACACGTGACTTTTGCAAATCGATAGTCGGTCTATATATAATTATAAATTCAACTCTTACGTTGTTATTATCGAAAGGAGACCCTAATTAGGAACATGCATGATTTTTTGGAAGACGTCATTCGATTCAATTTCCCTGTAGATTCAAATGGCTCTAATAAACCTACTATCTATGATAGCCCTGAAACGTCAAAAATGTGAAATTACGTTAGGCGTCTGCGCCGCGCGTCAAAACGCCCCATACAAAAAGTGTGAGGATTGTGACGTCACCGACCACAAAGTTGCAGAAAACTGTTTGGAAGGAACAAGTTTTTGGGAGATTTTTGTAATTTAGGAACGAAAAAATGCGTTTAGCTATATAGTTGTCATACATTTTTTCTCTTGTTAGAACATAAGTAATCGTACTGAAGTTTCGAAATTACATTTGATGTATAAAAAAAATGCCTAAAATTTTAAGTTTTTAAACCGCAATATCTTTAAAAAACTGTTAAAAATTATTACGGATTTCCACTTATTTATATTAATTTGGGGTTGTTGAACGTGTTTATGGAACAAATTCAATTAAGTATTTTTCATGCATGTTCTCTATTCAGGCTTCAGTTTCTTGTTATCACATCTAAATAAACAACATAAAGACTGTATACGATAAAATCTGGACATGTATGATCTGGTATATCTTTTTTCCGGTACCACATATTCAAGCATTTCTTTTATTTTAATAATCTGGAATTGTAGTAATATATACTAAAAATAGAATCATATTACAATTGTATGGGCTTGTGTGAGTTTTTGCCAAATATATTCAATCATAATATATCTTGAATTATATGTCCAGCATTTTTTGATAATCTTCACTCACTTCCTGCTACAATGCCACAATTGTATTTATATTTTCACAAGCTGTTTTATGCTCACTAGAATGTTATCTTAAAAAAAATAGACTGTCAGAACACCGTGGACAAGAAACTGTAGGCACTGTGGAATATATAGTGGTCAAAGTCACAAATAACGTAACGTTATATTATGTTTGTAATTTTATTATGTAGCTTGACCACAAATTATTTAAAAGAAATCTTGCTTAAATATGTGGTACCAAAAAAAAAATACCAGATCATACATGTCCAGATTTTATCGTACACAGTCTTTATTTCGTAACATGCTGTATATAAAAACGTGTCATAGTAAACAAATACTCCTACGCCTAAGCCCGGATCCTTGCCATTATAAACGACACTTATTTGCTTTGGCACGTATCCGTGCTCGCATAGTAAACGATCATGGCGGTCGCGTATACGTACACTAACGAGTCGCCATTTTTAATTGCGCATGTGTGCGTGGATTTTGAATACCACCTGCAAATTATTGAGCTTTATATTTTATTTGATTACTTTGTTAAAAAAAATGATTTTATTTATAATCACAATAAAATTATCTTCAAATTGATATAATATAGTAATTCGGCACACTTCGCAGATTCATAAAAAACACGAACAAACTCAACACCTTTACGACCGTACCTTTAGGTCAAGTTTTTTTATTACACAACAAGTGCTCTATATTGCCTCTCTCAACTAACTCGTAGATTTTCTCACTTATAATATTAGTGGGATTAGGTATGTAGGATATTTTTGAGTTACTATAAGTTATCAATGTAGGTTCTAGATAAAGTAAATAACGATAAATAATAACATTTACTTACCTTCTCAGTTGCGTTTCGAAGCGTAGAAGACTTTTTGAGGCAGCAACCACACACTTACGAAAACGGTCATTCGACTAAAGTTCGTTATTTTTTTATGAATGTCAGATTGTCATTTTACTGAGATTGGATGTTGTCTATGGTTTCTTGGTTCGTTTAAAATCGGTGTAAATTATTTTCAATCTATTTATTAGAGCAGTAAACTACAAAATTGAATAAAATGTGAGCATAGTAGTTTTGGAACGGATACGTGCTAACGCAATTCATGAACTGACGCAGATCCGTGCCTAAGCAGCCGGACATGTGGCAGCTGTAAACTGGTGGAGGCCAAAGATTGCAAATAACTTGAAGAAAACAAATCCAAGAGTTCTGGGTTTGATGCAATAATTATGTAGTTAATAAGATTAAGATTATATCATAGCCAGAAGTATTCTGTTGGGGTAAAGTAGTGCTAAATGATGTATAATGCAATTTATAGCTAGTCGCCTACTGTTTTTGTTTCCGCAATAATACACATTGTTTTTTGTTCTATTGTTAAAATATAGGACACAACTTCAGTAATTATTACCTATTTAGGTATTACTTTGTGTAACTGAAAAACTTTGTTGGTCTGTCACTCTGAAACTGAAAATTAAAAACTGCCAGATGCCCGTATCAACATGGTAAAGCAATCTAGCTAGACAGGTTTCATTGCTCTCATTATTGTGTCATATCTGACGTGGCTACCTCTTGGTCCATAAAGCCCTGGCGCAGTGAAAATGTTTATTGAAAGTGGCGTTGAATAAAAGCACGCAGATGTGCGTTTTTTGCCGCTCTGTTGGGTGCGGCTATAGGAGCACTTTCTCTTCTTAATACCTTTCCAAACACTTTTTCATAATTTTACTACATAGCTGTTATTATTTTCTGGGGGCCCGCTTTTCTTTTCTTTCTGGTCTATGGCAATGTTGCGAAATACTACCAGGGCCATAATGATTTTTTTTCGTGTTTCTTAATTTAACGCGCATGCTGACACACCGAAGCAGCGTTCCACGGCATTCCGTGTTGCTTTATGGGCCTCGTTAAAGCGCTCTTCGGAGGCAGACTGAGGCCTCAACACTGGGGTCCAACTTATAGTCAGAGTCCCCTAGGAGCTTCTTGTCTCGAAACTCCCCAGCCTCAAACCGCTTTTTAAATGCGTATCCGTTAAACACACTGGAATCGTGTATTTCGAAAACTATAATCGTACCAAATTTCATCTAAATCGGTTCAGCAGTTTAAGCGTGAAGAGTTAACAGACACACTTTCGCATTTATAACATTAGTAGTTCTTAACTGGTATGACACGTATTTAAAATAAAAAAAAATCTTACCTATTTATCATCTTCATCTAAAATTTCATCATCATTATCATCATTGTCTATAATATATTCGATGGGGGCTCCATTGGTGCAGAAGCCGGAGCATACACCGCAAACACTCGAGCAGGCAATAGAAGGTCTTGAGAATGGAGTCTGGTGCCACTGGGTCGTTGCTGGTCACCGGGGATAGGATACCATCGTCTCCTCTGGTCCATCCACATTGCGTAGGGGGTTGTCGAGCCATTGTTGTATCTATAAAAAAGTAAGTATTTACCTTAAAAGATTTAATTTATTTCTAACGAAACAGTATTTGACAGCTTTATGATTAAATGCCTGTAGTGAACGAGTGCTGCTTCGACGCTCCTCTAGTAGGAGGAAGAGTGGCCAGATCTGACTTCGGCTTCATCGATGCTCTAAAAAAAACTGAGTACCGATATTTTGTTGAGGTTTTGTTCCTGGGCAGGCGCTTGGTATATCGCCACAAACAGCTTCCCGTCGGCCTGTTGAATGGTCTCAGGTTAAGAGGGCTCACTGAAAATATCTGACATGTTTTGGTTCAGGTCCGGTTTAGATGTGAACAGCTTAGCAATTTGCTCTTTCCATAGATCGCGGAGGTGGTGTCACATCCGGAGAAGCTGTGGAGAAGGAGAATTGCCTTGGCGAATGGAAGCTGTTGAAGTTGTCGCACTGAAAATAATTTGGTCTCCACCTTTCCACGCCCTGGTTTCATAAAGAACACGTTGTTGATGGAGCCAATCCTATCAGGAGGACTATCAAGTCGACATCCTCCCAAACAATTACAGCAGTTGCATGTACGGCAGCCTTATCCAACCCGCACCTGATAATAGTGACATCAGCATCTCCGGTTGCAACAGTTGTTTCAATCCCTGCTGCTGCCATGTTTTCGGCAAGGAAATTAATCAGCCTCGTATTGTTCCTTCCATTGGCGAGGAAATGTTCCTGTTGAACAGTGATGATGGTATTTGCAACGGCAGTTAATGTCAACCGAAGTTTTCGTCAGACCTCGTCGCTTCTGCTCGGCTCGTTTTGTACTGTTTCACCGTAACCATCAAAAACCACCATACAATTTGGACCGCAATTTTCTGTACATATGCAATGTACTGTCTTCATCCCAAATTTCATCCAAATTAGTTCAGCGGTTGAAGCGTGAAGAGGTATTCGCATTTATAATATTACTAGTTTTTGCCCGTGACTTCGTCTGCGTGGAATTAACATTCGCCATAAGGAGTTAATAAGACGCCTTAATAAAATCTAATAGGAAAGATTAATTTGGCGCATATGCTTGATATGCTATTTTAAGTCAACAGTGAGCAACAATTCCATAAAAACTTCCACCCCCTGAGTGTTGATTTTCGGCATGAAACCCTATGGTTCAAATTTTGACCTAGACAACTTGCCTACGAACATTACTTATTGCCTCCTTCAGCAGTCGGAGAAAAATATAACTAGGTACATTAATTTAACTTCTACTTGTACCTATATAATAATTAAGATAAGGGTAATAACTAGGTACCTAGTTATTATCCTTATCTTAATTATCAAAAAAAAACTCATGTAATTTTGTTTTCTTGTACAAAACGTTTTAATTACTATCCACTACTAATTAACTACTACTGTTTTAATTAGTTTCCAGCTACCCAAAGGTTGTCTGGTAGAAATAGCTTTTTAGCGATAAGACCGCCTGTTGTAACCTAGTTTTTATCACTGTATCGCTGTATATTTTTCTCTTTTCTCATGTGGCGCACAATAAAGAATATTTGTTATTTCTTTCCATATCTCGGGACCATGGGGTTCCGGACCTTTGGAAGGCATGCGTGGAGCCGAAGCCAACAGCGCATAGGCCTTTTTAAACGATACGATAAGTAATGGATACACATGGCAGATACCATCTCCGAACACACAACATGATACATCAGGAGATGGTCCCCGCCAGGTGGAAAGACTATTGCAGTGCAGCACTTTTGTGCTGCGATGGGAACTAAGGTCATAAGGCTATTGATTTGAATGTTGGATGGACTGGATATCGGGCTATAGGAGGAGACTAGCGGACACCTGCCGTGACAATAAGTCTCAAAATTGTAAATAGACTGGTGGTGACTCGCCAACTCATTGAGTGGGCCCCGCAATGGCCGCACGCACAGTGCGACAACAGAGCAACACTTGAGAGTGGCTGTGAGGTTGTCGAGAGGTGAGTCTGCGGTAGCCAGATCCCGGTAATCCGTTCAGCAGGCCGCCAGCGTTATGACATTTTACACTTCCAACCTGGAGCATAGGTCCCGCTCTTGCGACTCCACTCTGGCCGGCCAGTTAAGGCAAGCACAGAGGCGAGGGCCAGATGGAAACGGCCCTCTGGAGTAGGGGCCCGCGGTGTCGCCACTCACCGTCAGCTCGCCACAAGCTGCCCCCGCGGGTATATTTGTTATTATTTGTATGTCTTTCCCGACCATTTGTTATTATTATTATTATTACTATTATAACTTGACCTCCATATTCGTAGCATTCACGCTTTTTGGTTGTCTTTCTTATGCTGGTCTAATTTTAATGAAACACTGTCGGTCCTTTGTACTAGCAATTTCCTAAGGACGATCAGCTGTCTACAGTAAAAGTCTGCCTACGCGACGCATTTAACTGTTCCACTATTTGTATTTCTTTTTATTCCACGACGATGGCAAACAAGCATACGGCCCGCCTGAAGGTAAGCAGTTAACGTAGCCTATGGACGCCTGATACTTTGTATAGGTACTTCAAATGCTAAAAACCAACGTACATACCAAGTTTTTACGTTGCCCTTATTACTATTCTTTGTTCCTCGGGACTAAAACAATACAAATCTTCACACATAATTTCAATTAAATCGACTTTTTACCCCTTTAAGTCATGATTTCTGGCATAAAAACTATCCCATGTCCTTCCCCGCGACTCTAAAATTATAGTACCCCATCGAAACTTCCTACCTTCTTTTCACCCCCATAAGGGTTGATTTTCAACATATAAACTATCCTATGTCCTTTTCCAGCACTCAAATTATATCTATACCAAATATATATGTAAATAGGTTCAGCAGTTTAAGTATAAAGAGGTAACAGACAGACAGAGTTACTTTTACATTTATAAAGATACTACTGTTGACTGTAATTTCCAAACTCAAGATGGTAGCATTATTTTATAACAGATTTCCTACCTTCTGTCTCCAGCATCAGACTAGATTCATGATATCATGTCATGCATTGCCACTAACGTTTTATGGGTACCCTAAATTACAGCTTAACAACAACAAACATCATTTATTGCCTCCTTCAGAAGTCCGTTAAAATTATAAACTAGGTACAGTCAGCAGCAGAAGTAGATAAGCGGGTGAGGTGTTCAAAATGAGCTAGACCCAACTTTATTGTTAAGAGAATATTTAAGAGCGCGTGATGGTCATTTTGTTCACCTCACTTGCTTAGCTACTTCTGCTGCCGACTGTACATTAAATTAAGACTTGAGTTAACTTCTAGTTGTATATAACTACAGCCTTATCTTAATTATATTTTAAATAAATAAAAATATCTGATGTATTTTTGTTTGTTATACAAAGTGTCTTACTTACATACTTACTAGTATACCCTGACCTCAATACTTGTAGCATTCACGCTTGTCGGTTATCTTGCTTACGTTGGTCTAATTTTAACGAAGCACTTTGTCAGTCCTTTGTAGCTAGCATTTCTTTAGGACGATTGGCTGTCTACGCGACGGCATTTACTGTGCCACTTTTTGTGTACTGATTGTTTCTTAATATTATAGTACTTCAATGTTAAAAACCAATACATACAAAATCTTTCGACTGCAAATTAGTAATCTGATAATTTCAATATCTTCCAAGATATTCCTTATTCGTATTTTCCTGAATGAATGGGATTAGTACATTTTCAGTCACATACATACTATGGAATCCTCAGTATGCAAGTCCGTCTTGCACTTACGAGGATGACACTGAAATTTTTTAGAAAATCAAAAACTGAACAAACTGACAAGTTATTAGTTTTATTATATCTTTTATATAATAGTCTCCCTCTACATCAATACATCGCTGCATCCGATAGAACCACTGAGAAAAGCACTTTGCCCGCTCCTCCTTTAGGGGTCTCTGCGACGGCCTTTTGAAACGCAGCCACTGCTTCCTCGGCGTCCATAAAACGTTTTCCTCTGAGTTTTTCTTTAATTTTTGGGAATAAATAAAAATCACAAGGTGCGAGGTCGGGGTTATAAGGCGGGCGACTTATTGATTCCACGTCTGCCTTGGCCAAATAGTCGATCGTTTGCTTGGCGGTGTGCGAGGAGGCGTTGTCGTGGTGAAGGAGGATCCTGCTTCGAGGTCGTTTCTCCCGAACTTTTTCCAAGACAAGTGGCAAACAATTGTTAGTATACCACTTTGCAGTAATTGTTTTTTGATCCTCTAAAACAATTGTTGCGTAATGACCTGTCCTTCCGAAGAACGAGGCGACCATCTTTTTCCCCACACTTCGACCTCTCTTCACTTTAGTAGGCAACTCCTCGGAAGGAAAGACCCATTCAGCAGACTGTCTTTTAGTTTAAAAAAAAAAACCCACCATGCAACCCATGCATTTTAATGTACAAACACAAAACATTCAATATGTGCGATTTTTCCAACAGGAAATGTTAGTTCAGAGCTTGCATTTCTCTATCATCATCGTCGTGGTCTTCGTACATATTCTTATTAAATAGGGACAGCATATTTTTATTAATTTCATGACTGAAACAGGCGGTTTTTTTGTACAGTCTTTTGCTGTGCATTATGCCACACAATGTCTTGGTACTTAATGAGTTTCGCTGCTTTGTTTCATTTAAATTAATAGCAGAGAAAACACGCTCTACTGCTGCACTAGAATGTGGCAACACCATCAAGCAACGCATAAATTGCATTAATGTGGCAAATGCAAACTCATCTCCGATTTTCTCCTTACTAACTTCTCTCCAAAATTTTTGTATATCGGTCTCATCCAACCGGTGAGTTTCGCAGCAATCGCCACTGGTCATCCAATTCCTGCCACTTGCCTTCTTCTAATATGTTTGGGAAATGCATGACTAATGATACAAGACTATTATATATTTTTTCTTTTATAATTAGGATCCAGGACTTCGATTTGTTTCAGCACAGGGTTTGAAAAAGAGAATATTTTGTATATCTGGCTCACACTTTCAATATAGAAATTTAATATCTTCAGTTTCAATGCTTTTACATCATTTACTGGATACTGGTTCATTAACCAGCTGACCATGGGAGCTAAAGTAGCAGCTGTAATGACAGCTAAATATACATTTTCAAGTTCCAGTAAATTACTTGGTTTTCAATAATTCACTGACTCAATCTCTGTTGTAGATAAATAACCGGGTTTCATATAAAATTCCATTATTGTCGTTAAAAGTCCAATCAACTTTTTTCTCAGATTGTGGATTTGCAAATTTTCTGACTGCATCAGCTTGTTGAGGTTGTTAAAATGGGGCAGTATAAAATCTAGAAACATCAAGTATAGCTTGATGTATGGATTGTTTAGATTGGTGAGTATGTTTCTTGCACTTGCTGATGATCCCTCATTTGACACTGCATCTATAAAAAAAAGCTTAAGGGCTTCATACTGTTCCAGTATCCTAGTTACAGCTGCATGCAGTGAGAGGCATCTTGTCTGGCTGGGGTGAAGGATTTTATGAGGCTTTATTTGCAAGAAGGTCTGGAATATTTTCAATTCCCCAATCCTCTTCACACACATCTTTTACTAAATCTTCCGCCATCTGTGGCAATTGGGCACATGCATTGGAGGCACAGAGGGCAAAAGAATGACAAATGCACTTCATAATAAATATGTTGGGTATCTCACCTTTAAGTAGAGTGCTCACTGAATGTGTAGTGCCCATTAAACTGTTTGCACCATCTGATGCAAACCCAATCAAATTTGTCTTCCAAGGAATGGATTCTTTGTCAAAAGACTTGGCTACGGCATTATAAATCTCAATTGCTGAAGCCCCTTCAATAGGTATTAAATCATAGAAGTAGTCACACACTTCATGGTCTATAATAGATAGACAGATAGATAGATTTATTCATTTCTTATAGAAAATCACACAGTATTTTACATCATAAAATAATATTGATTCACTAAAAGATCGTCACTTAAAATACAATAAAATAATAATCAAACAAAAAAAAATGTACAGAAAAAGAAAATGTCATTAGTAAAATATAAAGAATGTCAACAGGGATTTTGTTTATGTATACATGTCTAGAGACCCTAGGTAGTGGTATACATATAAATATTATAAAATAAAAGAAAAATGTCAAAACCTAAAACATAGTCAATCAATTAAAAAAAATAACAATATAAACAAAAATATTACGTAAAAATACTCTATAAAAATAATTAACATTTTGCAGTTCTTTTAAATTCTGCAGTGAATTCTTCGACAGAATATAAATTCCTAGACAATAAAAGTTCCTTTAGTCGGTGTTCAAATTTATTATCGGAAGTTTCATTTCTGAGAGTTGCGGGTAGACTTTCATAAAATTCCGGGCCTATTACACGCGGGCACTTGTCGAGTAATGCAAGTCGATGCTGGACGGGCTGTAGTCGCCCGGTCTGGCGGGTTATTCTGCCGGGCATATTTATACGCTGAAATGAATTTATATTTCGACGCGTGAACATTATAATCTCATAGACATACAGTGAGTAATGTGTCAGTATTTTGTATTTTTTGAATAACTCTCGACATGGGTACCTTAGGTGTACACCAGCTAATGTTCGTACGGCTCGTTTTTGTAATAAAAACACTCTTTTCGAGTCTGTCGAGTTCCCATACAAAATAATACCGTATGACATCAGCGAAAAAAAATATGCGTAGTAAATTTGAAGCAGTGCGTCACTAGATAAAATCGGTTTTAATTTGATTAACGCAAAAATACCACTGCCCAGCCTGGCACAAAGATTTTTAACGTGCTCTTTCCAGTTCAGGTTAACGTCAATTGTAAATCCAAGGAACTGGCATGAAACACAGCTCGGCATCGGACTCTGAATTAGCGGGATGTCTGTGTTCCCTCCGGCTGAGAACAACATTACGTTGGACTTCGTGACGTTGAGGATGAGCCCGTTCGCCGAGAACCACTCGTGAAGTTGGTTGCATGTCTGCGTTATTTTTTGTTCGAGCTGTGAGTACGTAGGTGCATTTACTATTACAGTGGTGTCATCGGCAAACAGTACTGCCACCCCTTCAGAAATGGTAGCAGGAAGGTCGTTTATGAACATCAAGAAAAGGGTATTCCCGAGCGACGAACCCTGTGGTATTCCTAGCTCAAGAGAACCTACCCCAGACTTCATACTTTTACCTTCAATTTTTACCTCCACCGTTTGCTGCCTATTCTTAAGAAACGATGCGAATAGTTTTTGAACGTTGTTTTTGATTCCATACCGCCCTATCTTTTTTATCAAGAGTTCATGACTAATCACATCGAACGCTTTAGATAAGTCACAGAATACCCCTGCTACTTTATTTTTTATATCCAACGCTGTTGATATACAATCGTGAATCTGTAACGCAGCTGTAGTGGTGGACCTATTTTTTCTATACGCAAATTGTCTGTCTGTTAGTAAGTCATTTGTCTCGACATGTTGCATTAGGGATTGTGATAATATAGATTCGATTAATTTTGAAATATTTGGTACAATCGTGATCGGTCTATAATTGTCAACGGCACACTTTTCTCCCTTACCCTTATAAACTGGACACACTCGGGTACTCTTCAGAACATCGGGGTATATACCGCATGTAAACATAGTGTTTATCAATTTTACTAATAAACCCGCGATGACCGGCCAGACACACTCGAGTATGTTCAGAGACATGTCATAAATGTCTACGGTAGCACGACTTTTTAGCATCGATTTCAAAGTACGGTTTAAATCTGTAAGTGTAACTGTTGGCAAAACTAGACCGGGTACGTCGGTATTCTTTAAATAACGATCTAGGTACAGTGCTGAGTCCAATTTTTTGTCATTGTTTAATTTGTACTTTTTGGCTATTGTGAGAAAATGCTGGTTTAGGTGATCTGGTATTTTGCGTGGAGGTACTTCAGTTCCGTATTCATCCTGTAGTGACATTTGATGTTGTAAGGGTTTTTTGGATATTTCGTTATTGACCACACGCCACATTTCCTTTGAATGGTTTTTACTACTTATTATACGGTTGGCATAATAATCTCGGCGGGCAGATAAGGATTCAGATTTAATTCGGTCTGCTTGGTGTTTAATGCGTTCCGCGAGGAATAAGCCTGACTACTAGGCATAGATGTTTAATGACTCCTCTGTCAGTTGATTCGTCAATCATAACTGAAAATATTTGATGCTTCATGTTGTCAGTTAGCATTTCCTTGCTGTATTTTCCAAGAACATTTTTAGCAATGTAGGTTGCCTTTGTGGGGCTTATGGAAATATTTTTAACCACTTCTGATTCTGGGCATATGGAATGATACCTGGCAGTCAATGAGATCAGACGTGTTTATTAAAATAATTAATTATTCGCGCGCATAATTCGTGATTGTCTGCATTTCCAATCGTACGTTATCTAGGTCATTAGTCATATATCGCGACCTACGACTATAATATAATGTATAACTGGAGTAATCAAGTGTAATTGAAAATGTCGGTGAATAGTCCATTTAACAAGAGTGGACAGTCGCCCAGACCCACTCCAGCAAACATGCAACAGGAAGAAGAGCCCCCGAAGGTAATCCCCACAAGTGACATCCACACCTGGCTGAAAAAGATTGAAGTGAACCTGCAAGAAGTATGCGCTATTTCTTCAGAAGGTAAACTTAACACTGACCAGAAGATCAGAATTAACAACATGTGTCGCAACGTGACCCACTTAGCCTCACGAATGGCTATTGATTATCAATCCCTAATTGATTTGACAAAACCACGCAATCCAAGCATACCAGTCCAGTCAAGCTCACCAGGAAAAAATGAACCTTGTACAACGCATCCAAGAACTAAAGGACTCGATTGAGGAATCCAGCCGACAAGTTTCGCGATCTTTTTCGTTTGCCGACGCCCTTAAGAAAAATGGAACGAGGTACGTTCAACCGTCTAACATCAGCTCAGTCGCAATTTACCCGGTCGACAAGTTGAAATCGAGTGAGGAGACAAAATCTCTCGTACAAAAGATTATCCTGCCCAACGAAATGAACCTGCACGTGAGAGTGTTGCGCAAGGTCAAAAACGGCGGCGTAGTGATAAGCACTGACTCAAAAGAAGACGTCATAAAACTCAATCAGCGCAGCTTACGACCTCTGGACTCACCGTTGATGAGCCACAAAAACGCAAGCCCAGAATTGTCGTTATCGGAGTTCCCGCGGACATGCAGGAACCTGAGGTTCTGAAGTGCATATACCAACAAAATTTAGCCAATAAATTACAAGATTGGTCGCTCGAAAAATTTATGGCCTCCACTAAGTTAAGTCACAAATCCGGAAAAAAGGGCGCCGAGACCTGTAATTATATAATTTCTGGAGTGATACGCAAGGCCTTAATTACGAACGACAGACTTTTTGTGAACTGGTCATCGTGCCCTGTAAGGGATTTCACCTTGGTTACGCGCTGTTTCAAATGTCAGCTCTACAACCATGCGGCGAAGACCTGCAAAATGGAGACTAACATCTGCGGCCACTGCAGCGAAGCCGGGTCACTCATTCAAGGAATGCACAAAAAAGGACGAAGCACCAAAATGTGCAACATGTTCGCACTACAACAAACCATGCAACCACCAAACAGGCGACCCCGAGTGCCCAGCTAGACGAATGGCTGAAAATAGGTATTTAAACTCCATAGACTATGAAGGCGCCTAAGAGTGCTAACTTTTCACATTTTCTTTATAGCACTTCTTGTTTCTTTAGTTTAACTACCTATGAATAATAGCATACTCTCTGACCTAGATAGCATCTCCGTATTAGAGTCTAAAGCATGCGATGTCGAAACTTGCAAACAACATATTCGACTCTGTCGAAGTCCATTATCCATTATAACACAAAACATACGCAGTATTTCCAAAGACCATATTATGGTAAAATCTAATTATTCGGCATTAGCACTTGTTACTAACTCTACAGTGACCGACCACAAAGCTGCCCTACTAACCCTCTATCGTAAATCACGTAATACATGCATGCGCACGCAATTTATCAACAAATTAAATATAAACAAACTTGTAGATGATTTATGCAATATTGACTTCGGCCCCATTTATAATTATGCTGACGCAGAAAATAGTATGATGTACTGGATTAAAAAATGTCCAACAGGCAATATTATCTAACACAAATAAGACACGTCTAAATAGCAAGAATTTTAATAAAAAACCATGGATTACACTTCTTCGATCTATGAGACAGATATATTACACTTGAAAGCTAAAGCAAAGCCAGACAATAATATATTGCAATTGTAATATAAAATATATCACGTATTTTTATCTAGATTCTTGTCTTTTCGGGCCCATTTTTATACAACAGGTTAAATGCAAAACTAGACATACCCACTTAGCTATGCCTGTTGTAAGAATAGGTACTCTGCGACGCGCCCTTCAAAAAATGACGTTCGATGATACAGAGAAATTACTATTAGTCGTAAAATTAAAGGTTGAACACGCCAAACCTTAAGCACGCAAAATTTGTTTTTGAACCAGTTTGAAAATAAATAACTACATTATGATTACCACATTAAATGACAAATTTAATAAACTCTAAAATCACATTTTTAATTCTAATTAATGTTTACACAGTAAGCCATAGATCGAATTTTCTACGCACACGGCTCATAAGACTTAGCACCCTCTCTTTAGGAAAGATTTTTGTCGCCCAGATCCGTATTTTTTGTAGGTCAGGGACCGATTTTACTTCTCCGCCTTTCTTTTTTAGAATTATTTTCATAATACTCCAGTACTCTTCAACAGGCCGCAGTTCTGGACTACTTGGCGGATTGCATATTTTGGGTACCACCATGATCCTGTTAGCGTTGTACCATTCCATAACTGATTTTTCGTATTAGCAACTGGCTAGATCTAGCCAAAACAGCGGTGGTGAGGCATGCTGTCTTATAAAAGGCAGCAAACGCTTCTGTAAACAATATTTCCGATAAATATCGCCGTTTATTGTCCCCGTGGTGATAAACGTGCGACTTATTTTACCACAGCTGCATATTGCCTGCCAAAGAAGGTATTTTTTTGGAAATTTCCCTCGTTTTTTTAATTCACAATCTTCAGGAGCATCTTTTCGTGATTTGCTAGTATAAAACTCTTGACCAGGTATTTGTTTAAAATCCACTTTTATATACGTCTCGTCGTCCATCGCCGCGCATTCAAATTTTGTAAAAAAATATTCATAGAGTTTTCGCGACCGTTTCTTTGCGGATAAGTTTCATTTTGAGTCTAGATCTGGTGCGGCGTGGGCTTTATAACTCCTCAGTCCTGCCCTCTGTTTCACTTTTTGGACAAAGGACTGAGAAATTTTCACTTTTTTAGCAACATCACGAGATGAAATCGTATGATTTGAGGCAAAAATGTTTAAAATACTCTGTTCCTTTTTCTTATTCTTGACTCCCTGCAACCCAACACTTCCTGGCTTTCTATCTATTGTCAAGCGTTCACGGAAAGTTTTTAATACGTGAACAACCGTAGATTGTGGATATTTCAGCCTTTGCGCGATATTTCTGTAGCTTAACATGGGATTTTTTACATGTTCGTGCAGAATGCGTTCACGTTTTTGATGTTGTACGCTCGACATTATGCCAATGAATAAATAAAAGAAAATAAAACTATCATAATTTTATAGCCCAATTCCTTGTGAGAAAATTGTTGTTTAAAAAGTTTGAATATCTCCATTTTTCGAATAACTATAGCTATTTTTACATGCCCAAATTTTGGCGTGTTCAACCTTTACTACCTACTGTCCTTTGTTATTTATTACCAGTGACCGTACTTTTTTTCGCATTCTTGGTGCGATGACGTCAAATGACAGACGACAGCGACCTAGGGTTGTCGACGTGTATAAAATGATTGACGTTTAAAATTATGTAATATTATGTTGTCATTGAAAATGAAACACTATTTTGTTTACTTAATTAGTTATTATAATTGTGTATAACATTTATTACTGTAACCCAAAATTCCTCAAATTTTTCGGAGGGTATGCTAACGATTAATTTTCGTAATTTCGATTGCCCAGTCGAACAACAGCAACCAGCTTGTTTATTTTCTGAAAATAAAAGTAATAGTTTGATTTAGTTGTAGTCGATAGATGGTAGGGTGCTTGGAATTAAGTAGCACCTTACCGAGAGATCGTAAAATGCAACATGTTAAAATTTACACTCTGTGTATGCATAGTCAAGTGTAAAAATATGGGTGTACTCATCTTACTCAAAAATATGTCCCATAGTATCTTATTCAGTTGTACTAAGTGCGTAGTACCATATTTATGAGACGATTTTTTCGATACGTATTTTTGCACTTGACTGTACTTATTACTAAATTACCTTGGACATTTTTTTGTTGATATTTTCGAAGCACCCCTACGACTTCGTCCCAACAATCATCAAATTTCAAGAAGTTGACTTGTTTGAGCATAATCCTCAAACACCTTTCTCGAAAATTAAAAAAGCAGGAACATATATTGGGCACTGCAAAAATAAAAATGTAATAATATTTGAAACTTATGCTACTATTCCTTTTTTTAGGGTTCCTTAGTCAACTAGGAACCCTTATAGTTTCGCCATGTCTGCCCGTCCGTCCGTCCGTCCGTCCGTCCGTCCGTCCGCGGATAATCTCAGTGACCGTTTGCACTAGAAAGCTGAAATTTGGTACTAATATGTATATCAATCACGCCGACAAAGTGGTAAAATAAAAAGGATTTTTTTTTATTAGGGTACCTCCCCTATACGTAAAGTGGGGAGTGATTTTTTTTTTCATTTCAACCCTAACGTGTGATATATTGTTGGATAGGTATTTAAAAATGAATAAGGGTTTACTAAAATCATTTTTCGATAATGTAAATATTTTCGGGAATAATCGCTCCAGAAGTAAAAAAATATGCGTCCCCCCCCCTCTAACTTTTGAACCATAAGTTTTAAAAATATGAAATAAATCTCAAAAGTAGAACTTTATAAAAACTTTCTAGGAAAATTATTTTAAACTTGATAGGATGAATAGTTTTTGAAAAAAAATTACAAAATAATTTGTGAACTAAGTTTGTAATTTAACCGTATAAGCAGGTGTTTATTGTACTCGTACCTGTAATTTCTACAAAATTACAATGAAATGACGTGCTTTCAAATAAAGTAAAAACGGTGAAAATCGGTTCACGCAATAAAGAATTATTCCATAAAAATCATCTTCCATACATTAAGCTCGCGCGCAATAGTTTACTTAATTTGCCGATAGATGTCGCTGCACGTGGAACTCTCATATCATATCCTACATGGCGGTGTTATTAACTCTTAAGTGGGGACACTTACTGTGACGGACGGAAAACTACGGAACCCTACACTGAGCGTGGCCCGACACGCTCTTGGCCGGTTTAAAATATTTTTTTTACCATGAGCATTATTTCCACGTCGAAGTTTTCGAATCTTCAGCTTTACCATGAGCTCCAGTTGGAATTGTTTATATTCTTCAACATTGTTCAATAAATTCATTGTGCAAGAGAAAATACGTTATTCTAGGCAGAATATAAAGATGACGATGACAAGTGAACCAAAATAAATGAAATGAAAAATAGAGAATAGAATGTTTTGTTAACAAACAGGTTGCATGTTTTTCAGTTTAAAAAACACATATCTGTACCTCTCATTTCATGTCTCGCTCTACAATAACGTCTTATTGTAGTAAATACACAATATTTTCTCTATATTTTTGGTGAAAGTCGCTGCCGTCTCAAATTATAATCCACTTTAGACAAGAAAACGATCTTTCGACTTCAACTGAAGTTATTGGTAAAAATTCTAAAAAATTGAAAAATTCCAGTGTGTTTTTATTGATATCGTTTGTAATTTCAGTTTCCTTGCCGTGTAATAACTGACGTGTTGATTTAATTGTCTTAAACCCCGGGTTTTTGTTTAATACATACTGTAGTTTAAGATATACTTCATTGCCCTTAGGTGCGTTCTCGATATTTTTTAATCTGCTTTCGGTGTCATCTATGTAACTTAAACTCTCATCTAGACTTAAGTTGGGACTTTGTAGTCGGTCTATTTGATTTGTCAAAAACACAAAATTATCCACGATAAATTTAATATCCTGTTCCAGGAGGCCAATTCTCGGGCCGTTCGAGATGATCTCTATTAGACATATCTCGAAAAAAAAATGGCGGATGTCGAACGAAAACTAATTTGCGTATTCTCAAAATCTCACACTCGAGATATGTCTACTCCCAGCGTTCGAGATGCAACGAGTGGTCGTAGCGATCGAGATGGTGTTATCACTGATTTTTTTGACATTTGATCTGCGATAGCGGGAAATTTTGAGAGGTTATTAGTTGGCCGAAAGTGAAATTACACACAAAATTACACAACAAACAAACAAACAACAAAATTTCAAATTATTTAAAGCATTTTTATTTACTTTAAGCAATAGGTTCTTAGTTTTAAGTGTATAGTGAATAAGTTTTTTATTTTCTACTTTTTGTAACTTACGTGGTGCTGTATGTGGATGGTTTCTGCAATAAATGTTTTTCTTTGTTTCTTTCTTTTTTTCAAATTAAGCTACGCAAAATAAATATTTTATTAAAATATGTCGCTCTACGCAATGGAGTTAGTTGAAAAAGTTATAAACGTCGCCCAAGTTTAGACGAATAGACGCACTTTTTGAGCTGCGGAGGGATATGTACTTTTTTTGCCACTTCCATATTATTTTCACATACTAATAAGTAATAACTCAGACACTAACTACGTTTTCGTTTGGCAAGCCAAGCTGTCAAATCAAAATAGGCGCGATTTTGCGTTCCATTTCTCGTAGGTGTATTAGCGAAACACTTAAATATTTTTGATGTCATTGATGCACTTGAATGTTGATTGATGGTTTTGATGTGTTAACACACCATAACAATGCATTATATTGTTGTAAATTAATAACACTTTTGGTTTTCGTATAAGAAATATTTAATTTAATAGAATGTTTTAAACTCGATTGAAAACAAACACAATCGAGAAAAACGGAACGCGTTTTGTAATAGACATTGAGATCGCCATTCGACATTAATGTCTATTGTGCCCCAGAATACGAAATTTTGCATCCTTCGAGATTTTGGTGAGATTTTCAATAGACATTACGTCCTTCGAGATCATCTCGAAGAGTGATAATCTTGAACGGCCCGAGAATTGGCCTCCTGGTTCGGCGTTTGTAATATTTTTTTTGTTTTTCTTATGGCTGCTGCACTTTTAGAGTCAAATTCACTTATAATTTGTTTGATTTCTTCGAGATATTTGGCGTAATAATCAACGGCTCGCAACCCAGTCCCCCATCTAGTAACAACAGGGGCAGGCGGAAGCGGTATCAATGGAAATTTATTTTTAAACGCATTTTTGCTAAGTGGAGCTTTATTAAAACATTTTTTTACGCCGTCAATAAGCTCATTTATATTTGGGTACAAAGATCTAATTTTCTCAGCCACTCGATTAAGTCCATGGGCTCGAACAAGTCAAATTCGTTACGTTTGGGTATAAATTGCTTAAATTTTTTCCTGCTTTCACCATGCAAGATCCAGCATCCGTAATCAAAAACAGTAACTTTTTTACGTTTTGATCATATTTGCTTCCCCAAAGATCTTTTAAAGTTTCGTTGATTACGTTTGAAACAGAAATGTGATTTGTCCTATCTAAATGCGTAGTTTTAAATAAATATGACATACAATTTTGACTGTTTAGCTCTCCAACTAGTACATTTGCAATATTTTTACCACAGCTGTCCGTTGTTTCATCAATAGTCAGGTATATACATTTATCTCGTAATAATTCTCTGATTTTCCTTTTTTGTTCTTCATATACTTTGGGCAAGACCGATAATCTTAACCAACTTTCACTAGAAAGACCAATACTATCGCCGTATTTGCCTTTTAGACAATTTTGAGAGCCCACGGTATGTTGCAACAGATCATCATTATGAGTAAGTCGTTGTTGAACTTTGACTGTTTGTCGTCAAAAATATGATTGTTCTTTTTGTGTTTATCCGAAAGAATATCTTGTTCTATATTACATTTTTTAGGGGATTTTATAAAGGTTCTACAGTACACTTTATCGTCTATTATTTCCAAATCTACGTAATATTTTAATAAAGCATGTGAATGAGCATAATAATTATTCGATTTCTCAATATGGGTGCGGGTTTTCATATGCCTCGTCACAACATGTTTCGATCGTGTCATTTTTTTAGCACAATAGGAACAAAATATTGAAGAACCTTTCCTTAATAAAAAACTATGCTCACTTAACAGTTTCTCCATTGTGTTTAATCAGTTAATAATTATTAGTTATTTTCACACACAAAATCGACGCAACTGTTCTTAGCACTTGACGGGACGTCAGTGAAGAAACAAAATTACTTCTATATTTATGCACTGCCATTACCTACGCATTATACTGTCTATGCTAATATATAGTTAGTATATCAATTCCTAATCTTAAAAATAAACTATAACCTGATAAGGATTTATTGCAACTGTGTTACATTTTCTCGTAGTAAATTAACCCTTCATTTCATTATGCATATTGGGTTAGGCTTTATGTTCTGAGAATATTTTCTGTATTTCCGAATTGTTTAATACGCTATTTTATTTTAATTTTTGATTTTATTTGATTCTTGGTTCAAACAATTTAATATTGGGCACTACTGCCAACCCTAGCACTGCACCAAAAATGCTGGAAAAAGTACGATCACTGTTTATTACTTGAGAACCTACTTATTTTGTTAAGGTGATAAGACTTTTATTGTGTAATACTTATAGTTTATAATTAAGTGAATAATTAAAAATAACTAATATTGTCCTTCGCTGCCTGAAACACAGGGAATACTAGTTCAGGCATTTGTTAACCACGTGTCGTTAAAAAATCTTAGTCCGTAAGAGCAAACACTGTACTATACTTACCTCAATATTTTTTTTGTATTTGTTTGTTATATAACTGCTAGCAATTTAGGCAGATGTTCGACACAAGTAAATGGCAAAATATGCTCAATGATATATGACACCAAATGTATTTCCGCCTCTTTGACTTTTGTAGTTATTGGCGTGGTTTGTGAACTAGACGCGGCGAAAACTTCTTGTAATGTCCTTTGTGACGAAAAGGAATTCGATTTGTCTGTATGTTTTTTCGTGTTCTTATGCCGCTCTAATTCAGGTTTGCCAGTATTAGCGACAGATATATCGCACCTGCACCATTTGCAATACGCAAATGTATTACCTTTATTGCTACTTGAAAGCCAAGAATTTCTGCATGTATTTTTTTTTTCAGCACCGGCCATTTTGTTTATGTACTAAAAACCGCCCAAAAGCACCACAACATACAAAAACAGAAAAGGCCAAACCAAAAGTTAAATTGTCCCGACATACACACCACACCACACCTAGCACTTACTTTATGTTATTACAAACAATTTTTCCAATTAAATGTAAACAATTACAGCTACTATTTATTAATTTCAATTTGCCAACAAATAAAGTTCCACAACACAAACTCACTCAACCAAACCATCCAACTCCAACAGATAACTCACTCAACCAAACCATCCAACTCCAACAGATAATGATGCATTAGAGACACACCCTGACACAGCACACATCACAGATAAAAAATTCTACGTATGAATAAGTCGAACTCACCTCGCTTGACAAGAAAACGTTTCGTTCGATGCGATGTGATTAAAATAATAGTTGCCAACATAACTCAACCATAAAGGCCGTAGCAGGATAAGGGAAGAAAATGTGCCCTTTTGTAATTAAGAGCTGGTTTTTTTTCTATAGTTACTTGCATCTAGTAGTACAAATGTGCAAAGTTCTGTTAAAAAAATTCAAGTGGTTCAGCTGAAAAAAAAAACCTGAATTTATGAAAAAAAATATTTCTCAAAAAGTATTGAACTTTATCATATTAACTTTATTTCATTTTATTAAACTTAAAAGTATATATTCTCTTTAAAAAATTGAGTCTCCATCTTTAACATTTGTGTAAAAAACACGTAAGTGAAAAATTTTTTTTTTTTTCTGAAGGCGTGACCACTCTAAGGCATTCCTAAAAAAACCTTATTTAATGATCGGTCAGTCATATTAGTTTGACAGCTAAAATCGAAATGCAAGTGTCAAAATGAAAAAAATATGTTGGTTGGATTTTGTTACATTATGCTCTTAAACCATTCTAACACCACCAAAGAACTTAAAATTAAATTTTCTTTGTAAATAATTAAAACTAAAAACATTTATTGACATTTATATTAATATTAACTCGACATTTCAAAATATAAAACAAAATATCCTTATTGTAATCACTCATTTTAGTCACTATCCCTTATTTCAGTCACTATCACTATTTTCATTCACGGTGACACTAATTCCGTGTGTTAGGAAAAGTCTACTAAACATTTCAGCAGGTCGAATGATTTTTGATAAATATCTTGCGTGTGATAAGTAGTACACAATAGCGGCAATGTGTGAACAACACCCTACAGTCCGCATTCCATTCGCACATTCACAGTAATGCCTCGTAATTGCTCCAAGTCCTATGCTGTGCGGAGCATATTCGACGAAGCATCGGTAAGTTTTTCTCGAAATATGCCGGGATTTCACTTTCATTTTTAATATGTTGGAATGGTCCTTAACACATTCAAGATTCAGAGAACCATCTTCATTCATTGTTTCTGCCAGATATGAAATGGCTTGATTATATTGATAGGTACCTGAATTTGAATAAATACATTACTGTAAAAATATTTATTTATTTTAATTCAAAAATGAAATAATTGTTGAATTTAATATTATAAACAACGGTTTACTCACCTATAAACTAATTACAATCGGTGTGACATGTTTCGAATGCGTCAGGCATCCTTCATCAGACAGAGTGTGCTGTCACCTTCGCGACGTAGTCAACACACACACACAGCACACTACTCTACAGTGTTATTTAGAAGCTTATTTTTTTGCTTTAGCATTCCATGCACAGCTTCTACAGGCCATCGAATCTTTGTGACCCGACGAGAATCATTCGCTTCTTGGCAAGGCAATTGTTTACGATTACCCTTAAGTGCTGGCATTAAAATTCGGTATCCTTTTGCTTCCAAGTGGGTAACAACATCCCTGAAACCCCTATCCAACACAAAGATGTCACCCGGCTGCATCAGGCTACTAAGACCCGTTGAGTCATTATCCATTATATTTTGTAAGATAGTTGCTGTGGTAAAATATTTTCAAATGCACTAGTTACACTTTTAAAATATTCTGAAACATGCTGATGTGCTTTTAGTTTTAGCATTGTTTTAATAAGACTATTAGAGTTGCCAGTTCTTAGTTTGACTAAAAATATGACTACTGCTTGAATTACATTTCTATGTTAATTGTGCACGATGGCAAGAATTCCGTTAAGTCGGTAATATTAGCCCAAGTCAACCCCGTAAAAACATAAATGTCGTCATTTGACAGAGAACCATCGCCGATCCTTTGAAAATCGCTTGCTGTGCATTCTAGTGCCAGATTATTAAACAGTTCTGTTACTTCGTTCGCCTGCAACGCACGGCTTGCCTAACGGCAACAGGGGCCTTCTCCTCGACACCGGGAGCGGCCCTGGATGCACTGCTTGACTTAACACCACTGCACCTGCAAGTTAAGAAGGAGGCCAAGCAGTGCGTCTACAGAATATGTACGCTAAATAGGCCAAAATGGCGCTCTCAAGCACTAACCAAATTTAAGCCCTGGGTTTTTGCGAACGAAACCCTTAGCATGCCTACCTATGACATGCACACCGTATGTCATTTCACCAAACTGTAGAAAGTGGAAATACCTCCTAGAGACAAATGGACCAAAGACCAAATGTATGTCGAAGAGGGTAGCCACATATGGTACACGGATGGGTCGAAAAAAGGTAATGAAGTAGGATGTGGGATCTATGGTGAGAGGCCCAAGCACAGAGCTAGCGTCAGCATGGGCAAAAGGGCCTCAATCTTCCAGGGTGAAGTCTTCGCCATCAACAAATGTGCGGAAATCAACCTGGATAGAAACCTAAGACACCAGCATATCTACATCAACTCAGACAGCCAAGCTGCTCTGCTGGCACTAGAATCTTTTGAGTCAAACTCAAAACTAGTCCAAAATTGCAAAAATAACCTTAATGCACTGGCTAAAACCAACAAAGTTACACTTAGATGCACTCCGACATTGACGGAAACGAAATAGCGGATGAACTTGCCAGAAAGGGCGCGGACACACCCCTGGTCGGCCCAGAACCGTTCTGTGGAATCACCAAACGGGAGGCATATTCTCTGTTAAATAACTTGGAAAAAATTAGAGCAAACGCATGGTGGAAGCTCGTCAAAGGACAAGCACACTCGAAAGCTCTAATCAAAGGGTTCGACAACAAAACATCTAAAGAGCTGTTAGGGCTCAAAAGACACAAAACCTGTGCAGTGACCAGAATACTGACAGGCCACTGTAAGTTGAACAAACACATGTTTCTTATGGGTAAGAAACAGGACTCAGTATGCAGGTTCTGCCAAGAAGAAGAGGAAACAGCCTTGCACATCCTCTGCTCCTCCGGACCACTAATGCATAAAAGAAGTACCCACCTAGGGCGACATGTACTGCAACCCGATGAGGTACAACACATTCTAGCCCAAAGAATCTGGAAATTTCTAGATGCAACGGGAATCAGTAATGAACTATAAACGGCTGCCACAATAGATCAAATCTGGTCGACGCGGCACATGGAGAGCCCAATTAAGAATAATAGTAATACTTCGTTCAGATCAAGCATTGATGTATTTGATACAATACGCAATTGATTTAAATCATCTTCAAAAAACCGATTCTTAATAACGTGTTTTGTACAAGAACGATTTCCTTTTGGTACATAAATCTTACGTTTGTTAAACGCTTGAATTCTGGCTTCCTTGGGCACAACAATTAAGTCACTTTTACTGGAACACAAGCAACAGTAACCATGGCTAGAAATTGTCCTTTGAATAGGCAGTTCAATCAATTCAGTATCGGTGCTAACATTTGCAGAGCATGGAACTTGAAATTCACTATCATTCTCTAGAACACTTATGTTTACATCACTGACATCACTGTCGTCGTCACTAATCTGTGATTGAGCATTTCTATATCTTTTTAAACGACATTGGTTGCACAATATATCTACAACTGAGACTGATTTCAAATTATCTGAATAGTATTCAGTGTCTACTAAGCTGACTATTTTCCTTTTGCGACCAGGAATGTTTTTTAAAAAGCGATTGCAATACCCACATTTTTTATCGATCTTCACCTCCATTATAAAATGAAATGTACAGCTTCAGACTAAATAAACATCAGCAATCATCACAGTAACAAAATACACACGTAGTAATTCATGACATAATGTGACATCTGGTTTACTCATACATATATTAAGCAAAAGAGGTTTAATCATAAGTGGCCTATCACTTTAAAAAGTACTTAAGACATGCAACCTATTATTTATTATAAATATTGGTAATACGCATTTAAAATATTAAAACAATAGGTATTCCATAATGCTTAGAAAAAGTCTCGCCTGAGGCAGTGGATTTTTCTACTTTTCCATTTTTTCTAAGCATTGTGGTATCGTTAGCAGACGTTCTGCTTAATACAAAATTAATTGAGGTATTTCATAGATATTAAAACTATTTATTCTTAATTAAGGTCGATATTGTGCTACAATATTTTGGAATAATTAAACCTTTGCGTTATCGTTGCGTCTACAAAACAGTTCGTTCACACATAACGGGCAATATAAATGTCGTAAATCGCATTCATGGGCATCATTTTCAGGATACCAATAGTGACGGCAACAATCTTCACAATATCCAGTTGCTTTCATCCCTTCATCTTTAAGAGATATAGCCGCACGAGGAAGTGCTTCGAAGAACATGTCGACGTAGATTGTATGAGGAAGTTTCAAACAATAAAACCTGGACCGCATATTTTCTATCTAAAATAAATTGAAAGAATATTATAAACTGAATGTAAATAATCACGCTTACACAAAAACGCTACAATAACACTATAATAACTTTACTTGATCCAAAAATGGAGAATAATCTTCGAAAAATCGTATGTCTCTTTTAAAACACCAATAACTTTCTCCATTGTGATGTGGTACAATGATTTTGGACTTTTCGAGAATACTTTCTTAATGGCGTCCTTCTTAGAAAGCATTTTTATAACTTAATAAAGACTCAAAGATGCAATGCAAGAGCTTACAATATCATATTGTAGAAAAAAACAACATCAAATCGCTTTATTGTCAAAATATGATTTTTTTATTTTGTTTTAAAGAGGATTTATGCATAAGTTTTGTAGCAATGAGTAAAATTATTTAAAGAGAGTCTAATAAAATGCAACTTATTTAGGTAAGTATTATTTTACTATTGACAATGTAACTGTCCGTTTAAGCCTACCAATGGATAAACATATACAAACGATAAATAAAGCTTAATTAGAAATGGTGATTATCTGATGATTATGAATAAAAAGAGATTTTGTTTCACAAGTTGAAATGGCGACAACTGACATAACTGACGTGAGTATATTTTCAAGTTACTATTTATGTAAATGTCAAAAAATGTTTTTATTTTTAATTATTTACAAAGAAGATTTAACTTTAAGTTCTTTGGTGGTGTTAGAATGGTTTAAGAGCATAATATAACAAAACCAACCAACATATTTTTTTCATTTTGACACTGTTGCTTTTCAATTTTAGCTGTCAAACTAATATGACTGACTGATCATTAAATAAGGTTTTTTTAGGAATGCCACTTAGTGGTCACGCCTTCAGAAAAAAAAAAATATTTTTTTATTTTTCACTTACGTGTTTTTTACAGAAATGTTAAAGATGGGGACTCAATTTTTTACAAAGAGAATATATACTTTTAAATTTAATAAAATGAAATAAAGTTAATATGATAAAGTTCAATACTTTTTGAGAAATATTTTCTTTCATAAATTCAGATTTTATTTTTTTCCAGCTGAACCACTTGGATTTTTTTAACAGAACTTTGCACATTTGTACTACTAGATGCAAGTCATGCAAGTAACTATAGAAAAAAAAACCAGCTCTTAATTACAAAAGGGCACATTTTCTTCCCTTATCCTGCTACGGCCTTCCTAAAAATCAGTAGATTTTCTCTATTTACGAAAAAAACCAGTAGACAAGGAGACTACGCATAAAATCAGGTAATCTCCTGATAAAACAGGAGACTTTGCAGCACTGCATGGCAACAATCAACACGACGGCTTTTTGGGCCTTTGTCAAATTATGAGGTATCCACCGGGCACAAAGCTTCCTCACCGCTAAATGTTCATGGAGGATTTTATGGACTTGACTCATACCGATGCCTATACTTCGTTTTTTTTGAGATTAGAAAAACGTTGACAGAACGATGTACAGGGTTCTTTATTAGGCACGATAAATGTCACAACTGTCAAAGTGCCGACGCCGTCATCAAACATACTTAAATATATTTGTATTTATAGTAAAGCCATGCCTAAGTATTTGTAAATGTTATATTGAGTTTTTAACAATAATGGTAGTTGTTTTATGCACTAAATATTTTATTATTTATCATTGTTAATGTTCTTGTGAATGTTGCACAATAAAATACCTAGAGATGAAGAGGTTCGCAACGGATGGTTCGATTTTTAAATATTTTCTCGCGTCATCTGTCGTTAGTATCTCTCAGCCATACCTGGATAGTTTTTAATGTATAATGCTTATTGTGATTCTTATTCAAGTAAAGGTATTTGCTTGCTCTATTATTGTGCGTTTGGTTGGAGGGTTATGGAGCAATCAGAGGCAGGCCCGAGTGGCATACAACAAGAAAAGCCACCTCGTAGTCCACCAAATCTTTTACCATCACCTAAGACAGTTGCTTTATTATTTATATAATAAAACTATTAAATAACGTTTACACGCATTTTTATTTACGAAAATTGATTAATAAGTGCATATTATGATTAAATAACTTTTGTGAATACTGATAAAAAAACTAGATCTTAAGTTTTCGTTTTAGAACGTACGTGCGTCACTGTCAGGTCAGTTTTTCATTTTTCACGTGTCTCTAACGTTAGCATACAAAATCTAAAACGAAATTGTGCATTTGTTGTTGTGTTGGATTATTTAATCTGCAAATTGTTATTATGTTTTCACAAATGTGAACTCTTACTTATGTTACCTAATCCTCTGTTGGTGTGCTTGCAGTGTGTTTAAATTGAACATTTAGAACAGGTTGGCAACTACTGTTTCTATGTTTACTCAATTTCTAATCTCAAAAAAAAACGAAGTATAAGCTTGTACGAATCTGCTGATAGGTCACTCTTTTGTCAGACTCTATCATACGCCGCACAACACTGATGTTATCTTCAGTCGTCGCCGTAGAAGGCCGTCCCTCACGCAAATCATCGGTGAGATTAGTGCGACCACGTTTAAATTAATTAAACCAGTTGTAAACAGTGGCACGAGATGGGGCTTCATCCTGAAAGGCCAAAGTCTATCATACTACTTGTTGACTTATTTTTTATTTTTCAAGAAAAACAATTAATAAACCTATTAGTGAACTGCATTCATACCTTGTCAAAAATCCGTTACTCAGATTTTGAAATTTTTTCAAAGGCCTATAAATTTGTAACCAAGCAATATATAAAAACTGGCCAAGTTCGTGTCGGACCACGCATAATGGAGGGTTCCGTAGCTTCAATGGAATAAGAACCAGACTAATGCCAAACGGTCGTATCTGATGCCTATGGAAGAAGTTTATTGGAAATAACTAAAAAATGGCTAGACCTATGTTCAATGTTTATGATAACGCGCATCTTCTCAAATTTTTTCATATTTTTTGGGACGCTATTTTTCAAATACAAATACAAAATACAAATAATTTATTGTACGAAAGAGAGTATTGATAATTATATTATGTTACATGAAGTGCGTCACTATCAGCCAGTGTTTGGCGTACCTACAATTTGTTGTTTCTATTGCATGTCATTGCATTTCCGACTTTCGAAGCAATTATTTCTGAAAATATTGACTTAATCACAAAATGTTCAAAGAAACCTCAATGTTATTTTTAAAGACCTATCTATTGATGTGCAACATGTTGATATTTGGTTAAACATTTTATTTTGAAATTTAGTTACATGTATGGAATTTTTTTTTTCTGAAATTTCACTACATAACTAAATAGCGGCATACAAAATACACCTTATGTCTAAATTTTATTGAGATACGGCTTATAGTTTCTGAGTAAAATGGCTGTGACATACGGACGGACGGACAGACGGACATGACGAAACTATAAGGGTTCCGTTTTTGCCATTTTGGCTACGGAACCCTAAAAAAGTAATTATGCCAAAATTGTTTGCTCACATACCGTACGTAAACCTACCAGAAACATTTATTTAAACCATCTGCACATCAAGTATAGTATTATACCATGCTTTTTGTTAGTATTAGTAGATTATTTTTAATGTAATTGTTGTTTTGAAATTATAAAATCTTACCTTTTTCTAAGTCGGTTTATCCTATAAGTATCATAGTACCTGTGATTATGTTATGTTTACGTTGTGAGTGACAGATAAATGCAACCCCATTGTTAACTAGAACATTCACAATTTTCATGCATCTATTTCGAAGACTTCTTTAATAACCGTTTTTAGGCCTTTTTACAAGTTGATAAATGAAAGTTGTAGCCAAATTATGTTCAATTTATCACATAAACGTAAACAATACCATCCACGTCATTTTACTTTCCTCGGTGACACTTCATTGTCAAATTATTATTTTTCATAATTAGTAAGTTCCACAAAAAAGTTTAGCTAGCAATCAAATGACAAGATAATTTTAAATGTCAACGTGTCTCGTTCAAATAATACATAAAATTATCCATAATGCCATTGAATTTTAGTGCTGAAGAGATAGTGGATATGATTTTCGTCTACGGGAAATGCAGGAATAATGGTGCGGCAGCTCTTCGGCTGTTTGCCGAGAGATTTCCGCAAGGGAGTCAGCCGACTGAACTGACTCGCGTGTAATTATAAAGGCGATTACATAACAAGACTGCGAGATAATGATAGACTTACCTACCATGCAGTAAGTACTGGTGGGCGACGTCCTTGTATTGACGTCAGAACTGAAGAACGGATCTTAAACCAATTTGCAGAAAAGCCTGGCACCAGCATTAGGAAAGCAGGGAGGTTGTATGTACACAGCTTTATTTGTTGTAAGTGAAATGTCATGTGTTGAACTTGACCTTGACTTGACAAATATTTGACAAAAGATAAAATTGTAAACAAATAATACAGGATGTTATAGAAGTATGATTTAATATAATTTTAGTTTTGAAATTTTTACCATGTTATAAAAAGTGTCTGTAGTTAAATAATGTACATGCCACGCCCTTATTTGTCGCCTAGACAAGCCCGGGTTTGAATAAATGTTTCTGGTAAGTTTACATACTGTATAGGTCCTATTTACTCCAGAGAAATCCAGAGTCTGACATTTTTTTAAATAGCTGCCCGCTTTACGTGAAATGCCCCCTAATCAGTTTGCCAATATTGAAAAAAATTAATAAGATCCTTTCGGCCGCGTATGTAACCGAGTTTTGTAAACAGGTACAAAATAAGAAAATTTACTCTTTTCTTCTTACATAACCAGTTACAAACCAGTAATTGTAGTTTATGTAACTGTTACGTTTTAAGGCCTAATTACGTACAGTTGCATACACTGCTTTATCTACACACATATTATAAATCCTAATGTTTTCGGAAACCATTAGAATGAACGCCATTGCACCGCCATGACCAACTCGATTGTGCCGGCGGTCGGGCGGGCACGTGCCGCCGGTCTGAGAGGAGAGCAGATTTTCACTACGTTACCGTAGGTAATGAATTTTCAAACGTTTTAACCACACTGTCACAGATAATACACTGATATTACGTTACTGGTTGCAATAATGATGGTAATTACATACGGTTTCCGAACGCGGAATAGATGATGTATGATAGATAAAAATATTTAGAGACTTAGAAATATTTTAAATAGTTACCATAAAATAATTTCGCTTTGCCGGTGAGTATACATAATTATTGTCAATGGCGATAACGATAAGAAAACTTGGGAAATTCTTTACGTAATGTTTCCTCGTACGAGTATTTTACAAACTTCGGCTCAACAAATCAATGCGAAGCAGTGTTGAGGTGCAACTATTGCATCTTAAGGCGTGATATTAATGTAGGTATTTATGTAATGACAATATTTTCTATATTGTTAGATGAGTAAATATAAAACTACTTAATTAAATACTTGTTATAATCGAATAAATGTATTTACGTGTTACGGCAACGGGTTAAATAAAGTCTGAAGAGTAAAATTATTAATCGTCAAAAGTATTGTCCAAGACCGCACAGTGTTTTATGGAAGCCAAAAAAGTGACATCCCCATTTTATTACAAATTACTGTAGTTTAGAGCATTACGAATGCGGGACTAAAACTCACGCGTTTCTAATACTTATGTGTAGTTTTTGAGAAATACATTTTTGAAAATCTTGATTCTGACACCCGGATATTACGAAAAATAATTATGTATTGCAAATTAAGTAACAAACTTTTCTGTTTACTAAAGTGTTGGATAAACCTTTCAAAAAGTACATTTATATGTAATTATAACCTTTCTAGGTACATTTGTTACAATGATATTAATTATTTTAATGATTTTGGTTTTTATTTTTTTTCTTCCATATTCCACCGTAGTCGATCGCGATATTTGTAAAACAGCTTCATTGTTATGTCTTCTATCTACCCTATTTTTTACAAGATCTGATTCCCTGGAAGATTTAATCTACAGTCGATTAAAATTTGCAGTCAGGGCTGCCACTACCAGTATCCGGATTTACCTGGATATGAAATAAACACAATATACAGGATGTAACAAAAATACTGGTGATTCTTTTAAGGGCATAATTGGTATCGTATTCTGATTATGAAAAACTTAAAAAAAAATTTCACGTGAAAAAAAAATCTTTTGTATGGAGGGTTGGCCGGCTGGAACTACGTGTCCCATACAAAAAAAACATTTTTGTTTGTGTAAAAAAATTCTACAATTTTTTCTTAGTCGTAATACGATACCATTATGCCCTTAAACGGATCACCAGTATTTTTGTTACATCCTGTATAGGGAATGCAATAACAGGTAAATTTTCAAAGCCGGGTATTCGATCGGTTATGGTCGAAAAATAACCGGTTAAAGCCGTATACTACAATTATGTGTTTTTTAAATATCTATTATGCATCGCCAATTTAGCAAATATTTTTTCTAAAACATGAATTACTACAAAATTATCAACTTCCAGGCAACAATATTCTACTTCCAGGCTCTCTCCCCATCTTGCACCTCAGAATAGCTGTCGTCTGGACATAACTCTGTTTTTTAAATATCTATTATGCATCGCCAATTTAGCAAATATTTTTCCTAAAACATGAATTACTACAAAATTATCAACTTTCAGGCAACAATATTCTACTTCCAGGCTCTCTCCCCATCATGCACCTCAGAATAGCTGTCGTCTGGACATAACTCTGATGATTAATTTGTATTAAGTAGAACGTCTGCTAACGATATCACAATGCTTAGAAAAAATGGAAAAATAGAAAAATCCACTGCCGCAGGCGAGACTCGAACTCGCGACTCAGGGATACACGCCCATCGCTCTGACCAACTGAGCTACGGACACACACCTGGTCCCTGCGAATTTCTCCACTATATCCCATATGCGTCTTAGGGGGACGCCTAGCGACATCTGCCGAAGAATTCTTACACTTCTCAACCGGCTGTGGCAGTGGATTTTTCTACTTTTAAATTTTTTCTAAGCATTGTAACTGATAATGGTGTTATTTTTTCATCCGATGGCGATATAAAAGCATCCTATGGTGCTTTCAATAATGCTATTGCGGCAGATGGTAATTTACGACGTTTTTTAATATTTTTTGTCGTTGCGACATCCGTTGTTCCGAAATTATTGGGTCTGATGAGACTAACGCTCTATGAAACAAATCAGACATGGTTTTCGTTCGATCTGATTTGCGGGTATGGTGTTCTCTATCGTGACGCCAATATTTATTTCGAGATTCTGACGATTGCTCGGAGAGCATTCCAATTGGAACAGACGAGTTTCGTATTATCGCAGCTCCATGCACCAAAAGTTTATGTATAGTCACTGCCGTAAGACACCATTCGAAATTTTTAACATATTTTTTGGCTAGTTCTTTGCATATGTACTCAAAACTATTATCAAAACCAAGAATTATAGATATCCCGGAAAGAACGGCGTATAAAATTAAAAATACCGAAGTGTCAACCCTAGAGGCCGGGTAACCCGGATATAAAGTGTTTAGGTGATTACTTCAATGTTCCACGGAATTAGGTCTTGTAAAAAATAGAATAGATAGAAGAAATAATAATGACGCTCTCATACCAATATTGCGACCTACTACGGCGGGACATGGAAGGAAAAAGATAAAAACCAAAATTAATAAAACAATTAATATCTTTGTAACAAATGTATCTAGGAAGGTAGCTCTTAAATGTTTGTCTTTGAATGTTTTGGCGAACACCTTGGCGAAACAAACAGTCCATGCAATATCTTTTAAATTATTTCTATTTTTCGTAATTTCCGAGCGTCAGAAACAAGATTTTCAAAAATTTATGTCTCAAAAACTACACATATTAGAAACATGGGAGTTTTAGTCTCGCATTCGTAATGCTCTAAACTATAGTAATTTGTAATAAAATGGGGATGTCACTTTTTTGGCTTTCATAAAACACTGTGGACCGACCGGTCCAAACGCGCCGGGCGAGAGGAGATGGAACGGCGCGGGGGGTGATCCCGCCCCAGGACCATCCATAGCGTAATACAGATGATACGTATCCGTGATAAGCAGAAAGAGCAGCTTCCTTGGATACAATGGCGTTAAGGCGCCGTAATGCAAACACATATCTATGAAGCCTTTTACATACCATATCAACATGGGCTTTCCAGTTGAGATGTTTGTCAATCGTGATGCCAAGAAATATAGCGGTTTCTACAGGTTCGATTGTGCTGCCATTCATATTTATCTTTAAATCTAAGTATGGAGAATTATATTTCTGAAAAATTAATTTTCAATCATGTTGATTTTGTCAATATTTAGTTTTAGATTATTTTCTTCTAACCATTTCATTGCATTGATTAAATCATTATTTGTTAAGGTCTCTAGTTCATTTTTATTTTTACTCTTGATAATGAGAGTAGTGTCATCTGCGAATAAGATGCAATCGTGTTTCGAGGCTTTCGGTAGGTCATTTTTATATAACAGAAATAACAGCGGACCTAAGATGCTCCCTTGTGGCACTCCACTATTATTTGATACTGTTTTAGACTTATATGTGCATTTGTTGTTATTGACTATTTTTGTTATTTCTGTGTATTGTCTGCGATTGCCTACATAACTTTGAAACCAGCTTTGTGCATTGCCTCTAATGCCATAGGACTCTAGTTTATGAAGCAATATTTTATGACAAACTAGATCAAAAGCCTTACTCATGTCTAAAAATATACAAGCTATTGATTGATATTTCACGGTACCCCTGATTTTGACGTGAAGGTCCAAAAATTTTACGGACCTGCAATACTAAAAAATATTTGTTGTGGGGCACTCTATCCATGGTCAAAATTTCACAACTTTTTCTCAATGCGTACAATTTTTTTCACATTTGTACTGAGCGAAACCCTTACTAGAATGGAACATTGTAATAGAACATTGCACTTTATCGATGACTATCTCAATGGCATATATGTGACAATTACTTATTTATCATAGAAATAATATTATCTGTATGGCCAGTACTAATGACATACAGAAAAGAGAATCGTATCGTAGAAACCTACTTGATGGTTTGTATAGAACTTGGTTACCAACAACGAATACAAAAACCTGATATCATAACTGGAAAAAAAATTACGAAAACAATGAAATATTCTTTGTTTGTAACTGGTATTACTGGTAACGAGAAAAGATAAAACTTTCTTCTTTTGTAACCTAACAGCGGTTACAAAACATAGTTACAAAAGCGGCCGAGAAAGTTTTAGTTCGTAACTGGTTATGAGAAAAGAGTAAATTTTCTTATTTTGTACCTGGTTACAAAACTCGGTTACATACGCGACCGAAAGGAAAAAGATAGAGTCCATAGTCAAAATGGGGGATCAACACTCGGTTAGTATAGTCCACCACTGTAATTATACTAATAATGTAATTATTTCTGTACTCGTCTTTTTCTAAGTATATGGAGGATGAGAAGGACGAGTAGATAAATTATGTCATTATTACTGACAGTGTGTAGTGGTCTTATGGGTGATTTTAATTTAAGGTTTTTCTTGTTTTCGCTGTTGAGCTGATTGGAAGTAGCTTAATGAGTTTCAAATCCTTGGCGCAAGTGTAGATAATAATTTCCAATTTGCCTCTCTTTAAGTCAAAATATTTGTTACAGATAGAGACCAGGAAATTTGAATGGTTGCCAAAGACATTCAGTATTTAAGCGTGCTCAGGTTATACCATACAGGTTGTATTATAAAAAATGTGATTAAAATTATAGAATAAACACCACCAAAAACATTTAATTGTAAACCTTTTATCATATTAGTAAAAATAAGCCTCCAGATGTCAATTTCCGACCCATATGAGAGTCGATCCAGAACGTCGAGCGCTGCGCGCGTTTCTCGCGAGATGTGCCAGACTTCCCGCCAGTTTCCCTACAAATGCAGCGTAACTCGGACGTTTGCGTAGGAAAGTGTGTATAGTTTTATCGGGCGTATTAAAAAAATACTGAGCTATATAAGTATTGCTGTGTGGCACATATTGAAAGTTTTGTTAAGGTAAGCACTTTTTTAAAGAATTACATGTCATTTAGCATTCATATGCAGTTTACCTGACATGATTAATTGCTGCTTTGATCAAGATTACATTGATATCGTATAAGTAAATAAAATGCTATTAATCAGCCCACCGCTAAGTGTAAATATTGGCGAAGCGACATTATAAATATACTGAAAATTGGCAGTTTCGTGCTGTGCGATTTACTAACATGGCGAATTTAAATAATATTATTATTATTGTATTTATTTAAATATCAAGCAAATGAAAATTAAAAGCTAACTCATCGTCACATTGACCCAAAAGCATTCACGAATGTATATAGAGTTCATATTGATTCCAGACATTTTATATTAGTCCATGTCCACCATTCCATTTGTCCCCGGGTAAAACTGTAATTTGTCACAGTAGTACACGAAGCACTAATTGCAGTTTAATCACCCCGTAAAGTGGTAAAAAACTCTAAAATAAAAATAAATAAATCTTGGAACTGTTATTCCCGCCGAGGCACATACGTTGCTTTTCGTTAAACACGCGAGGAAATAAAGTAAAATAATAAATATATTGAGCAACCAGTATAAAAACCATCTATTTTTTTAAAGTACATAGGTACGTAATATAAAGCGCTGGTGGCCTGGCGGTAAGACGTCAGACTTTCAATCCGAAGGTCACGGGTTCAAACCCCGGCTCGTACCACTGAGTTTATCGGAACTTATATACGAAGTATCATTTGATATTTACCAGTCACTTTTCGGTGAAAGAAAACATCGCGAGGAAACCGGATCTAAATAATCCCAACAAGGCCTAGATTCCCCTCTGGGTTGAAAGGTCAGATGGCAGTCGCTTTCGTAGAAACTAGTGCCTACACCAATTCCTGAGATTAGGTTGCGGAGCGGAACCTTACATAAAACTGTAAATAATTAATTAATAACAATATGATTAGGTACTTAAAGGTCGTTATGGACTAAGAGTTGGCAACGGCAGATATGACACAATAATGAGAGCCACAAAACCCGTCTAGTTAGATTGCTATACTATCCTTATTGCTAGATCTGGGCATCTGGCAGCTTGTAATGGGTGGAGGTCAGTGACAGACTAGCAAAATTTTTGAATTGGATAATAGTAATACCGAAATTAGACGGATTTTTTTAAATTGGGGACTTCTTTTATCGTGCTCTCGAATCATGTTAATCATCTCATTTTTAATGCCGCAACCAAATAGACGTGATGCAGTATTTATTTAAAAATAATTTGAATAACACTTCTAACGCTTCAATTGTCCATATCCAATTGGGAAGAGCCGGAACTGGTTCAGTTTTTCCTGTCATCGTAATGAATTTCATCGATGACAAAATTGGTTTGCTATGTCTCCAATGTTTTATGTCGTCAGATGTGAGTGTTGCTGGTCCTAGCAATGGTTTCGCATGTTTGTTTTTTGTCATACTTCCGTTCACGGAGTCAAATAAGTCATCCATGAATAATAGTAGGTCAGCCGTCTCTTTGCACTCTGCCTGGAGAATTCCTCTATCTGAAAAGAAAACGATTTTAATATGAATAAATTTATATTCTAAAGCCTGTCACCTCTGCGAATACATACTAGCAGTTGAGAGGCGACATATTCAAATCGTAGGGCCGTCCGCGTCCGTCGTCAATGGTCTGAATCGGTATGAGTATTAAGAGCAGCTTCACAAGGCCGAAATGTCTCTCTGAATTTATAATCTTAATTCATATTATTAATTCGGAAACCCCGAAATTCCATACAAGGTCGCCCGGTCACCTACGGCGATAGGAGCGGGTTTGCGGCCGCGCGGGTCTTGTTGGCGGTTCTGCCCGCAGCTGAGGGCAGACTCACACGACACATGTAGGACACTAAACTAATCAAGAGGAAACTTGGCGAGCGGAGTCGGGCCTGTAGGGAGGCGGCGGCCGCTGGCAGCTACAAGAAGCGCCGCTACGCTACCGGCCGCTGCCATTCCGGTGTGAATCGGCCTTAAAGAGACTGGCGAAATCGACTGTTATTTTTCTAATCTGAAAAAAAACGAGGTATAGACTTCAGTACCTCCTTTGATTGCACATTCAGACTGCGACTATGTTAAGGGGAAAATTACCCCCGACGCAAAAAGAGTGTTATTTGCGGTGTGATTTTTCCTTTAATTTACTTGTAAAAATAGGTACAATCTTGATTAAGTATGGTTTTATATGGGCTCATGCATTATACGACACCATAAGACACTTTTCTTCCCGCACAGATTCTACCAAAATTGAATCTTGATTTTGCAGTGATATATAGTGGAGGTTTAGATTGTATACATACAGTCCTGTGGTGTGCATCCGGGTACACAATACTTTTTTCAACACACTTGCTCATAACGAGGTTCTTATTCCACCGCTTTTATGATCATAATCCTAGATATTAAACACGCGTGCATTTCTCAATAATTATCGAACTAGTGCAATAATTTAATGATGCCATCAAGTGACGTTTGTACTCTAGTACCAAGTTGTATGTACGCAGACGAATCGTTGTAATTTGGTCGGGTATTTAGTCGGGTTGGGGTAATGTTCGAAATAAAAACTATTTCATTTCATTTCATTACCTTTATTTTTATTAACTCTTTAGGAGTTTGCATTCTAAAAACTATTGATTTAAACAAATTATATTTTAATTGAATAAAAAGACAATTTTGGCGTTAATTTAACTTCTGGATATATTTCAAAATTGTGATACATACTAGTAAAATATTATCATAAAAATCTAGTGAGCAATACGTTAGTAAGAAATACTATAATTTATTGCGGAATAAATGTGAAGTCTAATTTTATGAAATGATTTGAAAAAGAGTCCCAGATAGTCATTGATAACATCACAAAAAAAGGTTAGTAAAATTTAATTATCTTAGGTTCGTAAGTACCTCTATCCTGTAAACATTCTGACAATTAATGTATTTACCAAAAGTTATTAATTACACTATTCTGTTATTTCCTCGCAAGTGTGTTGAAAAACGACGTATGTAACGGGTGTGCTTGATCATTACATAGCTCCGCTTCCTTATGCGCACTCAAGTGCGTTCGTGCGCACAATATCGCCTCGGATGTAATGATCATCTTAGCACACTTGTATCATAATGTACTTTTATCAGACATTTCCGAATTTAAAGATATTACTTTCTCCAAAAAAGCGTTCAAATTACCGCGGCGGCGTCCATTTTACTTAACGGCCATTCAGCGACGAATTTCTGCGGCTGCGCGAAAAGTAATGTTGCCAAAAGAAAAAAATATATAATTTTCAAAGCAGCGTATTATTTGCTACTACTTACTTACTGCAGTGGCGCAGCGACCCAAAGTGGATCCTGGCCTCCGACACACCAGGCCACACCAGATCGCCAGGCTTCCCTATTCACAGCCGTTTCGAGATCCTTCAGCACCTCGCCTTTCCACCGGTACCTAGAACGCCCAGGTGGTCTTCTCCAAGTTGGCTGGCCAGAGTATGCTCTCCAGACGCCACGATCTTCACCCATACGAACTACGTGTCCGAGCCATCGGAGTCTAGCGGCCTGTGTTTCCCCAATGATGTTCGGCTCGGACACCAGATCTTGATCTCGATTTCCTGGTTCTTACGGAGCCTCCAAGTTCCATCCTCTCTGCGAATGGGCCCCAGTATTTTGCGGTAGATTTATCGCTCAGCCACCAGCATTGCCTGTTCTTTGCTAATTTAAGTTATTTATATCGAGCAAATTATATCCTGTTACGACCAAATTATTACAACGTAATAAAATTTTTACAATGTCATGATACTCATGATTTTAGCGCTTATCTCGATATCTGTAATCAAAAGTAAAGAACTTTTTAGTAATAATCCTGTCAAATTTGGAATAACTTTAAACTATGAATATACTTATTAATAGCTTCATACATAACTTGTCATGGTTATACTGTTGATATTACCATGTCCGTAGTCCTAAGATTATTCGCCCAGTATTTTCACGACTTACGATATGAATTACATGTAGACCCCGTTATCGGAGGTGCAATTTGGTAGCTTGACATTCTTAGGGACGGGTAAAATTATTTTGAAATACTAGCTGTATATCGATATTTTCCTGTACCATAATGAGAGTCTAATACTTTAATTAAAAGTGTTTATTTTGTGACGTCCACCTACAAGATGGACAGACGATCTTGTTAAGGTCGCCGGAAGACGCTGGACGCGGGTCGCTTCCAACCGGTACGTGTGGAGGTCCAATGGGCAGGCCTATGTTCAGCAGTGGACGTCTTATGGCTGAGATGATGATGATGATGATTTTGTAAAACAAGACTAATTAAAATAGTAGTTTTCGATACAAGTGCGACAGAAGTATGTCAATTTGCACGAGTACCGAGGTTACTTGGCCCGAGTCTCGCCTCTCGACTCGGGCCAAGTAACCTCGGTACTCTCGGTCAAGACTCGGGACGAGTGAAAATGACACTTCTGCACGTGTGTCGAACAACGTTTTTATTACAATTGCGAAAAAATTACAATGAAATAATAGTAGATTGTTTGACAAGGGTCTAAAGTAGGCCATATTACCACGAGGTGGTTAAAAATTGTTCGAGTGGTAATATGGCTTTTAGACCAGAGTAATGCATACAATTTTTCACTTCGATTGCGAGAAAATAACATAAAAATACTTATTATTTACGCACAATAACTAAACTAAGGTGAAATTATGGTATGACTTGACGGTCTTTTAATTTTTTTAACTTCTTTGACATAAATCTTGAAGCAAATCAAATTACTTTGTTCAATATTTTTTTTTATTTGCAATTTTTAAGTAGTTACACTACTATATATAAACTTTCTTTGACATAGATACAAACTATAAATACCGCGAATAAATGCCACAGACGATGGTATAATTAGCTCTTTAAACAGTTTAAACACACTTTAAAGCGTTTCCAAAAAAATAAAATCTTTTTTAATGATTGTGAAGTAGGAACTAAAAAACACCTCCTGTTTTGAGAAATAAATTGCGTTTCCTGATTGGTCGATTTTAACATTGCTGTATTCTGATGGGTTGATATTAAATACAATGTTTTTTTAAGGACTTACATTATTTACACAGTATACGCACCAAAAACGTTCCGATTAAGACGAAGAGGCCTTAGTCCCAAAATGCGCGTATTTTGCGAAATGCATCATTTTCTTCGGAGGTTATAGCGAAAATGCTTTGTGTTTTTAAATTAACTTTTAATGCATATAATAGTCCGTTCATTTATCTAGACGGCCATGGGAATAAAAATTACATTTTTGAGAAAAAAACCTTAAAAACATGGCTTCTCTTGGCAGGCCTCTTCAGAGTTTGCTAACTGCAACGTCTGGTTTGTTTACAGATTACTCAAATAAAGGGAACCTTTCTTATAAAATTTGAAAACAATTCAATTCAGTATATCATGTTCAAGACGGCCATGGTAAGAAAAATTGAAGATTCATCTTGGATAATAGAAAAAATACCTTCTGAATATTGCAAATTTTTGGATGAAAACAGGTTAACATTTAATTTTTTTCACGGAAGTCCTTTAAATATTCTGCCCTAAAACTATAAATATATCAAAGTTCAGCTATAGATCTACCACGAAAAAAAAAATCATTGCTGTAACGCAAAATTTAAATAAAGTGTAATTTTTTGAAGATGACTCTAAATCGGTTCAAAACTTGACAAAACACATCGCGTCGTCGCCTCTGGCTCAGTATGAACGAGAGCTCACAGACGACGGACCTGTGCTAAATCGTCCTACGCGCATTACGTAAGTTTGCCAGCTAGATACACTAAGAGGCCACTAAAACGGGTAACCTTGTATGAAATCCCCAACACGTAGTGACCTGTTTCCATTGCCCTATAGTTGCGAGAAGTGCGATTGACTTATAAAGATCCTTGAAATAAAAAATTGAAATATTTACTTTACTTAATATTATTAAATGATTTTTTATTTGAAAACTAGAAAATTTTGTCAATATCGTCATGGTAGTAATTTTCTACTAACTCGGGTGTGCAGAATTTAAAAATAATGTTTATTTTAAAATCAAAGATGGCGGTTATGGTAAAAATCGTTATGGTAGTCATTTTCGACTAATTCGGGTGTGTAGATTTCGAAAATAAGGACCGTTTTAAAATTAAAGATGGCGGAAACGGAAAATTTTGTCAAAATCATCATGGTAGTCATTTCCGACTAATTCGGGTGTGCAGATTTCGAAAATAATGTCTATTTAGAAATCCAAGATGGCGGTCAAACACTTTAGGGTAAAAATCGTTATGGCAGTCATATCCGATTAATTCAGGGGTGTAGATTTCGGAAAAAGGACGGTTTTAAAATCAAAGATGGCGGAAACGGAAAATTTTGTCAAAATTGTCATGGTAGTAATTTCCGACTAATTCGGGTGTGCAGATTACGAAAATAATGTCTATTTAGAACTCCAAGATGGCGTTCAAACACTTTTTTGGTAAAAATCGTTATGGTAGTCATATCCGATTAATTCAGGGGTGTAGATTTCGAAAATAATATCCGTTTTAAAATCAAAGACGGCGGAAATGGTCAATTTTGTCAAAATCATCATGGTAGTCATTTTCGACTAATTCGGGTGTGTAGATTTCGAAATAAGGACCGTTTTTAAATCAAAGATGGCGGAAACAGAAAATTTTGTCAAAATCGTCATGGTAGTCATTTCCGACTAATTCGGGAGTGCAGATTTCGAAAATAATGTCTATTTAGAAATCCAAGGTGGCGATCAAACACTTTATGGTAAAATCGTTATGGTAGTCATATCCGATTAATTCAGGGGTGTAGATTTCGAAAATAATATCCGTTTTAAAAACAAAGATGGCGGAAATGGACACTTTTGTCAAAATCATCATGGTAATCATTTTCGACTCATTCGGGTGTGTAGATTTCGAAAATAAGGACCGTTTTAAAATTAAAGATGGTGGAAACGGAAAATTTTGTCAATATCGTCATGGTAGTCATTTCCGACTAATTCGGGTGTGCAGATTTCGAAAATAATATCTATTTAGTAATCCAAGATGGCGGTCAAACACTTTTTTGGTAAAAATCGTTATGGTAAACATTTTCGACTAATTCGGGTGTGTAGATTTCGAAAATAAGGACCGTTTTAAAATTAAAGATGGCGGAAACGGAAAATTTTGTCAAAATCGTCATGGTACGAGGGTTGCTACTTATATATCCGGAAACAAAAAAACAAACAAACGTACACGGCTGAAAATGGTTTTATTGTTTTTCAAAGTATTCCCCTTGATGATCTATGCACTTTTGCATTCGCGTGAACCAATTTTTAAAGCACTTCTGCCACTCCGCCTGAGGTACCTCCATAACGTGTTGTTTGAATGCGTCGACAGCATCTTCAGCGGTCGAAAATCGTTGACCGCGTAATTTATTCTTTATATTTGGAAATAAATAAAAATCGTTGGGTGCCAAGTCAGGGCTGTACGGCGGATGACCCGTTAATTCCACATTTTGACCCTCCAAAAATAGAGTTGTTTCGCGTGACGTATGACAGCTGGCATTGTCATGATGAAGAATGATTCTTCGTCGCTGGTTAGTTTTACGAATTTGTTCAAATACTTCCGGTAAGCAAATGGTCGTGTACCACTCTGAATTAACCGTTCTACGGTTTTCTAGTGGCACTGTAGCTACATGGCCATTAATACCGAAGAAGCAGGCCACCATTTGTTTCAATGTACTTTTTGCACGAGTAACTTTCGTAGGGTTCGGCTCATTTTGAAACACCCATACCGTTGATTGTTGCTTCGTTTCGGGATCGTATGCATAGATCCAGGATTCGTCACCTGTATAGATGTTATAAACGGCTTTTGAGTCACCACGGTTATATTTTTTTTACATTTTATTGCACCATTCGACGCAAGCATCTTTTTGCTCTTTTGTTAAGTTGTGGGGTATCCAACGCGAACAAATTTTTTTTACAGCCAAATAATTATGTAATATGCTATTAATGCTGGTCATAGAAATACCCAGAGTCGCCTCTATCTCGCGGTACGTAACATGTCGGTCGTCCATTATAAGTTTTCGCACAGCCTCGATATTTTGTTGTACAACGACCGATTTCGGGCGACCTGCCTTAACTTCGTCCGTAAGCATACTACGTCCACGATTGAACTCACTAAACCAGTGATACACAGTAGTTTTAGATGGGGCTTCATCACCAAAAGTTGAAGCTAGTTGATCTATGCACTGTTGTTGCGTTAAACCACGCCGAAAATCATAATAAATCATAGCACGAATATTTTCACGAGTGAGTTCCATTCTTGCTGCGAGATGACATTTAAAACCCGTCAAAAACAAAACACGAGCGTTAATAAGAAAGAAAAAATATACCGGCCAGTACTTAAAAAAGTTCAAATTTTACCATGGAGGTCAAATATGCTATTTAAGAAGATTGTAATCCCGGTTTCCGGATATATAAATAGCAGCCTATGTAGTCATTTCCGACTAATTCGGGTGTGCAGATTTCGAAAATAATATCTCTAGAAATCCAAGATGGCGGTCAAACACTTTATGGTAAAAATCGTTATGGTAGTCATATCCGATTAATTCAGGGGTGTAGATTTCGGAAAAAGGACGGTTTTAAAATCAAAGATGGCGGAAACGGAAAATTTTGTCAAAATCGTCATGGTAGTCATTTCCCACTAATTCAGGGGTGTAGATTTCGAAAATAATATCCGTTTTAAAATCAAAGATGGCGGTAATGGATAATTTTGTCAAAATCATCATGGTAGTCATTTTCGACTAATTCGGGTGTGTAGATTTCGAAAATAAGGACCGTTTTAAAATCAAAGATGGCGGAAATAAAAAAAAAAGTCAAATTCGTCATGAAAGTCGTTTACGACTAATTCGGGAACTGTAGATTTCGAAAATAATGTCTAAATCCAAGATTGCGATCACACAGTTTACTTGTTATTGTAGCCATTTTTGATTCATTCAGGCGTGTAGATTTCAAAAATAAAGTCCGTTTTAAAATCCAAGATGGCAGAAATGGTAATTCATTTATAAAAATCGTCGTTATTGAGATGTGTAGATTTCAAAAACAAATTCTGTTTTAAAATTTAAGACGGCGGCCATATACTTTTTTGTATCCCCGGTAGAATCAAAAATGACTACTATAACGATTATCTAGAAAAAAGTGTATGGCCGCCATCTTGGAATTTAAAACAGACCCTTTTCTCGAAATCTAAACACCTGAATCAGTCGAACAAGATTACCATGAGGTTTTCACAAAAAGGTGCTATCTTATATTTTAAAACAGTGTTTATTATCGTAATTTTCCTTGCCGAATTGATCAACAGCGACTATTATAATGATTTTTACTAAAATTAGATGACTGCCATCTTGAATTTAAAAACAGACATTATTTTCGAAATCAGCACCCCCGAATTAGTCTGAAATGACTACCATGACGATTTTGACAAAATTTTCCATTTCCGCCATCTTTAATTTTAAAACGGTCCTTATTTTCGAAATCCACACACCCGAATTAGTCAAATTTGACTACCATGATGATTTTGACAAAATTGTCCATTTCCGCCATCTTTCATTTTTAAACGGTCCTTATTTTCGAAATCTACACCCCAGAATTAATCGAAAACGACTAACATGATGATTTTTACCAAAAAAGTGTATGACTGCGGTCTTGGATTTCAAAATAGACATAATTTTCGAAATCTGCACACTCTAATTACTGGAAAATGACTACCATGACGATTTTGACAAAATTATCCATTTCCGCTATCTTGGATTTTAAAATTGTCTTTATTTTCGAAATCTGCATCCCTGAATTAATGGAAAGTGACTACCATAACGATTTTTACTAAAAATGTGTATGACCGCCATCTCGGATTTAAAAATAGATATTTCGAAATCTGCATACCCTAATTAGTTGGAAATGACTACCATGACGATTTTGACAAAATTTTCCGTTTCCGCCGTCTTTAATTTTAAAACGGTCCTTATTTTCGAAATCTACACACCCGAATTAGTCGAAAATGACTACCATGATGATTTAGACAAAATTGTCCATTTCCGCCATCTTTGTTTCTAAAACGGATATTATTTTCGAAATCTACACACCTGAATTAATCGAAAACGACTACCATGACGATTTCTCAGAAAAAAGAGTATATCCGCTATCTTGTATTTTAAAACAGACATAATTTTCGAAATGTACTAGGGCTCGCGGTCGATTCCGGGTTTCGGGTACCCGTTTCCAAGATCCGTTTCTGAGTAACACGAACACGGTTTTCTGGCCCGTTTCCCACGTGTAATAAAGAAACGTGTAATTAAGATCCGTTTCCACGAGTAAACGTGTAGCCGAAGCAACGTTCCTTAAATACACGCGGATCTCGAAACGTCCTTGACGAGTGGCAGAGATACGAGTCGAGACGTTTAAGAGCTACTAATGAATACATGTGGTAGCTTAGGGAATTTTAGTCATGTTAAATCTTATTGCGAGTCCATAGAGTTGAAATTTAGTTAACGGTTAATTTGAACGAACCTTTTTTCCACGAAGGTAGAAGCACGGGTTTGTTTTCAATAAATAAAGGATGAATTACCTATATTAAAATAACAATTATGCCGTCTTAGCAATATAAATATTACTTCGTGATACTCAATACTTACGAGTATTTCATTGAATTAATAGTGTCTCCGTTCTTTAAAATAAAGGTTCAGGTAATTATTACTTTTATACTACGACGGTGGCAAACAAGCATACGACCCGCCTGATGATAAGCAGCTACCGTAGCCTATGGATACCTGCAACTAATGAGGTGGCACATGCGCGTTGCTGACCCTTTACAAAAAGGAGGATTTACTGTGTTGACGGCTAAAGGAACAAGATGGTCCCTCGTCGTCAACACACTGGGTCCTCTTTGAGCTCTTTGTATTAGTTGTTTATTGATAAAAAAACACTATATTTGATTAAAATTAGATAGTGGTCTGCGACGGCGGTTAGAACGGTTTGGTTAGGTATTCAAATCCGGGCAAGAAAAATAATTTGAAACTTACAATGCACAGCAGCTGTAGTTATTTGAACGTTTTATCCCCGATTTATTTACCCTAGTACAACGAACGGTACTCTAAATTAACGCTGAAAATTGTGTTGCCTATTATCAGTCTCCAACAAACTTTTCGCGTAATTTCACATCGCGGAATGATCATGTGCCAACTTATCAAAAGATTTTGTTTTATTTATCTCAGTTACCAACTGTACGTTTGGCCTGTTTTTATAAAGTCACTTTTCTAAATGCCGCCTTTCGAGTATAGAATGGTTTAGTTTGCGTAATATTAATTTCGTAAGGATGCCATTTTCACTGTGGGTAAATTATATACAGGTAGTTATTATTATTTAAATACAATAGTTTATTCATTAGACTTATTGCTTAGGATATTTTTTATATTAAAAAGTCGATTCTGGCACTCGCCGGCCGTTATGGCGGCACGCTCGCTTCGCTCGCTCGGCTTCGTGCACTGTTTGCTCACGGTAGATCTAATACGCTCCTCTTCGCTCCGCTCGTCGTCGCACCTAACTGGAGTCCGTCACATATGCATATGAGATTTCTGTTGTTAATATACTTGCTAACGAAACGTTATTCTTTTAATAGTTGCTTGGTCTAGTGATAGATTTGACAAATGATATGAAGTATCCCAAAAGTTTTGAGTCATTATAATAATCAGTTTTAAAACAATTCTACCAAATGAAACGTTATCATTCAAAATTTTGCTAATAGTTAGTTGTTAAATGTTGGTTAGCAAGTGAAATTCGGCCAAAAAAAGTACGGCGAAAAGGCAGAATACTACAACGAACATGTAGGACATGTTCGTTGTATATATGAATGAATGTATTATTATATACATGAATATATTACTATCATTTACTAATAAATTGTTTTGAATACAATTAATTGATTTACGGTGTCATTAAAGGTACAACTTACTATTTTAAAGTTATGAGCATCAGAAGTAACAGAACGGTCCTTTTTAAAATTATCAACCATTTGTTTCCATTTCGAATCATTTTTATCTGAAAACAGGTAATTTATTATTTTGGACACTAGATTATGTTACTATATACATTATAAATATTGTACTCATAACATGATTATCCATTATTACTAAATACACTCAACATTATCTTGATTTGTATTAGTAGTCAATAAATTGGTATTAATGCTACTTACCCGTTAAATTGGGTATTTTTTACAATTTTTTTATATTCTTCTGGGTAGCTCGTTGACATGCAATCATAACAATTTTATAACAACAAAAACCAACAAAACAAAAAAAAACTATTAACAAAACAACTAACACTATTTTAAAATGGTAAGACTAACTCGGGAAGACTGTAGTATCCAACTGACCGACTAAATGGAAAACTGAAGCCATACTAAAACTCAATAGGATATTCTATATCTTAGGCATGTTTTAAAAAAAATTATAATGAAAGTTCCTTCTACCTATAAGTATCACAGTGAAATTGGGCCGCGTGGCGTCAAAACAAAAGGAAACATTTACTATGCTATAGATTAAGTAAATCCTTTTAAAATCGTGCCGCTTAAGGTCTTGTGTTTATACAGATGTGTTGACTTTATTACAACCACATAGAGCTTAAAATAGGTGGCCATTATGATTTGGAAATCTACACGTTTGCACCAAAGGGTGTCGTAAAATCTGCATTTTATTTTATTACCTGAACGCTAATCTCAAAGTGACCCAAGTCAACTAGCAGTTTACCTGTTTTAGGATCTAAGCTTAATTGAATAAGTTATATTATCGCGGGATAACCAAAGTAGCATAAGTAATATTGGTTCTTTGTTAAAAACACCTGTGCATGGTACTTTGATAAGGCCTCTTAAATTGGTGGTTAGTTTTTTTTGCCGCTGCCGCGTATCTCATGGTAGTGAATACCAAGGACGAGATAAAACTAACAGTTCAATTGATGATGATGATGATTTTATAAACTCTTAATATAGTATAATAATGAATACCTAAGATATTTGTAAAAGTTTCTAGTTTCATTGCTGTGGAGTCCACAACAATGAAACTAGAAACTTTTACATCATTGTATACAAGATGATTCACGAGACGTGAGCAGAAACAACCCTACACAATTAATTAGTACACGCTAATGAATCAGCCGCCATCGCCATCATGTTTAAGTGAAACAATAACGCCTTTTTATTTTTTTCACCTTTTTGTTACTTATAAATTTTATTATCTGTAATCATAGTCACCTTACACAAACAAACCAATAAAGATAAAACCTCTTTAAGAATTATGACAGAACACTTTGATTATGAAAAAAAAATGTTAAATTAACTACGACGTTTCCAAAGTAACCAGACATCAATTTTACACCATAGAAATCTAAAGTATAAGAAGAAATGGCATGACAGCTAAAACACTGTCCCTAAATCCTCATCAACTTGATCAGAAAACATGATCACAATATCAGTAACATGACAACCGGTGCACTATAAATTTAATACAAACATAAAATCACTGTTTTCGCCTTTGTTACTTGTACAAATGGCAGAACAACTATTAATTCTGTAGTGTCAATTATCAAATATAAAGCTAATATTGATATGTTTTTGCCAGAAAAATAATTTAAAATAACTAAAAAAAAACGTTTTCCTATGCAAGCTGTCAAAATGGCATCCATTGCTTGATTTGTGTGCTTATTTCTTTATTTCTTAGATGTTTACCAAGCTGACGCTCAATGGGCAGCGATCTTGTGATATTTGACATTAAATCACAACATTGAAATAATACGTCAAAAGAAATCTGCACTGGTGCCGCGGATCAGTCGATATTCTTAACTTTATCTTATCGATATTTTTACGAAGACGTGCATGCAATAAGTATTCGAATAAGTAGTAGGTATATTGTTAATTTATAACTATCAATTGATTGACATACCTGAATATTAAACGTTAGTTTGATCGTAATTTTTTCATATTTGGGGTCGTCCAGAAATCATGTGATCATATTTGACCGATTTTTGTACCCTAAGCAAGTCTAATGTCATTTCTACTGTTATGTATTGCGTATATGTTCAAGATGCTATCTCAGAAAAACAGGCATCGTAAAAATCTGCTTATGACTTAATATCAAAAAATAGAGCGGATTATTTGATCTCCTTAATTTTTTGAGTAAAATTGTTGCTTTTGGCTTTCCCGCCTTAAAAAAAAATTACACGTGATATTTTCTCTGCCCCCCCCCCCCCATCGTCATCATTCGGGATATTTTTCTTAAAAGCGAGTTCATTTTAACAATATTTTATATACCCTGTACATAAAAAATTGTTAAAATGAACTCGCTTTTAAGAAAAATAAATTTATGTACAGGGTATATAAAATATTGTTAAAATGACCTCGCTTCTTAAAGAACTAGACTTTATTCTAAAACACTATAAAAATGTAATAAGACAGTAAAAAGTATATTTTCTAATTATCAAAACTATGTGTAGGAAGGTGTTCATTTTGTCTAGAATATCGATGAATACATACCTCAATATATAATCATATCTACTTATATTGTGTGAAGCTGGCTAAAGCTAAATAAGTAATTAAAATATCCTACGATGCCATACAACCTCATCTGTAGTCAACTGTAGAGTATTCAATAGTAACCCTTATTTGCATCGGGTCTAACTGCTTCGGACCCGTTCGAGCCGGTATTAAGTACCCGTGTACCCGTAGGAACGTTTCTCGAAATGTTTCCATGGAAACGTTTCCTGGAGACGTTTCCGAATCCCAGCGGGTTCGTGTAAATCGGCTCCTTAGCACCGTCGGTCTTAAGTACACGGGTATTCGTCTCCGCGTGTAACACGTGTAGCGGGAGCTCTAAAATGTACACCCACTAATTAGCAGAAAATGACTACCTTGCCGATTTTTCGGAATAGAGTGTATATATAACCGACATCTTTTTTTTTCGGACAAAAAACAGTAACACATGAGATTATGGCTAGTAGTAACAATACAAAAATTACAAAGTGTGAGACCAACGACAATGTCCACAGATTTGGGATTGATCTTGGATTTTA